>OZ010744.1:58333766-60733766 GCA_963932245.1 Tachinus rufipes
CAAAAGTACAATAAAAGTGATTTGAAAGTAACATCACTAGACTAGTACGAATTAAGTATTTTACTTTGGTTTGGTTATGTTGAAAAAATGAGTGAGAATAGAGTAACAAAGCAAACCCATAATAGAAATGTGTTTGGATTCCAATGTAAAGGTAAACCATGTTTTAAGATTTAAGATTTCTTGTTATCCATTTACTAAAAACCTTTTTTGGTGTCTAAATTCTCTAAACGTTCTTATACTGAGTACACACTTGCAACAGTCTGCAGTACCGCAACACCGTCGCGTAACATTCTCGCGCAACATCACCCCGCAACAGCGTCCCATCGCTTGTCGGTTTTCTGCCGTCGGATCAAAGAAAATGTTACGAGACGATGTTGCGGTACGCAGTTATGTTGCGGAGTGATGATACGCGACGATGTTACGCGACTGTGTTGCGGTACGGCAGATTGTGGCAAGTGAGTACGCAGTAATAGATTTATGACCGCTCAAAAATTAAAATTATGACCATAAAACGCTTGATCTCTTGTATGAATTTGATTTAAAATTGTATTAGAAAAAAATGTTCTGTGTTTGATATTATTTTATTATATATTAAATGAAATGGCCGCATTTTGTGATAGTACATTTTTTTACTTGGAGTATTCAGATTCCGAGCTATTTGTCTAGTGCTAAATGTAAAACTTTTATAAACAGCATCTAAAATTTGTTGCAATAATTAAAGACAAACATGCCAGATTTACAAAGTTGCTGATTTAAGAGCATACCGACTGATATCTTGACTAAAATATTCTAGCAAAATATAGTTTAATCTTTTCTAAATGTACTGGTAAAAAAAATTATCAAATTATATGTGAAAATAGGAATAAATATTAGCATATTCGTTAAAAGCATACATTACACAATGTATAATGAGATAAGAATTAGAAACATGCAACTCATTAACCACGCTAAACAAACTTATATATTTCAACAAAAAAACAGACAAATTGCCAATTTAATTTTTAATTGAAACAAACAAGTTTTGCCATGTACTGCTGCTAAAGAAGTGATAAAAATGTAAAGTACTGGTATTAATCAATTAGTTACATCAATGCATTTTTTTTAAACAATTCAACTTGATTATAAACAGCAATGATTATTTTAAATAAAATAATTCAATAATTAATTCTATACCGTATTCAAAACCACGCTACACTAAAATTAAACAAACATAACCGCGTGATCAGCACGTAAACACATGCAAGGGAACTTGGCTGCTCAATCCAAACCCCATTAAAAAAATATTTACAATTATGAATGTAATCTGTACTTTCCTAATATTTATTAATATACCTGAACCTAAACCCCATATTTTTCTTTTTAGTTAGTGATTTTCCTGTCTTCATAAATCCCCTTTTATTGCATTGCAATCTTGTTTCTGTAGCTGTGTTTGAGCTGTGCACGTGAACAACGCGTGTAATTGTTTATTTCGAGCGTAGTTTTGCATAGACTATAGTTGCACATTTTCAACTTTGATTGACTCGTAATAGTGCGTACACAGTAGCAACAAAACATTTCGTAATATTAATTCGCAACATAAAGCTTATGTAGCATCCCATCGCTTGTCAGTTTTATTGGTCGGATCAAAAAAATGTTAACAACAATATTGCAGTACACCAAAAATATTATTTTGTGTTGCAGAGTGATGTTACGCGAAAATGTTACGCAACGTTGTTACGTTACTATAGTTTGTTGCAAGTGTGTATGCACTGTAAGGCTAAACGAAAGACCGCACAAGGTTTTTGCATTACGATTGTCGGTTCAGAATTAATTAAAGAATTGCTCTACCTAATGCTTACCCACCATTTCTGACCGCAGGTATTTTGTCATAACATACTATAATAAAGTTCAAATGTCAATTAATAAAACTGATTGAAAATATTTTTTAAACGTAAACGCATTATCATTTATGCAAAGATATTATTTATTTTTGTTTTATTAAAACACTTTGACTGTTCTTTTAGTTCAAATTATACGTATATTATAAAATATACGTATAATTTTTACCCAATAGGTTTTTTGCTGTTTAATTTTTGAATTATTGCTAATTTCTTTATTTATATTTAAACAACACATAATTTTTTACATAAGTAATTCTAATTATAGTAAAAAGTGTCCTCTAACTAAGCGGTAGACAAACTGCTACCACCATGTTTAGTAATAAAATTATATTAAAATACAGAACAAAATTATAACACCAAAATGTAAAAATATTTTTATTTTGGAATTTCAATACAAGCATATAAACATCTATGACTGTAAAATCAAAACCTACAATACTACTATGTGTCTCAAAGAAATATAACTGAAGTATTCATATTTTTATTATTTAACAATCTACATACATTTATTAAGAAAGGTTTACTGCTTGTATTTATGAACACTGTTAATGATAAACATTATTCTAATGTTTTATGCGGATGACTTAAAACTTTATAAAGTGGTAATAGTCAAAAGTGATATTTTACAACTTAGTTTAAGAGGTTTTTAGCTTGTAGTGTAGTAATAGCTTTAATGTTCGTAAATGTTTTGTAATGTCTTATACTTGTAATTGTAATCCAATTTGGTTTGAATATAAGTAAGCTGTTACACACACAATAAAAATTAAAGATCTTATTTATGAGCTTAATGATTGTTCAAAATTAATAAGTTTTATCATGAGAAAAAGTAAAGATTTTAGTTCTATTGACGTATATATGTGTTTGTACAAAGACCTTGTTTTTAAAATTTAAATTAAAATGTCATGTGTCAAAAATTTCTTTAAAGACAAAAGCTACAAATTATTCTGACTAACAAAAATAATCAAAAATGTCCTACCACAAATTCTATTTGGCTAAATAATCCAGAGAATTAAACCAATTTATTTAAACTATTCATAATTTATAACAGTCAGCTATGATTAATTTCTGTAGCAATTGCGTTCCCAAAAGATATGAGCAAAAGATATTAGAAAACTGCTTGATAAAGAAAGTTATTATAATCAATTAAAATTTCTCATATTTTATGAGTAATTTAAAAACATTTTCCGTTAATCAAAAGTAGATATATAACGCTGCTTTAAAAATATTTAATCATTCACTTATTACATCTCTTTCTATTATTACCAAACCTAAAGCGAGCTTTATCTTTCAATATTCTAAAATGTTCATAGTAAAAATAAAGCAATTCTTAATCATGTTAAGTTTGATACTCATTAGTTATATTCCAAAAACCCACATTCTGCAGCAAAAAATTTCACAAAAACCATTAAGAAAGACGTAAAAAAATTGGTTCTATTCTCTGTTATCAAAACAAACCAAAAGTACAATTTAAACAAAACGGGCAGTTAATAAGAAGCAAAAAACATTTAACAAATCAAACTAATCAGGGTTTTAAAAAGCACGTAAACATTGTGACAATCTACTACAATCTAAAAAAATAAGAAGAAACAAAGCCAAGGTAGCTCAAAATCTTTAATAACTTCTTCTTCTTCGAAATGATCAAAACAATTTAGTTACTACTCTAAAAAAAATGATACCATTTAAAATGGTTTTTGAATCATTCAAGTCGGTTAAAAGCACATTTAAAAAAAAAATTAAATAAAGTCAATTTTTTAAATAAAATATATATTTCAGTAGAATTAATAATAAAAATGTCAGATATAAGTAATAGTTTATTTTATTATTTTGACCGTCATAATATATGTGCATATTTAATAGTTTTTTAAGTGTGTAATCACATAATAAAAAACACATTTGATTAGAATATATAATTGGTATTTAAATATTGATAGTAATTTCTTGAAATTGTCTAAAATACATTTTCATACTAATCGTGTTAACAACGTCTGCACTTTGATTTATGTAAGTACACTCGTGTAAATTACATTGAAACATATACTGCAATTATAGTGGTATTATCAAGTTAGTCTGTAGAATAATATAATTTGCATTTACCTGTTTTTATTGTTTTCTGGTTTTTATAAACGCGCATTTATTGTGTATCTACTTACTCTTGCATTATTACATAAAGTTAACCTTAAACCGTTGTTCAACATGATTAATATATAAGATGGTTATATTTGTTTCTATCAGGAGTCTTCTATTATATTATTTTTTAGCAGATATAAATTACACATTCTAGCAGTTTTAAAAATAACAATTGTATGTTGGTCAAATAAATACAGAATATTTATTAATTATTAAATTATTTGAGACTCTTGGTTTATATTATATTACAAATGGATATTTAGACTAAATAATCTAAACAATGTTTTTAAGATTAACATATGCAGACAGCGTGTTTGAGTGTACGTATTTTAAAACTATGACGATTAAAGGAATGAATCATTTTCAGATATCAGATATATTTATTATAACTAAACAATAATAATTTCATATTAGTGAAGTTAAAGTAGTAAACAGTAATTTAATTTTAATTTAAATTATACTGAAAGTTTTTATTAATGAAATTAATTAAAATGTATGTTTTTTTTTTAATTTATGTATATTTTAATGATAATAGTGATCGTACGAATGAATATTAACTGCTAGTAACATATAGCCTAAAAATAAATATACATATAAAAGGGTGTAAGTTTTTAAAAAGGTTGAAATGATCTTTATGCACGTTGTCAGTGGTCTGGGGTAACGCTCGCTTTTTATTACTTTCGGTCTCACTCTCACTACTCCCACTCTCGTCCCATACTTCTTTATGAAAATATCTACACATCGTCGTAGCAGCTACAATTTATTCGTGACATTTAATTACCAAAAGTATATAAATAACCTTTTTACTATTTATTAAAACAAGTCAATACTATTCCTAAAAAAAGTGTGAGGTTTTTATAATTACTGTGTAAATTATATACCAAATTACTAATGTAATTTTGAGTTTCCAAGTTTTTATACTTAAGATATGTAACTGGCGAAAAAGTTTCGGCAATAAAAAAGTACTGAATAAAAACAAATAATCAGTTATAAGTAAAATTAAAATATAATTGTCTATATGATTCAGAAAAGCATAGTTTTAACGTAGACTAGCTATCAGGTTTTTTTCTGAATTCATATCAACTTGAACATGAGAAACGCTTTAATTAATAGATATTTGAACAATTTTATCAAACTATTCTTAAATGCCAATAAGGTTTCGTCTGTTAATAAAAGTAGTGACATTTGTATTTGTGAGCAAATTATGTCCGCTATTGTTCCTCAATGTGCATAGATAGTAGCTTTATCAAAATATTGCTTGTGCCATTTTGGACTTGCTCCGTTGTAGATAGCACTTTTTTGTTTGTTTTGTTAGTTGCTACACTGTTTAGATTTGTCGGGATGTGTAATCTTTGGCTGGTTGTTTATTTCAGTGACATTATGTCAGCTGAAGACAATATTGTGTAAAAATATGTTCCTTTTTGATTTGTTATTTAATAGAAATCATATAGAAGGAACAGTCAGTAGAAACTAAATTTAACCATAAATATCATGGCTGGTACATATTGGTCAGTAGTTATTTTGCCTTAAGTCAGTGTTGCGTGCTGCTACGTTTAAGCTGACATTTTTCAATGTATGTATTGAAAAAAATTGTGTTTGACATAAGAATCAAAATGGCGCAGCCGGCAAGTAAAATATTTTGTCTAACAAAGAGTATCCTGTCTAGCGTATCGGATCTTTATAGTGCAAAAACACTTTCATGTAGTCATCAAACCTATGTTATATTGGGCAGATTGTCTTTGATAACTTCTTTAATAAAAATACTTTTTATAAAAGACCAAATCATGCTCAACCATAGAATTGAATAAAATCTAGTATACAATAGATGTTGACGGGAATTTTTATAATGTATTTTGTCCTCTATTTACCTGAGTTATTTTATCACTAAGAATGACTGTTCAGAAAATGTTTCTAAAGGTTGTAGTTTCTCCTGATGATAGGGTAGTGTATTTTAAAAGCGGTTTATTTATATGTAATGAGTCTGGCATTGATGACGTGTTATCGTCGCTTACACCATTTTGCCGTTTTGCAACAATCCGTAGTAAGGTAATCACTCTGCTGCTTGGCACCCTAGTTCGTTGCTGATTTTTTGTTTGGCGGTTATTTTGCAATTCAATAGTTGTTACCATCAATAAGAAAAAGAAATTATTTCATAATAAACAACTTTGGGCAAGCTATGCTATCGGAGTTTTGTTTTTACCACCTTGACGCAGAAAAGCGATTGCTCTGGTTTTTAGACCTATGCTGGTTAGACATCCTTGCAGGTATCTTGTTTGCTTTTTAAGACGTATTGAACATTTGTCAATTAATTTTTTCAGTTGGTTTTGGTTCTTCTTGAAATTAGTCCGCCATCAAAAGCAGTTTGTTGCATTAAAGAAATTATTCGACAAATTCTTATAAAACACCAAATTGGTGCAGTCTGTAGGTGGTGTTCTTGTTCAGCTTGGAGGTTAACAACATTGTCAGACAAATTGTTTCTATGGCATTTTTGTAAGTAAAATAAAGGTTCTTACAGTTGAACACATCTTGGTGTCAATACGGCGATTGATTATTGCGCAGTTTAGATTTGTTTTAGAGACACATCTGTTGGTAGACAGTTTCTTAATTGCTTTTGTTCAATTTTATCTTTAACAAAAATCTTAGCCAATGCAATTTTGTGTAACTCGCGTGATGTTGCGGGATTTCCTAACTGGTTACATAAATAGGTATTGTTTTAATCGGAAAATTATTAGACATAGTTAGTTGTTTGATGGTGTTTAATTCAAGTTGTAAATTAATTATTTATTTTAATATATGATATGTTTATAAAATATTAATTTACTATGTATTTTATCACAAGTTTATTATTACGAACACATAGCTAGTTTGGGCTTAACTAGAACCTTCTACGGATGTAATAAACTAACTCAGTTAACTTAACACATTATTACTTATCTATTAAAAATATTTTATCCAAAAAGTTTTATCCATGCTATTAAGGTTTGAACGTATTCTTCACATATAGGAACATTGTTTTTCTAGTTTGGTATGTAGCATATTGTAAAACTTTAATTTTACAATTTATTTTATATAATAAATTAAAATTTTCTTCCTTCTTATCACATTTATCTGTAAATACTGTATAATATAAAATATAGTATTGACGTTTTGGATTAAGTTTAAGTTTTCAAATATTTACTAAAAAAGGTTATATCAATTAATTTGTTCCAATGTTTTGATTTAATTAGAATAATGGTAATTATTCGTTTTAAGTTATTAATAATAGATTTAAAAACAATATTTGTAAAAGATTTCAAATCAATACTTTTTGTTTAAGAAGAATCGTTTTTGATACGCTAATAAAGCTATTACATTTTGTTGGATATTCGGATTAACGTAATCAAACACTTGTGTGAATTAATAGTATATTGTTGGAGCAAAGGAAAAACACGTCTGTTACGTACAGCGTCACAAACAAGAAGTGGGACGCTTAAGAGAGCGTCACTTAAGCTTCCCTAGTGTTAACATCACTAGATGGCGCATAAGTCAGATATTACAAATTTTAACACCCCCACTAGATCTGATAATTGCGCTACATTTAACATTTAACCTTACTGATAGAGCGAACAACAATCTTAAGGTCGAGTGACGTACAACAGGCGCAAATATTTCGTTATAATCTACTCCTGGCTGTTGACTGAATCCCTTAGCCACCAAACGCGCACGATACCGCACTTTAAGACCGTCACACTTGCGCTTGAAAACCCACTTGCACTTCACAATCGTCCCTTTCGTTGGGACGTCGACGATTTCCCACGCACGGTTCTTCTCAAAACAGCTGAGCTCGTGGTCCATCGCGCATCTCCATTTCTCGTGGTCTGGACGAGCCAACGCCTGTTCCACACTGGAGGGGTCTTCTTGCACGTCGATGTCATTGTCAATTCCCGCGTAGGTTGCATAAGTCACATAATCGTGAAGTATCTTCGGCTTCGGAGTTCTGGATGACTTTCTTACTTCTTGTTCGATGTAGTCACCATGTCCCTCGCTGCCTGATGCGCTGCAGTCATCTGGGACATATGAGTCTCCACTGCTGTTGACTATTTCCGACGGTGCAATGGACTCATCCGATGACACTGGAGTCTCTTCACCATCGTCTTCACTTGCTGCCCCCACTGAATCAGTTGCCTCAACACCAATGTGTTGATCTTCATCCAGGCTGTGATCTACATTAATGGTCAACAAGTCATCTTCTTCAAGGATTATGACGTCTCGGCTCACGATTATTTTGCTCTCTGCAGGATCATATAGCCTATACCCCTTTGTATTGTCACTAAAGCCGACAAAAATCATTTGTTTGGCTTTCTTGTCGAATTTCAGCCGCTTCTCCTTTGGCACATGCACCATTGCCTTGCTGCCAAAGATGCAAAGATGGCTCACATCTGGCTTACGGCCTGTCCAAATTTCAGTCGGTGTTTTTTCACCCCTTCCTGCTACCGGAAGTCTATTTCTCAAATAGATAGCGTGATTAACGGCTTCAGCCCAAAAACGTTTGTCCAGTTTTGCATCAAACATGAGACATTTAGCCTTTTCCACCACCGTCCTGTTCATCCGCTCAGCTGAGCCATTCTGCTCGGGCGTGTAAGGAGTGGTCATCTGGTGAATGATGCCTTTTTGACTCATAAAAGCTTTAAACTGCTTATTACAAAACTCACCACCGTTGTCTGATCTCACTATCTTTATGGAACAATTTGTTTGATTCTCCGCCATTGCAGCAAACTGTTTAAACTGGTTGAAAACTTCATCTTTCGTTTTCAGGAAATAACCAAAAGCCATCTTACTGTAGTCATCAACTATTATGAGGAAATACCTAGAGCCACCAAACGATTTCGTTTCGATTGGCCCACACACATCCATGTGAATGAGCTCCAAAATGCTCTCTGCTCTATTTCCTTTCTTAGGAAACTGTGCTCGAGTCTGTTTTCCTTCACAACATACCATACAGCTTCTTTTGGATTCAACGACTTCTCCATCCATTTTCATACCAATGACACTTTCTTTCTTCGACATTTGATTTAGTGTTGAACTGTTTGCATGACCAAACTTTCTATGCCATGTGTTAGTTGCAAGCAAACATGCTTCATCATCAGCTGTGTTTAACTTGTAAACATTGTTCGTCTGTGTAGCTGTTCCCACTAGTTGATTATCTTGCGTGTAGATAGAGCAACCATCCTCATCAAATTTCACTTTATTCCCTGCCTTTATCATCTGGCTAACTGAAAGTAAATTTGTGGATAACTTGGGTACACAAAATACATCTCTGATGGTGACGTCATTCACCGCATTGTTCACACGCGTATGAAGCTTGACGATACCCTTGCACGACACAGTCATTGTTTCTTTGTTTGCAGCGATAATTTCTTTAACAAATTCACTATTGGACGTGCTCTGCAGCCACTTTTCGTCAGCAACGAAGTGAGCGCTGGCACCTGAATCAACGTACCAATCATCTTTGTTAAATTCACCCGATAGGAACACGGCACTTAGTCCAAAGTTCTTCCGTGCACTTCCATTTCTGTTATCGCTGTCTTTCTGCTGTGGGCACTTGTTCTTGTAGTGACCAAACTGTTTACAATGGTAGCATTTGACGTTTGACAATTGCTTCTTCTTGTCCTTGTCAGTGACCTCACTGGCACCCCGGACGCCTTTCCCATTACAGTTGCCTGCCTGTCCACGCCATCTAGCGCTGAATGCGCTACCTGCACTGTCAGTATCTTCCATGTCGAGCAGCTTCGATTTGATGTTGTCGGCCGTTATGGCGATTCCACTATGCTCAATCGCCATTATCATCGGCGAATATTTCTCCGGCAAACCTGCCAGTAGGAGAGATCCAACCCATTCATCGGAAATTTCGAAACCTGTGCTCTTCAGCCGTTGGGCCGTTTCCACAATCTGTCTAACATACGCCAGCATGCTATCACAGTTATCTAATCTTGTGGAAATTAATGTTCGCAGCAGTGTTATTTTCCTTGTCGACCCTTTGTCATCAAACATTCCTTTCAAGCATTTCCACAACTCTTTTGCTGTCTTTGCATTCTTGATGTGGACATATAACGAAGTATCGATCGTTAATATCAATTTGGCTTTGCACTCAGCCACCTTAGCTTCAGTTTGTCTGCCAGCTTCGTCTTCTATGATGCATCCATGAAGTCCTTCGAGAACCAAGAAATTCTCCACCGCGAAGGCCCAATCATCATAGTTTTCACGACCCTTCAGCCTCGGCACATTCACTAAGTAACTTCCCGACATCTTTAACCTCACACCAAACACGTGGTTGTTCGCGACGATCGACCGGTAAAAGTCTTAAGATCTCGATTACTAAACCGCACTACTAATTAACACGCGCACTGGGTTCCCATAACCTGTTGGATATTCGGATTAACGTAATCAAACACTTGTGTGAATTAATAGTATATTGTTGGAGCAAAGGAAAAACACGTCTGTTACGTACAGCGTCACAAACAAGAAGTGGGACGCTTAAGAGAGCGTCACTTAAGCTTCCCTAGTGTTAACATCACTAGATGGCGCATAAGTCAGATATTACAAATTTTAACACATTTGACCCCCCTTAGAGAAACACAAATTTATAAATTTGCTTCAATTGCGTAATAACGACAGTATTTATGTAAAATAAGACACCAAATGTTTTAAAACATATATATTTTTTACGTTACATTCATGCTTGTTTTTGTATAGTACAGATGTTTATTGTACATATGTTGTGAATTGGATATATAACACAATAGTGCTTTACAGTTAATTTCTATTGCTTGTTATTTCAATATTTTCGTTTTATATTATTTTTGTTTTTCATTTCATTGTCCAGTTTCAGTTACATACATTTTTAAGTATAATTTTAAATTATTATCTTACCCTATTTTTAGTTGTAATATACATAACTTGTTAATCAATTAAAAGTAAACTAAAATAAACACACAAATGGTTTGCTAAGGGCAACACGGCCCACATGGGCAAATTCCACAACACGGTGCTGGGCAAACAGGTGGCAGGCACACCGGAGGACATCCTACATTACATCCACCACATGCCATAGGATTTATTGCACACGGTAAAGGAATAGGACCGCCGCATGGAGCACAACACTGTCCAGGGCCGCATGGCCCACAAGATCCGCATGGCCCGCAAGGCCCACAAGGTCCACAGGGTCCACAAGGTCCACAGGGTCCACAAGGTCCGCAGGGTCCACATGGTCCGCAAGGTGAACACGGCCCTACTGGTCCACAAGGACTACAGGATTGAGCAGGAGGACCGCATGGTCCACAGGGTCCGCACGGATAACATGGTCCACAAGGCATACACGGGCTACACATTATAGAACTGTAAATTTAGATGCTTAAAACACTTAAATTTTGATTGATTTTAAAATTTGAAATGAGAATGTTTACATGTTATTTTGTTGCTGGGACACCTAAATGTCATCAAATTAAACAAAGGCTTCTATAAATAAAATTGTGGGAAATATTAGAGGCACTTTAAAACAATGTAAATGTTTATTTTTTTTGGTTTGTATTCAATTTAAAGTAAAAACATCAAACAAGTTTATTAATTTCTTTTGTGAAGATAAAATTTGATAACATTTTAATTCGTATTAACTTTTGAATTGTTTTCATTCTCCTTTAGAGATTATCTCTTTATTGTAAAAATTAGCAGCAATTTTTAGATCTATAAAGTACTGTTATCAAGATAATAAAAGATTTTGGCAAACAAATCGAAGAAGAATATTTTGAATTGAATGACTACAATGCCATCAATAACAGCATACAAATATTGAAAATATGAAAGGAAAAACGTGAAACATACTGAACATTTGTATATAAACCAATCCAAATAAACTTATTGGTTTCATATTATAAAGTATTATTTTACAGAATTCAAACCCCATATAATTGTAAGCAACATTTTTTAACCAAATAACTGTTTCAATATTATGGACATCAAATAAAAAAAAAAACAAATAATAATATAATAACAAAAATTAAAACAAATTTTGTTTAAATAAAAAAATTACAACAATACGAGATGCTGTAAAAAACATACAACATCAAAAATAATAAAAAGAAAAAAATTATAATAGAACATTATTACAAACACATAGGCGACGACACTACCTACTATGGTACCCCTACTGCAAATATGTCGCCTTCGTCTTTTAAAGTGTTAAAAAACATAAATATTACTAAAATAACATTTTACAATAGTAATCGTATATTACACCTACGTATAAGGCTGGAAGCTCACCCAGACTGCTATAAAAGGACAATTTTTCACCGGTCGGTCCATTCATTTGCTTCAAACTCAATGACTGAAAACACTGATTTGAAGCACGTCAAAAAGCTATACCCAGAAGTCAATAACTTCTTAGAAGACACTGACAACAACACACCGTTACATAAAAAAATAATTTCAAAACTGAAAACTCAATTTGCTCTTGGCCCTGATAGAATTTCAAACAAAGCACTCATCTTTCTTGCATAAAGTTGATGCAATTTTTTGCACTGGGCACTTTCTCAAAAGCTTGAAAAATCTCTCATGTCATAAACATTTTAAAATTAAAAAAAAAAGAAAAAAAGTTTTCTTAAAACTGGCCAATCAGTATTTTAAGCACTTTAAGTAAAATCATAGACATAATCCAAGACCACACAAAATCTAACAATCTTCTCACCGCTCACCAACATGGGTTTTGACGGGCCACTCTGTAGTCCACCAAATAAATGATGAAAGTTTCAGACTAAAAAAAATCACGGGGATATTCTTTTTTGACGTTGAAAAAACCTTCGACAAAGTCAAACACAAAAGTCTACTTTTAAAACTGCACAGATTAAAATTTCCTTTGCGTTTTATAAAGCTGACTTCATATCAACTGCTAAACTTCTGAACTATGTTCTTATTACGTGGTCTAATGCTGCCAAGTATCTGGGTATATATATATATATATATACCTTTAATAAAGAATTTACATACAAATTGCACCTACAATCCATCCTAGACAAAACCAGATTAGCCAAAAACCTGTTAGTTTTAATTCATTAACGGAACAGTAGCAGGTTGCTCCGGAACATAATCCGGATGTACTTCAGTCTGTAAAACAGCTGCAAACACGCACTTCAATCGTCTTAAACATTCTAAAGTCTTACTTTACGGTAGCCTGTTGGAACCCCATTGTATGTTCAAAACAAAACAAAATCGTAACAACTTTAATATTCTCTTGCTAAGCTCACACATCAAAATGTTGGCCAAAAAGACCATCAATATCATTACTATCTAAAATGGTTTACTGCACAGTCTATAAGAAGTCTTAACCAACTTTCTTCTAAAATACAATCTCCAAGCAGGCATGATTTGGAAAAAGTTTAGTCTATAAACATTTTCTTTACAAGGTAAATCAGACAGTTTTCTCCTTACAAACAACAGAAAAAAAAATTGGTGCAGTCAAGGCAGACCACCAGCCAAAGTAACAACAACACTAAACATACATCAACCAAACCAGAATACAGACCAAATAATATCTGGGTACAAAATAGTCTATCACTAACCCACACATTGGTTGTATTGTCAGACAAATTCCGGGATACCCGCTGTACCTGCCAGCGTGCCAACAGGACTAAGCAACATCACCCCAGTAAAATCTAAATGTACCTGTAGAAATATTACACAGAAACGCCACAACTATTCTCCAGCGCACACAGATATATCCAGGAGCATGGCCTAGTGCAGATAAAAAAACAAAATGACAAACAGATTACTAGTCAGTTACAATTACGAAAGCAGTTTTGCATAAAAAAATCTAAGTTTTAATTGAAGATTAAGACTAAATTGTAAACCAGATGGATCTAGCGCCGCTTCAACGCCGATTTACCAAGCAACCTCAAGTTGTATCTACAAATCCCTAAAACAAAGATCCACCACAACAGCCCCAAGGCTTCTCCATACACAAAAGACAAAAGTTGCCCAAGACCCCGTCGACAACAAAACACAATAAATCCAAGAAATTTTCGCACATTGAAGCTCGAGCTTATCTGTGGTTTTAGCGGGTCGGTTTCATGTCCTAAGGCTGCTAACAAAGCATATTGTCTCATACCTTACGAGTCATAGTAATATTATTATTCTTTATACTTTCAAAAGCAAATTAAACATTTTTTAACCCTGCTATAATTGCAGTAAGTTACAAAAAATTATTAAAAAAGAATGTTTTACTATATAATGTAAATGTAAACCATTACAAAATTGGCGCTGCACATAAAACCCATCAAAATTGACCATAAAAAATAATTTCTAAAACACTATAAAAATTAAATCAAATTTCCAAAAAAAAAAAATATTTTAAACAAACATGAAATAAAATTTAACAATATACTAGGTAGACGAAAATTTAAAGTTAATGACATACATAACCATTCAACATTAAAAACAAAATAAAAATGTATGAAATAGATAACAAAAATTGGCAAGATCATTGATAACTTAATAAAAAATGATCAGGAAAACATAAAACTATCAAAGAAAACACTGAAATAGTACCAACAATTGTCAAACTTGCTAACAACATAACGAATTATAAAATATTTCCTGATAAATTAAAATTTAGCACGATAATTCCAATACATAGAAACGGAAATTAAAAAATGACAAAAAACTATAAATCAATAGCTTTGTTGACAACGTTTTCAATTAAACCGGTGACTTTAATAAAAAGATCACCCGTTCTTAACATAAAAACTCATACAAATAATTTGATAAAAAGAAAATGCCAATTTTATTGTTGATTCATTATAATAATAATAATTAATAATAATAATAATTTATTTGGTATTAGGCCATTTTAAATATAGATATACATGTCATACATACATAATGTTTAAAATACATATACAAAATACATAAAACAAAAAATAAAAACAGCTAAAACAAAAAACAAAAATATATATTATTAATCATTAAAATAGTCCTGAACAGAGTAAAAACATTTTCTTCAATTAAAACTCTTTGCCAGTTAGATGCTGCTACCCAAAGAACGACATTATATGCTAATTAAGATTAAGAAGATCCGTTAAGTCTACTGATGATTTCAACTGCAATATTGCATAGTAACCTGTGTTAATTTTTTTACATACATGTTCCAAGTGGTAGTTCCAGTTTAAAAAATTGTCCATTACTAAACCTAAAAACTTAATTTTATTTGCCAAATAGACATTTAGATTGTTCATTGCAAATGTTAATCCAATGTTGCTATTTGAGTTACAAAAATATATACAAATTGTTTTGCTGATGGTTACCATTAACATATTTGTTTCACACTATTGATGAAACTGAGCAGCTGTATCTTCAACATTAATACGAAGTTGATCTAAACTATCAGCAGTTATTAAAAATGATGTATCATCAGCATATATTGTAATATTGGTGATTGGTAAGATGTAACTTACTAGGTCATTGATAAACAATAAAAATATGAGAGGGCCTAACACTAAACCTTACGGCACCCCTTCTTTGCTTTTAAAATATGTAGAATATTTTCCATTTGCCTTTACACAGAATTTTTCATCAAAATGACTTTATTAATTTAGGCGTTACACCGCGGAAACCGTAACATTCAAGTTTTTTTCTGTGTCATTAATAAGAAGTACTAACAGTTTTGCAATTATAGAAAAAATGTGCTTAACTATTTTAGTAAGTATGTCGGTTAAGCCAGTGCTGTTTGTGTTTTTTATATTATTTATTACTGTATTACTACCATATACAGTGCATTCAGAAGATGAGTGTAGTCCAAAGTGATTTGATAGTGTTTTTTGTGTTTTGGTTGCAAAGAGTTCCGATACAATTTTAGGATTTTAAGTTATTTTATTATTGTGCTTTAATTTAATACATTAATTAGTTTTTGTTCTCCCTAACGTTGAGTTGATGATTTTCCATAGTGTTTTAGATTTATTGTCTGCTTCAGAAATTATATTGGAGTAGTATTCTTGTTTGCGTGCGTTAATAAGTTTTTTATGTTTTTTTTGTTGTCTCTGTTTCTAATTTTAAAGTTAACGTCATTATTATTATTATTTAATAATATTCAGTAAAGTTCATTTAAGCATTTGCTTTTTTCGATTATGTCATTTGTATTTAATTTTAGATTGAGCAATAGAACAATTAATGTCTATAACCTATATTAGTATGTTAATAAATTCATTAAGTTTTAAATTGACATCATTATCATCATGGTCGCAGTTTAAAATTTTGTCAAAGTTAGCGTTACTTAAAAATAAAAACAATTTATCTAAGTTATTATTATTAATTTTTCTATAATTACTTTTATCATAGTTGGGTTTACTTATTGGTTTACATATTTTTACAGTGTAAATCATAGTTACATGATCACCTAAATTAGTTTGGACAATTTTTTAATGCTAAGACATATTATCTACGTCATTATATAACCAATTTTTGTGATAGATGTTTTACCTCTATAATGTCTGTAAATATTCTTGTCGGCTCATTTGAAGTACACTTTATATTGAAACAAGTTAAGATATCATTAAAAAAGCCTTAATGCAAAGAGTTTGTTAAGTAGTCAATGTTAAAGTCTCTACATAACAACAAACTGGCAGATATTTTTGAACAATGTTCCAATATCTCATATAAGTTTTTAAAGAAAATATCATACTTTCCATTGGGTGGCGGAGCATGATAAACTATTCATTATTATTTATATGATTTGCTTAAATACAATGTTTGAAAAATAATGAAACGGGTAATCACATAAAAATTCTAAGAAATGTACTTATATTAAGAGAATAAAAAACGATTTTCGTATTCTATTCTCTTAATTAAATTATGTTCCAAAATATTTCTACTATCCATTTAAGTATAGTAATAAAAATAGTAAAAACATTTATAAAATGTTTAAAGAATTGTTTGCTTTTTGTAAAATTGTGTGTTGCATTATTGGTATTTTTAATTATTGATTTATATTAGTTATTTAATTGTAATTTGTGTGAAATGTACTTTGTAGTGCAAGTTCCGTCATTTATTATTTTCTGGAAGTTTAATAACAACGCGCGTCAATTGTGTGTTTTCGTAAAACTGGTTGCTAGACTTTGGGTGCTAAGTGCCAAGTTAACGTCTCTTATATTTTGATAATATTACGCAAATTGCAATCATAAGCAACAATTAAATACCAAGTAAATTCAATAACGCAATTGCATAAATGTACTTTATATGTAAAACATTTGTAATTAAAATATTTAGTAATTCTGCACAAGAAATGTTTTTAATTTATAACAAATAAAAAGCTGTTATATTAGTGTCATCTATACTTTATCCATTATTATTTAACTTTTCTTATTGCTTAAAACATTGCAAAGAACATTCAATTTAGTTATTCGTAAGTGGATGGTTTACGCTTGTTCTGAATGCCAGGGTACAGAAACAACTGGCCACATTAAAATTGCAATTTTAGAATTTTTAAAAGCTAAAAACATCAGCTTGTATACTAATGGTAACCCAATTGATGATGATAGCCTTGTATCAGATTTCTCGGGCCCAAGTATCGAATTGATTGTTAGTCTTCGTGATAGTAAAGTTTTTGTTTGAATCCTTGGTTGGTGCAAGTAAGATAAAAAAACAGACCTCAAAAGTAAACAAACAAGAAAAAAACCCAATACAACAATAATCTATATTAATCATAGTCTACATTTCTTTTTCTTTATTGTGCCATTTACTGAAGTCTAAAGCATACAAAATATACTGTCTAAAGTAGCATCTTTTTATGTATCTTTCTACATTTGTGTTACTTCATTTTGTAGTCTATAAAGTAATTTCTTAAGTTTATTGTACCCATTCTTTTATAATCCAGCCCTTCATTTTCAATTATTTTGGAATCAACAGAGTTCAGTCAATAACAGACTGCAACTTATAAAAATTCCTATGGTTTTTCTAAAGTCTATTCCTACTTTAATATAATTTTAATGAATTTAAATTTAAAAACATAGCGATTTCAAACCATTTCTGGTAGAAAGCTTTATTGCTCAGAATAAGCTTCTCTGACCAAAAATGTGTGAAACTCATTCTGACAAATATTTCTTTTAATACTTAATAATTGATCACTGTTGCCGTTCCAAAAGTAAGAGTGAGGAGAACATTTCACACACCCATACCGTGCTTTTGTTACCGTCCTCAATGATCGGAGGAAATTATCGCACACAACCAAATTCTATTGCTAAATTTAATAATAATCATATTTATTAACGCTTCAGCATTTACAAGAACAATATAGTATACAGATTAAAAAAAAAAAAAAACAATATATATATATATATAAAATTAAAACAAAAAAACTATTAATAATAATAAAATCAAAACACAATTAAATTAAAATTAAAACAACAAAAAATACAAAACAGATGTAGATTAAAGCACGTTTCTGCATTTGGCTTTGAACGTAACATACGATACTCCGGTCAAATCTATTAATTGTGCGGCTTCATTAACATTTTTAGAAATGCGAGAGATGGAACTATGCATACCGTACGTTGTTCTACGAAGGTTTTGATGCAGAAAATTATATGATCGTAATGCTCTAGTTTAAAACAGAATGTCAAGTCCATATCTTTTCTGCAACTTTGAAGTGATGTAAGACCCGCTTAGATACATTGCTCAGGTGTAAAATAAATTGAAAATATAGTTTGTTAGATAATACTTTCGCAAATTTGCTCTATACAGACTCCAATCTGTTCACTTGAGTTGCATATAATGGTAATCAATGATCATACTAAACATCAATACTCAAGGTAAAACTTAACTAATAAATTGTATAAAATCACAAGCTTTAAAACTCATAACATATTATTAGCCTTATTGATAGCATGATTTATGGGTAAATTATGCACAATTTCTATTGGTGTTCTAATACGTGTAAACCGCATGAAGTGACATTTTTCAATGTTCCAAGTCATCGGTAATGCACCAGTTTTGAATTGAAATTTAATTATTTTTAATATTATACAATAATGCTTCTTTAATTAAAAAAATCAAATCGTCTGCAAAGAGTAAGTTTATTATATTAAATATATCATTTATAAATATTGAAAACAATAATGGTTCTATATGGAAACCTTAAAAAAGTTACATTAATAATGTGTGAAGTATACCTATACCTTATGCTCGCAACTTTTAAATTATTATTAAATGATTGACGCAATCAAAAGCTTTGCTAAAATCCGTGTAGAAAGCATGAAATACAGCTCCACTTTCAAATGCTTGAACTTTATAATTAGTAAATAATAATAAATTAGTTTGTGTGGAACAATTTGGATAGAATCCATGTTGACTTTCACTTGTTATATCTCAAAAAAGCTCAAAGATCTGTCTAGAGGATAAGCTAAAGGACTACTACAGTTTAGGAGAAATATTGTTCGGACCAAAGCCACAAGTAATTTTTAACTAAGAAAGTTTCTTAAATACGCATTCAAGAGTTATGTTAAAGCTATTCATAGCACTTGTATGTTTGTCATAACCAAAACAAAAACAAAAAACCAAAAACCTTTCATATTAGAAGGAACTGCTCAACGTTATTTAAATACTTTTTATAAGACAACAAAGTTTTAGATTTACATTAAGCTTTAATTTGTTTAAATGCCAGGTATTCCAAGTTATTATAAAATAATAGTTTTTTTTGAGGTAGGCAATCAAGGTGTCTGACACACAGAGCCACTGATAAGACATGTGTATGGTATGTTTGGATGCGTATATGAGATAACGAATTTATTTAAACCCATCTATATCGTGACCCCTCCGGCCGTTGCTCAACTTTTGTTAATCATACATGTCCGACCCGTACTGTCGACTTATAATATCCATTATCTAATATTGTGTTGCAGGTTTCTAAACTAATATACGCATTAAGTGATGGGTGGTACACATCACATGGAATTACATATAAGAAAGCAATTCGTTACAATGTAAAGCATCACTATTTAAAAAACCTCAACTTAAAATTACTCCAAAACTATTTAAAATAGAATTAAACTAGTTAAACCGATAGATTCTATGTTATCGCAAAAAGATACTTTCACAGGAGAATGCACGTTTCTTGGCATCACTCTGCAGCTCTCATTATCATCAACCCAGTTAATATTTGGTAAGTACAATAACAATTTTGTGATTAGAATGATGCATTACCAACTCTTTAATCATTTTACAATAGTCCTCATAAACTTCGATAGAAGATTTGGAAAAAATGTAGCAGCAGCATATAATAAATTTCATAAAATTAATGATAACTTCGTTTGTCAGTACAATAAACATTTAATCGGCAATCAATCAATTTATTATTCATTATTGAGCAATAAATTGATTTTGGTAAGAGCGAGTAAGCAGTAATCTTCAGTCAGACAAAAATTGTAAAATTCTACAAGATTTGCTCTTAAACCTCTCACATTTTGATAGTATAGAGAAAGACCATTTGTTTAGTTATACAATGAGATTATCATTGATTTGATTGTTTTTTAAAGGAGTATGCTGCTTTCCTAAAAGCCTCAAGCAAAATACTCTTCTACTGCAATGCCAACAGGTCATTTGTTTAGATTTAATAGACTTTGAATTAAAGATTCTCTTACACCAACTTTGAATAAAGTGGTATCTTCATTGCGGAAAACATTTAACATTATCAATGTTGAGTACTTCATTTAAAATGTACAAGAAATATTCAGAATTAATCTTAGAATCAAAAAATGGAAAAATATACAGAGTGTTTCATTTAAAAATAAAAGTTTACCAAATTTTTACAATAAAATAAACACCCTGTATAATAAAAAAAATTTAACAATCGTTTGTTTAAAACCAAAAAACTTTTGTTTAAAACTTTTTTTGATTTTTTTTACGGTTGGAAAATTATTTAAGTATTTCGGTAATTTTGACTAACCCTGTATAATGAATGATATATTATTTTC
Organism: Tachinus rufipes; assembly: GCA_963932245.1. Lineage (NCBI taxonomy): Eukaryota > Metazoa > Arthropoda > Insecta > Coleoptera > Staphylinidae > Tachinus > Tachinus rufipes. Next base: position 58,354,762 of record OZ010744.1, read on the forward strand.
ATAAACTAAAAAATAAAACATATTAGCTGTATTGTCAATTACATTTGTCAAATTTACTTCTAATATTTTGTCATATTTAGGTCACGATTTCAGTGGATTTGTATTTCTGATAAAATTTTAAACAGCCGGAATGCCATATTTTGTTGCATTTGCTACATTCAATTTTATCATTTTTTGGTGAAGCTTTGCACTTCGGACAAGTAAATGCCATATTACAGCAAATATAAAATTAAAAAATAAATTATTTTTTTCTCATATCCAATAACTAATTACTTTTTGCGTTTGTATTTCTGGCAGATCCTTTAAATCATCTTCATGCAAATAATCCATTAATGGCAATGATAAAATGAATATTTCTCTTACTTTATTTGCCAATTTAAATAATAAAGGTTATAATGGATTACTAATATTATTATCTTTATTCTGACATTCAGTTCTAGTTTATATTGTTGTTTATATCTTTAGACATTTGATTTTTGACAGTCTACCATTTACCATACCGCTGAGTCGTCGTTTGCTGACTGACATTTTGTCAATTTACTCATCATACATTTAGGTTCGCTTTTTTGCTGACAAATCAACTCAGCAGTTAATCAGCGCATATAAATTTACAAATTATTAAAAAAATCGAGAAAGAAGACAATATAAGTAATTAATAAATATATGGGGTTACAACGTACAACATATGGGAGAAAAAATTAAAAAAATTAAAAAAATTAAAAAAAATTATAAAAATAATCAAACCTAAAAACATTACAAAGTGGAATTAAATGGCATTACATATTAGGAATATATTTTATCTCGTTAAGTAGCAGCTTCATAAACTAATTAGATCATTTATTTAAATTCAAAACTTATGAGCTTTATGTTTAAGTATGTAGTTGATAAAAGTTTACACTGTTAGCAACAGTCTAAAATATAATAAGTCATTCTGAACGCAGCCAATGACTCATAAGTTTTGAATTTAAATAAATTATTTAAATAGTTTATAAAGCCGCTACTACAAGATTTAATATACTTTTAATATATATTAAAAGTATATTAAATCTTATTATTATACCATTTAATTCAACTTTGTATGTTTTTAGGTTTGATTATCTTTATCATTTTATTAATATTTTTGTATTTCTTTCACCCAGGCTATTACAGTGTTGTACATATATTTATTAATTACCTATGTTACTCTTTTTCTCATTTTTTTAATAATATGTAAATTTATATGCCAGCAAACGATGACTCAGCGGTAGTCAGCGGCGGCGTTCAGTACAATATTCAGATAATTTTATCACAATAAATAGTGTTTCTCAAAAAACGTCAATTAAAAGAAATATGTCACATTATCGCTTGCAAACTGTCAATAAATAGTAGTGGTAAGACAATACTAGTGAAGTAACATACCTATCAATAGTGAGTGACAGATTGTAATAATCTTGAATACATTTTCCTAAAACACTGCTTATATCTGAGACAGACAAAAAATTATCAAGTGAAACTCTTGCCAAAACGCCTGCCCTTTGTTTTTACCAGCCCTCACTCACTTTGTTCCTTTGTGCTGCTAAAGCCTATTTTTGGCACTTGATATACTTCACTATATACTATTTATGTTTGAGAAGTGAATAGATACACTTTCTTTAATAATTAAACTCAACTAATAAAACCATAAAGTTCCCCAGAATCTATTTCAATGGTTTCTGTTTTACATGATATAAAGCTGTTTTTACATTTGTCAATTTCTTGTTCAATTTACTTATTTTATTTCTAAATTTGTTGCAGATTTGTTTTACTTTACACTCAGCAATTTATTGTTCAATTTCAATACTGCCAACTGTATAATAGTTGTCTTAAACAGCTAATTGCAGATTTTAAATTATAGCCATTGCTATTATAGATTATTATACAATCTTTCCTGCTGTGTGTATGTATGTAAGTACTATATCAACACAAAACACAGGTTATACTACACTGGATCGGCCCAAAACATTTGAAATTTTTTTTTTTTTGTGGTTTAGAAGAAGAATCTTCTGAAGACTTAAAGTGTCCGATTCACTCTCACAAAGAAAGTGGCAACTAACTAAACTCCCCCTGGTGATTATTTCTCATTTTGTAACAAAACTAGCCTTCGGACGTATGCTCATCGTTATAAAAGAAAAAAATTTATACACATTGGAAAGGTAAGTTTATATTTAGAGCGTGTATTTAGTATACAATTTATTGTGAATTCTATTGTGGAAAGTCAATCTGAAGTATCTTCCAATAATAATTTGGAAATTATTGAAACCGTTGATAATAAAACCAACCAATCAATTGGATCAACATCATCAACAAGAGAAGAGCTAGTAAAAAACGATGAGTGTGAGATAATTATAATATTTTTTAAATTAACTTTTATATAATAAAATATTAATTTTATAGATTCAGCTTATGAAAAGCTCATATTCAAAACCCAGTCCCGTGTCAATTGAAGGACGCAGAATAGTGGATTTGCAATTTTTTATTGATTCTGTGACGGAAATAAGCAATCATTCTTAAACTTTTGGCTGTTCGTTAATACAATGTATATATATAAAAAGATTTTAAAGTAAATACTTCTAAAAATGACAAACACTATAACATAAATTGCAAAGCAGTGTTAGGTATAATGGGAATTGGGTCAGGACTGGCGCATTTAGAGCAAATCACATCGGCCCTAAAAATACCTTGTATGTCACAAAAGCTGTATAGGAAAGCTCATAAAAAAATTGCCGATTGCTGAGAAAAAATTAAAATAATCGCATAAAACCAACTACAACTCTCTAACCGGAGCTGCAGCCATTCTGGGCTATAAAACTAAAAAAGTTTTATTTTTGGGAGTTCGAAACAAGTATAGCAGTATTTGCCAAATGTCGAAAACACAAAATACTTCACCAAAAAAACATATGTGTTACAAAAATTGAAAGGGAGCTTCTAGTACGATGGAGACTGATATTATAACCAAAGGGTTTTCTAAAAGTGAAAAAATGTATGGCTGAATTTTCGATCAAATGATTGCCGATGGTGATAGCAGTTGCTATAAGAAAATCTTAGAGAATTATCCATATGAAAACTTAGTTGTGAAAAAGATATAATGCCGCAATCACTTGCTGAGAAATTATTCTCGAAAAATTAGAGAATTGATAAAAAATACGCAGGACTTTTTTAATTGTTTTTACTAAGATTGTTTTATTACAGATAAACGAACTTAGATTGAGATGGGCTGTGACAAAGGCTCATATCTCATATCTAAATATTTCAATGCAGGAAAAGGTTGATTTATTGAGAAAAGATATTGAAGACTCAATAAGTCACGTTTTTGGAGGACACAAAAACTGCACAAATATTGGTTATTTTTGTAAACAAGATCCTATTCTTACCGGAACAGTGATGAGTGATTTAAAAACGGCAAGTAAAGTGTTATTTACTATAAAATAATGGAAGATAGAGTACCTTTTATATTAAAAATATACATCATTATTGTAAATTATAAATTTTATTATTATATAACTTTATTGCAGATCTGCACAATAAACCAATATAACATATATTTAAGACAACATGCGTCAAGTTTAATACTCGATGTAGACAATAATTGTGTGGAACAGTTTAACTCCATCATTGCAAAGTTTATCGAAGGTAAAATAATAAACTATTGCAACAGAAGGTCCTACCAGGCGCGGTGTGAAGCAGCTGTAATTAACCATCATTCTGGTCGACCACTATATTTGTCAAAAAACACTTGCAATGCAGAAAAATCGCAGGAAAATTTAAAACAAAAATTGAAATGCGAAATTTAAAGATACGCAATAAAAGTAAAAGTATAAAACCCAAAAGATTATTTTTTAAACAAAACAATTCAGTTGACAACAGTGTATACGGCGAAAATTGTGAAAAGCCCGATTTAAGCCATGAAGAAATGAAGCAAAAATAAGTTATATATATAAACCAATTAAAAAAAAAAACAAATGCTGAAATTTGCATTATACAGCAGACAACGCAAGCGCAACGAACATGCGACTTGTGGCATATGGAGCGGCGTAAACAAATGACTACTCGTTGTAGAAAATTAGTTGAAAGTATTTTATATCCCAAACTATTTACATCAAAAAGTACTTCATATGGTATAAACAATGAAGAAAATGCTATCAAAAAACTGGAACAATTCATTCCAAAAAAAAATAAACCATGCGGATTGTTTATTAATTATCGTGTGCCATACCTAGCTGCTACACCGGACAGACTTATAGACTAAGAAGAAGAGATCAAATGTCCTTGGTCTGCGTCTGATATGACCATAGCAAGCGATACAATCAAAAAAAGTTAATTTTTGGGTTGACAACAAAATTAATAAAAAACATAAATGGTTTTACCAAATCTAGGGCCATAACAGAAAGAAAATATTGCTTATTTGCCGTATGGACGTCTCGGAATAAAAACGGAAACCATTTTTAGAGATGATGATTTTTGGAAAACAAATATTTTTTTACACTAAATGTGTTACCCAAAATTTGCGATTCAAGAAAAAATAGAAATATGTGTATTAGGGTCCACCAGAAATTAAAGAGGCAATAAACAAAATGATAAAATAAAAAAAAAACATAAGCTTTGAAGTAAATATTTCAATTATAGTTTAGCTTTGTATTACAACTTGATTTTTATTTTAATTTAAATGTACTTTGTTATTATTATTATTAATTCTTTTACAAATTTGATTTGTATGTTTTAAATAAAATAAAATAGTAAATACCACAATTTTTTGATTTTCTGTATAACAAATGCATAAACAGCAAGATAAAATATGAATTTTTTAAATGTCAATTGCACGAAAAAAATTATAATTATTAGTGTGAAATGCAAAAAGCATAATTTTTTAATTTAAAATCTACTTGTTGTCGTTTGTTACAATTTCATTCATTTTTATATGATTTTAGAATAATACTTTTAAATTTCAAAAATAATCAACAAATGTAAATATACCCCTCTAGTGGGGGTATAAGTTAGCTAAAAATGTTGCTAAAATTCTCATCTTTAGATAGGGAAAAACCCTGGCTTATGATTAATTTTGCTTACTTGCTATTTTAGAATTGGGAGGCTCTAGTAAGGTGAGGTAAGAATAACTGAGAATAGTGACAAAAGAAAAGCACCTTATAGCCACAAGTGCTTTCATTTTACCAAGTGAGGTAAGCCAAAATAATCACTTAACCTACAAATATTTGTTCTTTTTTTAATTAACATTCACTTGCTGTTCTTTGTTACAACTTTATACATTTTTAAATGATTTTAAAATTTCTTAATTAATTTTCATCCCGTGATAGGACGCCAGAAGCAGGGGAGAAGTAAAATTCTTACTTTGGTTGCTTACAAATGGGATGGTCTATTCAGTAAGATAAAGTAAGGCAAGGTAAGAATAACTGAGAATAGTGGCAAAAGGAAAACACTTATTATATGCATTGCAATCCCAGATTCTAACATTAGGTCTGTTCCAACCTACGATTTGGACAGTTTGCAAACCGTCCAAACTGTGCACACAAACAAATATTTGTTATCCTTAGGCAATCTTTTATACACAGTAATTGTTTATGTGCGTAGTTTCTGACGGTCCCAAACCGCGTTTGGTGTCGGTTGGAACAAACCTATTGTTGTTAGTAAACGTCATTACTGAATTCAAGAAATCCGTGATGTGACTCGAAGTCGATCATATGATTTTTGAGCTAAAAGGTTTTTAAAAGTAAAAAGTATTTCCAAACATTTATAAACAATTTTGATAGCTTGTTGTAAATACCTATTTAACATTGACAACCTAACATTTTACCTTATATTCTTTTTTCTGCTGACTCAGTCAGCTTACTGTAAAATTTCATATTTCATCATTTTTAATTTTTGGCATGCAAAATTAAAAGACTCCACAAGTAGGCAGGATTATTTTACTAACTAAGACATAGTTCAAGCTGATACAATAATAAAACTACATACATTCTTAAGCATTTAATAAATTATTAAAAACATTTCAACATACATGGTAATATGTATAATCTTGTTTTCAGATCTTATTTTTTATTTTGTTTTTACAGACAATGAATATCACTTAAAATAATAATGAAGAGACAACAACATATAAATTACTAAAAAACATACATAAGAATGAAACAATCATATTCAATATTTTTAATTATCAACATCAAGATCGGATTAAAAATATGGATTCACCTTTCATTACACCGTTTTAATTATTTAGGTATTTTATATAATATATGCTCAAGTAATATTATTTACACCATTCAGATGTCTGAATAATTATAGAATATAAATTATAAAAAAACAATAATATCAAGTGCTACACTTACTAAGAAAATTTGTGAGTTGAACAAAAAATAATAGTGATCACAGAAAATTAATTTACAAAAAATATTTCAAATAAAATTCAATATAACTAAATATATATAAAAATCATTCTACCATTTCGTTCTTAAATGTATCATTTTTGGGGCTACGAGCCAAGAATAATAAAAACTAATATTACACAATGCTTAACATAACAAAAATAATTAAATTAATTATAATTTTTAATGATATATAATATCATATATTGCTAAAAAAATAATATCAATTTAAATATATATTTATAAGCAAGATGGTAACGAATAATAAAATATTTCCACTTAGCAATAGTTCAATTGGTAAACTATTAAGTACTTTGTACAATAAAATAAATTATTTGATTGCTTTAAAATGAAATGAATTGAGAACTTTTAGATAAAGCTGTACATTTTCTCATTAATAATACGAGAATAAATTATATAATATGTTTATTTACAAATAGAAATGAATATATGAAAATAAAAACTGCAAATTCAGATATTTTGATCTCTGATTAAGGCTATCAATAAAGTAAATAAATGATTATTATTAGAAAATTAGATTAGTTAATTTTGATTGTTATATTAATTTATTCTTACTGACTAATTGATTATACAAATCATTTTAAATAATTGTTACAAGACTAGATAAATTTAATTAATTAAACAAATATCAATAAAAATGCAATTAATGTATGAGTATTGAGGATTTAAACTTAAGTTGTTATTGAAAAAAAATCAGTTATTTTATAACTTATTAAAAAAGTACAGCAAAACTTATTAAATCCATTATTAATAATATTGCTTAAAATTTCTTCATTCACATTTCATTTAATTTTAAATCAATCAATAAAAATGTAATATATACATAATATATGTAAAATGTATAAATCAATAAATAAATAAAACAATTGATGGTGCTACTATTAATATATAAAACCATCAGGTATCCCTTCACATTTAAATATAACTTATTTTTGCAATTGATCTTTGGTTATACAACATCCTGAAATTATTTTAAGGTTTTAGATACAAATAGATCTTAATTGTTAAATCACAAATTCAGTCATATTATGCTAGAAGCACCATGTATTTTTTTTTTCTAGTTGCACATTTAAACAAAATTAATAAATTCATACTATATTTACCAATTATATGAAGTATAAATTACAAACATTTTATAATACGGGTGTCAGTTTTGGACTTGTCACCTAATAAAACGACATGCTATAATTAAAAGTAATATACAAGGATATTGATATAACTTGAATTTTTACATTTATCTTACAAATCATCTTATTGTTTGCTTGTTTTATTTTGTTTGGAAGGAAAAAGAAATTATTACAAATCAATTGTATTAATTGATACTATTCAATTAATTTTTTTATCTCATGGTAAAAACTATGAATTTATAAATCATTGATGCTTAAACCACCCTCACCATAAAACAACTTAAGTATTGCGGTAAGTACAAGCAAATTATCTATTAAAATTGTACCTCGGTTAAAATTAAAGATCCTCTTTTTTATTAATCAAATCAATAAACACAAACGTAACATTTAAAAAAATAGATATAACAGCGCAAATTTATCCGATCTTGACCGCATTCATAAAAAATTAAATTCCTCTCCATTCTTCGATATATATTTTCGACCAGCAACTTTATTCATTTGTTAATATTTTTTTTAAATAGAGGACTCTACAGTTCAATATATTTGTTTTTTTTATAAATTACTAATCTTTTCAATTTAAAAAAATTTACTCAGTTTAAAAATGTATATAATCCCTAAAATGTATAAGCATTAAGATTTTAATAGACCTCGGTACATGAGGTGAAACCAAATTGCACATATTTCACTTTCAATTAAAAAATGAGATAAATTATTCGAGCTACACTTTCAGAAATATCAATTTTATCACTGTTTTCAATATAGCAATTTCTCGTATTTTTTTTAATTTACTTTAATTACTTAAAAAAACCGATATGTTCAAACATCACTGTCCGGATCTGTCTCACTGCGAGGCTGTCCAAAGTTTCTTGTTATACTTTCACTCATTGACCGTATATTGGCTAAATGTACCTCATTCACTGGTCCAGAGAAATAATTAAGTCTGTCAAGATCTGGCATAGCATTTAGATCATCATCAGTTCTGTAGCAGTTGTCATATTCCGAATCGTAGAGTGCACTTAAAGAGTCCAATGACATCATTGCATCTGAATCAAATATACGAGATGAAGCTCTTGATGACATGCTGGTGTTGTCGTCCATGTCACCTTCTTGGTTGTGGTCATTGTATGCCGAGTTCACATCACTAAGGGCTCCTAAAGAACAGAATTTTATTAATATACTAAATGTAAAAATCATACAAGAAATACGTAAATGGTAATTTCCAAGAACTCCCATCCCATAATTACATATTTTAAATTACTCTTATTCTTAACACATAGTTAGAAATCAATGCCAAAAAAAAAAATCTTTTAAGAGTACATATACGCTTTTTTTAGTGATAAAACCACATATTTTTCAGGCCTTATTTGTATGAACTAAACTATTTACAACAGTTTCTGGTATTCATTTGTGTTAAACCAAAGTTGCATTTTGTGTAACATAAACACAAACAGAAATTTCCATCTCAATCATTAAAACATAAAACAAATTAAAAATTCTAAATCCTCATATCTCCAATGTAAACTGTAAAGCGAATATGCTTCAAATGCGAAGATCTTATTAAATAATGCTGGCAAACATGAAAATATGCAATAAATTCAAATATATAGAATTAATTTAGAAAAGGCCGTTTATTTAGTAGGTTATACAAACATGCATCAAAAACCGTTGTAGCATGAAATGCTTAAATAAGAAACTCTTTTGGCATCTGGATTCAAGTACGTTTAAAACATTCTCAAACAGAACGCTCCTCTTACTCCGGTGCATGTTGTGGAGTTAATTTTTAATTTGACTGAAATCATAGTGACAGGTGTTTTCCCAAAAATATTTAAATTAAGCGTTTTGGTAAATGGTTATGGTGTCTGACTGTGTAGTTACATTACCTATAAATATTACTAAAAATTTTTATTAGTTTACACAAAGAAATGAATTTAATAATACAATAGGTTTTCCTCCTATTGCTTTTGGAAATGTATAGCATCACTAATATAGTTACCAAACTAACATCCAGCAAATTAACATATAACCTTGAATAAATCGTATCTATTATGATTGGATTGAGTTTAAATATTTTTTTTATTTCATAATTAATTCATTGACTATTAAAAATCGTTCAAAATCCGCAAAATGGCTGCCATTACATAAATACTAAATACCTCTTAATGCAAACATTTAGTATTATTGCACTATGCATAAAATCCATAAAAAAAATTTATTTAATTTTATTTAATTTGACATTTTAAATATTCAAGCTGACTCTTTATTGCTCAACAATATTTTAAAGATTTTACTACTTTAGTAACAAATCACAAAAGTTTATGTCTCAAAATGTTATGTTATCAAGATATTTTATGAAAGTTGCAGCATCTGATACAGTTTACAATAATTATTGTAAATGTCCCTGATTATTATTATTATCGTATTTATTTCACATCATGTTACTTCCACTTACGGGTTAAGAGTAATTAATTATACAAACTAATTACTTTCCAGTAAGTAGAATCTACTGATGCTAGTTAGTTAATGCACTGGTTAATCCGCTTCAAGTGGCATTACTATTATTATTACAGATACCACAATATGTTTACATTTGGAGAGATTACAAAGAAGCTGTTAATTTATGATACATCACTTGAGTAAATTATAAACACAAAAAAAAACCGACAGCCTATAATTGAACCTTCTTAAGAAAAAAACATAATAATTACCTTCAGCATCAGTAAGACCTGTTTCGTTAAGCATAGAAATGTTTTCCAATGCAGGATCATCTGTAGTATAACCAGTGGACTCTCTGTCATTTAACAAAGGTTCCGATGCCCCACCTTCCTCATCTTCGCTCCATTCTGATTGACTACCTTCACCCGTCTGATGTTTTGCACTTTCGAGATTTCTCAATTTCTCCTGAACTTTTTCTTCTAGTAATCGCTTTACTTCTTGTTCCTAAATACATAACAGCAACAATCAAAATAAAACAATAAAATCAAGTTTTGAGAACATTACCAATTCTTTGTCAATCGGCTGCACAAAAAAATTAAATACAAATGGAATCAATGCAATGAATTAATAAAGAAATTTGTATAATTAGAACTTAAAGAACTAATCATACAAAAAGTTCTCAAATTGTATATTGTAATATATTATTTAAAAATTTAAAATTTAATTTCAATTTTATGAATTATGGTAATTTCAGTAAAAAATCCTTTTTTACAAATTACATTACAGAAATGTATAAATATGGCCGTAGTAATAGTTTCTCCGACATCAAATCTCAAATAAATTCTGAATTATAGAAACCAAGATTTATTGATCTGAATAAAAAATCAAATAGTCACAGATTCTATAGTTTTGATGAATCCTAGCTCAGAATATTTTTAATAAAATTAAAATAATACCCAATACTAGTAAAATTGAAGTGTTGTATGAGATTAGAAGAATATTTGTTTTCGGCATTATTGAAATACATTGTTTTTGATTTAGAATATATTCTTGTGGTTTATAAGCAAATTGTCAGTGATTGGAAGTAAATAAGACATTAATATTGATATTATATACATTTTAACTTGATTCAAAAATTTATCATGAATCTCGTATCAACGTCAATACTAGCATACAATAATAACATTCATTATTAGAAAGTATTGATACTGAAGAAAAAAATAAGTCATAAGTAATATAAGTAAAAAAATCGTAATAAGTTCAAAACCTCTTTGGTTAATAAATGCTTACCTGAGCATGTTCCTCTTCCATCAGTTTTTCAGCCCTTTCAAAGCTCTCAATATCAGTATCATCATCCCTGCGGTGTTCCAGCATCACACAATCTTCGCATTCACCATCCATTTCTTCATCAGTCTTTTGGTTGGGACTTCTACGATTTTATAAATATGTTTCAAAACAAATTTGTACATTTATATAGGATGGAATGTTACCGTGGGTTCTATATAGGTTATGTTTAATGAGATACTAAATTTCCGGTTGTTTCAGACAGTAAAAATAAAGTTTTAACTAAAAATTTCTTTGATTAGTAACTTTTGATTTAAAAAAATTTAAGAATTTAATTATTGATTTATAGAAATTATATCATGTTTAGTATCTCATCAAACTATTAAAAGTTAAAGAGCTACATGACCATTCACAGATATAATAGAAACAACAAAAAACAATGATATATTTCATTAAATTATTCATAGTGCCATGATTATGATTAATTATTAATTATGTTAATAATTAGAAGTTACAGTTGTTATCTACGAAAGATTTCCCCATCAAGTTGAAAAATTGAATTGAACATGTGCATGATTGGGTGATCAACTTTGCTGTTCTGTTGATTTAAATAGCCCTGTTAGCTATCATTGCCATACATTTATTTTATTATTATCATACATATTTTTGAAAATACGTTATTGTTCTAATTCCTTATTTTGAAATCATTTATATAAGAAAAATGTAGCCAGAAATGTAAGTTACTTCCATATATTATGTTATTTTGTCTTTCAAATTACATCTTTTTGATATAGAGTATTCATAGAGAATAGTAAATCATATATTTTTATTGTCTAATATCTGTATATATTATTATTGTTAATAAAAGATCAATTGTTTTACAGTTGATTTGAATATTAACTATTAGATTTACCAATTGCAAAACAATTAATTTGATGATTATTGTACCTATTACCTTTTAGTTAATTATTTGATATGATGGATTAGCTACAACTATGCAAGCGTGTGGTGCTAGCAAGCAGCATGGAGTACATATTAGCGTGTTAGTTGAAGCTTTTTAGTGTTAAATTTTTGGTTAAATTTTTAATTGTTTTATCATGGTCACATGCACTACTGATTCTGATATGATGTAGATGGTAGGTATTTGTTAATTGTGAAAAGTACCTGTCAAGAGGTGAAACTTTTTGCAGTTTACAGCTCTGTGAAGGTCCCGGGGGAGAGGGCCCCCTTTTAAGTGATCCCTCCTTGCTGCTTACTATGGTAGGGGACATGCAGTGTAAGGTAACGTTTCCGGTCGGATTAACTCGTAATCCCAGCGCTAATGCTTGTATAGCTGCTAGTCCGACTTGATGATTGTTGTTATACCTTACAAGTGGCTCCATAGCAATGTCTTTATTCGTCTGGGTAACCTCCAGTTTCGGTGGGATGTTTTGCAGTAGATTCTGTTCATCAAGTAATTTCTGTATTTCGCGTTCAAATGGACCAACATCTTCAGTATTATTCAACTTCACATTGGGCGACAACTTTTCTCGACTGTTGGGCGACGCCCGCAATCTTCGAATGTCTTTTTTATCAGTCTGGCAACAACCATCTTTTTTCGAACTTTTTTCACTACTGGTGTATTTATAGTCTTCATTAAGTAGTTCTCTAATTTCTTCAGCTTCCTTAAAACTAGGCGACCTTTTACAGTTAGCCGAAACTTTATTGCACTCTAATATAGAATCACTATCATTTCTCGTTCGTTTTTCTAAACTTTTTTGTTTTTTAGAAACAGCCCCGTTCGATATGTTAGTTCGTAAAAGCGAGTTGGGTTTTTTTGGTTTGGTGAGGAACTCAAAACTCGCACAGCTTTCACCCTTACAACTTTCATCACCATCTAATACAGGAGGACTAGTTATAATAGATGAATCTACTGTGTTACAAGTTGCAGCTAAGGCGAGAACTGCACTTGGTGGTAAATTATTTCTTTTTCCAGTACGATCTGTTGAATTATTTCTTAAGGAACAATTTGGAGGTATATAATCTAATGATGCACGTGGAGATGTTTCAGGAGATGAGCATGGATTGACTTGAATGTCTGATGGAAATATGAATTGTTGGGCATCAGTGACAGGTAATGGAGGTGATACGCATGGAGAAGCATCTGCATCTGTTGTACGACTGTAACTTTCATCAGAACTGCTAATACTAGGTGAATGATTTAAAGAACTTATTTCATCAGCTGAGCTATGTATTCTTTGTGGAGCACTTGGTGGATACATACCCCCAATACTTTCATCTGAATAATGTCTTTGTAATGGGCTATGTCGATTATGATGTGGACTTCGATTTCTCAATGGGCTGTGCCTATTTTGTAATGGATTATGTCTTGTTTGCAATTTATTTTTCATTTCCGGTGTACGTTCTGGCGTTGTTGGGATTGGCACCATATTAGAACTATGTGGTATTTGTATACTAGTGGCTGATAAATTCTTTCTGTGTCTACTCGGCGATTCTTTACCAGGTGGCTTGGGTAAAGGTTTCAAATAAGGCTTTATGTTATCTACAGATATCTGGGAGGACAAACTCAAATACGGATTTGGAGCGCTACGGGGCCATGGTGGAGTATACTTCATGTCAACTTGACGTGGATACATCTTATGCGGTGGCAAAGGGGGAGCTGATATGTTCTCTTCATGCTTTTTCATGTTTCTATTCAACTTGGGAGGAATAGGAAGTAATGGCTCGTTTTCGCACCCTATGTTCATTTCACGATGGCACGTCTCACGCAACGGCGGCAGTCTCATGGCGTTTCGAATGCCATAAGTATCTTCACGAGAATTACTGCGGTTCTGTAAGGCGCTGTGGGCTTTTGTACGTCCGTTCATCTCACCATGAAGCAGAGCCAATGGTGTGGCAACTCCTCCATACATATTGTTTAATGCTATAACAAAAAGAAAGTAAGTATTCTGTGTAATTATTTTATGCATTTTTTAATTACTACTGCTGGATTATGTTACTTTTTAAGAACGAAAATTATTACTACCTGAAAAATATTATAGGTAACAATATTATACTCCCTAAAACTCTTTTCTATAAAATAAAATTGAATAGAAAAATGGTTTGGCAGTGAAGATTTAACAGAAAACAATCATAAATTATTATAACTAAAATAAAATAAAACATAAATGAATATTAAAATAGTTTATCATAACTAATTGTTATCATTATAATTGAGTTCGTTTAAATTTTATAATAATGCATACATAATAAATCCGTTATATTTTAGGAAAACAAAGAGTCAACTGAAAGCAAAATAGGCGCAACACAAATAAAAAACAACTAGCATAAAAATTAATAAATTAATGGTGATTGGTTCCGTTGATATATTTTAGAATAAGGCAAACAAACAAAATAATAAAATTACAAAAAAATTGCAAAAAAAACATATTTTTTTTATCATTAAAGAGTATAAACTGAATGCATTAATAATTATGAAAGATTCAGAAAGGGAATGATGTTTTATCTAAAATTTAAAAACAGAATATAAGCAATTGAAGATGAAATAATATTCTAAAAAGATGAAAACAAGGATTGAATCAAAAAAAGAATGTATGAACTGCATTAGAAAAACTGAATGAAATGCTTGTAAAGAAATTCTAAAAAATAAAAATAAATACAAAACAAAAATATTTTAAATAATATAATAAACAAAAGTATGTTTCTATATACAAAGTGATTCTTCAAAATTGCGAAAAAAATTTAAAGATTCTTTGTTTAAAAATAAAAAATTCAATCTGCCAATTATCAATTAAATGAAATAAAAGACTTTTAAAGTATTAATCATTGTTAAATGCAAACTAACGATAAAAAATGTATCTATAGAAATTTTTTAATTTATTTTTAATAAAAAATTCTGTCTAAATTTTTTCGCAATATTAAAGAATAAGTATATTATAGAAGTTAAAAAAATGGTAAAAGAGGCATTGTAGGTAATTAAGAAAGATAATGAGATTACAATGTAATATTAACGATGTAATAGCTTGGGTGATGAGTTTAAAAATATGAAAAAAGGATAAAGATAATTAAGCCAAATAACATTACAAAGTAGGATTAAATGGCATTAAATAAAAATATAAAATCTATCTGGTCGTTAAGTAGGGTCTTTATAATATATATAATTTATTTAGATTCAAAACTTAAAAGCTTTATAGCAACAGTCTAAAATAAATCATTTAAAAGGACTCTGATGTCTCATGATGGATAAATATTTAAAAAAAATGTTTATCCAGTTTTCTTGTATTTGAATTTAAATTTGTTTTCATGCTGACCCAGATTTCCTGTTTTATAACTTGACTTTAAGGTTAGAATATGTCAAATCATAGGCGTTTTCGAGTGGAACGTTTAGTACCCTTTTAGTTGTGTAAATGTATAGGCGTATTTGAATCGTCCTGGTTAGGGGAACCAGACATACTAAAAGTAAACTAATCCTATTTGAGTGGGAAACAATGACGTCACGGTAATTAAACGCTGTCAACTTGCCGTACCATGCTTCAGAGCATGCGTCTCTTTCGAATTGTCATTTCTCACTCTAACAAACCAACTTGGTGGTAGTATTAAATATATATTTTAAAATTACTTCATGATGCCAAAGTTGCCGTTTTTGTTAAAATACTACAAATCAAGGTAGCGGTCGGAATGGTCCTAAAGAGAAGTCAATTGAATTTTAAAATAATGACAAGTTTATAAGTTTGCCACGTACAAAAATGTAAAATAAATTAAAATCAAACTGAAAATATATTTTTTACTATGTTTAATTTGCTTTTTTTATTTTTAAGACTGAATGTGCTGATGTTATTCTATAATAATTACGAATTTACAATTAAAAATTAACAATTTTGTAAACAAATTTTATGGTTTGTCATTCATTCATTTCCCGCCATATTTATTGAATTTTGAATAGTTGACGTAACGACATACATTCTGACCATAGCCACAGCCTCCTCTAGAAACGGCTGTGCCATAGCATCCTACCACTAAATTTTGTTCTAAGCTCCGACCCTCGCTCAGTGCTTCGATCCTCGTATTTATGTATTGAACTGAAACTTTTTTAGCGGCGTGAGAATAAAATTATTTTATAAGAAAAGAATTCAAGAAGACAAATTTGTGACAGAACTCGAGTGCATTAGACTGGTTCTCAAAAAAATGTTGTGGAATTTCTTTAAGTGCACCCTCAGAAAGTGATCTTTATGCAAAAAAAGTAACCCATCCCAAATTTCAGCCCTTAATAATCAAAAGAACATAACCTAACCTAACCAAATGGATAAAAAAAACAAGAACATCAAAAACAAATAAGAAATCAATCATTTCAATGACAATTTGTCAATTGTTTCATTACGTTGTTGAGAGGTTGCTCATTGTCAAGCTGCTCAGTGATGTCAGTTTAAACATTTATATTTAATTATAAAAAAAAATCCTCTAAAAAACTCTTACAATTAAAAAATGTAAAAATATTAGTTTATTTTTTTAATGAAATTTGGAAATTTCTTTCTCAAAACAAAAGAAAATACAGGGTGTTCCATTTAATCAAAATGGTTATGACGTCATATCACGCGATAAAGGTCATTTTTGAAATAAATTAAAAATGCAGTCAGAAATTGGGTGTTCCCATACATTTACCAAACTCTATATAAATTAAGGTGGGGCTTAAATTTTTTTTTGCGCAATAACTACAAAACAAGAGGTAAAATCGGTTCAAATTGCATCAACTACAATGCGTAGAAAAAAGTCAAATTATCTCAAGAAAAAAAATGTTTTTTTAAGTGATGAAAAATCAATCATTGCTTATTTCAGAAGTTCGACGAAAATATCTTTTGTCACTTGAACCGATTTTGGGTGATTTTACCTCTTGTTTGGTAGTTTTCGCGCTTGCGGCACCATTTGGACTCAATCTCAATTAGCGCCAAATTTTGAGAATGTAATTTTTTTGATATTTTAATATAATTCTAATTCCGCACTACAATCATAAAAATTTGACAAGAAACGTTCTTTTATATGTGAGCTATGCATCAGCTTCGCTTCTCTCTTGGAACATCGCACAGCAAAATTGAGCTTGGTATTTTATAGAGCTCCAACCATAGCACAGTGCATGGACACTCAGAGATAATATATTTTGTTTACTAAACAACCAGTACTCAAGCGTACGTAGTTATATAATATTGTTGTATAAGAATGTACACGTTTCTCAAGCCATTTTTTGTTTAAAAACCTTAGAATACCAAATATGCATTCTATTGTTTGTTCTGCATTTAAACTATGTTTACTATCAATAGATATGCCTAGTCAGCTACTATGTCATAAGGAATAATCAAGTCTGAGCCAACAAGAGCACTGTCTTCTGGTAAATTTTAACAATTTCTTAAATAAAGCTGATGTTTTAAATGCACCTGTCTATTTGTATTTTGCTAACAATATCAACCAAAAAAAATGGTGCTTTATACTGTGGTAAGTCCTTTTCCTTATTCAACAACTTGTACAAAAGGCACTAAGCTTAATCTGTTAGAAACTGTCAAAACTCACAAAAAAACAATGCAATCCTCTTATTAACCCATTAGTGCATATGATCCGTTTAAACGGACGTTGCAAATATGTATGTTTCTGCTGTACCTATCAGGGAGGGGGTTAAAATGTGCGGTTAGGCGTGTTGTCAACAGTCTGTTCACGACGCTTGCTGCGTAAATAACGTGTTATTTGTATTGGATATAGTTTTATTGAATAAAAATGGACCCCAATTTGTATTCAACAAGAAATGGGGGGTAAGTATTAGTTTTTGACATAGTAAATATAAATAAAAACAATAATTTCTTTAAAAATTCGCATTTAACATCTTTTTTTGTTAATTTCTATAAGTTATATTTCATAACAGATAGTTGTCGTTCTTAAAATTTTGTGTTTTGTTTTGAATCCGTTTAAAAGGATCACATGCATAGAATGCATTTTATGTTCTTTTGTTGTCTATTTTAGATTATCGTTACATCAGCTACTTGCAATTCACGAAAATGATGATGATAGCACATATGTTGACCCAAATAGCCATGATGACTTTAGAATTTATTTACAACCTCCTGCTGACCCTGCACTAGAAACTGAAGAAGATAGTGATCTTTCTGATCAGGGGGATGGTAACATAAACCATTTACCAAGAGGTATTCTAAAACAACCATGTCAAATTGTTAATAGACATGACAGCAGTGATGATGAAGATGACGAGGAATATAATTTACCCTTGTCAGTGTTGCAAAACAAAATTAAAAGTACATGTGTTTCTCAACCTTCAAAAAAAAAAAAAGAAAAACGTAAACATGTATGGTAAAATGGTCCTCTTTAAAACTTTGAAGTCAATACCGTGTATACTGGTAAGCTGCCTTCTGATAAGGCACATAAAGCGAAGATGTTTTGCAAAATATTATCTTGCAAAGCAATATATATGCACAACAAAAAAATGTAAATTTTGTTATGACTATAAATGAATTATATGTACTTCTTGGAGCAATATTGTTCTCTGGATATGCCAAATATCCAAATAAACGTATGTTTCGGAACAATACAGAAGACGTCCCAAAACTTTTATTAAATTCGATAAGGCTAAATAGATTTGAACAGCTTTTACGCCATATTCATTTAAATAATAATGTTAATCATTATTGCAAATTACAATAAAAAAATGGGCGGTGTCGATAAAATGGATGGCTTTGTGGCTGCTTACAGATCAAGGATGCGTCAAAGAAAATGGTATTGGCCAATTTTTCAATACCTTATCGATGTAAGTGTAGTGAATGGTTGGCTCCTTATGAAGAAATTAAGATCTTCAGATCCAAACTGCATTTCGTTACTGAACTTTAGACGTTATATTGCGCAAGGTTTACTTATGGCAAAATACCCCTTCGATATAAATCAATCACAACAACAGAAAGTGTGAGATATGATAATATCGGTCATCTGGTAAGTTATACAGAAACAGACAAAAAATGTAAATTATGTAACAAAAATTCAAAATTTATATGTGTAAAATGTAACGTTAGGCTTCATCCAAAAAATTGTTTCTTATTGTACCATTCAAAATAAAACGTTAGTTTTCTTGATTGTGTGTGTTTTTGTCTATTATGCATAAGATCCTTTATAACGGATGTGCCATAAAACAATAACTAATTAAAAAAAATTAAAACATAAAGTAAATACTCAGTTGAAAGCATAATAATCAAAATTTACAAAAATATTTAAAAAAAAGTATTCTATGCACTAATGGGTTAATCTGCTGAACAAGCAAAAGACTTACCACAATATAAATCACTATTTTTTTAAATCCTTTTAGATCATCAGTATAGCGATTTATTTTTCCCTCACTTCAATTTCTATATTAATTTTTTTGTATAAATTTAATTATTTGTTAGTTAGATCCAAAAATACAAAAATTATGTCAAAATCTACCTTCTTTTAGCTAACATATGTATTTCAATTTCTATAACTGTAATATTTTTGACCTATATTACAATATATATATTCAATAACCTCTTAATACCATTAGGTGTCGAGGTTGTCGGACACACCGAGCCACAGAGAAGGCATGTATGGATCCTTATATGAGGTAACGGATCCATATTGTGAAGAACGCTACGCTCGGCATCACTTTGGGTTCACTCATCCAAGTTGTGACCAGACTAACTATATTACAATACTTTTTTTAAATTAAATTTTTGCTTTATACAGCCTGAGAAACGACTAACAGGGACGACTCGAAAACGCTTTATCTAACATTAAATAAGAATTTTCTGTTGATAGTTACTTAATTAAATTTATTTTAATAACATGTCATAATATTGGAAAAATATTTAAATCTACTTGTTCGTTCACTACTTTATAATTTTAATTTTTTAAATGTTTCATAATTTTTAAATCTTCCATGAATATTAAATTTTTATCTAATATGTTTAAAAAAATTGCTTGTGTTGAAATTTTGAGGTTGTTTGTTAAGGAAATTGTATGTAATACTGAATAATGATTAACTTGTTAACTCACTCATCTTCTATAACACTATCCGGCCAACAATCTATGATTTTTGCTGCTTCTCATAATCTTACTCAAGTTATTCAATAGCCCACTTATCCAATCATTCGCTTATTATACAACACAAGTGTTGTTAAAACTTTTGTTTCTATTACTACCAAACCTAAACCATGTCTCATCTATCATTATTCTAAGATTAATGCCACAAGTCTTGGGAATTAATGAATTTGGAAACTTATTCCATTTTTTGATAGTCCGGTTAAAAAATTCTCTTAAATGTTTCAGTAAACTGTTAGTGAATGTTAGAATTCCTACCTAGCTTTGTACTATAAGTAAATATTTGTTTAGATGTCAATATGTCTTGTATTTCTTTTGAATAATGTCTTTGGAAATATCTATAGAAAATACAAGATCTGCAACATTATACCATTGTTGTAAAGTATTTAAGTCATTAGTTAATATTGGATCGGCAATGATTCAGATAGCTAGTTCTTCAATGAAATTTAAAAGAAATAGTGTAATACAATATTCAACAAACAAACAGAATTTGTGCAAGTTTACATATTACATTGTTAAAACAATGTAGAAGTTATATTATTTTTAAGTCTAAATAACTTTCATATTATTTAGTTCATATGTCTTTGTCGATTTCAATTGATGGTAATGCCACATTAAGTGAATTACTTGAAACTGTTCAGTTAAGTACCCTAATTAGTTTTAATTTAAATTTCATATATTTAGTAATATGATACACTACTAAGTAACTAAATAATGAAACAAAAAACTAGTATCGCCATCTAGGTGCAATGTAATACTAAAATGTACCCATTAATTGGTATCATTTAGCATTTATGCAATTGGCATACAAGGCATACTGACAAGGTTTGTAGAACCGAAACAATTGTCTATGCTTGACTCTTGACCACTGTGATTCATTAGACTGATTTTGAATAAATTAATTCATTTCATACTAAATAACTAATTTTATTAAATTGAAGATTCAACCTTCTCTCCATCCTTCTTTCCTTCCTTCTTACTTCTTATTTCAAATTCTCAAAATTTTAGAACATTTTAGCCTTTTCTGTTTAATGTGGCAATTCCTTATATTCAATTATTTTTACTTATTATCTTATTTATGTAAATACAAGAGCTCACCAGATCTGCTAATAAAAATCCACATTTTTTTTTTAATCTCTTTATATAAACCCACCATCAAAGAATAGTAGAACTTTGGATCAAACTGTATATTCAATAGTTATAAAATGCTCAAACAAAAATAAGAAAAAGAAGAAGTGCCAAAAGTCTATTCTAAGCTATAAACCAAACCAGTTACTTACAAAATAAAAAACATGAAGGATACTATTTACTTTTATAAAACTATACTCTAATATCTAACCAATGGTGGGTCTGCAATTAAATAAAACAATAACATAATGTTTACTGAATGGTCATCTACTTACCAACTGAATTATTACCCTGGCCACCAGTTCGGAAGTTATTTAACTCTTCAACACGTATCGTTCCCGGTTGCTTCCTATCGATTAAGAAATACGTTGTCATGTCCCCTTTACCTTTAACTTTCACCTTTCCTCTGCATTGAAATTCATACGGATAGGTTTTTAGGACTTGGTAAACTTCTTCAGTGACTTGTGTGTGATTTGGTAAACCTGTTGAATCCATACGACTGGCAACATTTACTGTATTCCCCCAAATATCGTATTGGGGTTTTCTTGCACCAATAACGCCAGCAACTACTGGGCCAATATTGATTCCTAAATGAAAAATATGTTTTATTGAATATTAATTTTATTATTTATTATTATTTACTTACCAACTCTTAACATAAAATTATTATAACTATTTTCATTGATGTTTAATAGCCGATCCCTCATGGCAAAAACAAACTCGACTAAGGTACTGAGATGAATTCCGGCTGTGCTTTCATCATCATCCAAAATTCGTAAATCAGGCATCAGACCAACTGCAGCCATATAAGTTGAGCCAACAGTTTTGATTTTATCAATCGCTTTGAATCGCTCCTCACTGAGAAGATCATCAAAATCCGCAATGATTTCATTGAGTAATCTAAGGCACTCTACCCCCTGATTGTTACCATCCAACTCCGTGTAAAACTCATGGTAATTTGTAATGGATGCAAAAACAACACCTACTCTTGAATAACTTTGATGATAGAGTTCCTGCGATAGAGTATTCTGTAATAGAATTAGTTTGGATTTATACGCTTGTGCAGCCTTTCACGGTCCAAAAATCAGACACGAGCCCAATCGATCAATCAATCAATGTGCCCAAGTTATTTATTGGAACACGTTGACCAAGAAACAATTTAATTATTCAACACAACTAGAAAATAATTACGTGCGATTGTACGGATATATTTTAAGTGCATTTGTATATGCGACAGTACAGGCTACACAATACAAAAATGGTGGCAATAGACATTATATTATAAGATCTGCAACTTAATACACTGTGTGATGATATATTTATAATAAATAATAATAAGACAGTGCACAAGCAAGCAATACACTTAATTTTAATTACAAGGATGCATTATTATTACAAAATATTAATCTGATCAAGATTTTGTTAGTAATTAATAGTAAGATTAATCTTTTAAATTTGAGATATACGTTAATTTGGTGTGGGAAATAACTTTTTTTAAATATTTGTAAATAAATGTTTTTAACACAGTTAAAATAAGTTGCGAGATCTTTGAAATAATACAAAAGCATAAAAACTAAATCAAATAAAATAATTTAGATTTAGAAAACATAAAGCCAATTCATAGTAAGAAAAATAGAACAGTTTAAGGAGACTACGTGCATTGGGTAAGTCTGTAAGTAAATATTTACCATGTTATTTCTAAATTGATTATCCAAAAAATGTGTAGCTACGTGAGCTGGAAGCAGATTGAATAGTATTCTCTTATTGGAATGTTGTAACGCGTCCATTTCGCGTTTTTCCTCGTTGGCCTGAATTTGCCAAAGAAAATCGAGACGGGCAGTCCATTCCACTTGTCGACCATGCAAAAGAACCGCCATTACAAACATTAATATTTGGACTATACTTAATACGTGGGCAGGTATTATGGATCTGAAAATAATTAATTTAAAATTATCTTTCTAATTGATAAATATTTGTAACAAGCAAGTAATTGCCTAAGGCTGCCACATTATATCAATGTTAATGTAATTATAAAGAAGGTTTGGTAACTGTAGATTACTAAAATATTTTACTTCTGCATTGATTATATCTATAATACAATATAATAAAGAAAATAAAAATATACTTACTTAACTAGTAGATCGTAGCACATGAATAAATCAATATGTGATAATTCAATTAACAATATATAGACTGTTGACATAATAATTAACAAACAACATTTTAAGAGAATCGGTAGCCTTAAGAATACTGCAACCGCTAAGTATCCAAGGGCACAAGATAAAACAATGTACTGGGGTAAAGGACAAGCTCTGTGATCCCTTTCCATTGATCCTCCATCTAATGTAATGTTATTTGTGGAATGAACCATGCAAGGTACATCCGATCGGCATGTAAACTGTAAAAAATAAATAAATTATAGTTCTAGATTTATGAATATGTATATGTTACAACAGTCCAATATATGTAGAAAGCAAGTGATGGTAAAATAAAATGCTACTCAATAGTTAGTTTATAGCTGACGTTTCTCCAGTACAATCCTACTGTTAGCATGTAAGTAATAATTGTAAACAACATCTATATTTACTAATAAATAATAATAAATTACAGGCTCAGAAAAAGCTCACAAGTAGTAAGCAAAACGTCAGATATAAACTAACTATTGGATATTAGCTTTAATACTGACTATACCTTTTGGTATGTCAGATTTTTTTTTTCTAATTATATTGGATAATTATATTTGGTGTAATTATTGTACTACAAGTTTTGTAAATATTTAAAAAAATGTTGGTAATTTAGTTTCAAAAGTTAGATAAAATATTGTCTATTGCGCAAGTTTTAGTAACAATATAATTAAAACAAAAATATATTTTCTATACTTGATGGTATATATCATATAATATACTAAATTGTATGAATTGAAACTAGAGTGAACCAATATTGTTCACAACTGGTGTTTGTGTAAACTATAATTTAAAGTAATTTTTCAGATCGATGAGTAGTTGTGACAATATACAGAATTATTAGGATTGATGTATTGTTTGGCAGCTTAAGTTAAATTTTAAGAAATACTTTGAGTACGTACCACATTTTGTAAAATTTCCAGAAAGTTTAATTAAATAAAAATAAAATATTTAAAAATAAGCTACAATTATTGTGGTGGTAACAATAAATAAAAACTAAAGGTTTTATTTTTTAAGCAAATTTATTTATTACATTTACTCCATAATGAACCAAAAAACTACATTTTCCCATATTTGCGCTTTTGTCAGTTATTCAGCAAAACAATTATTAATTTGATTGCCAAATTTAATTATAACTACTCACTTTTATTAATTTTAATTTAAGTAATATTAGCTGTTTTCCATTTGACCAAATAGTCGCACTTGGTGGCACTAATTTTATGGGTGTGACTAATAAGTTGTTCCATTTGCCAAAAGCGTTTTACATATTCGATTCGATGTGTTTTTTCGAGGTAGAAAACGCCATATTTAGACGCTCTTGCCCGCAAAATTTTAAAAAAGGCAGTACAAATTTGATGAATTAATTTCAAATTCTATATTATACATATCCGCCATGGTTTATATACCTAAATATTTTACATAATGATTTTATATCTAATTAACTTATAATTCAAATCAATATAAAGCTACATAGTTGTAAAATGGTTGACAAACAAATGCATCCGTCTATGTAAACGTGAGCAAAACAGATACATTTATGTTTCGCATACACAAGTATGCTTGCGTCTTTTCTTTATATTCCCGCACTCAACGGCAGAATTTTAAACGCAGTACTGGTTTATTTACAGGTTTGTGAGTTTTAAATTTTCAAGATATATAGGTGAGTAATAACGTCATTGTCAATGTATGATCTAAAAACATTGGTTTAGCTGGCCTAACAACATCATGCTATATTGTATGTACAGTCATTATAAAAGTTTGGGATTATGCAACCATCTAATGAACGTTTGTGCCACTCTAGTGAAATAGTGAATTCGGTGTGCGTAAATAAAATTGCCTATCTTAGGATTCAATAATAAAAATATTCTCATCTGCATCCATCCCAATGAAGTAGAGTAGGGTAGAACAGGGAACGACGACTGCGCATCCTGAACCTCGGGCAGCGTTTGGTTACTGCCATTTTAGTTCATAAAAACTCGTTTGTTTACATTTGGTATCACGAATTAGGCAACTAACAATACTCGGTACACATGTACGACTTTTATCTTTGCATGTAATTTAAGAGGGTTACCTAACTATAAAAATAAAAGAGCGGCATATTTAAGTAAAATTTTTATTCACGAAACGTTTACGTATATTACTCATAGACTAACTAGAGATAAATGATCATTATTTACAATAAACTTGCTTATATATTAGTCTGCGAGTAGAAAATAACTATGCAGGTACATTTCAAAGAGATTATAATATAATTAAGGGCGTAAATCTCTGAAATATACCTGTGTTGTTTAAGTAATCTACAAAAAAAAATATTATATAGTTTCTTAAATTGAAAAACTATAATAAAGCAGGAACACTGGCCAATGTAAACAAACAAGTTTTTATGTGCTAAAATGGCAGCGTTCATGTGTGTCGGCTTCGCGCATCTTAATCCTTCTACCCTACTCTACTTCATTGATCCATCCTTATAACCTAGCTTGACAGTTGGATTTGAACTGTCAAAACAAAGTAAATAGTTTAGTGCACAATTTTAAAAAGGCGGCATATTTAAAGTGTTTACATAATCCTAGACATTTATAAAGACGCTGTATATGTTGTTAATGTTGTACGCAATTGCCGAATTTATACTCACAACGAGTTCTGGATATGCATATTTGACAATACTCACAACACGTTCTGAGGTAAATATATGTTAATCAGGCCTCTGTGAGGTAGCACAAGCGCAAGCCTTTAAATATCAGCCCTTGCAATTAAAAAAATATATATAAAAATAATTTTTTTATCTTTGGCTCTTTGATTGTTGTGAGATTATTGGCGTAAACTTCGTCTTTAACGTAGCCCCACAGAAAAAAAGTCTAGCGGTGTTAAATCACACAACCTAGGCGGCTAGTTGATGTCTCCACTTAGTGAAATAACACGTCCGGGAAATCGCTGACGCAATAGTGCTACTGTTTCTCCAATATTGGCCACAAAAAGTCTGTAAGCATCGTACGGTAACGCTGCGCATTGACTGTAACAGTTTCATCTACATTATTCACGAAAAAAAAAAATGAACCCATCACACCACCGGCCCAAAAACCGAACCAAACTGTAACTCGTTTTGGATAAAGTGGTTTCTCAACAATTAAACTAGAGTTTTCGGAGACTCAAATCCGACACTTCTGTTGATTTTCCTTCATTATCAATACATATTGAACAAAAGTACGGCGTTGTTCGTGGTCTCTCGGTTTTAATTCTTGAGGTAGCTGCACTTTAAATGCATGCAGGTGCAGATCTTTATGCAAAATGTAATGTTAACTTGATTGTGTAATGTTTAACTATTTGTGAATGCCGTGGAATCGCCATACGTGGGATTTCTGCAACACTTTCAGCAACAGCAGCAATGTTTTCGTCTGACCTACACTACGACGACGGACTGGTGACTTAACCTCACTAACTTGGCCAAATGTCTCAAATTTCTTAATTATCTTCACAATTGCTGATGTTCAATTTGACCAGTTCGAATTGAACGGTTTGTTACGTCATATATATATATATATTGTTTTTGATTTTAAAAACTGTTACGCTGCTAGATAAAACATTTGACAGTGAAATTTGATAGTAATAATTGCTTACGTGTAATTAATAAAAAGTTGGTATGTTATTGTAAAATATTAATGCTACTTTGTATTTTTGGCAGCAATATTGTTAACATCTATTCAATTTATCTTGCAATCCAATTTGTTTTAGATCACAGCAAGATCATAAAACTAAGCTAACAAGAATCAAAGTAGGTGCAAGCCAAAAGACCCATTCTAATTCACTAAAATGATTCGTTCGAATCGAACAAATCGGTCGCGAATGACAAATCACTAGTAGAGCCTACTATCTGTACTAGGGCATGCAGTGGCGGCGCTACCTACTATGACGTGTAAAGTGTTAAAAACATAAATATTACTAAAAAAATTGTAACATCTTTAAATTCATTTTACAATAGTAAAAAAAAGTTTATATTAAAATTGTAAATGCGATCAGTGCGCGCTTCAGCAAAAAAACGAATATAGCCGGACCTAGACCTACGTATATGGCTGCCCGTTGGACATTAGCAACGAGATAGAACCTCATCCGGGCTGCTTTAAAAATACGATTTTGTTGTTGCGGCCACCGGCATCATTGGAAAAAGCACCACTGCGCTCCGGTAGCACTGATAAAAAAGAAGGATGATTTACAGAGGTTTTGCATGTATTTCCGGCGACTCCATGCAGCAACCAAAAATCCACAAAACCTTCAAAGACTTTAGAGGGGCAAAAATCTTTACAAAAACGGATTTGAAGACTGGATATTGGCATATCTCCCTGGAAAACAGCACCGCTACTGCACGACCTTAGCAGCGGGTCATGCCGTTCGTCCTGAAAAACGTTCTCGCATTGTTTCAGATATTGATGTTAAGTGTGTTGACGCAAGAAACTAGATTACGGAAGAAGGAAACAAGCCATGGGCTCTGCACCTAGCTACGCAAATACGTCATCGGCTATGGACCACTAATGGAGATGCAAGGCAGTAAAAGAACATTCGTGTGAGACAAAAGCACCAAAAAAGCGTTCAAGATGATCGAAGTAAACATGGAAGAAGAATTCCGGAAGCACATTATCTCTTATACAAATGCCAAGTTGACTGACTGAGCCCAGACTCGATTCCACTCGACCGAGCTGGAATGTATAGCCATCGTGTGTGCCACCAAACAATGCAAGAAAGGCTAGAAAATTCGACAAATAACCAAATAAAATCGCTATTACTAGCTGAGTTTACTTACCACATCAAACATGCAGTGCATTAACCTGCTGCCTGATGCGTTGTCCCTAATCCTACCTCCCAAAGTAGAACGAACATAACCACCACCAATCTTAAACATGTTGTTTGTAGACAATTACGTACTACTGATGATGATTTGTGAAATCCGAAACAAATTACTGTTGTTGCCAGTTGCGATTGCTAAACTTTATCAATGACATTCGATATCTTTAGTTGAAGCAACACAGGAGCTACAATAACTTTGCACCACTAATTATTATCTAACTTGTATTAAGAGCACGTAAATCAATTATTCGAATTCATCCTTCACCAGCAAGCGACGCCGTACCACCAAGATGCACTGACGAGGATTTATGAAAACAAAAACAATTGTCTGTATTTGGTTGGCCGCTTTGGAATTAAATTGATTTTAAACTTTTGTTTTTCATGAAACTATATTTGATCGTCTACCTCTTTAGCCATTGCAATTTGGTTGCCAGTTGCGAGGGTAAAGTTTATCGATGATATTCGATCTCTTTGGTTGAAGCAACACGATGGAGCTACAATTACTTTGCACCACTATATGCAATATTGCTGATTTAAAATTATTTATTTAAACACAAATATTTTTTTATTTAGGCATTCTTAATTCCCTTGAGCGTATTGAAAATGTCGTGAGAATGTCAATTTTCAACAAAATTAAGTCTAATTTGACTTTAGATTATTTTTTTTGTTCTAAATTCCTCTTTAAAAGTTTTTTTCCGATCAACAGTACATATTGAGATATCACTTTTAAAGATTAGTATTTTGGTCAAAAAAAAATGTGGAGAACACAAAAGCGTCTGGAAAGCTAGAATTGGGCAATGACATCCAATAAAATTACCCAAACCCAGAGAGTAGTCAATAACAAGTACCTCGATGCACGAAACGGACATAGAAAGATTGGAACTAGAAGAAAAAGAGAACTAATAGATGACAAACATCTAAAAGTGCCAAGAAAACTATTTTTGTGTCACAAAAATAGAAACTATAACAAAAAACAGAAAAAATGCGGTCCTAGATTACACTAGAAGTATCCAAAACATTATGAAAAAAATAGTGAAAAATAGTTCCAAAAAAATGAATAAGTAAACTATTTAGGCATAATTTTAAAAACAAAAAACCTAAACATGTAGACGCACAAACTACAAAGAAATAAAAACAAACGTTAACTGCCATTGGGTCAGCTTGACGTAGGAAAGTATATTATTAATTTTACATGGTTGTAATTAGAATTACAAAATATAGTTAGTTGTCATAGCAAGAATAGTAAAAATAAAAACATACAAGTGTGTACCTGCCTTTATAATACTCAAAAAAACATAATGGAGAGCAATTTAAGTTTTTTGAATGTCAATATATAATTTTCATTTCATTTTTTTTTAATAAAAAACCATTTAAAACTCTGTAAAATGTACAAAAAATCATTAATTTTATTATAGATTAAAAATTAAAAAAAAAGTTTCATTTTTCTTTATAATTAAAAGCATAAAATGTGAGCAATAGCATTTGTAATATACGATCCAACTATTTTGTTAAATCTGCTAATGCGTACATTTTTTGGGTCAATGAAAAACTTGTACTTAATTTTTTAATCTACAATAAAATTGATGATCATTTATGCATTTTACAGACATAATTATATAAGGGTATGAAGTAATGGTCGAAGCGATGAAACTATTTCCGAACCAAGGCAAAACAACATAGAAAGAGCTAAGAGTAGACATGTCCATGATACCGGAATGTACATAAGAAGAAATACAAGTGGCAGGTAGTAAAATTAAAAGGAAGAAAGCCCACTGCACAGACATGATCTTTCCCACGGACTGAAAAAAAGCAAAAATAGTATTAATCAAGAAACCTACCAAAAACAGACAAAACAAAACATAGCAATCCATTTGCCTACTAAACTCAGTAGGAAAGCCGCATGAGAACATCCTCAACAAGAGACTTATAGAGCAATTAGATAGAAATAGAGGGTATGTCAAGGAAGCCGTCGGTCAAGTAATTGCATACCCTACACAAAAATACGTACTACTGAACACCTATGATGTAAAGAACGCTTTCAACTCGGTTCCATAGACGGGGCTAATATGAGAACTAGAAAGAAGGAGAATATCAACATATATCAAGAAGATAATATGCTACTAGCTAAAGGATAAAATTAGAAAAAAATACTGGACCACATAACTGAGGTCAAACAAAAATCAGAGAAACTAGTAATGGCTTGGCAAAGAAGCGTAAAGTAATGGAAGTGACGGTGAACTTAATACTGTTGTGAGCAGCGCACTATAAAAAAAGCTAAAAAAAAATACAAGGTTGTTTTAGAAAAAGCCAGAAGAAAAATAGCAATCAGAGTAGCAAGTGCCTACAAAACGGTCTCGATTTAGGCTATAAGGGCAACAACAGAAACAATCCCCTACACCTCCTTGTCCAAGAGCAAACCGACAACATAGGAAAACAACTGAATGAACAAAAAAGCTAATAGAATAAAAACGATGAAAACGTGAGGAAAAATGGCAGATCAAGGGATATCTCGCTGAATAGACGCAGACTCTTATACCCTTGGTGACACCGTGGGTAAACAGGAAACATGGCAATCTAAACTACCATCTTACACAGATCCTTACAGGACGAGGATGCTTTGGGCCATACCTAAACAAAATGTGTCTTGCGGTGCATGACAACTGTTCATACTATGGTGAAACAGATAACCCAGAGAATACAATGGTGAAATGCTCTCGCCGAAAAAACATCAGAATGAAAGTACAAACTAAAGTCGGGAAGAAGATAACCATAAAAAATGTGACCCCACTTATGGTGGAAAGTGCAAGCAACTGTAGTGCCATTGATAACGGCATAAAAATAATGAAAACAAAAGAAGAGTGATGCGTCCGACGGGCGGTACTTCTAAAACCTCAAAATTCTTGCACATTCAAAAAAACAAAAACTTTTCTGTTCCGAAAGTGCTACTCATAACGGGTATGGATATACAAGGTGTTCGCCCGATTTAAACCCTCTGGATTTTTTTCTTTAGGGATACTTGAAATCATTAGTATATGCTACTCCTGTAAATAGCCTCAAGGTGCTGCAGTTAAAAATTAATGATATGTGCCAAGAAATGCGAGCCAAAGAGAGGGGTTTAGAAAGAGTACGAATGTCCTTCAGACAAAGATGTCGTGCCTGTTTGGAAATGGAAGGAGGACATTTTGAACGTCTTCTATAACTCTGTTTTTTTGTAAAAATATATAAAAATAAATAATGTTCCATATCTCCGAAACCGTTGCTATGACAACCACTGTTTATCAAGACTTTTTGTTTGTTGTGGTTCGTACTTCCACCCCCTTGAATATTTTACATTCTTATTTGAACACCCTGTATAGAAACAACATCTATATGTGGTTTAAACATGACTTTGTATTGGAAAACACTTGACAGAAAATCCAAAAACTCAACTATTGCACATCTAGCAAAACAAGAGTTTTTCTGATCCGATAGTGATTCTTATATCGGGTAGTAGAGTGGATACCATATCTTATATTTTTGGTTTAAATGTGAAACATAAAAAACTCTATAAACTATTGCAAATCCATCAAAACATATTGCCATATTTTTGGTTTAATTTATATTTTTTCAACTTTTTTACAAAAAACAATTGAAAATAAAAAATAAACTAAAAACAAAAATAAATTCACTACGTTTAAATGTTTACACAACATCCTTTTATTATTATTTTAGTTATCACTGGAATTTAATAGAAATAATGTTGGTTTTGATTTTTTGATGAAATAGCTTTCGAAAACATATAATATTTTATAATGTATAAAATATAAATAAAAGATACGAAAATAAATATGTAAAAGTTAGGAAAGTATATTTCTTTTATTTATCATATTATGATGGTAAGTAAAGAGGTTGTAAAACTGCTATATATATATATATTTAATTAAAATAATAATATGCAACTTACCACATTGACTTGAGCAACAGTGTATATTAATACAATTGTGAACACGGTGATGGCCAAACGCAGCACAAAACTTTGCGAAATGTCCCATAATATCCATCTCAATCGAACTGCCATCAACAACATCAAGACAACTGATATCCAAACGAACGCGGTCAAGAATAGTAGCAGCAAGATTATTGTACGCGGCAAGACGGCCGCTTGCAAAGCACCCAAAAGGACTAGAAGTGCTAATGCGCAGGCCAGTGAGGAACTATAACCGACATCCACATCATCATGGTACTGGAAGAAATGAATATATATTATTTAATACACCTTATATAAATATTATAATAGTCAATCTTTCATTTACACCTTAATTTTTTTGTAATCAACTCTGTAATACTATACCTGATTTTCCTTTGAGCTATCCTTGAAACATAGCGTAATCAAGTTGACATGATTAGACTTTTCCCGATCGACGCTACGAGCCTCAATGGCCTGTGCCAAGTATTTATTTACTCTATTGGATGGCTGATGGTACACACTAGAGTGGCGTTTCTTGAAGGGCCTCTTGAATTTCTCAGTCACTTTATTCTAAACATCATCAAGCACAAATTAAATTGTAAAAGATTCATAAAATAATGCAGATAGAAGATAGTGTTAGATTACAAAAGCGCACTAGAAATAGAAACTAATTTTCCCTCAATCTAAGCTATATCCTCCCTAATGCACATGTTTAATTAATAATAAAACACACAAATTAATGACACATATAGAAGCGAGTAAAAGAATAAAGGCATATTTTCGTAAAAACTTCGGGTATATAATAATCTGTTTAGGGTATCAGTATCTAACCAGATTATGCTTTAAATATTTTATTATTCATAATTCATTACTAATAAACAATGTTACGTTATTGAAATTGCATAGACATAAATCCCTACTAAATTGTCTAAACTAGAAATGGATTTTTAAGAATATTTTTTAATTGTTATATTATAGTATTTAAAAAAAATAAAATAATTGTAAAAAAGCAAGATAACCTGTTATGCTATGTCTTCTAAATACTGTCCTAAATATTAATTTTGAATGAACACATACTTTTAAATTCTAACTATATTTGTCAAATGCAAGCTCATTGTTGACTGAATTATGAATAATAAATTCGTTAAGCTACGATCAGTCTAAACTAACTGCTGACATAAATGTGGTTTAATTTATTTTGAAAAGAAGTAGAGGTCTAGAATAAACAGTAAAGATATATTAAAATCGGTGAGCTGTGACTCACTTCAACCGCAGTAGGGGCAGATCCCTCTGTTGTATGGGGCACGGTTTCTTTGAAGTAAGATTTTCTATTTTCCACGACCTACAAATCACAGTTTTTACACCCAAGCATAACATTTAATTAATCCAATAGATTTCGTAATTTGTAGAAACATTGGGGATGCAAAAAATCAACACGATGCTGAAAATATCCGCTAAATGCATTAAAAGTATTAAAACTAATCTTTTAATTTAATTTAAAATAAATATTTATCTTTAATGTAACAAATTATTTTAATTCAATTGCTACTTTAAAGATTTTAATCCGCACATGTAAATGTGGGCGGTATTATATTGATCCAGCATACATTTTTACCAAGCGCTGAATGCATTATTTAAAGTGCACTTTGATAATACATCTCATTATTCAATCATAAAAATTATAAGCACAAACAATTTATATTTTAATATTTGAAGCAAAGTAACAATAGCAAAGCAACAGAACATAAAAATCAGTGCTGTAAAAGTATTTTTGGTGGTAAAGCCCGCCGAAAAGTGCTAGAAACGTGTGTGTTCGTGTTCGTTTAATTATCGACAATTCAAATAAAAACTGATTATCTTTATTAGGTGTTTAATTGGGAGTAAAATAAAAGACTCTTTTTCAAATGCCTGTTAAAATATACAAGACCTTGAATTGCAAGTTAAAAATTAAATTAAAAAAAAAAAAAAATCATATTATCATTATATTGTATCAAAATAATAATAGATTTGGAGAATTTTAGAATAAGCGAAATCGTCAGTAGGACTGCCTTCCTGTGCCTCTACATTTGAGCGTTTACTTGAATCGTTCGGCTTTTAAATGAATTGTGAATTTATTCACATACATTGATCATATCGCCTCATTTCAGCTCCACACTCGAAAAATGACCTTCAACCTGCTTAAAACCAGCTGGGTAAGATCAATAATTTGATGCAATATTGAATGTGAATATATCATAACCATTTGTCTCCAAAACGTTTTTGGTTGAATATAATAAAAATATTCATATTTCCTGAGTTAGAATAATATAGACGCATAAACGTCTTTCGTAAATGATATATTCCTTCGTGAAAAATTATATAATATTTTTCAACCAGTAAACACATATTTTTCAGTTATTTTGATTAATACTGTGCAACTTGGTGTGTCTATAAGCCATAGTCAATTTAATAAATTCCATTGACTTGTTTTTATCTTAATCTTTGTTAATTTGTCTGTTTCATTTCAACAACATTATCATCTCATCTAGGCGTGATTGTAAATTCAAAGACTAGGTTGGTTTATTTGGTATAATTGATTTTTCTACCATATACTATATATAATCTTTATATAAATAAGATATTATATAAAGATTGCCAAAAAAAATTCATGAATAAGTTCATTATTATTCTAAAATTTCCTAATGACTCTTTAAGTAGACCAAAACATGATATCGCTTCATCATCGGTTTGTGGCATTCTTTTTCATCTTTTTGTCCCTTATATTATCACGTAAACTAAACAAATTCAATTTTATATCTGTCTCAAAAAATGAATGAAACGTTCATTGCCTTGACTTCTTGTTTAGGAAATCTGTGTGTGTATCGATAAGTCAAACCGGTATATATTCTATTCTATTATTAGTTGGATAAGCTTCGTTGGTATTATAAATTCAGATTCCACATTTGAACTTTTTTACGCTTGTTCCTAAGACAAAAAAAGATAAGACACTCAAACAATTTCATCCTGTGTTTTAAAGAGATTAACTGTAGTTACGTCAAGATATGTTTGTTTGTTTTTTTTTTGTGGATAACAATTAAAATGTATTATCTCTAATGAGTGTATTCAGTTTATAAAGTAATCCGTGTAGTTTAATATTCAAGTTTGTTTCATTTCAGTTACCTCTTACAATTTCGGTTTTCTCCCCGTTATGTTTCTGATCCGTTGATCTTAGCTTCTCATTGTTTTATATAATTTCTCGTTTCTTTGTATTTTTTTTTTCATTTATATTGTATTAAGAATAAAAAAGTATATTATACTTCAGTTCAGTTTATTGTTTGATATTATAAAATATATTCTATAAATCTTATTCAAACTTTCCTTTTGAAACATCCGCAGTCTCACAGGCTGGATATAATACAATTTTCATAGATAATCGATTTTACTACTTTATATCAAGTTAAAGGCCTTTGGTTAAAACGTTAATATTCTTTCAGAATCATGTTGGTTGTTTAAAATATGATGCAACATTAATAAATTTTAATTTAAATATTCTATTTCATATAATAAAACTTATCATAATATTATAGACTGCTTAAAAACATATTAGTTAATATTTACTATGATTGTCTCAAGTAATGATGCAATATTTGAAGATTTTTAAAATAGTTTCAATTTAGTTTAAATTTGCTTTTTCATATTATTACTCAAAGTTTTGCTTAGCAGGTTTCAAGTTATCTAAGTTGTTACAGGCTTATTTAAATAATAGTGTGCTGATACCCTTTATACATGTAAAAGTTCTTATTTTAATACGGTTAGTTTATGTTGTCTAGAGTCTCATATTATGGCTATAAGTTCCTTCAGTTTGTTCTTGAACAAAGAATAGTTATAAAAACTTTTAAAGTTCTGTATAGTATAAAGTAACTAACCAGGACGTTTGAATTCTTTGTTTTCCAATGTATAGCGGATTAGTTGTACGACATCCTATGCCATTATAAGCCTTTTTTTTCAATTTTCTTGTGTTTTGCGTTTTTGTATTTTGGATGTTCCTGTCTCCATGGCGTGAAATGAATATTATGTATATAAAAATAATTAATACAATTTTGTTGTTTTTTAAACTCAGCTTCACACAAATAACTTAATGCCCACTTTTAAAATCATTTTGTATAATTAATAACAATTATACTCGTAGATATGGATTAATTATTTCTTTATTATTATATAAACATTTTTTATGACAATAAAAATAAAATATATTTTTACATTTGTCTGTCAATATATAATTACCAGTTACGTAATATAAACCAGCCTACACAATAAACTCAGAACATAAGTTAAATTTAGATGGCAGTTTAATTAATAATTCAAACACATTACATAACGTAATAATTATAAAATTAAAATAAAGTCTTTTACTTATATCCCATGGCATGTTAAAACTCACTATTAATAGTACTGAATTGTCAATAATAAATTTTAAGCTTATAAAATATTAATAAGTAATTGTATCTAAACAAAAACCAAAGATTATAGAATACCATAAGCGTAGAACATTGTCAGAAATATAAGATTATATTTATATTTTATGTATTTAAATAGTAAGAAACGTCATGACAAAGTGAGCTTGCTTAGAACTCACTTCAACCACGGTGTCAACAACAGGTGAGTTGATTTCAGCAGCTGCTGTACATGCGGCGTTTTCTGTGAGGAATGCCTTTCTTATTTCTA
This sequence comes from Tachinus rufipes, assembly GCA_963932245.1. NCBI lineage: Eukaryota > Metazoa > Arthropoda > Insecta > Coleoptera > Staphylinidae > Tachinus > Tachinus rufipes. The sequence continues at coordinate 58,391,915 of OZ010744.1, forward strand.
AGACCTACACAAATCGACATTTCAGGCCCAGATGTATTTATTGTACACGCGTAAAATGTAAATACACCATTTACATATTTTACAAAAAGCTTCTTCAAATATTTATTTGTTGTTATATAGTATGGTGTATTCATTTTATGTGCGATGATTTTAACAATAAAATAAATAAATATGCAATGTAAACAAAATCGTTTGAAGCTTTTCCGAAATTAAGAGATTAGACTCAACTCACTTTGGTGTCAGTTGGTTGTATTGCCGTGTCGCCGGTCGACGGCTCTGCATGCAGCGCCCTCTGCAGATCTAGCACCTACAAGCGAAATAGTTTACACAGCCATTCCACTCACATTCAAATACACACGCACACACACAGAAATTATAAATAACCAATTGTAACCATTTAAGATCGTGCCGTTTTACAACATTAACAAGGGTGGTTACAGTGCACAAGAGGAATTTAAAATATGCAACTTATTTGAGTCTTCACCATTAAGATTTACATAATATTACACTTACTAACGAAATTAACGTTTCCTAATTTTAAAATAGATATAAGTATTAATATAAAGACATTAGTGGCAAAGTTCTTAATAGTGCATGTAAATTATATCAAAACTTCTTCAAATAATTATAATTATACAATATTGGTCATATGAATAATTATTATTATGGAAGTTATTTGAATAATCAGCCTTATAATATACTGTAACAACTATGTTTTTACTTGTCAAATATAAATTCTTTTGTTATTGTTAAATTGTAAATATTTATGTAAAAACCAGGATATTAACTGCCTCCTTTACATACCGCCCCCCATAAAAATTACATATTGTTCTCTTTAATCCCGTTCTACCTATAAATTTATTTAAAATGTAGTTCAATCTTGCATGCTGAGAAGAATCCAAATCACATTTGCGGATGTTATATATCGGATATAAGTTAAGTTTAAAAGGCTTTTCCAGTTTTCACATAAGATACACTTTACTTTTTGAATATACTTGAAGGATATTTTAATCAGGATAATAGAAATTTTAAAATAATCTCAATAATAATAATCAAATATCGTTGCATATTTTAAGATTCAATTCATAGAATTGGATCAAAATTGATTGAACACTATAGATTTAAAACTTACCGAAAAGTTCTTCTATTCTTACACAAACAATGGAATAGAAACAAGGGTTGGATGGGTGTGTGTAGTATTTGTAAAGAATAGTGGGAGGTAGTTGTAGTAGAAGTGTAGTAGTAGTAGATAGGTGAAGACAACAACACTTACCACATCCTAGAACAACACAACAAACATGCAACAACATAACTGCAAGACGACACTGAGATTTTTTTAGGGAAAACATCTTGGTTTTATTATGGAAGATGCTTTCCCCGTAAAATTACATCGAGAATGATTAATGAAAACCTATGTTATGCATTCGATTAAAATAATAAATGTATAAATAAGTAAAGTAAAATGAAAAATGTAAGTGCACTAAACTAATAGAAGCTTTTGCAGATAAATTAAGTATTAATTCCGGCGACAATTTAATAAATTTAACATTATCCAAATGTAGGTGAATTTGAGCAACAAAATTGGCGACTGTTTTTTTCGTACGTACACAAAATACTGGTACAAAATTGGTGGATGCGCCGGGCATCATAAATGTTTATAAAAATATATAAATTATGTTCACATATCAAGCCAACCTAAACTATATCTTAATTAATTAATACAGAAACTAAATGGTGATGCCCAATTATAAATTATAAACTTTGCATAATATCTCTATTGAGATAAACTTAATCAATTCATGAAGCGTTTGTAATTATTACAAGAACCTTCAGTTTATAATGTAATGACTTTGTTAGCAGATATAATAATCATACGTTTAGATTGTACAATGACAATCAATATTAAATTATGTTCACATTAGTTTCATCATAATTTTAGTTTAACATAGAATAAATTTGCTTTATGTAGATGACATTAAAAAGATATAAATAAAGATCTAAATATTGTTATTAATTAAACCATATTAAAAAAAATATTCAAAGCGAACGCTGCGAGTGGGTTTGGAACCTCCACCTCTAATACACCAACATTTAGTATTAGAAGTCGTAAATTCGAACCTCACTGGGAACATTCAAATTAAATATTCATATAAAGTAATGTTAAAAATTAATTTAATTAATAAAAATATTTACACCTTTAATTAAAATTTCATAAAATTAAAAAATATAAATAATTTGTAGTTTACAAATAAATGCTTTTTGGTTATTTTACTTAAAGATTGTATCTTTTTATTTCATTTTTTGATATATTTCAAATAATTTTATTATTATTCAAAATATTAAATAATAATCAACAAAATATGTTGCCCATTGAAGTTCATATCGCTACCCCAACTATTTATAATTTATATAGTAGTGCTTTTGTATTAGTTCTCCATCCTATAATTATATAACTCAAATACTTTGTTTTTCATTATGAGCCCTTGTTGTAAGTTTTGTTGTGATATTGATTGTAATTGGCTGTAATCTAATTATATAGCGCGTAATTGACAAAAGCAATAGGAGCGTAATTTTGATTAAAAACTGCATAAAGAGCTCTACATAGATCAATAATACTGTCAACATATCAAGATTATTATTAATGTTCAGGCTAGTCAAATAAAATATAGTTTTATTTACGTTTGTAACAGAAAGTCTTTGATATGAATTTTGAATTTACATTAACGCATTTATATTTTCAGACTGGACTGGATGTGTGTGTATTCACTAAAAAGCTAGGATAGCGCTTCGATAAAAGCAACGCTTTGCTTTCTTTCGTTGGTTTTATATTAAGGATGCTTACGCCTTACGCCAGTGCAATTTAAAATGATAAGTAGTTGAAGGTTTTTAAATGTTATTATTTATTAAAAAAACGATCAAACGCCGATGAACTGTACCATTTACATTCAGATATAAAAAAGGTCTAAGAGCATTTTTAATATATGCAGATAAAATTAGAAACATAAAAAAGATATTTAACAATGTCTCTAATCAAACACCCGATTACATCGCTTGGCGAGCGTAAAAATACAAACGAAAAGTTTTTGTTGCTCTTATCGTTGCTATATGTTCAATAAACAGTACAATCTAAATCTATGCTTTAAAAGCACTTTATCACAGCTCCAACATAAATGCACTTTTAGAAAGATGGATTATATGACCTTCGCGTTAACGATTTTTTTTAATCATTTCAAATATCAAGATTAAATATAGTTTTTTGTATTTCGCCAGAGAAAGATTAGATCAATAAAAATAATAAAATTAAGTAAAACCGCACCAAACCGCAATAATAAGTGTCAAAAAGTAGTACAAAAGTACCCCGTCGGCTAGGATAAATATCAAAACTTAGTAAACCAGGTTTAATTTTAAATAAATAATGATTATTATTTAAAAAATGCTAATATCGACAAATATGTCAGAACGTCTTAAAATTTCTAAATTAGAATCCGCAGCATCAATAAACAAAGATTTTGAAACAATATTTGACTGGGATACTTTCAACTTGGTCAATTTGAACTCGAAAACACTTCTTACTGTATCAAAATCAAAATCTGAAGTATCACCCGTATCAAATATTAAAAAATTAAACAACAAATCTATATCTGAATCTTCTTCTTTTGGTGTGTTTCTGTGAAATAATTTTATAGTATCAATAGGTCTGTTCCAACATACGATTTGAACAGTTTGCAAACCGTTCAAACTGTGCACACAAACAAATATTTGTCATCCTTAGGCAATCTTTTATACACAGTAATTTGGTTGTGTGCATAGTTTGAACGGTTTGCAAACTGTCCAAATCGTATGTTGGAACAGACCTATTATATTTATTTTATTTCCTTTTTTTTAAATTTATAATATATTAAGAAAAGACAAGTTTGTATTCTAAGTTCATTTCATGTCTTAGAGGATACGCAAAACGGTATCGATCAAATAGACCTGATTACTCTGACCGCTCAAACTCAACTCAATAGTCGGATATCATGGACTTTTGGTAGTATTGGATGATGATCAGAGTACAACAACGAGAAGATCTTGTATCCGAGTTTGTTTGTCGTCATGATTGATATTTCTGTAACAAAAAGATGCTAATAAAAGTGCGTACCAATTCTCTGAACGACTTCTGCTATAAAGTTATTGATGCAAACTTGAAGCCTTTTGACTAACAACTGAGGTAAGCATATTGCAGTAAGCATAATCTGCTGTATTCTCGACAAGCCAGCATTATAACAAAAACGGCTTCCTGCCGGGTTCTAGAGTGATCAGCAAGTACTTGTAGGAATTCCTTGCAATGCAAAATAACTCACATACATTATTTTCTCAAGTGTTAGATAAAGTAAATAATAATGTTATGAATCAGTTAATAATAACGAATGTAATAACTTTGACAACACTGAAGAAAAATCGGAACAAAATTTAACTCTAAAATCGCAATCCCACGATATTTGCAATTACTTTAAATAGCCCATAAATGTCAATGCTTGATGCGCTCAAGAGCACACAAATGCCACACAAAATCTTGACAATCCTTATTCACAAATACCATAAATGTTTGTTTAAAAGCTATCTCTTTTTTGCATATAAAGCCGTAATACCAATTTACAAATTACTTTAAATGTACTTTTTAATTTAATGAATTTATTATTAATCAACTTTTCAGCCTCGAAATAAGTCTATATGCAATATAAGTACGTGAGCCAAAAAATTAAAAATATAAAATTAAACAAAACTTTTTTTTTAATTACCCAATCATAATATGGAAAATGCGGAAGATGTTACAACAAATTATTCAACTTTATTACAAAAATTAGCGCTCTGTGAGGAATGTATTTCGTGAGCTTAGAGCAATTTATGGTCCACATAATCGGCCTACCGAACGCACAATTCGCTGTACTATCAAAAAATTAAACCCTTATACATATGGATGTTTTTAGTTTAGAATAATTTTTTGTTATTATTTTGTTATTATGTGTGTGTTGTCCGATTGAACAAATAGTAACGAGCGCTACATATGTCGTTGTGGCATTCGTATAAATTTGCCTATTTAACTAAGCTTTATTCGAAATTATTGCTTTACAACTGTCTCATTAGAGGACATTGCGTCTCTTCTTTATATATTTTATACATTTAAAATTAACTCTCAAATTACTAAGAAAAGAAACTAAGAAAAATTTCGAAAAAACGTTATTTTTAATTCAAAATTAGATGTAAAATATAACATTTAATTTTTTTCCACCCGATATTAATCATCCTGTATATCGAGGCTTTTATTTCCTTCTTATTAGCAGTATAGGTTTTTTTAAAAACATTGTATTCAAATGTTTAAGGTTATGTTATGTTATGTAAAATAAATGATATACTTTGGTATAAGTTTTATTGTTTTTTTTTTATATATATAAAATTATAACGACGTAAAACTACTAAAGTATATAATTTATTTCATGTTATAAACATAACCTCAAATATTTGATTACAATGTTTTAAAGAACGTATACTATCAATAACAAGGAAATAAAAACCTAGATATATAAAGCACGACAAAAATGACTACACTGGTCATGACTTACCTTTTTTGCATAAAAATCCCATTCTGAGATTACAAAAAAAATATTCAACAACTAAAATTAAGAACCAGTCTAATGATAATGTTCTTTACAAGGTTTTTGCTATTTTTGATTAAAATGTTTACACTCAACGTTTATGACCAGATTTTGGTATTTTTGATATTTTATGAACAAAATTTTACATTTCAAACATTTTTGGCCGGATTTTTGGTACTTGGTTGATATAATTTACGACCGGATTTTGCTAATTTTGACATTCTATGAATAGAATTTCAATTTAATAAATAAAAACGTTTATAAATATAATTTTGTATTTTTAACAGTTTATGCAGTGGCAGATTTATACACAGGCGGATGAGTGACCACCTAGGGCCTCACCTGTCTAGAAACAGAAACGGCAAAAAAAATAGTATCGTAGTAATATTGTAAATTTTTTGTTGGGGTCCCAAAATTAGTAACGCCTTGAGCACAGTTTATAAAATGTGAGCGAGTGGCTTAAAAAGATATCCCCGCTACAGCGTTATTCATTAAAAAATTAGATGTTAATCCCTCCCTCTTCCCTGTCACACTTCTGTAGGTAACAAACATAAAATTTGGGTTCCTTAAAAAAATTAAAAAATTCAACAGATTATAGCCAAGATTTTGATGCTTTCTAACAATACTTTGATAATTCAAGACCAAATTTTGTTATTTTTGATATTTTACAAATAAACTTTTGCACTTTTAAACCGTTTTTGGCCGGATTTTGGGGCTTTCTAACATAAATTTGATGTTTCAAGGCCAGATTTTGCCATTTTTAACATTCTATAAACAATTTTACATTTTCAACAGTTCTTGACCGTATTTTAGTACTTTCTAACAATATTTTGATGTTTCGAGGCCAAATTTTGCTATTTTTGACATTTTATAAATAAACTTTTCACTTTTAATCATTTTTTGCCAAATTTGAGTGCTTTCTAACTTAATTTTGATAGTTCAATGCCGAATTTTGTTCTTTTTGATATTTTTTAAACTAAATTTTACATTTTCAACAATTTGTGTTCAGATTTTGGTAATTTTTAGCAGTATTTTGATGTTTCAAAGCCGCGACAGAGAAAACAAACCCTGTGACGAAAAAAAAAAGATAGGGAGATAGTTTCATACGGACATTTCTTCTATTCCTAGTATTATATATATATATATATATATAATATCAAACGTATTCAATCAAATTTTTTAGACTAATGTCTTATAAATTAAAGATATTGTCAGAAACCTTTGACCAAAATTTTATTTCCCTGCAATTCAATCTTCCCTCTGCAACTTCGGCGGAAAAAGCAGATCTTTCTTTGTGCGTGAGCTTGTAATTATTGATTGCTCAAATAAACCAGTGATCTGTTATTTTATATTACGTTTTTGCTCATTGTAGTTTCTGTGTGTAATTGTTTTTAATATTATAGTATTATTTTTGTACACACATTTTTTAATTTAGTGCATTTTAAAAATATAAAAATACTAAAATCATATTTTTGCGTGTGTTGGGGTGGATATGAACTTCTTAAATTTATCTACTTATTATTATAAACTCGCGTGTTTAAAAATAAAATAAATTTTCTTTATACATATACTTTGAAAAATCACTAAATCGACTGCGTTACATTAAGATAACCGACATGATAATTAATTTATTTCTTTAAAAATAAATATTCTATCCGTTAAGATACGAAATGTAATGAATGTGCCATATATATTGTATGGGTATGTGTCATTCATACCAAACATTTAATGCAGGTTCAATGTGCATAAGTATAATGTGCTAATAATTGTGCATTTACGAATAAATAAATCAAATGGTGAAGTGTATATTATGATGAACGGTTTAGTATGTAATTAAAATTAGGCTTGAAGTACTATTTTAATATTTCCTGACGGAACAACTATTCTGTTTCTCAATTTTAAATTAAAATAACTACATTGTTCTAAAACTAAAAGTGTTTTACAAGCCAAATAGGCGTTATTGTTAAATTAATCATATTTATAATTAAAACTGAGTAACAATTTATCATATATAAATTTCAATTATACTGAACCAGTTCATTAAAATATAACATAAATTCATATAAAAAGTTTGTTTTGGTTGTAACTTACCTTTCTGGCATTGGAGTTTTTGATGTCGTTGGGTTGGAGAGCCATATTGCTGAAGGGCACCTCCATCGAGTATTTGATTGAGTGGAGAAGTTGTACGACGACGTTGGAGACGTTCTTGAAGCTCAGCTTCCTTCTCTGTGCAGCGCCGAGAGCGGATCGGACCTGCAGCGTGTTGAACAACAGTGGCTGGAAGAGATCCGCCGGAGTGCCGGGGGGTTGCAGGTTAGTCACAAGGGGTTTTGTTAACACTACTTGGTGAAGAGTGCAAAGGGGGGACCAGGTAACAGTTTATACATAATAAAATAATTCAAGAAAAATTAGTCACAAGTTAGTTAATACCATTATTACATAGATATAATGCCTGTTGTATACTAAATAAATTATTTTAAATATATTTTACTAAAAATATATTAAATAATTATTTGTAATGTAAAATAGGCATCTTATTTGAATATTAACCTTGAATCGTTCAAAACTTAGGCCCAAAAAGATTTTTCGACTAGTTCAAAGATGAAAAAGGGAGGAACCAGCAATTCCAAATTTTATACACAAAAACAAGCAAACCAATCCCGGGGATCATACTAAAAACACATATGGAATGAATTTTAAAGCGACATTTACGGATAACACATAACATATAAATCATGTACTTACCAAACATAATTCGCATTATTAATATAGCCACCAGACTATTTTCAAAACTAATAATTCGTACAAAATATTATAATCGTATCATTTATAGTTTTGTAATAGCGTTTTATATTTTCTTTTGTTAAGTAATATACTTTGTTTCAGTGTTACATATAGTATGAAGCATTGCGTGTCAGCCATAAATCTCTCTAATAACTAAATAAATTCACTTATAATCCTTAATAAATAATTTAAATTATATCGTAAGTTTAATACATTCACGATTATAACTCGCGGTTGTAGTATCAGATGTAAAGTCAGAAGCCTCTTATAACTCTTAAAAAATAAAGTATATAACATTGAAACAGAGTATATTAATGAAATGAAATATAAATGTGTGAAACAAGAAATTATTAATATTAATGTAAACCAAAACCAATATGCGACTCGATCAATACTTTCTACATTAAAGCCGGGTGGTTTCTTAATGATGCGTTGAATGTTAAGTACATAAATAAATTAAACCAAGTTTTTCATTTGATTTATTATTAAAGCGTACATACCAGTTTGCAGTCTAATATCTTGAAAACAAAGCACTTTATAATATCACAAAAATTTTCGCATATTTTCGTGTAATAAATACTTCTCAAAAGTTAATTGGAAATTTTAACGGATCATAATTTAAGGTTTTAAAATTACGTTATAATTTTAAATCAATAGATAAAATAAACATATTTATAAGAAATAGAACTCCAATATAATAATTTTACTTCAATTTGAATCAATCACGTTAAATATTAAACTGCAAACTTGTCATGTATCTTTAGTCACACTATATTGTTTCTTGTACCTTTATCTAAATGAGTTGCAAAAATTAATTAATCGTCTTCAATGTTAAAAAGACAGCGTTACATTGCTATTGCATTTATACTAAATCGATTACCGATTAAGTATTTAACTTTAAAATTAGCTTATTATACTTTAGGGATGCTTATGTATTTTTATTAATTTAAAATTTGATAATTAAATATATTAACTTTTTTGTAAACTTTATTGTTTATATGCTAAAATAAATATATATATATAACGTCCATGAAATGTTATTTTTTATCCTGCCTGCTAGTTACTATTCCAACCCCCGGCCAAAACTTTAGTAACAAAAAAAGTAAAATGTAATAAATAAATAATAAATAATGTAACGCTGTCTTTTTCTTAACATCCCCTAAAAGATAGTAGTAACATGTACTAAAATCTGCAAAATAAGTCGCCGTTAGAGTAAGTTCATGTGTAATTGTAAATACCTTTCTGCGCCTCGCTGGTGGTACAATAAAGTATGTGGTGACGCAGTGATCCCGCAAATACTGATTACGAGTAGACCCCATACCCGCCTCCACCTCATATTCGCCGCCCAAGTAGTCAAGGGTAGCTTGAGTTATGTGTACCCTCCTGAAAACGAACATCACAATAACAAAGAACCTTTATCACGCATAACGAGCATTTCATGATTGTGTTAGAGCTTATAGGTGACCACAAGCAAGTATCAAATAAAAAATAAAATAATTACTAGATAAAGCTGTTGATAATTATAACATTTTTCCTGTAATCAAAAGCATTTGATTTACTCCGTATAGATTTATCTTTTTAAAACAAAACAAAAATTGCTATTTCTATAATGATTCTAATATCAATTTCTTTGTTACAATAAATATGAATTAGTAACATATACTATACTAAACTTTACTTTTATCTGTACATATAATTTTTTAACAATTTATTTATTTTTGTTCAGAAAAATCAAACTATTTTATAAGGTTGCATTTTAGTGAAATAGTTTAACTCAAAATATTTTTAATTTTTTCATACGTATCTGAATTTTGCACACTTTTGTTGTTTATGTTAAATAAAATTTTATACTTTAATGTGGTTTTTTATGGTTTTAATTATTCAAGACCGGTTTCGGCTGATAGGCCATCATCAGAATAAAATTTTATTAAACATAAACTTAACCTTACATTTAATTTATATTTGCATTTTTTAGCGGCAATTGCAATTCATCAACTTGCAAATTAAATTCATTTGTCATTTACTGCCTAATTTTGTATATTACACAATTGACATTATCTTTAACATACTATTTCTTCATATTATTATTATTTTCAGATTTTAATCCGGCATATGTGTTTGAATCGACCGTTTAAAGCCAAAGGACTAGAAAATAAGATATTTGTAACTATGTACTATCCAATATAATGTCATTTTCTTTAAATACAGAAATTATGTTATTTATGGCATTCATAAAAGTTAATCATGATTAATTATTTAATTTATAAAATGAATTTGGCAACATCGATATTTCAAAACTACATTATTATTTTTAAGAATAATAAACTAGGGGTCCCAGAACTCGATCAGTAGGTATCACTCGAATCTAAACAATCTTGCCCAAAGACCAATTCACACCCGAAAAACCTCTCCAGGGAGTCGCCCAGAACCCGCAACACATCTACACCGGGTAACAAACAAAAAAAACAACAGAGAATCCGAAAAAGTGTTCCGCTGTCGGGCAAAAACCTATCGGCCGAAGCTAGTGTAACCACTGCATCATCTCCGGGGTGTTTTCCCCTCTACGGGTCGCCCAACGTCAGACATGGTACCTCTACAACCTCAAATACTACCCTTAGAAAAAAAAAAAAAGACACCGACGAAGAAATTCACAATGTTAACCAAACTAACAGGAGACAAAGTGAAGAAGATAAAAAAAGATGAACAAAGAAAAGAAGAATGAAAAAAAAGAGGAGAAAAGGGACAGAAATAATAGGCGCATAACATGCTCGCGCAAGAACAATTTATAAAAGTGCAGACTGACAAACTGGTAAAAGTTGAAAACTCCTTGTAAGCCCTAACACCTGAAGAACTAGAGATATCCGCCTAAACCACCAAGCTTAGGGCTGGAATCATTCTTCTATCAAACAATATTTCCAAGAACAAAAAAACCCAGAAACGGCCTATCGCAAAGTGCTGACTAAACAACTCAGAGGAACAACCACAACCTTCAAAGGCCGATACTTAAAAGAACCTAGCCCAAACTATGGAAACTCAAAGCAAAGAAATCTTCGGCAGTACACGGACCCAGTGGAGCTTATCAAAAAGGTCAACCAATTAACCATTTCCATTCACTAGCTGACAAAATCAGTAGAGAGTTACCCGAGTTACCTAAAACGCCATGCCGCTTTATATCGCCGAGTGTACCCGCACCACTTCAAGAAGGTCATATCTAACATAATAACAACTTTGTTAAAACCTCGAGTCCAGCAGTCGCTGGATATCCTCACTTAAACAGGTAAAACCCGCCATCCGAGTAGAAACCAATTTGGCACGCCGCAACAAACCCTTTCGGCCTAGCCTAAAATAAAGTCCAAAATCAACAACGGCTCTGAACACTCTCAATAATACCCGATTCGACCAAACAGCAACAAACATCGCCAAAAAATAAAAATAAAAATAAAACAAGACCCATTACAAAACCACAAAACCACCAGATACCAAACACCCAGTACCTAAAGACGGAGTAGGAATTGTGGGAGAAAGAATACTACCCCGCATTACCGTGACCATCAATAGAACCCAGATAAAGGCCTTAATAGAATCGAGAGCAAGCCAAAACTTCACACGGCTCTGTCTACTCAATCATTAAGCCTGCCGACCCAGACCTCAGTGCAAATTACGGGCAAGATGAAAGCGACCGTAAAGATTGACGACCAATGCCAGTTCAGTCCCTTCCATGTCACACCCAGTCTGGGAGACAACGTAATACTGAGCCTCAAATGATTAAAAAATCAGGAAGTCAACATCGACTACTCCCGGTAATGTTTGCACTACGGAAAGGAATGCAAGTCCACTATATACTAGTCACAACAACAATCAAACCGAGTTCCGACCAAGAAGGAAATTAAACCTCCCATCAACTAGTTCCCAAATTATGCCCGATTAACAGACCTACTAAAAGAGTTCCACACAATATTCAATGACATTCATCGTTCCAACGACCATCAATCACCAAATCAATGTAGTGGATAATTTTTTTTAAACAAATCCACGAATTACAGAAAAAAAGCAGCAGCATATACTGCGCCCCGGTGGTACTGATCAATAAAAAAGATGGTAAGCCACTCATTTGCATAGACTACACAAAGCTGAATGACGTTAGTAACACTGAATTTAGATTAATTTTGGAAATGCTCAAATCTTCACCAAACTCGACCTAACCACTGGCTACTGGCAGATAACGATGGAACAGAGCCATAAACCTTACACCGCTTTTGCAGTTTCCGATAAAAACACTTATCAATTCACTGTAATGCCATTCGGACTCAAGAACGGGCCAGCTATTTTCCAAAAGTATATGTCGAGGTTGTTGGACGGACTCAAAACCATAAAGAGCACATTGACCATCTCCGCCAAGTAATAGAACGATTGCAAAAATATGGCTTAAAATGCAAAATGTCAAAATGGAAGTTTAGATAGGATAGAGTCAAATACCTAGAACACTAAGTTAGTGCCAAAGGTAACCAACCACTACCACATTATCTGGCTGCAATTAGACTACCCGACGCCAAATAACAGAAAGAAACTCCGCCGTTTCATGAAAATCTGTACCTGGCTACGGCTATACGTCCCCAAATTTTCCATCATAGCCAGTCCTCTCATGAAACTGCAAGAAACTAAAAAACCGTTTGTGTGGACGGACCCCAAATACCAAGCGTAAAGACAGCACAGGCCCGATCCCTCCAACTGGCCAGACCCCAACTAGGAATATCGTTTACCCTCCAAACGCATGTTATCTGTCTTAGAGCGGTATTGTATCAAGAAAAAAACAACCAAAACCATGTCGTGCCCTATGCCAGTGCCAAACTCACCGAGCCTGAGTAGAAGTTCCATTCAAACAATCTAGAATGTAAGGCGGTCGAGTGGGCTGTACAAAAATTCCGAGTCTATCTGCAAGATGAACCCTTTAAGTTAAGAACTGACAAACCGGGCATTGGTCTGACTGAACAATTCCATAGATGCAAAGCCAAACTAAATCGATAGTCACTATCCCCAGGAAGCTCAAACATCCTACCCTACTGTACCTACTATATGATAGACCATACAGGGGCTTTCCCTGTGTCACTGCACTCGGTGCCGGAAAGCCAAACAATCTTGCCCTTATTCCACTCCGCACCTGGAGAACCTCTCCAAAAAGTCACCCAAGACCCGGAGCACATCTACACCGGGCAACAAATAAAAACACAGTAAATCCAAGAAAGTGTTCCTCTTTCGCGCAAACACCTATCGGCCGGAGCTGGTGTAACCACTGTTTTCCAGACCGAGAGAACGGTGACAGATAGAATTTCCTTTTGATCTTTTGGTATTTACCAACAACGGATAAAAAGCATTGGATTGCTACACATTCGCTAATAAAAAAATGTCATGCCCTCATTAAAAATCACCTCCTACATCTGATAAAAACTCAACGGTTTGGTTCAGAGGGTATAAGTTTAATTTAGTTCAAATATTTGCTACATTACTCTATTAATTTTTTTTTACATTAAATAAGATTAATTAAAGTTAATCTAAATTACTGTTACAATAATAACACAATAACTGTTTAGATAGGTTAAATATTCGTAAATTCTTAAAACGATATCCAATGCAAATTAAGTTTTATTTCATACATATTGTAGAACATTTCCTTTAAATTTAACCAATCTATATTTAATTTAAAACTAGCGTGTTTCAGCAGATTGTTGTAAATCCATTTCCTTAACCAATCAAATCTTTAACACTCGTAATTAACGAACAAAATTAGTATTATTTTACGACACCTACATTAACCATTAACGTTTTACTATAAAAGGCGCACGTGTGAACTTACCCCGGTTCCCCTCCTGCTTCCATATTGTTAGCAAGCGTCACGTCATTGGACCAAACATCGTATTGCCATTTCCTCAAGCCCAAAACTCCGCACAGCACCCTTCCAGAATGTATACCCACTCGCATGTTCAATTGCACATCCGTAGCTTCTACGACGCTCGCGATAGCATCGATCATGTCCAAACCCATCTCCACTGTACAATGGGCATGGTCTGATCGCGGTTCCGGCAGCCCCGAAACACAGTAATAACAATCACCCAGAATTTTGATCCGCAAGCAATGGTTGTCCTGAAACATTGATTAAGAAAAAGAATTAAAATGTATTATTAAAAAAATATATAAAAACCATTAGTGTTAATGAAAATTTAAGTACAATCTTATTTATAAATAAATGTTTTATTATGTAGTTAAAAAAAAAATTATAACCTGTACTTACATTTGCTAATTGATCAAATCTACCAAAAAGTTCATTCAATAGCCTCACTAGTTCTTGAGCTGTGCATTGGGATGCGAGAACAGTAAAGCCGACAATATCAGCAAAAAGAATGCTGAAACAAAGCAATCAATAATACTTTAAGTATACTTCGCATGCAACTTATCAATAATTAAATTACATAACCCCGACACGTATCAAAATTAAATATTTATGTTAAGCCTACAAAATCAATTGGGTAATTTTCACGTCTCATGTGAGCAAATAACCTGTATACCTTCTACGTTCGGTTTCCATTTCCTCGAAAGTAGGGACCCGACCCAAGCATTTAATTCCGATAAGGTTTAGTTTCTTTTATGGCGTTTTCCGTATTTTCCCCTAGGCTGTATTGATTTCAGCGATGAAATATTAAATATCGAACTATTACAGTCGAGTTGCACATTTCATAAAGATGTACATATATATTTTAAATCGGAGATACCGACATGCATTTATTATGTATCTCCTCCTTTTAAGAACAGATGAAAAAAATTGAGAAACGTAAAATGTCTAATCGGGCGGATATTTCAATATTGAAACTTGTGCTTTGTACGTTTAGCAAATGAGTTTCAATTGATCAAGCGAAAAATATATTCAGTCGTTTATATAACGACTAAATAAATATGTATTTTTTTGTAAATAAGATCTTTATTTATAAAAAAAACAACAGAAATAATTAATATAAGAAGTTACATGACACACAATTAAAAAATTCTTCGAAAAGGCCACCGACCGGCTGAATGCCTAATGTTTATATAAAATACAAGATAATAATTTGCCATATTATGAATTGAATTATAAATATTTATTGTAAATAATAATAACCAATCGAGTCATATCATCACAATATTGTAATTAAATTTTGTAATCTAATATCAAATAAATTTGTTTTTTGTTATTGTTTATTAAATAATCATAATTCTTTATTAACTAAACAATTGAAGCAATTCTAATTAAACGCGTATTTGATCATTAATTATTACCTAAATCTTAAAACCTATTTTTACATATTTATAGTCTCAGCAATAAAACAATAAAGTACTACAAACATTATTTAATGTCATCAGTTTAAGGACATACCTGACGTTTTCATGTTTCTGTATGTAAATTTTATGGAACTGCCCTTCCACAGGTGAGATGATATCGTTTTTCATTTCCATGGCGACATGCTGAGGCAACACAGATAGAAGGAGCCTTTCCTGTTAAAATAAAGAAGATACGTTTTATTAAATTTCATCAAATCATCATAATTAAGATTATTATTGATTTAATTAATGTTTTCTTGTGTAATCTTATAGAATATCTTTATATTAATTTTATTTGTTTATAATAAAATATTCTATTTATATATAATATATTCGTTTATTTTTTTGTAAACTAGTTGTAAATAAATAAAAACAAAAATTCTATTAACCTTTACATAATTGTTTCTTGTATATTATATTAAATTATTGTAGTTAAATAATCATTTGCTGTATGTTTGTTTCAGTAGCAATCCCTGAGTCAGTTTTTAAAAGTGGTTTGTACAAGTCAATATCATTTTACAGTAACTGATCGCTTAATTAAATGTAAATGTAAAAGTCCATTCTATATTTAGTTAAAACAATATTAGAATAGTATTACATATAGTAGTATATACTCCAAAGGTAAAAGTAAAATAAATTCTTTATAAACTTCTTATCGACATTTAACATTTACTTACAACTATACTTAATTAAAACAATATTAGAATACTTTATAACGTAAGGCAACATATAGAATATACCGAAAGGTGAAAGTATAATAAATCGACAATCTTATCGACATTTACTAAACTTAATAACTAAAAATCATTTTGCATAAATAACGTTTCTTCTATATCCACTTCAAAACATAACTAACAAAATTGTTTTTTGTTGAAATTTTAATACATATTCTTCATAGACTCAAAATACATTTAATCACTAAAGAACTAAATTCTATATAATAAATAACAAATTTCACAAAATAACTCAAAAATAAGTTGGATTTTTTTTTCTTTCAATAATTCGTAAGTTAGGCTTTAATTTTTCTAAAAAAGTTTTTTTCATTTTGAACTTACTGTTATGTCAAAAAAATCTATAGTTTTTATGTGTAATAATTAAGTTACATAGCAAAATTAATTGAAATGGCATGTAGATGGCGTATACACGCAAAATATTAAGTTAGTAAACGTTCGCCAAATACAGTGGTATGTCTGTCTTCACTAACCACCTTACTATAGTAAGTAACAGTATATTGCAAAAATTCTTGTATTTATGACGTGGTTTGTTTAAGTTCTTTCCGATAGTTTTAATAATATAATTGATGGTTGTGTCTCAACTACGTGACAACTTACTATGTTTCCTATCACAAATTTATTCTTACAAATACATTACTAGTTTCAGTTTTACTAGAATCTTCTACAGATTTAATAAGTTAAATGAGTTTTATTTTTCTGTTCAATACTGTGTATTTTTCGTCATTCCATAACTTCTTTTTACTGTCTATAATCCAAAAAATGTTAATGTTGCTTGGTTAATTAAACAGCAGTATTTTTATTTTTATTGGAATGTTTGTGATAATTGTTTGTTTTCTTTTTATTTGTTTGACCTCGAGCATTACACTCATTAAGTTACAACCATGTGTTAATTGTGAATTTTTACAAATTCTCGTAACAGAACAAATTTACATGCCTTAACCGGGATTCGAACCCAGGACCTCCAGTACAGTAACTAGTCTCCTGACCGCTGCGCCACCGACGTCGGCAGTGATCATTGTATAATCTATAATTATTTATAGTATATAGTGTTATCAATATTATTAAATCTTGTATACAGGGTGTAGATTAATTGGCGGACAAACGCCAGGTAACTTTGTAGATCGTGCCAAAAGAAAACGAAAATCTTAATTCCAAAATGCTGAGAAAGTCTTTGTTTGGCCTCACGAGGTCCTCAAAGTTTCAATTTTGTCAATACAAATATTGTTTTAATTGCGTATTTTATGTACCAAATACCTTCTTCTTTAGTATAATAAAAGTTACGAAGTTTATTAAAAATTAATAATACAAAAATATTGAAAAATGTGCAAATTACTTTTCAAGAATAAATCAAATTTAAATTAAAAATACACTTGGCAACGTAGCAAATTTTTTAATAAAATTCAAATTATAACGTAGGCTATGGAATAAATGTCAGTTGATATTTCTATTTTATTATGACTTTTACTTTGAATGAATATGCAAATTACGCCGGTGATGCTTGAGAATGTCATGAATTCGATACCATATAGTGTTTAGAAGTAAACGGTGGCCAATATAAAAATTTGTAGTTTATAATAAATAATAACATATGATGTGTGTATTAAGTTGCCTACATTATAGGTTTGAATAGAGAAATAAAAATTTTGCTACGTTGCCAAGCTTAACGAAAGTAACGAAGAGTTTCTCAGCATTTTGGAATTAAAATTTTCGTTTTCTTTTGGCACGGTCTACAAAGTTACCTGGCGTTTATCCGCCAATTAATCTACACCCTGTATATGGCCATGTATGAGTCAAGTGTACGGAATGAAAATTTGTTTTTGCTCAAACCACTGAAAATGCCTTCCTCTACATGAATCCTGATTATGTAATTTTATTTAGATTTTTTCTATTTTCGTGACAAAACCAATCAAGATTGCGTTTTTGAAAAAAAATATAAGAAACTTTTTGCTTCAAACATCCAAAGAATAATTTTTTTGAAATTTTTGTTGTTGAGTTTTAAAAACTTTGCAAAACTTTTAAAGACAGTGTTAAAATATTGATGCTGTGCGTAAAATGATTTTATCAGATCGGCATGTGACCTATAGTGAGATAGAGGCATCCTTAGGCATTGCAGCAAAACAAATACATACGATTTTGCACGATCATTTGCATGTCAGGACGCTTTGCAGTCGTTGGATCCCAAAGAAGAACAAAAACAGGCACGTGTCAAGTGGTGCAAGGAAATGCTAAATAAATTCGAAGGGGGTCGTTCAAATTCGACGAATCTTGGATATATTCATATGAGCCTGATACTAAACAGCAATCGACTGTATAAATGTTTCAAAATGAACTTAAACCCACAAAAGTGGTGCGTTCGCAAAGTGTTTCGAAAAGAATGATTACTTGTTTCTTCGAAAAAAGTGGTCATGTTGCAACTGTTGCATTAAAAGATCGAAGGACAGTTAATGCTGACTGGTATACTTCAATTTGTTTGCCGGAAGTTATCGCTAAAATTGGAAAGAACAACATACAGCACGACAAACTTTAGAGTTTTTGACCAGTAACAACATCCAATTAATGGCTCATTGTCCATATTCGTCTGATTTATCGCCCAATGACTTCTTCCTATTTCGACATATCAAAAATAAAATGCGTGGCGAGCGTTTTTCATCGCCTAAAGAGGCCGTTGAAGCATTTAACTTTGACTTGTTTTGGATGTACTCGCTCAGAGTAACAAAATTGTTTTAAAGATTGATTTCATGGGATGCAAAAGTGTATAAATTTTAAAGGAGAATATTTTGAGAAGCAATAAAGCAATTTACATAACGTAATTTGTATTTTGCTTTACATTTTCAGAAAAATTTGTATATGCAGATCAACAACGACATTTTTGTATACAAGAACAAACACAACAGTTCAAACACCTACTTTGGGTACGTTAAATAAATATAGTATTGATCATGTAGTTTTTTTTTAATAATACCACATTTAGAAAGCAATTGAGTTTTAATCAAAGCCGTCAAAGCATAGAAACTTCTTATGAACACCCTGTACCATTCTACTGGACATATCATTAACAGTCTTCAAAACGTCGTTAGATGTTAAATAAATTGTTTAAAAAAAATAATTGACATAACTTTCTTCAACATATCCTTATGTTTATAATAGGTGCTTTCCTTTGACCACTATTATTATTATTCTTACTTAACCTTACTTTATCTTACTTAATAGACAGTTCCATTTGTAAAATAGGAAATAAGCCAAAGTAAGAATTTTTCTTCCTACCAGCTCTTAGCGTCCTAACACGGGATAAAAATTACTAAAATAACATTTTTAAATCATTTAAAAATGTATAAAATTGTAACCAACAAGTGAATTTTAATTAAAAAAAGAACAAATATTTTTGAGGTTAAGTGAGTATTTTGGCTTACTTTGGCTTACCTTACTTGGCAAAAGGAAAGCACATAATGTCTTTAATTTAATGAAGTAAATAAATTTTTAAGATTAAATCTTTTGAATAACTGAAATATTATTTCAAATTTCTATTACGTCTTTTAAATACACTATTTACTGCTGCTGAATTAATTTCAGAACTTTTATCGACTTTTGGTTTAAATTATAAATAAGTGTAGAATAACAAAATAAGCAAAAGTAACCTAGTGCAATTATTGAATATTTAAAACAAATATATTATTATAAATTTGGTGGTAGACCAACACCTTTTTCACAAGCCTTAACAAATTATTTGAAAAGTACATAGCTGATGTCGCAAATAACAATTTTTCAAAGACTATTAAATCTTTAAATCTAGTTCTATGTATCTTAGAAGCATCTAATTTTATTGCAAAAATATCTCAATTTTATTGCTTTTGCGCGGTGGGTAAAATGTATAAAACAGCATTGATTTTTCAAAAGAGAAAAGAAGAGTTCTACGGATATAAATGTAAAAGTATTTGTAAAATGCTTGATGTTTTTCTGAGTTTCTCAAACAATTCCGATATCAAAATTGTTAAAAAATCCAATGCGTTTTATTAATTAGTTCTTATGCTCAATTTTTGTATGCGCTTCCGCAACAACAAATAATGTTGATATGTCTAAAATATAATGTCTGCATAATAATAGTGTGTAAATTTTTTGAAGTTGGAGTCTTTAGTATTTTTTTGCCAAAAAAATAAACAGTTTAAGTTTAAAATTACAAGCTTAGGACAGAAAGACTTTGGTCGATAGCGTTTTTCATATTCATACTCATTTCTAATTTACTTTTAAATATGTTTATTTTCTTTATAAAACTTTGTATGTGTGTAATATCAAATAAATTTGTTTACTACCTACTACTTAAAAGCTTATTACTAATAATGATATTAGTTCAGTCATACCAATGCAAATTGCCGAAACAAAAAAAATCTCAATTTTAAAATAACTGTTACAAAATTGATTGTAATCTTATGCAAATTATCTCACCATCTACTGGGAGACATACACACATTAGTGTTTTAGGTTAGCAACCTTTATTCTAGACTAACATCTCCCCAGAGAGAAAGATAATTTGCATAAAATTACATTGGCTTATAAACATGTGAATAAACAAATCATAATAAGTTGATAACACGTAATGACATCTTTCAACAAAGTTGATAAAAAAAAAAGATAAATCTTTATTTAACCAATCAAACAACTATATCGAAAGATGTTAATATAATTTGTTCATTAACATGTTTATAAGCCAATGTAATTTAATGTAAATCACCTTTTTATAAGTATTTTTAATCCAATATTTTTTTTAAGTAAGTTAGATTGTTTCTTTATGCATATGTATATCTTATTAGTAGTACTAAATATTTATAGTACTAATTGATGTAATATCAATTTCTAATAAAAAAATATACATTACAAATTTACTAATATATATAATAATTACTCACCAATTTTTCGTTTTCGTCTTCCATTTCTAATCGAGCTGCTATGCAGTTACGGGTGTCTAGGAAAGCCTTCCGCTGTGCATGCTCCATCAGATTATGCATAAATATTCCGACGATATTTACGCAAAGGAACACAATAACATTTGCCGTTATCTGTAAACAAGTAAATTGTTATTATTATTTTAATATAATGCAGGCAGTTTTTTCATAAATTATCTCGTATCTTAATGTAATATGTTATAATTAATACTTTATAAAAACTGAACACAAATTTAATTTGAGAAAACACAATATTTTGTATAAGATTAGAAATTTCTAGTTTTGTAACGTTTGCAAAGCAGTATTCTTACTAGTCATTATTTTAGATAAATAGTCTTATATAATAAATCTATTTTTAAACATTTGTTTGATTTAAACGTATACTTACACCAAGACAAATAATTTTTTGAGTAACATTGTGTAAGATAAATCGTGTAATAAATAACAAGACAAAAGAACAAAAATGGGATTCGTTAAAGTTGCCGTAATCTAAGAGCAATTAGTCCGAAAAGGATCGTACAGATTGTGATAATTTATCGATGTCGGTTATTAAATAATTGCTGACAATTAGCGCACTAATATCGGCATTAGCCATATACAGCATCCACTAATTAATCAATAAATCGATACGAAACCACCATTTAATTCATTATTCACCTACGCACGTATTATGTCACCTGGATTGTCGTTAGCTTATCAGGTGTGATACATAAGTAGCTTAATTTTATTTTTATAAGTTATGCTAATGAGTCAGTCTCCACATATTGTATATAATTTAATCGATTAAATAGAGTGGTCTTAATATGCTGTCAATCACAAATTTGTGTTATTAATTTGATTATAGATTGAATTTCAATGCATTGTATAAAGATTCCGACAGTATTAGTGTCTAATTTATATTTTTGATTAAAAATAAATTTATTTAAAAATTAAGTTAATTTGCCACATATCAATTGTTGTAACTCTAAACTTTAACTCTCCATAAAAGCCACAAAAATCGGTTTTTCCAAACTATGAAATAACTTGATTACACAAATTTTCATTAATATCAGGCATAATTTGTCTAAATCAATAGCTTTATTCTCCTGTGACGTAATTAGTTTGTAATGTCTCCATAGAGTTTTTACGCATTATGATAACTCAATTCAAATCTATTTTACTAAGCTTTATAATATTTGTATGTAACATCATATCGACAATTAATAATTCATAAAACTTAAAAAATATTATTAGAATCAATTCGGTTTCACTTTTACATTCCTAGGGAGTAGGGAAAGAACACCAACTTGTTTTTATCATCAATATGCTACAGCACATTTTTTTGGCGTTTATATTGATCTAAGTTAATAAATAAAGTTCAATTATTATTAGTAAAAAATAGCGTTAATACCTAAACGAATTGTTAACAATGATTACCGAGTGTTGATGGTCCGTGAATCAGAGCTGTCGTTTTGTGTCTCTGAATCTTACTGCCAATATGTAAAAAGTAATTCGCCGAAACATCAGTTTATGCCGCTTCAACAAATAAAATACCAGTTTCGTTTAAACGTCAGCAAATAAAGATAACATATTCGATTTGTCACCCTTGAAATCTTACGTGAACGCTGATACAAATCTTTAAATAACAGTCAAAATCAAAAATAGTCTTTACTTATGCTCGTATTAATGGTCGGAGAGAATTGAAACTATAATGTAAAAAACAGCAAGTGATATATAATAATTGTAACATTTATCATTATCATTAATGTATAAATATATAATTTATATCTTAGTTTTTATTAGTCAATACAACGCCGAGTCAAACGTGCAACTTTGTTTAGCAAAGAAGACGGAACTCTCAAAACTCGGCATATGATATTGCGATTTCATTTCAATGATTTTCTGACTGTTATGTTTCAAAATTAATTAGTTTTTAGAATTTAATGAGTAAATCCATTTGATTTGAAGATTTAGTCTAAAAAAATAAGAAAATACTTCTTTATATATATATATGTTATTTTTTAAATTTTCGCGGATATAATTATTTTTATTTAAATTTATTTTCGGATTATCTCGCGTTATTTGATTGAGTTGGACTCGACGTTTCGGCAGAATCCCATCTGCCATCATCTGGAGTGATTTATATTTATTATTAAAATAATATATATTATATATCAATATGACATTGATATTTGAAACTAATTTTGTTGTCAAAGCTGACTTACAAGAAACTTTATTGAGTGTAAAGTTTCTTTGTTTGACTTCTGGTTGTTGGTCGATTAATTGATCTTTCTACATTCAAAACTTGTAAAGGAACTGGTTGTGACTTGGGTGCTGTATTTAAATTAGTTGTTGTTGGTAAAGAAGTTGTTAGTGGTTTTTTTGAATTTAATTTAGTTATTGCCAATGCTGTTTTCCAAGTAGATGGTAAACGCAAAGCATCATCTCTCTTATTGAGATTGTCTGGTCTTTTTTCAATTTCAATGGCTTCTCTTGTTATTCTAGTATGAAAATGATTAATTTTTGCTAAAATTTTAGTTCCTTCAAAGTTAATTTTGTGATGACTTCAATTTACATGCTCCGTTAAAGATGTAGTAGATTCATTTTTTTGAACTGCTCGAATATGTTCTTCTTTTCTTGTGCAAATTTTGCTGTTAGTTTGTCCAATATAAGATCTCGTAGACTGTACATGGAATTTCGTACACGCCTTGACTTTCTAAGGGGATAATATCTTTTGGGCTTTTTAAAACTTGACTGATTTTTAAATTTGTATTAAAAACTGTTTTTATGTCGTATCTTTTTAAAACTTTAGAAATTTTGTTTGTGGTACCTTTGACAAATGGTAAAAAAGCGTATTTTTGTGTTTCATCTTTTTCTTTGTCGTTGTTTGTAATTTTATTGATTAATAACAGTTTTAATGATGCTTTATTGAAACCATTTTGTAAGACGGCATTTTCTAACGTTTCAATTTCTTCTTTTATGTGATTTTGATCACATAATGTTAAAGCTCTATGTAATAAAGATTTTGTTACTGAATTTATTTGGGCTGGATGATGATGAGAAAGTGCATTAAGATAACGGTTTGTATGAGTTGATTTTCTATGAATAGTATGCCCTAAACTACCATTAGATTGTTTAATTAATAAAATATCTAAAAAAGATATTTTCTTTTCTTTTTCAGTTTCAATTGTAAACTGAATTTTATTATTTATATTGTTTAGATGATTTAAAAAAGTATCTAAATTATTTTTACCATGTTGCCAAATTACAAATGCATCATCTACATATCTGAGCCATAATTTTGGTTTTAGTGGAGCTGAATTAATAGCTTTAGTTTCAAAATCTTCCATAAATAAATTAGCTATGACAGGGGATAATGGAGAACCCATTGGTGCGCCTTCTATTTGTTTATATCGTTGGCCGTTGTAAATAAAATATGTATTTGAAAGATTGTGATTAGCTAGGTCCATAAGATAGTTTGGTGGATTATATTTTAATTTAATTATCTCTAAAGCATCATTTATTGGAATTTTTGTAAAAAGCGAAATAATATCAAAACTTACCAGAATGTCGTTTTTATCAATATTTAAGTTTTTTATTATATCAAGAAAATGTTTTGAATTTTTTACGTATGATCTGGCTTCTTCAGCATGAGGTTGCCATTGTTTTGCAATGTATTTAGCAAGTTCTGGTGTTGGAGATCCGGTTGAACTAACTATAGGTCGTAAAGGAATATTTTGTTTGTGAATCTTTGGTAAACCATATAATTTAGGACATATTGATGATTTTTTTCTTGGTATCAAATTAACCATGATTTTTTTGTCAATAAGTGAATTTTTAATTTTTGCCTTGGTAGTTTTTTCTAAATATGTGGTTGGGTCACTGTTGATTTTGTTATAAGCTTGGTCTTCTAGAAGTTTTAACATTTTGTTGTTGTAATCACTTCTATTCATTACAACAGTTGCGTTACCTTTGTCTGCTTGTAGAATAATTATTATCTTCTTTTAAATGTTTTAAAGCAGTATGTTCTTCTTTACTCAAATTTGGTTTTGGTGGATGTGCCTTTCTAAGAATTGTTACAACTTCTTGGCGTATACATTCAGATGATAAATTATCCATACCTTTGATAGCCGATTCTATGCCACAAATAATGTTTTCTACAAGTATTTTGGATGGAGAAATAGCAAAGTTAAAACCTTTAGATAAGAGTTGTTCTGCGGAATTGCTTAATATTTTGTTTGATAAATTATAAACTGTTTTAATTTCTCTTGTTGTTTTTGTTATATTTGATTTATTATTTAAATTATCAAATTTATTTTTGAGTCGATTGGTTTTAATTTCCATGTTTGTTTCAGTTCTAAAATATGCCAATGTTTCTATTATATTCCATAATATTGGATGTATTTTATTTGCAAGTTCCAAGTGTAGGATCAAAAGTTCAGTATCTAAATTATTTAAATCTCTTCTGGTTTTGTGAATCGATTGTTTTACTAAAGATTCACTGCACTTATTTAGTATCTTGTTGATTTGTTTTGAATTTCTGTTAAATTTAATTTTCATACATGTTGGTATTATGTGACAGTTTCGACATCTTTTGAAAAATGTTAAATCACAAAGAAGTTCTCCACGTTTTGATCGTAGTTTTTCATATTTCTTTAGTATATGTTGTATTTCCTCTCCGTAAAGGTTTACAATGTTATTTTTTAAATTTTCGCGGATATAATTATTTTTATTTAAATTTATTTTCGGATTATCTCGCGTTATTTGATTGAGTTGGACTCGACGTTTCGGCAGAATCCCATCTGCCATCATCTGGAGTGATTTATATTTATTATTAAATTAATATATATTATATATCAATATGACATTGATATTTGAAACTAATTTTGTTGTCAAAGCTGACTTACAAGAAACTTTATTGAGTGTAAAGTTTCTTTGTTTGACTTCTGGTTGTTGGTCGATTAATTAATCTTTCTACAGTCAAAACTTGTAAAGGAACTGGTTGTGACTTGGGTGCTGTATTTAAATTAGTTGTTGTTGGTAAAGAAGTTGTTAGTGGTTTTTTTATAATTTAATTTAGTTATTGCCAATGCTGTTTTCCAAGAGAAGCCATTGAAATTGAAAAAGACCAGACAATCTCAATAAGAGAGATGATGCTTTGCGTTTACCATCTACTTAACATACTTACTAAAACATTTGATAGCTTTTTTGTTTTGATAATGTGTCAGTGTGACGGTAATTTCGACGTTCTAACGTTATTATTTTGTTTGTACGACAAAAGTGTTACAAAATGCCACAAACTTATTCAAATTTAAAATATGCAAATATGATGTTTGTTTATGGTTTTTGTAATGGGAATGCTACAGCTGCTGTTGAAAAATATCGTCAACGGTTTCCACATCAAAGACATCCTAATAAAAATGTATGTATCAGAGTTTTTTCTTCCCAGTAACATCTGAACGAGCTACTCGACAAGATTTAGAAGAGGTAGAAGATATTCTGGATGTAGTAGCAGAAGATGCAACGACCAGCTCACCAAGAATTAGTATTCAATTGGGTGTCATAATAATAAATTAATTATTAATGCTGATAAAACTATTATTATGCATTTTCATCAACGAAGACAGTTGTCTAATAATTTTAAAATTGTATTTGATAGCAAGCATTATTTATTATCTGTATCAACAAAATTTTTAGGTGTCATTATTAATGAAAAATTATCATGGAACGATCACATTGACTATGTTGGTCAAAAATTGAATAAAGCGTTCTTTGCAATTTTACAATTAAAAAAGTCATTAAATTCTGATATTTTATTAACTATTTATTATGCCTTGGCGTATTCGCATATAGCTTTTAATATTGTTGAATGGGGTAGAGCGACAGATAATAATAGAATAGTTATTCAACAAAAGAGGATAATACGATTAATTTTTAACATTAAAATCCCCAATACATGCAGAGATATTTTTAAGACTTATAAAATTTTAACAATGCCTTCCATTTATATTTTTAAAGCCGTAACACATGTGAAAAAAAACATCAATACTTATAAAACTAATAGCGCAAATCATTCGTATAATACAAGACATTGTGATCATCTTAGAACTGCAATACCCCATTCAACACATTACAAGAAATCCCCTGAGTACTCCGGCGTTGCTTTATATAATAATTTGCCTATAAATTTAAAAAATATTAATAACTATAAAAAGTTTAAAAAGGAATTGCATTCATTTTTAAGTGACAAATGTTACTATTCTATTGATGATTTTTTTCTGTGATAAATAAATATGTTCAGGATTTATATGTTGTTTTTACTATGTTTCTTGTCTATTTTGATTTAGGATTTTAATTTTTAATTTTTAATGTGTATTTCTATATAGATTTAAATTTTAATGTGTATTATTATATAGTTTTTAATTTTTATATTCAAATGTATGACGTTTCATATCCATGTAGTGTGGCTAAAATGAAATAAAGATATTATTATTATTATTATTCCACAAACAAGAGTAATAAACACACTCCACAAGCAAGGCTTACATCCATACCATGTACAGAGAGTACAGCACCTACAATCGGAAGATTATCCTAAACGTATGGAATTTTGCCGGTGGATAAATAATAATACTCGTGTTGTATCGCGCAAACTTTTTACAGATGAAGCAACATTCAATTGAACAAGTATAATACATAGAATAAGAAAAAATTGTTTTGTACAAACGGCTATCGACCGTATTCTTTCAGCCATTGAAATAAGGTAAATTAAAATGTAATCTTTAGTTAAAAAAAATGACGCATGAGGTATGATATATGATTCAGTAATATGGTTAGTCAGGTGATATTATTAATTAGTCGTTGTTAGAGAGTCAGGATATGTTGGAATAGTGAAAGAGCAAGTTTTTTATATTTTGCAATAATCCCTAGATTTCTAGGAATCATTAAAATATCTAGAATCTCCGAGTTGTTAGGATTATTTGCAAATTTGGTTTGAAGTTTTTTGAGTCTTTCGGAAAGTGAGATGAGGTTGGTTTTTTCATAAAGTAGTTCGTTTGAAGGATTATAGAGAGGGTTATTGGGATGTCGGATTTTGATAATAGTTTGAAGAGATGCCCTTTCTCCTACACTAAGGGGATATTGAGAGTTGGTTTATTCGAGTTCAGGATGCGTAGTCAAGGATTGGGCGGCAGATCGTCTTGTATATGTGCGTGGCACAATTAATGTCAATTCCATTGTTTCTACAAAGGACACTGCCAAAGTTCGCGGAAAATGTAAAACAAAACACAAATTACGTTATGTAAATCGCTTTATTGCTTTTCAAAATATTCTCCTTTAAAATCTATACACTTTTGCATCCGATGAAACCAATCTTCAAAACAATTTTGCCACTCTGAGCGAGGTACCTCCAAAACAAGTGATTTAAATGCTTCAACGGCCTCTTTCAAGTGAATATGAGCAATGAGTCATTAATTGGATGTTGTTACTGGTCAAAAACTCTACAGTTCGTCGTGCTGTGTGAGCGCTTGCATTGTCATGATGAACAATGATTCGCAGGTTTATGGTGTACCTTCTGATTGCAGCGATAACTTCCGGCAAACAAATTGAAGTATACCAGTCAGCATTAACTGTCCTTCGATCCTCTAATGCAACAGTTGCAACGTGTCCCGTTTTTCCAAAGAAACAAGAAATCATTCTTTTCAAAACGCTTCGTGAACGCACCACTTTTGTGGGTTTAGGTTCATTTTGAAACACCCATACAGACGATTGCTGTTTAGTTTCAGGCTCATATAAATATATCCAAGATTCGTCACCTGTTACGATGTTATATACCGAATTGGACCCCGTCAAATTTCTTTAGCATTTCCTTGCACCACTTGACACGTGCTTGTTGTAGTTTTTCTTTCAAATTGTGTGGGATCCAACGACTGCAACGCGTCCTGACATGCAAATGATCGTGCAAAATCGTATGTATTTGTTTCGCTGCAATGCCTAAGGATGCCTCTATCTCACTATGGGTCACAAGCAGATCCGACAAAATCATTTCACGTACAGCATCAATATTTTTCGCGACAACAGATTTGTATAGACGACCTTCGCGAAGATCGTCATCAAACGTTGGTCTTCCAAACTTGAATTCTGCGAACCATTTGTAAACCATAGTTTTGGATGGTGCTTCGTCCCCAAATAACGAACTAAGTTTTTCCACACATTGCTGCGGTGCTGTAAAATGTATCGAAAATCATAAAAAATCATCACTCGTAAGTCACGATTCGAAATTTTTATTTTTCACACAATTATTACTCTCGTTAAATTTTGTTGAAACGAAACCGAGCAGTTTGAAATCGAACTGTCAACTGAATTATAGGTGAAAAACGTCAAATTTTACGAATATGACAATCGCAGAATGCTGGCAATACAGGCAGTACTTGATTCCGTAAACTTTAGCAGTGCCTCTCGTATACGTAAGGGATCGGAAATGTTTTGCTCGGGATCTGATTTTACATTTAATGGAGTTAGTATAAACCTTGAAACTAAGTTTAGGGTCAAAGTTTACTCCTAGATATTTACAAATATGAGATGGATTAAAGGATTGTAGGTTAATTTGGATACTAGGTAAATTTTCATGGATTTTGTGGTAAGAGATTAAAAGTTGGGTTTTTAACGAGTATAACCACAATTTTGAATTATCTAGCCAGGTTTGCAATTGATCCATAGATTGGTTTAGAGATTTAGCGTGAGAAACCAATGTTGTATCATCAGCATACTGCAGGATGTAGAAGTTTGGATTAAAATAGAATGAGTTAGAACTATATATATCAGAGCAAAAAATATTATATAGGAGAAGAGACAAAGGAAATCCTTGTGAAACACCTTGTTGTGGAGTGAAAGAATCGGAGTATGTATTAACTATGCAAACCTTAAGAGTTCGATTATATAGAAAACCTACTATTATATTAATTAAATGATTAGGCACCTCTAGAACTGATAGCTTAATCAAGAAGCCTCTATGCCAGACAGAGTCGAATGCCTTGTTTATATCCATAAACAAGACGCTCGAGTGTCTGCCTTCGAGGTAGGATGTTTGAATGTTGGATGTCAGGATAGTTAATGGGTGGCTTGTTGATCTATTTTCCACAAAACCAAATTGTGTTATGGGTATTTTATTGTGAATAAATTTTAAAAGTTTATTTTGCAATACATCTTCAAACAGTTTACCAAGAACTAGAAGTAGTGTGATAAAGCGGTAACTAGGTGGGTAAGAAAGGTAAGCATCATTTTTAAAGACGCATACAATTGTTCCCATTTTCCATTCATTAAGAAAATATTGGTGAAAAAAACAATAATTAAATTTTTTTAATATGTAGTTATGAAAGTCGTTATTAAACTGTTTTAAAATTTGTATGGTTAGTAAATCATGTCCTGGTGCTGAATGATTACCTCTATTTAACAAGTCGTAATAGTCGTTTTTGTGTATTGTTTTGTCCAAAGGAGTCTCGTACGTCTGTCTACAAAATATGTCATACCATGTGTTTACGTTTTCTAAATGAATATTGTCAAAATCGTCACTGTTAAAGAAGGCAAATGCGTGGTTAAAGTGTCTTTAAAAAGTATTGGCAATGTTAATATCAGATAAAAAACTATTGTTGAAAACCGGGTCTGTTATTGAATTTATGTATGATGTGCGTTTGTATTTAGTCTGTTTCTTAATTTCTTGAAAGTAGTTTTTTCCTTTCTTTCATTAATTTTGTAGCAAGCCGTTATGTATTTGTCTTGTCTGTACTTAAAGATTAGGTC
Organism: Tachinus rufipes; assembly: GCA_963932245.1. Lineage (NCBI taxonomy): Eukaryota > Metazoa > Arthropoda > Insecta > Coleoptera > Staphylinidae > Tachinus > Tachinus rufipes. The sequence goes on from OZ010744.1 coordinate 58,423,130, forward strand.
GTGTATGTTTTTATTCAAGTCATTGAACGGCCTTTTTAATATTCTGTCATTTGTATTTCTAAATTCACAATATAATTTCCTTTTATACTTAATAAGACGCATAATGAAGGAAGAAGGTATTTATAGTAGGATTTTAATGTTTTAGGGGTATAACGACAAACAGATAATGACTGGTTAAAAATAATGAGATTGTAGTGAAGGATATATTTGAGTGGGATATTAAAGGTACATATTTTCCTCTAATAAATAAATAAATTTACAATCAAGTAATCGCTGGATATTCCTCTTTTAGTTGTATTGTTAATATCTGTTCATTGTTTTACTTATTATTAATTCTATATATATTTTTTTTAATGTACATTGCAATTCCTACTCCGTGTGTGTTTCTAGAGTTGTATTCTACATTGTAATTTTCTAGAGTATACAGTTCTTTGGTTATATGGTTTAAGCCAAATTTCCGTGATAGCAATTATTGTAGAATTATTGTGTATAGTAGATATAAGTTCAATTTTGTGGTATTTGTTTTTTACACTTCTTAGGTTGTGCAGATAAATAGTATACATTTCAGTTTTTAATTATTTATTTAGTTTTGAATTGGATTTTTCTTTATTCTAAACTTTCTATATCGGAAAAGTTTTTAATTTTAATTTTTATAGTTGCTTCTGTTTTTTTATGTATTTGTTTACATCTTGAGACCATATGCATTGAACTTCCTTTTTATGTTCTCTTGCTTTATAAAACAACATATTTGTTTATGAGGTTGTTCATTTATATATTTTTCATTTTAATTTTTTGTTTCCTTTTAGTTCGCTTTGTAATGTAGTAATTGATCCAATTGTTTTTTTAGTATATTTTTTTTTATCTTCTTTGCTTTTGAATTTAACTATTATTGCGCTTTTTTGTTTGAAGTATCTTTTCTGTAAGCTGATTTTATCTGTTCTTTCTTTATGTCTGTTTTTAGTCCTTCTATTATCTTCATAACAACTTCTTCTGTTATTTTTTTTCTTGTTTCTCAGCTCCAACTATTATGATATTTGTTTTTTGTTTTTTCGTTTTTTCCAGTGTTATTTCCAAAATTTCGACTTTTTCTTTTAATTCTTCATTTGATTTTTCTCCTTTTTTTAATACTAATTATGTCATTAATTTACTTCGGTTTCTTTTTTTTTTGTTTATTTGTTTTAGCGTCACAATGAATTAATAAGTTTTCTTATTTTAACTGTTACTAAAATAAAGTAAATGTTGGTTTCTTTTTAAATTGATAATAAATAAAACAATTATTTTTATTTGTATGTTTCTTTCTTTTTTATATAATTGTAACACATGTTTTTTATTCATGTAAATGTTTTTTTTTTAATTTATTTTAATAAAATCAAAATTTAAATCTAAAACTAAATATTTTATATAGTTTTTTTTTCTTCAGATACCAATCTTTAAAAGCAGGTACCAACCAGTTAAAAAAATAGTTTATTCTTTTATTGGGTTGGTAGTGATCATTTGTATCTATTTTCAACCATTTTGTAAGATAAAACTCTTTATGGCTAATATAAATCAAAAATATTTATCATAAAATATTCTGAAAATAAGAAATAATAGATTTATTATTGCAAGAAAATAATTCAATTAAATGATATTTGATGGCACAAAAAAAAATGATTTTTACGTTTTTCTCAAAAACATTAGCGGTAGTTACTTTATTTACCAAAGGCAGCAGTCAGAGCTGTAACAAATCATTTTTAAAAAGATTTAAATCATAAGTCATAAATCATTTTTTGTGTAAAAATGATTTAAATCATAAGTCATAAGCTTTAGTTTTAAATATAAATGATTTAAATCGTAAGTCAAACTTTACTTTGAAATAAAAATAATTCAAGTTTTAATTTTTTTTTTCAATGTTTTAAATCTTAAGTTTTAAGTTTATTTTATAATTTAAGTTTCTTTAAAAAGATTCAGAGTATCGCAATTAGAATCTGGGCGGCTGAATTGACGTATGAAAAGGGCCTTATTGTTTACATATACAATAATAATTATTATTAATTTTAAATACTAAATAAGTATTTGAATATTTAATAAGAATAATATTGTATATAATATATTATTAGCTACTTGTTTTTAGAGACAAATTAAAGAAAAAGTTGCCTATTATATTGGCCATACTATTCGTGTCTAGATGTAAATAAACAGGCATCGCAATAACAAGCTGCGGGCGGGCGCGCGGAGTGTACCAGAACCTGTCACAACATCGGAACATGCCGCCCGCACTTGCTGTGTCACAACTAACTCGACTCGACTCAAGGGCGTTTTCAGATAATAAAAAAAGTATATATATATACAGGGTGTCCGGAAAATACGTGTACAACGTTTGACGACAGACTCCTGACGTCAAAATACTTGACTTAGTTATATCCAGAATTGTCTCGTTTAGCCGGTAGAGGGCGTCAAAAATTTGTAAATATTAAAAAGAAATTACCTGTAACAATAATTTTTTAAGTAACCTTGTTGCTATGGCGTTTAATAATTTGACAATTATTGACAAATTGTCACCAGTCTATGAAATATACTCAAGTATACGATCAACATTCTTGAATTACAAGTTCATTTTACCATTAAAAATGGAAAATTATACAAACTCTCAGAAAGTTGACATGCTCCTGGTATACGGGTTTTGTCAAGGAAATGGGCGTCAGAGTGTTAGGGTTTACATGGAGAGGTTTCCTAACCGTCGAATACCAAACCACCAAACATTTGCCAATATTGAGCGTCATCTTCGGGAAACGGGCAGTTTTGAGAAAAAGTTTGAAGGCAGGGGTCGTATGCGAACAACTCGAACTGTGGAAACAGAAGAGATGATTCTGGAAAGAGTTGAAGAAGAACCAAGTACCAGTACCCGTCTCTTAGAACGTGAGTTAAATATTCCTAAAACGATTGTCAATGAGGTTTTAAGAGAACAGTTGTTACATCTTTACCACATACAAAAAGTCCAGGAACTTTTACCGACTGATCCCCCCATGCGGCTTACATTTTGTCAATTTATTAGAAACAAAAGAATCCTTGTTCCAAATTTTTGTAGAAAAATTATGTTTACTGACGAGGCATGCTTTACAAGATCTGGGGTAACCAATCTGCACAACGAACATATTTATTCCGATGAAAATCCACATGCCATTAAAGTTGCACATCATCAGCATCAATTTAAAATTAATATTTGGGCAGGTATTATTGATCACTACCTTATTGGTCCCATTGTTATTCCAGACAGGTTAGATGGAAATATTTATTTAATTTTTTTGCAAGACACATTACCAATTCTTCTGGAGAATATGCCCCTTTTACTTTGGAGGGAAATGTGGTATATGCATGATGGTGCCCCGCCCCATTTTTCCGTTGCCGTTCGGCAATACTTACATCATCAATATCCCAACCGATGGATTGGAAGAGGCAATGATGCACCAGTAAAATGGCCACCACGTTCTCCTGAGTTAAATATGTGTGACTTCTTTTTGTGGGGCGCTATTAAAACAGAAGTTTACAAGACTCCGGTAAACACACGCGATGATTTATTGCAGCGAATTTTAAATGCAGGCAACCATTTTAATAATCCCGAGACATTAGATAGGGTCCAATATCATTTTTTAAAGAGTGTTAATACATTTTTACACATTTGCTTAAGTAATGTTTTTGTTTTACTTAGTTTCTTACAATAGATACTTTCAACTTTGTTATACTTTTGTTTTTTTTGACGCCCTCTACCGGCTAAACGAGACAATTTTGGACATAACTAAGTCGGCTTAGATCGACCTATTTTGACGTCAAGAGTCTGTCGTCAAACGTTGTACACGTATTTTCCGGACACCCTGTATATATTTTATAGTACAAAAAACAACATAAAAAGGACCGTTTCTAACGTTTTAAAGCGTTGGAAAAATTTACCGGTTATGTTATTTGTTTCGAATATGGATGATCGGTAATTCTTAACAATAAAAATTGATAAGCAAAAAATTTTTAAGTGGTAATTACCCGATTACCCCCCCCCCCTCTTAGAAACCGCCTCTGACTCGACTGTCTAAAGTCTATTTCTTGACTTTATTTTAATTGATTTAAATCATGTTAAATGATTTATATCATTATTTTTGATTTAAATCATTGATATTTTTGATTTAAGTCTTTTGAATATTTTAAATAAGTGTAAAAAACAAATCATCATTTATAAAATAATTTAAATCACATCTCAAGTCTTCATTAAAAAAATGATTTAAATCAAAAGATTTAAGTCAACAAAATGATTTAAATCAAAAAAATGATTTAAGCATTTTGAATCCTTACAGCTCTGGCAGCAGTATGCGTTAAATAACAAAATAAAAAAAAACTATTTATGGCGTATTACGACAACAATAACAAATAATATATCAAGATATAATACTACCGATCCAAAACTTAGCAATATTACTACTTTCAAAACAGATTTTTCGCGTAGTACAAATCTACTAACAATTCTAAGAATTACCAATTGTTTAGAGATGAAAAATCAAAGAAAAAATTTCAACCTAATATCTAAAATAAAAAAGGATTTCAAATTCATTATTTCCTAAAAATTTTAGTAATAATTTTGTTTTAAATCTATTCAACGTGTAGCAAATGTAGTTTTACTAATAAAAATTAAAAACGTATTTTCGTGCTTTTATAAAATATGAACTGATCTAATTTTAAAACTAACAAACAGCAGTCAAGCTCGTACTTGTTGAACCAACCAATGAAATCTAGCGCCTTCCTCAATAGCTCTAATAATAAGTTCGCCTAAAGCTATCGTTTTGTGTACAATAATAATAATAATAATAATATTTATTTAACGTCATAAAAACATTTTACAAGGCTTAAAACTATACTTAAAATTACTCTTTCAATAGATTAACACATAAAACAACTGTTATGCATCTATGGCACGACGAGCTTTCTTTGTCAGCCATTCATACGCCACTGCTGGCGTCTTAGCCTCTTCACTGCTTGTAATGCTGGCAACTTACATTACAAGGGACCTACAGTTTTAAGTGGATTCCGAACCACTGGAGAGAATTCATCACTCCTCAGAGAAGGTTTTTAGCCGTGAAACCCCACGCTGGCAAGGCGGGTTGGGGAGTGGGAGAGCGTATAGAAAGTGAAAAGTATATCACGGTATATGGGAATCGAACCCACGATCTTCGGTACAGCGGCCGGATGCCTAGACCACTGCGCCACGCTCTCACGACGAGCATCAATCTTAAAACGATTTAAAGATGATGCAAAGTTAAGACCGTCGCAGTATCTGTTTACAATGTTACAAATTCTTACAAGCGGACTATATAAGAGATGCAATGTTCGACTGAACGGAACGTGTAAAAGTAAAAAATGACGTGTTCTATAACTTAGTACGTTTAAAGAAAAGCATTCAAGGCAATCGGATAAATTGATCAAATTATTGAAAATTTTAAAAGCAAAACATATATCATAATATTCTCGCCTTTTTAAAAGATTTACTAAGTTGACGTATACCCCAACTTGTTGCAACGTTAGTATTATATTTTGAAATTGCAGTTTGTATTTTATATACTTCAGAAATTTGCGTTGTACAGACTCAAGCTTATTTACAAAACCTTCGAAGTGTGGTGACCATATCACACAGCAGTACTCCAAAATGGAGCAAACTAATGTAATAAATAACACGATTAGACTCTGAATGTTTGTAAAACCCTTTGTGATACGTTTAATAAAACCAAGCATTTTATTTGCTTTAGAAATAACAATTTCTATATGGTAAGAAAAAGACAACTTTTTGTCAAAATAAATGCCAAGATCTCGAACAGTGTCTACATAGACTAGTTTGATATTGGCTAAATCATAATCAAATCTGTAGTTATCAAATTTTTTACTAAACAGCATTACATGACACTCATCAACATTAAGAATCATATCATTATTAATGCACCAACTGTTAATTGTATTGAGATCTGATTGTAAAATTTTGGAATCATTGAGCGACACAAACCTTGCTAAAGTCCATATACACCGAGTGAACATCAGCGCCCGCATCAAAAGATTTCATAATATAATTTGTGTATAAGAAAAGATTCGTATCAGTAGATCGTCCACTCATAAATCCATGCTGTTGGAGTATAATAATATGTTTAAATGAGTTTCTCATAATACTTGCAATAAGTGATTCAAAAACTTTAGGAATCGAAGATAGAATACAAATTGGTCTATAGTTCTTAACGTCGTTTTTGGTTCCTGATTTAAAAATAGGTTGTACATAAGAGGATTTCCACAATGATGGAAATTTACCTTGAGCTAATGATAAAGAAAATAAAATATGCAATGGAACATATAAAGTAGAGGTACACAAATTAAGTACTTGAGGTGGTATTCCGTCCGGCCCTGCTCCACCTTTCACGTCTATGTTTAGCTGTCTGGACCTCAGTAGGAGTAATATTTAATTGAGATAGACAAAAATTTGAATCAATTTTTAAATTGCAAAAAAAATTCCGTTGGGTACTGTAAACTGAAGAAAAGTATGATGCAAATGCATTAGCAATTACGTTACCGCCAATAAGTTAAACATTATCAAAAAACATAGACAATGGTAGATTATTTGATCCAGATTTTGACTTTACTACAAATTTCCAAAAATTACTTGGGTTTTCAAGTACCGATTGTTTAGTTTGTGTTATATAAATATCATAACAAAACTTGGTAAGAGTCCGACAACGTTTCCTAAGGTCTGCAAATATTAAGTAATCAAAGTGCTGGTTTGATAATTTATATTTTTTATGGGCATGTCGCTTTTGGGTAACCAGTGTTCAAAGCTCTGTATTAAACCAGACAAGAAACTTGGGTTTGTGTATTATTTTTGTTGGTACAAATTCTTGAAAACAGTCATACAATATATTATAAAATATTGAAGTTGCAGTATCAATATCAGTAGTATCAGAACATAACTCTAACCAATTTATTGACATCAAGTAATTATTTATTAAGACAAAAGACGCATGCTTAAAATCAAATACTACAGATAAGTCGGATTTAAGGTGCTCATCATCTGTGCAAAAACATTCAGCTTCTAATGATGAGTGATACGCATCACAAGGTATTAAGAAGTCGCATTTTGAAACATTTGTTACCATAAACAACGCAATTATATAATAACCGTCAAAAGTTAAAAAACAATCAACAATTTAAAAAAAAAAACAAATAATATGTAAATTATTTACACACAAAAAATTTCAACAAAAAGTCATAATAACTTTATCTTTTATTACAATAATGAAGTACTCCTTCACAACTTCTGAAACACTCAGCAACTCGCCTAGGAAGGCATGCTAGAAACCAAATGTCTAAATACCAAGCTTCCTGAATACGCATCCAAATATCAGGTAAAGTGAGTAGGGGTAGCAGTCTTCTGCCAATTTTGTCACACACGTTCCAAAAATTCCATAAGAAAAAGAATTCCAATTGCTTTTGTTGTTGAAAATCGTATTGTACTGACACTTCGTTGGGTAATTCCACTAACTGACAAACCTCCTTTTTGAGCCCGGTTTCTCTACCGCGTTTGAAATCACTAAGAGGATTCTACTCGGAACTATTCTGTAAACGCGAGGGGAAATCTCCCACTCTTACTAGAAATGGAGAGTAAAATAAAACGTATGTTTCCGAGAAAGATAACACTCCTAGTCTCCCTGGCAAGGCGAGGAAGTGGAGATTTCAATCACAAATTATCGGACTTGCCTCATTTTTAACTAGTAGTACCGGCGTTAATTTAAATTCAATATCAATGAAATTTTTTAAATAGATTTACAAAAGTATGGTCTAAGTGATCATTATAATAAGTCAGTAAAAAAAAAGTATACAAAAAAGAAAGTATAGCGTAATTTAATTATTTTGTTAAAGAAAATCTAAGTTCATTTTTGAAAAACAAATTCATGACGCATCTAAAACAATGTTTTTGGCAACTGTATGATTTTTGTTATTGATGACAATAAAAAAATAAAAACGCTGGAGGCTAAGAGAAAACGTAATTTCTAGTGAAATTTACCCCTGCGCCTGAGCGAGTAGAATCCTCTTGTTGAAAACCGCCACGCTACCAAACTCAGGGCATATTTTGATTAAAATGAAGAACAAATCAATATTTGCACGATAAAATTGTAATGTCATTGCATAATAAATAGCAATAAATTTTCTTTATTTTTATTCTCCAAAGTACACAGCTCAAAAACTTAATAATGAATTTTTGTTGAAATTTTAATCATTTTCTAGTGTGAATAATTTACATTTATTTGAAATAAAAATTAAGCTACTTGTTGTTCGTTTACTTTTGGCAAATACTACCCGTTTATATTAACTACTAAAAACGTTGATTAAAAATAAAACATCATAAACTTTGTCCAAAATTATGAAGATTTTCTTACATAAACATATGTCATCGGCCTTCGTTTCCGATGCAAAGTGTTCAAGTATAAAAAAAACATATCAGATTATTGTTTATCTTCTCAAAAACTTTGTTGAATCTACGCTACTAGTTTTAGTTACCTTACAAAATTGTAACATCTAATATTTTTTCGACAATTATTATCAGTTATGTCAAGATAACGCAAATTACTTTAGTACAAAAAAGTTCATTACACATGAAACTCAATTTCTGTTCAAAATATACCTTAATTTTGAATAAAAAAATTAATCCAAATGAAAATTCTTCGTCACTCATTAACAAAACATGTATTGTGTATTTTAGTATTTACAAAAATGTAAACTCTTAGGCAATTCCATTTCAAACGGACCAGAGCAGAGGAGGGGGGGGGGGGGAGATATGCTGTCAAAGTTAAATAAAATTAAAAGATTTCATACCCTCATAAGCCGATCAAAAGATTACTAATAAGTTATAGAAACAAACAAACAAACAACAAAAAATACTAAAGCAAATTTCTCAATGCACCCCCTCCCCCCTGCTCTGGTCCGTTTGAAATGAAATTGCCCTCTTTAGATATTCCAATTGCAATTAATTGCCAATTAACATACAAGTGGATTTCCACAAACTTTTAATAAAATAATATTGCAAAACAAACAAAATTACCGTTCTATAGTCGTTAAACTGATTTGAGTATAATGAAAATCTTAATTATATCGATTAAATTCTATTCAAACATTATTGTATTATTAAACACTACACGGCTAATAGAGCTTCTTAAGTTTAAAAACTATTCTGCTGTACAATCAAAAATAATTCAATTAATTTTAGTATTTAGTAAAGTGCATTTGGCAACAAAACTAGAAATGTGAAAATTGGATGTGCCGTAATGCGGTTAAATCGAACAAAATGCTATTACACAACATGGCGTCCGATTAATTATGAGAAATTTAATTACAGCAGACACTTTTCCAATTATAAATTACGTGCAATAATCAGATTTTCTCACAATATTATATTTGATACACACAATCTGTCAAAATAAATCCATCTTCACAGTGTGTAATTGCTGTAAATATACAACATAAGAATCAGGATCGATCTCAGATACCCGAATTTCCGCCTCCGCGAAGCCGGGCTTCGTATTACGGCAATCACATGACACTCAGTTCTGACCTAATTACAAAGTCTTTGTTTAATAAATGTTGTTACTTTGATTAAACAAGAATACAAGCGTTGTGGCTTGATAATTTGCTTTTAAGTTGACACAACGTAATTTCGCATCGCTGGTTGTTAAACCAATCTGATTTTGTGAATATGTTGAAATAAAAATAAATTTATGCTTTACTATATAAACTATATTTAGGTAACATTCCTAGAAACAAATATTATTTTATACTTTAGTACATTTTAAAATGCAAATCAGGGATAGTGACAACTGATGAAATTCCAATAAACTTTTAATTTACTTATCGACCCGTTAGTGACTTTGCTAGTGTATTTATATTGTGATAGTTTATTTAAAAAGACTTTGAACGACTCCATTAATAAATATAATTGTTTAATAAAAAAAAAATTCAAAACTTTAATATTACTAAAATAAATATTGTGTAATAATCCGTCTATTGCCGCAAAATTGTATAACATAATCTCTTAAATTTATTGCAATATTGTAATATTAATAGAATTAGCAAAGTATCCTTCAGTTACTGTCTATGATGCCTGTCCTTCGTGTACTTACTGATTAAATCTGACGTATAGGAGACCACAAATACAGTAAACAATACAATGTAAGGTTCAGCAAATTTAGATAATGTGATATAAAGTGCAAAATGTTGTGCAGTTTTTCTATAGCGACATTTCTGAAAGAATTGTCTACTATCTGTGACGAATGGATAGTAGCAATTTTCAAGTAGATCAATAACAAATCCAGTGTCTATTGGCATTTCTCATAGAAAACATTATTGATGGCTGTGATCTTTACTACTTGATAATTCATGTTTATGAAATAATAAAACAATTTACTATGTTTTTATTACAAATTTATAATTACGAATACATTACTAGTTTCGGCTCATATTAACATAACATAGTAAATTGTTATATTATTTTAGAATACATTAACTGTGAACCTACTTAAAATTTTCTTAATTAATGAAATTTCAGTTAAAAATATAGACGTTATTAAGATTTCATGATTTACCACTAGGCATAATGATTTGAATTAGTAAAATAAGACAGATAAGGCAATTTCAACACAATTGCATTTAGGTCCTTGTTCGACTAAAAACAATTAAATTAAATTATAAAAAAAATCAAATAACAAAATTGTGTGAAAAAATATTAACATAAAACAATACAAATACAAAATAAAATAATCTATCTCAAACATCCTAATGTATTTACAAAGTGAATATTATTTGCATTTGAGAAAATGTCTTAAAATAACTTTTTTATATTCCTTAGAAATAACTTGCTTATCCAATAACAACACCAGTTAAAGTTGTTTTACACGGCTTATAATTGTTACTATAATTATATTATAAAACAAACTAGATTCGCATGTAAAACACACTAATTGTAAGATTTCATTTAAAACATGTTCTATTTGTTTTTCTTTAATCGACCTTGAAATTATTGTATTTACGCAAATATAGCTTATTACATAAATTCGTAGAGGTTTAAATACTGTTTCCTATAAGTAACTACAGTTGAATTTTGTATACCCATGTTATGTAGTTATGAAGTTTTATAGAAAAATTGATAGATTTATTACATGTTTTATTCCTTTATTAAGGAATAATGAAATGAAACAACCACATATACATAACCGACTATTATTCGTATTATATAAAAATAAATGGTTGAGAACATAATTATACACGGTTTTTCTAAATATCTACAAAACACAATGTTTATACATAAAGCAACATTGTTAATAGCAAACATAAGAAACATTATTTTTATCATATTAACGGAATAATAACTCGCCTTTTTGCGGTCTTGTTAGAATATTAATGAGATTCACTAGCCATGCTAATATATTTAGATATATGTAAGACAACTCATGTTCTTTTAATGAATGGTAATGGTGTTTTAATTTAACACAAAGATTTCGCACAATGAAACCTATTGTTCCGTTAACTCTAAGCTGCTCATTAAAATGAATTATTGACAATTGAAGGAACACGTTTCTACAATTACTCAATAAAAAATGGTACGAATTCTATTAATGATGATGCAAATCTTGTATAATTATAAAATAAAACAATGCTTTAAAGAAAGTATCAATAATAATATAAAACAAAACTAATTTTAAAGATAAATGACACCCATCATTCTTTTTAATAATTAATATTTCTAAAATTAGTTAAAATTTGTAAGTGTGCAATAGTTTTAAGCACGTAAATAATTCTTACAATAAGTACCTCTAGACCAAACCAAAGAAACATAAAAAATCATACTCAACATTATTAAATAAATCTGCGCCATCTACTTCTAAGCAAATTCTAAAAGTAATTAAAAAATTGATTAAAAAAATAAACACATCCTTAATAAGAAAATACAATTCTTGTTGAAATTTCAAAAACTAAAGCACACAACCAATTATCTTTGCGACTACGCAGACAATACGTCCAAAAAACTTAGCGACAAAGCTAAACCAAGTAGTTTCGTAAGTACAAAAAAGACATAGTACAAAATCTAAAGTACAAAATGGTAACCTCAACCAACAGATCAAAAAGAAACATAAGGAGTTAAACATGACCAGGGGGTCGATTCTGTTTTTGATTTACTTTTGTCATCGGTGACCTTTTTCATATAAATAACACAATGTCAGTGATATGAGACAAAATGCAGCTTAGATTTGACTCAAATGACGTAATTTCTATGACAAAACTCATAAGAAAAAAATAGAAATTCAACTATCAACAATTTTGAGTAGATTTAAACTTATATTGATTTTAATATGTTTTGAATACCTCTTTACAATAATTACAAACTTTCAAAATTTGTAATTATTATAAAAAAATTTTTTTGCAATCTTGAGTTGGAACTACTGCATTGGTAAAAAATGTTAATACTGTTGTAAACACTCTTTCTGTTAAAATTTTGTCGCCATCCACAAACAAAAATCCAAACGTTCATCACCTAATTCAAAATAGTCTAAATTGACGTTTAAACTGTTAAACTTGTTTTATTTTAATATCTTTTGAATAACTGATTTCAAAATTCCAGTTTGTAGAGCTCTATTTCTTAGTAAAGTTCGGAGATTTTCTCCAAATAAATGAAGAACCAAAAGTGATGCTACATAGTTATCGTCTAGTTTTTTTTCTTGTTTTTTCAATATTTAGAACGGAACCAGTTTTCATAAAATTTTTAAATAATTTTGGCCGGCCACAAAAAATGTCAGTATCTTAACATTAAATCAAGTACCAGAAGTGAAGCGCTGCTCAGCAAATGTAAATAGTAATCGGATGGAGCTAAGTCTAGTGAGTAAGCCGCATGCAAAAGTGTTTCCTAACTAAACGTCATGAAGCAAAATCACATTGTGTTATATAAATCGATCATTTGTAGTCGGTAGCGTCCAGTATTAACGGTTTCGCCAGGTTTTAACAGCTCATAATAGATCACACCCTTCTGATCCCACCAAACACAGAGCATTGTCTTCCGTCCATATCGATTTGGCCTTGCAGCCGATGTCAATGGTTCGCCTTGAGTTACCCATGATCTTTTACGCTTAAGATTCTCAAAATATATCAACTTTTTATCGCCAGTCACCATTGTTGCGTTTGAGCGTCATCCTAATCCAACAATGCTTGCAATTAGCTGTCTTCAAACTTTTTTGATGGTCTTCCACGTTCTTCGTTTCTCATGTCAAATTTTTTAAACCACTCAAAGCATTGTGATTTACCAAAAGCATGCTCACCGTAAGCTACGACAAGCATTCGATGTAATTCTGCAGCAATTTTCTTCAAATAGTAACGTGTAGTTTCCAGGCACAAAATTCGACATGTTCAACGCTATACAAACTATGATGCTGTTGTATAAAACTTGTACTGTTGTGAGTTAAAAATCTTTGTCAGAGATGGCGCCATCTATGTGCAAATTCCGGTTACATATTTACAGACCTAGTATATTTTCTTGTAACATAAGTTAACATAATTAAAAAAAGCAAATTAACACTGTTTTTGTGTCTAATCTAATAATTACAATTTGCACTAAGTATCTATAATAATAACAATAGTCAAAACTTGCAAGATAAGTGTTAAAAAATCCTGGTATTCTAGATACGCTCAAAGCCATATCAACAACATGTCCGTTACAGAAAAAATTGTGCAAGATTGTAACCCTAAGAAAACAAATTGAGAAATATTTAGATATACTTGTAAATTTGTTGTTTAGTTTAATATTTGAGACAAAATACAGTAAGAATTATTTTTTTAATTTAAATTGACTGTTTTAAATATGCCAGTCAGATGATGTTTCAAGATCTTAATACATGCTACAGATTTTAACATATAAATTTCAAAATGCTCTGTCAAATTTGTTAATGTGGTTTGGTCTGGTACGAAGTATAAAAGATTTTATCATCTGCAAAACCACGAACAATTTTGTTTGTTATTTGAAGAATTTCATTAACGTAAATAATACATAGAGTCAGCAAAATTGCAGAACCTTGAGCATTTATTATTTTAAGGTCAAAGTCAAAGTAGAATTCCATTTTTAACTAACATATTATTATATAAAATCTGTTGTCGAACGTTTTAATCGGAATCCATATTGAGTATCTAAAATAAAGTAATCTTGTTCAAAGTATTTAACAATGTAAAAATTAATATATTTCTCAAACATTTTGGAGAGATTGGACAGCACTACAACAATTAAAAAAATTGGACTTGTCTCTCTTATTAGGTAAAAGTAGAACACTCAAATTTCCAACAATTTAAAATTGTTTCTTTTTTATATAATAACTCAAATATTTTGGTCAGAATAAAAGCTAATTCATTTGCAAAACATATCTTTTGACAACCCGTTGCCAATTTGAATCGTACCTATTATTTAACTACTAACTGGCATTGTAGGCACAGTATAAAAAAGATTTGAGAAAAATTCGATTCATTTTGATCCTATCAACCCTTTGTTTTTAGTTTGTATTGTCTCATTTTTATAATCCTGATTAGTTTGATCACGATTACTGCCTTACTTACTGCCTAATTTGAGTATAAGAATTTTTAATTTTGGTTTAATAACAGAGGATGGTACAAATATTTTAATAACTTTTTGGAAAGTCATAGTAAAGTTTTCTGCTGCGATGTGGATTGTCGGAATATAAAAAATGAAAAAGTTTCAGTTTTGCTATGTTCGTATAAGAATAATGATAGATAAGTCGCAGTTTAGGTTTGGTGAGTAGTTTAGTTTTAGTAGTACTAAGAAGAAAATGTTGATAACAGAAGCAATAGGAAAATGTTCGGAATTCCTAATACAGTTTAAATATATAAATCTAATAACGTTGGCTTTTCAGAATGTCTACCACAAATAATATAAGTTAAATAAAATTATGAAAATCAAAATCGTATGTTGGTGGCGGGATAGTGTTGTAAAAAACAAGTAATAGCCAATCAATATTAAGTATACATTCTATAATCTCACAAAATAATTTCAGCTTTCATGTGGTTCCATTAAAAAAATCTATAAAAATTTTAAGAAAGATCATAAAAAACATTTAAGGTTGATTTATTTGAAAAGCAATATATACCTAGCCTTGCTAGACTTAGTTTAAGAAATCTGCTATTGTAACCTAAAATTTGAAAAGTGTATATATATATATATATATATATATATATATATATATATATACAATGTAGTTTGGTCAACAAATAAATGTTCTAGAGGATAATCGTATAATTTTTTGTATACCTTAGTTCCATATAAAATGCGGATATGGAATTTCCTGTGTTCAAGCTGCTGTTGAACAAAATTCAAATTTCATTTTAGACCACAAATATTAGTAAAATTAATTTGTAAACCATAAGGTTAATGCCAATGTTGATTAAATTAGTTTATGGAACATATATCGTTTGGTAATTTTTTAACTCATGAACTTTGTTTAAATAAAGATATTGTATACACATTGATTTGTTTATAATATTATTTACATAGTTATTATTATGTTTTTGTTTTTTCGAGTCGTTATTACTCTAGACATTTAATAAATAGTTAAAGTGACATAATTTAGAGTTGAGTGTGTATTTATGATTATAAGTGCGGCCACAACGACTTTTTGCTTTAAAGCATTTGTTCCGTTTAAAATGAAGTGGAATAATTGTATTTGATTACATTAATTGATTGAGTTTAATTATATAACTACATAATGACAGTAAAAAATGATTAAAAATTCAAATATCTCATGTTTTTAATTTAGGAATTGTGGGCTCCCGTTGTGTCCCAATGGATTAAAGTAACATATTACCTTAGCAACATTCATTTCAACGCAAAAAATAAATTGGACAAACATTGATTCTTTAATTATTATAAAATATTTAATAATTTATTACAAACTTTAATCCTATAGTTTATAATTCGATAAGTATCAATGTATAAAATTATATTTTATTATTTGGTAACACCAAATATTTTAATGAATATTGTTATATTATTATGAATATTATGATTATTAATACTAAAAACATAGTTTTAAATTTTTATTATATATAGATAAATATTATAAACACTTTGATATAAAAATATAAATAAATATAAGTCTTACCTGTTGCCATAAAAGATGTGGAAAATCCTTAGCGAATACGACAGATATAGCAAGATGCGCAGAACATAGCAGTAAACCAAAAAGAGCTGCCACCCATGCTTTCAGTGGCATCATTGCGTACGCCAAGAAGACTACGAAGACTGCTTGCCAAACACCTTCCGCGGCAACTCTGCCCGAACTTCCATAAACGGGAAGTGCAAGAGCGCAGAATGTCGCAAGGAAGAAAAGTACCGCGTAACAAACCCACAAGAGATAGGCATCTTGCATGTATCGAGTGTGAAGGAACGCAAGCAGAAGTGCAAACAGGATGCAATGAGCGGCATGATACACAACCTATAACAAATACAAATTTTAATAACATAATAAATAATACTCCTAATTAATATTAACATTATTTCTTAGGTTTACAGAAAGTTCATTTACAATTAGATCCAAAATGTGGTCTAGAATATTGAGTTTTAAAAATACACATATAGGAAATCTTTAGTAAACAAATTAACGCACCAGAAAGTACATTTTTTTGTTGTTTTGAATTAACAAAAAAACTGTCAGTGCTAAACCTATATTGCAATCAAAATAATTTAATATATCAATATGATCTCAAATTTTAAAAAATTGTTCGTAGTACCAGTCAAGATTCACTTTAATCTAGTATTTTTTAGGTATCCTTCAATAAACATTTCAATATCACTAATTGCTAAGAATAGATCTATAATGTTATTGAAGAAAACTCTCTTTTATTATTTAAATCGTTGCTTCTTCTTCTTCTTCTTCTTCTTAGTCCTCTAACCTAACTATAGCTGTTTGCTGCTTAAACAAGTTGTAAATAAACTTTCATTATCTGCATTTAATAACTAAGGTTATGTAAGAAGATTTTCTTACTCTCATTTTTTTTCTCTTTGGTTGATCATTGAAACCTTTTTCTAAGAAAGCTTCAAATTTTAGAATAAAACAGTTCCTCTGAAAATTTCATATGCATATTCTGCTTAATAATTATAATTCATACAATATTTGTTTCATTTGCTTACCTGCAACTTTACATTACAAGTACTTAGATCTGCGCGTATCCTATCTATTCTAGTTATCTTCTTATTTGGCAAATCTTTCAAATGCTATTCAAACTCTGATTTAAAAATATGTATATAGTTTCTCGACATATTCTATCCATCATTTAATTTGATTAATTCTAGTAAAACCTTTTACAACTTTAAATTACATGCAAAAGCTTCTAAGATTCCTGTAAGCTATTGTACTTTAAGTTTTCTAAAATCCTGCTCTTACTACATATTTATTTTTTATACAATCCTCTTACTATTTGTAGTCTTTCTTCTGTTTTCCATTTTTTCCCATTTAAGTTAATTTTCCGATCCAGCAGCTGTTTTTTATGTAATTCTGATTTTTAGACTACTTCTACTTTCTGTTCCTTATTCTCTTATTTACTAGTCTTCAACTAAAATAGAATTTTAAATCTATTTATTTCTTTTAGTTTCTCCTCATTTTGTAATCATAATAATCTATTGTGAGCATCATTGTGTACATATGCAAAATTGTTGTATATGATTATATTTCCATAGGGAAAGAGCAATAGCTAATCAAACGTATCGTGTGCCTCCTTTGAAGATCGTAACCAGTATCGTGGTTATAAGGTTTACGTGTTCCCCCTTAGACGTAATCAGTAAATCCGGTCGGGAAAAAAACCTCCTCGTATAAGTCAACAAACTGCTAAGTAACCAAGAGCAAAGTTCCAGATTAATTATAATCACCCCGCGAGTATGTGTAATGACTACCCATGTGTTTGTGCTATGCGTAGAAACTAATGCGTCTCTAGAGCTTGGCAACACTCCACTTTGGCTTGAAATTCTTCTTACAGGAGGTCAAGACTAACCCACTTCAATCAATCGCATAAGTCGTGCAGTCAGATGCCCGACAGAGAAGTGAAGGTTATGCAGCGGGCCGCACACTTACTAGTTTGATGTGCATCACTCGTTCGTATATAACCCACCTTCGGGGCTATATTTCTCTAGTAGCCCTGACAATCAATTTTAGACGTCTCCAATTTGCGGCTCCATGGCGGGTGGAAAGCCAGAAAAATGAATTTTATCTATAGAGAACAAAAACTTCTAAACCAATTTAGCAGTTAAATCTTTGGATACCCTGAAAACAACAGGCTAAGTCAGTGGGTCTACGGATACCTCATCAACATCTAAAACTATTCCACCTTTAAACCACACCATAAGGATTAGAAAACCCAGGAAAAAAGCAAAAGACAAGTTGCCTAGCCTAGCTCACCCCTTGAGTAAAACCACCAATAATAAAACCAATTTGATAAAAGATGCTCTGACCCGGAATCCACCACAGGCCAAACACCACACACCTTCAGTGAGCTATTATACACAGAAGTCGGCTTGGTAAACAGTCAAAGCCTAGTACATCTTCCACACCGCCAAGTCAAAAGAACACAAAGATGTTTGAAGAATCTGCTGAGCTACATGGGATCAGCACTACAGACAAGTGAACTCCTGACCATTGTGGCATGGGAAAACCTCGCGCATAACATACCACCTCCAACAACAGAGCTGGAAGACTAGGTGCAAATGACAGAAATAAGCAACTTCACGATTTTATTATCAGTACTAACCTAAAAATACTAAACCAAAGTGTTGAATCAATGTTTGTTACGTGCCGCAGCCAGATTGTGATAATCATCACACTGGCAACCCTTGGCATTTGAAACAAAATTCCCAACAGCCACGTATCTACGTCGGTCTCTATATCAGATCACAGATAGATAAAAATTTATTTAGAACATTATCACAAACGTCAGGCTCTACCAAATCCCAAAACTGCTGACACGACTTATCTCGGAGTTTAAGTACCTGTGCAGATTTAAGAAAACCCATTGGTGTAGAATAAAAAGAAAACATAAAGATCGTTCAACAGAAAAAATTAATAAAAAATCAAGCAGATTGGATAACGTCACCGAAAAACATAAAAATCTTTGAGTGAAGATGTTAACAACATCTAAACTTGGTGCAAGGCTAAAAAAATATTATCCAATGACCCCAACAGCAACTGAGTTGCTTGAGATAAATCGACGGCTCATTCACAGCCAAACTATCAAAAGCAAGAAAGATACTTTTAGAAACCCACTTCCCAGGCTGTACCTTCCCCGGCACAAGTCTGGTCCGACGCTGCAACCACAACCCCGACAGAAAAGAACTGCTAAGCTACCAACATGCATACACCAAAAGAAGATCCACCAAATCAACCCTACATCTTGTAACGGAACAAATCAAAAGATTACTAAGAGACAAAATGTCTACCTTGGGCGTACTTATAGATATTGAAGAGGCTTTCAATAAAAACACCTTAAAAAAAAACTGCTCTCGCAAGACATGATGTAAATCCCACAATTAATGGATGGATAAAACACATGTTGAAGAATAAAGCCCTGGCAGTTACAGAAGAGGATTCGACGGTCAGGATAGTCGTTGTCCCCAGTGAGATGTATTATCTCCACTATTAACTAGGAAATATAATAATAATAATAATAATAAACTTTATGTCTACTACATACAAACTATACAATAGAAAAAGGCAAAGTTAAGACTGAGTCTGTTCTCCCACTTAAGTAAGTAAGTAAGTTTTCAAAATAATAATTTTAATCTAAATTGTCTACAAACTTTTTTTTCTTCTATCTCTTTTTATGTATTCCATTCCAATAAATTGTTTAATCTTACATTTACTATTGTAGGTGTTGTAGGCACTCCAATTACTTTATAACTTAAGCAGCAAAAAAATGTCATTTTGTATAGTAGTTGACAGTCTCATACAGCTACTCAATAATCGTGGTTTTTAAAGAATTTATGCAGATGACATAACAATCTTGCTAAGTGGTAAATACTCTGCAAATTAATGCAAGATGCCCTAAGAATAATTGAAAATTGATGCAAAAAACAAGCTCTTAACCCAAACTGGTTCATTTGACAAAAAAAAATAATTGGAATACTAAATCTACTAAAATTCAAAGTATAATATAGAAGCAATGTTGTGTCTACCCCTACTCAATATTTACGTTGAAAAGATTGCAGCAATGGCAGCTTTTTCGTCTGAATGCAGTTGAACTTTGGGACACTGCAAAGAGATCTGCAAAACACTGTACACTCTTAGAAAAGAATGTTAATGTGGTCCTAACTAACAAAGATGTTTACCTCTGTTAAGAGCGCAAACACACAACATGTCACTCTTCTTAGTGTTTCAAAAAACTTCAACTTATGCACATATGAACAAGAGAAGTAAAATGTAGTCAATGATTCGATTAGAATCTATACGAATAGCTCAAAAACCAGTAAAGGTTCTGGCGCGGAAATCTGCTCAAAAAAGCTTGACTTCAAAATAGTTTTACCACTAAGTAACTAGCTTCAAACCAGAAGTAATTGGGATGAGGTTATAGAAATAGTAAACCGCAAAATATCTGACCAGCATGTCTAAACTCTAACGGGTAGTAGAGCGGACCTAATTGCTATAAACAAAAATAAAAATCACATCAAAGCTAATAACACTGAGCTGCTCTTGGTAAAAAGACATTCCAGGTTGGCGAGTAAAGAGTCAACTCTCATGGCGTGTGGACCGTAGACCGCTTTACCACTCAAACATGCTGCAGACAGCAAATGAGACAATAACTGCCCCAAACGTCAATTACTTGCAACTGTCCAGAAAAAACTTGCAATCTATAACAGGGATCATAACAGGGCACTGCCAACTAAAAAAACACATGTATACGATTGGTATTGAAAACAGTTCAAAGAGTAGAGGATGTGAAATGATGACGACACAAAAGAGCACGTGCTATGTACATAACCGGTACTCTCATAAGATAGAGAGTCTATGTTAGGGAGTTGCTGGCTTCACATGACTTGACTGGACAACGGAGTGAGTCACCACTGGAGAGGTACAAAGAGCGTTATAAAGAGTAATCTCTAATTATAAATCCAGAATACAAAATTTCCATATAAACTCAACTTAACTAGACAGCAGTATAGATAAGATTATATCAAATGCAGTTTGCTCTGAAGTTTTTGCAGGCAGGTATAGACTGCTGCTAGTGCCTGCTGAGTCGTCCTATGGGTAGTTGGTGTAATCAACTGTCAGTATTGAATACGCTATTTGGTGCAAAAGCTTCAGTGGTAATTTGTGAGAATAGATCGGTTGTGTCGTCATTAATCACACTTCTTCAAAATGTCTTCTGCATTAAAAATGTGCAGTCTAGATTTGAAACACCTCTTCGCATCTCTTCCTCTAAGATTTTTTTACTATTTCATGTTTTCTGTGCTCAGCAGTTTTGTTGTGGCAGTAATTTTTTTTAAACCACTTAACTTATTGTTGCGCATTACAATAATATCAAATTATTGTAGACAAATAATGTTAATAAAATGGATCATACGCCATGACAATGTAAAACATGTTTTTTTTAATATTTTACACCAATATCAATAACACAGTTATTGATAACTATATAACACAATTTGGTATTGTATAGTTTCAAAAAATATTGATGATTATTGCCTTACAATATACATTTTATTACACTTTCATATATTATTGTAGCTAAATATATAAAAATATTTCCCATTAATTTATTGCAGTGCATCTATTTTTATCATTTCTAAAACATATATAATATATTTGTTTACTTGCGTTCTTTAATTAATTCTACATAGTTTAATAGAATGTATGTATTTGATTTCACAAGAAATTAATTTCTTAGTATGCTAACAAACATCTCATATCTGGTAGAATTACGTTAAATTTATGATGAAGTTATTTTTTTCTTAATACTAAACAAGGTAAAATCAATTGCCAATTGTACAGTTGAAGCAATTGAGACTCCATATTATTTAGCATCAAAATTAATATATGATTAGATCGTGTATGTGTGCACGATTCCACTGCAGTTAAGATGATTATACATAATTCAATGCATACAATAAAGCTACATATCCACAAGTCTTCTATATTCTGATATTGCTTAGTACTAGAAAATTTATTAAAATTTGTTATGAAAGATCATAAAATGAATTAAATTTAAATATTATGTTTGTTGTATATTTAATTTACCAAAGAAAAATATTAGAATTATGAAAAATATTTATTAATTTTAAGATCATGGTAAAAATAACAAATAAGATTGCAATATTGTTGTTGCCAGGAGGTAGTAATTATATGATGAAATTGGTTTAATTACCTGCGCTGTGGCCGCCTGTGCATAAACCAGACCTAAATTGGCCAATATTGCTGTAAGCACAACAAATAGCGCCACTACAGCGGCTACACTCGAATGCTGTAATTTGCAGATGTATCTCTGATATAGCAGCTCTAATTCGTCGTTTTCGAAACGGTGAGGGTTCAAGACCCGCGTCACGATCCGAGGCGATGTCATCGCCTTCACACTGTGATCCATGATGACAATTTTTGTTTTTGATGTTAGTAGTACTTCAATCACCACCCTTTATGTTTTTGTTTCCTTCGTCGAGCCATCACTAAAACAATAGAAATAATAATTACAAAAATGTACCTGATTATAGTATAAACTACACACAATATACAATATATTTTTTAACTTATTAATTACATTGTATTATCTATTTAACATAATGATGCTATTAATACTATGTAGTAGGTGTATATATATATTCATTTCATATTATGTACAGAAAGATGATTTTATATATATATATATATAAATATATATACATTGTGAAAATGATTGGTTGAATATGAAAAGGTCTATCGACCGAGGTCTTTCTGCCCAGATAATACTATACACTTTGTGAGTTTTTAATTTCCAATACTCGGGAAATAATAGTATTTGACAACTTTTCATTAGATGAAAAAATAATTGTTATTTTGATATTATTAATTTTAAATCAATTCAGCCTCCAGAAAATATTTACTAATTTATATTAAAATATTCATTCTTTCATAAATAAAAACAATAAATCAGTTAATACTTTATTTAAATAATAACAGTATACCAAATTAATTAACCATTGTTACTGAAACCGAATAAATAAACCAACTGAACACAAAAAAAAAAATAAGGCGAGGTTGATTTGAATGGTACACTTCCATAAAACCTTGAGTGTGGCAGACCCAGATATATCGTGTAATAATAATTTAGCACTTATTTTATGTTAATTACTTAACTATTTGATTATCCGTAAAATTCAAAAAGGTTAAAGAGATTTTGTTGTCGTCTGCGAAGAAGGTGCAATAAAAACATCGGGGATCTCAGAAACACGACGGGGCCTTCCACCTTGAACTCGCATATAATTTGGCAAGAGTCCAATTCCATTCAAGGATATTTTTAATACGAGACGAAATCGTTTCCCATTTCCTATTATATTTGAAAATGACGAGATATCGAAGTAAATATATAAACTTTTAGATCTAGTTTCGAGATTAAACTAGTTTCATAGAAACGATTAAGTATTATTATTTAATAAACATTTTTAGCAATAACAATAATTAAATGAATCAGTTATAAAAAATGCAAAACTTGGCATTTTTCATTATGTATATAAATTTAAATATTTTTTTCTCTTATCAGAATGATCTTATTTTAAATCTTTTAAATAGTAGAACATTTAAAAAATCTGTAACGTAGACGTCCTTTATAATCTCCATTCTTTCATAGAAGACTTTACGAGGGATTATGATTATATGAAAAGCATAATACATTTTTTATAGAAACTAACAAGTTAAATTAGTTCTAGGAATAAAACTTAATTAATGTCCTAAACATAAAATGCTAATTCATAATGTATAATATGTAATTAATGTTTAATGCTTGTTTCAAAGTTGGTAATAAATGGCAATAGATTATACTTGTAATAAGAGTGAAAACATGTTCTTTTGATGTACATTTTTCAATAAAATATGATAACAATTTATACCAAATTATATATTTTTTTCATAATTCCATTTGTATATTTATTTGTATTTAGCGTAAAAAAAAAAACATGTCATATGTTATTGTAACAACGTCTTTCACAAGCTCTCATAGTTGACAATCTATGTGGTCTTTGTTAAAATCAACTAAAGAATATGTAGTGACAGCGCATATCGTTCAGAAACTCATGCCTTATGATGCTGTACTGGTTTTAGAATACGCTCATTTCAACACGCCTATCTTTTGATAGTAAAATATTTAAAAAAATATTAGAAACCAGTAACACACTACTATTCATTGAAATAATTACCCTGAATGACCTTTTGCCAACATGCCAATTTTTGTATCCCATTATTGTAGAAATCCAGGAATTTGAAATGAAAAAATTGACTGGCTGCAATTGTTACATCCATTCGAGTTTTGAACTGCCTGTGCCTCATACAGTTGCTAAAAGCCAAGAAAAAGTGGTGATCACTTAGTAAAATGGAAGAAAAATAAGAAGACCAACTTATTTCACGGGTCACTTGCGCGGTATGAGGTTCAGTATTTTTCTGTAATAATTACACTTTCTATCAATTAAAAAAGCTGTTACTGGGTTAGTGCCTCTTATACTCGCTGAAGCTGTTCAAAATAAAACACAGCAGAAATTGTTTGACCAGTTTCCAAAAACTCATAATAGAGAACTCAGCCTGCTGCGTACCAAACACACAATAAAATCTTTTAAAGAAAAAAAATAAAGCTTTCGAGTGTGTGGTATAGATCAGTTGGTGACAATCAATAATAAGAACACTTAGAATTGGAGTTTATTTTTTTTTAGTCATAGTGTAAACCACCTCAAATTAAAGTTTTATTCGTTGTCATTTTAATTTATTTTAAGTGCAACTATATCAAGAAGTGCCATCAATAAAACAAAAATATTAATCTGCTTTAAAAAAAGGTACTAACTTTTTTGGTTACTTGATATGAATAATTAGTTTGCAACCGAAATCAAAAACTTAGTCCCAATGCAACGATTGAACATTAGTTAAAAAAACTCCTCAGTGAATAAATAGTGCATGAAAAGCCAAAAATAAGCTTTAGATCCTGAAAACAAAGGGCTGCTAAAGCATTTTGGAACAAGTTACACTCAACATTTTTTTGTTTGTCCCAAATAAAATATTATGGTTTCAGGAAATTTCAAAGTTTATTATATTAATATGACGTCATGTGAAATTGTAATTTACAGCCAATCAAACACCGCAACTAACTTTTTGGCCATTGGATCTCTTAATCGTTGTTTCGACCCTCATTTAAGAGTAAAAACAGATGGTTTCAGTAAAAGCAAGCAAAAAAATAATTAAACCACACAAGTAAAATTTCCAATTACTAGTAGTGGTATGTAATATGTGTATAAACCAAGTACAAAACTATCAGTTCAGAACTGTAACATACTGATTGACTCATGTAACATACTGTGCTCCGTTTCTTGCTTGATGACTGAGTGTAAACTATTACTACTTATGACCAAATGTAGATGAACAAGGACCATTTAAAAATGTAGAAATCATATAACAAGTTGTATAATAATGTGCACTTTCGCCAAAAATTAAATTTTATATGCATCACAAGTTGTTGCTCTATATAATCAAACTATGTTCCGCCCTGAACTATGAAAATTGCTAATAAGATCGGTAAGTTACACTCAAATTATCATTGAAGCAGTCAGATTCTGCCAAAACACTCACTTAGATCACAAATTCTTAGCAAAGACAATCGTGTTAACTGTGCGTTTAGTAATACATCAACATAATTCAAAAATCATCAACTAAAGTAAACGTTGACAAAACTGGCTAATCAGCCACCATCAAGTTCATCATAATGCTAATCTGACAAATAATCTTTAAAATCTGTAAAACTGTAAAACAAGTCAGTTGACCACTTTGACGACACATAATAACCCATCAAGTTAACTTTGCGTTGAACGTCAGATACCTTAGTTGAGTATGATAAGAAACTTACAGTGATCATACCATCAATCAAAATTAACACCGTTTATTACACTATTTAAATCAAATTACTTTAAAGTTTATTAATCAGCAGATAATGCTAAATCTAATCTATTGCGCTATCTGAAGTTGATTAGTCTTTTGTTTATATCTTCAAATTCATAAGACAAATTTACAACTTTTTTAATACATTTCTAAATACCATTGATCATTGTATTCCAAATGAAATGAGTAATATCAACAATAACAAGAAACAAGCTTAATATACATCAAAACTAATAAATCAAAAGAATTATCTTAATTTTCTATATGCTACTAGGAAACAAACTAATTCAACTGAACTGATACATTAATAAAAAAAGAAAAAGCAAATATAAAAACAAGTAAAAAAAAAACAAAAATTAATTTTAACAGTAAATTGATAATGTAATCATTAAACAAACCAAAACAGTTTGAAAAATAATTAATAATACCACCAATAGAAAATTTAAAAAAATCCTATCAACTATATCTGCTGACAAAATAAAACTTTTATGTTAATTCAGTTGTTACAATTTTGTCTAGTTTTAATCATAATAACAGCTATCAATTTTTATTAAACATATAAACAAGAAAAACAAGTGCTTAAAATTTAAAAAAATTCTAATTTATATAGATCTGTATAATCTAAATTCTAAAGTACAAGGAGTTTATAAATGAATGGGATTATGTAATCACTTTAAATATGTCGCCATTTTAAAATTGTCCACTATACTATTTGTTTTGACAGTTCAACTTTGACAGCTGTCAAGCAAGCAAAGTTATAAGAATGTATACAAATAGACTAGAGCGGCACAAACGTACATTAGATGGTTACATAATCCCAAACATTTATAATAACCCTGTACTTAAATATGTGTCAAACGTATTATAAATGCCAGTTTTTAAAACTATTCTAAATCAACAAAAATTTACAAATGACATACCAGTATTTAAAAAAATAAATATAAATAAATAAAAAAATTATCTGCCAATATCATTAACACCATTTTTTAAAAGTATTTAAAATGTTAATAGCATAAAAAGCAATTTTTTTCTTTTTTTAGAAAAATTCAGTCAAGTACAGTTTAGATATATTCCTTCTAGATCTATAATAAAAGCTGTAAAACAACTTATTTATTGACATCAAACAAGCTTTTGAATGCAAGAGTGTGATGTCTGAATTCTTCTTAGAACTGAGTCAACTCGAGTTCTATATAGATGCCAAAAATTACAAGTTCCAAAATAAATTGCATAGTTATTGTTCGTGTTGTAAAGTTGTATGATGCAGCACTAGAAGAATTGTTCCACTTGATCTCTTATCAAGCGAAAAAATACTTTCTTAGATTATTGTTTATAAACTAAGATATAGAATATTGCAAGTATGCATATATAATTTATATATACAATAAAGTTTTGCATAATGCGTCAAAAACAACTCGCATTTTTGTTGTCAAGCTGCCATGCTTCATAACTGGATGATGAGGTAAGTAATATAGAGTTATTCGATTTTTGTCTTGATTCCTTAACACTTTCATGTGACCAAGTTTTTCGTATTCTTGGATAAAATCTTTGCAAAAATATCGCATAATTTTTTTTAAGCATTAAGAAGCGTTTTAGTAGTATGTTGTAAAATTCGCCAAGTGTAAGGACGTTTTCCTTTATCGCTTTACAATAAATCGTCCAGATTTTCTTCAGGAGTTTGCTGCAAAGTGTTCTTCAGCCTGAATATAATTAGTAGATTGATATTTATGGAAATCCTCTTCAAGTTCCCAAAATTTAGAAATTTTTTCATCGATGTCAACTTATGCTTGACATGATATTGTTGTCTTATTAATTTCTTGACGTAAAGAACCCGATACAATCCAAACAAGTTTCGTTTTTTAAAAACATAATCCTTCAATAGTGTGTATTTGTCCTACTATTAGTAGATTCCAAAATATTGCAGCTCCAACTCTTGCGTCAATGCAGTTCGACTGGTTATATTTGGGATCCGCCAGCTTGATTTGCTTAGGTACTTGTAAACCTTTTCCCTTATAAGATTTTGTAGGGAGATTCTCAGTTAATTTATCGATAATCAAGAACGTTGCTTTGCATACATAGTTGTTCATCCGAGAATGTATTTTAGCTTTGGTTTTCCAAGTTCGAATTTGATACACCACTGACGGAAATATTAATTGCTTCCTTAGCCAGTTCCAACTTTGCTAACAATGCTGATGACAAGAAATTGGACAGAGATCCTAAATATAACAACACTCGGCATTTGTTCGACATACCATTTCTATCCATTATGTCAACAACGGCCGTATGTAATAAGATTTCTTCGATGTT
This sequence comes from Tachinus rufipes, assembly GCA_963932245.1. Lineage (NCBI taxonomy): Eukaryota > Metazoa > Arthropoda > Insecta > Coleoptera > Staphylinidae > Tachinus > Tachinus rufipes. The sequence continues at coordinate 58,451,611 of OZ010744.1, forward strand.
AACCGATGCTTGATAACAATGTTCGGGTGTTGGAGGTTTGTCTAGGTGTATGAGAGTATGATGCCTCCTCTCACAACGCGCGCAACTCTGCTTTGAGTAGCATTTCCCCATCAAATAATTGATACCCAAGCAGTTCATGCACATTTTGTGCTTACGAACAACGTCAATTCTTTGTTGAACATCCATCGATTTGAAGTTATCGCAGGTAGGGTTAAATGGAAGAACAGCTTATAGCTGAACTTCGCCTTTTTGTACATTTTAATGACAAATAAAGAATGCAATAATAATAAAAATATAAAAGATGTTTATTCTTGCAAATGATATACTTTTGACGTGTTGATTTTATGCTAGTTGTGGCATGATTTACTGTTCTAACTTGTTTGTAGTTATGCTTGAATTGTTGCGTGTAATCAGATAAGATTTGTGATATCAATTTTAACGTGTTTGCCTTATGATTTAAGAATTCTATTAATTTTGATACGGTGGGAATAGTATCCTTTTCCTGTATGAAATTTTCCTATTCTTTAGCAGTAAATAAATCCATTTTTTAAATAGCGATATTGGCCATTCTTTTTCTTATAGTGCCGTACTCGCTACGAGCGTAGGCTCCTCTCGTATGCTTGTGCTGTGCAATAATAGTTCTAGACAAACATGCGGAAACTACTGTTTAACGTGGAATCCAAACCACACCACTAGAAGGGTTTACTAGGCAAATACTTCGCTGGTTTGCCATTGCCTTGCAAAAGAGATGACCGCATCGAAATATATTCGAAAAATTAGATATTGCCGCTTCCGAAAACAAACTGCTCAACAGTCGTCGCACTAGACCATCATATTTGTTTATGCCGAGCGCGTCGAGAGCTCAATCGTGCTTTGCTATGCCGTTTTCAAGTTTAACTAAATTTTCCAATAATTCTCGTTTTGAATCAATAATGCCAAGAATAGCAAATAGCTCATGAACAATCAATCGCTTGTTCTTGTATCGATCCTTTAGTAATTGCCAAGCAATTCCATAATTAGATGGAGTAACATCCAAGGAAGCAATAATTTCTGCTGCTTCACCATTCAAGAAAGATTTTAACCGCGTCGAGAGCTCAATCGTGCTTTGCTATGCCGTTTTAAAGTTTAACTAAATTTTCTAATAATTCTCGTTTTGAATCAATAATGTCAAGAATAGCAAATATGTGCTCACAAACAATCAATCGCTTGTTCTTGTATAGATCCTTTAGTAATTGCCAAGCAATTCCATAATTAAATAGAGTAACATCCAGAGAAGCAATAATTTCTGCTGCTTCACATTCAAGGAAGATTTTAAGTAGTACAGGCGTTGTCCGCCGCTGATGTTTTCGTTTTTGTCCACCAGTTGAACAAACGTGTCTTGAAATCCGTACCAATCTTCAAGATTACCCATAAATTTGGGCAGTGATATGGGTAGCAATTTTATTACTGAGTCTGGATTGCTTATAGTGTTGCATGCGGATCTAACAAAAACTTCAGCTTAGCTTCTGCAACTTATGATTTTCTTTGCCTTGGTTATTGCAGTATCAAAATTCTCTTCGAATTGACCCATTTCTTTTTCAAGTGCATCTTTTCCTTCGGGTTCTTCCATTAAAATGTCACAATTGATTGCGCAGAACTCATCGTAGCAAGGATCAATAAGTAACTTTGCAGTGATGAGTTCTTGTGTATCGCCAGTGTCGGCAAATTTATTCAGAAAATTGATAAAACAAGTCACTTTCGATTTTATTAATCCTCTCTTGATACAAAGTTACTTTAGAACCTTGTTTGGTTTTATGGTTGTGTTTCCGTCCTCGCCGGGCATGTTATCTTCCAGTTGTTTGCAAAAATTTCTTAATATTTCGAATCTTAGTAAAATCCAGTTCCGAAAAACCAATGTTTCGTGCTAAGAAGTTGTATGATGCAGACTAGAGAAATTGTTCCACTTGATCGAACGTTTGTAAGACGCGCTCTTCTTATCAGGCGAATGAATACTTTCTTAGATTATTGATTATAAACTAAGATGTAAAATATTGCAAGTATGCATATATAATTTATTCATTGATTTTAACAAATTGAATATTAATGTTCTTTTTTTAATTTAAATTCCTGACATTTTTGTACCACATTATTTTATTATTATGTTTATGCAAATAAAGTTATCTATCTATCTATCTTTTTCTCGTTAGATACGTTTTAGTATATTTTAAATATAAATCTAAAATCAAAATCCAAATTACTAGCCGTATCAAATAATAAACTAAACAACAAATCTATATCAAAATCTTCTTTTTTGCTCTGAAGCATGTTGTCAATATAGATACAAAACACTTTTTATCTTCTGTCCAACTTTTGCCTATGTATGTAAATATATACAAGGTGTTTCTTAACTAGAGGCAAAAAAATAAAACTTTAGGTACATTTTTTTTAAATTTCAAACAGAAAATCTAAATAACTTTGTTGTCTATATATTTAGCAAAAAAAATATTAACTAAACATATATTAGAATAATTTCCTAAATTAATAAATGCCATAATTTCTTAAAATTGTCTGCCAAAGCTGGGACTCAAACCTGCAACAAATTATGCGCCGAGATTCAAGTTAGGCGCTTCACCCAACTGAGCCACTATAATACATTGTAACCATTTTTCATTTACTGTTGAGATGTAAGACCAAAAATTGTTTTACAACCAGATTATAAACAAACAAATAAACTTGCAAACTCACTATTTCTGGAAAATTATAATCTTCAACTACTCAAAGTCTATGTTCACAGACTGTTTAAATTTTGTTTTCAATGTGATTGCTAGTTAGAATTCAAATGTATTTTTATGTTATAAAATATTGAATAACCAACAAATATATCAGATTTGAAAATTTAAAAAAATATCAAAACATTAAACTAGGATATTTTTAATTAATAAATGTTTAAACTAACAAAAAAGTTGTAGTGTAATATTATTACTGATGCGGTTTCCCACGGAATAATAATTTTTGCATGCATGTACGTACATATACATTTGCAATGTTTTGTGAAAACGGATGCTTCCTTGATCCTTCGTCAAATATACTCGACAGATCACGCAAATTTCATCCCATATTTGTAGCATACTGTGTGTTGTAAATCAATAACAAAACATAATAAAATTAGCAAATTTAATTACTTGCATTATTATGGATTTTAAATAATAATAATAATAATAATAATAATAATAATATATTTATTCCATTAAAAGATCCTATACAGGACATTGGACATGTCATATACATATATACATCCAAACAAAGTCATTAAAATAGTGTTGTATGAGTTGTAGGTATTGCTATTCATAAAATTAAAATTTATATACAAAACAATACAAATATACATATTTACTTACTAAAAACAAATAAATTAATCACAGATAAAATCATTTAACTTGTAATAACATTTTTCTACTAAATACCTTTTAAGATGTTTTTTAAATGTCAGTATTTGTAAATCTTTTAAATGAGATGGAAGCTTATTTTCATATAAGTTTGTTTTATGATGCTGAATCATCAAATTATCTATATTCCTGCAATTTTTTTACATTTAATTTTGTATAAAGAGCACATTTGTAAATAAATATTGATGTTAAGGTAAGAATATTATTTTCTATAAAAATTTGTTTACAGGTATCTCTCTTATTAATGTTGTATATCAGTGTTAAAATTCTTTTTTGTAATACAAATAGTCGATGAACAGTAGTAGATTTGCCCGAAATTATTATGTTGTATGAAAGATGGGAATATACAAACAAATAATAAATGTTCATTAAAGCTGAAATGTTAACATATGCTTTTAATTTCAATAAATAATAATAAGCTTTATTTAGTTTGTTTGCGGTAAACTCAATATGACAATCCCATTTTAACATTTCATCGACATATACACCTAAAAATAAAGAAATTTTTAACCGAAGTAGCTTTCTAATAAAAAAATGTAGATAAACAGTTTTTTTCTCATTTAAGATTAGCTGGTTTGTTTTACACCAACATTTCATCGCTTGCAATATTTCATTGACTGTTATTTGTAACTCCGTTTCATTACTTGCACTAACAGCCACACTAGTATCATCTGCATAATTTATTAACTTTACCATATTTTCTCTGTCAATATAAGCATGAAGATCATTAATAAATAAGGAAAATAATAATGGTCCCATTATGGCCCCCATTATACAATCTTTTTCTTCTGATATATACCCATTAACATAAAATTTCCTGTCCCTAAAAACTGATTATTAATTTAAGTACATTATTTCTTATGCCTAACGAATACAATTTTGTTTCAATAAAATTAAAATTTACAGAATCAAAAGCAATAGTAAAAAAATAGTCCTGTTACACACTTTCCTTAGTCTAAAGATTTATAAACATAGTCAAATAAGTTTATGGTTGCTGTTTCGGTAGATCTGTTGCTTCTGTATCCATGTTGGCAATCCGATACCAGATTAAATTTGTCCAGATAACCCCATTTTTTACTTTACAAATTATCTTTTCGTAAATTTTAAAAAAGACACTGACGATAGATATTGGTCGATAGTTATCAATATCACTAAAATCATTACGCTTAAAAACCGGCACTACCCGAGCTACTTTTAAAACTGTTAGAAAAATTCCATCGGCGATTGATTTATTTATTAAAGCAGTTAATAGATTTATTATGGAGTGATGACGCAGACCGGTAACTCATCAAAACCTTTAGAGTTTGTATTTTTTAACAAATTCACAACATTAATTATGTCTTTGTTTACAACAGGATTAAAAAACATTGAACTAGATGCAGAATTTGAAGTAGTACATTGTGTTGATAACATGTTATTAAAATAAGTCTCTATTTTTGTTGTGGTTATTTTAGCAGTGTTCTCCAAAAACATTAGTGATTGTTTGATTACAATATACTTGCTGCCATTATAAGTGATGTGATGTGATGTTATTTTATTTTTCCAAATTCTTCCAAAAATATGTTTCATAATTCCTTTGGCGTTGGCTATATTCTATTTTCCAATGCTTCTTTTTTGGTGTTTGACACCAGTTTTTGACATTTTCTTTACTATTGTAATTGTTTATGTTGCGGTATAAAAATTTAAGTTTCTTGCTAGATGTAATTACTTTACTCGTAAGCCAATCTTGTTTTATAGTTTTTTTCTTTTGTCTTACAAATAGAACAAGAGTTTTGAAAGGTACAAAAATGTTTCCATAAAAGAATTAAATGTCTTCCATTTCAACGCAATCGCAATTATTTTGTGACAGTGCCGTCGTTAATTGATGCATATTATCTGCATTAATTTGTCTATATTTAATTTTATTGTCATCCATTGTTTGTTTACCCAAAATAGGAATAGATATTTTCATTATTTGAGCATAATGATCTGCTATATGAAGATTAAAAAGAACTACAATCAAAATGACTTTCAGAATAATCACAGACCAGATAATCTATTTGGCTCTCTATAATTCTTTGTCCCATTGAACTCTAATAGACAAAAATATTTTATTTATTAAATTATAACATTTAAATAAATGTAACAACATTTGTTTCTTTATGTCATCAATCATGAAGTTAATGTTTAAATCACCACATACTATTAAGTTGTTGCATTCTGGAGATATTTTATTTAATACTAGTAACACTTTATTTAGACAGATATTAATATTATTAGTAGTAGGTCTATATACAGATAATATACCAATTTTTAATTCATTTAGTTGTATAATCGTACAACACATTTCAACTTCCAACTCGACAGAAGCGTTTTCAACAAATTTTACGTTTTTTGCTGGTATATTGTTGATTACAAAAATAATTACTCCTCCATGTACCGTTGTTTGTCTATTAAAATAACTAACTCTTTTGTAATTTTTTAAACTTATTGTCTCATCATGGAGCTTAGATAAAAATATATCTCAGCTCCATGATTCGGTAATACACACTATGCTGGGTCGTTGTTCATCTACCATTAATTGAAGCATGTCTAGTTTATTAAATATACTTTGTGCATTTATATAAATTACAATTAAGTTGTAAACAAATTTAAAATATAATACCCGAAGTAAATTATTTTAAATAACAACAATAAATATTAAACATTACAATTTAAATACTAATTTTAGTCTGCTGCTACATACGAGGTATGCATATTCCTTAAAATATGCCTTTCTGACATGAATTTAATAATGCTTAAGTAACTGTTCCTGTTTCTGAGAACCATTTATGCGGGCAGAGAGGCTTAATGTGAACCTGTTTCGAGTCGTGTAAACATATTTTAACACTAAAGCAGAATTAATTTCACAAATTATACACTAATTTATATGTGAGTCTCGCCATAAAAGGCAAGCAGGCCTGTATTGCGGAAACGCACAGAAGAGATTAGTGCAAAATTGCGTCGGTATAATTGAATATCGTATTATAATAATTCAGTTCTATAATTTGTTAAAGCAACATAAATTAATTTCTTTTAAATTTTATTACATTCTTATGAATATAATTTAATATAATTTAATACAACAAACGATTACATTATTGTTATTTGCCAGTAAAGAACATGTGCGGAACATAATTTTCACCTGCTTATTCATGCGTGATTCACTTGCCTTCAAAGGGGTTCGTTTATTTTGCGGATTAGAGAAGTACTATTTTCGTCTGAATCAACAAACATAAGGCTTTAGTTTCATTTAAATTGTCTGAGCATGCATACTTATAACATTTGTTCTGTTAAATTAATCTATATAATACATAATATAGATCAAAGCTGCGTTTTAATCATCACAATTTAAAAATTGTATAGTCTTTTTTAAATCAAACAGAATTTAAATACTAAATTTATTTTTGAAGATTGTTTAGGGCATTCTCGCTCAAACCCATTGACGTTAATTTTTGTAACTTATTGAAATATTACTAAAAATACATATTATTTTTAGTAATATTTTAATAAGTTGTTTACAAATAAATTACAATAATATCAAACAATGATTTAGAATTAAAATTTAAAGAATATGGCCTAGAACTTTCTCTCATGCACCTACATCACACCCAATCAATACATTATTATTTATTATAATTAGAATTCGTATCTTAAATAATCAATCATTGCCCTTGTATCACTATTTTTATCAACGTCTTATTTGACACTAAATATCAACAATAAAAAGTAATTACATACTAATAAATTACCATATCGGAAAAGATTAATTATTTATGTCGTATAAAATTCTGATGAAAGAAACTGTTCATTGAAAGTCTTACTTGTGAATGAAAAATTGTCAAATTAATATCCTCATTAAAGTTGTGGTTTTACTGTAAATATAAAATTATTAACCGTTGTATCATATACGTGTTTGCGCCAACTTTATAAAATATTTCTATTTCCAGCAATTTGTATGATGTAAATGACGTTACATCAAATGCTGGACAGAAATACAACCCATTTCATTTATTAAAAAAAATATAAATTAATAAAACTAATATAATCATGTCATGCTCGACATTATTATTACATGAAAATATAATTGCTTCTAATTGTCAACTTGTCAATATATAATTAATATTAATATTTAACCTAATTATAAAGAATAATTTGATTCTGCCAAAATCATATATCTATTTTTAAGCAATAATTAGACATAATTGACTTGATTTATTATGTTCGAGCAAGAAACACTTCTCAAAAAATACTTTTAAAATTGTTTTCTACAGTTTATAAAAAAACTATTAAATAGGCCATATTTGTTTTATTTTTGCTAAACCATCCAATATTTCATATCTATTTTAATTGAGTATATCCTGGCTGCACACATTAATTTGTTGCAGCGATGCAACATTTAATAATATATAGATTACGTACATTATAAACAATTAATAGTATGTACGATACAAGTGAGATGACAAGATTATATACAGGGTCTCAAAATTGACGCCCTTTTGGAATTTGACTCAGGAGGCTAAAACAAATTGAAAATTAAGAGTAGAAAATTTACCATTTGTCACTCGTTATAGAGTTATTGATAAAAATGTTAATAGTAACTTTTTATATGACCACTACTCAAAACACAATTTTAATTTATTTATTTAGTCAAATCTGACAGTTATGTCACTATAACTGTCAGATTTGACATTTAGTTGTGTAACATAAGTCAATTATTTAAGTATTAGCATAGTAATGACAATGCCACTGCTGAAGCTACGACTAATGCAAAATGTCAGCACTCCGATGCAAAAACTATAAGACGGGTAAAACAAATATTACTGGAAACAGATAATTTAAATGCTCGCAAAATTCAGGCACGACGTCAACCTACAGTGAGCGTCTATCAAGAAGAGCAAATTCTTGAACTTGTTAATTTAAAACAAAGTAAAGTGTTCGAATTGTATCGTCTCAAACTTATATCCAAAAAGACCCTACTCACAGATTATTAAGGAAAAATGGTTTGCATCCGTTTAGGCCTCAAAAAGTTCAAGTTTTGGATAACGGGATAGGGAGCTTTGAGTCAATTTTTGAAGATATCATAATCTGCATCAATAGATGAATGAAAACCCTCACTTAATACGTCAAAGATCTTACCAAAGATGATGGTCAAATAACATTTAGGCTGTGTTATTGAATAATAATGTAATTGGTTCTTGTATCTACAATTCTTAAATATTTACCACTTCCATTACTTGATGAGGTTCCATTAGCAGGTAGATTAAATTGTTGGTTCAACATGATAATACATCGGCTCATTATGAAATACAAGTGAGAAATACCCCAAATAAAAAAAATCCCATAAAAATGGATTGGAAAAGGTGAGCCAATACCATAGATATACCTCCAGGATTTGAATCCGTTGGATGGCTTTTTCTGAGGCTATTTGAAAAAAAAAAAACAATTTTACCGCAAACCTGTTCTAAACCCTAAAATGTAGTTTTCACGCTGCTGTGGCGTTAATAGGCAATAATTTGCTGCAGAGAATTCATGCTTACATGATAAATCGTGTAAATTATTGCCTTGAAGTAAGAGACGGCCAATTTGTATACATTATTTAATGTAAACAGATGTGGATAATATCTCGTTTTTTAACATTATTAGTATTTAATAAAGTTTAAAGTTAAAATGTTACATTTTTGTTATTTATCAATAACTCTGTAACGAGAGACAAATGGAAAATTTTGCACTCTTAATTTTCAATTTGTTTTACCCCCTGGGTGTTTTGAGACACCCTGAATATCTAAACTAGTCTGTAAACATAATTTTAAATAAAAGTATATATCGTCGTTGCCGGGGAATTTCCTCCTAAATGCAAAAATAATGAAGGGTAGTTATAACTTTTAATATTTTCATTATTTTTAAGCAAATATTTGATTGCACTTTTAATCAATATAGTAGTCAACATAGTAAATCCTTCTAGGTACATATTCAGCACGTAAAATGGATTTCCAGAATATTTAACGAGTAAAAACATTAATATATTAACATACAAGAAGATTTGTATTTATTATTTTGCAATGAATTTTATATAAAAATGACATAGTAGGTAAAGTAAATTGTTGAATTATCTATGTGAACTATGCAAAAAGCTACATTCGATTTTGAGCAACCACAATATTTTAATTATAAATAAAGAAATTTAAATCTATTCTATAAAATTAAACATGAACCCATTAATTATATAAAAACATTATACTGCAGTAGTATATAGTAATGTTATGATTCGTCCAAAACTTCAACCAAAATCAGTATACATTTATCAAATCTTTCATCATAATATAAAATAAAATTCTTTATTTAAAAAACAAAATAGCTTTGAATAACACTTATAAACGGTGACAACTATTTAAATTTATTAATTATTATGCGCAATTCAGATATTCCATCAGATATTGAAAAGGCCGCAACAAAAGGTGTTTCAACCTTTGTTGTTGGTAATAAAACTTGTCACAATTTTCGATAATAATAAGACTAATACTTAATACATTACCGTTAAAAACAAATGTAAAAATTAAAAGAAACATGTATTATAAAAAAAATTTGCAGCGTTCATTATTAAACTTGCAATTGCATGTAGTAGACCGAGAAAAATACTAATACAACATATATTTTTTTTATTAAATTTCCAAATGTAATATATAAATTTACAGTGCATTAGGGCCTATACTTTTCATCATATATCTAAATGACATTTTTTAATTGCCTCCATGCAATAAGCATTATATCTCAAGCTACGCGTACGATACAAATGCAATTACAAAAAATAATAGAGAATTAAAATCAAAAATTCAAAACATAACAAATAAAATAGAATACTAGCGTAAAAAAAGTTCTCAATAAAAATAAAACAGCTTACGGTTTTTTTAGAGCAACTAACAGTAAGAAACCATATGACATAACAAATATTGAAATAGATGTTTTGTATAAGTTTTGCCAAAATATAAAGTTTTTAGGAATTCACATAGATAACACCGTATGCAATAAAGAACAAATAAGTTTTATCAAAAAAATAACGAAGTAAAATTTGCTACTCAGTAAGAGTATTAAAACAAACACTTAGAACACCAGTACTACAATAAGTTTATCATTTTACATTTTTTTTTTATCAAGTTGCAGGTATGGAATAATACACTAGGGAATACGCCAACACTAGACAATATTTTTAAAAGAAAAGTGTCATCAGAACAATTTTAACAAAAAACACACGGAATACTGCAGAAGAGTATTTAAACATAAATTTCTAACAAATAGTAACAGACTGAATCTAGATTTATGGAAGATCTATTATCCGATGCACAAACTAACAATGAGCAAAAAATGCGCATTCCATAAAATTCCATTTTTTATGCGCTTGATGCACTCATAACTTTCTTGAAAAGCAACGTTCTTCCTCCATGTTTTTAGACAATTACTATATTTCATAACAAATCTAGCTTTTGATCTTCTTGCATTTATCCATCTTGACTTGAATTTAAACTTAAAATGATATATTTTGCTATTTAAATCATTAACATATTCTTCAAAATACATTGTAAATTCATAATTTTGTTTTGTTAAATAAATGAAGTGATATTCTATTAGAAGGAAAATATAATACATATCTGAGGTTGACAGCTCCATGACAAAAAAGTTTAGAACAAAATAGTCTTTAAAATTCACTATAAGCGCGATCTCTAAAACTTATTATTCTCGACTTCGGCAAGCGCCAAGAAAGCGTTATCGGTTCTTATAGGTCATAAAAACAAATATGTTTATTGTACTTTATTTTTTTAATTAATAGCAACTTTTAGGGTAACTGACCCCACTGTGCAGCAGCGTGCAAAGTTGCTTGAAAAATTTGGAAGTCAGGTGGGCGTCCGTTCTTGTCGGCAGTTCTCGCGACAGGAGTGGGTAACAAAACCAAAAGCTAATTAATAAAAATTCTCTACTATTATAGCTGTAAAACACAAAAACATTTAGATTGTATTTGTATATACCACACTTTATAGCATCTCTTTGTAACCTTGACGCTTTCTTCAATATTACACTAATATAATAGGTTATGTATTCAGAACAGAACAGAAGAAGCATCTGCCAAGATGTGACAGTATTGAACCGGTTCGATTCCAATAGCGACCACATACTAATTGACCTCCGACATCTCTTAGGCGACCATCAAAAACAAAATACTTGAGACCGTAGACAAATACATCTACCTACGCCATAAAGTCCAGACAGGCAAAGAAAACCAAACTACCAAAACAGCGAAGAGGATAGGTCAATGCTGAGCGGCGTTTGGGAAACTGCGATTCATACTCAAATCACGCAAATTTCCTATCAGCCTAAAATGAAAAGTTTACGAGGCGTGTATCCTACCAGTGCTCACGTGCGGCCTTATAAATTACTAACTACCCAACGAGCTATGGGAAAAACCATGCTGGGAATCAGCATCAGAAACCAAATCAGAAACAAGGAAATCCGAAGAAGGAGCCAGGTAACAAACGTTCTTAAGAGAATGACACAACTGAAATGGAAATAGTCTGGCCATATAGCAAGGCAGGACCATACCAGATGGACAAACAGATTGGCGCGATAGCGCCCAAGGAGCACAAAAATGCGTGGGAAGACCCCCGAGAAGGAGGAGAGACGACGTCCAAGAGATCGCAGAAAAAACTGAATACAAACTGCCCAAGACAGGGAGACATTTGGAAGAGGCTTACATCCAGAAGTGGATAGATAAAGGCTAAAAAGAAGAAGAATAAGAAATTCCTTTTTTGTATATTTATAAAAAAATAAACTTTATTATTATTATTAAGACAAGATTTGAGCAGTCTAATTTGACATTGACCTTGAATAGTTGCAAATTATAACTCTCAAAAAATATTAAATTTCAAAACTGTTACATATGTCGGTAATTCAACTATGGAATTCAACTAAAAAATTACTAAACCGATTAATAAGATTAATTATGTCAGACTCTATTATATGCTTTGAAAATGTCAAAAGCTATTGTACAATTTTCACAAATATTGACAAAAATATGTCAGATGTCTAAAAAAAATACAAAAAGATTTTTAGGTACAACCTTTTTAAACCTGCAATCTAATAATTTACTAGAAACTAGCCTCCTGTATAAACTCAGTGTTGAAGTACTGCCGCCTAAGTTATTCTTTGTAGAAAGATATCGCTTGTTTCAAATCATCCTAAAATGTTTAATCAATAATTTTTTTTTTATAAATGTAGTGTATAAGTAATTATACTTGTATTAAAAGTTAGTAAGCTATAGCTATCCATAATTTTCGGATGGCTGATAAATAGATCAGAAAAATATCACAACCATCATTTTTTGATAAAATTTCTAGCTAGAACCAAACTGCAACCACTAGGTAAACAACCCAAAAATAACCCTCACAAGTCAATTGCTAATTTCAAAAAACTAAGCACAAAAGTCAAACAAATATATTGTCCTCAAAGCCAATACTCATTTTCTACTAATACACATAAAATGCCAATAGTTGCCATTTTTAAATATTCTTGTAAACATTTATAAGTAATCAATATTGCAATAAATCATCTCATCGTCCAAAGTTGAGTAACATGTCTCCAAACGTCCTGGTGCAAAAGCTGATGTTGATATAATATCAAGTTTATTAAACATTCAATATAGGGTTATAGCCTCATCCTGACCTCGTTAAATTTCCATAATTATAGTAATTCCACGATAGTTCAAACAAACGTTCCCACATTGACATGGCGATTCCTAAGTTTTAGATCTCTAAGTGCAACACAGGCCGCCAAGTGGCCATTTTAATTTGTTTGGGAATACTTGGTCTCCTTTCAGTTTTTGTGCTGTAAATAAGCAAAAAAATAGTGAAAAATCATATTCAAATAGTGTATCTTATAAAAAAATTTCCGTAGAACACAAACCCGCCCTTGTATTTCCGAAACTTTACAAGAAAAATAAGAAAAATACCATTTTATTGAAAATGCGATTCCACTACACCTAGAGAAATTTGAATATAATACTCCCAAAACATATTATTTTTAATCGCAAAAATTAAAAAAAAATGTGTTTTCCATACGATAAAATAAAAACACACAATTGCTAAAAATGGGATTTATTAAGGGATTTTCCTCAGATTTTCCGTAATTTTACTAATTGTCCGGCTTTTTTTAGAATAAAAATAAACTGATATAAAGATCGCGTTCTACAAAAAAATTCTTTTTGATTACAATAATTCTCCTAAAAAAAGGCGTACAATTAGTAAAATTACAGAAAATCCGAAGAAAATCCCTTAAAATAGCCAATTTTTATCAATTATGTGTTATATTTCACCCTAAGGCAAACAAAGTTTTTTATTTTATTTTTGTAATCAAAAGTACTCTCAGAAGTATCATTCATAATCGAAGTAAACAGAATATAAACGTTTATAAATTTTTGTGTCAGTGCCATATATACCTCGTGACCGGTATTTAATTTAGGTTAGGTTAGTAAATTTATCAATCAACGATTAAAGTATCACTCTTGAGTAAGATTTTTACATCTTGGTAAAAGATTTTATTTTTATTCTGTAAATAATAATTAAAAAACATTGCCTGAATGGTAACCACTGCATAACACTGCAAAAACTAATTATACCGTGTTCAAAGATCTACTTAACTAAGAGAAGAGAGAAGAGAGAGATTCTTTTATTTTTAGAATTAAAAAAAAATTCTGTATAACGAGTTTTGATTATACTAAAAGTCAGAAAAAAATTAAAATGAATGGATCAAGACACATTGCTTTTAAAGTTATTAAAAATGCAAATATGAAATTTAAACAGAGAATCACTGTTTAAATTTCATATAACTTTATTTTCTCTTTATAACTACATAATTTCACAATATTCAAATTTCATATCTAAACTTCCAGTGACAACTGTTTACTATAATTTTTTTAAATTTTTTTCTCAAATAATTACAACTTAATAATACTTTTCAAAGTAAATAGCTCTTTATAAAAAATACTGTTTGTCTAAAAATATAAAAAAATTCTTTTGTTAAGTTAATCCTAAGATATAAAGAATAATTAGTTCTAGTATTATATATGATTGTCGTTCAAGCAATGGTATATTTTATGTATACTAAATAAAAATTTAGGATAAATACTATAATTTCAAGTGAGTAGTACTTAGATGATTAATACCTCTAAAACAAAAACTTAAGTTTTAAACCAAATTTAAAGCAAACATGACATCTAGACCTTTTGTCGCATTCTCCAGCAACTTCCATTCCGCATGTTAGAACGGCTTTCTGAAATCTATAACCTAATATAAGAATGCAGTCTCCTAGGCGGGTTTCAAACAATAATAATAGTTGAATATTGACGATTTGGTAAACTATGGCAAAAAATACTATTTTCCGCTATAACACGTTAATTATAGATTTTCATTAGCACAGTAAGCAGTAAAGTAGAAAAAAAATTCTGTCCGGTTCTTAGAACTCGTGCTAAATAAGCACACATATCAATAAACTGGTCACACAATGCAAAAATGTCTTGATTGTGATCAAGTGCTCAGCCAACATCAACTGAGGTGCGCGAAGAAAGGCGCTGTTGCGGTTGTACAAAACCCAGGTTTTATCCCGGTGCGCGGTGTACACATCCGCCAAAAAATCACCGTTAAAAACCCTATATGCAATCCACAACACAAGTATTAGATACATAATGAAAAAATATTATACAAATTCAGCACCGAATCAAACCCGGATTCTCCGCGGTTGTACACGAACGATTCAAAAACAGATCAAAAAGTAGAAAATGCTTTCATCGTATTGAGCTCTTCCTGTTAACGCCTCCATATACACCGCAAAATTATATTTATTGTATAAAGTGCTGCTACACTCGTCATCACTTACTGTTTCAGATTCGATAAATGCCATCTCAAGTATAATATCTCAATCAATCCGCTTTTCAAAAGCTCGCACAAACCTTAGTTATATACGTTTGACTCGGTTCGGATAAAAAAAAAGCTTTGTTTAGACGCCGAGCCAAGTTTGTATTAAAATTACCGACCTGGCCGATAAAACCAGCAAACAATGATTTCACGGACAACATCTCCGTGAAACCCAATGACCTCAAAGACTACGTAGCTTATAGGTCAACAAAAATTAAAACAAACAAACAAAAACTAATATGTCGCTTGCAAATAAGGTATACTAACCTAACTACCTCGTATCTCCTGAGCGGGGACCTACCTATAGTAATCAATAGAGACCGGATTATATGCAAATTAAAAACGCTGAAATATGCATGCAAATATGCAATAAAAAAGTATATATAAATATAGTTTAATCTTTTTATCAAAAAAACAAAATATATAACAAATTCTATTTTTTAGAGTACAGCTACACAATTTCATTTTGATTGGTTTTTTGATTACGATAAAGGCAGGTACACATATGTATGTTTTAATTTTTAGTATAGTTATAATAACCAATTTTAGTTTTTTAAAGAGCAACATATATTATTTTATTTTTTTAATCTCCAAGATTTCTTATTAGCAAGTTCATATTGTTGTGCATTTTAAATCACAGTATGCCTATAAACAACTCTGGTGTTATTTGATATACTAAGTTAATAATTTACTTTAGGTTTGACATCGGAGTTTTTTTGTATTAGTAGATTATTAATACAGTTAAATTTTCTCCAAAAGAAATTATAACGTGACTTTTATAATAGATTAAGCACAACAGTGCCACTTTGAATAAAAACCTTCATTTTTCATAATACATAAAATGCTGTATTATTCCATCAATATTAAGAAAGCTAGATCAGAATGGATACTACCGGATTATCACAATTAGATAACATTTTTGTAAACTGTTGAAATAAATTACTCTGTATAACATAATATGTGTTTGTATAATAAAAAGAGGCATATGTTAAACATCAAATGTAAATAATCAATCCGTAAAGCAAAGTTAAATAAAATAAAGAAACAATGTTTATAGATGTTTTTGTTCAAATGTGCTAAAAACATTATAAATACAACTAGAATTCAATTACAACAAAATTTATAACTATTGTGACTATGTTTATCTAATACGCAAAATGCTTAAGACAACCACAAAAAAAAATCATACAAAAATTATATATAATTTTGCTTATACTTAACAAGTCACAAGTAATTACAAACAACTTATAAAAAATAATATTTATAAATATGTTTCAATTGAACATTCGTTACTTTGATGTCAAAGATAAAGTTTCTTTGATATAAAAATATACAAAAATATGTTTCAATATCCTTTTCGCGCAAGATATTTGAATAATACCCAATATCTATCTAATATATTTTAGTTTAGCAAACCCTGGATCGTAAAAAATAAGCAATAAATGACAGATGCTCAAGCACCTTATTTTCTCAATATTTTTTTTTATTATGTGCTAAAAGGAATATTATTTCCGTACTTCTAAATTGCAAGTCAATGAAATACAATCACTGCCACACCAAAAATACGGCCATTAAAAATAATGTAAATTTAAGTACTTTTGAATACATTTTAATGATAGTTCTAATCAAATACTTGACTAATGTCTTGAGACGCGGTATATTCTGTTGCAACGTAGCTAAATTTCGTCTTATTTGCGTGAAGCAGAGCTCAATTTTAAGATGACGTTTGTTTAAAGAGGGCTCATAACGCAATAATTGTCATCAATATTATTTTAGTAAAATATAAATATATTTTAAATTTAATAATGTATTTTATGTAAATTGCCTCTCCTCCTAGTACATACACTAGTGTTTCAAAATATGCACCCATCATCAGTGTGCCTAGAATCTCACTGGTCAAAGAAACAATTTACATAAAATCGCAATAACTATTATACAGTTTATGTATAGAAATAAAAATACTTCTCTTTAAACTGTGATAAAATAATAAATTTAATAAAACAGTATTATTAAAATAAAAGTTAAGTGTAATGTGACCTATGTAAAAACTTTGACACTCATATTTTATAATTAATAAATGTCAGTGAGAAACTGATCCTTGCTTAGCCAATAAAACAGCATTTCAAGTGAGAGTCAAATCTATCCGGATCCTAGCCAAGGCACCGTTTCAAAATGTATGATGCAACGCAACTTAATGTAGTAGTTCGATTCTTTCTGAAGATACTGACAAAAAAAAATACTAAACTTGATAAACTAATTAGATTTAAATAAAAGAATAATTTGCAAAATTTGCAGATTTTGTTACAATATTGGCGGTCAAGGTAGTGGTCCTAATCGTTTTAAGTATTTGAGGAGTCATTATCATCATCAATCGCAACAATACATTTTTAGGATGAACACTCCCAGTTACTTATTTATGACATCCTTCACTTTGTTTGATGTGTCGCTTTCCAAGCTCACACCATTCATCGCGCTATTTAGCTGTTTCAAGTTGGGCAAACTAATTTTCTAATATTTCTATTACATTTGTTTAAATGTCGCTTCGCTTCCTTGGTTGAGGAGTATACATGGTTATAAAAGTAATATTTCATTTAAATATTGTTTATGACTTTGTTTCATTCATATTGCCGGCCTTTGGATACAGGGAGTTCCATAACGTGAGGTCAAAATTGCAAGCAATCTTTAGACCAAATATAATTAAAACGTCAAATAAAGTTATGCCTTAAAAGATATCGTTTTCAAAATACATAGTGTTAATAATTATTGATTAAATAATTATAATTAAAAAAAAACCTTTTTTTTTTAATCCCCGGCCCACCTCTCCCTACACCCTATTTTTCTACCCTACTTCCTACACTGGCATTCTCCTCTTTTTTCTCCCACTCTTGTGTTATTCAGCCTAGATATTTGCATTGTTCTTAGGTATCTTCTTAGTTTTTCTATATCTTCAACAACTTCTTCCTCGTCATGTCCCCCTTTCTTTCATAAATATTTTGTGCAACTCCATTAAGTGCATCCCCTTTGGTAGTCCTACATTTGCCAGTTTAACTTCTAGTAAGATTCTTGAATCTCCATTTAGGATTAGTTCTTCGTGACCCTTGGTTGCCAGATATACTCTGACAATTTTGAAAGTTGCATTTTCTGTCAACCTTGAGATGGCGTATCTTCCGTTTGGAAATTGTTTAGTCAATTCCGTCAACTTACTTTCCTTGAGCTGTTTTCTCCTTTTCCTCCTTTTTCTCCTTATTTCTGCAATTTCTGTTGGTACTACTGTTTCAGCATATGTTCTTCGCTTGTTGTCTCTCTGTTCCCGTTCTATTCCTTGGCAAGCATGGTTGGTTTGACCTTCTTTGTATCTTTCATCTTTATTACTTTTTTCTATATTCTTTTGCTTCCATTTAGCTTCTCACTCCTCCTTCCTTTGTCTTCTGTGGCTTTTAATTTGTGTGTTTTCTTCCATTTTGGTTTACCTAAATCTCAAAGCTAATGAATGAAGAAAAAGATAGAGGAGTTTAACTCCTCTATCTTTTTCTTCATTACTGTCGTTGCATAGTTTCTTAGTGCTCTTCATTTGTTTTCGTCACTCAGGCATATATTAATAATTGTGAATTTTGTCTACTTTGTTTTCCAATACCTTTTAAAACAAGCGTTTTCTTATCTTCCTCCCACGCTTCGCACTCTACTAGCGTATGTTCTACGTCGTCATGCGTGTCTTCTTAAAAAAATATACATTTTTCCTCTTTCTCCATCTTATATATTTTTTGTAAGTACTTTCCAAAGACTCCATGTCCAGTGAGTAGTTGTGTTGTATAGTAACACGTCTCCGGTTTTTTCTCTACCCATTCGTTTATTTCTGGTATTAGTTCCATCCCTTTTCTCCTTCTTTTCACTGTCTTTGCCATATTTCCATCATATTCTCTCTCGTTCGTCTCTTTGTTTCTTGCTTACTAGTTCTTTCATTTACCATTTTCTTTATACTTAATCTCTCTTCCACCATTAAATCTGCGGGTAGTGTCGGCGCAATTACTTCTAGTGCCTCCTGCGACACTGTCCTGTAGGCCCTGCAGATTCCTTAACATACTTGCTCTCATAGCTCCTCTTCCTTCTTTTCTGTTTTTTTTGTCTTTTGCTACGTAACATATCATTTAAAAAGATTACTATATAATCTTCCTCTACCGTTCAACATGGTATGTCTTACCAGAACAATAGTGCCGCTCCGCACTTTACGTGTAAGACAATTTTTGAACTAACAGTTTAAAACACGAGTTATTCTTTAAACTTGTTTAGATTATTATTACTTGTAGGGCCATATAAAAGATCTAGTATACCAAACACCATCGGAGACTGTTAAAAACTTTAAGAGAGATTATTGTTAAAATAGATATTAATCTGCCTTGAGAAAGTCATAGTTACTCCTTCTTAGCGGAGTGACAGAAGCTTAACAATACATGTCTTCACACTCGTAAACAACTCGACCTACTCTAACTACTAAGAAATGGCACTGCCACTGAGAGACCAACGCCACACGAGTTGGCACCGTCAGCCGCACACTGGAGCTCCTACTCTCCACCAGTATTCATATCGACAAAAGTCACGTGTACCTCACAAAATGTAATCTAAGTGGTTCGTCATTATTTGCCTAGTTCGAGGAGATAGGGTACAACCATATCCCGTAGTAAATGCTCATGAGAAACATACCCTGTAACACAGTACTCATGTTAGCCAAGATTTCTTAAGGATTGCGCCTTGCCTTCTAAGCGAACTACCCGTATAATATCTCAGTTAGAATTAACGTAGCACGCTAACAGTCCAGTGTTCAATCCCCAAAATTTAAGTAATTATTAACTTGCTGTTTATCCTCCAGGGTAATTCGAAACTCACCTAATAAGCCGTTGGTCCCATCAACCCCCTTCAAGCAAGTCGTAAGACATCTGGAGAAATAGCTGTAAAACGCACAATAAAGATAAAAAAAACTTATAAACTATATTTGGTCTAAACCTCACATCGTGGGATACCGTGTATACGTGATTCCAATTATTGTTTTTCCTAAAAACCGCTTTGTAACAGATGTTGGATATATCTTCAATTTATCGTCATCTAAATTTGACAAAGAAAACCGTTCTCTAATAATCCGTTGGCGTTTATTGTGATGTAGCTTTCTTCAAGTCGTTAATTAACGTTTTATTTAAGTATGCATCTACTGCTTTAGCCGTACTTGAAATAATAAACTTGAATAGTCTTGTGGTTGTCTGAAACCTTATGAGGTACACATTCGGACCATTTCCGCACTTTGACAAGTTTTCTAAATAAAAAAACAATCGTAGACTGATCGGGTTTGAAGTTCTCAACCACTAACCTACTAGTGCAACTTTCGTCCTTTCACAATCGCCAGAAGAGCCTTGTCATCAATATCCAAAGATCGATCCATTCTTGACTTAACGGCTTAGCTAGTATCAGCATCTTTGAAACAAACAAACCACTCTCGGCTGCCCACTGTCAAGTTCTTAGAACAAAATTACTTTATCTCAGATACTAAATATAGATTTCAATCACAACAGATCTTCTGACATATGTTAGTCACAAATAAAATTCGACTTTACACAAGTATGAAAAAAGACAAAGCATTTGATAGGGTATGGTATTCTAACCTTATTAACAAGCTCCATAGCATAGGTCTAGATCACAAATCTGTAAGTCGTATTAATAGCTTTCTTGACAAGTTAAAATTAATGGTTTTAACTCTAACACCAAAATCATAATTTTCAAAAGAACACTAGTCTTTATACTATTTGATAGATCATATACTTTAATACTATAATGTGATGTAACAACTTTTTTGCTTAATTTAAAAAATATAAGCTAAAGAAGATCCTCCCAGATTAGCAATCGTTGTTTCCAAAAAAGAACTGAAAACGGCATTTTGTGGATAGAACGCCAATTTATGAGATTGCATTTTTATTTTTTCATTTGTGAATTCTTAATTTAACACAGCTCGCTAATTTCCGCTAACTTCATATATGAATTATGCATTGAAAAATGTTAATTATTTTCATAATATCTGACATTTAACAAACACTATGAGCAGTGTCATTAAACATTATGTTTATGCTTGTTTACTATAGTGTACATATTGCTTTATTATGTGAAAAAAGAACAACACATCTACCAATAACAGAATATACGTCGTGTGCAATAAATTTTAAAAACAACTTGTATGTAGATAAGAATAATATCAACTAATGACTACATTTCTTTGCAAAAATTGAAAACGAAAGAAGTAGAATTAATTAATCGTGGAGTGGTAGAGTGCACTGATATCACAGAAGAGGGAGTGGGTTGAAAATAGGTTATCAATGTTTAAAGAGTTTATTGATTAGTAAATAAAAGTTACAAATAAATAAGTAACAAATCAAATGAAATAATAAGATAGAAAACATGAAAAGGCTATGGTTGTGTAATGCAGTATTAATATATTTATTATGTAAATTTTTTGTAAAATTTCAGGATTAGGTGGAAGAGCAGCTCTATAGCTGATCTTCGCCCTTTTATTTATGTAAAATGATAAATAAATAAAGAATGGAATAATAATAATAATAATAATACATTTGGCAAAGATTAAACTGTCGGCATGTTTCTTTGTAATTCATACTAAATTAATTATATTTACATGTACATTAAACTTGTCGCTTACAATGATTGCATTATGAAGTTATGACTAATCACTGTATAAAATATTTGATTATTTATTCAATCCAAACAACTCTATTTTTACATTTAAATAATTAAATGTGTTACCAATTACTAATTCTGCAGGCGTCGGCCACACACAAAGGAAACCGATTTGTGTGTTCTTGATCAAATTACGTCGACGAACCGTATAATAATTCTAGAATTGCTTATTGTTAGCCCTGAATAGACCTGACGCCTATTCACACCTTAAATCATGTAATCTCACGAGAAATTAATTTAATTTAGACCGGAGGTATATGTGCCAGCGGATCTAATCTGAATTCATTAGTTTAGTGCCCGACCAAACATTCACGACGTTAAACGTTCAAATAAGAAGACGTATAAATGCAATTTGTCATCATTGAAATCAATTGTTAGAAAAAAAAATTGACGCAACAGAATAAACGCACAGTTCAGTTATTATAAGCAGTTGAAAATATATTCGTTATGTTTCAAGTAGCTTCAATATCTCAATCAAACGCATCGATGTAACATGTAATCGGATGCTAGTTATCGTGTTTGATCTGAACGTGAACGAGAGAGCTTTCAATCGATTGGCAAGTATCGTCCCTATAAATTGTTTGAATGTAGATTAGCGTCAATTTGAAGGGTTTTATTGTACATTTTGTTAAAAAATAAACAGTTTTATATAAAAGCCAATTTAGTTGGATCGCTATTTTCTTTTTCTTCATAATGTAGAAATGAGAATTATCTACTATCAATATTAAAACAAATACAAATATTAATTAATAGTTTTTCTGTTGCGTAGCTATTTTTGCTACGTAACAGAAGAAGGGTTTGAAAAAGATGTGCAAATATTTTGGAAGTGACTGTAGTTTTTTATAATAATTCCCAATAGCAATAGTTACAGAAAGTTGAAATTAATAAATTTCTTTACTTTTAATTTGCATTTTTCCTCTACATGCGTTTCACTGCAAACTAACTGTCATTTGCTAATTTGCAATAATAATGCTGTAGTTTTACGTAATAATTCATGATAATTACATTAAGTAATCCGATTACAAGTGAACTTTGAAAGTTCAAAAAAGTTTTTGTATAAATTAAAACGATATTTAAATCTAAATCTTTTCCAGACATCATATTTTAACTCAGTTTAGAAATATTAAGTTTGCTACAATGACCAGTTAGAGTTAAAGTCGAAATAGTTGTAAATTTAAAACTTGTTAAATTGGTCTCAACACAGAATCAAAAATTGGTTGCAACAAAACAATATGATGTAAAACAACATATAATTATTTTCAAATTTTCAAAAATCAAAATAATATTCAGGCCAAGCAAATAAGTAATAAATTAAAATGTTTAGAATTTTAGACATTAATGTTTTATGCATTGAACTTTAATTCTTGGTTTAAAGTTTCTGTAAGTATAACTGTTAACCATAGTAATTTGATAAAAAAAAAAACAGAAAACTTATCAATCACAACTTGGAAGCAACAAGGTAAAAAATTGTTGACTTCAAAGAACCTTTTATTTTGCAAACAAGATACCGCAGCTGATTGATTATACGTCTAGAAAATGTACCAATCTTAAGACCATACCGACCTCCACCTTGATTTGTAGTATTTTATCAAAAACGGCAACTCTAGCTTCATCGCTGCTTCTACAAATAATTTGATAATCGATTTTTTTTTAGTACATTTAGAAAGGATTAAACTATGATATGTCGAAGTTTTTTTTTGTAAAATTATATTTGGAAATAGCAACAAAATGCATTCAAAAATACAGAAAAACTCATTTATTTTTATATTTGATGGGTTTTTTCGGCTATTTCCTAACTATTATTTGACTAAAACTTTCTTAATGTACTGGTAAAAAAATAAATCAATTATCAAATTATTTGTAGAAGCAGCAATAAAGCCCGAGTTGCCGTTTTTGTTAAAATACTACAAATCAAGGTAGCGGTCGGTATGCTCTTAAATCATCTAGACAAAACAACGATTTAATTTATAGGCTGGTAAAATCATAAGTCCAAATTTCTTCAAGAATGAAGCTGGCCAAAACGTAACTGTGTACAACTAAACGGCACTACTTGCCACACAGCCCGTAAAACCATGGCTTTAATGCAAGAACGATTTGGTAAACAATTAATTTCACGCTTCGGTTTGGACCGGTGAATTGGCCTCCTAGACATCACACCACTAGACTTTTCCTTTTGGGACTACTTAAAGTCTAAAGTCTACATAGATAAGCTGGCTACAATTAAGAAACTGAAAGCCAATATTACTCGAGTCATTCGTCAAATACCACTGAAAACGCTCAAACGCGTCATCAAAAATTAAAACTTCAGAATAGACCCTATTAGCCGCAGTTACGACTAACGGTTAAAAGAATTAAACCTTAAAAAAAAATGCAAAAAATGGTTCTTTCGTATGATAATAAAGATTGCCCGATAAAATTAATTTTCTTAATTTTTTTAAATTTTTGAAAAAGTACCTCTAACTAAATCACCCGTTACAATTGCATACATGGAAATCAAAAAATGGGACAAATAGATTTTCTTATTGTTAGACAAAGTATAGTAGCCATTTGTGTGTAATATTGACAAGAAAAATATAAATATCCAATAAATCATTCCATACGTTAAAAGTACCAGCGTCTTAGCTGCTAAAAAAACGCATCGTCCTCCCAAAAAGGCTACATATTTATTACTGGCTCCTTGATTGCTAATGTTGCAGCAATATTTTAACTATAGATCTCTCATAATCATCATTAGTACGTTTGTAATGATTCAAAGTTTAGATTTTTTGTGGTATTCTCTCCATCCCTGTTTGAAAATTTATTGAAAATAGCCAATCACATATAGAAACATGCTGCTACTTTATATAAAGAAAAAACATCAAAATAATCTCTCCTACGATATGAAATAATAACTTGCTCTTTATCCGGAAGTCACCTAATAAGCTGTTGGTCCCATCAAACCTCTTTAAACAAGTCGTAGACTAACTGGTGCGATGTAAAATAATCGTAAAAAGCACAAAACAAACACAAACATATACAATATAATACAATACAAATAAAAAGGAAAAATAAGAGTACACGGAAGTAGGTTGATGGACTTCAGAAGGACGGACAGAGAAAAAATAAAGAAAGCCATAAAAACAAAAGAAATTACAGACAAGATAAGCGGCGAATAGAGCAATTTCCAGGTAAAGAGAGACGAAAGAGATCATAATAGTAGTGCAAAGAGAAAGCACATAAGAAACGGAAGAAGAAATAAAAACGATAGATAAATAATAGAATCTATAGACGAGGATCGTTAGGAAAAACTGTACAAAATAATGATAAACAAATTAAAAGAAATAGCAATAAAAGTATACCTAAAAAAAAAAAGTGATAATTGAAAAATTGCTTTCCAATGAAGACAGATGAAAGAACCAGAAAAAAGAAAGAAAAGAAAAAAAAACAGTTATGGCAACAATGGAAGTGATAAAAGAGATCATAAAAAAACAAAGCACCAGGTCTGGACAAAATAACAACAGACAGTGTAAAAACAGCGATAAACATGAACAAGGTAGTAATAGCTTAAATAATCAACGGCCACCTTAGTTCTGAATAAGGAGAAGAAATAAGCAAAGAAAAGCAATGTCATACAGGCCAATATGCTTAATCAACATATTAGCTAAGATAATAAAAAAAGATATTTTGCAAAAAATAGAACAACAAACAAAAAAAAAAGGAAGATAGGAAAAAGAACAATACGAATTTACTAAGAAAGAACAACCTTAGAAGCTATAGCAAAAAAAAGTAAAATAAGCAAACAGCAAAACGCAGAGGAAACGACAACATTGCGTAATAATAGCGTTGAACATACAAAACGCGTTTAACAGCGTGTTATAGGAATTAAAAAAAAACTAAACAGAAAAACTATCAAGATAATATAGAGCTACTTACAGGGTAGAAATTTGCGGACAATGGAGCACTAGTAGGTAAACGTAGAAATGGAAGTATTAAAAAGAAGACTAAAGCTAGCAACAAATATGATACAGATATGAATGAGAAGTAAGGTTTTAAAATTAACAACATAAAAAAAAACAGAGGCGGCATAGCCATCGACTAAGAAGACTAATAGAGGAACAGGTAAGATACAGGTAGGAGATCAAACAATAAGAACAGAAAACAAAATCAAATATCTCGAAGTGACACTCAACGCAAAAGAATGAAACAAACAAGTAAAGAAAGTGGTCAAGGTAACAAAAGAAATAGAGAGAAAGCTCGGTAGATTTATGCCAAACAACCAGGAGAAGAAGCCAGAAGACAAATAGCAACGGCAGCAAGAAGCAAATTGTGTTATTTGCCGTATAAACATGAAGAAAAGCCATAAAAACAAAAAAAAAACAAAAATAAAATAAAAAAAGCTACAAGAGCGAGAAAAAAAAATCAGCAAAACTTACACAACAGTGTCACAAGATGCAGCAGAGGTGATTGCAACAACTCTCCGCGGGAGGCGGATATAGTAGTAGAAAAAAAAAACTAGAAATTATCAAAAAATATTTAAAAAAAAGAAAGCAAAAAGAATCAAAAGTAAGAGGAAGAGAGAGAAGACAATGGAAAATGTCAGAGACAGTAGAATAGAGAAAAAAGGAGGAATAGACGACAAAATTAAACCCGGAGATAAAAGAATGGATAGAAAATTAACCCGAGACGTGCTATTATACAATAGCAAACGGAATCCTTGTCAAGAAAAAGCACGATAACACAGAAAACACTGTAGTAGGATTAAGCAGTGTAAGAAAAAAAAACTAAAAACCATACTGGAAAGCAAAAGTGGATAAAAACAACAATAATTAAGAAATGCCAGAACGATAAATAGCGCTAAAAAACTTTGCAACAAGAATACTCAAAAAAAGAATTAAGGAGTTTGGCAACAAAAAAATATAAAAAAACAATTATTGGAAACAAACACACAAAACAAAAGC
Source organism: Tachinus rufipes (assembly GCA_963932245.1). Lineage (NCBI taxonomy): Eukaryota > Metazoa > Arthropoda > Insecta > Coleoptera > Staphylinidae > Tachinus > Tachinus rufipes. Next base: position 58,478,677 of record OZ010744.1, read on the forward strand.
AGCAAAAGAGAAATGAAAAAGATGAAGAAAGCAAAATGGAAACAAAAAACAGAAAAAGAGACAAGACAGGACAATTATGCATACCCAAAAATAAAAAAAAAATAGAAAAAAGAACATTTACAGAGACTACGATACCAAACAAAATTGAGAGATAAAAAGAAAGAAAAAAAAAACGTTGAAGGAAAACAGAATAACAGAAATAACGAAGCAAATGCCAAAAGATAAACACGCCATCTCGAGGTTGACTGATAACACAACCTTTAAAATAATTAAAATATACCTGACAACAAAAAAACACAAAAAAGTAATCCTATATAAAAATACAAGGATATCACTAGAAGTAAAACTTACAGATTTAGAACTGCCAAAAGGAATGTGTTCCTAATAAAACTTCATAAACTATTCATAAAAGAGAGAGAATACAATAAAGAAGAAGTGAACAAAGGTCTAAGAAAACTAAAAAACAAGACAAACCAAATAATTAGAATAAATAGCACACAGATTGGAGAAAGAAAATGCAGAAATAAATTCCAGTGCAGATGAAAAGATAAAAAAATTAAAAAAAGACAGGCAATAACCAGACCATTTCAAACTAGTGCCAAATCTAGACTCAATTGACAAAGACAATACAACAGCAGGATTTACGCAAAGAAGAAATCCGAAAGGTATTCCCATGCGCAAGCCCTTCTCAAAAGCCACGTGCAGAGGCCTTACTACCTTAAAACCTTACAGAAAGATTAAACAAAAACTAGTAATATTTTTTCAATAAATTTCAGTTTGATTACAATAACATCACAAAAGTAAACAAAAAATGCATACATAAAAATACAATAGCAAAAAACAAATATAGTCGATAAAGAATCACAAATTGACTCTATTTACACAAATTTTTCAAAAGTTTTTGATCGTGTGAACCAAAGTATTTTTATTGCTAAGATCCGAGACTTAGGTTCTCATAATACTGTAGTTATTGGAAACTCGTACGCAAAGTCTCAAAGCTAATAACTTTCGTTCACAACCCACTTTTGTTCCATTAGTTGTTCCTCGGGGATCTCGCTGCGGTCCAATTTTATGTCTGCTGTTGATTGATAATCTTTCTCACTCACTCTCACAATTCATCATTATTTCTTTTATTTGCAGATCATTTCAAAATTCATAAAAAAAAATTATCTGTTCATAATTTAACACGTTCGCTGCGTATGGATAACTGGTATACCCATCAAAATCCTGATATTAATTTTCACTAAAAATTGACAATTATCATATTATTATTAAATAAAATAAACTTTTTTTAGTTAAATTTTTGATAGCTCGCATCGGAGCCATATGCACATAAGATAGAATAATCATTCTATGTGCGATGGCACCTATGTGTTTCACTATTGCAACTATTGAACAGAAATACGATACAAGTAAAGCATTTTCCAACACAGTCTAGGTTGGTCAAGGCAATTGGTGCAATAAAACAGACTAAGTTTCTTACTTTTTGTTAAGAACACTCTAAACCGTCACATTATTATCCATCTTTACTGACAAAAAATACTTCGATTCCAAAACTGTTACAAACATGCTAACTTATAACCTCTATTTATATGCTAAAAGTAACAGCATGCACCCTAGTATAGTATAATACTAAATAAGTATTATCACAATACAATTATACATGCTCCTGGCGCCGAAAGGAGCCTTACACATATTAAAGTAGGTGTAGTCCAGTTCCGATCGGAGCCATACGCAGCAAACCTGTTAAATTCTTTAAATTGTCATATTAACAACCTCTTTTATTTATTTAATGTATAAATGTTTTTCAATAAATTTAAACATAACCCTAAGTAAAATATCCTACGGTTATTAATAGCAATGTGTTGGAACAAGAAACAAAAAAAAACTTTGGGGTGAATTTTTTGATTTTACTTTTGTTGATCATATTAATTACATGTGCAACAGTGCTATAAAATTGCTGACTTGTCTCAAAGCACGCTAAATAGTATATATTGTATTAAGTGCCAAAAATAAGCTTTATCAACACAAAGAAACAAAACGAGTAAGAGCTGCTAAAAGTAAAAAGCCGTTAAAGCATTTTTTCGCTAGTCCTAAATAAAAGTAGTGTTTCAGAAAATTTAAAAGTTTATTATAAATTGTCACTATTGTCATATTTTAGGGTATGACGTAAAAATCTTTTCGGGCCCGCTAAATCGTCATTTCGGCCCGCACTTAGTGTCAAAACAGATGATTTCGGTAGAGGCAATAAAAAAACTTCGATATTGTGACTTGGTATGCTCTCATAGAGTACGTTGCATCAGTCTGGTACGTCTTACAAAATTCATATTCAAAATATTGAAAGCGTCCCACATATTTTTGTTTGTTTGTTGTTTTATAAATCAGGTAATAAATTCAAAAATTTTGATTGTAATTACATGCCTTATATAATTTACCGTTACTAAAACTTCGGCGCAAAAAATCTTCCTTATTAATGACTAATGATGTCTGAAGTAGACAGTTACTCGTAACTCTTTCTTTGTATGAACCTCTTAGTGATCATCGTACAAGGACTTTACCATTATTTAGAAAATTTACATATTTTACTAACTATTTTTGTTTTATATTTTATATCTTATGTCTTATGTATGTTTAATATTATTTTTGTTTTAATTTTAAATGAACAATATATTATTTTATATTTTCTTTATTAGTTTTATAAATCTCTTTATTATAGACATTTTAAAATGGTAAAGATTTAATTTTGTTTTTTTAATATATTAATTAAGTGTTTGTCATCCTGTTAATTTGATGTAGGTTTAAGTTTATCTCATGCCGTTAAAAAAAATAATTTTATATACGAGTATATATTCATAGCGATAGATATTGAACAATATTTTATTTATTATTTTTTCGGTTAGAATGGTGTATACATTTTATAAATATGTACACGAAAGACGTAATCTGGAAATATTGGCACGTTGTGAGCAGTGAGGCGCGAACTTAGCCGTTTGTTTGACCACCGAAACGTGAAATCACTTTCAGCCGTTTAACCGGCGAACCCTTTGAACATAACTAGGAAACACACATAACGCCCGATTGATTATGAACTTGCTGTGATATATTAAGATATATACATTGAGATAGGTCACCGTTATCTAACACAAACAAGGAAGATTTGTATCCACCACATAATAGAATCATATATTTTTTATCTTAATTATAGTTTATATTTATAACAAATTAAAAATAATATAACAAAAATTTTAACAATATATTTTTCAGAATTAATTTAATCAATCACAATTATCTGATTGATAAATGTTTAAAACAGTTTAAAGGTGTAAAATAGTTTAGTACATACTTGAAATAAACCTCTGGCAAATGTCATTAATTACTTATTCGTGTATTTATAATGATTTAATACGGTAATAATCGTAAACGGAATGCATACAAATGAAACTTACTTCTATTATGTCATGTATTAAATTAAACATGTTTTTTTTTTTAATTTTAAACATTAGTCATAAATAAACATGGTAATAATAACTAGAATTATTAATAATTATTGAATATTGTCTATATCACATATAGTTTAATTGTCAATTAAAATGCAGATTTATTTGTAAATAAAAATAAATTTAGACTATGTTATCTATATTATTTCGTAATCTCAAACAATTTCAGTGTTATCACTGTTTTAAAACATGTTCTCTTATATTGGTCTAGAAAATTGTGAATATCTAACATTAGCGGTTTGTAAATTAACTATAATTGGTCATAGGACGTGTGCATTCTGTAATGTAAATGCCACTATCAAAACAGGACGTACATTTTAATTATATACAATGCATGAATTTTCGTCGAAATGGAATATCTAATCACACATGTTGCTATTAAAATAAATGATTGTACATGCTTAACTAGCTCAGAAATTTAATGTTCATTACATTTATATAACATTATAGTTAATAAAGGATCTATTTATAATTACTGCGTACAACAATAAGTTTTATAATTATAATTAATTTTTATGATATATGCGTTAGTGCGCATACAATGTCAGACGGCTTATAGTCATTGTTCTATATTTATTTTATATGTCACTAATCATGTATTGCACATCGCGTGGACCGGGCCACAACTACAAAAAGTTAAGATTTGAGTGATATACAAATGATGTTTTTAGTATAACTATATAATAGATATGTCATTTCAATCGGATTCAATAGGTTCACTAAGTGCTCGGTTATTGATTTCTCAGTATTTGAAAATTGCATTTGTGACTTTATTGAGCTCATTGTGCGGTATTTCTTATAATTTAAAACAAATCTTAATATTAGTGAAAATCGGACAACGTAAATACAAAAAGGCCCTGGAATCATATTGCTAGAGCTCTTATTTCTACAGGATAATAACTATTGGAAGGCAATATCGTTCTAAACAGTCTTTAAGTGACCAGACCAAACCATAAATTATTTTATTTTTATATTAAATAGAAATCAAAAGTATGTTGCAGTTTTTTTAGTGTAGAATCATGAATCTGTAAATCTTATGCATAGCGTTTCTTGACAATCGAAATATTATAGTTAGAATTGATGGTTTTAACTCTGACCTCAAAATCATAAACGCTGGTGTTCCTTAAGACCATACCGACCGCTACCTTGATTTGTAGTATTTTATCAAAAACGGCAACTCTGGCTTCATCGCTGCTTCTACAAATAATTTGATAAGCAATTATTTTTTTACCGTACATTTAGAAAGGATTAAACTATGATGACATCATAGTTTAATCTTTTTTGTAAAATTATATTTGGAAATAGCAACAAAATGCATTCAAAAATACAGAAAAACTCATTTATTTCTATATTTTACGGGGTTTTTCGGCTATTTTCTAACTATTATTTGAGTAAAAGACTTTGACATATCATAGTTTAATCCTTTCTCAGTGTACTGGTAAAAAAATAAATCAGTTATCAAATTATTTGTAGAAGCATCAATGAAGCCCGAGTTGCCGTTTTTGTTAAAATACTACAAATCAAGGTAGCGGTCTGTATGCTCTTAAGGTTCTGATAGTTTGCCAACTTTATTTTTAATTTACATTAATGAACTTCTTTAAATAACCAAAACAACAGCAATATATAATCCAGAGACAGCAAAAAACAATGACTTCATTAATAATAAGACAAACTAAAACAAAAAATATAATACTAGGCAACATGCACATAAATTTAAGAGAGAATAACAATATAACAAACAACTACAGAAACCTAATCGTAGAAAATGGTCATTGTATTTTAAATTAAATAAACAAAAGAAAGACGAAAAATAAAGCAGATAAACCCAGAACAATTATAAATCACGTTATAACAAACATAAAAAATTATAACATCAAAATAAAAAACTAATACAATCAGACCATAATGCGATAATCACGGAATAGATGTGTGAATAACAAAATATGAAAAAGTACCAAAAAAGAAAATAAACCATGAAAAAATTAAGAAAGATTTTGAAAACATGGATAATAAAACAGTACACGATTTTGACAGATACATCAGAAATACAAACCATAAAATTTAAAAAAAAATATTAAAAAAAAATAAAAAATAAAATTAAAGAAAAAAAAAAGAAAATTTCTACAAAAACAAAATAAAAAACGCAATTGGAAACCAAGCTAAACAATGGTCAAATAACAAATAACTAAAATTGTAACAAGCCACGGACAAATAAAATTGTGTGTGAAAAAAAGATTGTCAAACAAAATATAGAAGAATGATGGCAGTGAAACAATAACCGTAAGAATAGAAAAAGCAGCTATGTTTAACAAACCGACAGAAGAAGAAATAAAATAATAATATAATTAAACAACTAAAAATAAAAAGTTCGCCAGAAGAAGATCAAATAACACATGAAGTGATAAAAGTTATAAAAAAAGAAGTAGTACCAATACTGTCAAAACTAATATACAAAATTATACATATACTTAAAAAACAAATTATAAAACCAAGACACAAAAGAGAATAAAAGTTTAGGAGATTTCAATATAGATAATTTTAAACTAACTAATACTGATACTTCAATGTTATTAAATATGATAAATGGTTGAAGTTGCCAACAAATTATTGATAAAGCAACAAGAATTACTGACAAATCATCTACATTAATAGATTTGATGTTTATTTCTAACATAAATTTACTCCTTGAGGTTTTACATATTGATGGCTGCTAATCTTGAGTTGATATTTTGCAAACTAACACATAAAGTAAAACAAAATCATAAAACAATAACATATAGACAGTACAAACATTTTAATTACACTTTATTTTGTTCTGATTTAATTAATCTTCCGCTTTATCTTATTTACGACTGTCCCGATATTAATACAAAAATAGATTTTTTTACTTTGAGTTTATCTCAATTAATTAATTATAACTTGCCACTAATGACCAAAAAATTTACAAAAGCTCCAGCGCCGTGGCTAACTGATATGATAAAAACAATGCAATCTTTGCGCAATAAAGCTTTTTTTATCATTTCAACAAACTAAACTTCAACATCCCTGAAACTATATAAAAATCTAAGAAACACTACTATTGCAGCAGTTAAAATAGAAAAAAAAAACTCATTTTGAATACGAGATCCAACATAACAAAAAACATAATCTTTGAAAAATACTTAAACGCAATGATATACTTTCTAAAAATAAAAAAACTTTACCGGCACAATTAACTAATGTTGAAAACATCAATTTGCACTTAATCAACTCGGTGCCATCATTGAATAGTAACATTCAGTTATGTCAGGCGTATTATAACAGCAAATTCCATTTTAGAGTAACAAATGAACCAAAAGTATCAAAAATTATATCATTGATCAAGAGTCAAGCAGTTGGTCGTGATGGTTTAAATATCAATTTATTAAAACTTTGTTGTCCACATATCACACCTCACATTACATATCTAATTAATTATTGTATTATGAAAAGTGTATACCCATCAGCTTGGAAAAAATCTGATATAATACCCATTCAAAAAAATTCAAAACATACTTGTGATAAAGATCTGCAATCTATTAGACTACTACCAGTTACATCAAAAATTATCGAAAAAATTGTCGATAAACAATTAAGAGAATACGTAAACATCAATCATATACTACCATCTAAACAATCAGGATTTCGCCGTGGTTACAGCTGCAACTGCTTTACATTCAGTAATTGATGACATTGTTATCAAAACAGAGAAAGGTCAAATAACGGCATTAGTGTTATTAGATTTTACAAAAGCGTTCGACACACTCAACCGCGATATACTACAAGTAATCTTAAAACATATTGGCCTTAATGAAACAGTATTACATTTTTTTGACAACTACTTAACAAATAGAGCTCAAAGAACAAGTTAGAAAATAATGTATCATCATATGCTTTACTCAGATCAGGTATACCACAGGGATCAATCTTGGAAGCTTTGATGCATATAGAATATACACAAGTATTTTAGAAAAAAGTATTCATTATTGCAATTATCACTGCTACGCAGATAATACTCAAATGTACTATTCCTTTCATCCTGATGAAGTAGATGTTGCAATAAATAAAATTAATGCTGATATACAAAATATTGAAAACTTTTGTAAATTACACTGTCTGCAACTTAATATTATTTTAACCTTCTATATCAAAAATCTACATACTAAATTCCAAACGGATTGAATTAATAATCAGCAATAGTGTCATTAAACCAAAAAATTGTGTAAAAAGTCTTGGAATGTATATCGATACTGACTTAAAATTTAAAAAACATGTGAGTGTACTCACCCAAAGAGCTTATGGGAATTTAAAAACAATCTATTCAAGTAGGAACTACCTTAACATTAAAACTAAAACAATATTAGCAAAATCCATGGTATTATTATCATGCTTGAATTATTGTGACACAAGATATAGCCCTTTTATCGATAAAAAAGACTCATATCGCCTTCAAAAAGTTCAAAATTCATGATTGCGTTTAATTTTTAGAATAAGGAAATACGACAGCATATCCCATAAGCTCAGAGAAATAAAATGGTTAAATATGTGTCAACGTAGAATGCTACATAGTGTCTGTTTATTTCATAAAATTGTTACAACCCGCAAACCAGCTTATTTGTATAGCAGGTTAATTTTCCGCACGGATGTTCACAATCCGAATATTAGATTCAAAAGCACTCTCACTCCACCAACTCATAAGAAAGTAATTTTTTTAAAATGTATTTCACACCAAATAACTAAAGCGTATAACTAGGTACCCTCTCAATTTAAATATTTGCCGGCATCAAATTTTAAAGAAAAAATTAAAGTCGTTCTGATGGTATAACTTTCTAAGATACTTACTTCTTTCAAAATCAAAACCCTAAATTAAACAACAAATCCATATACAGGCTGTCAATAATCTACATGTGTTCTATGGGTAACTTTAACTTTAACGTTATTTTAAATGTTACAGAGTTGGTTAAATTAGCAAAGTTGGCCTGAATTTCTAGAAAAACGTAAAGCCATTTTTAAATTTGACATAGCTTTTCAACTTTTTTAATTAATCCAAAAAAAAACTGAAACGGTCGTTTTTTCTAATTTAAATAACTTTTTTTCTATTTACTCAAAAGCAAAACTAAAAAATGCATTCTGTAGATACTGTTGTGTAAAATTCGAGTAAATTAACAAAAATTCATGGCAGTTTTGATTTTTAAGATATAAACCAAACTTGCCTTTATTAAAGGTAACTCTAGTTGGCTATAGGTACATTAAAATGATTCTTTTTTTATGATTTTAAAAATGTTGATTATTATAACTAATTTAATTAGTTTTTTCAAAATTTGCAAAAAACAAAAATAAATTGATAAAACAATATTTGGTTACAATTTCACATTTTTTTTAAATAACCATGTTGTTGATATACCTTCAAAAGTATCTAGAAAACTAAGATTTCTTAATAGATAAAACAGATTTTTAATTCTATACAACTTTTGCACATACCCTCAAAAATGACAGCCGTGTTCTCAAAATCCGATTCAATAGACCAAAACAAATAAAAAATTAACAGTAAACATTTTTCCAATATTCACTTTTAAACAAGTAACTAAGAAAAAAAAAACATTTAATGTTAGATCATTGTATTGAGAACGTACAAAATAATATAGTAAAAGCTATTGAGTTGACACTACTGTCAGTCATGTCAGTCATTAAAGTCAATGTTTACAGACTGCTTACATCTCGTCTTCAATGTAATTTTAGTAAGTATGGGTTCACTTATTATTATGTTATTGTATTAAAACTAATATTAAGTATTATCTAAAAATGACATAATAAAATTAAAAAAAAATACGCACCAAATTTAAGTTAAAATTTAACTTACCTTACATGTATTTTATTTAAAGATAAAAAAAGAATAAAAAATATTTTTCTTAGAAACAACTACAAATCATAATTAACGTGTGTGCACGCAATTATTACTAAACAAATGCGTACTTTGTTTTTAATACATGCATTTAATTTTGGTATACTGTTTTGAGTACATAACCATTTTAGTCTTTTTGTTCTCCTGACACTACACCTAACCAAAGCATATTCCTAGCTATTCATCCTAAATTGCACAATGTTGAACATTTTTTAACAAAGTGATCAACATAACGCTTAAACATTTTTCACATATTGACGTCAACTTGTCCTTGTGTGTTGTATTTCTCGATATAAGACAGTTGTGTAGTTAATAAATTCAATACATGCTATGACATATCAAAGATATAACAAGATGCATCTAGTCGTAGAATCTGTAATGCTTAAACACAATGTAAAAATCTGTTGCTTTCACCCACTCACCAACTGGTTTTTGGAGCAAATAATGTCATCCTCGCTTTTCAAAAAATACAAGACCGTTTTTAGTATATTTATCTATCGTGGTTGAACCAAAACGTTTAAAAAATGTTTTTCAACCGCATTATTGAGAAGTGAAATATGTATTCAAACTCCTTGTTTCTTGAAAACTATAATCCACACCTTTTAGATAGTGCGGCTTCATTCGAATTTTAAATTGTAGTATTTTTCCGTTTTGTAACATGACAACAAAAAATTAATTCAAGTATAAGCAATTAAAAGAGATGTTATGACAAGACAATTGTACTGAAATAGATCAGCTGAACTACTAAATAGCTGAATTCAAATGTTAGCAGTATTAAAATGTTCTGTCTTCTGTTCTAAAAAAATCTAAGCAAACTTAAAAATATCAACCAACAAGACTTTTGCTAAAAAGCGCACCTTCAATTTTTTTTTTCAATTATTAATTAAAATAAAAACCAAAACTGTTTCAGATAATCTGTAATTATACTTAAAAATAGATTAACTTTTTATGTCAAAACCTTTGTAATAACCAATGTTAATCAAACTGAAGGTTGCTAATAACAGTTTATACAAAAATAGTAGAGAAATTTTTTTTTAATTTCAGAAATTCGAAATAATATAAATAATATATTGAGTTCTTTAGACATAAAATTTCAGTAATGTGATTATAAATTTATAGTTTTGAATATCCAAAAGTCTATTCCACACATTAATTTTTACCAAACCAAAAGAAAGTAAAAAAATAAATAAATAAACATGGAATATCACAAAATAGTGTTTTGCTTATTACAACAAAACGGTAAACCAGAACAGTTAACAGTTCTTTTTTAATTATTGTTATTGTAATTACTTACCTACATTAATATAATTAGGATCTATTGCACTAACCTGTAACAAAAAAAAACAATTAGTATTTTCGACTTATTCAATTATTAACAATCAATTACATAAAAACAAAATTGCATCATAGTTGCAAATAGTGTTTGAAAAAATGGCTACTTCGAATTGCTTCCATAGTATAATTGTATTAATTGTATATACTAATGGTAATTAACCGCTCATATTTTATGAAAACAGATTATGTTAATAGACACAATTGAAATATATCGTCTTTTAATCTACATAAAACAAAAACTTTAAAAAATAAGAGAAATAGTAGCCATACATATCATACAAAGTAAAGCAAATCACTTAAAGTTTCAGAACTATGTATGTCCATCATTAGTTCAGAAAGGTTCTTGCGCAGCTACTGATATGATAGCGTAAGGGTATATACAAATTACTCCCAAAAACGATAATAATCTACTTAACTGCAACATGTCATGTAATGAAGTACAAGTAATCTCAAATCATCATATATATATATATATATTATATCCAACTAAATTATGAACATTATTATAAAAAAACCTTCAACCTTTCATTTGAATTTTAATAATATATGTAGTCACATTAAATGTACATACACAACTATAAAATTGTTATAATACTAATAATTTGCACTAACGGCACATTTAGTAATTTGTATAAGTCAAAATGATTACAAAATACGTATGAATAGCCGGCACGATTTGTGTTCTTGCGTTTGATGTTAATATTAGATTATTATCGCATTTCCTTTGCATGGCACATAGGTCAATAAGAAAAATTTGTTACATGTTATTATTACTAATAAAACGATGAGCTATTAATAGTTTCGTATAATTGAGAAAAATGTAAGTTTAGCTTGAATTAAAAAAAATAAATTATTTTTGTAATTAAATTGAATAAATGATTTCCTACTTCTATCTGCATTCATTGGCAAATTTTAAATGTTGTTATGTTGTTATGTCATAGCAACATAATAATCCAAAAAAATTTAAAAAAATCCACAGTCACCTGCTTAATTACGTCAGTTTTAAGCTCTATTATTTTAATTAAAAGTTACTTGCAGAATTTAGACAAGGTGTTGTTGAAAACCTTCCACAAATTAGTACGCTACTTTCGGCTGTAAATTTACAAAACATTTAACCTGTAAAACGGATAATCTGGAAACTTCTACGTTCATCCCAGTTGGAGGAAACACAAACATCACTGCAAATAAGGTTGAAGAGATTGCGTATGGTTCCCTTTAAAATGCTGGTTGTGAAGGAACTAAAGTGTACTGTCTACTGCTGACAATAAATATAGAGAATAAATCTTAATTAAATGCTTATATTCTGCAATAAAAAAAAATAAATGTTTTCAAACAAAAAAGTTATTAATAGTTAAAATTATGAGACGGCCTATGGGCTACCGCGTACATATTAAATATGTTGCCATCATTAATTTTAATTTCAAATAATATATTGTTTTTTTGTACAAAGTGGTATTATGTTGCCAAATAATTGTATATAATATATCCAGTTTCATGTTTCTTATCCTGTGTAACACAATTAAGCTGACACAAATACGAAAGGTAGCAGAGAGGATATTAGGAAAATATACTCGGAGAGAATTATGTTATTGAAGTAGTATGTTTACACATGACACTTTTAAAGCTTGCACCGTTATTAAATTTCCCAGTCCACACCAAAGGAAATATTGCCAAGGATGTGGAAATATTGAATAATCGTTATGCGCTCCACACAAAGCGTGGGAACGCTCATTGTCTCAAGGGTGAACTAAAGCATATATATGTTTACAATATGAAATGCTATAGGATTACATAACAGAAATAAAATATACATTAGTTTAATAAAGTGATCATAAAAATATTATTCATCTCCCTATTAAGTGCCCCAACTTAATGTCGTCATTATAACAAATAAACAACACTATCATATATATGCTCTTCTTTATAATGATGCTTTGTAGATTTCATGATACACTATACATTTCTATAGAAGTAATTTAGTTTAGAAATTTTTTAATATTTGTAGTATATAATTATTAATTCGTAACTAATTTAAATATAATTCAGATATATTATGTATTATAAATATGCATATATTATCGCCAAGTAATTATAAAAAAAAACATAACAAAATAAAATTTAAAAACCAAAATACAGAAGAAAGAAAAACATGGATTTAACATTAAAAACAGACAAATCAATGGTTTCATAGTAAGTGTAAAAATGTAATAAATTAGTCAATATTAAATCAAACCCTAAACAACCACTCTCCAACAAACATTGTAGACGTATTTGATAATTAGTGATGAGAAGTAGTTATACCCAATTATTTACTTTGTTAAATCCGGTACACTCAACTTGTAATAATTTCTCTATTATAAATGTGTTAAGTTAAGTAAATCTGATATTTTGGTTGCGCTTAAGAACAGATTTTAATGATAGCGAATCTGGCCGCATACCTAGTTTCGTTATGAAAGACTGCCGATATCTTTGTCATTCCACTATAGATCACTTTCAACCTTATTTTCAACCATATTAGTTTTCTTGATTTTCTTGATATATGGAAAATCTTTGATATTCCATTATAGATCATTTTCAACCTTATTCTTAACCATTATAGTTTTTTTTTTTATCTTTATATATGAAAAAGATCTCAAATTTGCCCAGTTTTTATATCTGGCGGTAGTGCTGTCAAACGATCTGCTTTGATAATTTCACTTCAAAGATTGTAGATAACAAGAGTCAAGTTAATTGTATATAGTATACAATTAACTAACGTGAACGTCACCGGCATAAAATTCGATACATAGATAATGTGTAGCAAAACTTTTATTATGATTTGCGCATTAGCTCAAATATATTTTGCAATCAATGTATCAATAATAATCAATAATAAATCATATCTCTAATATAAGTAAACGCAAAAAATAAAGTTTTATTCCAAGTCGAACTAATTGATTTAAGATATTATGTTTCTGTAAATCCCATAACAATTTTCTCTTATTTTGTTCAGTATTGTTCACAATTAAAATGAGATTAGACAACTAGTGCTTTTACAATTAATATATTGTTTTAAATGCTACCGGCTCTTCTAGAGCTGATGCTCTTATTCAAGATGAACGATTACAGTATTATGCAGCTTAAGTTGTAGTTTCAAGATATAGTCTGCAGAATGCTATAAAACGGATTTGCTAAACATGAAACTACATCAAAAGAGTTGGCTCAATCAAACAGAATTGTGCAACTCTTGGTACAAATCTTTAGAAATAGGAAAACTACAGCTGTTAGTACGCGTAACAAGTTGTAAAAAGTACAACATGTAACAATTAGTAAGAAAATCGTAAGAAGAAGGTTAGTAGAATACGGATTACTTTACGCTCTCGCTTTTTGACATGGGTCCCCAGATAACTGACATAGAATATGAAAAGACCTGGACACAAGTTTGCACAATGCAATATTGTGTCAAGACTCAGTTTTGATGGTTGCTTGGTAATGGTGTGAAATAAAATTAGCTTAAAAATTTGTACCAAGTTAGTGCTTGTTAATGGATAAGCAATGACTGCCGACAAATGCATTAGAAAGTTCTTAAATCCAAATGTAGAGTCTATTGACATATTTATTGACAATACGTTTGTAATAATCCATAATAATGCCAGTTCAAATCCACCCTAAATTAGCATGCAAAAAAACAGAATTTAAATCCGATTAAACATAATGTCCCATTGTGGGAAAACAAATTCGAGCTAAAATACGTGAATAAAAAGAACTACTATTCGATACATTATTGAAGAAATTACAAAAAAAATGGAAGGTGTAATTTCAGCTTGAGGTAGCAACACACGCTATTAATTTTTATAAATTTTTTGTAATTTGTTGTTCATTTTTTATTCAACGTTCTATTCATTATTAAAAAAATGGTATGATTTTATTTATTAAATAAACAAAACAGTACCATTTGTTTAATTACATTAACATTTTTTATACCTTATCATTCAAAATAATAAATGGTTATCAAAATTAAACTTGTCTAACTTCGCTAAACGTTGTTAAACTTATATAAATTACGCGGACCAATTTTTTTGTACTTTAATTTCAGAAAGACCATTAACACATAATATTTAATAAATTGGACTCAGTAATGATCTTTTAATTTTTTCCAAATCATATTTAGATAATCGTAGTCAATTTGCCTAATACAATAATTGTATCTAAAATCTGAAATAATCTAAAATACAATATTGATTTAGTAAATAACTGGTGTAATACTAATGATATCTTGTTTAATAAAAGTAAATTCAAATTTGTTACATTTGACAAAAAATCTAATCTAAGTGCATCTCAATATTCATAAAAAAAACTTTTACTATACGTTTATTATATGTTTATGTTCATAGATAGATTCAACTTTGGTGAATCCTGTAATATTAGTTTAAGTTTACTTTTTAATGTCAGGTGCAATTCTGATCGCTGTAATTTTTGTTATTGAAATGACGTAATTTCTAAGACAAAATTCACTGATGACAAAAGTAACCAAGATCAGAATCGACCTCTAAACTATTATCTATTTTTTTTTTTTTAATACTACGTGCCAATTACAAAGCCTCAGACTGCTTCTACAAACCAATTGAAAAAAAAAAAAACTCGGCAATAGTAAAATCAAGACCTAATCCTATAGCCAATATTATAACTGGTAGAACTTCGTTTTGATTCCAAAGTTTTTAAATTCAAATGCTTTATTATAGAAATCTACGTACTTTGTTCCTGTCGTCCACAGCACGTTATATTGTGATAACTATTGTATTATTTTTATTATATATTTTTCGTTATTTCTAGTTTTTGATCTTGTATTGCAGATTTTGATTTCAAAAACAGTTCTCCATTTAATTCTTGAAAATATTTTATTGATTTATTATGTGTGTTAGATGTTTACTACGCCATTTCTCCTTGTTGTTCTAGGTAAAGTAACTCTTTGTTTACAAGTTTTTGAGTAATGTACTTTATGTTTGGTGATGTTTTTTTTCACGGTTTAGCTCTTTAAGCTCCTTTTTATTATGCGTAACAAATAAACAAGTGCAGAGATTGCGTACGTGTATAGACATATTTAATTTAGAAGTATTTTTCTCAGCTTGTTATTGAATATTGTGTTTATAGTTTCATTTCATGACATAATTATCTATAATTGTGTTTTGCATAACATCCAGAAAGTTATATGTTACAACTTCTTTCATATAGCTCATATTCTAATATCATTGCTTCAGTATTAAAATGTATACCTTTCTCTATACCAATAATGTTGCATATGTATTACCCAAAATGCAAATGGATGTCTTTGCTTATTTGTTCTACAGTTTTTACGCGTTGAAGAATCGTCCATGTAGATATAGTAGTTACTTACTTAAATTGTGCTTTATTCATTTATGTTAAAACTACATTTGATTCTTTTAAGAGCATTGGAAATAGTGTTAATACACATACAGAACAATGTACTATTTTATGTATCTCATTAGAATATTCGTCTTTTTAAGTTCATTGGTCGTATTAGCCAAGATATTATATAACATATACAAAGAGGTAGCTCAGTTATAAAGTAGTAATGTTTACATTTTTTTTTTTTTAATTTCTTTAACTAATTGTTTATATTATGCCATTTGCTAAAACTATTATTGACATTATAGTAAATTTGTCTTATTTCCACATTTTTCTTTATCTCGGCCGCTAGTTGATCATACTTACTTTTTTATCAATGTTGTCACAGTTATATGTCTATCAAATATGTTTGTTTGCTGATTTTATCACAACATGTTACGTCCGGTCTTTTGTGTTTTGTCTGGTAACAAGGCTCCATAGGATTTTTTATAATTAGTTTCAATAAACAATGAGGTTAGGCAAAAGCAATATTTGTAATGATAGTTATCATTCTCACTTCGTTGCCAACTATTTCTTTATTCCTAAAATGCGCTCAATATATTGCTATACCTAATGATGGTGATGTGTTCTTAGATTTATGCTTTTTCAATATCAGTTAAATTTCTGTGATTAATGCTGTGGATGTTTTGTTAAAACAAACAACATCATAATGCAAAAGATGTAAAATGTGATACTATAATAATAATATAATGTGTAAGTTTCCTCAAGTTTGGAAATAAAGCTATATTATGCCATTGCATAAATCTGGGCCATAGAATTTTGATTGCTAAGTTTCAAGCTGTAGGTTTTCATGATTTTATTGTTGCGTGGTTGTCGAGCTAATTGAAAAATCGTACTCAGTGTGTAAAAATTAATAACTTTTTATCACAACCAAATATTGTTTCATCTGAAGTTCCTCAAAAATCTTATTGTGAACCAATTCTGTTTTTACTTTTTATTAATAATCAATCTTTCTTATTCTATTAATTCTTCGTCTTATCTTTTATTTGTTAACAATTTAAAAATTAATAAAAAAACATCATCTATCAATGATTGCATTAGTATGCAAAACAACTTAGATTTTGTTCATTCATAGTATCTTATTAGTAACTTGTTGATTAATGCAAATAAATGTTTTTCGATAACTTTCAACAGAACTTTAAGTAAAGTATCGTATGACTATACTATCGATAATAATGTTACACAAATAAAAAAAATTTGACCCAAAACTAACTTTGTTATAAACTATATGCAACCGTGTTTTCAAATGTTAGGGTTTGTTTACAAAATGTCTACTGATCTCCAAGCACACTCAAACTACTTTATTCGCCTTGGTACGCTCGCATTTAGAGTACGCTCCGTCAGTTTGGTGCCCAAAACAATTTTTTTGGTTTATTATCATACAAATTAGGCATTTTGTTCAAAAATTACAATTTTATCCACATCGGCGCATAAAAAACGATCACCTTTACGTGGAGTTATGATAACTGAGATCGATTGCAAAAAGCTACTAGTAACTCTTATTTAAGTTACCCAACAATAATCGCCAAACTAAATTCTACCAACCAAAGTGGTAAAATGTGCAGAATTGCATCACATTTCAATTACCATTATATACTAATTGCTATATCGTTCGTAACCTTAAAAAAATCTAATGGTTCTCCATGACTTTTTACCACTTCTCTAAAGTTGTCTTTGATTTTATTTATTAAATCTTCTGTATTTGGGTTAAACAGTTAATGCGATAGAAAACACCTTGTTTCTCCCTATTTACCCCCTTTCCTAAACTTACTTCTTCCTCTTCTCCTTCCATTCTAATTATTGTAGTTTGTTTGTTTTTTATAACAATGGTAAATAATTTATCTTATAATCAATTCTATTTTCATTTAAAATTTCAAAGATTTTATTCCGACCTTCATAATCAAAAGTCTTTCCTAAATTAACAAAAACTATAAATATTGCATTTCCTACTTTTATTTCTTATACTATTCTGAAAATCGGTATTTATCCCTCCTCATA
This sequence comes from Tachinus rufipes, assembly GCA_963932245.1. NCBI lineage: Eukaryota > Metazoa > Arthropoda > Insecta > Coleoptera > Staphylinidae > Tachinus > Tachinus rufipes. The sequence continues at coordinate 58,496,833 of OZ010744.1, forward strand.
TATTTTTGGTTAACTAGTCTGTATAAAATATCTTTAATTATTAATTCTGTATGTTTTATAATTTCAGCTGGTATCATATCTATTCTTCTAATTATAGTTTCAATAATCAAATAAACAAATTTTAATTTATTTTGTGTCGGCGGTTAGAAATCAGCTAAGTCATGCTGACTAATGTTTTTTTTTAATTTGTGCGCCTTTTGTATATGTTATTTTTTGTATTCTTTATGTTTATATTGTAAAACATCATTATTTATGTATATTTGATGTAGATGTAAATGGTAAGATTTTTTTATACCGTAGATAAAATATTATTATCTTTTTTGTCATTTTATTATTCTTTATATCTATACTTTTGAACCCATTCATTACTTGCCCCTTTATACCGCTCTTCTTTTCTTTTTTTTGTATTTCCTCTTCCCTGCTGTTATTGTATTGCTTTTTGGCTATACCAACATTAATTTAAATTTTTCTATAACCTATATCTATTTTTTCATTTCATCCTCAATTTGTTTGTTATTTTTCTTTATTCTTATGTTTTTTTTTTTAATTTTTAATTTTCCATCTATTTTGTATGATCCATTCCCTATTTTCTTTTTACCTACTACAGGTTTGTCCTCTTTGCTAATTAGTATTCAAATCTCCTAATATAATTAAATTTCGTGTTCTTTTATGTACTTAATTCTAGTTTATATTTCATTATAGACATTTTCTACATTATGACAAAGATAAAGTTTTGTATTTATCTTAATTGATATAATTAAATATCACTTACTTGAAGAAACTGTTTACTCGATAGCTCAATGATAGAGCCCTTGCATATCATACAAGCAGTCCAAGGTTCGATCCTTGACAAGACTAATTAAGATCTTGCTCTTTATCCGCCAGGGTAGTTTGAAGCCTCTTTAAACAAGTCGAAGAAATACTGTGGCAATGTAAAATAGCCGTAAAAAACAATGCAAGAATGATTACAGTTTTATCTTTGCCTTATTCAAGAAAACTATTTAGAATAAAAAATAATTAGCTCCTAGTGTGAGGCGTCGAAGTTAAAAGTAGAAAAAAAGCTCAAAAAATAAAGATGTAGAAAAGCGAGTTTACCATTAGTAAGTAGAAGAAAAGCTAAAATTATTCCCGTAATTGCAAGATGAAGTGCTTCAAGATAGTAGGTTAGGTATGCTTATTTTACGGCAACAATATTCGCTATGACGGTACTGTCTTTGGGTTCTACGACTTCTCTACTGCATCCTTTGCACTGCCGCTGTTTGGTTAGAGAGTGCTTATTCAACTCAAGCTCCGTTTTTTTTTAATTTTATAAATTTCAAAATGTAATATAGAAATTACTTAATATGTCACAACAACGTAAAAATACTTAACATTTGGAGGCGAGATTTAAGCAGTCTGTAAACACCAAAAATCAATAGTACGGTTAATAAAATCTCTTTTAAAAGTTTCGGTCCCACATCTCTGAACTGTCAGAGAATATTTGTAAGAATTCCTAGCAAGCCTTGTGCTGGCAATATTTCGTTTAAACATTGTCCATTAAAATGTTTTTGTAGAATTTTTTTGTGTGTACTCAGAAAGTGATCTTTATGCAAAAAAAAGTAACCCACGTCAAATTTTAGCTCTTAAGAATCAATAATACACGTGTCGCACTGCCTTTAAAGTTTTAGACGTAAACCGCTTACCTTACTTAAAAAACATTACTAGAATGCTAAAATTTTTCCAAACTAAAATACGTCATTTTAAGGCTTTCTAAATTAAAAGATTGATACTTATTAAGTATATTATTTATATAAAAACTTAAAGGTAGTGCGACAGGTGTTCTTTTGAATCTTCAAGGTTGAAATTTGGCATGGCTTACTTTTTTGCATAAAGATCATTTTCTGAGGGAGCACAAAAAAATTCCAAGTTTTTTTTTAAACCGGTCTAATACACAAGGTGTACATGTAAAGTTGCTGTATCTACAATAAATGTTCGAAATTACTTCCTCCAGCCTGGATACAAGCATTCAATCTTTTCGTCATAGAGTGCCAAACTCTTTCAAACACACCAGTAGTGACACTCCGCCGTGCAAATCGCATCGCAATCGAATCGAAATGACGTCAGAGAATTTAATCGATCGCTTTAATGATTTTACACCGCCTACTACTACAGAACTAATAGATCGGAAAAGGTCGGTATTGACTTTTAAATAAAGTGAGATGAACATATATAAGTGTATGTGCGAGAAAAGGATCGTTCAAAATATTGCAACAATGTATACATTTATTATGATAAAAAATCTATTATATATTTTTTAATTAGGTGTTAATAATACAAAATAACACATTAATGAAATTTATGGTTCAGAAATAATTACTATATTATTAAATACAATTAAGGTTTTATAATATAAAGGCATTTGTTGTGAATCGAATAATAATGTTGTCTTGGCAACGTTGCATTTAATTTGTCGATTCTATCGATAGAATTCCGGTACTACGTTATTGCTTTCTGTCATAGAATACGTCAGTTTTTAAACATTTTGTTTCAAATCGAATCGACTCAAAGCGACTGATTTTTATGTATCGTCATTAATCTCTAACCTCAAATTGCAACATAAGGGTGAAAAGAAAACATCAACAAATTTTTATTTTTCATATCAAAATTGATTGAAATATTAAATAATTGTGAAAATAAATATATATAGTATAATTGTAAAGAATATTAAAGCATTTCAATGTAAAAACAGTGCAATTGTTAATTATAATAAACTTATTTATATCACATTTTTTAAGTAAACTGAAAAACTTGATTAAAGTATCAGTTTTATTATGAAAATGAATAATGAAATTTCTGGACTTGAATTAACAATAGTGAATTTGATTTCAGTTTTTTTTTATCAAATATTTTTTATTTAATAGTAAAATTATTGTTATCATTCAAAATTTTTACAATATATTGAAATAAAAGCACGATATTATTTACTAGATCTTCGTTTTTTGATACTAAAATAAATAATTTTCTGTTTGTGAATTTTGACTAAAAGTAACGTTTAATTGAAATTCCAAATTCCATAAAATAGCTTGCATTAATTTGTATTTAAAATAAAAATTAATGGCAAGTTTAAAAGCTTATGTAAAATAAATATTATAATATGTACACAGCACTTTAGATTGGCATAAGCAAGTGCAACGCATCAAACGATACTTTAGTGTATATTAAGTTGTCTATTATTACGGCCAATCAGCGGCACTGTAATTAAAATACATTCATTTTTGATACTATCCTTGTCACACACAATATATTCATTATATACCGCACTCACTTTAAAAAGCGATTACGATTATATCCGAGTAAGATTTCTATCGAATATTTTGTCATGATGGAGTACCAAAGCTAAACACGATCGAATCACTGACGTCATCTCAATTCGATTCGCTAAAATAACAAAGCTATTTCTTTTTAATTATTGTAAAATGAGTTAAACGACATCTTATTAAACATTGTTTTATTTAATTTTGGGTGTTCAATCATAATAAGAGATCAAGAAATAAAAATTAAGGCGGAAAATACGTTTTTTATCAATTGAGAATTGAATAGAATGAAACGTCACATTGACGTCATTGCGATTCGATTGCGATGCGATAGGTATGGCGGAGTGTCACCACTGGGTTGTTTCTAATAGAGTTACACCCAGCAATTATCCGATTTCGAAAGTCGCTCAAGTTGTACCGTTCTTATTATCATTGATCTTCCTGGGCCCTCCATTTTGTTTCAATGTTCCTGTTTCACGAAGACGTCAGTGAATGTTTTCAAAGATATTTCGGTCAAAGATATTACGGCCAGGAAACCGTTCAATGTACAATCGTCTAGCTTGTAATGAATTGCCATCAGCATGCCCATACATAAAATGCATGTCAGTCATCTTGGCGTTCGTATAGTGATTCATGGTACAGGAATTCACTAACTATTAAAGACACGTCAAACAGCCAAACGTCACTCAATCTAAACAACTGCGACCGATACATGATGATCAATGACGAGACGTATTCAAATGAATTCCACTTGTACATTAGTAGATAAAACAGCCGTTCCAAGTTATCGTTAAAAAAAAATTTTGTACTTGATAAACTCATTAATTTTTGTACTTGATATAGTCATTGGCGTACGCCATACTTTTATTTACATCAATTATTTCAACAAATATCGAATATGATTGCAGCAAATTTTGTTCACCCTGTATCTTCGAAACAAAAGAGTTTTTTTCAGAAATCATCATAGGACAAAATATTCTTATAATATGCTAGAAAATAATCTTGAATTTTTGCCGAATGTTTACCTAACACCATGTATATAATAAATTCAAATCACGTTTCTTTAAGGTAAAGTAAAAAAAAAACAATTTTATTAATGCACTCTTATTAATATGGTTTACTAATTATTATAGTTTAATTATGTCTCGTAGCCACTTTGCCATTAATGAATCGAGTTGAATGTTGCGGGACTTGAAATTTGCAATTACGCTCTGGATATACAAGACGCCATTCGACATTGCGATTAATTTGATGAATGAATCCAGCCCAGATATTACACGGAACATGAATATATACGGATTTAATATCAGGCGCGGAGTTTAGCTTAAATTAAACTACCCTCATAGATAAATTATTTCATCCCCGCTTGCTAGAACATGCATATAGGTTTGAAATTTTGCGAATGAGATTAAGTCATCTGAACGTATTCAAAATTTAAAGGGTATCATTAAGAAGAAAAGGTCAATGAACTTTACCTGCTCAAATGAAAGTATTGTTGCGTTAAAAGGGCAAAAGGTGGAAAGGTTAATCAATCGATCAATGTAATGACTGTAATATAATTCGTACGCCCTTTTTATTTAAACATATTTCTACATAAACCCAACACCTATTTTTATAGATAGATGTTAAACCCATAATGTATTTTATGAGATGTAAACCAAATTCATATTATATAATATACAATTATTAATATTTTGCATATTTTAAAATGTAAAATAATTGATTAAAATATATAATTCTGTTTCAAACCAACTTACCTTAATAAAGGGCGTTAAGAATGTACTAGAATATAAAACGGTTTTAATCTATTTATAATGTAATACTGATTTAAGTACGAAATTGAATACGTGCTTTCTTTTTTAATGCGCTTGTGTCACTGGAGCACTAACAAAGTTATTGGTAGACATTTTATAGCAAAAACAGCATAATTTAGGAATACAGTAATCACTCGACAACGTGAACAAAATATAACAAGGTGTGTCCATATTTGTAATTTATTCACGTTTATAAAAGATAATAAGTACAACTGCTTTGATAAATAATAATGTTGTTGACCACTATAAAAAAAATAGAAATGAAACAAAAACTGTTAATGTCAGAAATTGAAATACAATTAATCTTTTTTTTTTGTATAATAAAGTGCATATATTGCATTAGTAGCAACAATTAACATTTTCTATTACTTATAAATTTCTTCAAATTCAGCTTCAAAATTTCAAAACGTTCTGTAGAGATTTCCAAGAACATGCCAGTGTAAATATAGATTGTAGAAGTTGTTTAATTTAATGTTTGATACGAAGGGTAGATGAAATTTTCACTGAAACACTTTTCGAATTAAAATTGACCATGTTGAGAATATCTCTGTCAAATAGAAAGATTTAAAATAGAAAAGTTGATTTGCAAAAATGTTTTTTAATTACTTTGCAAGAAATTTATTGTTTTATAGACGTTTTTGTTATTTGTGGAGAGCTGATTTGATTGCCAGTAATTCTTATCTTTTTCAGTTTATATTAGATTAGCAATGTTTGCAAGATATTTTATAATCCTAATTAGTTTGATCGATTGCTGGTGAATTATTAAACAGTTTTCGCATCATATTATGTTGCAAAAACTGATTTTAAAAAAGATTTAAAATTTTATTAATTAGTTAAGTTTTACATCATTCAAATTTCTCAGTCCTTAATTTAAGATTTAAAAGCATTGAGATAAATTAATCAACTAGATATAATATAAATGTATATGCAATAATCAATCTCCAATACTTTTTTCAGACTAGTTTTATATTTTTTTTATATATGGATATTGCTTTCAAGTTATAAGAACTCATAAAAAATAAATAATAAAATGCGAGGTAAGAATTAAATTAACGATCATTTAAGTTGGTTACTTTATTATGTTATTTTAAGGATAACAGTTATCTCTCTTTAAAAAGATTATATACATTATGTAGTGCCAACAATTTTTTAATAAAGAATAATTGAAAAGATTGTATCTCCACCTAAGTATCCAGTCAGCAAATACAAAATTATGGATCAGGACAAAAGCCTTTCACCAATTTTCGTTATCTACCCTTTGCCGTTTTATTATACCTTAGATTTGATAGCTTCTATATAAACTTTATGTATTGTGATTTCATTCATTCAATATCACCATTATCTAAATATTATAAACTCCTCAACATTGTAAATAATATCCAGCATATCTTGTATAAATTAAATACAAACCTAACCAACAAGTAACAAAACAATACATAACTTTAAATAATAATTATAGAACAAAATATTAATATTTATTCGAACAACAATTTTCTATTGATATATTTACCACATACGTTTGAGAAATTATTCAAATAATTAATTAAAATAATATGTTAACATATTAAAAATACACTAAATAAAATTAATATTTACTAATTTTATATTTTGATATACATATAACCATAACAATTACATTTAAAAATAAAAGTTTGCTTAATCTGATTCGGAATTTCTTATTAGCTGTAGACAAGTATTTTCCTACAAAACGACAAGCATTAATTTACACAGCTCTGAACTAAACGTGTATATATTACAAGGGGTTAGTAATTTCTAAAGAAGTTAGTAGTATTTATAGCGCACGGTTAAACTTACTAGCCCTTTCTCTTTTAACACCGTACTTCCAAAATCACGTTCCTGTGCTACCGTTGTGTACGTGTGTAGGTACCCTTTTTTCATCGTTGAAATTGCCTTATGCACCAAAACTCGTTTGAAACTTAGTTATTTACAGAATGCTTACAATTACAAACTGCAAAATTGAATTAACAGATTTAACAAAAACAAACTTAATTGTATTACAATTTAAAAAAATATAATACATATATAATTTTACTTCACTTAAAATATGTGACTAAATAATGACATCGTGTTTATATTCAAACATGCTAATTATCATCAAAAACGCAATGGAAAGATAAAACATTTTGTAAAGCTATGTTAACATATATGCGTCGTTTGTGTCAAAAAACCAACCATTCCAATCCAATATACAGTGAGTCCGCGGATGAGGAATTAGAGAAAAAATCTTTATTATTCATTTTACGACCGAAAGACATTTTTTATAAAAAGTTCTGCTTGTTGAGAAAATGAATTGACGATCAGAAAATTTTGTACAGGGTGTTAATCAATTAGGAAAGTATGAAAATGCTTCGAGGGGTAATTGCCATTATTTATTAATTTTTACTAAAATTTTATGAAACAAAGTTGATTATAAACTAACGTAAAGTCTAAAAATTCAAATTTTTAAAAATAAAATAATAACAGTAGTTTTTATTTATTTGCATTTTACAAAAAAAAACAAGATAGCCGATTTTGTGTTCCTTTCATGATACGTCAGAATCTTATTTACATGTATTCGGATTTCGTAAAAGCATTTTCGAAAATGTCAACAAAAGAAGAGCGTATTTATTTATACAATGTTATGGTATTGGAAATGTTTTTAATGAAAAATTTCCTAATACGCCGGTGTCAAAAAAGCATTGCAAAGATTATTAAAAAAAATCAATAAAACTGAGTCAGTGATGAATGTACAAAAATAAAAAAAAAACTATCAAAATGATGCAGCTACATTATTAGCAAAAAGGTCAGTTTTAAAATAACTCAAAATTATCTTTAAGGAAGCGTGCAGAAACACTGGATTTAAGCATAAGTGTATAACACACAATTTTTAAAGAAAACAATATTAAACGTTTAAGCCAAAGATGCGGCATACACTTGAACCTGGTGATAAAAAAAGACGTTTAGAGTTTTGTTCATGGATAATTAAAATTTTCCTTGAAAACCAAAGATTTCATAGATTTATTTTTTTTACCGATGAATGTACATTTTGCACAAAATAGTAGTCATTGAGCTTACAAGAATCCTAATTACATAATAAACATACAAAGTCAACGTTACAAAAAAGTTAATGTATGTTTTTATGATCGGATCATTGGCCCATATTTTATAGAAGAAAATTTAAACCAGCACGTGTATTTGAACATTTTGGAACATTTTGTCTTACCATTTCTTAATACGTTAGAGCCAGAAGTACGTAATAATTTGTTTTGGCAACAAGACTGCTGCCCTGCTCATTGCACAGCCTTGGTCAGTCAATAGTTACATGATCATTTTGGCGCTTAGTGGATAGGGAGATTTGGCCCAAATTAATACCCAGCTAGGTAGCCTGACCTTTCATTATTAGATTTCTTTTTGTGAAGTGCCTTAAAACAAAAGGTTTATTCAGATGATCTTCCACATAATAGAGAAATATTAAAACAACGCATAAAAGAAGCTATTCATGATCTGAATGTGCCGCAAACAATTCGTAAAGTGTACGGTAGATTTATAAAGTTAGCGGAAAAGTGTGTCGAGTTGGGAAGTAGCTATGTAGAATAATTTTTTTTAAATCGAATTTTTATTTCTAAAATTATATTCAGACTTTATGTTAGTTTATAAACAACTTTGTTTTATAAACATTTTGTAAAAAATAATAAATAATGGTACTTATCCCTTGAAGCATTTCCATACTTTCCAAATTTATAAACACCCTGTACATGTGATCTAAAACTCTCTTATCGTCATTTCATTTTCTCAACAAGCAGAACTTTATATAAAGAATGACTTTCGTCGTAAAATGAATAATAAAGATTTTTTCACTAATGAGTACCCATCCGAGGACACACTGTCTAAAAATGTGTATTTCACAACAAATAACAACTAGCTCAAGAATGGATTGTGCAATACTATTTATTGTACCACATATCTCAAGCCATTATTAATTAAGTTAACTGCTCTGATACCGGCACAGTCTAGCAACAAAACACATTAAAACAAGAAAGTCATCTCCTTTATTTATAATTACTGTTGTAAATCAATCTAATTATGATATAATTGCTTTGTCAGAAACACACTTAAACAGTAGCCACTCCGACGATTTGGTGAATATAGTAGGTTACAACCTAGTTCGTCTAGTCTAGATAGACCACAACGTAGTGGCAGCGTAGAATTTTATATTAAAAGTGACTATGATTTCAAAACGGTATTTTCAGAAAAGATATGTCTAAAGAAGAATTATAAATTGAGTTAAAATTAGCAAGAAAGTCTGTATGTGTGGGAGTAGTGTACCGGCAACTCAAAGGTAAATTTCGATCATTTGTGGGTAGCTTTGAAAGAGTTGTTTATGATTTTAATTTTCAAGAAGGTTTTATATTTGTATGAGAAAATATTGCCTTATTAAAACTATATTACCAATCGCAAATATTTTTTTATTTTATTAGATTCACTTGGCCTCTACCAGATTATTTCCGAACACACAAAAATCACTGAAACTACGACAACTCATCTAGATTTATTTATTGTTAATGATCTATAAACTGTAACCAAATCAGGAGTAAAGAGTAACTTTTTGCTCTCTTTTATTATCTGTATTTAAAAAAGAAGCTCAACTAATATCATGACGTGATTTCAATCATTTTATTTATAATAAATTTATATCTGATTTTTACTGTGTTCCGTGATATCAAATATATTTTTTAATTTCAAACAGAAAATCTAAATAACTTTTTTTCTATCTTCCTTCGTTTCCGAGATAATAAAAAATACACATTATTTAGAAAACTTTTTATTTAACAAAATTTATTGTTATCGATCAAATTTTCCATCTGATTTTCGAAAAATTCTACGTATAAACCAGCAGGTTGTAAGATTTAAATTAGCATTAGTTGCCCATTACAAACCCCATAACATGTGTTAACTAAAAATATTTGTTGGTAAGCTCGTACCCTAACTGCGTACGGATTTCCTAATGACCAGATATGCTCATTAACAATATTAGTGCTATTGTATTATAGTAAAGCATTCGATAGAATTTGTCACACAATTCTAATTTCAATTCAATTTTATTGGTTTGGATTCTGCTGCTTGTAATTTAGTTAAAACGTATTTAAGTGATAAACAAGAAGTGCATATAAAAAACACCAATTTTTCTTCAGTTGATGTTAAATTAGGTGTACCCCAAGAATCTATTTAAGGTCCTTTGCTGTACACTGTATATACAACAGACTTACATAAAGTTATCTGCAACTGCAATTATCACCTATACGCGACGACACAAAATTCAATCATTACAAATTAATAATTCTTAGTCAAGAGTTATGGTTTTTGTATCAATCAAATCAAAAAAATTTCTTAATCGAAAAATCAAAGTAGTTATGGATAAAGTGTTGTATTTTACAGATTGCACCAAAAGATTAAGCATTCTAATAAATAGTAATCTTCGTTTTAAGAAAAATACTTCACTCTTAATAGAAAAATCTTACTCAGCTCTAAAGCCTGTTTATATAAACCTCCACTTTATAAATAAAACGGTTAGGACCATCTGATTTTTATCAAATCCAAAAATGCAGAATTCTTGTTTAAGGTTGATGACAAAAAAATCTCACACAAATTAAAAGAAATCAAATGGTTGTCTAGAGATAGTAAGTTACACTAGGGTTATTTTTATTATAAGGTCATTCTTAACAAAACTTCGCCATACTTGTTTCGAAAGCTGACATTTAGATCGACGGTACATAATATCTATGTTAAAAGTAGAGGTCTTTTGAGTATTCCAGAGCATAGACTACCATTATTTAAAAGGTCCTTTTCTTATAGCGTCGTTAAATGCCACAATTCTTTAAACATGAAGAATAACTTATATTTATTTAAATCTATTATAAATCTGTTTTGTTTGAGTAAAATTTTATTAATGCCATAATTGTGTTTTATGTCTTAGTATATTTGAATTAGATTTTTAGGTTGTGTGTGTATGTACAAACTTGTGCAATTTGCATTTTGTTATTTGATTTTTGATTATGTTTGATTTTATTTTATTAAATAATTGATCACTTTCTGATCTATTTTACTAATTTACAACTCTTTGGTCATTGTAATTTTTGTTTTATTTTATGACCAATAAATTTATTGATATTATTATCATCACCATCTTCTGGCTAAAGTGACCAAAATCATAGCTGCCGTATATCACACTACAGATTGACATAGCAAGATAACAGTAAACTGAAAGGACTGTATCATAAGTAAAAGCTATTTCACCGCTCATGTCACAACATACCCAGAAATACAAAAACCAAACATCTAATCCCAACATGCAAAACTATCACAAAAACTAACTTTGAATACAGAAAAATCAGTAAAAATAATGTTATTTTCAAACAGCAGCACCGAATTGTTAAAGATACTAAATCACTTACTCATACACATACTCTCCCAAAAATATCTATGCAACTATGTAGACTGTATATTTTAAGCTCATCATGCACAGACTTTTGGTAGTTCTATAAGAGTATCATCACAACGGTTGCATATAAAAAAAAAAAATATTGTCTAGTTTTTACACATTAGTATATGTTAGAAAGAACATTCAGAACTATCCAAATCATCAATCCAAACACAATACTCGAGAAATTCACAACTCTGCATTTCACGAAACTTGCTACTACAAAATCAAGTTATATAATGGCATTCCTGGAGTATATTAAAAAAACTGCCAATTATACATTTAAGTTAATAAACCTTTTTATAGTTTGCAAGAATGTTATTGTAATACACCCGTGTTTAATAATACTTTTTTGCTAATTTTGGTTCATACTACTACCTCTTTAAATATTTTACAATATTTTTTACAGCCTGCATATAGAGATTTCCAATAAAAAAACCCATTTTAATTATTAAAAAAAACATTTACTTCTTCTTAAGTAGTAAACATTTCTTTATTTAAATTTATTCATTAAAATCATAAAGTATACAGAGAGTATACTTTATGCTTTCCTGTCGTACTTGTTTGTATCACCATTCGATGATGGCCTTGTAAGGGTTGAAACTAGTTACATTTTTTTTAAATATATTAGCGATATAGTAAATTAAAATTGTATTATTTATTTTATAATTATCTACAACTTACATAATCTGATATTGGAACATACACTATTTTTAAAGAAATTTAACAGTAGAACATTAAATTGACGCAGTTTCGTATTCCTCACTATAAATAATATTAGTATGTATATCTAAATAGGAAATAAATGTATTTACCATCTATATGCATTGATACAGTTATTCCATATGTAAACTAATTTACGCTTGTAGCAATCGTTTTCTTTCAGTTTTACAATTTCATCAATGCGGTGATAACAGGATAATTTTATTTTATTGCCCTACTTCCTAGTAGATTAAGTATTGGTACAAATCTGCCTATATGTATTTACATATAAACGAGCCTCCAGCTATTAAGATATAATTTTACGATTTATATTTTAATAGAAACTGCAACAGGATGTCGAATATAAATTGATATTTATTGCATGATTATTGAGATAATCATTGTAGGTTTTATTTTTTTAATGGCGCGATTAATTTAATGACAGCTTATATTGTTTATTTTATGGGCGAGTTGTGTTTGCTTTTAATTTGAACATTAATTTTAATAAAAATGTAACAATTAGCACCTAAATGGAGAACATTAAGTTTTAGTATAACCAATGATCTAAGAAATACTTAACATATTTTATGAAATTCAAATTGTAATTTGCTATTTCATTCTCTACCGACATTTTTCGATTAAGACATTAACATTTATCGTGATTATTTATAGAAGAGCCACTGTACAAAAGTTTGCATGCATAAAATTTTAATGTTATATATGTGCTATAATTTTTATATCCTTATACCCTTTAGTAATTATAACATTTACTGTAAAAGTTTTTCAATTTGATTTACATATACAAATTAGATAGATAATAGTATATTCTATGTAGCACGTATGATACGCAAAAAGAAAAATTAACAATTTATTAATAATAAATTGTGCAACAAGCACGGCATAACACCTTTATCACAATTTCAGTAGTACGAACGGTGGAGACGACAATATGTCATATTATAACATTTAGGCGATCTGTCACTTTTCCGATGGCTATACTATACACACTTTTCTCATTCATTATGCGTGTGTAATGAAACGTATAAAACAGCGTAGGTTTCCTTAGCATTAACATTTGCATAATGGATACTTTACAATAAGAAGTAGCAGTATAGTAAGAAACAAATATTAACAAATCTAATATTGTAATGTTACTCAAATTGCTTGTGAGGCAACTCGACAAAAATCAAATATCCTATTTGTTTATTCGTCTATTGAATTTCAGTTTTCCACAAAGTATTTTTGCGACATCAAACTCAATAAAATATAAATCGATAAAATATATTAACTAAATAAAATGATTAAAAAAATGCCGTCCATAAACCATCAAATATAACTTCACTAAAAACATCGCATCTATAATTTTATTACCTAGATAACTTTATTTATGTGTTATACTTGTAACCAACTACGTTAGTTAATTTGCTATGATGAGATTATTATCCCAACCCGAGGCAGTCTTTGTACATATTGATTCATGTCCTGGCATCCACAAAGGGCAATATGATTTTAATAGATTAATAATATAAGGTCGCTACTGCTTTGATGGGGCAGCTTTATCTAATTATCGATATATGGAGTATATTAATTCAGTAGATGCAGGTTCTATTTTGTACCGTATATATATAAACTTGATTAACTGCATATTCAAACAATATTATTATAAAATTATCAAACTCTAGAATAATCAAAAGTATAAAAACATGTCAAAATAAACAAGATACTTTTTGTATAACATGTTATGAGCCTCATTCATCAATCACTGCTAAAGAAATTACAAATAATGTAAGATAGCCGTATCATAAATATGAACGTGATATTGTTAATAAAACAAAGATAATTTGGTGTAATAATAATCAAATAGAACTAGCAAATGCCATTTTATATAAAGATACAAATATGTGATAAATATACTAAAAATAACGTTTATTGTAATTTGCTAAAATTAAGTAAAAAAAAAACAATGTATCTTATATCTCATTGTACTTCTTTGTTAAGTTATACTGAAAGTATTTTTTATACCCTTTTTGATTTTTAAACATCAAAATGTAATATTTAAGAATTATTTGATATGTAATAACAAGATAAATATATCTTTGAATTTTAGCGAGTGAACTAAATTAGTTAGTTAATACATACTGTTTATAAAGAAGCTGTTCAAAAAGCAACTTCAGATTAGCTAGTAAATCAATACAAAATCAGATACATTATTTATAGTATTTAGAAATTACAACTTGGACAGACTAAAAAAAATCCTAATAAATTTTTCGAGTAAAATCTTTATTAAAAACAAAATTTGATTCTCAAATCTTCGACGATTTGGTTTACCGTTTGCAGCTCGTGTAATACTGAACTATTTTTTTGCCTACAGTCTGACCAAAGAGTAGCTTTCATACGTCCTCTATCTTTCTGACATCCATATAATTTTCCTTGCATCAAGACATTTATATTCCTCCATTTTGCACCGATATAGTTTATCTCTTTATTTGTCTCTGGCAGATGTATATCAATTTAATCCTTTTTAGTTTCAATTTTTCGTCATACAATAAATTGATGAATGAGGCTTTTTTCAAATGACCATTTTTACAAAAAGTTATCTTTACAGTTATTCTCAATTTTTCCCATATTATTTCATTATTCATTGCACTAATCACCAATCTTCTTTACACTTCATCTAAATATGCTGTGCACATATGAAAAATCAGTTTACAAAAAACCTTTCCTTCAATCATTTTGTTTACATAAATACTGATTCATTCGACATTAATTTTGAGGTCATATAAAGTTGCATGTAACTATATTATTCAGATTAAATAGACCTCTATGAGTATAATGTACTTTTTGACATTTTGAATTTTAGTTTCCATAACAAATAAGTTCTTGGCGTATCTCTGATTCAACGTCAATATGATGTTAATGTAGCAGATTTAATTGTCAATTATATACTTATGTTTATTCAAAACAATTTGACATAGTTCCCAACTTATAAAATGAAAATATTCCCAGCAGGATTAATTTTATTGAATAATTTGTTTAATATGCAACAGAAAAATTGATCCATCCTCTATCAAAGATTTCATATGTGTAAATATAAAGTTAGTCTTGAAATATCAAGTTTGTGCATACAATTTTTAATATTTAAATAATTGATTCTGATCCTTAATTTTCTGTTTCTCATTTTGTAAATATGTAAAAAAAATGCTCAGTTGTCAGTTCCTCTATAGGTGCGTCCCGTGAGAATCAGGAAACTTAAGCCAAATTGTCGGAGAGAACCGGCCAAATAAAATACACGGCTTATAGCAAACACTGACCGGACCGAAACTACTAGAACAACACACGCATGACGTCCGGAAGCTAAAAATAAATAGACTAGATATTGTAATACTATAATGAACAAGTCAAACATACCCCATGGAGGTTCCGCTAACGGGCAATCCTCCACTACCCAAAATGTAGTCTGCTCATTATATTCTCTGAGGTGAGCAAACCAATGACAGTACGCAAAGATGTGGCAACAAAAAACTTAAAAAACAATTAAGAACTCATTAGAGATCTCAACCTCAGCAAGCAAAGGCAAGATCAAAACCGCAAAACCTAAGCTTTCGAAGGTGGCCAAACGTAAGCTCCAAAGACAAAGAGATGCACAATGATACTCCACACTACCTGTACCCCGGGTTCATCAAGGACGCAAAAGCAAAAACCTATCAAGCAGCACCCAGGAATCGCAAAAACAACACAAAAAAATGACAAAAAAACCTAAAAAAAACTTTTAAGGACACTCTTAAGAGCATTGCATTAGCAATGATCCCGAAAAGATTCCTTAACTGTTACCTCAACTCCAAGAAATCAAAAACAGTAAACTATTTTGTGTCGGATTGACAAAACTGAAAAAGAGCAGACATCGCCCCGTTTTCAGTAATGATCCTTTAAAGGAGATTCCTAAAAATCACATGTATAGACAAGCCAACCAAACAGTAGCTCCTCAGCAAATCGACCAAAAAAACCCTACCGGAAAGCAATAACGGTAATAACATGTGTACCGGGACTACAGCTGAAACCAGCAACTCTCCTAAAAAAATTAGCGGTGCAGAGGGAAGACCGTGGATCAAAATCCAACTTTTGCATATATTTGCGTATATTGTCAAACACGATATTAATATCGCCCTTATCTAATAGATCTTTAAAGGTGAGATAAAGAAGTTAAGCATACCGGACAGATGGCTGCTAGCAGCACAACCCATATATAAGCCTCGTACATGCATCATAGTAAAGCATGTACTTAACCTAATGCCAATATGACCTATGTTTCACAAATCTAGTAAAGCCAAAGTGGTGATGATAAGGAAGAGAACCAAGAAAGAAAACTGCTGCAGCTGACAAGCAGCGGGTATGTCGCACCGCTAAACATAAAAAGTGAGAAACTCCTAGAATTTATAGTAGAATATAGGCTTAATACCATAAACAGAAGTAACGCGCGTAGCAAGGTTATTGATATAACATTAGCAATTTATAAAGCATGTGACGTGATTAAAAAGTGGTACCTGTTGGACGAGCCTTCATTGCCTAATATCCTATTCAATATCAAATCTAAAGAAATTCTCCTTATGGAGCCCGAGAAAAACTAACTGGAATCTATACAACAAAATACTAATTAGTCAGAATATTTCATAATGAAAAACATATTAGTCAACTCTATTAAAACCGCTTTTGATAAGAGCTGCCATAGCACTGTCAAGCACACCTCCGACAAGATTACTTGGTAATACAAAGGGCTTGACAGAGCAAGAACAGACACTAGAAAACTGCCCAACAAATAAAAAAAAATGACGATGACATGGCTACATATAGAACCAATAATAGAATTATAAAAAAAAAAAGATCGTAGAAAAGATCGTAGAAAAGATACTGCAAAGACATTCAAAACGATCCCGCTTGCTACCAAAAAACCTTAACCAAATACCGTAATAGAAACATTGAATCCATGCGGACGAAAAACTGGAAATACACAGTCGGTCAAGGACACTCTGCAAAAGCTGCTACAGTCACACTTCCAGATCTCTATACCGACGGCAGCTTCTGATCAAGAGGACCTCACTCACATTGCCAAACAAAAAAAAGACTAAAAAAAGCAAAAACCACAACAAATCAGTCGTCAGAATCCGATGAAATTT
Source organism: Tachinus rufipes (assembly GCA_963932245.1). Classification (NCBI taxonomy): domain Eukaryota; kingdom Metazoa; phylum Arthropoda; class Insecta; order Coleoptera; family Staphylinidae; genus Tachinus; species Tachinus rufipes. Next base: position 58,514,291 of record OZ010744.1, read on the forward strand.
ATTCCATTATGCTACAGAAAAGGTTTGCAGTGCTGAAAGAGTCTCTATGCAAAATCCTCAAAGCAAGCTTAGCACTTTTACAAATACCAAGCAGCTGGAAAGCAATTAAAGTGGTGTTTATACCAAAGACATGAAAACCCAGCAGCACCAGTATGCCTACCAAACCAAAAAATCTAGTCAGCAAGTGCAAAAAAACTATCCAATGCAAAAAAATAGTTTTAGTTTCTTTTTTAGACAATAAAGGGGCATTCGACAATACTACCTTTAAATCCAAGGAATAGGGTATATTTATAGTCGTCCAACAATAGGTTAACTGTATGCTCAAGAACCATAACATTATATAGAAAAATTGTAAGAGCCAAAGTCGCCGGTGGGTACCCATAGTGAGGTGTACTTTCTCCTACTGTAGTGTATAATCATGGACAACTTACTTTAGATACTCAATAGCATGAGCATCTTAGCCCTAGGCTACGCAGACGATCTCACTATGATTGCATACGGAAAGTTGGAAGCTACATTGTCAAACATGATACAAAGTGCACTAAATACCGTAAAAAAATAGTGCAAAAAATGGTTATCAACTCAAGCAAAACGACAATTGTACCGTTCACAAGACGACAAAACTCGAATGATTGATAAGATCAGACTTCATGAAGAGCCACTGCATCAGTAAAAAATTTGATGTAATAATACCACAGCAAATCAAATAGATAAACAATAGATACCTGGGAACAGTCAAAAAAACTAGCTGGTACACAGATGAAGCCAAAGACCAAAAGAGCAACGATGCTGGAATCTACACACAACACTAAAAAAAGCAAACTTCGCCCCAACTCTTCCGCTGCCATTGAAAAATTACCTGCAATCACCAGTAATAAAATCCAAACTGGTTATAACCTGCATATACAATCTGGAAACACTGGCAAAGTTCGCCTAGTATGGATACAAAAAAAACAGAAAACAAAGACAAATAATGGCAAATTAGCTTGGCAAACAAGGATCTGCTTTTGGGATCCCTTACAAAACCAGAAAAGAAATAAACCGCAGCAGAACACAGCAGAACCTATAAAAAAGCTGTAGTAAATTAATTCATTCAAGAATATTCCTAACAGAACCATGGCATCATATAAAAAACAGTAGTAACACAAATGAGTCGTTTTAGACTGCAAAGGCTCACAGGACTAATAACCGGACACTGTAATCTCAACAAGTACATAATGAGAATAGGAATAGACCCTGTATGCCGCGGGTGTAAAAAAGAAGATAAGATTTTGATACACTTGCTGAGTGAATGCAAAGTTTACAAACAGCAACGCACATTCATCTTTGGTAAACACAATCTAACTAATACTGTGCTAAAAGCAACCCATTGGCTAAAAATACTATACTTCATTAAAGAGATAAAACTGGAGTAAATGATCAGAGCTGTACAACAATTACAATAGGACCGCAGTGCAAGAGGCGCCAAGCAAGTAGACAGTAAAAACCTGACACTAATGCAATATCTTTATTCCTCTAATGTGTTTTTGTTAAATAATTTTGTTTAGATTACTTGATTAATGATCGCAAAAGATACTTATAGTCAGAGATTAAGCATTAATTCTTGGACCAAATTAAATGTTAATAAAATCCCACACTCACTGCAAAACACTCACTCAAATAATTAAGAAAGGATCAAAAGGATATTTTGTCAAAGTCATTTATTTCAAATTATATTTACAAATAGCATTAAAAATAACTAAAAACGTTTTTAATAAAATTAGATATTTTTCGGCTATTTTCGACAACAATTTAACTAAAATACTTTGACAAAAAAATGTTTGATACTTTCTGCATCCACCGATAAAAAAATAATCAATTATCAAATTATATAGAAATAAGAATGTCGCCAAAGTTGCTGTTTTCGTTACAATACTGGAAATCAAGAAAACGGTCGGGGTACTCTTGAGTAAGTAAAGTATTGAACAAATGACCTAAAAATCAACGCTACAGAATGTGGTAGCAAAATGAATAGTCTCTACACATACATGACAGAAAAACAACAACAAAAAAATCAAGGAATATCACTATTAGAAGTCGTTATTGCTTATTTAACCTCCTGAAACCCAAAAATAAAGCAATAAGTCCAAGCAGTAAGTACACAACAACATACCTTAAACCAAAAAGCTCTATAAACTAGAGATTCCAAGCCAGCGTTTTGCCGTACAATTCGGTATCTCTGTTCTTGTCGCACAACACTATACCATCTCCCTATCTCTACTAATGATCGAGCGGCTATACGTTGTAGTTGATAGAAAAACGTCATGATGCGACAAAGATGGAGATACCGAATTGTAAGGTAATGCGCTGGCTTGGAATCTCTAGTTATAAAACTCTTTGCCTTAAACAACCAATAATAATATTTATTTCCTAATATAAAATACATAAACCCGTTGTAATTGCGTAGAAATGATCAATAACAAATAGTAAAAAAATAGAGGATCCATGATGGATAAATAATGTTCATGCTAATTATTATTGATATCCCTCTGAGTTAAGTATGATCTTAACCAGTGGAAAATTGTATTAAATAAATTGCAAAATTCTGCTTTAAAAACTTAAAAAGTGTAAAAACGTGTTGTAGTAGAACTTTATATTTAATTTGAAAAATAAAAACTATTTATTTTCTTCTTTTCATAAAATATTTCTCTTTCATCTTCGTTCAGCACATCCTTTGCTTTCCCATGTGTTCGCAACATAAATTAAACATATTTCATTTCTATATTAGCTAAACATTTCACACATTTGTCATTGCCTTATCTCTTTAATTTTTTTGTTTTACTATTAGACTGACAAATACTTTTGCAGTCCGTCTTCCACACTGAGTGGATATTCTATATGTTCACACACGTTCTTTTTCTTATATTTCAATAGAAAAATCAGCTTAATTTCATATTCCATAATACTATTTCTGTGTCAGTCTTGTTGTGATATTTATTTCTGTTTTCACAACATTCTTTCACCTTCTCTTTCAAGCATTTTTCAATGATTTTATATTTCTTCATTTCTCGCAGTCTTTCTTCATATTTTATTGACCCATATCCTACTTCCACTCTTAGATTGTCCCAATCATCATCCTCCAGCACAATCTACGGTGAAAACACCATCTCTAGAACTTTATTTGAATATACTCATTTTTTTCTTGTTCCTTCCATGCTTACATTCAAGCAGAAGAATCATGCATTACACTAAAACATTTTTTTACTTTCTAACCTCCAACCTTTCTTTCATCCAGGTAATTATTCTATCACATCATTTCTTATTCATCTTTTATTTCTCACAGTATATACCCAAAATATTTAAAATATTTTAGTTCAACCTCTCTTCAATCTTGTCAATTCTCCCTATTCTTTGCCTTGTTTGCGTATTTGCTAAGTGTTTACCGTACAGAATTAAAAAGTTCTACAACCTATTCACTACCATAGCTGCCACTTTTGCAGCCGTATATAAAATGAAAAAAAAAAGAAAAAAAAATTTATACATATAAATAATAAAACTCAATACAATATTCAATATCAAACTAATTTAAAGTAATGAATAATGTATATGCAATGTTGTTTATTTATAAAATAACATTCGTAGAAATAAAGAATTATCATTTTATATATTTGATGGCAGAACATTGCACTAGTAAAAAAATAAGAAACAGGAAAATATTATGGTTTTAGCGCAATGACCTCTTCATGCATTGATAAATCAAGTAAACAAATAAAATCGAAAGCTTTGCTATCGCCATGTTTTTAATTTTAATAATCAACGGCCTTGAATATAAATAGGACGATACAATTATTTCGAAAGACGGAAAAATTAATGAACAAAAACATCTTATCTATTATAGCAATTTTAAAACATAATTTTTCATTCAAATTAAACTGTAAATGCGACGTTTATTACTAATAATGTTTATAATCAAGTGCATAATCGTACAAAATAGCATGTAGTACTAACGTTATTATTAAAATTGATGGAATTATTCGCAAACTTGGTCGATCCCCATCTAAAAATAAACGACGCTTTCGTGCTTAATACGAATGAAACGCCATATTCAGGAAAGCTTTTTATATGTATACTAAATTTTACAAAGTGGTTCTGTACGTACATACTCGTTACCATAATCCCAAATATTAAAAAACTAATTTAATTCAATTTATTGAGTATTTATATAAACAAACTTTTAAAATATTCTCCGAGCTCTCATCTCATATTTTTCATAGATAATATCTGAAAAAATAAATATAGGAGAAGAGTAAGACAAAACACATTTATTTTTTTTACTTGTTCGACCTTCAGCCTTCTTAAGCCATGCATTGTTTGACGTAAACCGTTTCTAAAAAAGCAACGTTTTTCATGCCCGGGTAACAGAAATCGCTATTTTATTTAAAAAAAAAAACAAAATAAAATAGCTTGATTCAAAATTTACGTCAAATCGGTTCAAAAACTAGCATAGTAAAATTTTGGCAAACGTATCTTATTGTATTTTATTCTAACCTGATACATTACTATTATATTGTATTGTTATAGGTACAATAATAAAAAGATTTAGAATAGTAGAGTTAGATCTAAACTGATTTGCAAACATATTCGCTTTTTTCTTTGGATTAGTAACTAGATTATTTTGATCATTTCCAAAAGATAGTTTTTGTTATTTAAAGAAAGCTGAAAAAATCTATTAGCTTTGGTCTTGTCAATTCTATCTTATTCAGTTTGTATAACATAGTCGCAATGTTTACAAGCATTTTTATAACACTGTTAAATTGAATCAAAACCATTACTGATGAATTTGTTGAACGCTTTATGCTGTTTATAATTGCCTGTTTTGTCATTATTGAGTACATTTTTTGATGACTAGCATTGAGCATCAAAACCAAAATAATTAGAAAAAAATAATAGAAACTTCTTAAAGCCACAACAGTATTGCAATATATGAAATATATAAAAGATATATTAATTTGATGTATATTTATCCACAGTTTTCAAATTTTGCTCATTTATCTGGGAAAAACCTTTAAAAATTCAGCTCTTAAAAAATTGGTATTTCCAGTTTTGAATCGAACAAACTACTCTTGACATGCCAATTCGTTAAATATTTTTTCGTAAAAAAATCCACATTTCTTCAAGTAGTACGATTCAACATCTCCTAACAAAATAATTTTGAGTTTCCTATGGTTGCCCTAAAAAACTTTCAGAATAATAATTAAAAAAGTTTTATTTGAATAAGAAGATATGACTATTACAAACATTTCGTAAGTAGTTAATCTAAAATATGCCTTTTATTTGTAGATGTAGGCACAAAAAGCACATTGTTGGTCAACAAACAAATCTTTAAAATTATAATCGAAACCTACTAGATTAAAGCGATCTGGATCTTTATTACCTATTTATTACATTAGTTTCGGTAAAAAATACAAAGGTTGCAATATCAATATTCTGATAAACAAAATTGAATTACTTTAAAGTAAAATTAACTTATAACCACAAATAAAGTCAGTGTAAAATGAGTTACTAAACCGTAGATTAGTGCCACTTACTCCACCATCTATAGAAACTAAACTTCTTATTCATAAGATTTAGTCCAATCATATTTAATAAAACTTGTAGTCTTTTTTTAAATTTTTTATTAGTTGATGACAATAAGATACCTTACATTCTTTATTTCTCACCGCCCAAAACTAAATGGAATTTCTTGCCGACTAACTTGCTACTTCTAACCCTGACGCTACATTGACTATTAATTTTCAAACTAAAATCTCTTGCTAGCGCAAAGCAAGAAAAAAAAAACAACGCTATTCTTAAACATCTCAAGAAAATAGCCAAGTTAATTTTTAAAACTAAATTACCCCTCTACATTAATAAAAATTATTTTCATTAATAAGAAAAAAAAAATGAGAAAACATGCTACAAATCAAAACGTGAAATGTTCAAAACAAGTTAAAAAACTGGAAATAATTAGTTTAAAGTTATACTATCACTTTAAAGTCTATAATAAGATAGAAACTAAAAACAAAAATTGAACACATAAAAGTACACAAAAATTTAATTATATTAGGAAATTGCTAAAGGCGAAAAAGTCAAAACTGTAGAAAAACATGGAATGAAAAATTGAATGATATAGAAGAAATACTGATCGAGTTAAAAATCACAAACTTTTGGAATTAGAATCGGCTATAAATAAAAAAACTAATAAATATATTTATTTTAAGTATGAGTTTATTAGAAAAATTGGACATTTTCATTTAAGAATGAAACACAACATCATTCAAATGACTGCCACCGCTGGATTGGCAGTAACTCATCCGATTAACCCAATTTTGTAGTACATTTTCGATAGTTTGGGCTCCAATCGCATATATGGCAACTTCGATTTCGTGTTTCAAGGTATCTGAATAGTCAGCGTAACACTTATCCTTTAGGTCTCCCTATAAAAAAATCGAACGAGGTCAAATCACAGCTCCTAGGCGGCCAATTGATATTAGCATTTCGGCTGATTATTCAATTTCCAAAAACAGTGCGCAAAAAATCGATGGTTACGTTGGCTGTATAGCCAGTGGCCCCGTCCTGTTAAAACCAAATGTCATCCATTTCATACTCTTCAATTTTTGGAAACAAAAATTCGTTTAGCAAGGCACAGTAACCTTCTCTATTGACGATAACGACGGCTCCTTTCTCATTTTCGAAGAAAAATGGCCTAATAATGCCGCCTTACTAAAAACCACACAAAACGGTTGGTTGTGGATGCCTAGACTGTTCAATAGTCTGTTGTGGATTCTCTGATCCCAAATGCGAATAATAAAAAAACACATTTTTTCGATAAAAATGCTTATCTTCGGCCAAACGATCTTTAGCCCATTAGGCAAACTGAAAACGCATCAGTCATGAGACATCATTTCTTGGACTAATTGGACTCTGTAGACCTTCAAACCAAGGTCTTTATGCAAAATTCTCCTAAAAAACTGCGAGAAATGTTCAGTTCCTAAAAACGATGACAAATTGATGTTGATGTATGTAGCGCACTAGACGAGAACGTGAACGTGTTGTTTTATCCACTAACGATCCAGTTTCGCAAACTCGCTTCACAAATTGTTTCGTAAATTTCTTACCGTTTGAGTAGAAGACTAACTACTTTGGAGGTAAGTTTTTATTATTTCCCAGTTTTGTTCAAGCGTAAAGTGTCCCATTTCGTAAATGTCAAATTTAAAACTAAATTTCTGTCAACTCATATACCTTTGAAAAGAAAAACAAAATAAACGTTAGTTCAAATTCCAAACGTTACATGGCCCACCCTTTAGATCATACAAATGGAAAATGCCAAAAGATTTTAATTTAATTAACAAAATTTAAATAGATTATATAATAGTTAAAAAAAAATAAAATTTAAGCTGAGACTTACATAGTTATAAAGATGATATATAATTAAAAATATAGAAAACTAAAAAAAAAAAAACATAAAATGTAGATTAGCAAAAAAATAAAAGGTAATTGTATTGATAATAAAATGAGTAAGGAAAAATAGATAGCGCTATAAAAAATTAAAATCAGTTTTTGTAAACGTAATAACAAAGTGATAAATGAGTTAAAAATATAAATACGGTAGACGTGTGATAAGTTTATAATCTAATCTATGACATTATTAGATAAGAATTTATTAAAGCACCAATAGATTTAAAAAATAATTAAATAACAGAAATAGATATGATGATGACTAAAATTATAAAACTTGCAAAAAATAAAAGTTTATACAGATTAGTTATTAGATTATGTATAAAGAGAGATAAAATAAAAAAAAAATCAGTGTAGAAACGGGTCTATCATTAAAAGCAATAAGATTTTAATTTCAAATATAGCAATAGTTTGACATACCAATTTAATTTTTGCTTTATTTTGAACTTGGATAATGCAGTTATGCTCGGAATAAAATACTGTTTAAATGTCCACCACGGCTTTGTCCACAACAACGCAATTAACTGCTTCAATTATTGACTACCTTCCCAACATTTGCAGCTGAATGCCGCATTAGCTTAATAAATGTTGCCTTCTAAATAATTAAAAAAAAAAGAATGAAGCAAGTGTAGCAAAGAGAGTGAAATAAGGGTGTACGCTATGATGCGCCGTTGCTATAGACAGGCGCCGTTGCTATAGACAGGCGCCGTTGCTATAGACAGGCGCTGTTGCTATAGACAGAAGATGTAGTAGTAAATAAAATCAAACAGAACTGTATTAAAACTTTTGTAACTCAAAATGCACGGTGTGATAAGATTCTTAAAGAGATAATCGGGGCTATTCTCTATGCATATTGCTAAAATGTAAGCAAGATATATTGCTAGCTAACAATATGAAAAGTCATTTTAACAAATCATTCTAGCTAACAATAAGAACTGTCATGTTAACAAATCTTGTTTGCTAATAAACGGTTATCACATCAGGAGGCGTTGCAAATCTCTAGATAAAATAATAATAATATAATATATACAAATTTATTTTGTTAAAGTGAGAATTTGTATTGTTAGTAATCATGATTTGTTAAAATGACAGGTCATTTTGTTAGCAAGCAAGATTTGCTAAAATGACAATTCATATTGTTAGCTAGCAATATATCTTGCTTACATTCTAGCAATGTACATAAAAATAAACCAACGTATGTAAGAGGAAGATCTAAATCATAAAATGACACAGGAGCATAATGGATTTACAAAGCAAAGAATGACTCTAGGAGCCATTGAAAAGGTAAGAGACATAACAAAAAAAGCAAACAGTGGACCATACAGAAAAAGACAACACTGTGTCATAATAGCGCTAGATATACAAAATGCGTTCAACAGCATATTATAGAAAGCAATAAAATTATAGAAGCAGCAAAAAAAGAGAACTAACAAATAAAACTACCAAGATAATACAGGGTTCTGCACTAAATCCTAAACTATAGAATCTAGTTTATAATCAGCTACTCAGGATGCGGATGCCGGAAGAAGTGAAAATAACGGCATTTGCGGATGACGTGGCTCTGGTAGGTAGAGATATAGAAATAGAAGTACTAAATGAAAGGTTGAGTTGGCAACAGAAATGATAAAAAGATAGATGAAAAACATTAGGTTAGATCTGGCTCCGAAAAAAACTGAGGCGGCATGGCTATCGACAAAAAGGTCCAACAAGGAAAATGGAAAAATACAGGTAGGTGAACAAACAATAACTATAGGAAAAAAACTTCCTTATTTCAAATTAGCGTTCGGAAGCTGATAATAATAATAATAATAATAATAATGTTTGGCAAACTCATTAACAATATCATTGTGTTCATAAGCACAGAAATATTTATTCAAAATTGTCTTCGCTATCATGCGATGCCGTGGTCGTACAAGGCATACTGACGAGGTTTGTAGAACCGAAACAATTGTCTATGCTTGACCCTTGGCCGCTGTGATTCGATTGACTGATTTTGAATAAATTATTAATTCATTTAATAATAATAATAATAAAGTTTATTAATCCAACAGTACAAAAATATACTAATAACAGGATTATATTATACAATTAAATAACTAAATACAAATACATAAAAAAATAAATCTAAAACTAAAACATAGAACAACAATGACTTTTTACTATGCATCATCAAAAATCATGCAAGTATTTTAAAAATTCTTTTAATGACATATTAAATGGATCAGTAGTTACATATTTATCAAAATGATAACACATTGATTGAAATGGCGAATTCATATGATGACAAGTGCGAGAAAATTGATTGTAAAACATATGATCAGAGCGACTATTTAATCTAGGAACATTAAAATTTAATTTGTTAAGGATTGACGAACAGTCTATAATGTTGTGCAAAATTTTATAAATAAATGTTATTTCCGATATTATTCTTCTAGTAGAAAGCGATTGAAAATCGAACTCATTTAATAATAATTCATATGAATAATTTTGAATTGGATATGTTTTATGAGACTTTAAATAAAAATATTTTAAAATTTTTCTTTGAACTCGTTCTAGCTCATAACTAAACTTTTTCTGAAATGGATTCCAAATAATTGAGCAATATTCAATTTTACTTCTTACAAAAGAAAAATATGCACTTTTTAATGCATCATTGGATTTAAATTGTTTGCAGTTTCTTATAATAAACCCAGACATCTTATTAGCTTGACTAATGATTGATTGTATATGAGAATTGAAAGTAAGTTTTTTGTCAAATTCTATGCCCAAATCTTTAATATCACTCACCCTTTCAATTGCATAGTTATTAATATTGTAATTGTATATAAATTCAGAACGTTTTCTAGAAAATGTAAGACAAAAGCATTTTTTAACATTAAGATTAAGATGGTTATTTTGACTCCATGTATGTAGGGAATACAAATCTTGTTGTAGAGATATTGCATCCTCTTCAGATCTAATTATTTAAAAAAAATTCAGGTCATCTGCATACATTAAAGTGTTAGAGTTAAGAACTTCTAAAACATCATTACAAAATATTAGAAACAATAAGGGACCAAGATTAGACCCTTGTGGTACACCACTTTTTGCCACATATAGATCCGATTTAATGCCACCATACTCCACGTAATTTATTCTACTCCTCAAAAATGATTCAAATAATTTCAATAATTTGTAACTAAAGCCAAAAGAATCTAACTTTTTTAAGATTAAGTCATGGGAAACATGATCAAATGCTTTTTCAAAGTCAGTGTATATTGTATCCACTTGCAAACGTTCATCTAGAGCATCAGATACATATTGAGTAAAGCATACAAGATTAGTTGCTGTAGATCTACCTTTAAAAAAACCATGTTGTTTAACAGATATTTCATTTTTTATGTGATTAAATATAATATTAGATAACAATATTTCAAAGACTTTAGCAAAGTTAGAAATTATTGAAATTGGTCTATAGTTTTGAATGTTGTTAATTTCTCCTTTTTTAAAAACAGGGCAAATCTTAGAAATTTTCCATTTATCAGGGATAGTATTAGTTTTTAAAATTAAATTGAATAAGTGAAGCAATGGTTTGACAAACGCTGTAGAACAATCTTTTACTAGAAAGGCTGGTATCAAATCTGGACCCTTAGTGTTTCCACTCTTTAATTTATTTATAGCATATTTTATCTCATCTTCAGAAAAACAGTTTATTGATAAATTGATATGGTATTTTTGTTTGGCATAATCTTTGCACCTTACATTGTGATCAATATATACTAAATAAAAATGTTTGGCAAACTCATTAACAATATCATTAGGTGAATCAAACATTATTCCATTTTTATGCATAATTCCAGGAATGCGTGTGCATTTTTTCTTTTCATTAATGTAAGTCCAAAATGATTTTGGATCATTTTTTATATTGCTTTCAGTAGTATTAATATAGACTGCGTAGTCAATCTCAATATTTCTTTTTACAGCGTTTCTATAGTGATTTAGTTTACATTTATGGAACTGAAGATGTGATTTTCTATAAAGTTTTAAATAGTGTGCTTTTATACGCATATTTGATCTTGTCTCAGAAGAAAACCAAAATGGCATTTTGTGATTTCTGTGAATTTTATTGAATCTGGGAACAGTGTCGGTAATAACATTTAGCAATTCTTTATAAAATGCCTCGCAAGCATCATTGACTTCATTAATATTGCATAAAAAATGACTGATACAATCTAAAAAAGTCTGCTTTTTTAAAATTGAAATCAAAGCTATTTTTTATGTTAAATGATTTAACTGTTTTAATTTGATTTATGTAAAAATTAATGGATGGGTGATGTGAATCTTCATTAACAAGTATGTTATCACTACGTTCAACATTATATTTAAAAATATCGGATAAAATAATAAGATCAAGCAAACGTCCATTCGCGTTTGTGATATTATTGATTTGATTTGATAAATTAAATTTGATGAAAGTCCCAGGCAAGTGTGCGTAGCAAGACTATGTACACTCGCCTCAAGAGAAGAGATCCTAAAGTGTAACTTGTAACTTGTATTTCAGTCAACAAGCAGAGTGCGTTTGCCCATCAATACACCTAGAACATCAAAGCTCTTAGAATTTTCAATAGTTCCGTGAGGCAAATTCTGCACGATAAACTTCATTTTCACCTATAAAAGTTGGTCATTGTGCAAAAACTTTCCAAACGCAACTTTAATGCTCAAAGAAATGCGTATAAAGCACTTCTTAAACAAGTGTTTGAGTTTTTCAGAGATAAAGTTTATTATAACTTAACTGGATATGTCAATAAGCAATCTAAGCAATTGGTTTTTCAAAGAAAATTTGCAAACTATCACAGTCAATACAGACCGTTGTGTGAATATGCTCGACAAGTTTTTTTTCCACGACTTGATCAAATGGACTGTGTTGCAAAAGCACTTCCCAAGGCGCCTCATTCACTAAAGGGTTATTTTTGTCACGGTTTGACCCCTTGTGAGTTCTCTTTGTGGGGGTATTTAAAATCCCGTGTCTATACAAAAAAATGAGGAAAAAACAACCAACATACCCAACAATATGCTGAATAGAATGATAAGAAACAGCGTCACTTACCCGACCTAATTTTTAAATCAATGTAAATCACAACTTTAAATGTGAAACTTTTTAATAAAACAAATTAAAATATATCTTTACTTCTTGTTCTTTTATTGCATTATAAAAATCAAAGGTTTAATGTCAAAACAGAAAACGAGACAATCTTAGAAAGTAGAATCGCAAAAAGCAATAGAAGCAAGCTTGATAATAAATGTAGAATGACCCAAGGTAGAAAAACAAACAAAAAATATTGGCTTAGCATTCTTAACATTGAAAGAATTATGCAACTAGTTATAGAAATCAGAGCAGAAGAAAAGATATGCAAATTAAGACCAAGATTTGACTATACGAGACAAATAAGAAAAAAATGTAAAATTGAATAACTATAAAGAAATAACAGTCAAAGCACCCTGTATAATGTGTGCAAATTGGATCTATAAATTACACTACTAGCAAATAGTTCTCAATATAATTATAAAATATTTTATCATCAATAGTTGCGTAGGTAGTGATTTATTTACTAACCATATTTTTTATAAAATAAATATATTAAAAATTTTGTTTACTTTACTTTTTAATAACAGTAAAATGATTGATGAATTGTTTGTATTTACCCGTCAATGTTACCATATTCACAACTATTACAAACTAATAACAATAACATATATCAATATAATTACTTTTAATTTACTCATGAATTATATTATTTATACATTTATAATTAAATCAAACCGTTGGCATACTCTTTCCTCCTTATAAATGTCGTTTGTTTTCACGGATAAATAGTCAACACTTATTATTAATATTAATGAGCCACATTATAAATAAACCTCAATGACTTGCGCTGACTAAAGTTGAAGGCTATTGGTCATTGCATATACATAGTAATTGACATACACGATTCAAATTTGATTTAATTAAAAATATTAAATGCAAATTTAATAATATTAATTAAAACAATGCTTTTTATCAGATTTCTTTTAGGTTATTTGATTTTGAATTATAATAAAATAATACTACAAACTTGGTTGTTTAAAATGTAGTTGAAGTTTAGCAGTTTAGAGGACTTTAATAATTCATTTAAATAATATTCAGTAAGCAAATTTGAATAAAATTTAGTCAATGTATACAATTCAATAGACTATACATCATGATGCAAAAAACTGTCGGTGTGTGGGTGGTATGATGAATCCCTACTTGTATGGTTTATAATTTAATATTATTATTAATATATTCAGCGTGATTTGAATAAATATGGTCAAGTGTATTGCGAAATGCTTTGTATAAAATTAATGAAAAATCAACACAAAATATATAGACTTGATTTGATAAATCATATATCGACGAATTCTCATTAAAAGCATGCATGTAACAAAAAAATCAGTTTTTGATAGGAGCAATTAAAAAACTAGTTATTTTATAAGTAAATAAAAAAAATTTGTTAACCACACGCAACTGAAGTCTTATCAGAATACATAAGAACTTTTAAATCGCTACGTTTAGGGACCGGGGTATATAGCTAATATTAGTTGACCATCAAATTAATAGAAATTACGAGTAAACATGTTTTTGTTCAAAAGATATGAAAATGTTTTTAAATCTTATTCAATATTTTTATTTAATTTGCTGCAAACAATCCACTGTTAATCTGTAAGTTAGTTTCTATTCTACCAAAGTATGTTTAAAAAGACTAAATTATTTAGTGACAGAGTAGTATCTTCAACATTTTGTAATAGGATCCGTAGGTTGCACCGTATTGCAAAAATTGGCATATAACACATAAGGCGACGTGACCGTTCAGCTCTAAATAAAAGTGGTGGTAAGGCTTAAAGAACATTTAGAACATCTATATCAATGTACTATAATGTATACTAACGCCAAAAGTAAAGAACACCAAAAACCCGTAACCCAAATTTTATAAAAACTTTAGATAATATGTAAATAGTTTATACTAAAAAATGATTAAAACAAAAAATCACGTTAAGTTTTTGAAAAAAAATGTATTGTTATTTTTCTAGATATCTGTGCAATGACATTACAATTTTATCGTGCAAATTAGTTAATTAGTTCCTCATTTCATTAGTTCGCGAGCGTAGTATTTTTCAATAATTAAGAGACTTAAAACGCGGTACAGTATTGAAGCTCAGAGAATAAAGTTTCTCAATTTGTAATATTGCCCAACAAATTGGCAGAAGTGTTTGTACTGACACTTCTGCCAATTTGTAGCTTAATAATGGCGTAAATAAATCAAAAGACAATAACAGCGGTAGAGATTACGACAGAAATATCTGAAAAAACTCAACTAACAAAATAATAATAATAAACTATAAGTTTATTAGAAAATTCAATCATTTGGTCTCAAGTCGTAACACCCTTTTCTTTGTTTGCTCACCTTACCATAAAAGTCAATAAAACCAAGTTATCTTTAACAACAAATTAAAATTTTGTGTGTACGCCCACGATAGTCGTAAGATGGTTAAACGTCGCCAAGGAAAACTTAGAACGTGTGGGATACAACCGGTAGAAAACTGGGCCATCTTCGGCCACCCCTACTCACTGAACCGAATATAAGTATTTAGAAAGCTTGAGATTTAGTCCCTCAGGCTGAGTATGACAATTTGATTACTAGCATGCCTAAGTAAGTTGCCAACTACATTTCAAATTTTAATAAAAAACATAAACTTACCCCTATAGAAAATGAACCATTACATCACTATTAGATTCGAGAGCACCTTTAATCCAAAACTGCAAACACGTTCAAATTGAGCTTCAACAGCAATTCCATAACAACAAATTAAAATGTATAATCGGCAACAAGACTAACAAGTAGTAACGTCCTTACATCAAGAACAAAAACTTTCTTTTCTCTCGGTAGTTTGGCTATTCTGTAGTTGTAGTTGTAGCTTTTATACTGATTCCAAAAAACAATTTAAAAAAATAATATAAATAAACCAATAACTAAGATTTCTTTTATTATTCTTTTAAATGTGATTCTAGTTTTTTTATTCTATTAGAGCCGTCTACCAACGTTACATAATAAATATAATAAAAAAAGAAGGAACACATAAATATATACTTTTTAGTCATTTGATCACTTTTAATCTTTTTATTTGTTTAAAACTTTTTGCGGAAATTGTTTGTTAACCCTTTAAATTCATTTGTTACAAAAATGTTAATATATGCAGTCAAGATTAGACAATAAAATAATTCCAATTATCCTAAAAATTGCATACAAGATGTCAAACTACCAAAAAGCAAAGAATATACTAAAATATAATAGACCAATAAAATCACTAATGAAACAACCTTGAAAGAATAAATAAAGATGTAATATCAATTAAGAGAAGCAAATTTGAATACCTAATCTACATAAGAGATTTAAAATATGCTTTATCGCGTTCTAGCGTAAAAACATACGTAAGTGGTCTGATTGTATCAGCAAAAATACAAAACCATTCAAAGCACTCGCTTTCACCAACTTACTTTTTTACCACCCATCTATCATAAGTGAAATCTATTTAAAATTGTTGCCAACTGCTAGTAAAAAAGTTTAAACTTTAAAGCATTTAGAATATAATTTGGCTTTTGTATTTTGAACTACCTTCTTAACAAATACCACAATGAATAGTATTGTTTTTGTGTTTTTGAGTTTAAAGTTTGTTTTGTTCATACCATTATTTAACTCGATTTGAAGACTTTCCTATTTAGTTTTTCACCACAAAATTAAATTTTCGTAAATACGTTTCCAGTAACAGAGTGGAGCAATACCCCGTTTATATTTCTAATAAGATACGTGTATGTGAATTTGTTTGTAGATAATTGGAGTTAGATTAGGTGTACACAACTAGGCCACTCTGTTTGTGGAACCATTAAGCCAGAGTTTCCGTATATGTTATAAATTATTGCAATATGCAAATTATCTCTCCACCTGGTGAGAGACGCTCACACTAGTGCCTCAGGTAGTGTAACCTTCATCAGTGCCTTGCATCTTCCCAGTAGGAAATATAGTTTTTATAAAATTATATTGCCTTATAAACGTATTATTAATAACATCTTTCGATAAAGTTGTTAACTGCAGATTGATAGAGTCTTATAAAGATATAACTACTTTGTCGATAGATGTCATTAAGTGTGATCAACTAATATGATCTGTATAATATATGTTATCAATATTTGAATGAATTTGATAAATGCTATAATTATATACAATAATTTCTTAATTAAATTTTTTAATGCAATTTGACGATTACTAGTTTTTTATACTAATCAATTAAATAAACTGGTTTGGTGCTTTTTATGAAGATTCAATCAACACTACCAATTAATATTGAAAACAAGTTACATTAATGACCAATAAACAATGAATATTTGACTGAGGGAACAAGTTAGCAAGTTGTTTTAACCAATTAGTAATATCTCGTTAAAATCACTTCAAAATTGACAGATACTCAATAAAATTCTTTTACAATAATTACAATATGAAAAAGTTTCAGTAAAAATGTTTGTTGTAATTATTTTGTTTGCATAAAAGTGTATGGGTTAATGAAACGGCGGACCAAAGCACGAACCAAGTGATTAAATAACTCTTCGCATACAAACGTTACACAAGTGGAGATTACATTGTTAGAAGCAACAATAATATTTAGTTTGCTCGTTACATGGCGGATTATTCAAGGCTTCGCTCTATTACATTCTTATCGTGCATACACATTGCAAGAGAGAGAAACGTGGAATGGAGAGCTAAGCCGACCGGAGTGTATGTAACAGCATGTCAGTTTATTTGTATATTAAACGAGCACTCCTTTTGTTTATCTAATACAATATATTGTAATAATATATAATCATCAGGGACGACGTTATGAAACTGTCGCCCGGTATGTTTGCTTAAATTATGCACATTCGAAAGAACTCGCGCGGAATTTCAATCAATTACCAATTGTACCCGGCCCATTCATCAATGTTATATAACTGGTGCGATGGTATTTATTTTTCGCGAAATAACCCAACTGCGCAATATTAATGAGGGCATATAAGAAGTCAGCAAATAATTGACAGTTGGATTTTATATAATTTTATTATTTACTGCAACCAATTATAAATTTATTATTGCATAATTGATACAAACTTACTATATAAATGTTCCTATTATACTTCATATATTCACTTAATAAAAGATTAGATCAATAAAAACGACAACATGTTATAAACTAAAGTCTTGATTGATATTTTTTAAATTTTAAAATACTGTACTTACCATGTTACACATTACGCATTAATCCGCTTGGCTCTTAAAAAGTATACAATAAGCCATTATTAGTACGCAATTAAAGCTCTCAAATTAATTGTATAATTTGTCCATAACAACTTAGTGTGATTTCTTTACCTTAATTAAAGTCGCGTTGTCACTCATACATTCTTTCCATTTTTTTTACCACACCTAATGATATACATTGGCGTAAATGAACATATTGATTAGATAATGATGTTACGTATAAAGATGTGCCCTATGATTATCTCTGACAAGACAATTCACGACGAGTTGACCTAATTACTAGATGCAATACACTGCTCAAAACAATTAGAAGAACACATATTTAAGTTTTAATATTTTTATATTTCTAACAATATGCAAATCTAATAACGCTTAATTCAAAAATTAACATATTGCCCGAATAAATTTGCAAAAACAAAACAAATTTTACATCACTTTTTTAAGGTAGCAATAACAATTCAAAGAAACTACAAGAATCAAAATGAAGCAAGCAATAAAAAATAATTTTAAGATCTTCAAATCAGGCTCAGAACAACATGTCCAGATATATAACCAGACAGTTAGGAATAGACTGACAGAAGCCAACCTGAGACTAAGAAAATCTGCGCAAAAACCTGTTTTAACATGTCGCATAGCAACTTCGACAGTAAAAACCAGTACTCTACACAGATAAGTAATAATAAAAGAACAGAGCTTGTGTCAGTTCCAAAAAAATTAAACGCTGAACGGTACACCAAGTTCCTGGAGATTGAAGTTTTACCAGCCGCTTATGGTATAAGATCAAATTTTGTGTTCATGTAAGACAACGCAAAGCCCCATACTAGCACATAAAATTAAAATAAGTCTTGCTATGCTGACCCAAATTTTGACAATCAAGCTGCTAATCTAAACTAACAATAATTAAGTGTAAACAAAACAGATTGACTTAGAAGAATGATACGGTCAATTTTGTAAATGCAATGGAGTTTCTTAAAGCACATGTGGGTTTGTTGTTGTCCAATAACGCATATTTTGTTTATTGACAAAACCATTAAGCCAAAAATGAGCTTCATCGCTAAAAATATTTTTTTTCTTTTCTTCAAACTCCTGCATAGCCCAATCGAAAAAGTTTCGGCGCTTCAAATAAACAAGAGGCTTCAATTCTTGTCTTAATTTAATCTTGTAAGAGTGTAGGAAACCACAATGTGAACATAGAGATTCCCAATTCCTGCAAACGGCGTAAAATCGACTAATTTAGCTGATTTTGAACTAAAGCACTTACCGTTGCAATATTTTCGGTACATCAACCAATGCGTTGTCTTACTGGCACATGGATTTATGGCTTTTGCGGCTTATAGACAGGGTATAGACATGAAATGGAGCCAGATTTGGATTCTACGAAAAATTTCTGATTGATTTCACTAGTAAATTTATTTTTTAGTTAAATTAGAGAGTTTTAAACAAAAAATGCGATTAAAAAAACTAAAAAATATCGTAATTTTTTTTTGAAAATTTCATACCTGAAACTAAAAAAAAACTAAAGCAAATTTCTCAATGATCTTGGGCATTGATAAAGAAGATATCAACAACAAAAAATGTTCATGATGAACTGACTAATTATTTGGGCTGTATACAAGTTTGTCAAGTTGTGAAATAAAAAGTCACAACATTAAATTAAATTTGCTATTTACAGCATATAATAAAAAAACTGGGATGAAAGAATATAACAAAATATGTATATATCGACGTAAATTTAAAAATGCAGTTACTTCAGAAATCAAAAACCCCATAACTGAAAACATAATACAGACAGTTAACCGAAAGCCTAATGTTTGGTACAAGTCTAGACTAAGCAGATATCAAACTTATGCTTCAAAAGAACTTTAGTCCGTATTAAAACGAGTGTTAAAATATGTAAAAGATCAAAAAATCTTACTCTAAAGTACAAACCACAACTAGAAAAGATCCCGTCAAAATAAAATCAACTTCAAGATACGTGTTTAAAGTGTACAACTTTGCCATATCATAGAGATCGTCAAAGCAAACATGAACTACCAAAGCAGAATACGTTGCACTCTCATGTGCACTAAGTAAAGACAATCAATAGTGCATTTGCGTTGCACAAAACCCAAAACATCATAAACGTATAAAACACAGATATAAGTTATCACTTTGTTCGTGTTTTATTTAAAAATAAAGTGGTAATCTAAAATATATCCCTAGTGCAAAACAATTTGTTCGTGCGTTCGTTCGTTTTAACAGTACACACGCCATTGCTGATGCATTAGCGTCTTCTCCGCCCGTAATGCTGAAATTGCATAGTGAAATCCGAACAACTGAAGAGATTATTAATCAACTCAGGACCAGAAAAGTCTTAGTCATAAAACGCTAACAAGACGGATTGAAAAGTGGAAGAGCGTATATAAGTTGAAATGATTTCAGTTGTGAGATTCAAATCCACAATATTTAATGAAGCAATCGGAACAATTAGCTGATTTATTTACTCAGTTTCTAAATCGTAGTAAATTTAGGTTAGGTAAACATGCGACAAAATCAAGGGATTATGCCTTAGCCTATTCTAAAAATATTTTGTCCTACAATAATTTCTGAAAAACCCCTTTGTTTCGAAGACACAAGGAGAACAAAATTTGCAACAACCATATTCGATATTTGTTGAAATCATTAATGTAAATAAAAGTATGGCTTAGCCAATGAGTACAAAAAATTAATGAGTTTATCAAGTACAAATTTTTTTAACGATAACTTATAATGGCTGTTTTAAGTACTAATGTACAAGTGGATTTCATTTGAATACGTCTCGTCATTGCTCATCACATGTATCGGTCGCAGTTATTTAGATTGAGTGACGTTTGGCTGTTTGACGTGTTTTTAATAGATAGTAAATTCCTCTACCAAGAATCACTATACAAACTCCAAGATGACTGATTGCCAATACTTTGACTGTATGTCATTCAACTTTTTGTTGTATCCATACCACATTCAGAGTGTTCAGCCACTACTACCTGCTGATTTTCCACTTATAGCGTTATGTCAATGGCTCCATCAATTCCTGACACATATTTCACCGATAAAACCAGTTTCTCAAAAAATGCAATAAGGAATTTTCATAACAACCATGTGTGGGGAGATGAAAATCCGCACCAGGTACCGTTCACCTTGTATGTTTGAGTTAGAATTGTGGGCGACTGTCTAATTGGACCAGTATTTCTACAAGAAAGACTTACCGGCAAGGTTTATCGCAACTTTTTTAACACATGCTACCTCAGTTTCTGGATGATGTACCATTGGCAACAAAAATTGCAATGTGGTTTATGCACAATGATGCACCACCACATTTCAGTTTGGTTGCTCGTGATTATTTAACAGCAACATACGGAGATCGGTAGATTGGTCAAGGTGGGCCACACGCATGGCCTGCTTGATCCCCAGACCTAAACCCCCTGGATTATTTCTTATGGGGCTATCTGAAGTCATTAGTTTACGCTACTCCAGTGGAGAATTTGGACAACTTGCAAAATCAAATAATTGCTGAGTGTAACTTAATTAGAAACAAGCCTGGTGTGTCTGAAAAAGTTCGGCACTCAATGACAAAAAGATTGAATGCTTGTATCCAGGCTGGAGAAAGTCATTTCGAACATTTATTGTAGATTCAGCAACTTTACATGTACTTTTTGATAATAAAATGTTGTACATTTTGTTCACCCCGTATCTTCCAAACAAAAGAATTTTTCAGAACTCATCATAGGACAAAATATTCTTAGAATAGGCTAAGAAATAACCCCATAATTTTTTATGTTTAAGTATGAAATATCACTAATAAATCTTTGGAAGTACATATTGTAATACAATATTAAAATTAAACATAATTTTTATATAACATCTTGTTAATATTAATTACTGTTAAATAAACAAATTATAAAACCAAGTAGTTTAGAATCATACTCATAATAATCAGTACATATATAAAACTGTTCAATTCTCAATAATTATGAAAATACAGATATTTTAAATGTTACTCACAAAATCACAAAAAATTTAAAAAAAATTAAATCACTTATTGATTGCATTTAACAACACCAAACTATGCACATATGATATACTTCATAAATGTTCTATCGCCAATTTAATGCTTTGTATTGTAATAGAAATTGCTCAGTCTCAAATTTATTATTAATACTTGTAAATGCTCTTGAATCTAATAGTCAGAAATCTCGCAAACAAACCATATTCATCTTGTGTAAAGACGTACTGCATCATTGACAGTTAAAACACTTCTAATATCAATTAGCATCAGGTTACAACCGTCACGTGTAATTCAGACGTGTTTAGTGATTCTTGCTACTATTTTGAAAAAAAGTACCGTAAGAATTAAGAACACATGTTCATTTGATTTTTTTAAATGTTAAATGGTCTATTACAGAATGCTATTGTATGGTATTAACAATTTAACCTAATATCATTAAAATTCTATTTATTATAAAATATTTTAAATGTATAGTTACAATATAATATTGTAACGCTTATTGAGGTTGCAATAGATAAAAACTAGAAAATTTTGATAACGGCAAGCGTCAGTTTGAAGAAATATATTGGTGAATAGCCTTTTTATAATCATCACTTTTTATAAATCTAAATTAATTAATCGCATATAGATATCATGCCATTATGATTACTTTATGTGACATATCTAATTTGTTATTTAAAATCAAGATCAAATTTCTGAATACATTTGTCAAGCAAGTTTAAGATTAAATATAAACTCGTAACAGTCACTAATTAATTTAATTCAGGCTAATTTAAATATTAAAATTTAATATATTACTACATTGGTTAATCAATCACCAACATTTGCGTCATACCTACTAAAATTAATTTGTTTGTTTACATACTACATGTAAATAAATATATAATTACCATGTTAATGTAAAATATATAATATTACTGACCTGTTTGTTATGGCGAAGAGCAGTAGACACGGAAGAGTGGAGACGACACTGAAAGTATAAAAGTGAATTAGATACTGTAACATTTCACGGTTTGGAGCTGCACAAAGAATATGAGTTTCCTAATTAAAATAATAATAACATTAGATGAACAAAAAGATTGTGAGTAAATATATTGAATCACAACAATTATTATAGTAATTAACAGTAAAGTGGTTAGTCCGGATTGCGGAAACATTATTCCATCATAGTTGGTATTATGGTGTTTAATGCATATAATAATAATCAACAAACATTCCAAATTCAATTTAAATCATTTTATTAAATATTCTTTTTTAAATTTTATAATTTACAGTTTATTCAATAAATTGAAATAAAATGAATAAGTTTTTCAGGAAATAAATAATAATTGCACTTATAATTTTGGCATATTCAAAATAATTAAATTCGTATATGAGTAATTCCACGATAGTTCGAACAATCGGACCCACATCAATATCTCCAATTTTGCTCAAATCAAGCCAAAAAATCAGTAAAATTACGAAAAAATTCAATTTTTGGGATCAAAATATCTATGTTTCAAGAGTATCATATTCAAATTTCAAGTCTCCGGGTGTAGCGGAATCAAATATATTAAATTTTCTATAAAATGGTAATTTTCCCATTTTCTGCAAAAAAAATCGGAAAACCAAGAGCAGGATCGTGTTCTACAGAAAATTTCCTTTAAAATACACCCTTTTGAGTATGATTTTTGACTATTTGTTGCTTATTTACAGCACAAAAACTGAGACAAAATATTCCTAAAAAAATTAAAAGGCCGCATTTACACTGTATTGCACCTAGAGATCTAAAATTTTAGGTATCGTCATATTTTGGTACCCTAAACATATGTACAAAATTTAAACAAAGTCGGAGATGTCGATGTGGAGACGATTGTCCGAACGATCGTAGAATTACCCATATACCTATTGTCGTTTATTTCGTGTATTTCTATTCCAACAGCTACCTTTATTTGAAGTATTATAACAAAAACAACAACTTTGACGACATTGTGGTAGTTCTACAAATTATTTATTTATTTTTGCATCAGTACATTTAGAAAAGATAAAACTATATATTGCCAGACCTATTTTATATTTGCAAATATCATTAAAATGTATTAAATAAAAGTACCTATGAAGCATTTAACTATAATTTGACTAAATTACTATAACAAAAAATAGTTTGATCCTTTCTGAATAAACTAGTATAAAAATAAATCAATCATCAAATTATACGGTCGAAATGCTCTTAACATTGTTTCCAATACATAATAAAATATTAAACTGTTTTAAATATTCACATATTTTGTTTCATTTTCTTTTCATGTCGCTTTTTTTCATTTACTATATTCATATGTTCTTCCTCCTTCAGCTCATTACATTCAGTCAGGAATACTCTCTCCTAATTTTCCATCTACTTTGGCAGTTCTTTTTTCCATAATGTGTACATAATTCTATCCCACTGTAATACAGTGTAAATGAATACTAATCGGATAGCCGTAAACCAGCTTATTACTGAGAACCATGTTCAACAGTATTTAACAAAGCCATGCTAATCAGGTCACAGCTTTAAAATACTAAACTAAAATCTCACACTAGAATTCTCATCTTTCCACAAGACTCCCAAAACAAATTATTTTGGTGCAGCCTGTTAGATGACAATACAATACTTTCTGCTCGTCGTTAAGAGACTTTGTACCCTTACTGGAGTACTCAGTGATCTAGATCAAATTACAAAAAAAAAACGCACTAAAGTCTTACAAAACAATTAAAAAAAATGTTTTAAACTTGCCAAACCACTAACAAGTAAAGAAAAAGTTTTAATTCCACTTTGTACCAACATTAATAGATTCCGTTGCCAAAAAAAAAAAAGATCATTTAGAAATTTCATATACTAGTATCTGACTAAATAAATAACAGCAATGTTGTCAGAACAAAAATGGCAGTCCATTCCAAATACATAGCTAACCAACAAACACCAACTTGTCAACCTACTAAATAAATGCGGTAGGTATAATTCCGCTGCATTACAGCCACGTGTCACACACGTAAAAGTCTCCATTAATAAATTAAAATATGCTTCACTTAATAACCAAATATCATTAAAAGAAAACAAAACCATCTATCAACAAGAATGATTCGCCAACAATAAGTTTAATCCCATGCAGATACGCAAGCATATCTCCATACACAGGCAATCAACGTACCAAAAACATCGGTATACAAGGCAGAGAAGCACTATCACAAATGCAAATATTGGTCTTAGTTTAAAAAAAAATTGCTTCTCCCAAGTAGGTAGCTCCAAAACAGATTGTTACAAAATAACAATACAAAAACGTGCAAACAATCTGCAAACCAAATAAAAAACTCTCAATCTCAGTATAAAGTTATTTATGACATTTAACTCGTTTTAACTACCTAGGATCGTTTGTAACTAACAATAATAAATGCAAACAAAAATTCAAGTAACCACTAGCAATGACAAAAATAGCGGCAGTTAAACTAAAAAGCTATGAAAGAATATAACTTGTTCAATGGCTTGTGCATGTTTGTTCACATATGCTACAAAAACCAAGACGGTAAAAAAAAAAACTATATATGCGTTCGAAATGTGGATGTATTAACAAATACTTTAAAACCCTTAAACAATGTATCAATCTTGCAAAAACTTGATTGCTGTAAGTATGTCAACCAAAATCAACAAATCCTTCTTACTCTATTTTAGCCACATCGCAAAAAGATAGCCCATAAAAATGGATAAGAAAGTAAAATAGAGAAGCTCACCTACTCAAAAGATAAAGCAAATGCGACAACTTACTAGTTACAATTTGCAGTAGACTGCGCCCACTTTGCACAAAACGGATACGCTTGAGCTGCAAAAATCAAATCGGTGCATATTTGACGTCACTAAACCCTCACATAAAATAAATGTGCAAGGACAAAAACATTCTAAACCTATTCGCATAGCTCTTCTAGATGTTTTTATTTTTACAAACCCAATTATTTCGTTTCGCTATCAAAAATTTTAAAACTGAATTAATCCAAAAAATTATATATAAAAGTTTTACAATTTTGAAGTGGTTGATGAGACAATCGGCTTATTAGGTTACTTCCAAATCACCTCGGTGGATAAAAAGCAAGGTTTTATTTAGTTATATTTCGATCAAACCTCAGACGCTGGTGTGCTAAGCTAACGCTCAATCACTGAGCTATCTCAGCATTAAGATTTCTAAATTAAATTGGTTAGAAACTGCTACCCCTGACAAGGCATAGATTATCCTAAAAACATGTACGTTCGTTCTCGATCATCAGTTCAATCTTAAATAAATAAACTGAGAGTTTAAATACTACATATATTTTTTTTTTAATTTAATTATGTTAGGTTAAGTTAGGTTCATAAAACTTCATAAAAAACTTTGTGAGAACTCAATAGAAATTTCAGATAATTTTTTAATTATTTTACAAAACTTCATATAATCAATTAAAAATTTACAAAAAGCTCCGAAATTTTTCTTTTTTAAATATTTCATAAAATTTCCTAAAACGTCATGTAATAGTTGAAATTCGCTATCACTATACATTTTCTGTCAATGTGTGAGCCGGAATCGTTAGAGACCACTTGGTTGGCCTATTCTTTTTACACGAGAGGCTAACTGGAGAAGCCTATCACAGTTTTGTGCAAAATGAGTTACCGATACTATTGGAAGACGTCCCGTTTTAATTAAGACGCCAAATGTATATTATGCACGATGGGGCTCCATTACATTTTAGTTTAGTTGCACGTCAATATTTTCTCCTAATTTAAATTCATTAAATTTTTTGTCTTTAGGGCCATCTAAAACAACTGGTTTATACCACTCCAATAGAAAATTTACTTATTTTTAACATGTTCGGCATCGAGACATGTATAGACCATCTCTAACATGATGGTCACTTTCAACAACTTTTATAACTTTTATTTCTTCGCTGGCTTAGATTAATTCTATCAATTTAATTGATTATCTCAATAACTAATAATTCATTGATTTGGCTCACTGATTAATACCCAGAATAAAATAAGTGCAGAACAATTATATAAAAAAAAACAATAATTAACTATCCACAATTGTCATTTTGTTTTTTCTTGAAAACGTAGAGGTATAAGCCATGAGGTATGTAGATGCCCTATTACTAAACGTTAGTCCGGACACACGTGTATAAGTTTTTAATTTTTTATTTTAGCCAAAGCATCTTTTTATAATTTTTTCGCAATAATGTATAATTAAATTTTAATTTCTAAATAATTTCATTAAAATTTTAGAGATTTCATAAAAAATTAAAATTTCACATAAATTTAAGATTGTAGTTTAAAAAAACTTAAAAACATGTAATTTTGATTCTACATTCATAAAATTTCACATAATTCATGTATTTCATAACTACAATTTTCACTATCCAAAGCTTTTCATAAGTGGTTACCACCTCAAGTTTTACCGACAATTTTCGACCCACTATAAACTTGCCAAAAGCAAATACCAAGCCGCTTATTGCTTCTAGCTTTATTGGTAAATATAGTTTAATTTCAAGTTCAAATGTCCACTATGCCTGGAAATAATCACGTACTTTTTATAAAACATTTTATATAAGCATCACAATTAATTTAATAATATTGTACAGTTCATCAGTTTTTTTTAATTGTTATTGAAAGTAACTACAAAATTTGTATCTTGTATCCTTTTTAACTATAAATTTTAATTAATTAAGATTATGCAATAAAACAAAATGTAGTACTAGAAAATAAAATTTTTATTGGATTCAAATGTAAATTTAATTTGAAATTTAATTAGTCCATAAAATTAATAAGAAATATCATAAAGTAATTAATTATATCCCTGAACAATAAATTGTTAATACATTAATATTTACTAACGCACGCATACATACATCGACAGACATGATTAATCCACTGACATCGTTGTTGTTGTTATTATGTATGTGGTGCAGTAATTGACCCATATATGAGGAATTGGCATTTGGTGTAAATGGCTTGGCAAACCTAGAGAGATATGCAAGTATGGCACGTTAACGTATCTTATTTGAATGTGGGCGAACGAGATAACGCCACATAAATTAAATCACGTAGTAGAATATATACATTTAGTGTTTTGAACAATGTAATAAATCCTCAGCACTTTTCAATTTTATAACATACCTTTAATAAAATCTTTCCCAACAACCTACAACTTTATAACCAGAGACGCAAGCAAAGTAATGCAATATGTGTGTCTAAATCTAAATAAATTTAATTAAGAAAATATTAAAGCGTATCGTATATTAATAATTAGCCAACTTACAAATGCAATAAAACTGTTATTATAATTTACATTAAAATATTAAGTAGTACTTAAACAATTTATTAACTTATCACTACTATTGTTTTGGTTTTATAAACCTCGTCAGTGTTCCTTGTATTATTTTTAAAAGTTATTTTGTCCTTAATGATATTGTGGTATAATGTAACAATATTACACTTGAATATTTTATATATAGTATCAATGAAATAAATTCAAGGCCCACGTTTTACGCAAACGAATAATTTATTACATGCGCATGTACATACAATTGAATGTTAATGTCTATAATATTTTCACCAAATGTTTCATTTACTATTATGTATAAGGCTGTTTTACACATAAACACAGCAGATGGAAATCGAGTGAACACGGAGATTGTAACGTGACTAAATATATATCACAGCAAGATATGCATTATGTTTATAAGACATTTACTGCTAATCAAATAGTATCCATTCCGAATAGAGCGAAATCTAAACGTGAATTCTTCCGAAGCAACAAAACATATTCAATTTATTTTGTCAAGCCGTAACTCAAAAAGAAAACTTTATAAAAAGCATGAAACTTTAGTGACTAATCCAAACTGCAGCATTATCATACTGTTTACTCTAAATAATAAAATTTAAAACTTTTTTGTATGATTTAAAGAATTCATATAGATTTTCTTCCTCTTGTCCTTTATCTAAAAGAGCATAATAAAGAGGTATAGTTTGTATTCTATCAACGGGTAAATTTCCCATAAAAGTTGAGCTATTTTTGGTTTAGCTTCTGGCTAGATGCCTGCATTGAATAGAGTAATAG
Source organism: Tachinus rufipes (assembly GCA_963932245.1). NCBI lineage: Eukaryota > Metazoa > Arthropoda > Insecta > Coleoptera > Staphylinidae > Tachinus > Tachinus rufipes. The sequence goes on from OZ010744.1 coordinate 58,543,225, forward strand.
TAATCGTGAATAGTAGCTAGTACCATTTGAAAACCTACATATAAAAGACGCTCCATGCACCTCCTCAAATATTAATTTAGATAATAGATCATTTCTGTGTATTAGTTAGTATCCAATGTTTCTTAAAATAGGTAAATTCAAATTATACTAATCTACTTCCAATTATTAAAATACCTACTAAATCTAAAAATGGGTGACAATTAAACATTATGAATTTAACTTATTGCTTGCAAACGCTATAAGCTGATAAATTCACTTGCCTTACCTGTCAGAAACGCTCGCAAATAGTGTTTTTTTTATATATTGCTAAGAACCGTAATATAGATTAATACAATTCCTAAACAAATCCAATTATTCTAACCGCCATTGTATTGTGATATGTCAATAGAAGCTAATTGGTATTTTTAGATGCTTTGGTTTTCATTCTGGTCGTTATTGACCCAAATAAACAACCCAATAAAGCTTAACTAGTAACCATAGTAATATTCCTTTTCAAATTTCTTCCTGTCAAGATAAGTTTGAGGTAGTTTACTCTTCTCAATGAAAAGCTCAATTTTTTAAAATTTCTGTATTTTTTTAATTTTATCTTGATTTATATCGTTAAACAAACATTTAAAAATGAATGTGGCTATTTATACTTAAGTATGTATACTCAGTTTGCTATTTATACATACTGTATGTATACAAAACTAACTATACATACTGTATGTACATATAAATCTATAAAAGAAGTAACAAAGCGTTTGTTTTCTTTTTATTTAAAAAATGCACTAGGCTAATAATGTAATAATAAAATTTAAGTTATTATTTTTATCTGTTAGAACTAATAAATAAAAACTATAATTTTTTTTAACGGAGTTTTGCTATTTTAAGAGCTTCAATTCAATATTGTAAATTGTAATAATTGTAAAATATGCTTATAGTTAGTCGTAAAAAAATATTGAAAAAAATTAAAAAATATAAATATTAAAATTAACGTATAATATAAAAAAACAAATCGTTGTGTAAATGAAAATTTTTCATCAAAAATAAAACAAAATAACATATTTTGATGTTTACATAATTCAATCGGTTCCTTTAAATATTTCAAAATTAGAACTAAACATTATTACTTAAACATAAAATAACATATTATATTTTTTTAGTTTTTATTAACGATAGAAAGTAATATTTCCTACAAATATTAACATTACTGGTCGCCAAGTTAATTTACTTTTTGGCATAGAATAAAAACATGTCCTTTATTATTGGATTGCATTTAGTTGCAAATAAAAACTAAAATACACAAATACAATTAACGTCATGTGTGCCTACATAACCAAATTACACGCAAATCAAACTTTGCTAGCTAAAATCCCTTTCAAAACAAATTATTAAAGCCATTGAGAATACAACAGATGTTAATACAATTAAATAAAAATTAGATCAAATTAAATGCAAACAAATTTAGATAAAGACTGATAAATGTTTATTAAAGACTATCAATACTTAGGGTATAGCAAAACTAAAATTCTGCAAAAAGCACTTGTTAATTATCTCACGATTGCAAAGACCACCAGTTCCATAGCATTGAAACAAGTATATTCTCTCTATTTTAAAGTTAACATAATAAGAAAAGGTAAACTTTTGATGTCTAATCTGATATTTATAAATAACTTAAACACAATTGCAGTAGATAACTATGATAATAATAAAGTCAAAAATTTCGAGATAAATGTTAATAAAAAATGAACTAAAAAGTCTTTCAATAGAACCCACAAAATTAAAATGTAAGGTTTTAGCAGCCATGTTGTTATAGCAACATTTATCAAATTTGATATGAATTGTTCAGTAGTGTACGCTTTGCTAATTGGTCATCCTTAGCGACGAGGCCCACACAAACAAAATTGTTGAATTAGAAAAGATACCGCATGACATAGACCAACACAAAATGCAACTCAAAAAAGTCACTGTGTGATGCGGATTTTGGTCTAGCGGAACCATCCGTACTTGTTCCAAACCCAAACTTGCATTGCCGTAACCGTTAACGGCAAACACTACAGATCGATAACAAGCCATTTCTTTTGACCTAAACTAGACGATATAGATACCGACAACATGTGGTTCCAACAAGACGGCGCTATGTGCCACACAGCGCAAGCCACAACAAACGCCATCCAGTAAACTCAGTCAGATTTATACAACATCAAAAACTGAACCTCGCAAATGCGTGCCACCAATTAAAGCCGCTGCGGACATTTAAACGACGTTATAGTCCATACTTAATGCGATAAAATATTCTTTCAAATAAAAAAAAAAAATAGTGGATACCTCATACACAACTCGTTTTATTTACAATTAAAAACTGCGCGTCTTTATTGAAAGCCCTTTAACAGCTCAAAAATAAAACTGCTTTACGGACATTTTATGATTTATTTTCCTCTTTGTAACTTAATCAGTAGCCGTACTGTATATAACCAGTATGTCGCGGTCAAGTACGTAAGAAAGGCAAAAGCCTCAATAAAAGTTCTTCGGTAAATTTTTCAGGAACAAACCATTTTACGTTTTGGCAATGTGCTCTAGCAACTCTCTCCTTACCTAACAGTTTGTGATTTTTTCTTGTGTAGTTTTTAGTTAATATTAGAAGAGTTGAAGGATGCCATTCGCCGTGAATTGCGGAGAATTGCTCAAGAACTGTTGAAAAATTATATTTTTCGCACTTTGTTAATTAAAAAGGCATTTTGTAACAAAGGTATATTTTACTGAGACCTAAAAGAGACCGCAGTTATTGAATTCAACATAATTACGCATTTGCTACTGAAATGACATCCTGTATTTTTAGAAAATAATAGTTGATACATTAAAATAAGTACAGTTCACCTAGTTTTAACAATTTCTACGTCTCTTAACCTTTTATTAGATTACGACTAGGCCACAGAAGCCATTAAAAGCATTTGCGATTCTTTTCAGTTCCTTTGAAAAAGTAAAATTTATTTGACCACAAACAAATTTTATAAAAAAAAAACTTATTTATAATAAATTAAACTGGGTTATTGCAGGAAATTAGAATTTTTTCCAACAAGTGTCAAAACCCATTTATCAATTTATTGGTTAATACAGATTTAAATTTGTTTACAAAAAATTGAATAATATGATAGAAAACCAACGAGAGGCACTGCTAAAGTTCGCAGAATCAAGTACTGCCTGTATTGCCAGCGTTCTGCGATTGTCATATTCGTAAAATTTGACGTTTTTCACCTATATTTCAGTTGACAGTTCGATTTCAAACTGCTCGGTTTCGTTTCAACAAAATTTAACGAGAGTAATAATTGTGTGAAAAATATAAATTTCGAATCGTGACTTACAAGTGATGATTTTTTATGATTTTCGATAAGATTTAACGCCGCAGCAATGTGTAGAAAAACTTAGTTCGTTATTTGGAGATGAAGCACCATCCAAAACTATGGTTTACAAATGGTTCGCAGAATTCAAGCGTGAAAGACCAACCTTTGATAACGTTCTTCGCAAAGGTCGTCCATGCACCTCTGTTGTCGCGAAAAATATTGATGCTGTGCGTGAAATAATTTTGTCAGATCGGCATGTCACCTATAGAGAGATAGATGTTGATATGTACGTGTTACATTGTAGATGTATAATATATATTCGGGGAATCACGGGGAATCACATAGAAAGGGTTTCATTGTTCCCGGCCATAAGCAGGAGAATTCCTGATGTAGAAATGTAATACTATGCATGATGTAGAATAAGTTAGTTATATTCCAGACACGAGCTGCGACACTCTAAATATAAATATAAATATTAAACAAATTTGTGTTTAATTTAAAGCCCTTTCCAACAATAGAAGCATCCTTAGGCATTGCAGCAAAACAAATACATACAATTTTGCACGATCATTTGCATGTCAGGAAGCTTTGCAGTCGTTGGATCCCACACAATTTGAAAGAAGAACAAAAACAAGCACGTGTCAAGTGGTGCAAGGAAATGCTAAAGAAACTCGAAAGGGTTGTTCAAATTCGGTATATAACATTGTAACAGGTGACGAATATATATATATATATATACACGGTGTCCGGAAAATACGTGTACAACGTTTGACGACAGACTCCTGACGTCAAAATAGGTCGATCTAAGCCGACTTAGTTATATCCAAAATTGTCTCGTTTAGCCGGTAGAGGGCGTCAAAAAAAACAAAAGTATAACAAAGTTGAAAGTATCTATTGTAAGAAACTAAGTAAAACAAAAACATTACTTAAGCAAATGTGTAAAATGACCGCCATCTTGCTGAATACACTTATTAACACTCTTTATAAAATGATATTGGACCCTATCTAATGTCTCGGGATTATTAAAATGGTTGCCTGCATTTAAAATCCGCTGCAATAAATCATCGCGTGTGTTTACCGGAGTCTTGTAAACTTCTGTTTTAATAGCGCCCCACAAAAAGAAGTCACACATATTTAACTCAGGAGAACGTGGTGGCCATTTTACTGGTGCATCATTGCCTCTTCCAATCCATCGGTTAGGATATTGATGATGTAAGTATTGCCGAACGGCAACGGAAAAATGGGGCGGGGCACCATCATGCATATACCACATTTCCCTCCGATGTAAAAGGGGCAAATTCTCCAGAAGAATTGGTAATGTGTCTTGCAAAAAATTTAAATAAATATTTCCATCTAACCTGTCTGGAATAACAATGGGACCAATAAGGTAGTGATCAATAATACCTGCCCAAATATTAATTTTAAATTGATGCTGATGATGTGCAACTTTAATGGCATGTGGATTTTCATCGGAATAAATATGTTCGTTGTGCAGATTGGTTACCCCAGATCTTGTAAAGCATGCCTCGTCAGTAACCATAATTTTTCTACAAAAATTTGGAACAAGGATTCTTTTGTTTCTAATAAATTGACAAAATGTAAGCCGCATGGGGGATCAGTCGGTAAAAGTTCCTGGACTTTTTGTATGTGGTAAGGATGTAACAACTGTTCTCTTAAAACCTCATTGACAATCGTTTTAGGAACATTTAACTCACGTTCTAAGAGACGGGTACTGATACTTGGTTCTTCTTCAACTCTTTCCAGAATCATCTCTTCTGTTTCCACAGTTCGAGTTGTTCGCATACGACCCCTACCTTCAAACTTTTTCTCAAAACTGCCCGTTTCCCGAAGATGACGCTCAATATTGGCAAATGTTTGGTGGTTTAGTATTCGACGGTTAGGAAACCTCTCCATGTAAACCCTAACACTCTGACGCCCATTTCCTTGACAAAACCCGTACACCAGGAGCATGTCAACTTTCTGCGAGTTTGTATAATTTTCCATTTTTAATGGTAAAATGAACTTGTAATTCAAGAATGTTGATCGTATACTTGAGTAAATTTCATAGACTGGTGACAATTTGTCAATAATTGTCAAATTATTAAACGACATAACAACAAGGTCACTTAAAAAATTATTGTTACAGGTAATTTCTTTTTAATATTTACAAATTTTTGACGCCCTCTACCGGCTAAACGAGACAATTTTGGATATAACTAAGTCGGCTTAGATCGACCTATTTTGACGTCAGGAGTCTGTCGTTAAACGTTGTACACGTATTTTCCGGACACCCTGTATATATATATATATATTCATATAAGCCTGAAACTAAACAGCAATCGACTGTATGAGTATTTCAAAATGAACCTAAACCCACAAAAGTGGTGCGTTCACGAAGCGTTTCGAAAAGAATGATTGCTTGTTTCTTCAGAAAAACGGGTCATGTTACAACTGTTACATTAGAGGATCGAAGGACAGTATACTGACTGGTATAGTTCAATTTGTTTGCCGGAAGTTATCGCTGAAATCAGAAGGAACAGCATAAACCGGCAAATTATTGTTGATCATGACGCTCACACAGCACGACAAACTGTAGAGTTTTTGACCAGTAACAACATCCAATTAATGACTTATTGCCCATATTCGCCTGATTTATCGCTCAATGACTTCTTCCTACTTTGACATACCAAAAATAAAATGCGTGGCAAGCGTTTTTCATCGCCTGAAGAGGACGTTGAAGCATTTAAACTACTTGTTTTGAAGGTACCTCGCACAGAGTGGCAAAATTGTTTTGAAGATTGGTTTTATCAAATGCAAAAGTGTATAGATTATAAAGGAGAATATTTTGAGAAGCAATAAAGCGATTTACATAACGTAATTTGTGTTTTGCTTTACATTTTCAGCGAACTTTGGCAGTGTCCCTCGTATTTACCTAATTAAGTTCATCAGAAATCGCTCAGAAACCCCATTTATTACATTATTAAATAATTAAAAATTGCATAAAAATCAAACAATTATAAAATCGTACGTAAAACCAAACCAATTCATTGCAAAAAAACTATCTAAAATCGTGCAAAAGTTTTATTTTTATTTATTTGCCAAAAATCGCAAAAAAAAAACATTAACCTAAAACAAATTCATTAAAAACAGATCAAATAAAATCAAACTATTTTTATTCATAATATATAAACCAAAAAAATATAATTTTTTTAATAAATAAGAAACTGAATTAATATATCCTATTTACACACCACCCGTGCGGCTCCATTTACCTAATACTTGTAATTTCAAACACAGCTCTTTACTAAAAAATATTATCCCTGCAAGACACTAATTTAAATCATTAGATAATTAATCTAAAATTTTGATTGCTTTATAATAGCAATATCTCCACAGTAATTTTAATTATTTGTGTATTTTATATCAACAAATTTAAATCAATACAGCAAGAGCTCTTACGCAAAGTTGCCTGATATAGTCTAGACTCTTCAATGTTAGATCAAAAGATTAAGACTTATTCACAAATAAAATAATAATAAATACGTTCAATACTTTGTCTTGACATAAATTGTAAACATATTTACTAGTTGAACTAATATATCTCTTTAATAGCAATTATACAGATTATTCCATTTCATATATTGGCCCTAATTTATATTTATATCGATTGCGGGCCGATAAAATAGATTATCTATTCATTACATATAGAGTAGAGAACAAATACTAATATTTACATACTATTTATTAATTGATAAAGGTTCATTGTTGTGCTGTGATTGGAATATTTGGTCGGGAATGTCTGGCGCCGTGTAAATGTAATTAAGTCAGTATTCTGCTGTATGCAACATTTCGTATGCAAATTGATGTTATTTGTGTGCAAATAATATAAATATTTGTGATGCATTGTATATCAAATGGTATGTACTAAATAATGTTTGCTACTGTTAATCCTCTCCGTCCCGTCATACTCACATTAAATATTTAATATATTAAAAACATCCTAAATGATGAAATTAACTACCTAGATTTACATATGGGATGTACTTTGATATTAATGGTAGTATATTAAAAGCTCCCGCTACAAGTTTTAATTATATTCATGAGAATTCTTTATTTTAATTTGTTTTGTCGTATGCATGTGTATAACAAGCGGTAACTATTAATTTTAAAGATTAGTTTTAATGTTTTAACTAGTACTAATTTCTTTTTTCATTATAAAGTTTTCAAAGTACAATATAAAGAAGTATTATATAAACTAAAATAAATTTATTTTCCCCGAGTACAACTAGTAGAAAAATCTTAGAAAACTACACCTAGAAGTAACAATTCTTTAAAAACTTATATAAAGTCTAGAATCGTAAATATTTCTATACTTTTGAGTCGATGTGTTTAATTGAGTATATCGAATTTCAAAATAAATTTTCTTGGAATTTTAATATGAGAAAAAGTGTATAATTTATATTAAAATTTAAAAACGTTATATATTTTTGACATGTTAATATACATATGTTAAAACTTTATTTATACTGAATTTATCGGATGCTACGCTTAAATGACTACATATAATATATGGTCGGTTAACGGTAAACATATAGATTGAAACTTTTATTGAGTTTATTATACGTTTTCCCAACTTTTCAAATAAATATAATAAATTAAAAGTTTTATCAACTAATTTATAACAAAATTGTTCGATCTGTTATTATTCTGAGAATAAATTACTTGCACCAAAACATTTCATAATAGTTTGATTGGCAGTTTTTAAATTACCGGTGTATTAGAACAAAGATGACGATTGAACCATTTAAATTAAAATATGTTGAAGTATTATTAAATTAGTACTATAAAAATTATTAAAAATACAACAAAAAATCATGATGTTTTTAGAGTGAAATAAAAAAAAAATTATTGCTATTTTTCTATATTAACTGTGCACAAAATTCTGATACATATCCTTCGTGCATATAAAAAATTCTTAATACAACAAGAAGTTTCAAAAAATCTAATATAAATATTCCCTAAGATTAAGACTTAACTTGCGGAAGTACGTTAGAAGGACTCAAAGAACGAAGACTCGAAAATGTGCTTAAGAAACATCGACTTCTTAGAAAGCTAAAAAATATTTCAACTACAAGTTAAGATCAAGTCATACACCGCAAAGTCTTGAAGAAACTGTTCTTGAAGAAACTGTTCTATCTACGGAATAAACTTTTTTGAAGACCCAAATAACCATTTAATGCTCATAAAAGTATAAAAATGTTTAAAAAAATCTTCAAGTATCCTTAGCAAATTTATGGCCATATTAAAACTGAAGACAAGGAATGATTTAGAAATGACATGCGTGTTTTACTAGTCTGGTAAAGCCAAATAAGTTATCGGTATACCTAAATAACAAAATCTAAATATGATAGCCTAGAAAAGTTACAAAAACAAACTAACTAGTCTAGTTATGAGAACTTTGATAAGTTTACAACAATTTAGTATAAAAATATAACCGACTAGAAAAACCTATTAGAGACTTAGTGACTAGAAGACCTCAAAATTATTTCAAGTTTTAGAATTAAAAAAACCTGAGCTTATGAGAAAACTTATATCAGCCTCAAATAATCTCGGTGTATCTAGTTGACTCTAAATGTACCTCAGCAAGCTAATATAAAAATTGAAAAAGCTGCTAAGTCAGCTTAATAGAGACAAATAGAATCTTGCAAAAATCTTTAAATACCAAAAAAAAAGCTTAAAATTGTTTAAATAAATAAATAAATAGATTAAGTCATTCGGTATATTGAATTGTATTAAGTTTAATTTACCAATAACAATTCTGTCGCCTTGAAACGCTAAAAACCAAAATATTTTAAATAAATCATTTTTTTTTTTTTACTTTAAAGCGTTAAATTTTCTAAAAAAAACTTAGCAGCTGTTACTAAATTGAACCGTACAACTGCCTCTAAACTTAGTTTCATTTTATTTTCCCCTAGATGTGTTATAAAAATGTTTCTATGATTTGTATCAAAATTGTCTTCCAATATGATTATTACAGCTAAATATGTAACTCTCGATGTAACTCTTTACTCACAATAAATTAGTAACAAGCTAATTTCTGACTTTTAAAAAGTTAAAACGTCCAATGACATGAATAAGCCTAAAAATTATCTAAGCTAATATAAAAATGTCACCAATGTCACCATGTGTTTACTAGTAGCTCGTGTAATCGTATAAACTACATCAAGCTGAGCTGAGTATAAGAGTATTCTAATTAAGTAGGCAATATGATCTGGCAAGTATAAAGTAAATCTTTAAAATGTGTGTGCCTGATCCCTAAACCAAATTTCCAATTAAAAACTTCTACAAAACACAAGCAAAATGTAGTTTAAGTAAAGACTACAACAATCTAGGCAGTAAACAGACAAAACAAAAATAATTATCTCAAATTAAAAAAAAAAAACGACTATACATGCAACTCTCTAGAAAGAACCTGCAAATTATAACAACGGCCTTGGCAAGGCACTATAAACTAAAAAACTTGCACACAATAGACAATAACTGTGTTCATTTTGCGTAAGGCTATACTCACATAAAATTTGACAGTAAGCTGGTTGTCTCTAGAGTGTAAAAATACATTAATCAAATACAGATGTGTCAGAATAACCCGCAAAAGTACAAATAACAGCCAGATGTAAAACGAACAACCCAATTGACGTAAGTAACTGTCTCGATTAATCAGATATTTTGTTTAAAACAAACACGACTATTGTAAACAGCTCGGTATGTAAAAGATGTAAAATAAACGAAGAGACAACCAAGCATGTATGTACGTGCCCGGTCAAACCCAAAGATTTTAAAAGTTAAAACCCAAATGTTATCATAAGAATGTCAGAGGTCTTGCAGAATTCTAGGAAAAAACAACAAAGTCAAATGTTTCAAGTGCTGCAAAAATGGCCATGTCAAAGCAAACTGCAAAAGCCCAGAAAAAGGAAAGCAGTGCCTAAAGCACGTAAAAGACACAAAGCAGCTGAATAAAAAAATAAACCGTACTGCGCTAATGCAAGGGGAGAGACACCAATCCGGAACTATAAATGTCAAGGGAAAAAGAGAAAAGCTCAGACAATCAAAAACCAATAATGATCAAATCCCACATTGTTGTCTAAATACTGTCAGGGGCTTCGCCTTATTGAAAAAAAAAATAGATATTCATTTGAACTGCTTAACTTGACAATTTGTCTGTAAGTAAGTTATTCAGTTATAGTATTGGCAATACGAATAGAATTTATTCATTTTTATAAATTTTAATCTTGCAAATGAGTCGCGATACTCGGTTCGAATTAAAATCCGAATTGTTTTTATGTGTATGTATCGTTCCTATCCGGTTAAAGTTTTCCGATCCGGAAACAAGAACCGTTATTTTGAGTTAAATGTAATATATTCAATCTTTGCATAGAAACATAACAAACATTTAATTACATACATTTTGCATCAAAATGATTATGAATATGGTTATGGTTATGGTTATGGACTACCAATCGATGTCTTTCAGTACTAGAATCAATTTATTATATACAATTCACAAAATCTATGATTTGAAGTAGTAAAATATAGATCTATATGCACAAATATGTAATCTTTCACCATTACCACAGCACCCTCTTTTAAAGAAACATATTTGCATTGGTGTTACCCAATGAATATATTAAATGTATATAATTATAATTGAATGTGTTTATATGAATACATAATATGAAAAGTGGTCATAGGCAAAAGAGAAGATGTCGGCCTTGTAGAATCTAACTCGACACTTATGCCCGCACGTGAAAAACACTATTTAGTCGTGCACCTACGATATATATTAAGCGATTTCCCATTATTTTTAGATTTATGTGCGTCATGTCAATGTTTGGCACTCTTTAGACACTTGCAGTATAAATAAATATGTTTATATATTAGCGTTACATTTCAGTTATTGACTAAAAAATAAAAATGTTATTCACATTTAATTAAGCTTATGATTACTTTCAACCTACTCAAACAAATTCAAAACAACGTTTGACTTTTCAATGTTTCCTATAAAGATTGAGATTGAGGATGTAAATACTAACAATTTTAGCATATATTTTAAATAGTGTGGTTCCTTTTTCTCTTTGAAAAAATAATACTAACAAATTATTTTACAATTCAATAGGATTATTTCTTTTTAATTAATATTAAAAAAAACGATAAAAAATCCACTAAAAATAATTATTGTTTCAGAATAGATAAACCTGATAATGGTATATTGTTCACATGTAATCAACAGCACAATATTTATAATATTCTTGAGTACCAACAAACGCATGATTGAGAATCACACTAAATATTCATTTAATATTTCTAGGTTAAAAATTTGTTAACTATGGCTAAGAGCAATGTGGGAATACACAACAAAGCAAGATAAAATTACAAATTAACAGTTTCATAAAGAAGCATTTATTTCTTCTAACGTTGACTTTCTATTTCTATTATGTTTCATCCATCAATTGAACAATTATCCCCAAATTGAATAAATGTTTAAAAAAATGATGGTATCAGAATTCCTAGGTATTTCTATTTCTTGACATTGTTCGGTAATTCATTCTGTTCTTGCTGTTTTATCAATTAGTATTGTTGTTCGTTCTGTTCTTGTGTATTCCTAGTTTATCTATTAGATTTAGAATTTCTTTAGTTATCCACACTTTCATTTTTGCTTATTTCGTTGTATGGTTATTTGAACGGCTGTTACTGAAGCAGATTGAACATCATTTTAGCGTGCGCCAAAGATTTCAATTTTTTTTTTCTTTTTGGTTGGTGCTTTTATATTTTAACGTGTCCTATTTATTACAAAGACCTGTCGTTTTATTGTTTATAAGTTCAATATGTATGTTATTGCCTTATTTCTTCATGATATTCTTGAATCTTACTTGAATGTTTGCTATTCCAAGGTTGTGGTCAGCTCTGAGTATAATATAATCTTATTTTTCACTATCACATCAACTGAAAATTTCCAAAAAAAATCGTCTTTAAAAAAAATGTATTCGTTATTACAAAGCCCTCATCCTGACAGAACTGAATAAAAGATCTGCAATAATGTATATCTAAATTATTACAATGAAGTTTTATGCTTTTCAGTATTTTGTAAGTATACAATTCTTCAATTTCAGGTTCTTCTAAATAAGTTCAAAAGCAACATGAGACATTTTATTAATATGACTGCGCAATGGCTACAATAGATGTACGTAATTTGCTCTTTATGCAGAGTTGTTTTAATTATTTAATTTATAGTGAACATCGCAAGAAAAGTAAAATATTACTTCTTTCTTTAAAAAAATTACAAACACTCTCATTTCTCAATATATTCTCATAATTCATTTTCTATTACCTGCTATTTTTTTTTTTAATATAAACATATTTAAATTAAAAATAAATAAATGTCATGTTTTGTGATAATTGTAGTCATTAATTTCAAATTTGAATTCATTACACTTCAAACGTTTTTTTTTTTTTCGAAAAAAACATTTTTGAAATTTAATCAGAAACATCTTTTTCCTATCTAACCTAACCTACTCAAGTTTTATTAACAATTTATTGCATTTCAAATATGTTGGAGTATTTCAATCGATTCTCTCAATAATAATCTGATTAAAACATACTTTTTAATCATTTTTCACTTTTATTATTAATTATTATCAATAACTTGTTCGAACAACAATGAACGTGATGAAATGACCAATCTGATATCATTTCGTCATTATTAAATAAAGTTTACAAAATCTATTACTTTATTTTATTACAATTTATATGGTAATATCAATAATAAAAAAAAAACATTGCAATCTCCATAAGAACTTTAACATGCGATCGTTAATAAACTATCAATTTATTTTCTCAGTTCCGCTATTCACAATATATTACATCAGTTCTAACAACAAAATCGAACAATTCCTCTTACTAACATGTACCCTTTATATAAAAGCATATTTGAAATTAGTATAATAATAAATAAAACTAATACGTACCATATGATTTGAATATTGATGAGTCTTTTTTATTAAATTTTAAAATTAATTTGTAAATGTTTACATACAGCTTACATTAATTTTTTTTCAGGCCAAATCCTCTTAACATATAAACAGTTTCATTAAGTTAAAGTATTTATAAAATTGTGGGCGTAATGTGAAGATTATTTTGGACCATGTTAGATAAATTCGCAATGAGGTAGGAACGAAATTACATTTAAATAGAAGACCTTTACCATTACAGAAAGAACGATATAAATAATATATTATGACAGCATTTAAATTATACTTGTAAATTCCATAAACATATTTATTAAGAGTTTATTTCTATAATTAAACATTCTCATCAAAAACACTTACAACATTCTGCAGTAAATTAGTTATTAAATATGAGATATAAATCAATAAACGCTACATATTATAATTGTATTAAATGAAAGAATATATATAATGTACATACAGAAATGCGAACAATATCTTATTTGTTCAAATTGAATCATTAAATTTATAAAATACAGCTGTTTAGCAAATGGAAATCGGGTTCTCATTCGTGCTCTGGTAATTGATCATGTTTAAAGTACTAGACATATCTAATTATTATTTATTGCTTTTACAAAATTTTAAATTATCGAATAAAATTTAGCAATTAAATGTAATTGATTATATAATTAAATTAATTTAATTTGAATAATTTTCTTTAATAATGCCAATGTATTTTTCGACGTATTCTGGATTGAAATATAACGTAAAGATATTAGAACAAATATAAAATATGATTAAGCTAACATGTATAATATGTATACATACTATGAGATATATTTTCACGCTGAGTTAATTCTCTAGGTAAACTCAGCGTTTATGAGATAATAATGTTACATTCTAAATATTTACAAGACGTGCGGCTATATTCCATTTATTATTAACGTATAACATTTATTTCCAGTAAACAATTAGAAGTGTTAATGAAATAATATTTTTGCAAGCACCTTACATACAAGTACAGTACATATAATAATAAAAATGTCATCATTTATATTAATATATTAAATATAAGTGATGAAATATTTACAAATTAAAAATAAAAGATACATGTCACATATTTGCGAAATATGTCGTTAAAATGCCTAGAATTGAAATTTGCGCCACAACAAAAGGTAGTAAAAAGTTCAAGATCATATTTCGTTACAACGTTTCGACATAGATCATACGCGATGAAAAAAATATAAATTACATGTGTTATGCTGCGTTCGCAAAAGTATACAAACATCATTAACATTATACTTGCATTATTGTATTTAGAAATGTCATTGTAGATACTATGTAGTATCAATAAATACATGTCTAAAGTAATGTCATTATACTGGTTTGCTTCATGTAAATGATTTAAAAAAATAAAATTAAGAAATTTTTATGAAGTAATGAAGTGGCATAGTAACTAATTTGTGAGGATCATTACAAAGTTTATTTGTACATTTGTAACTATCATTTGTAAATAGATAATGTAATTATATTTGTTATGCTTAAGCCAGCTAGCAACATTCGGTAATTCGAAGAATCGTACTAAGCGCATTCTAAATTTCCAATCAATCTAGTAATGAATTTTTTTGAATAAATTACATTTTCTAACAATGCTTTAATCCAGTAATATACAATTGTGTAAAAGATATAACTTTTTTGATTCTACCAGTTTATTAAAATCGAGTCCAATCCCTTCGATGGTTCTCAATCACAAAAAAAAAAATGCGGCTGCATTTTTGCATCTGTTGATGTGACTACTGCTGCTCTTTAAGCAACAACTGTTGTTAAAAAGATATCTGTTGATACAAAGTGACCACATTACTTTTATTATAATAATAGAACTATTAAGTTTGAGTTTGCATCTATTTTTGCAGTTATTAAAGCTTTATGGTACTTTAAAATATGATTTTAATATTAATTTTAAAGAAATGGTTGCACAGGCAACATTTTTCAGTGACCTTCTCAGTAGTTATGGTCTAATTGATCATGTAAAATTTGATACTCGTAAGACCAACGGACTTGATAACATATTTTCTAATATAAATGTTGAATGTATTTTACTAACATACGCAGTAAATACAATACTATCTGATCATAGAGGCTGTGCTATAGATATCCAACTGAGTATTGCAAAACCAAATAATAAACTAGTCATTTCGTGACATACACCTTACACATTGCAGGGTAAGTTTGTTCTTTATAATCTTTTAAATGCCAATGCCCAGAGTTTCGTAAACGATAATCAAATTAGCTGCTCTGAAAACTGTTGTAGCTGTGGCAATGCTTCGGTACCACCAGGTAGAAGTTGCTATTATTGTTCCTGTTACTGCTTTGACAGCAATGTTGTATATGTTGATGCAAAATATATTGCTGCTGCACAATGATCTGTTGCTGGAGTTAAACAATTTGCTATATAGGCGGCTGTAAATGTTACGGTAACTTTTGGGTTAGAAGGAATAACCGATTGCAGAACTAAAGCTACGCAATTCACAGAGAACTCTAATTCTAACGCTTTAAATTAATTTATACACTTTCAAAATAAATTAATATTACACTCGTAGTAAAACAAATCAGGACAAGATATAAAAGGTCTTTCAATAAGACGCACAAAATTTGTAAGGTTATAGCAGCCATGTGGTTATAGCAACATCTGTCAAATTTGTTGTAAATTATTCAGTGTGTATAACAAATCACCATGGAAGGTTATAGCATTTTGAAATTTTATTATTGCACATTTGTCTTCTCCAAATTTCATTTATTATCTTGCGATATGGTTTTTACCGTATATGAAATACTATTTATATCTTTTTCATTCCATGCAACTACTTTAAAATCTACATAGAGTTGGTGAGATATTGCTGTAGAGTATTAACATAAAATATCTTTGATTATACCCCAGTTAATTTGAGCAATTGGAAATTTTGTGTTTCAAGATTTCTTATTTTGGAGTTGATTATTTGCATTTTAAGTGTGCAAACACAACGGCAACCCTCAACCGGACACTAGTATTGTATCCTCGTTTTTCTCTTTAAACTGTACCCATCTTTTGCATTTAAAATGAAGTCGCATTCTATCTAATTACATTAATTGATTAAATTCACAAAATTAAGGTAGTTATATATATAGTAATAATAATAATACGTTTATTTTGCCTTTTGGCCTTAAAAATTACATATACAAATATATTATTATATATTAACTTCCCAAAATAATAAATCATAATCCTTAATTAATTTTTTCTTCTCTGTTCTTTTCTTCGTTTTTTAACTGCCCTCATCCGTTCTAACCGTCTTCCGTCTTCTTTCAATATCCCATTTTTTTCCCATCTGATCTTCTCTCAATTCGTTACACTCTTTTAACATATATTCCATAGTATCCTGTCTCTCCGCACATTCTGCACAAAAGGATTTGAAAAATCCTCTTCCATCAAAAATTTCTCGCTCTTCATTACCACATCTGAATCTTGCAATCATCGTTATATCATTTTTACTATATCTGTTGCGCTCTTATACAGGGTTAGTCAAAACTACCGGAACACCTAAATAATTCTTAAACGGTAAACAATTTCAAAAATAGTTTCAAACAAAAGTTTTTTGGTTTTAAATAACCAATTATTAAAAATACTTTTAATATAAAAGGTGTTCATTTTATCGTAAAAATATAATAAAACTTTTTTTTTTCAAATAGAAGACCCTGTTTATTTTTACATTTCTTGATTCTAAGATTAATTTTGAGTATTTTTTGTAAAAAAAATATTTTTTTATAAAAGCACAACTTTTGAGTTGTAAGCAATTAATTCATTAATCAATTTACAATGCAATCTAGTGAAAGTAATAGCAATATCAGATTTAAATCTGATATATAAGCTAAAGTAAAAACGAAATTAAAGTAAACTACATAGACAGAACTAAATTTATTAAGTTTTTATCAAACCGTATCGAAAATGTGAAACTTTAACATATAAATGAACCAAAGCAACTTTTACATCAGTTGACACTAATACACAGAATATGCAAGGAAAATTGTACATTGTACTTTTGAAAAATCTTAGCAGCAACAAAAACAACAAAAAATAAAATGAATCAACTATAAAATTGCTAGAGAAACCAAAGAAAGAGACAAATGATTCCAAATATGGAAAAAAACCTATAGAGCCAGCTAAAGTAAAAATTATGTCTGGAAAAAGATACAATACAGCCAGGACTAGAGTAACTAACTCAATAAAATCCTCAAAAATATACAAAACATCAAGACAGAAACTATATATATATTCGGAACGCAACTTCAAAAGACATTAAAACCATCATAAAATCAATAAACACGATGGAATAAAAACGAAGAATCTTATAGATAGACACTATAACAAGCCCAATTAGAAAACTGGTAAATTTAACAGTATAAAAAGAAATTGTCCGCAAATCATTAAAATAATGCTATATTACGCCCAATCTACAAATCGAGCAAAAAAACAACACCAAAACTATCGACCAATCTCAGTGCTGCCTGTAATTTCAAAAATTCTTGAAAGTTATATAGAGAAAACTTTAACCAACTAAAATTCGATAAAAAACTTAGTGATAAAACAAAGATAACCCAAAGTGTACCCAAAAGCAGCATTTTAGGTTCTCTTCTCGACCTGCTTCAATCTGTGCAAATACTTCTTGTATGCAAACAACACACTACTAGTGTAGGTCCAAAAAAATCAAGAAAAAACCGCAAGAAAACTACAACAAGAATTTAAAAGCTTTAAAACTAAGATGGTCTTATCTATAGTATCTGCAAAACATAGAAAAAAAAACAAAATTAATGTATTCATGATATTCAAACACAGGATACATGCAAATGCAACAAATAAATAGAAATTGTTACAAAACAAAAATATCTAGGGGTAGTGATTGACAAAGATCTAAACTGGCAGCCTCATATGACTAACATAAATCTATCATCTAGGTTATAGTTTCTATTATTTAAAAGAATTCATACCCGAAAACACAATGTTAGTTAATGTCGAGGAGATATTTCACAGGGAGATTCCTCGTCTGATTCTAACACAAAAAGTTCAAAACAAAAATTATAAAAGATGATAAAATTGTAATTCTCCTTCTCAAATACACGGATCAATTCTTTTCCCCATAGATTGATAGACCCTTTTAGAATATCACTGAGGTTTTTTTAATAGTCTGAAATAAATCAAGAATTCTATTTCTTAACCCTTCTTCTGTGTTTATTGAATTGTTGTAAACCAAAGATTTTAGGTGTCAACAAAAGAAGAAATCAAGACTGTTCAGGTCAGGGGACCGAGCAGGCCACGGTTGAGGACCAGCTCGACCTATCCAACGATCGTTGAATGTTCTGTTCAAAAACCAGCGGATTTCAATACTGAAATGTACAGGTGCAGCATTGTGCATAAACCAGCCATTTTTCATGTTAAGTGGAATATTGTCAGTGATGCTCTTGAAAAAATTAAAGATACAATTGTTCGTTAAATCTTCTTGACTAGAAAAATGGCCCTATCAAAACATCTCCTATTATGCCAGCCCACACAATCACGCAAAATTGTTCTTGGAAATTTTGTTCACTTATTGCGTGTAGATTTTCTTCAGCCCACAAATGGTTATTGTGGAAATTCCGGATAAAATTTCTTGAAAAATTTGCCTCGTCAGAAAATAATACTTGTAGATCGAATAAGAGATTTTCAAGCAACATTTAAAAAAACCACTGACAAAAAAATCAGTCATAATTAAAACTCACGGGGAAGAAAAACCTGTATCCTTTGAATATGGTACAGATATAATAAATAACCTTTTAAAATTTTTCATATCAGAACATGCGTGATTGCCAATACTGACGCTATTTTTTTTTTACTCGTACTAGGATAATTTTCAACAACATTCAAAACTGCTTCCTCACTTTCCGGAGTACTGACATCTTCAAGTGATGGTTTGCTCGGTTAAAAATTCCAGTTTCACATAGACGATGATGGACTCGTAAAAATGTCTTACTATTAGGTATTACTCGATTAAGATAATGCTGTTGATACAACCTTCTGACTTTGTAAGTTTTGCCATTTGCAAGCACGTACATAAAATGTTTGTCTGTATATTCTTCATTTGTAAAATTGACCATAATAACTCCAACTGAAACACAATTCAAACCAAACGTCAATACAATATGTCATACACTATTCAAAGATACAATCAAAACCATTTTTATCCTGTAAATTTAAAATTGTGAGAAAAACCCTGTATGAAACCTTAAGATCTTTCCGACATTAATTAACATCATATTGTATAGTATAATAAGAGCAAAATTAAATAACAAAATACCTTTTCTGTAAACAACAAACGTAAAACCCCATTTCAACCCTTACAAAAACAAATAAATTAATAACATCAAAAAAACTGTTCAAAATCAAAACTATCATAAATTTCCAAGAAAAAGATACATGAAAAAGAGTCAAGCAAGATATGAAGTAGAAAAATACAATAACAAACAGGAGTAACAGTAAGAACAAGTTCAAAATTATAAAATAAATTCATAAAGAATTTTGTAAATTTGTCAGTTTTTAACTTTGTAAACTTCAAAATAGTCAAAATTAAAATTAAATCAGATGAATAACACACCACCACTGCCACTGAGAAGCCTCAGGCAAATAAGAAAACAATATGTATAAATATTTTGACAACAAATCTTGACACTGCTGAGCAAATTTATACTGATATGTCAGAAACCTTTGATAAAGTTGATCATACCTAATATTCTTTGAGCTAAACTTTAGATTTTAGTTTTTACAGTTCAGCCATTATACTAGGGATATCATATCTTAAAAAACCTTTAATATTTTTATTTTTGATAGTCTTGGTAATGGTATTAAGGTTCATGTTGTTTAATTAATTTATCAATAAATTTTCTTAAAATCTACTCAAAGTTCAACAATATCAATGACTGCTTTCAGTTGCAGAATGTATTATATCTAATTTTCACATGGTATAGTGGTGTGTAGTGTTAGCGTAAGTGTATTTTTATGTCATACACTTTAAAAACTAACGTTACAAACTTTAATTGTGAGAATTAAAACCAAGTCTAAACCAATAAACGGACCTATCCGCGTAAAATTTCATTATCATGAAATTAAAACTAACATACTAAAACAAAAAAGAGAGAAGAATATAACATCTAATGATATAATTAAAAACTCTGGCCACACAAACAAACAAACAACTTTCCTTTAACTCCAATAAACTTTTCTGGGCTGCGCAAGAAGCAAGGGTAGGAAAGTAGGCTGGAAATTTATATGGCATAAAGATAAAAAATATTAGCAAAAAAAAAACAAAAGGATCCAAAATTATACGAATTTTTAACGAAGAAAAAATAAGCAAAATAAAGTAAAAGTCTTGTTTGATTTTATTTTATTTTGTACATAATCTACTGCGTAAACTACACAATTACAGTCAATTTCATAGACACCTATCTCAATAGTGAAGAAGAATGCAGTACACATGATGATTTCAAATCCTGGAGTAAAACAATAAACACAAAAAACCAGGTAGCTTTAGTACATCTTAATAAAACACAGAAACCTTGTTTTTTAATACTTCCGAAAATAATATACCTTTAATGCACATCCTTGTTCTGTACAGACCTCCCAACTAAAACGTATTTTTTTTTTAATTAAGAAATTAGCAGCTTTATAAACTTACATCATAATAAACCATTCTTGATAATAGACAATAGTAACTTTGACTTTCTAACAACAGTCCCACATGTTACGGAATATAAAAGCATCTTGCCCGAAAAAAGTTTTATTTCTAGAATTAACAGTTTTACTAGAGAAGAAATTCGACTCAACCAACTCAAATAATCTTGCATTAATCATATATATTTTAGAAGAATACAAGAAAGATTAGATTGTGCGATAATTAAAACAAAAATATCGAACCATTACGTTAGTCCAGGAAAAAATAAGCATAACTCACAACTTGCAAATAACAAAAAACAACTATGATCAACTAAAAGAAAAAGTTAGAGAAGACATGAGCAAAGTAAAATGGCGTAATATAGGTAACCGGGAAAATATAACAAAAATTTCATCTATTTTTGAACAAACAAGAGCATTATCAACTAAGACAACTATAGGAAAGAGAAAAAAGTATATACTGCGACAATGGATTACACAGGACATAATCAAAGAAATAAAAAAGAGGGATGTCCTTTTTAAGAGATAGAAAATTCTTATAGACAGAAATGGTGATCATGGGACAGTCAAACAAAGAAGAAACGCGTACAATGAAATAAGAAACAGAGTGACAAACAACATCAGAAAATCAAAACAGGAATATTATTCAGAGTTATTCTACAAATACAAAAATAATATGAAAAAAACATAGAGTACTATTAATGACGCCATAGGAAGAAAGAAAAGCTGTGGTAACAAAAATGGATTTTTAAAAATATTCAAAAACTGCGACCAAAACATTGCCGATAACTTTTCCGCTACTCTATCTGACCAGGTCCAACAAATAAAATACGTCTGTGATAAAAAAATCTAATTATATGAAAAAAATATTCTACAAAGCTCAATGTATCTACCTTTAACAATAGAAACAGAAGTTTAAAAAATTATAATAACACTCAACAAAGAAAAAGTTCCCGGCATCGATAACACGTCAACCAATATTATCAAAGACAAAATTGAAAGCTTTTGTCTACCAATAACTACAATGATAAATAAATCCATTATGAAAGGAAAAGTACTAGATTCTCTAAAAGAATCTATAGTGAAACCAATTCATAAAAAAGAACCAAAAATCTCTACGAAAATTATAGAGCAATATCCCTGCTTACCTGCATCGACAAAATTCTAGAAAAAAATACATAAAAACTAAATTCATGGATTACTTAAAGCCAAAAACATCTTGAACAAAAACCAATATGGCTTCGTGGAAGAAAGAGGAACGTATGATTTGCTTGAAATATAATCAGAAAAAGTTAATGCACAACTGAACAAAGGCATGCACCTGTTTTGTGTTTTCATTAATTTTGTCCTTCAAGGGATTGTCCTTAGACTGCCACTTTATATACTATACGTGAATGATATCAAACATTGTTTTAAAAACTGTGAAAATCTAATGTACGCTGATGATATGGTCATAGTATCTACATATAAAGATCCAAATACAGTCGTGAAAAGATTAAATGCAGATTTTAGAAGTTTTCAAATGTGGGCTCATGACAAAAAACTAATCATTAACCAAACAAAAACAAAACTCATGCACCGCATAACAAAGAAATACCGAACCTTGAACTGAAATATCACTCACACGACTGCCTTTCTATTAAAATCTTAAACAGCAATTGTACCAGAAGAATTGAATGGATAACTCAGATAAATCTGGGTATAATTATTGATCACCAATTCCTATAGAAAGAACATACTACGGCATTAAACTATAAACTGCGACATTTTGTAGAAAGATTTTATCATTTAAAACAGTTCCTGTCAATATCTGTACTGCAAACAATCTACACAGCCTTGGTGAAATCTAGCATCACCTACGGCATATCGGTATGGAGACATGCGTCTCACTATCAAATAGAATCACTTCAAAAGAGTAAAAGAAGAATACTTAGATCCCAATGATATAAAATCCTTGCAAGAGGAAAAAAACTCTCTTAAAATATAAACTAGCTCTCAAATATTTTCTCAAAGTAAATATCTTTAACACAGAATGACATAGATATAATACTAGAAGCAACTACATAGATGTTATAATGGGCACCAATAAATATGGAGATAGATTAGAAGCCAGAGCCATTCCTAGACTATTTAACAACATGCCAGAAAAGTGCAAAAACGCTACTACAATAAATACCGCAAAAACAACTCTAAAAAATTTCTTTTAAACCGAGACCATAACAACAAGTAAAACTTTTAAACCTTAATTAATATTACTTAATCATTGTATTTATAGCAAGAAATTAAGAACAAATAAACAAGCAAAAGGCTTAGTGGCGAGATACTAACAACAAGCTTGCAATCTCAGCCCTTTTATCACTACACTACTGTTATTCTTACAAAGCTTCAAGCTATCTGAGGGGTGGTTTAATGGGTACAACATCTTATAAAAAAAAAGAACGTGAGTCCCACACGGCGTCTATCAAAAGATTCCACCTCCGGCAGAAAAAGAAAAAAAGAAAAAATCTACTTAATAACGTTTGTATTCACAGAACCAACAACAAATACAACTAAAAGTGTACAACGCAAGTTTTCATTAAAAAAATTAATAAAAGACATTATCCAATCAGAGGCTTAAATCACCAAACCTTACTCTACTTACAATTCCTTTAATTGTAAACCACTTGAGCTTCGGAGTCTTAAAACAAGAATTGTCTTTGTGCACTCATTAGGTACAAAATGTTCCCCAATTATCAATATTTTATCTTATATCTAACAAATAGATGTATATGCAAATCAAACGGCAATAAATTAAAACTTTATGCCAGCAAATGGTTGAAATGTCATTGTTGGAGCGTGTATGTACACTGGCCACCAACTTGACAGCTCTGAAAAAATATTTATTTTGCCGTAACGCCTTGTATTAACATGTGATTTTGCACCTTATCAACATTGTATTGCTATAATCCGAAAAAGGTTTTATGGCCTAAAATAAAATATTTCTAAATGACCACACATGTTATTAAGTTTGTAAACATATTTAATGAAAAATACCAAATGAAGAAGTTATGACGTAATAATATGTTTGGCAATTTTTTACTATTTTTAATTTTGATTTTATTTATTAATAAAAAATTAAAAAAACAAAAAAATTCAAGTATGAATACTTTTGCATTACTAATGAAATATTTTCTACATACTTATATTATTACGTCATAATTGCCTTTTTTATAGTAATAAATAAATTTACAAATAAATGTAAGATTTTGTGGTGAGACCCAAACAATTATTTTTTTAGCAAACTATAATGAATTTTTTACAATCATCTCACTCTTTATTCACTAGCAAAATATAATAAAAAATAAATAAATGCCATTAGAGTTGTTTTTCCAACTACGCAGAGTCCAGTACACAAGGTACATAAACGATTCAAACCAATAATAATAACCTTACTTATACACTATTATCGTTGCTATTGTACATAATATTTATCAAAAAACTTATTTTAACAATAAAATATTTTATAGAAGTCTATATATAGTATACTAATTATGAAATATAACAACATATACTAAGTGAGAATACAACTCAATACTCGTTAGGATATAAATAATATAGACCGTTGTGTAAATGCTGAGTACCAACTGTTATATAAGTTGTACCAGATCACTACATAAACACTGTAATACCCAAAAATAATTCGTTGTAACCTTATATTAAAATTGCAAATCTGTATGTGATAAGATTATAAATATTTAGTGAAGTGTAAATTACGGTAACGATACACAAAACTAACCAATGGCAGTATGTACAAAATATTTAGAATAAAACAGCTTAAATTAAACATAACATATCGTTTCATGTCTGTATAATTTAACAGAATAGATGTTGCCAATCACGTCATATTTAAAAACTCCTGATTGAAATGCGCCATTAAAAACCACATACACAAATGATTGATATCTTTTCAAATTGATGGTAAAATAACAACTTAAATATACAACATACATTGAATGTAATATCAACACCAATTACTGTTTACGTTATAAAAAAATAAAATTATGAACCGAGTGAAGACATATAGGTGATCGTATCTTTCACAGTTCAGTTAACAAGCTCGATTGCGTGTTTGATGTTCGTACCTGTTTCCCACACCATCTTCTCAAAACCTTCCTTGCGGAGACGACGCTTCATCGAATCAAAAATAGATTCTGGTTTGTTGTTCTAAAATCTGGAGCGGCTTTTAAAAAACGTGTGTTTTAATTTTAGCCCGTTGTAGTTTCTAATGATCTAATGATGAAAAATGAATTTCATATTTTGTAAATTTGTTCTAAGAATAAATTGGTTGAAAGAGTGTTTATTGTCATTATAATAATAAATATAAAAATAAGTTTTTCCACTAATGTGACAACTGTGTTATTCAATCTTTCGCAAATACATTAAAATAACCGCCGCTAATTCATCTCGTCTTCTAAATAAAAATCAATCTTGTAAACTTCCTTTGAAAAGCTCATTAAGTAGTTTTTTAATCGGTGTAAATTTAAAGTAGTAAAAACATACATTTTTACTAGAATGAATATAATTGATTATTTCTGCACACATCACATTATACGACATTAGTGTTTGGTATAATTTATCCGTTAATCTTATAATATAAATACGTTTGAGAATTGCAAGACATTTGTATGCCATAAATCTAAACTAACTAATCGCAAGACATTTATAGTTATTTTCAAAATAAGATGTTAGAAACGATTAGGAAAAAAGATACTAACAACACTAAGCAAAACATTTTGATTTAATAATAATTGCATGTTTTATTTGATATCAAATTAACGCTAGAGAATTCCCGGGATTAGTCGCCGCGTCCTGATGGAGTGGCGCTAGTAGTAATGTTATGGAAAAATATTACTAGCGAACATTACATACTGAAATCCTATCACATCTACGAGAATATCGGTGAACATTTTCCTCTAGAAAAATATTGACAAGTACAACGCCGTTTTTTAAATTAAAATTTGTTCTTATAGGACAAAACGCCAACCAACTCAATATCCAAACGATAAGATTTCAGTCATCACTTATTTTATATGTTGCACTACATACAATATTCTATGCCTTCATTCTTTAGCTTAGATTTGCAGTTATATTTAACGACTAAACAAAAACTCCACTTTTAAAAAATTAATTGCGGTGAAACGACAAATTTAAAACTTAATCATCAAAATAATAATTAATAAATAATAAAATGTAGAGAACATTAAGACAATGTTATGCCTGAAGTCATTTTGGATCGACAAAAGTTCGAATAGCTAATGTTTTAATAAAATTAAAAAAAGATAGCGTAGTTTCAGGTTCACCTTTCCAAACTTTGAAACAATATTCAATAGAAGATCGTATTAGATTTTTTTAATTTGTACATGGAAAAGTTTAAAGATTAAAATTATATGGTCTCCAAATACTAGCCAGAAACATCTAAGTTAGAAAAACTGCCCCGCGTTTAACCTCGACCAGAATACCACCATCTAAGTAATTTTGATAGTCACGTTATTGGTATGCAATAAGCAAATCTTTTGGTCGTAGGTCGTAATGATTCGGTCACTTTCATTAAAAACATTTTGCAACCAGTGTTAGTGCCATATGTAAATGGCTTACAGATCCCCATAGCAAAATAGTGATTGCCCTAACACAACAACCAATATAAGACAGTTTTTGTCAAATCACTTGATTGTTCTAGACCTTGTTCTACAGACCTGTCGCCAATAGAACAATGTTAATAAATGCATAACAAGTCGTAGTGATCTCACACAATATTGATTATTATTTGTTTGTTGTTTTATCAAATATTTTATAAGGTTTGATTAATTAATAAACATCATAGTTCATATAGTAAGCAATGTAAAAAAAATAGCACTATCAAACTGTACTACCAAGGTAGAGAAGACACGAGCAGTAGGTTTCCTAGTATACAAAGACCACCCAAAAAACAAAGTTATTCAAGCATACGCATCAACATCAGCAGATCATTATGAAGAAATAAAAACATACTACGAAAACATACACCAAGCTATGATTAAAACGCCTACCTACTAAATTGTATTGATGGGAGTCTTCAAAGCTAAAATAATTAAAAATCAAGATGAGGTCAAAACATCTGTAGACCAATATGACATTGAAAATCAAAACAAAGAAGAACTACACTAGTAGAATTAGAAAAAAAAAATTGAAAATGTTATAGTTCTGAACCGAGTATCGACGGACATTGACCACAGGATGATAAAAGCAAAGATAGTATGTAGACTAAGAAAGAAACGACAAAAAGTAATGCAAAGCCATACCAAAAATACAACAAAATGAACAGGAGTAAAGAACACATTCTATAAGCATCACCTTAAGTAGTGCAAAACATCAATGTATAGAACAACTAAACAACAACATTCTAACAACCGTAAATGTGCTTAATAAATCAAAACTCAGTATAAACACAAAACAAATGATGCAAACGCGTAAAGATATGAAATGCAAATGCAATAGTAAAAAAACTAATAGAACTAAACAGGAAAATATTGACATCAATGAGACATACGGAATGTACAATACAGATTGGACAATTAAAATAATAAGTCAATAACAAAACTTTGAAGATCCCGAGGAAAAAACTAAGTATTGAAAAACAACAAATCCACAAACTTAAGAGAGTAGACAAACACGCAACTATAAATAAGCCAAAAATTTGGTCACGGAAGATTTCTATGCAAACCTTTACAACATCAATACCAAAACACAAAAAGAAGACATCCCAATAGTGCTAAATCGAAAACATACTAAATATTACTATAAAAGAAGTGAGAAAGAACAACAAAGCACAGAAGAAAGAAAGCAAACATACTAATCTGTTTGAAACGTAAAGTTTTTATCCAATGCATACTCCCAGTTTTCACTTATACAGCAGAAACAGAAAGCTATAGAGAGAGCAATGCTCGGCATTACTTTACAAGATAGTCCCAAATTGTAAAAATTGTACGACGAAAGGTGGACCAAAAAAATTCATGAATAGAGACCTCGGCAAGACGCACACAAAAGCAAGGGGCGTCCACCTTCACGATAGACCGACAACATAAAACTTGTGACAACAGGATCCAAGAAGCACAAGAACAAACTAAATGAAAAACGTTGACCATCAATCAACAGTAAAATTAAACGACTGAAAGATGATAATAATTTTTTATAGATGATAAAGATTCTATACTAAAAAAAAAAAAACTAAAAAATGTTTTATTTTATTTATTATGCTTTACGGCCTCGGTAAGTCTACGATTTGTTTGTTGATGGGACCTATAGCTTATTAAGTGAGTTCCAAATCACACCAGTAGATAAAGAGCATGTTTATAAATAGTCATGTCAGGAACCCCGCACTGCTCGCATGATATGCAAATGCTGTACCATTGAGCCTTTCTGCTAAATTTTCTCCATGTTTTTTCAAAGTAAAATTCTTTATCTGACTGATATATACCATGTTTGACAACAGATCGTTGTCAAACACTCATGCTGGAATTCATAAAAGCCATTTTAAGTCAAACTCGTTAAATCTGACAATCGCAAAACTATTTATAATATTACAAGCAGAAAAACAAACTTAGCGTAATAGATAACTATTACCGGTAAATAGAAAATAAAATTTTATGACATAAAGTATAAAAAACAGTTATTTCTTTTGAATTTGTAGAAATAATTTTGACAGATTATTTTTTTCTTTTGTTGTTAATATTAATATTATTTAAAATGTCACATTAACAAACGTTTCAAAATTAAAATATTGTACTAAAAAATGAACTACAACGCATGATATAGATCTAGAAAATGCAAAATAACTACAAAATATAAAGAAATAATCTATTATAAAAACCAGAAAGTACGACGAACATCGCCTTTTTTGTAAGTTTACAAAATAAAGATGATGATGATTATTATTATTAAATATTGCGGTTTTGTTGTCGCATTTAACGGGCATTAAAATTAACCAGCTTGTTTCTCAAAAGTTTTAGATAATTTGGCCTAAAAATTAAAAAATCCAACTTCTTTCCCTTTTTAGGTATAAGCAAATATTTGCGTTTTTTCCAAAATTCTAAAATAAAGCAAATATTTTGGTCAAAATTGAAGTTAATGTTTTAAGAATAATGGCAAAATTTCATCTAAACGCATCAGGTTTCTTATATTTAATTTAAAAATTTGATATCCATGCGTTGCCTAAAGCGAATTTATTATTTTACTACTAAGTAGCATTGTACTTATTATGTTCATATCAAAAGTAATAAAGATTTCGCATTACCTTGCAATAAATTATTGATTTATAAAATTTTTGTTATTTATAGAAAGCTGAGAAATTCATTGGTTTCCGGCCTGAACAATTATTGAAAATAAAATTGATGGTTGTGACCTCTGTTACATGAAAATAATTCATGTTTATGAAATAATAAAACAATTTACTATGTTTTTTACGAATACATTACTATTTCGGCTCTACTTGAGCCTTCTACAGATGAAATTAGTTATATGACTTAAGGCAGCCGTAGCCGTAGTTGTGGTAATCTATGAGATAGTTAAAAGATATAGCTCTAATAATCTTGGTTCTCCATATCGAGAAAAATACAAGTACCTAATTAAGTTGAGCTACAAAATGCCGCAAAGCTGTTGACCGAATATTGTTGTAGAATAGGAGTCAGTTAGCTATTCAAATTAAGTCCTTCATTAAAATCTAAATAATTTTCTGAAGTTAACTTAAATTAAGTAGTAAATGTTGAGATAGTATTTTAATAATTGTTTTAAATTTATTGATTTTATTTTATTTAATTTAATTGATTTAAATTTATTCATTTTTACTTGCCATTGAATTGACTACTAGCTTTGTTATTTCCTCTATTCATTTTAGTTATAATACCTAATAACATAATATTCCTAATGTATTTAATTTAGACATATCAAAAAATACCTTTAAATAAATAGATCGATTTTTTCCTTATAAAATTCAATATTATGTTAAAATTTGTAATAAATAGTTAATCTAATTTAGTCATTTATAAACATTGATATTTTGTATATAATTTATTACTTATAATAAAATTATATTTTTATTAAAAAATAGAAACAACTGTCAGTAATTAAGACTAATTAACACACTCTTCACAATTTGCTGCTTTTATTAATGGTATTTGATTTATATTATAATACAAAGTGTATAAATTATTTATTATTTTAAGGTCAGAAAGGCTCATAATATATTTCATCATTAATCTTACAAAGCATTCATAAAATATATAAAAATTGCCAAAAAATGTCTAAATACTCATCAAAATCTTAGAATGCCAAAATAGTATTAATTATTTCCATTCAACGAACATTTGAAAGTTTATTAAAGCTGGTATTGCAGAGAATGACATGTTTTATGTTGTGTTAATGATAATAGATTTACGCATGAATGCTCATTACAATTGCACTATTTATTTCTTTATGACTGTTATCGCTATAATTTTTATGTTGAATGAAAAATATCATAAAGTCATTGTATGAAATCGTTGCTATAATTATTAAACTAGTAAAGAATAAAATTGATGTATAATATAAGCAGATCAAAGTTTCTTCATGCATTAGAAAAATAAGATAATAATATAATAATAAATAAATTTAATTGACAACTGCCACACAAAAAATTTGTTTTTTTTTTTTCAATTTAAAAACGTGTAAATAATAATCCTTTTTAGCACAAATAAATTAAAATTATAAAAATATATCCTCTTATTCTGAATTTTAAAAAATATCGTCATCGTCATTTATTCTTAGAAATCCTTCCTTGCATGCCTCGGAAATCCTTTTATGAAGTTCAAAATATTAATCTGTAATAGAACAGCATTGGTCCTATTACTGAGCTATGTGGTATACCTTATACCACCAAAGCAAAATAAGTTATTATTTCAAGACAAATCGTTTATTTTGATCCAAATAGTACCATTTAATTTACAAATTAACATTTGAAACATTTCATTAAATTAATGAAAATTATTTTTTAATTTATAAACTAGTTAAAGATAAAAATGTATAAATTAATTTTGTAAGATATTTAGATTATCTTTTCATTATCTTATTAATTATAATAACTGGTTTTCTCTTATATTCAGATCTTATTTTACAATATTCATTAAGCAATCTAATTGTGCAAGATATTTTTTATTTTATAATATAATAATTTCCGTCCAAACAGGTGTAGAATGGTAAACAACAACCTACAGTAAATAGAGCAACAATTCTAGAGTCCACGAAGCTATATATAAGTTGTTTGTAAAGTATTTAGAATACCATACACCTGAAACGATAGTATATTGATATTGACATCATAATATTCTTAAATTGTCCTGGCGATTTGATTGCTTATTTTATCTTAAAAGTTGTTGCATTACTGCATATCCAATGAATAATTAACAAATATGTCAACATATTTAAATAATTGAATAAATTTGAAGTCTACCAGTCTCATCAATTTTGAAAGTTTCTCAAGATGAGGTCGAATAAAACTGCACACAACCTCATGCTGGTTGTTGATTATTAAAGTACATTGAAATCAAGCCAAAAAATAGAACCATTTTTAAATACAAACAATAAAAATATTTTAATATACATAAATTCATGATAAAAAATAAAAATACAATTTCAAATTTTAAACTGTACCGTATATTATTAGCTTTTTTATGTAAGAGCAGTCTCTTTTTTATGCCATGACGATTATTTTTGAAAACCTTTTTTAAGAATTTTTACCATAAATAATTGTTTAAATGAAATAAGAAATAACACATTCAGTCATTCTTGCATTAATGCCAAAATGACTTCAAACCAAGAGACAAAAATTAAAATTTAAAAAAACCCATTATTTACCACTAACTAAGTACAACAATAGGAGGATTTAAAAAGGCCCCTCGGCGTTTATTTCAAAACTAAGGGTTACAAACAAAATAAATTGAAAACAATTACAAAATTGTACTTTTTTTCCAACACCGTCTCTGAGTAGGTCCATTTCAATATTTTGCCGACTTCCGGTTTGACTAAGACCTGGATGCAATTTGACTTGACCTTCCGCAACCTTGATGATATGCGCGGTTCAGCTGTAGATTAAATGCAATTTTAGTAACTTGTTGACAATGTACAATAAAAATCGGTATTAACAAACCTGTTTATAGCAAATTCTCAGATATAACGTACTTCATTTCTAACAACAAAAATTCCCATAAGCTCAATGCAATTTTTTACTGGCAAACCAAAATGTTTTTAAAATTGGCACAATTTTCCTATTATAACAAACTTTAAAAGAATTTTCCTTAGAGTATTTACAACGTATAACGGCATGCATGCTTGCCTTAGGTGCGTAGGACGAGTTAAGTATAAATTTACGTACAAACTAAGATAACAGATTAGATGTAAACTTGCGTTTTTGTGTACATATATATCGTTCACCGGCGTTATAGTGGTAAAAAGTTTTATCTTTATTTTTTTTACAATTTTTGAGTTGTACCACTTTTGACTTTGGTGAATGTATGTACATTAGACTGGTTCTTAAAAAAAATATAATGTGCAATTTTTGTGTGTGCCTCAGAAAGTAATCTTTATGCAAAAAAGTAAACCATGCCAAATTTTAGCCCTTAAGATTCAAAAGAACACGTGTCGCACTACCTTTAAATTTTAAAAATTAATGTACTTAATAAGTATCATAGCTTCCAGATTTGAGTCAGATCCACAAGAGAGCAATTGAATACTTGCTAATTAGGTTCCGCATAAAACTTTACATCAATTTACTCTGTTTATTTTTTTTTTTTTTCAATTAACATATTTTTATTATATTTTAAACTTTGAAAAAATTTCTAATTTTATAGACTTGTAAACAAAAATTATTAGATTTTGAGACTTAAGTCTATTTTTTTTTTAGAAAACCTTTAAAATCACTTATTGTACGTATTTTTTCATTTTGTCAAGTTTGTAACATTCTAATAATGTTTTTTTAAGTAAAGCTTACTTTTAAAACTTCAAAGGCAGTGCGATACGTGTTCTTTTGATTTTTAAAAACTGAAATTTGGTATGGGTTACTTTTTTTGCATAAAGATCACTTTCTGATGCACCCAAAGAAATTCCACAAAAAAAAAATTAAGAACCAGTCTAATGTACATATTTCTAATTTAAAGTTTTGTAAAAGTTTTAACGAAGAATTACAAATATAATAAGCACATTAGCATTTTTATGTAGTAACATTTTGAACAGTTTTAAAATTTTGTTTGATATATATAGTTATAGATCTGGCAAATTTATGCTAAAAACTATTGAACAGTTTTAGTAACTTTTAACAAATGTATTAATATTTTTGACAATTAACTTTTTGACAAATGCAATACTTTTAGAATGTATTTTTACCCGTTCAGAATACTACTTGACAAGTCTGCTATAATATTACTGTAAACTGTTTAACATATAGTAGTTTTTTGAAATGTTTATTAACTTTCTAACAAATGTAGTAACATTTTTAACAATTAAAAAATAATTTGACATATTAAGCAGTAGATTTGCATTTTAGTACATTGCTGTATTGCAGTTTTAGTAACTATTAAATTTATTTTTTGTTTTTACTTTTATCAGTATTTGCATTTCTGTCAAAAAATATATAATACAGTTTTTAACAGATGTAGTACATTTGGCCAACTTATGACCTTTTTACATATTACTGTAAACTATTTCTGAATCTCAGTACTTATTTTTTGTTTGTAATTTAACAATTTAGAATATCATTTGACAAATCTGCTATATTTCTGTCAACATAATTATTAGTGTAACTTGTTTGACAGTTTTAGTAACTTTTTGATAGACGTAGTAGGTTTTTTAACAGTGTAGTATACAATTTGACTAACTTGGTACAAATTTACCAAACTATAAGATTTTCACACATCATCCCCCACTGAGTAAGATGTAACTGGTTTGCAAAATATCTGCTTTTTCCTTTAAATTAGTAACTAAATTCATTTCAAAAAAGACTTTAAACCAGCTTGCAGTGAATTTATTGTTTTATAGAAGTTTTTGTTGTTTATAGAAAGTTGAAAAATTCAATTGTCTCAATGTTTACAAGCTTTTTTTATTATCCTGACCGAACAACTACCAATGAATTGATTAAATGTTTTTCTCTTTTTATATACTACCTGTTTTGTCTAAATTGATTAAGTACAAGTACTTTGTTTTCTTTTAATAACAGAAAATGGTATACAGTTTTTGATAACATTTTGAATGGATTTATTGAGATTTTCTGCATCAATATGTGAATCCTTAGAATATACGCCATAAGTAGCAAAATCGAAATGTATGCAAATTTGAAAAATAAAAATGTATAAAAAAGTGAGTAATTGTGCCAAAACAACTTTATTAAGTTGTTTTAGCACAATTAAAAAAACAAGTTTAATTCAATTTATTTAATTGTTTACAAACCATTAAATAAAAAATATTCCGTATTGTAATAAGTAGCTAACAATCCACAATGTCAAATAAATCCATGTTTAATAAACTTTAATGACAACACCTAATTCCGTTTTTTGATTACTTTACTTTGAACATATAATAGAAAAAGTATATTGTTCAACGAGCAGGTAATGGTAACGATGCTGAAGACGCCAGTCGTAGACAAATGTCGCAACCACCCGAATGAATCAACCATTAGACGCAAGAAAAACAGTAAAACAGTATACTTTATGTAAAAAAGCAGAACTTATCAATTATTTGATCTGTCTAAACTAAAGATCGTGATTTGTTTATTATATAAGTTTATTCTTTATGTACTAGTAGATTTTTTTAAAATACTAATAAACAAATTTAAATATTCAGAGTCAAATTGGTTAAAGAATTCCTTCATAATGTATTATTATTAGTATAGTAACCATGTAGTATGTTGGTTCAAGTATTTTTACACTTTGGTAAAAAAGTTGATCTGCAAATTTTTATATTGAATTAAATCGAAATTAATCAAAAATCATTTGTAACTACAAAAACCATATTTTCGCATTGTTCGACCTATCCTTGTGTCCTTTTGTATGATGTATACAGCAATAAGCTCAGATAAGTATTGCACGTGAGTACAATACCAATTCATTTGTACGTAAGAATAATAAATTTTATTTTAATAAAATAAAACTTAACCTTTTTAATTTTCACTGTAATTTAGATCTAAATTAGTTTGGTTTCTTTTCTTCTCTGTTAATTTGATTAGTGGGTACTATTCAAGCTATTAAACTAGGTTCTAGTTTAAGTTGTATTGATTATATTCTAGTTAGCTGGCATTCTTGATGACATCAGTACTCTGAAATATTCAGTAAGATAACAAGAGTATATGTATATAATCTAATCTACAGACAAAAGAAAACTTATTAACATATCAAATTTTGTAAGCAGTCGCTACTAGACATTGCTGAAGATGTATCGAACTGGTTTACCGTCATCTCATCAAACAAAAAAAACATAAAAAGTGTGCAAAAAAAAACCTGTAAATAATATAGTTTCAACCAAGAATTTAGAGGTACATATGTATGCATATGGTAAAGGGGTCATCCAATATACATAATATGTTCAAAATTATTTGTTCGCTATGCGTGCGAGAGTTATTGCATTCTGCAAAAAAAATACTTGGGATAAAAAACCATCCAAAACGAAAGGGAGAAGCAGTTATTGTAACAGAAATTAATTTCACGATTAACATACATTTTTACCATCCAAGCAATAAAACGATTGCTTAGGCAAATATTTTTATACAAAATAAACAACATACAAAGAATCAGAAGCATATTGCTATCCAATATTATTTATTAAATGTTGGTCCCTGCTATTGGCGCCCAACGTTACTTAATGATTTCTATATACACAAATAAATGAAGAGAAAGAAAGTAATGTTCCCGCCAGACTAGCAATTATAATATTATGACCGCCAAAATGTATGCCATTAAAGATGTTTTGTATTACCATATAGCATCTCATTAATTTTAAGATATATTGAAGACATTTTAATTAATATCCAGCATGTTTTAGATAGATCATTATAAAAATAAAAATATATTAGATTATTGAGATTATTCTAATTGGATGAAGGATTTTATATAAAATTGCATTACTTAGTTTTTCCTCATGCAAATGATATTTAAATAGACATGCATATTTCATAAAAAAATATTATTTAATAAAAATATAAATTTACATATCATTAAGGACTAATTATATAGAAAATGTGTTCCGGAAATTGCATTGCATGGAACGCACTTTCGTTTTTCTATAAAATAATTGTTAATAAAAAAATATACCTATGACCTATGTATAAATTATAGAGTAATGAATAAACCAAGATGAATTATTATTCTCAAAGCAGCTTAATTTGTGCTTGCTTACACTCTCTTGATACACATCAAAGAAAATGAAATTAATCCCCGGAAAGAAGTGAGCAACAAATTAAAATAAATAAAGAACAATGGGATATATTTGTCTCACCTTATCATTAATATTTTTTTATAATCCTTTACTGGTTGTAATTAATATCCAAACAAATACTAAACACAGCACATTTTTTAGAGGGATGATTATTGGGGGTGGGTCTTAACGGGTTAGAACATTTCATTCACTTGTGTATGTTTTTTTATTATTTAATCGCACTGTTTGAATGAAAATTACAACGTTTACATATTTAATAGCAACCCCGTGTTATATACCGCCTCACCAACATTTATTTATTATATCCGATCCGGATTTGTTTCATTTCATTCAGTTCTGCGGCGTGGAAGACATTTAAATACATACAATAACAGCGAGCTCATGTCGGCAAAGACTGACAAAAACAAATTTCTATGCACCACACAGTTGCTGGTAATAAAGGATGATACATATAAGAAGAACAAGATGAACAAAGACAGTGTATGGAGAGAAGTTAGGAATGGAAACATACGTTGTTCTATGTTACCGCTACCTAGTATGAGATTAATGAACTGACTTGGTATATGTGTATCGACTTTTTAGTTTTGCATTACTGCGTAAGATGGCAATAACATTTCTACTGTATATTGGTATGCCTACTTACAGCGAAGTTATTTTTCTTATCGTAACTAAATTTCATAATTTAATAAAAATTAAATTGTTAATAAATATATACACATTTATGTGATTCCATATTTAATACAAACATTTTTATATAAGATATTTATGCAGTTAAAAACGTTTCTGGGATAATTACCTATTATTATTAACGAACATATATTTACCACATACCAACAAACCGAGCCTGTTTTCGATATATTTTTTTATTAAAAAATCAATTAATTTCTTAATTATATAATAATAACAAGTTATATATTAGATTATTTATAAGTACAATTGTTGCAGAATATGTATAGCTGTGGCAAAATTCAGCTTATTTAAACATTACTGTTTAAACTGCTGTTCTTCATTTAACCAGGCATGAAAGTTTACAAATTCTACCCTTATATAATTTTATTACCTATATCTTTCAGGCACATAAACATTGATCACCAAAAAATTGATTTCAATTTTTTTTAAACCCATATTATTTAGTTTTTTATAGAAGAAATTGAGTTGTACAAAACAGCTGCTATGTTGTATTTTTGATAAACTGAAGTTTTAAGAATAGGTGTTATAAAGAGGTCTTTCGAATTAATACTGTGTACACGTTTTGAATTAAATTTTGTTGTGAAAATATGGTATTCTTTTAGCGTTGAGTGAGACAATATTATAATATTCCCTCACTCGACGCTTTTAGTGTGCACCATTTTGTGAAAAATACTACTGAATGCATTTTTTTTTCGATTTGTTATATTTAATCATTCCAAAATGGGATGTTTTATATATTCATATAGTGAATACTAATTTAAAAAAAATAAAAAATTATTTTTTGAATTCTAGAAATATCTATTTAAATTCAAATAGAATCTATGACTGCTGCAATGGTTAAATTGTAAAAGCACTGACGTCTCATAAAAGAAATTTTTTGTCTTTTTACAAAGAATGTGACAATTAGTATATATTATTTTTAGGTTTAGAAATGCGTTTTAAATGCACTTCGTAATATAAGGTTTATATTTAAAATTAGGATCTATAACCAACTTTAAGGTTTTTGTTTTAATTTCAATTTTAGATGCTTAGTGTCAATAAAATTATACTATTAATTTTATGTTTTTTATTTTGTTTGTACATAAGAGATATTGTTTATATTAATTTTTCTCATAAAAAGAAAATCCATTGATACAAAATTTAAAAAAAAAATAATAAATACATATTATTATTTATTAAGATCAAAAATACATACATAAATTTACTTTTTGTCAGCTTAAATTGGTCTTAAAATGGACCTTTATCAATTATAACTTTTGTTGCCGCAAATAATATTTCAGGCGGATATTACCCAGTACTCTTATTCTGTGAGGAAGCTGTTTCCAATCTTTCTTGAAATCTAACTAAAATGTTGGAAAAATCATTGTATTTAAAAAAAAATTGACAACCTTTGTATTGTACGGTAGTGTTCTTTGAGCCAACCGCATTCTGAAAACTTCTTTTTCTTTTTCTTCTTCTTTTTCTGATAGGGTTTCGGTTTTTTTTAATATTTTTGGCCTTGGAATTACTCTTGCAACGTCCAGTTTTCGTGCCATCGTTTGGGAGGCCTTCCGAGAGGTCGTTCTGTGTTCGGTTTTGATTTAGTTGCCTGTTTCGCCATCCTGTCTTTTTCCATTCTTCCGACATGGTCTTTCCAGAATGTTCTCCTGTGTCTTGTCTACGTTACAATGTCTTGTACTGAACAAATGTCACGAATCCTGTCGCTGCGTACTCGCGTAGGCTGAATCCGGTAATAGATCTCAATGTTCTCATCTCTGTTGTTCTGACGATTTGTTTGGTTCTTGTGGTGTCGGCTCTTGTCTCAGCTGCGTATGTTAAGACTGGTCTTACACAGGTTTTATACATACAAACTTTACTTCGTGTGGACATATGTTTGTTCCTTCATATTATATTGCGGAAAGCACCCGATATTACAGCTGCCATTATTGCCTGAGTCTTCACGTCTGCTTTGTTATTAATGTCGCTAGATATTTTGACCCCAAGATATTTAAATTGCATAACCTGCTCTATCGGTATTCCGTCGACTTCTAGTTTACATCGTACGGGATCTTTAGATATCACCATTGATTGTGTCTTCTGGGTTGAGATTTGAAGGTTAAATATTTTGGCGTTAGTGTTTACTTTTTGCAAGAGGCGTTGTAAGTTGTTTTTGTTTTTGGACACAAGAGCTATATCATCTGCGTAGCCTAGGATCTGAAATTTCTTGTTTCCGCTGTTGTAGCCTATATTAGTATTTTTTTGGTTCATGATGATGTTTAAAAGACATGGGCTTAAGTTGTCACTTTGTTTCCATGCTAATTGGTATTGAGATTTTCTCTGTTAATCTTTCTTGTGTTTAAATTTTTGTTTTGTTCTCAGTGTTTAATTTTTTGACTACTTGGATAGTTTCTTCCTTGATGTTGTTTTTGCAAAGAACCCTTAGTACGTAAGTTGTATTGTATCTAAAGCTTTAAAAAAATCTACAAAGCAGAGTGGTTTGTTAAACGCAATAAATTTTTTTATTAGTTGACGTAGTATAAATATTGCGTCAATTTTTGAAATATGATTTTGATGAATATTTTTTAGATATTAGAGAGCAGGCAGATTCCTCTGTAGTTTTTTGGATCTTTTTTGTTCTTTTTTTAAATACAGGTATTGTATTACTTGTTCGCCATTTGCTTGGTATGTTTCCAGTTTCGAGTATTTTTTGAAAGAGGTTGGTAATCTCATTAGTTAACTTGGATCCCCACATTTGATCATTTTGTTGTTGATCAGGTCTGTCCTAGGTGTTTTTCTATTTTTTAGTTTTTGGATTGCTTGTTTGACGTCATTCTCATTAATGTCCAATTTAGTTTTGTCATTGCTTTCTGCAACATCGTTTTTCATTTCTTGGTTGTCTTTATCCTTGTCTTTGTCCTCATACAATTTAAAAAAATATTTCTTCCATTTTTTTTTTTAGATTAAAGATGTTTGAGTAAATTTGTTTACAGGCTTTTTTCTGATGAGGAGCATTTTTTTGCGCTCCATATAAGTTGTATTCCATTTATAAAAAAAATCTTTCTTAATATTCCTTTTTCAGAGATCTTATCTGTTGGTTTACTCTGTTTCTTATCTGTTTGTAGTTGCTATAGGTCTCGAGTGTCTTCCTACTTTTGTATTCCAGGTATGCCTTTCTTTTTTCTGCCGCCAATTCCTTCACATCTTCAGTGAACCATTGTTTGGTGTTTGGTCTGCCATTGGGTTTAACTTCTCTTACTCCTATAGCTTCCTTGGCGTTTTTAATATATTTGTTTTTATCTTCTGCCTGCTTCCTCGACATTATCTTTATTGTTTATCTTATTGTAGTCGATTTTGTTTTTTAACCTTTCCTTGTATAGATGCTTAGTGCTTTTGTTGGCAAATAATTCCTTATTGAATTTTGTGATTGTGATTGTTAGTGAGTAGTGTTTCCTTAGTGTCATAGTGTGTCGGAGTTTGCAGAGAATTAGACTGTGGTTTGTCCCTATGTTTGCTGAGTTTAATGCCCTTACGTTTAGAGTTTGACTGGAGTTGACTGTTCTGTTCGTGATTGTGTAGT
This sequence comes from Tachinus rufipes, assembly GCA_963932245.1. NCBI lineage: Eukaryota > Metazoa > Arthropoda > Insecta > Coleoptera > Staphylinidae > Tachinus > Tachinus rufipes. Next base: position 58,583,995 of record OZ010744.1, read on the forward strand.
CCGTTATATCTTCTTGTCCTATTTTGTTACCCCATGTTCGTTTGTATTCCTATTTGTGTGAGAAGAAGGTGTTATTAATCCTAAATTTATTTTAGGCACACATTGATATTAATGTCTCGCCGTTAACATTTAGCACATCTTTATTGTATTGCTGCATTACACCTAGTATTAGCGTGTTTCCGACTATTAAATTTAGGTCATCCACTAGAAATATCTTGTCGTTTCTGGGTATGTCTTAAAGATAGTTGAAAAACTATTCTCTTTCTTCTTTGTGTTTGCTCAAATCCGGTGCGTATGCGCTTATGATGTGCGTCTTGCCGTGTGCAAAGTTTATTAAATAGTGTGTATTAATTTTTTGTTGATATACACAGTATTTTCAATATATTGTTGTAGCTTTTTATGTATGAGAATTTCTACACAGGCGTGCGCCCGTTCTTCCTTGTTCTTCTCGCTATAAAATAGGCAGTAAATTTGGTATTTTGCGCTGCTTTTTTCTTTCTTTTTTGTCTCTGCTAAGAAACATATGTCAATTTGGTGTCGATTCATCTCCAGTATGATTTCTTGGTCTCTATAGTTCCAGGATGTTATATTCCAGTAACTCTCGCCGTGTCGTTCCGTGTTGTCCATCTTGTTGAGGTATAGTGCTGTGAGCTGGTTTCGAGTTTTTAACGGAGGGTGGGCTGCCAACCCGTTCCACCAACCCTCCTCTTTTATCCGGGCTTGAGACCGGCAGTGGCAGTTACTAGGCTACTCAATCCATCCAAGCAAAAAACGTAATAAAAAAAGATTATATAGGTTAGTGGCTTAAAAAGATATTCTAAAACGGAATAAACATTATCCGCCTTCATCATCGTATGCCCTATTACTAAAAAAAGTTCTTAAGTGCAGCAACTTCACTTAAAGCACTAAAGAAGATCTTATTCTTGTGTAAATTTGTTTGCCGTAACACCTCCGTTGACTTCATGCCACACATACAAATGTACATCTTTATTGTTTAATTCAGTTATGCTAAATTGTGAATCTGTAACATTTGCTTGTAATATATAGCAAAACCTAAGAAAAACACTCTGTAGATCCATAAATAATATATTGAATGGTTGAGGCAGACACATGCTTGAACTCCATTAACATTTATAATAAAATACAAAAAGTGTATTTAAAAAAACATTTATTGTATACAACAATTGTTTCGCTACACAGTGGCTTTATCAGGTATAATAAACAATGATAAAAAATAGGGGTTACACTAATTACTTATACAGGGTCCATTATGAAAGTAATGTGCATGATTTTATTGTGACGCGAGTATCCATACAAGCCCGGTAAAACCGGTCGGAAAATGTGGTGGAGAATCTGCTATTTCAACGCCAATTTGCTCCGACTGTCTGAGCGGGAAAGACATGTCTCTCGTGAAGTGTGTTTTTCGACTTTCTAACACGGTTTTGTAGTGCAATTTTGCGCAAAAACTTTTGGATTTGATTCAAAATAAGCCGGATTTTTTCAACTCTGTCGTAACTAGAGACAAATCTTAGATGTTTGAGTACCACCCAGGACCAAAAGCACAAAAAACCATCCCCCAAGAAAGCACAAATGAGCAAGTTTTGCATCAAAACAATGTTCATTAACTTCTTTGACGTCCGAGGAATTGCCCCTTTTGAGTTTGTACCGCAAAGAGAAACTGTCAACTCAACCTTTTACTTCAAAGTGCTCAAAAAATTGACTTGCTGGATCGCGTGAGGACTGACAGCAAAGATACGGTCAAGCTTCACCATGACAATGCCCTCAGTCAAACGGCCGTCATCGTTACCAACTTCCAAGCCCAAAGCAACACCTCGGTGGTCCCCCAGCAGTCCTGACTTGGCTAAGGGCAACTTTTTTTTGTTTCCCCGACTGAAGAGAGAGGTGAAAAAAAAAGCATTGTGAGATCGTGGAAAACATCCAAAAGCATGTTACATTAAAAGACATTACTGTCCAGGAGTTTCAGGGTGCCTTTTAGGCTTAGCAGGCACGTCTCCGAAAGTGTATTGATGCAAGGGGAGAGTATTTCAAAGAATTTTAAGCGTTTGTACCAGTACAATCAATAAATCTATTTTTCATAGATAATGCGCATTACTTTTATAATAAACCCTGTTTACTAAAACAAATAAAAATACCATACAATATGAAGTGAGGAGGGTTAACAGAGAGAGGTGGATTAGTATTACAAACAAATATTAATTAATATTACATCATTATACAATAGGAATAAAAAATAATTATACAATATTTAATAATGGAAAATTATTTACATTTTTTTGATTATTCAACAGAAGTCCGCGTTTGTTATATTTGTTAATTTCCAGGTTCTAATAAATTTATCTTAAGTCCTTTTGAATTTTTATGTAAAATTTAAAGTTATTGTCAAATGAATGACCGTGTTCTAATAAATGTTCCGCATATGTTGATTTTGTAATAATAAAATAAAATCATTATATTCTGTCTCTGGTAAGTTTCCAGCTTTAAACAAAAAGCATTGATTACGTAAAGACGTGAGTATTGTATGTCTATTTTGTTACTTTTCATTACAGTGTTAAAAAATGTTCTTCCTACATATTTAATATATTTTTTTTAGTTACTCCAATTTTTGTACACCTCATACGTATAGAGTTTTAATTTAAACAAAAAGTATAAACAGACGTTTTAGCTAGGAACTTTCAATAGAAGACATAACCACTCTTCTACTCTTTGTTTTTTATTTCTACAAATTTATTCTGATTGTTTCTCTGTTTCAATAATATTTATTTTTTTATCACACAATTCTTTTCTAAAGCTTTAAAGTATTTTTATCTTTTTTTGCATTTTTCAGTGTTTAGATGAACGTGTGCATAGCTTTCATCGTCTACAGAATTTGATTTATCGGTCAGTTCATTTTCTTTGTTTATCTCTTTGACACTGTCAGAAGAATTGTATAATATAATATAATAATAATAATAATAATTTACATAAAATACATCGTTTATTAATTTTAAATAATAATAATTCACCACTTTCGGTAGAAAAAAAATACGTAGTGCCTTTCTAACTTTGAGCGTTTCAAATTAACTTCTTCGTTTAATGACTCTTAACATACAATCTCTTTTCTTGAAAAGTTTTAAAATTCCAAAAGTTATCAAACAATACTTTTCTTTGTTTATCGGAGATATTATAACACTTTTAGTGATCTTTTCGTTTTTCTTTATTGTATGATTACATAGGATTTTTTGTTGCTTTTTTTCTTTTAATATGTTGCAAGGCTAAAAATAAAATCTTTTTAGAACGTGTCACTTATTAGTGTCTAATTATTAAAGATAAATAGTACAATTAAATAGTTATAAAATAACAGTACAAATTCGTTAAAAGTAAAACATTGCATAAAACTAAGGTTAGAAAGTTGCGATATTGATTATTAAAATTAAAATACCATTTAGGTAAATTTAGAATAAATACAACTATTTTTTATTTAAATCATTTTAACAAGACTACTATATCCGTAAAATAAAATAGAACTGAAAGCAACCATCATAATATTATTTTTACTTTGGAAACTGTTAAGCCAGATAAAAAACACACAGAATATATTTCCGCATGTAATGACAAACCGACAAATACAAATAGTCCTAGAAATAAATATATCTTAAACACATAGGAGGTATTGACGCACGCAAACAGAGGTACCGACATATAGAAAGTTTAAAATATAATTAATTTAAATTTTTAGTACAGTTGCTGCACATAGAAGATATTTCCATCATGTAGAGCTTATTTTTCTGCATTTTTTTTATGTAATAAGATTAAAATGAAACAACTATGTATATAGGAGATATTGTAGAACCAACGACAATATATAAAAGCCAACATTCATTTTACTACCATATTAATAATATTGTAAGTTTATCATTAAAAAATTAATATTTAAAGATTTTTAAAAATGTGTGCAACATATATACATAGTGAGCTTGTTTGATACCATAGTCAATGCAACATTTGCACTTTCTTTTGCACTAGAATCCAATTTTTGCATATCTTTCGCCGGGGTTTTAGATGTTTTGTGAAATAAGTGAATGTTCCGTGTTCCGTAAAAACAAAACAAAAATTATGCGCAGAATAACCTTACTACAAACGTTCGATTTAGAAAAGGAAGGAAAAGTTATTTAATTAACCAAATGTAATAAAAACGTAGAACATAGTTAATGCCAACACAACAAATTTTAGAAATAGCAGTTTTTACTTTTTTAAATTATATAATACCCAAATTTGAAATGGTTTGTAACAGTCAATCAACCAGACATTCTCTGCGTCATAGAACATTAACTTATTAATGAAGAATGGAAATACATTCAACTGCAGGGGTACACGATGGCAACTATCTGGTGTCAATCTATATCACAGCACAGAGGTTCTTGATTTTTGTTCGTGATGGTTTTACATGCACAAACCTATTGGTAAGTGCTGTGCTATAACTAAAAAACACACTTCTAGAACATAAATATACATACACCGCCTAAAAACCAAGCACTAAAAAGCAATCTTTTTGCAGTTAGTGCGTTTTGAAAAGCACAAAACCAGTTTTAATACCAAATAAACCAAGCAGTATATTATTTACACAAAGCATAAGCAATGTGTGTACTATTGCTACAAAATCCAAAAACTTGCTTTTAGAAAAAAAAAAAAGATAAGCAATAAAGCTATAAGTAATTTTTTACAATAATATACATTGCCGCATTACACAATTTCTACTAACAACAAATACGACTTTTTTTCAACAGCAACACGCCAAACGCATTCTCACATTTTAAAAGCGTTTCAAAAAACCAGCACAAGCTCACCAACAGTTAGCAAGCACCGGAAGCCAGCTCCGTAACGACAATCCACAAATACAAGTATATATACAAAAATTAGCAAAACTATTAAAAAGGTAGTAATATAAATCAAAATTAACAAAAAGTTTTAATAAACATGAGTTCGCAAAGTAACTGTTATATATCTTTTTTATTTTTCAAAAATATGCAGCTTTTATTATAGTAACCTAATGGTTTGTATCAAGTAAAAAGTATTTGACTGTTGTTGTCAGTGCACAAGTTTTTGTTTGCTATGTATGGTTGTGCTCATAGGGTTGCAACCAAAATGCAACGTCTTTATGTTGAAGCTTATCTAAATTGTCAAATTTTTTTACATAGTATGTTTGAAAAAATTTACCAAAGATTGCGTTATAGTGGTTCATTTAACAAACAGTACCATTTGTCCGGCAGACCAAGGTCGGTATTTTTTCATAGACCAGAAGAAAAAATTCTAGCACGTATCAAGCATAATCCGGGAACAAGTGTGCGGAGAATATCAGCGCGGTAAAAACTAATGCTCCTCTTGTTTGAAGATTCGTCCACGAGCAGCTGCTTTATCCGTACCATGCAACGAGTGCAAGCCTTAAATCTACTTGATCATCAAGCACGTATGGTTTTTTGTTGCTGGTTTCTGCGCAATGATGCAAAATTATCAAAAATGCCAACAAATCCAAGCCAATAAGAGGATTTTAGAAAGAGTTTAAATATCCTTCAGACTAAAATGTCGTGGCTGCTTAGAAATGAATGTGCTTTCTACTGCAAACATATTATGTAACTTTGTTTTTTTGTTTTTGCTACAAAAAAAAATTACTCACAATTAAGATTAACCCCGGCACCCACTATGTCACATCAATCTGTCGAGATTAAAGTTGACCAGCATCAGTCCTTATATCACGCCCATAAGTCTATAACCACATTTTACCACATCTTATTCTATTATCCTTTTTTTTTTAAATTCAGTGAAGACAATTTCTTGGTTTAAAATTTATCATTTACACTAATACTTAAAGCATATATTTAAATTAATTAGTGACTGATTTAAAACAAAATTACTAAAAACTGTTATTAAATTCTTAATAGAGTTTGTAGACTTTTAAAAAAATATTAATAGCCACATATCTTTGAAGTTAAATTTACATTAACCTTTAAACACGCCATAGGTAATTAATTAAAAACAATTATCTAAAAATATGTAATTAGATTCATGACAACCAAACACCAAATACCAACTTATTGAACAATTTTATTACCCAACTATATTATGATGCTGATAAAAATTCAATTGTTTTTATTTAGATGTTTTTTCTTGATTTTATCTGTATAAAAAAGTATTCATTTTTACTGTAATCGTTTCTAACCTTTGACTTGTATAACATTTTAATTTAAAAAACTCAAAGAAATGCTCCGCTTTTTGACGTCGTGCAGAATATCACTATCTTAAGGAAGTTATTAAGAGTCGCATTATTAGTATGTCAGAAGCAGGTTTTTTAGGTTTCTATTATTTCCTAATGGGTAGTGTTCTGTTTGCTATTTGTCTAGAAAGTCAGAAACCAAAATGAACTATCTTTAAATGGTTGAAGATTATTAACTTAATATAACTAAACAAAAATAATTTTTTGCACAGCCTTTCACTGCTTGTGTAGCTTGTGGCAACATTCTGCTGCATATATGGCCATGTCTGAGTCAAGTGTACGGAACAAAAATTTGATTTTGCTCAAACCACTAAAAATGTCTTTCTCTACATGAGTCCTGATCTTGTGATTTTTTTTAGATTTTTTCAATAAGCTGTTTTCTAAATAAGCAATCAAAATTTGAAAAAATATTTTTTTTGCATTTTTTTACATTTGTTGATCGTTTGTAATTTCTCAGGGTTGCATTTTTAGGAAAAAAAACTGTAATAAACTTTTTTTTCAAAATTGTTTGAAAAATCATTTTTTACAACCACAAAATTGTTTCCTTAAATTTTAAAAATTTTGCATAACTTTAAAAGACAGTTTTTCTTAAAAAAAGATTACGGGTATTTTTTTTCTCAAATATGGATAAAAACGTGCTTTTATATATTGAATCAGTTAAACAGTAGTAATACAAATGAAAAACAACAAAATAAGTGCTGCAACCTTGATAAACTCACAATAAAACAACTATGTGAAAGAAAAAAAAGTGACAAAGAAAGATACAAAGAAAAATTGAGCTCTAAAAATGAAGAAGCAAGGAAAAAAGTTTGACAGTGTGCATACAAAAGAACAAATAAATTATTTTAAATAATAATGGTTAAAAAGAGCAAAACAAAACAATATAATAAAAAGATGAGATTTGTAAAGAACGCAGATCATCTAACAAAGAGAAAGTAGAACAGACATTACAAATAATTTAAAAAAAACTGGACTAGACGGTCAAAATAAGAAAGCATAAAAGAATATTTAAATAATTAAAAAATAAATCCCAAAAACAATAAAAAAAAAATAAAAAATGAAATGAATTAATAATTTATTCAAAATCAGTCAATCGAATCACAGCGGCCAAGGGTCAAGCATAGACAATTGTTTCGGTTCTACAAACCTCGTCAGTATGCCTTGTACGACCACGGCATCGCATGATAGCGAAGACAATTTTGAATAAATATTTCTGTGCTTATGAACACAATTGATATTATAAATAATCAAACGAAAGACTGGTTTGCCATCTAGTTGCAATTATTAATACTAAAATGTATTAATAATTGCAACTAGATGGCAAACCAGTCTTTCGTTTGATTATTTAAAAAAAAAAAAATTAAAATTTGAAAAAAAGACAAGAGAAATGCAGTGCACAACTACATAAGTATTGCCTTATGCAACAATACTAGAAAATAAACTACAAAATGAAACAAAAAAGTACAACAGAACATCTGATAACACAGTTTATTTTACTTATGCTGGGTTGCACCCATCTAATACTCAAAACGGTTGATTTGAATCGATTGTTTTTAACAGACCGTCGCAATCGGGTATTTTTTCAGTTGCACCGACACTATGTTTTACAATTCTAAAACCAATAAAAAACTTTCTAAAATTTCAAAAAAAAGCACGTCTTATATCGCATTTTAAGCAGTTGTTTTAAGCATTTCAAAACAATTGTAAATATTTTAAAACAATTTTTTTGTTTATAAATATCTTTAGTCAAAGACATATACGTGACCAAGAAGAGAGTTGTTCAGAAGACTCTTTTAGCGGCAAGTGTAAAGAGAAGACGCAAGGATCATCAAAAGAACGTGTGTTAGACATTTTCAAGCCAGCGAGTGTTCAAAGTGCTACAAATATGAAGATTTAAAACTATCGTTGTTTGCATCTCAATAAAGTAAACCTGAACCAAAAAATTTGAAGGACAACCGCAGCTTAGGCTTGTTTTTGATTTTAAAAAATAAATTCTTGTTTTATGAAAAGTCAAATAAACAATGTATTAGCAACACCTTGATGAACGCGGCAATAACTTTGCTTTTTCAATCTTAGAGCGTATTCATGTATTCATCGCAGCAAGTACCACCAAGAATACAATTTGTGTGTGCACACACTGCCTGTGTGTACCAAGTGTCAACTTTCTATGAATGATTTAATGGAACAAATAAAAGAAAAATTTGTTTCTGATGTCAGAACCGTAAACAAAATTTACAAAAAATTTACGAACATGACATCATGCCTTTTGGTTTCTTTTGCTTCGCGTGACTAACGCATTTGTCTTTGCCACAAAATAATGAGATCAAAAAGCCGTAAAACTTGAGCAAATTAGATCTTATTGAAATATGGGATTGTTTCACCCTTATTGTCATCTATATACCTTTGAATGAAGAATAATTTGCATATTATACCTACCTTTTGATAAGAGCAATAAATAAATGAACAAGTTTAACATATAATATTAATATTGAAACGAAAGACACATATCCCCATCTAGTTGCAATTATGATTGACCCTTAGCAGCTGTGATTCGTTAGACTGATTTTGAATAAATTATTAATTCATTTTTATATAATATTAAATTTATTTGTGATAATCAATACGTTTATAGATTTCAGCAAACTATTATTATATATTAATAATTGTAGTTATTTTTAGTTACTAGTTATATTGAATTATTAGAATGTCAATTATTACCGATGATTATAATGACTTAATCCTGTTATAATGTAATACTAAATCCCTACTTCTACTTCTAATTACAATTAGGTGTAATTAAGGTGTCCATACGTCCCAGTTTTCCCGGTGTCCCGGAACAACTTCCACGCTACCTAGAATATCAAATTTAATTTGTTTTTGCTCTGCCGGAATTCCGGGATGCAATGGTTTTATAGAAAAAGTAACAGTCTATATATATATAGCAATGAGCTAGTACAACTCTTATTTTGGCTTACTTGCTTTTTTTACAAAGGGGACCCTCTATTAAGTGAGATAAAGTAAAGTACAAATAACTAAGAATACTGGCAAAAGAATCTAAATAAACGATGTGCCCACTAAAGCAACTAATACGTCAAAAATAACAGTTTGGTTGCATCTCAATTGGCTTTAAAACACTGAAATCTCATAACTAGAGAGCGGATTAAAAAGCACAAAAATGCTACTAAAAAAGCATTCAAAAAGCACCAAACAAGTAAAAAAAACATTAAAAAAACATAAAACAATTGAAAAAAAAGAAAACCAAAAATCCAAAACTATAAAACATTTTAATAAAGGTTTTATACATAATAATATTAATTTTAAATAATATAAACAAACTTTACTACAAAAAATGCACCAAAACTAAAGAAAAAGCTTAAAAATAAGCACAAAATCTTAAAATAAGCACCAAATTCAAAAAAATAATTAATAAAGCAAAAAAAGCATAAAAAACTTAGTGCCAAATGAATACATTTTTCACAATTTGTAGATATATTAAGACATATTTTTGATGCTTAAACTATTTAGCGTAAGCATAATAGCTAAGAATCCGCTCTCTACTCATAACAATTCGATTAGTTAATTGGCGTTTTTTTTTTTAATTTATAATTATAATTCTTAAAAATAATATTCAAAAAGCCAACAAGAAATTGAAAATATTGTCCCCATTTATTTGTTCATGACTACAATAGAATTATATTAGAATTAACACTTATCACTGTAAAAAAAACATGAATTTTTAAACGTATTTATGTGAAAGAATGCTTTTACAAAAATGATAATTTTTTATTATACTTCCACATATTCATCATCCCTCACAGTTTTATCATAATAAAAAAAAATATGAATTTTTTAAATGACTAAATAAGTGCAATTGTTTTGTTAATACACGAGTCATTTAAAGACAAGTGAGGAGTTAAAATTAAGACATTTTTTATGTCAAGTGTGTTAGAGCCACTCTAAATCCTTTTCAATCACAATGTTTAGTCACAAATAATGTTAACAACAATATTAAACATCAGTATTTGACGTTTGTTTTTCATTGTCCCACCCTGAACACAGATTATACAAAAAAATTGAAACTGTAAAATAATTTTATTAAGCAACATAAATTAAACTTTAAAATAGAAATAATTTATGGTATAGGTACATTTTATTTACATTTTCTTAATAATTTAATCTTTATGTAGACCCACCTCCTTTCCAAGGATCATCATAATTCTCAATGGTTAGACTTTTGTTTCGTCTAACTTTTACACTAATGTAATCATCCTTCGCTGTTGCATTCAAAACTTCTACCCGTGCCACAACTAAAAATTTTGGATTCGCAGGACTTGTTCCTTTAATTACATCGATTTCATCACCAATATGACATCCTGAACTTTTCTTCAATACCTTCTCCCCGTTGAGTCGTATCTTGCTTTCGTAAAACATAACTTCTATTTTATTTCTAGCAATACCTAAACCAGATTTCAACAATGCATCTAATCGCATCGAATGTGTATTTATGTTCATCACTTTGGTATTTTTATCCATTATGCCATCATCAAAATTATCACTATTGTTTTCGGATTCTGATACTTCTTGTTTGTTTTTACTCTGTTTGCTTTTATTTCTTACAGGAAAATATATACTGGTAACTGGTGTATCGAGTTTCTTTGGATTAAAGCTTATTATAAAACTTGAAAAACATCTTGATTTTTCCATTGGATGTATATTACAGTTTATTTGCACCAATTTACTTAATAACTTATTATGCTGCATTAATTTCAGCATTTTGAATGAATGAAAACAAATAATTATATAAATTAACCTAACTTTATTTGAATTGTGAATATTATGACATTCTATTTTTGAAAAGAGTGGGATTTCATTCAAATCAGTTAAATTATTATTAGAAATTAAATTAACTAAACCAATTCAAATTTAAACTTGTTTTTATTAAGTAGGTTTGATCATTTATAATTTCGTTTGGTTAAATTGATATAAAAGTTAACATTAAATTAGTTATTAATAATGCGCTTAATTGACAGAAAAAGATTGTATGATGCAATTAGTTATGATTCAGAAAATACTAAATTTTTAATAAAAATCCATCAACGTACAGGCCATTTTCAAAAAATCACTTTGTGTATGTTGTGTTGCCTAGCTTATAATATGATTTAACTATTTTAAAAACTGCCAATTGAAAGAAATTATTTGTTATTAGGAGCTTTTTTCTTGCCACAAATCTATTTTTTAAATTTAAAACTGCTTCTATAAATATCTGTAACTTTTGTATATATGTTATTTAAAATAATAATTATATTTTAAACTCTAATTCTAGATGCTTCAAATAACTACGAAATTACAAAAAATGATCTCCAATAAGATCCACTTCAGTTACAAAAGCTTTAATTTAGACTTTTATCAATATGAACTTGTTGCTGTTTGAAAAAGCTCCTCATTTGTAGTGATAATGATTTATCTGATGTACTTTAAAAAAAAAACATTGATTATCATATTTACTTGCTGCTCTACACAGGTTTCTAATCTAGATGGTTTCAGAGCCTCGTATTCGAGACACTACTCTTATCTTCTTTAGTTCTTGTTTTATCCTTTTTATTTTTTTTATAGTATTTTTTTTTTAACTTTTAACCAAATATACACTTATTGTAAATACTGAAAACAAAAATCTTAGACTTTATGGTAATTAATGTAAATCAATTAATATAAGTTTAAGTTAACTTTATTAAAAAACAAGAACAACTATAAGAATAGTATATAAATAAATAAATAATTAAACTCAAATAAAATGTTTCTATTTTTTATTTGGGAACATAACCATAATGCAAAGTAGCAAATGTATGTTTTTATACTGTTAATCATTATTGAAAATATTAATACTTAGTACTTAACATAATAATAGTAATAGGTAATTGCACAGAATTGTGTAAATTAAATGATTAAAATATATGTATATATAATGGTGTTTATACAAAAACAAAATGCTTTTATAGAAAATGCTCATTATTATACTACACTTTTAAATGCATTTCTTTATCAAATACACAATAATAAATTGCAGACAAGACGTTTGTCATAAATGGTTTTTATTAGGTAAGGTTAAAGTGTATGCAAACTGTAGATATTGAAAACATATGTATAATAATAATGATGTCTTGATGCTCAAACTTGTGTCTACTGTACCATAGTTTATTGCTAACAACTCTGTTGAACTAAGGGCGGGTAAATTGGTAATCCTTTTTTGTTTCAGAAGTTCTCTTTGACCAACTAGGTTTTTTATGCGTCCTTGTTCAAGAGCATTTGCTCCGGTCTTAATTTGATGTATCCATATGCTGCGGGTTTGTGCAGTTTTCTCTCACAAGTTCGATGGTATATTACTGTCCTTTGTCAAGGTCCTTGTATCTGAGAGCTTGTTTTTCCCTTCTACGCTCATCATAAACAGCCCAGAATACATTATTGGTTTTGAAACCATTGTTTTTTTATCTTGAGCACATGTTTTTTTTCATTGTTTTGTGTGTAATAATGGAATTGAAAAGATATATTTTAACTCAGAGATATGTCGTCTATACACACACTAAATTTCATCTTCATACAGAAGTGTAAGTGTTTTTTTTTTTAGAGCGTTGTGAGTTATTGGTCTCAACAAGTAGCCCTTAAGAATTACTTACGCTTGGCAATACTTTCATTACGTATATCCTGTTGTTATAATGTCCTTGTCAAACTAGTCTAGCCTTAGTACTAGTTTGAGGTAAGCTACAGCCAGACACGAATATTGTGGCCTCTATATAGGCAACTTAGTATACACAAAAATTATGTTGAATGTGGTTAAACTTATGCCTTTGCCCGTTTTAACATCTTTCAATCCCAGAACAACGTCGCCTATGGAACGTTTAAAATGTAAGCGCAAATGAAAAGTGCTAAAACGGACAAAGGCATTAGTTTAACTACATTTAACATAATTTTTGTGTATACTAAGTTGCCTATATAGAGACCACAATATTCGTGTCTGGCTGTAGTTATTAAATCGCAAATTTTTCACATTCTCTGATTTCTCTTTCCATATAGTTTCTATCTTTGTCTATTTTTTTATCTGCATTGACATTCACCTTTGCATTCTCTTCTTTTTTTTTTAATTCGTGTGTTATTTATTCTAATTATTTGGTTTGTTCTCAAATAAGTTCTTAGTTTTCTTAGGTATTTGTTGTATGAGATTCTTTCATGAATAGTCTATGCAGTTCCAATTTGTTTTTTCTCCAGTAATATTCTTGTATCTCTATTTGAGATTACTTTTTTGTGTTGTCTCGTTGCCAGTTGTATTTTGACTATCTCAAAGGTTGCGTTGACAGATAGTCAATTTCGAGATAGCGTATTTCTTGTATGTGGCTTTTATTTTGTGTGTTTGTTAATTTTTTAAACAAAACATGTTTAAATCAAGTTTAAAACAAAACATGTTGTATATATGTTTCAGTAAAAACTGTTTGTTTTTGTAAGAGTGGCGTATATGATGCATTCTATTGGCTGCTTGAAATGTGTATTTTGCTAAAATCGTCCAATCAACTCAAAATAACCAAAATACTATTTATTTGCTTTACATTTTTAGGAGACAAGTAACCAAAAATTAAAAAAAAAATTTAATTAAAAAAATAAAATATTTTTAAAACTGTTTAAAGCAAAATTGTTTAAACGTGTTTTTTGTTTTTATTTAGTTTTAAACAATTTGTTACAAACATATCAACTATGTTCAGTTTTATCCAAACAGCATCACGTAGTTCATAATAAAAAGTTTGTAAATTACAAGTTTCCTGAAAGTATTAAGAAAACAACGACTTACAAAAAATTTAAACTAAAAATAAAAAAAACATTATATATTAACAAGACTAATACAAACAAATAAAAAAATATATAATACGCACAACATAAATAAAAACTAAAATAAATGGAAACATAAAATGGTGCTCCGAATACGAAGTTCTTCAGCCATCCATATGGAGACGGTGTAGAGCAGCAAGTGGGGAGAAAAAAAAAACTAGATATACTTAAATTGTAAATATGTAAATATATTATAATTTAAAAAAAAAGAAAAAAAAAAGTAAACTAACACACACAAAAAAAATTATTGATCGGTTTGAAATTAGGAACTACACCTACAGAAAAAAAAACAACTAGCAGGCAATCCATTTTAACTAAAAAGGTTGTCACAACATACAGCAACAATTAAAGTCCACAAAAATCAATAAAAAAACAATCTGCCCAAATTGAAGTATCATAAAGAAGTTGCAAAAAAATTCATGCGTTTCAACCAATGATGAATGAGTCGCATATTGCAACTGGTTCAACAAACATTTAAATAATGATAAAATATTGAATACAACTTTTAGCAGTAGTTCCGTCTTGCAGTAAATAACTAGTCTGCAATTCATCGTCGTGTAATTGTTAAAGAAACATGCATAATCTGCATTTCATCAAAAAATATGTTTATTTATTATTAACAGCAACCCAAATATCATTTTTAACTGAGTGTAAAGTTGTGTACTGTAAGTTATAAGAATGACAACAATCAAGCTTCATCGGTAAAACAGACTTATTTACAATAGTTACAATAAACACCCTGTGAAGTGGTTTTTTCTTACACCTGCAACTTTTTGCTCCAAACTGTTCAATAATTTTGTAATTTGTGAATCACAAACGTTAAATTAAAAAAATTTGCATCAGGAGAAGCTTCATTAAATACACCAATTTAATGACATGACTAAAGAGAATACGACCATGTGCCTCATTGAAAGATTCAATGCAATAATAAAAGCATTCTGTTTTTGTGTAAACACCATTGTAAATAAAATTTAAATATCCAAATTAACCTTAAAATTATTTTTAATTAACATTAACCTTATTTTTAATTAACATTAACCTTATTTAAACAGTGACGATAAAAATTCTGGTTTATATCTGGAGACTTTTAATATTATTTTGTTTAAGAAAAACAGGTTAAGAAATCGGTAAACACTAAAATCACTAAATTATTTCAAAAAATATTTGAAAATTTTATTATTTCTTGTTCACATAATGCCCGCAAGCGCAAAAACTACTAAACAAGAAGTAAAATTAGTTTAAGCGACAAAAGAACTTCTGAAATAAGCTTTTTGTTACCAATAATCTTATAAAATAATTAAAATCTAATGAAAAAAATTGAAAAAATCAAACTGAGATATTTTTTTGCACAACATTATTTTTCAGTCCTGTTGTTTAAAATATTAAAAACAGAATTTTTTTTCTTGAGATTTTATGATATCTTATTTCTGTACCAAAAAATTAGTAAAATTACAAAAAATCTGAAAAAAATCCATTAAAAGTAACCCATTTTTAGCAATTATGTGTTATATTTTTAGAATCAAAAGTACTAAGTACTAAGATAAAATGGTAATTTTTCGCGGGAAATTACGGAAAACCAAGGACGAGATCGTGTTCTACGGAAAATTTCATAAAAAATATTTTTGCTTATTTACAGCACAAAAACTGAAAGGAGACAAAATACAGTAAAGTCTGGTTATAACAAACTCGCTTATAACAAATTCTCGGGTATAACGTACTTAATTTGAAACAACAAAAATTTTCTCATAAACTCAACGCTATTTTTTACTGGTTATAGCAAACCCGCTTATAACAAATTTTCAGATAAAGCAAACCAAAATTGGCACAATTTTCCTGTTATAACGTACTTTTCGAGGTTTATTTTTTGATGTTCCCCAATTTATGGATTTGCGCGGTATTTTCTTGGAAGTATTGTATTTTGTTTACATCGTATACCCTCATTAAGATGTCCGTTATTTCCCAAATCACGATTTTTTTAGAGGACTAGTTAAATGTGTTTTTTTCATAATAAATCAAATTATCCATTTGATTAACATGGGAAAATCGTCTTTAAAGGCTCAAAGTTTTTTTTAGAAATTGTAGGTCTTCATACATATATGTCAACATAACGTTTTTTTTTTTGTAAAACAATCCTTATGTTACTTTTAACATAGAATAATAAATATATAAAACAAATTACGATATTTTTTATTACCGTTTATAACGAACTTCGGATATAAGTAACTGATTTTGGTACATTTTTCAAGTTCGTTATAACTAGAATTTACTGTATTCTTAAAAAAAACTTAAATGGCCGTATTAACACTGTATTGCACCTAGAAATCTAAAATTTTAGGATTCGTTATATTTTGGTACTTGGAGTACATGTGTACAAAATTTGAGCAAAATCGGAGATATCAATGTGAGGCCGATTGTCCGAACTATCGTGGAATTACCTATAAAGAATATTAGCTTGTATGGTCACTCCCAAAAGCACATCCGTCTAGAAATGAGAAATCAATAATAGACTACTTATTAATTCACAAAAACAACTAAAACAAGATTAAAAAAGATAAGAAGCAAACATTACCTACTAAAAATATACATAGTAATAAAGATAAAACAGACAAAAAAAAAACATACAAACTAAAACAAACGTAAACACAAAAGTACTATCAAAAGTTCATAAAGAAAAAAAAAACAATGAAGAAAAATTTTCCATGTTTATTAAAAGTTGAATTCTATTTGTCACTAACATATGTTAACAAAATTGTTCTAAAAACGTTGATCAAATCCACACTGAGTATCTGAAACAAAGTTATTTTGTTTTAAGATTTAAAAATTAATAAATTTCTCAAACATTTTTGATAGATTGTCTTCTTTTATAGGTATAGCAACTGTTTGAAAATGTTTCTTTTTTTATATAATAAGCAAATATTTTGGTCACAATAAAACCTAATGTTTTAATAATGCTAGGTGTAATTTTATACCCAACGCCTTTGTAGTATTTAATTTAAGAAGATATTTTTTGACATTGGACCCATTATTTTACAACAGACTGGTAGGTATAATAGTAATAGAATAGTAGAATTTGATACAAACTGGTTTGCAAAAACATCTACCTTTTCTTTTAAATTAGTAAATGAATTATTTTGTTCATTTATGAAAAGTGTCCAACTTTAAGCTCGAGTAACATTTTTCAAAACTCATGCGCTAGTAATTAGATTTTCCAAAGCTTTTCTTGTATATTTATTTATATTACTGTTATTATTTTAATTTTATTATTTTTTAAATAAAAACCACTTTATGTGGAGAATTTAATTTTAAAATTATATTTACATTATTACGTTATATAGATTTTTTATTTCTTATTTCAATGTTTTTTAATAAATGTTTTATGAAAATACATTTTAAGATCTGTTATGTGCAGTTTTGTATTCGAGCCAACTCGTATGATTACTGTAAAAAAATCATGTTAAAATTAATTTAATTTATGAAAATTAGTTTGTATAATAAATTACCTGCATTGAGATTATATGCCAGACTTTTTGATCTCAGAAAGCAATAGATTATACAGTAGAGGGATGTTTGATTAGGGTGTAAAATAGATTGACCGCGAGCAGAAAATCGAATTAACATAAATAAATAGCGAGAACCATTTATAAGTCGAAAGAACTGGCCCTTTTCGGCTGAATAATGCTAGTTTCGGCGTTCGTATGCGGCTAGTTAAGGTGCTAATCTGTTAGCACGACAGGCCAGATATTCATCACCTGCTGTTATGTAATTATAGAGCACCGCGCGAGAGAAATAAGAGGTTTAGAGCTGAAAGAGCCGGCGATCGTCGCGGCATCCAACCAATCATCTCCCTTTATAATTATACGCTGTTACCCTGGAGGTCATATTATTGAAGGGAAATGGTGCACCATCAAACAAAAATATTAGCCCTCGGTTGTTTTTAGCTGTGTGTTTTCTAGTATCGGCCGTAGGCGGACCTAGGAAATTTTTTGATATAGATCAAATATTACCACGGCTTGATTAGATAATGATCGCCCCAAAGTTTGTTTTCTTTGTGAATGTCGGCTGGACAGAACAAACATTGCTTACAGGGCCCCCTTTTTTAAACAAAACACACACAATTATTTGAACATATATTTAAACCTTCTATACTAATTATCTAAAAACATACAATAGAAAATTCTTTGGTTTTTTGTCTTAACTTTGTTGTATATTCAAACAATCATAAATAATTCTATTAAATTTAATACTAAATGCAATTTTAATAGAACAAGATTAATTATTGCATCATAACAAACCATTTTTATTCATTAATAAACATAATTACATAACAAGTATAGTTAACTAAGTGTTTAATATACAATAAAATAATAAAAAGTAATAGCAATATTGACTGGACATTATGCAAATGTTATGCATATTTTTGTTGCAAATCTTTCAACTACAATAATTTCTCTGTAAAGTATCATAAGTTAAATTATAGCTTAGCACAACCTTTTTTGGTGCATGGCCTAATCACCGGAACGAATTATTCATTTACAGAAACAAAATTATATATATATGTGCTTATTTCGATATAAAATCACACTTATCAAATCAATCTTGTTACATGTGCATGTTCAAACAAAGAGTGAAAATAAACGTATTAAGTAGGAGTTAATCTTATCTTATCAGGCATTGATCTTGGATTAATTATTTTTGTATTTTTATTAATCAGTTATTAAAGAACATTATTTATATACCTGCAAACTTATTATTGAAGAGGGTATAAATGTTACACCACCACCACATTACAATGCTATAACATAATCAAAATAATTAAAAAAGTAAAATTCTAAAATCAATTAGTTATACTTTATCATGTTTTGCCAAAAATTAATAAACACATTTAAAAAAAATTGCATGATTTGCTTTAGATTGTAGTTATAATCTTTCTAGTGCAACTATGATAAATGAAACATATGTCAATTAATGTGAAAAAAATCATTATTTTATTGGTGATATACAGTCTTATATTTTATTAAGAAATAATAACTAATACCACAAAATATACAATTAATGCCTACGCTAATCAACTAATATTCATTTACAAACAAAGACCTACAAAGCTTTATTGCAGTACACCACTAATTTAAAAACGACAGGAGAAAGCAGAAACAGTCAACTTTTTTAGTTATGCAAGATTGACAAAATAGAAAAAGCAGACATTACTCCGTTTTTGATAATGCTTTTTTAAAGAGAGATTCCTGAAAATCACATGTATGGACAAACCAACCTAACAATGGCTTCTCAGCACATTGACCAAAAAACCTATTGGATTTCAAAGACTTCAGATCCTAAAAAGGTTAGCGGTGCAAAACATCTTAAAAACACCGAAACCTGGTAAATGGTCAACTTCAAATTAGAACCCAAAGAAACCCAACACTTTCTTCTTATAGATAAGAGCGCTTGGGGAAGGTGGCTAACCTAGAAAGTAAACTCTTTCTAGGTTTCTCAAAAATAACGCTGTGTTCTGACCCCTTCCAAAAAAGTCGGAGACAAACCGGAAGAGACAAAGACGATCAAGAAACCCGTTGATCAAAAGCCACTCCCGGTTGCCGAGAAACAATAACGGTAAGTTTAATGTTAAACATTATGCAAATCAATTTATTATACTGCAGGGCAGTTTCTGCAACTTTCAGCTTGTATATTGCCAAACACAATATTGTCATTGCCCTTAATCAAGAACCTTAAATTTTGGAGATAAGGGTTAAGCATACCGGGCAGATAATTGCTAACAGCAGAACTTATATGTAAGTTTTGTACATACATCATAGCAAAGAATGTACTTAATTTAATGCCTATGACCTATAATCTATGTTTCAGATACCTAGTGTCAGCTAAAGTGGTAATAGTAGGAAAAAAAACCAAAAAAGAAAGAATTCTCGGACTCGTCGGACAAGCCCTCATTTTTTAATAATGCATACATTTGATTCATTATCAGATTGGAAAAACGCTATACATCAAAATACTAGTTAGCCAAATTGAGATCTGTCCAAAAAGCATCACAAAAGCTGAAGATAATGACAGACATATTTGTCAAGTCCAATAAAATTGTTTTTGAAGAAAGAGCAAAAACGGTGTCTGAGCTACATATAATTACAGCATATAATAAAGCTATAATTTTTTTTTTTTTTAAATCGTGAAAGAAATACTGTAAGGGCGCTCAAATTGGTCCCACATGATCCCCAAAAGCCTTCAAAAGGTCTTAAGCAAAAATTGTAATAAAACCATTGGATGGGGCGCTATATGCTCGACCACTAAACCAGCACTAGTATTAAACAAAAACAAAAACCGGACTGTAACAATAACATTATATAAAAAAACTATAGAAGCCAAAGTAACCGGAGAGTACCCACAGAGAAGCGTATTTTCACCTCTATTATAGTGCTTAGTCATAGATGACTTACTACAGATACTCAACGACATCTTTGTTCTAAACTCTACAAATAATCTCACTATCCTTGCATACGGAAAGTTTAGAGCAATCAAAATTGCACAAAATACCGCAAAAAGTAGTGCAAAGAAAGGAATTATTAGTGAAGTTTTTTTTTATATTTTTTAGTTATTATTAGGAAAAAATTGATTGTACTGTTTACAAGACGGCAAAACATCACAGACCTTAAAAAACTAAGAATGTATGGAGACACGTTCCCGATTCCAAAAAAAGTAAAATAATTGAAATCAACTCTTGACACTAGACTAAACTTTAACACACACCTGACTAATGTTACAACAAAAGCCGTTTGGATTTGAGTAAAAAAACTACTAGCTAGCACACCAGCTATGGAAGTACTATTATCGTTATTGTAAACCTCAAGATCCACAGATCTAACATAACAAATGTGTTGCATGAGAAAAAAAAACTCTATTAATAATGTTAAACTTCATAAAGAGCAACTGTATCAGTAAGAAATTTGCTGTAGTTTTATTAACGTCGTACTTTCTTCAAAGTTTTATTTCCTGTAATACTTATGTTATTTAGGTGACCATCAAATATATTTGTAATATATTTTCTAAAATATTGTTTCAGCTACAAGTTTAATACAACCCTAATAAAAGCAGATTGATTGAAACTGGCGGCGCGTCAATTGTTATGTTGCAGTTTTCTGCTCTCTCTTTTTTGAACAATAAAGTTCTAAAATTTTCATCAAAGTTGGTTGCAAACTTTGTTTGTACGGTAACAATTAATGTTTTAGTTTGCAAAAACTCCTGAGCCGATAAAAATTAATTTATTAGTTTTTGAAAAAGAATTACGCCCTGCAAGCCACATGTCTAGTCTTTCAATGTTAAAATTGTAAGATATTTGCGTAAGTTTATTGCGTTTCTTGTCAATCAATTTCAGAGAGTCCAGTACAATTTTTGATAAAACCACAAATAAAAATAGATTAACTTTAAAAGCTTTTAAATTTCTCTGCTAAACATGATTATACCATTTTGTATCATGTCAGGGAGATGAGTTATTTTAAAAACTGTTTTATTTTTGTTTTTATCAAGATGGCAAAAAAAACTTATAAAAAATGTTTTAATCGACAGTTTGAGGTTTAGTAAACCGCCCCTACAGAAAATAAACATAGGCATCCAAACATAATATGTCTTTTCTGTAGCTTGGTGTGTCCAACACTTCGATTGTCTACTCCAAAAAAAAAATGGAGTAACTAGGTATACGTATAGAACCAAGATGGCGAAAAAAGCTCATAGAAAATCTTGATAAACAATTTGAAGTTAAGCTTTTCTAAACTCACCATACACAATATATATAAAAAATTGGGGTCTTTGATTCATTTGAATTTATTTGCCTATTATTTTTTTTTTACAATTAAGTGTTTATTAATTAATATAATAAAACAAAAGTAAATTATTTTTGAGTAATAATTGTCACAAATAATATGAACACAATTGATATTATAAATAAGCACAGAAATATTTATTCAAAATTGTCTTCGCTATCATGCGATGCCGTGGTCGTACAAGGCATACTGACGAGGTTTGTAGAACCGAAACAATTGTCTATGCTTGACCCTTGGCCGCTGTGATTCGATTGACTGATTTTGAATAAATTATTAATTCATTTCATAATTTATTGGCGATTCAAAATCGTTATAGCCGCGAAATGACTGCCAATTGCATAAATGCAAAAATGATACCGATTAATGCGGACATTTTAGTATTAAAAATTGCAACTAGATGGCAAACCAGTCTTTCGTTTGATTATTTATAAAAAACTTTTCTTAAAAGTATCTGTCATACATCTCTGTAAATAATAAATTGTTATGTTTTATTATGTTATGTCTATTTCTTTTGAACATTGACCAAAAATTCTATAAAATATGTAAAGCTCTGCAATATTATCTCAATGCTGCAAACTATCTAGGTCATAAGTCAGTTTTGAAATGCCAATAATTCAAATAGTACGTTTTTACATAAAAATTAAAAGATATAGTGTAGTTTTGAAAGCTTAACTGGGAGCCATGTTTTATAAAACTAAAAGCAAAAGTTGCATAAAAGACAACATCTGTGAAAAAAAAAAACTGATGATGACCTAACAGCCAAAACCGGTCTTAATAAAAATTAAAAAATTTAAATCAGCACAATATATATAAATTTTAATAAAATATCCTAACCTCAAACAACTGTTTGCCTGTTGAAAACTTCTAGTTTTCTAAATACTTTCAAAGTTATGTGAACTATATACTCTTTTTAAAAAAGATTATGCAAGATTGTTGCCTCAAAAAAACAAAGTAAAGATAATTTAGGTAAACATTTTTTGTTTTACTTTAAAACAGTAAAAAGTTGAGTTTTTAGAACTAAAAATAAAAATGTTAGAAATACTTGAAAAATATAGTTTGAAACATATAAGTTATAGAAAGTGCTAAGCTATAAATAAAACTTTTAGATTAGAATTAAAAGAACTAGATAATTAAGTTATTACAGAAAAAAACGTTTTACACAAGTCAAGAACGAATATACGTAATACGTATATTTTTATTTAATTTTTGCACACTTTTATTAAACTATTTGAGGAGTAACTGCTTTTCTTATCAGAAAAGAAAAAAATCAAATTTGATGTTTTAATTATTTTGATTTTAATTTTATTTGTTAAAAAACATTTTTTTAATTTTTTTTGCAAACATAGCTTTCCTGCTGTTGATACTTAATATACTATATAGAGTCGGTAACTTAATATTTTGAATCCGCTTTTCTCTAAAGACAACTTAAAATAATAAAAATTACCAACTAAAACATTTTTACTTTCGGACTACCTAAGTGTATTTCTTATTATAAAACGTAAGAAGCATATAGAAGCAAAAAAATGCATTGTAAGGATAAAATAAAACATTTTAATAATAAGAATAAAACAGTATGGGGTGTATTAACCAAAATAATGAAAAATCTTCAAATCATCAATTGCAAAAACTATTAAAATAAATAAAGTTTTAAATGTTATAGATAGATATTGCAAATCATTTTAATACAGTAGAATACTCATTATTGTAAACCAAAAAAATATTAATAAATCGTTATTTTTTTTTTATTCGATAATAGAAGAAGAATTTTTATTATAATATATTATTATATTTGAAAATTAAAAGAATCTAATTCTGTAAGGGTGAATAGAGTTTTCTCAAATTTAATTAGGAAAAACATTTTTTTAATGTCTAACCTTATTATAAATTTGATAAATAAAATCAAGAAATATTTTGAGATACTTTAAGCATTGCCAAAATAATACCAACTTAAAAAAAAAACAATAAACAAGAAGTTGAACTCTATAATAGACTAATCTCAATATTAAGCACATGTACGAAGACATTTGAAGGATTTGTATCTGAAAGATTGAGATTATTTTGTTCTACTTTTTGTGCTATTTAAAAACACATGGAATACTTTTTAAATAACCTTAATAAAGAATTAGAATAGGTTACCGAAAGTTAATAATTAACGGAAAGGAATATAGATGGAATAAAGAGTTAAAGGGTTTAGAAGAAGCGGATGTTCCAAAAAACTAACAAGAATACAGAAAAAAGAAAAAAAGAAAAAAATAAATGGCGAGAAAATGGTACAAGAATTAAGATAAACAATACAGAGAACAATGCAAATAAAAGGAACATAACTAGAAAAATACAGAAAAGAAAAAAAAAATAAAGGAATAAAAAAGGAAAAGAAAAAGAAGAAAAATAAGGAAGAAAGAATAGGAACATGGAATATAAGAGGATTCATGGGAAAAGAACAAAAAAAAAACTATACTACGTAACGTTAAAATATTTAAAACATAAGAAGGAACACACTATGATGAACATAAAAGATAAAAGATACAAATAGAAAAATAATAACGGAAGAAGGCGAGATAATGGAAAGATGGAGGGAATACTTACAAGAGCTAACGTAACAAGAAGTAAAAGAAAACAAAACAAGAAAGGATGAAACAATGATACAGGGCAGACGAACAGAAGAAATAGATGAAAAAAAAAAAGACGAAATAATAAAATAAGGAAGATTATTAGACTTATTAATAATAAGATATATTAAACAAAGTATTAAAATATATGTAATAGCCTTACACCGAAAGGTAGAAAGGTAAATTGAATAAATAAATAAATAAATAAAGAAGACAAAAGTAGTAAAGTAAGTAAGTAAGTAAATAAAAATTTCTTAATTTAAACAAGACTTTTGATTTATATAACCATAATATTTTGTAAGCTAAACTTGATTGTTATAGCAAAAGAAGACTTTTGAATGAACGCTTTAAAAGTAACTTAAATAGTCACAAGCAATTTGTTCAAATTCTTGAACGTAAGAAATCAGGCAATGATTTCTCCAAGGTTCCGTTTTTGTGTCCCTTTTGTTTATTATATATAAACAACTTGCAAATTTTACAATCAGTATTATTTGCCGACATTAGTTTTGTTACATCGCTTAATAAAACTACTTCGATTGCAAATAATTGGTTTAAAAACAATCAATTATTTTTAAATGCCACTAA
This sequence comes from Tachinus rufipes, assembly GCA_963932245.1. NCBI lineage: Eukaryota > Metazoa > Arthropoda > Insecta > Coleoptera > Staphylinidae > Tachinus > Tachinus rufipes. The sequence continues at coordinate 58,609,152 of OZ010744.1, forward strand.
AACCGGTACAATCAAATTTACAGCAAACAATATTCCGAGTGACAAGTGTTTTAATAAAAAGTGAAAAAAATTCAAACCCACAAGTAAATTATACAAAGTTTTTAAGAATATCTTGTAATTGGCATATTCAAATATAAAAAAACTGCACCTTTGTGTTGCATTAAAGCAACTTCAAAACTTTTTAGATATGCATTCACATAAGTTGTTTACTTTAAACATTGCCAGTCGGTAAGTTCATATAGAATTACAGTCTGGGAACACCTTGCAAAGAACTATTTAAAGAAATGCAATTTTTTTCAGTTCCCAGTCTATGTTACTTAGAGTTCCCAAAACATTATTTGAAAAAGGAGTTAGGTATTACATGGGAATAAAGACGTTTAATTTACTACCAACTGAACTGAAGCCTCAACCAAATAAACTAAAAATATAAAATAAACTTTTTATTGATAAAGCTTCCTTTCATAAATTTGAAAATGATTTTAATTGATATATACATGTAATCATTATTTATTTTTTATTATAATCTTAGTTTTTAGTTTATTGTAAAATGTGGTAAATGTACTGTTTATTCTATTTTACATTTCACATTTAACTATATAGTTGACAAAAAGTAAATAAAAATTATTCTTATTTTTTTAAATTATTATTATCATTATAACTTGTCAAAATAAATGTTATAAGTTAGCATGCTGTTAAACGTATAAAAAAAAACACATTAATTAAAACACTATTTATTCAAAATTGCATAAGATTTATTAAAACATAACTAAATTATCTAGAACATACATATTATATACATATTGAATGTATTTTATAGTAATAAGGTTAACATGAAAGAGTATCCATTAATGGTTGTAACCTCTACTACGTGATATTTCATGTTTATAAAATAATATTTACTATGTTTTTTATCACAAATTTATTCATACTACGTTACTAATTTTGGGTCTACTTTTGTGATAAAAAAAACATAGTAAATTGTTTTATTATTCATTCGACAGATAAAATAAGTCTTATTTCATCTGTAGAAAGCTCTAGTAGAGCCAAAACTAGTAATGTATTCATAAAAATAAATTTGTGATAAAAAACATTTGTTTTATTATTTCATAAAAAAGTATCAACTAAAGTTTGTCTGCTCTTACCTAATCTCATTTTACATAAACCGACTAGCTATTTTCTAACTAGTTTTACAAAATCATATATGAGTATATGAGTTAATTAATTATTAAACTATTTATTGTTTTGGAAAAAAATAGATTATAGTAACTACTTAATTTTACTTACTGTACAATTCTACATTATGTGTCATTTATATTTAACTGTCATATTTACTACGATCAACGATTTAAAGTTTTATGACCATAAATAAGAGGAAATATTTTGTGCATCACACCATACATATTTACAAAATAAAATAAATAGAAAGTAATCTACCTTTTGAAAACATTTATGGACAAAACCATAACAATAGATCACTTGAATATAGAACGGAGCGTTTGGACGCGTGACCGCTTTGAGCAATTATTAATTGGACATTGGGGGCCGATTTTACGCTTTCAACGGGAGAGAATACGAAAAAAAATTTCATTGTTGAGTAATTTAAAGGTAAAATTGTACAGTTCAATGATTTTTAAATTAGGAATGGTCTCGTCCACAATTTTTGATACTACCAGGGCGAATCATATTACAATAATTTCATACCAAATAACATACACTTCGTGAAATATTAATAACCACTTCTTATACACAACCAAAATATGTTTAAAAAATGCAATTTGTAATACATACAGAGTAACGAGGTATGTTTAAGGTAGTTTCAGTTGTTTATTTAAGTGATTATCACCGAAAGTGTTTGGCATAATAACAGGGTTAAGAGACCGTAGACTCGTTAGCAAGCCGATAATTTATGTGTACTTTGAATCTTTGCTTTTGAAAAGAACGGAGAGAATGAAAAAAACAATATAATAGCACCTCCTCTCCCCACAAAGGCACAAACTAAACCTGCTGAAACAATAATCACGGGGAAATTACAGCACCTGTAGATGTTGGGTGTGTTATTTACAAAATATGAAAAACAATCTGGATGCATGGATGAAAGGTGACTTAAATTGTTTACAGGTGTTGAAGACTTATTAAATCCTACTATGTGTTTTAACATAATATTAAATATACTTTTATAAAATTTATTATTATTTAAATGTTCATGATTCATTTTACTTTTATTTATATTATATGTAATTGATTTTTTTGCTGTAATCAATTTATGATTATTATGATTTAACATACGCAAATTCTGAAAAAAAAATTGATTCATAAATTTCTATTTGATAAAAATTGGAAATTATAAGTGTCTAATATACATGTACATATCTCAAAACCATTTTAATAAGATTCTCATAGCATGGTAGTAATTTGTTGCAGAAGTAAGTAAAAAAATATTTGATTTAAATATGTAAAACATTTCAAATTCTTATTTTTAAATAATCAATTAATTCTTTAAATATGTTTACATTTAAATCATTAAACATTTGATTCAGTGGCAATAACGTAGAAGACAACAACAACAAGTATCAATAAATAAATTCATAATAATTAATAAATAATCTATATATATATATAGACTGGTTCTTAAATATTTTTTTTGTAAATTATTTTTTGTGCTCCTCAGAAAGTGATAATTATGCAAAAAAAGTAAGCCATGCCAAATTTCAGCCTTTAAGATTCAAAAGAACACATTTGTAGTTTAAGTTTTTCAATACAAAGAGACCAATAATCAATTGTTTGCCAAAATAGATACAATTAATAATTAGGACTTATTTCATAATTTCATAATTTAAGACTGGCAGCTCCCAATGTTGTTAAGTGTTTAATTTATACAATTTTTTTTTGTGGTGAAAATAAGTTAATCTTTTTTGCAAACAACGCTATTTGCATTTATGTTTTGATTCTTTCTGATTGATTTTTTTTAACTTTCAAGTTGTATTTTATTATACTTTTCAATACACCTTAGACAAAATAATAAACCATAATTAATTAAATTGTAGGTTTAAAAATATTATATTGAATTATATATTTTATACCAGATAAACTATCTTAATAGCGTAAAAAAATGAATTGGTCCCTCTACTATTAAACTTTAATTACTGTCATTTAGGGCAAGCTAATATGCTAAAATTATAAAACTATTACTAGACCAAGTTTACTTATAGTTTAATTTAATAATTTTTATTAAAAGTCACTTGAGAAATAGAGTAGGAAATAGAGATATATCTATTTTATTGTATATTGTTTTATGCAAAACAAATAAGGTTTCAAAATCTTGTGAATTGTTTGTTGAACTTCTATAACATAATTAATAAATACAATTTTATTGAATAAAATAATACCCTTTAATTATTCATATAATACACACGTATATCTATTAATTTTTGTTTGGTTGCATTCAATAAAGGCATTTCTATCATTTTAACCCTTAGTGGTAACCCTTGCAAAAGTTTTATGCTTTTATTAGGGTATATTAGTAAATATTGCTAAAATATATTTTGCGACTATTGAAGGTTATTGGATAATAAAAATTCTTTGCGATTTTTATAAAATCTGCAAAGGGTAGAGAACCCTTTAAATTTAAAAGCCCGGAAAGGGTGCAAATAAAATATTTGCTTGTATTTCAAAGCATAAACTTTTACTTACTACCTAGAAATTTAATTGTGGGTATATTTATAAATTGCTAAAAATAAAAAAAGGGTTTTGCAAAAAAAACGATCATAAAAATTGGCACTTTTATGAGAAAATTGCACTTGTGCAAAAAACATTATTTTTAGAAATCATTTTAAGTTTGCTGAAATATCTAATGCTTGTTTATAGTTGTATTGTTGTAATTTTTTATTAGTGTTTTCAAATTTTAAAATATTTGGTTTTATTTACCTTCATATACTCATATTTACAATAATTTACAATTTATAATAGAGTTGATTCCTCTTAATCGGACCACATCGAGACCGGGGGTTTTGGTCCAATTAAGCGGCTGGTCCAATTATGCAAAATTAACAAACAGAAACTTATATTGGCTGATTTTTTATTTGATTTAGTACTGCCTTTTTATTTGAGTGTTAAATCGTTCCTCGGCATTTTAAATTTTAACGTATCTACACGTGCACCAAACAAAATTGAATGAGTGAATGTGTGTGTTATGTCTTTCCGATAATCCCGCGTCATATTTACAAAAATAAATTGTTATTCAGTTTTACAAGCACAAAAAATGTTAAAAAATGTTATTTTATGTAGGTATAAAACTTACATATAAAATTGTATACAATTTTTTTTTCTTGTTATTTTGAAGTTTTAACTCAATTTGATTTAATTTGTTGACCCGATAAAGCAGAATTTGTTCTAAATTACTGTTATATCGGAATCAACTGTATTACATTTTGTACAGAATTGAAGCATATCTGCATAGAAAGACTATTCATAAGTCAAAGCCAGTCTGAGTGTTTCACTCAATATTTATAAAAACAATTTTTTTATTTAAAAATTGTAAAAGCAAATATAAACTCACTTCATTTATTTATTTACCCAACAGACATAATTGTCCAAACAGGATAAACATATAACAATAATAGTATATTACTATTAATTATATAACATAAGAAATGTACACAGAAACATAGACATCAATTCAGTTTAAATAAAACGTTTTATTTTTTCTTTTTTTTCGATGTGACATAAATATTAAGTAGCCAAGTACGAAAGTTATCCTCATTCAGAATTGCTCCTCAGACCATTATAATTATCACGACCAAACAACAACAAAAAAATGATGTGTTTGATGACTCGGGCCGCAACCCTTGATCCTCTCTTATCTTAAGCACACGCTTTTCTCTTATCAGTCCCCGTCAGTGGAGAGATTCAGAGACCTGTCGCGACCTGACCCCCAGACTTACTTAATTGCCTTATTGATAACAGATAAAAAAATAAATACTACAATATTTAACAGTCAACTTGTTTACATCGCTTCTAATATGTACTTTAGTAAACTCGACACACATTTTAAAATACCGAAAAATATTAAAAAAATGATAACAAATTAAGTAAATATTGCTAGTACCTTGTATTTATTTTCACAATATAAACAGGTTCAATGATAATAATAATTTATAAGAATACTGCTAAGCATTTAATGTCTATATTACTAATATTTTAAGAACAATTAATGTTATTTACTTTTTATTCTTAATTAAAAGTAAAGTAATCATTAAATTATAGAATATTGGTTGAAAATTAATAGAATAATATGTTGTTATTGCGAGGCTTGTTATGTGTTCTTGACATATCACTGGTAGCCATATTGGATGGTTAAACATACATTTTAAAACAATATTTTTATCAATTTGTCTTCTTGAGATTTCAATCTTGAATAATCTTTTCTAGAATGTTGATATAAGTTCAATAGTATGTTACAATTAAATTATCTCAACAGGAGATTTTTATTCTGTGCAACTTTTGCATATGGGTAATTCCATTACTTTTCGACCAATTTGAAAAAGTCGACTTCTTTGATTTTGCTCAAATTTTCAGGGATCAAAATATAGATGAAAAAAATGAGATTCCCAAAATTTTGGACCTTAGAATAATGCCTGTTTAAAATGACACACATTTGAAGGTCATAAATTTTACAATAAAACGTCTTTTTTAGCTTATTTTGTATCTCAATTTTTGGGCTTCTGGAAAAAGATAAAAATGTCCACGATGTCTCAAATTATTTCTTATTACATGTACTTCAAAACCCATATTTTTATGTTTAATATCGTGGCAGTCATTTTGATATATTAAGCTTCAAACGTTATTCCAAAAAAACCCGTAAATTTAGCAGAATCGCAAAACTTTGCTATCTTTAAACCGTTCTAACTTTGTCAAATCTTTACAAAATTTAATCCACAAGGTCTAGATTTCTTCGTGTTCAATCTCTTTTTAAAGTGATCACACAAAACTTATAAAATCAATACGTATACACCACTATTTTGATGCAGGAAGTTGCACATATTTTCGCGATCTTCAAAACTTGTAATTTTCAGGTCCCAAAAAAGCGCTGTCACCCTATGTCGATTTTAGTCAAAATTTCAGTAAATACTCTTTGGAGCAAAAGAAAAAAGGGTATCTATATGAGAAATGGTATATCGGGCATTATCAGGAATTTTTTAATATTCAAAAATTGTCAAAATTGGCAAACCGCACATTTTTGTATCTCAGTTTTTGGGCCTTTAGAAAAAGATAAGAAGGTCCACGATGGCTCAAAATATTCCTTATTACATGTATTTTAAAACCTATATTTGTCTATTTAATGTTAGGGCAGTCATTTTGATACATCACGCATCAAACATTATTCCAAAAAAAACCGTAAATTCAGCAAAACTGCAAAATTATGCTTTGTTTAAACCGTTCTAACTTTGTTAAATTTTAAAGAAATTTGATCCACTAGGTCTTTATTTCTTTGTATTCAATCTATCTTTAAAATGATTACATAAGACTTATAAAATCTATACATATTCACCACTAATTTGATGCAGGAAGTTGCACATGTTTTTGCGATCTTCAAAACTTGTAATTTTTAGGTATCGAAAAACCGCTGTCACCTTATGTCGACTTCAGTCAAAATTTCAGTAAATACTTTTAAGACCACAAATAAAAGGTTATTTATATGAAAAATGGTATATTGGGCATTATCAAGAGTTTTTTTATATTCAAAAATCATCAAAATTCAGAAAATCTAAATCACTTTTTGTCTATCTTGCTTTGTTTTTGAGATAGTCAACAAATACAAAATATTTAAAAAACTTTTTATTTAGCAAAAAAACACAAACAAAACAACATTACTTTAACAAGTGTGCATTGATGCAAGCTTTTGATACTTGTTAAAACAGTTTTTTTGGTTCGGTTAGTGAAATTTGATAAAAATGCTGTTCAACATAGAGAATACGCAAATATCTTTTTTGTTTACGGACTCTGTAATGGTAATGCCCTAACAATTGAGATTTCCTGACAGAAAACAACTTTTTTTACGCGTTTTTTAGTGAAAATGTTCACCCATATTATTATCAAAAGTAAAACACCTACAACCAGGCGACGTAGCACAACGACTTGCATTTTCTCAATGGCTTCTTGATAATTCCCAATATACCATTTTTCATATAAATAACCTTTTTTCTTGTAGTCTGAAGAGTATTTACTGAAATTTTGATTAAAATCGACATAGAGTGACAGCGTTTTTTCGGGACCTGAAAATTACAAGTTTTGAAAATAGCGAAAACATGTGCAACTTCCTGCATCAAAATAGTGGTGAATATAAACTGATTCTATAAGTCTAGTGTAATTACTTTAAAGAAAGATTGAACACAAAGAAATCTAGACCTCGTGGATCAATTTTCTTCAAGATTTGACAAAGTTAGAACGGTTTAAACAAAGCATAATTTAGCAATTTTTCAAAATTTACGTTTTTTTTTTTTAATTAATAGTTAAAGCTTGATATATCAAAATGACTGCCCCAACATTAAATATACGAATATGGGTTTTAAAATACATGCAATAAGGAATATTTTAAGCCAACGTAGACCTTCTTATCTTTTTCCAGAGGCCCAAAAATTGAGATACAAAAATGTGCGGTTTGCCGATTTTGACAATTTTTGAATATTAAAAATTTCTTGATAATGCCCGATATACCATTTCTCATATGAATAACCTTTTTTCTTGTGTTCTAAAGAGTATTTACTGAAATTTTGACTAAAATCGACATAGGGTGACAGCGCTTTTTCGGGACCTGAAAATTACAAGTTTTGAAGATCGCGAAAACATGTGCAACTTCTTGCATCAAAATAATGGTGTATACGTATTGATTCTATAAGTGTTGTGTGATCACTTCAAAAAGAGATTAAACACGAAGAAATCTAGACCTTGCAAATCAAATTTTGTTAAGATTTGACAAAGTTAGAACGGTTTAAAGACAGCAAAGTTTTGCGATATTGCTAAATTTACGGGTTTTTTTGGAATAATGTTTAAAGCTTAATATATCAAAATGACTGCCACAATATTAAACATAATAATATGGGTTTTAAAGTACATGTAATAAGGAATAATTTGAGCTATCGTAGACCTTTTTATCATTTTCCAGAAGCCCAAAAATTGAAATACAAATTAAGCTAAAAATTACGTTTTATTGTAAAATTTCTGACCTTCAAATGTGTGTCATTTTGAACAGGCAATATTCTAAGGTCCAAAATTTTGGATATCTCATTTTTTTCATCTATATTTTGATCCCTGAAAATTTGAGCAAAATCAAAGAGGTCGACTTTTTCAAATTGGTCGAAAAGTAATGGAATTACCCATATATAAAAAAACTATATACAAACTTATAGCATTTGCGGGCGATACAATATTACTAGCTAAATTTAAACAACGCCATCATAACGTAATTTAAGTTTTTAAAAATTGAATAAACACATATATTTACTTGAATAGATTTAGAAATAGTAATAAACAAAAAACTTAAGTGACAAAAACACTAAGACGTATGTGACACACCAAAAAGGTATTGCAACAACTTTGAGTTGACTTATGGGGCAGCGGTATGAGTTACTGACCTAAAGATAAGCGACATAAATAAACTGCAATCGGCATAGCAAATTATGAAAATATGCTCAGAGGTAAGTAGCATACAGAACCGACTTGATATCAATATAAAAAATTGGATTAAACGGTACTTTTAGCCAAAATCTCGAAATAAAATTTGATACAGTAGATGCAAATTTGACTAGCTATGCCTAAAACGATAATGTAACTAACGGGTCAAAATCAGAAAACGGCAAGTGCCGACATGAACAAACAGGCCGACAAAGATTGACACGTAATATTTGATTTTAGTACATTGTGAAAACTAACCAAATTAATGGTAGAAATACACATACAAAACCTTATAAGAAAAAACACAATAGCTATACAAACTGAGCAATCTAACTACACAAAAAACAAGAAACATTATCTATAATGCCATCTTTAGCTCACAAACTAATTACATGATGACCGTATGGTCACAAACCAACATAAGAAACATAGACAAGCTACAACGACAACAAAACAAGGCAATAAAAACACTATATTAAATGGACAAACTAACACCTACAAATGAAATTCACAAAAAAACAAACCAACTTACAATAAAAAACAAAATCTCACAACAATGTATTATCTTAATCAAAAAGATACAACTTGGTCTAACTAAAACAGAATTAAAACTAACAACTAGGGAAGAAATTCATACACACAACACACGAAGAAAAGGACACATAGAAGTAAACCGAACAACATCAAAAAACCAAAGTATAACTGTCAAAGGCATTAAAGAATTCAATAATATACCAGAAGAAATTAAAAATATATGCAACATAAATAATTTTAAAATGAAACTAAAAGAATATCTGATAAAAAACAAATATAAAAGTTATTTACTAACACACATAACACCACACGATGAGAACAAAAAAATAATTTCCAATACCAGGCCCCAGGATTCCTTACGAATGGATGGCGGTACTGCAGGAATGTTATATTTATATGAAAACCTTTTTTAAACAATTTTATATATATATATATATATATATATATATGTATGTATGTATAAATAATTTTAATAAATGTATAAAAAAAAAAAAAAAAAAATCAAATCAACGGTGAGATGGCTTAGTTATAGAGCATTAGCGTAGCACGCTAACAGTCCGGGGTTTGCTCCCCAAATATGACTAAAATAATAACTTGCCCCTTCAAACAAGTCGTAAGACTTCTGGGGCAATGTTAAATAGCTGTAAAAACGCGCAATAAAGAAGAAATTATTAAATTTTGTTGAACGCATATAAAACTGACAAAAAAGTAGCAAAGAAGAAAACAAAACTCACATATGTATATACAGAGTGAACAAGAAAACCGAGATTTACAATGTAGGCAACCAAATTTATACTTATTGTAAATATCAAAAACAAAAAAAATCCTATTAGACCATCATAGGAGTATCAATCAGTATAAAAAAAAACAACAACAAATTCAATGATTATAAGTATATAATACATAAATAAACTTAGTAAAGTGTTTTTATTTTTTTAATTGGCAACATAATCATTATGAAAAACAGCAAATCTGTGTTTTTATACGGTTAATCATTATTGAAATATTAATACTCAGTATTTAATATAATAATAATAGTAGTAGTAGTAGTAGTAGTAGTAGTAGTAGTAGTAGTAGTTTATTTATCTAAAGATCTGAATACAGATATAAGACATGTCAAAAATATACAATAAAATCTTACAGTCTAAATATATCACATATAATACAGCATTTAGTATAAAAGTTACAAAGTTACATTTAAAAACACAATATTTAAAAATACAACGTTAACAAAACATAATTTACAGTTTATCATTAAAAAAATCATGTAGGTTATAATAACATTTAGACACTAAAAAGTTTCTTAATTCAGTTTTAAATATTTTATAGTCATTTAAAACTTTCATTTTTAGAGCTAATTTATTATACATTTTTACGCACATATATAAAGTTGATTTTTCGTATTTTGACGTATTATGAACTGGAATACGAAGGTGATCAGCATTTCGTGTATTATACTGATGACTAGATGAGGTTAATTCAAATTGAGTTATATTCTTCTGTATATGACTTATACATTTAAATATGTATATAGAAGGCAATATCAACAGCTTATTATTTATGAAACACTGTTTACAACTCTCCGGGTTTTTAATTTGAAAAATCAACCTTATTATGCGCTTTTCTTGAACAAAAGCTCGATTCAAGTCAACAGATGATTGATTGAGATTGATTGAGATTGATACAATCTTTTTGATTCAAAAACGGGCAATTCGAATTATGAATCGAATAAAATATAGTGATAGTTGCAGAGGGCTTTTTAGAGAAGATAATATCCTTACGTGTACTGGAATATACATCTATGAAAGTGTAAAATTTATATGGATTCACAAACATCTTTTTAACCATAATAAACTTCATAGTATGCATAATACTAGACACGGCAAGACATATATATACCCATCTCATAGATTAAACTTTTTTGAAAAAGGGCCTCACTATTCCTGCCTAAAAATTTATAATCATTTGCCAAAATCTATAAAAGAATCTAAAACATTACAAAAATTAAAACAGTCACTAAAGGAATTGTTAATTCAGTTAGAACCATACAACATGCAAGAATTTTTTTCAGGTGTTTGTTAATTTTAAATATATGTATTAGTATATGTATTATTATTTTTTTGTATCAAAGTTTATTAATTGTTTGACTTGTTTCTTTTGCTATTGTATGTATTTTTGTTTAATTGCACTGTACATTGTAATAATATATTGAAATAAATTTTTAAAAATAAAAATAAAAAATAAAAATGATGAACCCCATATCGTTATATTGTAACACATATGTAAGTAAGCCATTGCATAATATATTGTCATAATGGATTTGTTGTCAAGTGCCGATTTAATTTGTAGAATGGCATAAAAGGCTTGATTAAGTTTCTTACCTTTCTTACCTTAATTATAAAACTGCTTGATAATAATTTACGTCCATGAAAATGAACAGCGACTGTGTTTTGGTGATTAAGTATTAAACGGTTTTGAAAACACCATTTTTTAAATTCACTAATTATAGCAGTACTGTTTATTAAGAGTTCAGTTTCATTATTAGCAGAAACGGCAATTGATGTATCATCAGCAAACATAACTGTACCGTTTAAAATGTGTGATGGTAAATCATTCACATTCAAAAGAAATAACAGAGGTCTTAATACTGACCCTTGAGGAACACGTAATGTAACATCATACTCGGATGAGGAACAATTTCTTACATTTACAATTAATTTGCGGTTTTCTAAATATGATTTTATCCACTGATTCTTCTATGAATCTTCTAATGCCAATTGAATTTAATTTTTTAATGACAAAGTTAATATCAACAGTGTCAACTGCACGGGATAAATCAAAAAATAGTACAAGCACAAGCTTATTTTTATCTTCATTAGTTTTCACAAAATTGCAATAATTGAATAGAAGCAGTTTCTACAGAGTATTTTTTCCTGAATCCATGCTGGTTGTTGACTAATGCATTATTTTTATCTAAAAAAGACATTATACAATTATAAACTAATCTTTCAAAAGTTTTAGAAAATGTGTTTAATATAGAAATAGGCCTATAGTTTTGAATATTAGTTACATCCGATTTTTTGTATAATGGAATTACTGAAGCTACTTTTAATGCAGAAGGAAAAACTTCAGTAGATAATAAAAAATTAAATAGTGCTTTTAAAAGATCTACTACGAACTGAACAATTTGTTTTAAAAGTATGGTGGATATTCCATCAACTCCTGCCGATGATTTGTTATTCATAGTTGTTACTGTATTTAATATTTCTTCGTTATCTACAGGATGAATATAGAATGTATTTAATGAAAAATCTGACGATGTAGTGCAGTTATTAGATAAATTATGATGAAAATGATTTATGAGAGAGTTCTGAGCAACATTGCCAAAATAGTTAGCAAATATATCAGACAATTTGCCATTGTTAGTAACTAAAACTTTGTCAATTTTTAATTTGATGTCAACTGCCTTTTTGTCTTTACCAAGTTTATTTTTAATTAGTTACCAAGTTGCTTTACACTTATTTTTAGCAGTCTGAATTTGGTTAGAAAAACATGTTTTAGCGTTATCTACATCCCGATTCATATTTTTATAAGTTAGCTTAGTATTTAAATCGTTTGTGTGCGTTATTATCCAGTAAAGTTTTTTTTAATTTTTTACTAGTTTTTATAATATCTAAAGTGAGCCAACTATAATTTTGAATGTTGTTTCCATTATGTTTGGCAGACTTTAGCGAGCATGTTAAGTTCAGAGCGGCATGCATAATTCTTACAAATGCGTCAAATGATTCGGCAACATTTATTGAAGAATATACAGTTACCCAGTTTGCATTTTTTAAATATGTTTTTAAATGATTAATATTAGAAGGTTACATGCATCTGTATGTATGTAAGTATACATGGTATTTTTACATTCTGGTTGATTATTTACATTTTGCGGATAAAACTTAAGTACTTGTGCTAAATGATCTGCAATTGAAGCATGTACAATAGCTAAAAAATATTGATATTTGGGCAAATCAGTAACCAAGTAGTCAATTGCCGTTTCAGAAGTAACGTTATTGCGGTTAGTAAATATTCTAGTAGGAGTAGTTAAATTGATGACTAATCCGTAGGAATAAAACAAATTCATTAATGACTTTTTATTTTGCGATTCTTGTAAATAATCGACATTAAAATCACCGTTGAGTATACAATTTTTAGAGTATTTATAAACATCATTTCATGCTGCATACAATTTACTAATTAATAATTCAAAAAGTGCCAAATCAGACCTGTAAACTGTTATTATGTTTAGCTTTACATTGTTTAATTTTACAGTTATACGACATATCTCAAAATTAATAGTTTCAACATACAAATCAAAGTTAATTATTTTAAAATCTATATCTTTACGTAAACTTAAATAAATAGCACATCTACCATGTTGTCGATTATCTCTACTAAAATGAGTAGCAACTTTGTATCCAGGAGTTCTGCTAAAAAAGTTGATGATTGATCTAATACATCGATATTAGTTACTTCTAATCTATTACTATCTACATGGCAGTTATTTGTTTGCACATAAATAAGATTTTAATTAAGAACTATGTAAGTTACAAATGGCTCTATTAAAATTTTTACAAATATTGAGATAATATTAATTTACCAGTACGGTTAAAGGCATATCCGTCTGGTAATATATTGTGTTTTGATACTATAGAGTTTATATCAATAAACTTTACACCGTTTTTAAAATAATTTTTAGATTGATTATATAATTTGTCATTTATAACAAACGCAAATTTATTAAAGATAGGTTTGTTGACGTTAAAAGGAACAGACAACAATATCAAATTTGTTATTTTGGATAACTCAAGTAAATTACATACAATAATATTGTTTAAGTTATTTTCATGCAATGCATCAACAGAACCACCAAATACTATAAAAAAGTCATTTTTCGAAAAACTTTTAGTTAATTTATCACATTCACTAACAATATCAACTTACATCTATCAACTTAGCATTTGGTTTTATAATTGTTTGAACTTGGATGTTATTGCCTACAATATTTTGCAACAAATTCGTTAAATTTTTGCAATGATTATCACCTAGAATTAACACTTGTGGTTTCTTAGATGCTTTGTTTGTTATCACAACATTTTTCAAAAATAGCGTGTTTGTTGAGTTGGTTACATTTAGTTGATTATGTTTAAGATTAACCATCATATCGGTGTAAGCTGCCTGAATTTCAATGAGACCAATTGAAACACTTTTAGTTTGAGTTTCTGAATGTAGACATTGTTTAATACAGGTATCTGTCTGAGTTTGTGTTGAAGTTTTTATTATTTTCTTTATCTTTATTTTTTTCTGCGTTCAATGATAAAGTATCAATTATTTCATTTTTGTTTTTAAGCTCATTACGTAGCAAGTCTATTTCTTTATATAAAATTAAAATTTTGTTATGTAATTTATTATTTTCGTCTTCTGTGTTGGTAAACGTTTCTTCCAATTATGAAAATAAATTATCACACTCTAGTTCTTCCGCATCTGTATTGTGTGTATCAATTGTATTACCATTAGTAAATGTTTCGTTTAATAAATCAATATTTGATACCATCGATTTGAGTTGTTGGCGAGTTACGCGACGCATGATATAAAAATACTTAGCTTCACACCACATGATCTATTGTGGTGACTAATAATAACAAACAGAGAAAGACCTCGGAGAGGATGTTAGTTGGGAATTAAATGTTAGAAGTGTAATTTAACAAATTTATTTAAAAATGTGTGTCTTTGCCAGGGATCGAACTTGGAATCGCTGATTTCAATCAAAGTATGCTACAATTGAGCTACGGCAGCTATACGTTAGAATGCAGACACATATATAATTTGAAATATAAATATAAATTGAATTTGCAAGTTGTTATTAAAAGTAAACAATATTTATAGGTTATAGTAATTTGTAAAATGATTTAATATTAATTTAATATTGTTTAGCATATTATGACTTACATTTATATGCAATTACAATAGATTAAAATTATCTATCAAAAAATTTACAGCACATACGTAAAAACTTGTGAAAAACTTATTTCTTTTAAGTAAATAAACTTAAGAGTTTCACTACAATAGTAGATGATTGTACAGAATTGTGAATACTCATTATTACACATAACTTTTAGATACATTTTTGATCAGATACACAACAATAAATTGCAATAAAGCTATTTTCCACTAGACGGAGTTTGTCATAGACGTTTGTCATTGTTTTGATAAAAATTATATATGATCAATTTAATAATAAAATATGAATTGCAAAGTGCAGTATAAATTTAAAATAGTGTTAGTTATGTAAACTGTAAATTATATGTGTTTACTCAAAATCAGAATAATTTATAGTAAAGACTCATTAATATTTCCACTGCAAGGACTATCAATGATGATACATACTACTTTCACTTTGTCTGTTGGTTTTTGATAAAAATTCTAAATAAACTATGTTTTTTTTTCAGTCATACGACAAAATTTGAAGTTTCAAAATTTGTATTTCTAGATTTGTACAGTTTTTATTTTGATTGGTGTTTAACTTCAAATAAATTTGTATAACTTTTTAATATCTTGCTTAATTCCAAATAATATATAAAACACAATAAAGCTTTTCAACTTGCTTATTAATTTGAAAATTAGGTATTTTTTAGAATTGTCAAAAAACCAGAATAATATCTAATAAAGCAAAAGAGTACAAAAACATAATATTTTATCTATATTGGTATGTATATCTAATTAATTAAGTTTTCATAAAAAATAAAACACCATGTAAATATAAAATGCAACGTTGATCTATATTTTAGATGAACTGATTAGTGCCTCTATAGTTATTCATTGTAGTTAGAATATATTACAACTAGATTTCTAAGTAATTTCTAGGCTTTATAATCTAATTGCGGTTAACGTCCGACGGAGAACGGACGTGTTCGCAAAAGTGCTTAACGGTGATTTAAATAGTGATTAGCAGATGATTATTTAGGAAATTTAAAAAGAGAACTGTGAATTAATACAAACAGTGAAAAGAAGTGCAAGAAAAGTTTTGTGAAAATGCAAAAGGTGTAACAATTGTGATAGAGACACATTAAAAAAGGTGCGGTCGTGTTTACGCAACACAACATTTACCGCGAAAACAGCAAATTAAGCGCGAAACTAGGCCAAGACGGAACGGTAAAAAAACGCGCTATGGATGCATTTTTAAAAAGCGGGATGTTGCAAAGAACACCGCCGGAGATACAAAAAATTATGAACCCGGGTCAAACCACAAAAAGGGGAAAAGATGTAAACTCGTCAGGCAATACCAATGAAGCGAAAAGAGTAATTAACCCTACAACAATTGAAATAATGGGGGAATTAATAAGGAAACTTAGAGATTTAACCATTGAGTGTTCAAACACTAAAGTGGAAATTAAAAAGTTGGCAAATTTTATAGAGATGAATATGGAGAAAAATACCCAGAATTAATGGAAGAAGACGGAGAGGAAGAAACTCCATATGTAGAAATTTTAAGAAATTTAAGCATGAAAAATGTGGGTAAAGTACACATCATTAAACAGAGAGTCAAAACAGCAGGAAAAAAGGAGATAAATATTTTAATGACTATAGAAAAAATTCTCAACAAAGCAAAAGTATTGAATATCAGTGAAATAAGTATACCAATACCAACTGGAATAGCGATAAGAGAAGCAAAAAAATTTATGGAGATTGCGGGAAGAAGAACTCATACAAAGTAAGACTCTGAGCGCCAACACAGGTACAGGTATTAGAGACAAATGAAAAAAAAAGACCAGGGACAGAAACAGGAGCTATAATAGTGAGCAAACAAGGCGTAACATATGCGTTGAGACAGGCAAAACTACAGATAAAAGGATCTACATTCAAAGAGATTAGAAAAACAAAAAAAGGGAAGTTATTACTAATAACAAAGGGAAATGAGACCGAAAATGAGATGTAAGAAAAGCCAACAACGTACTCACAGAACTAGATAGACAAAAAAGCAGCGGATCAGATAATAAGAGAAGGAAGAATAAACATAGGACTTATAAGATGCAAGGTAGAAAAAGTAATAGCAAACGAGAAAAAAATGTTACAAATGCTGGATGAAAGGACATGTAGCGACAGAATGCAAAGGAAAAGATAGATCATTGATATGCATAAAATGCGAAAAAGAGGGACATTAGGTTGCAGAATGCAAGAACAAAAAATATTGTATATTATATAACGATAGTACACAGAACGGGAGATAAAAGATGTCCGGCTACAAAGAAAAAAAAACAAAGAAAACGAAGAAGAATATAAAGAACAACGACCCCAGTAACTGGAGACAACGATAGGACACACAACGGGAGATAGAAGATGTCCGGCTACAAAGAAAAAAGAAACGAAGTAAACAAAGAAGAATACAGAGAACAACGACTCCAGTAACTAGAAACAACACGAGGAGCAGATCATAAATCAAAATATATAAGTTTGTACAAACAAACATAGGGAAGGAAAGAGAGGCACACGATATACTGATAGCAACAGCAGAGAGACAAGAAATAGACCTAATGATAGTGAGTGAACCAAATAAAAACAAACTAAATGGTAAGTGGATAAGAAACAATAAAACAGATGCGCTATTTTAGCTAAGGAAAAATGTAGGGACAAAGTGGAAAAATGAGGAACACGAAAAGAGAGAATAGTGTGGGCTGAAGTAGAAAGTATGATAGTATACAGCTGCTATATCAGTCCAAACTGCAGAATGGAATACTATTGGGAGTGGATAGAAGAATTAAAGAACAGTTTAAGAAAACAGAAAAGCAAAAAAATCATAGTAGGAGGAGATTTCAATGCAAAATCACCGAGATGGGGAGAATACAAGAGGAATTTAAGAGGAAGAATCTAAGAGGAGATGATAGCTGGGTTAAACCTTACCATTTGCAACAAAGGAGACAAATCCTACGTTTGTAAGAGGAAGCTCAAAATCACATATTGACATTACTATAGCAACATGGGAAATGACAGGTATAGTGAATAAAACATATAAAATATAATACAAAGGGGAAAGGAAAACAGAAGTACACGAGAAAAGATAGATGGAACGTAAGAAGAATGGACAAAGAAAAAATAAAGAGAGCCATGGAAACAGAAAAAGTTACAGAAAACAAAAACATAGAGAAAAAATGCAAAAGAAAAAAAAAAAGAAGAAGTCATTATTAAAAAATTGATTCTCAAGGAAGAACCGGTAGAAGAACCAGAAAATAAAAAAGAAGAAGAAGAAACAGTCATGGCAACAGTGGAAGAGATAATGAAAATCATAAAAAAATTGTTCAACAACAAAGCACCAGGTCCGGACGAAATAACAAGAAAGATTGTTAAAGCAGCTCTAGACGGAAATGAGGTAGAAATAACACAAATAATCAACAGATGTCTGAAAGACAAAATTTTTCCAGAATGTTGGAAAGAAGCCACCCTAGTACTAATTGAAAAAAAGAAAGAAGTAGAAAAAGCGACTTTATACAGGCCAATATGCTTAATAAACACACTAGCTAAAATAATGAAGAAAGTTATTGTACGGAGAATAGAACAAGTAATAGAAGAAAAAGGAGGATGGGAAAAGAAACAATACAGATTTACCAAAGGAAGAACAACCTTAGGAGTTATAGACAAAGTAAAAGCAATAGCAAAAGAAGGAAACAGCAGAACGCAGAGGAAAAGGCAACACTGTGTAATAATAGCGTTGGACATATAGAACGCGTTTAACAGCGTGTTATGGGAAGCAATTATAGGGGCAGCAAAGAAGAGAGAACTGAAGAAGAAAACAATCAAGATCATATGGAGCTACTTACAAGGTAGAAATCTAGTTACCAAAAACGGAAGATTCAAAACTCACGAGAGGGGTACCACAGGGCTCAGCACTAAGACCAAAACTATGAAACCTTGTTTATAATGAGTTACTACAAATGAAATTGCCGGAAGGCGTGACAATAACGGCATTTGCGGACGATGTAGCACTAATAGGTAGGGACGTAGAAATAGATATACTAAAAGAAAAACTAGAGCTGGCAGTAGATATGATACAGATATGGATGAGAAATAAGGGTTTCAAATTAGCAACACAAAAAACAGAAGCGACCTGGCTATTAACTAAGAGGACTAATAGAGGAACAGGTACGATACAGGTAGAAGACCAAGTGATAACCATAGAGAAAAAAATCAAATACCTCGGGGTGACACTTGAAGCAAAGGGATGGAATGAACAGGTTAAGAAAGCAGTTATGGGAACAAAGGAAATAGAAAGAAAGCTCGGTAGGCTCCTGCCAAACAACAAAGATCCAGAAGAAGACGCCAGAAGGTTAATAGCAACAGCAGCAAGAAGCAAATTATTATACGCCGCAGAAACATGGGGAGAAGCCATAAAGACAAAAAAAAAGAGGAAATGAAATAAGAGGAGCTACAAGAGCAAGTTTGTTAAGGATCTGCAGAGCTTACAGAACGGTGTCACAAGAGGCAGTAGAAGTGATTGCGGCAAAACCTCCCGCGGATATGATGGTGGAAGAAAGAATAGAAATAAAAAAACTAATAAAAAAAAGAATTAGAAAAAAGGATGCTAAGTTAAGAGCAAGAGAAAAGACAATGGAAAGATGGCAGAGACAGTGGAATAGAGGAAAAAGGGGAAAATGAACAAGAGAACTAATCCCGAAGATAAAAAAGTAGGTAGAGAACAAACCTGAGAATTGCTGTTATACAATACAAATTCTAACCGGACATGGAGCCTTTGGAAAGTTTTTGCAAAAAATTTAAAAAATCAAGGAAGAAGAAAGATGTATATTCTGTCAGGAAAAAACACACAATAATGCAAAAGACACTCTAGTAAAATGCAAAGCGTGGGAGGAAGATAGAAAAGAACTAGAAAAAATACTGGAAAGCAAAGTGGATAAAACAACAATCATTAAGAAATGCTTAAGAGATGAAAATAAATGGAAGGCGCTAAGAAACTTTGCAACAAGAGTACTAAGAAAAAAACATGAAGAATTTGACAATGGAAGAATATAGAAAGAAAACAAACAAACAATAAATCATAGAAGAGAAAAGAGAAAAACGAGAGAAGCAAAATGGAAACAACAAAACAGAGAAAAAAATCAAACAGAAAAAAATAAGGAAGGTCAGGACAATTATGCATACCAAGAAATAGAAGAAAATAGAAGAACATTTACAGAAACTACGATACCAAACAAAATTGCAGAGACAAGGAGAAGGAGAAAAGATATGCTGAAGGAATGCAGAATAACAAAAACAATGACGCAAATACCAAATGGTAGGTACGCTATCTCGAAGTTGACGGAAAACGTAACTTTTGAGATGGTCAGAATTTACCTGGCAACAAGAGGACACAAAAAAGTAATCCCAGATGGAGATACAAGAATATCATTGGAGGTAAAACTAACAAATTTAAGACTCCCAAAAAAAATACAGATATAGAACTTCATAAACTATCATAAATTCATGAAGGAAAGAGGATACAATGAAGAAGAAGTGAACAAAGAAAACTAAGAACGCATCTGAGGACAAACCAAATAATTAGAATAAATAACACTCGGATTGGAGAAAGAACAGAATGTAAAGCTGGATGTCAGTGCAAATAATAAGGATAAAAAAATAAACAAAAGAGACAGAAAAAAGGTAGGAGCTATAGGGAGAGATGAACTGTTTTATATATTTACAATATTATCAAGTTATTTGTTTTTTTTTTATAAACTGTATATTTATTCTAACGATATGAACCGTGTGATTAGTACACAATATCTTGACCTAACCGCGAGCCAAACCCTAGTCGGTTTTACTTGAATTTAATGAATGTACAATAGTTTATTACTATATTTTTGCACCATTTAGTAATATTAATTAAATTATTTTTAACCTACTTTTTTAAGTCAT
Organism: Tachinus rufipes; assembly: GCA_963932245.1. Taxonomy (NCBI): domain Eukaryota; kingdom Metazoa; phylum Arthropoda; class Insecta; order Coleoptera; family Staphylinidae; genus Tachinus; species Tachinus rufipes. The sequence continues at coordinate 58,630,302 of OZ010744.1, forward strand.
TCTCATAATCTAAATATAACTATACATAGTTATACCAGAATTACAGAACTACACAGAACATAACTGCAAAAAAATCTTCTTAAAATTGATTGGCAAAAAAATGTATCAATTACCACACGGTAACATTGATAGACAACGGACAACATTTATTACGTACATTTATGATCCATTTCATAAAAACTTTCCTATAAGGAACACAAAGGAACATAATATTGTAGCAGAGATAGATGGTAATATTTAAATATTCGCACCAAAATATAGTGCTTGCTTCAAGTATAATTAATAAAATAAATTAATATTATTCATTTTAATAATTAAATTAGTTTAGTATTTTTCTGTAAAATAGCATGTTAAATAGAAAATGTACTACTAGATTAAATTTTATTTAGAGACATACATTACCAAGCATTGTCACAATATTAACAACGTGTGTCTCAAGATTGTGTTATGTAACTAATAATTTTTTTTGTGTATAATCAATAGTCCTATTAAATTTTTTAAAGAAAATAGCATTTTGATAAAATGATTTAATACTTCTAGGTTAGAATCTGTAACATCTAGAAACCAAATAAAGCATGTTTATTGTAACTCATGATCAATTTTTTATATAAAATTTATATAAATTGTATTATAACAACATTAAAGCATTTCCAAACACTAGTTTACTGATAAAAAAATGTTTACTTTTATGTATTTTTTATTTCCAAAAATGAAAAACAGTTATTCTAAGACACTATGTTCATTAATTTAAATGATTACTTTACCTACTACCACTATTGTAAATTTAACATACAAATACAAAGAGTCAAACAAACACGATGATTCAAGATTACACTGCATATATCAAAATCAGAAACCAGATTGTATTAACATAATCGGGGCTATTCTCTATGTGCATTGCAAGAATGTAAGCAAGATATATATTGCTAGCTAACAATATAAACTGTCATTTTAACAATCTTGCTTGCTAACAAAATGACCTGTTATTTTAACAAATCTTGATTACTAACAATATGAACTGTAGCTTTAACAATATAATTTTATATATATATTATTATTATTTTATCTAGTGATTTGCCGAGATTCTTGATGATTTATATTGTCCGCAAACAAGATTTGTTAACATAACAGTTTATATTGTTAGCTAGCAAGATTTGTTAACATGACAGTTCATATTGTTAGCTAGCAATATATCTTACTTACATTCTAGCAATATGCATAGAGAATAGCCTCGATTATGTGATAAAATATTTTGTTGTTGAGATGTTCTAAGAGCGTGATTTTGTTTTGAAAATCAAAGTGATAGGCACTTTGATTTTCAAAACAAAATCATTATGAAAAACAATAAAAAAGTGATAGATGGCAGATGCTGTTTTATTTCAAACTAAATTAAAATGTTATTATTGGGCTTTAGAAGAAATATTAAATTACAAGAGAAGTTTTTTGTTATCTATCTACCTATAAATACAAGGAAATATAAAACAAACAAAATTTTGTTGTTTAACTTAACCATTATTAACACTAATTTACTAACTAGTAACGCTAAGAATAAAAAAATATGTTTTGTTAATTTTGCAAAGTAAAAATTTACACCGTTTTCCATGTTGTCATTTGATAAAAAGCAACTCAATACTCAATTAAAAAAATTCTATAAACTCATGGACTTTTGTTTTGTAAAAATATAGAAAAAGTCTGGAATAACGCAATCAAATTCTCTTTACAAATTTAAGGTCTACACAGTTTTTGATCGGAATTGAACAGAAATTCATTTGATGCTTTTTTATGTCAAATTTTAAAAACATCTGTTTCTGATATTGCAATTTCTCTAGCAATAACTTTTACTTGGCAGTTACCAAACCCCAAATTTTCAACTTGATTGATGATTGCATTTGTTTGTGTTTTCAGAGGTCGGTCTTACACTTTATGCACCCTGCAGTTGTCGTGCAGAATTAGACATTCTTTGTTATTGTAGTATTTTTAAGCATCTACCCTATTATAACAATTCTATAGAAGAAGTCTTGGAATAAAGCAGTCAAATACTTGACAATCACCAAAAACCAAATCTTTAACTTGGTTGATATGTTTAATAGTTTGTGCTTTCAGAGATTGGACTTCTACACTTTGGATTATTATAAATTAATCCATTTATGCCTGCCCTATTTGTACTCCTTTGCACCAGTGTTTGACTTTAAAATAAGATAGGCTTTTTCTCTGTACACTGTCACTATTCTCTCATAAACATTTTTCAAGTATTCATAAAAATGTTGTGTTGCAAATGACTCATCTTCACCTCTGTAAACTGATATAAAATGACTTAACTAAGCGATTAGAACCAAACTTGAAATAAATATCACAGAAACTTAACATAAAAACATTTTTGCGATAGCATATTGTTTTCATAGATAGGTAGATAAATCTATATCATTGTTTAAAAGTCATTTATTGAGTTTTTTACTTTGGCACACATCACATTGTGGTATCCGTGTCTTAAATAATAACATACCATTGCGGTCAAGTCTATGTTTTGGTAGGTTTTATTTAAACAGCTGATTACAACACGCGTAAATTAACTCTTGAGAAGCAGTGTAACAATGTAGCAGATTTGGCTATTTTATATTTATAAACAGTTTGACGTGATTTCGTAGCAACAGAATCAGCAATTTTATTACTACATTTTAATCGTATTCAACAACTTTAGATACTCATTTTAAGGTTGTAGTTTTCTTCGTCTTTATTTTAAATGTCACATGTGGTTATTTAAATAAATACGCCTGGGTACATAATGAAATTGATAAGATATAGTGTAAATAATAATCAAAAATGCATTGTGTTATGGTTGAAAATATTTAACATACAAAAAAAGTTCTTGTCGGTCATTAAGTTATGCCATGTGCCATAAATATTATGTTGCAAGGTAATTGAAATAGATCTACTGTAATTTAAATGCACTTACCTCAAGTATATTTTTATTTTTCAGTTTTTTGTTAACAAAAAAACAATTTTTTTCAAAATAAATAATGTTATCTACAATTTTTAGACAAACTGAAATTTCATAAAATCAATTTTTTTTGCACAAATCAAATTTTTATACAAAAACATTCTATTCTTGTATAGTTTCTGCAGCCAATTGCATTACGAAACTTATACAATTTTCTGTATAATAAGCTCTGAATAATTAATAACATAGATATAATAACCTAATGTTCCTACCAAAGTAAGAATGTTCATAATAGTCAGGGTTAGATTTTATCAAAACCGCAGAAGCAGCAACATACAATGTGAATCAGATAATAAAGCATTTTAATACAAGTTAATATAAACTGCTTTAATTAGATTTAGTGTTAACTATATTTATTTAGCATATACATTTGTTTAAATTGTTTCTCTTATTCGTAAGAAGCATTTAAATATGTAGATTTCAATTATATTTTTCTAAATATATAACTTTGTAATTCAATATTCATATTTTTCTTTATAATTTTCATAAAACAATAAACAATAAATTTGTTTTGTCTGCCTAAAAGACATTGCGAATGTGCAATGTAAATATGTAATATTATATGCATATTTGGTATATTGACCTTCAGGAAATTATTATATGCCGCGGCGCGCCACACTGTGACTGACACCTTTGAACTTAATGACGGCCAAAAAATATGTTTTGTTGCTCTCAAAAAGTTCATGGAAATGAGAACTAAATATTTATTTGAGTTTTACTTCATATCATTAACTTTTTGCATTTTTAAAGATGACATTGTTTGATTAAGAATTACGTTTAAACAGAAGGTCGAAAATGACAATGAAAATTTAAAATGAATTAGTTTGATTTATAAACGTTTCTCTATTGAAAATGTAATGCATTGTATAAAAAAATAAAATTTGATGAAGAGCTAATAAAATTTGAGTAGACCTATTGCATACTATTAATATAAAGGATATAACTTATTCACTTTTAAGTAAGAAATTTTAAAAATATGTAATAAAACAGAAAACGATTTTTTCATAACTTACCCAAAATTTTTTAACCAAATTACATAAGTAATTGGTTTCTTAAAAAAATTAATAAAAGTGTAACAGATAACAAATTTTTTTGTATTATTGCAAATAATATAAATGGTAAAATTTTTCTATAAGACACAAAAATATATTTTGTTCTATTAGCTGTTTTTGGTTTCTCATACAATTATAAATATTTGCCCAATTTGACTTTTCTTAGCTTATTGTTGGTAATATTTGTATTACATAAAATTCCGAAAGGATGTGAAAATTGTTTTAAGTTTCAAAAGCACCTCTTCATTTATAAAACATTTATTGAATCACCGTATGTAGGTTTTATAACAATAATATGTAAATATTATAATAAATGTACACAGTAATGTACGGATAAGTAACAAAACAAACAAAAAAATGAGTTTTAAAAAATGCTTTGTAAAATGTATATATATTTTTTTTAAATACGAATGGCGCTTTAAAAGTACAAAATTAAAAAAAACTAATACATATATCGTAAATAAAGAATAAACTACGACAAAGTTGTAGTAGATAGAAAAAACTTTTCAAGTATTTTTATTTTATAAATAAACAATGTAAAAATATTTTGATTTATACAAGGTGATTTGTAACAAGCATATTTTTTAAATTTAATCTTGAATGTTTTTTCTAGTTTGAAATGTTTTCTTTCTATTATAAAATTTACGTATAATTTAGTTTCTATATATCATTTTTTTTTTATTTGATTATTGATTTTTGAGTTTCCTAAACCCTGTATATTTTTTAGACAAGAAAAAAAAACTGTAAACAAAATAATTTTTAATGATACGAAATTGCGTTAAAAATGTTTGCATATGTTGAGAAATTTTAATTCTGTAAGTACTTTCAAAGGTATAACGAATAAACGCATGCAAAGCAGATTATACAAGATTGTTACTTTATTTTATATATAGAGATTTTTATTGGCATAATCATAACATACATAATATTATAATAATCAAATATTTTATACTTTCTTTAAAATAAACAAAAACCAACAATCCACCTCAATCCATTACATTGTTCCGCCTAATTATTCCAAGTCTACTTTATTTCTACATATCTAACAGTACTTATTCATCCATTATTTATTACTATTATTTTCACTACCACATCTAAATCTTGCAAATAATTGTTGAACATCTCCTAATTTGTTTTTCTGCAAGTAAGCTGATAAAATAATATGTTTTTACTGCAAATCTACTCTTCTACCGTAGAAATATAAAAGCGCAATACTTAATGTATTGTTTAAAATTACTTGAAACAACATAAAAATACATTTGAAGTTCAACAAGTAAAACCACACTTGCTAAAACTATCACATTAATTGAAGACAAGATTTAATCAGTCTAAGAACATTGTACTTAAATAGTTGCAGATTACAAATCTAAGAAAATAATAAACTTTGTCCACAAAATGGAGGATAGATGCCATTAATATTTCTAAAGTCTTTCAAAATTTAAAATATAATTGTGAACAAGAAAATTAATGGTATTTAATATTTAGTTATAACATTTAGTTATCAACTTCACAAAAGCTTTGCGCGGTTTTTAAAGCTGGTAAACTCTGTTATTATTTTGGAATAATCTAATTCTGAGTCGTTAAATTTTATTTAGCAGAAAAAACAACAGTAAAAATTAACAAAACAGCAAACTACATTGCTCAAAATATTTAAAGAAATACATATTTAGGTCTTTTTTTATTTTTAAAAATATGCATATCTAATAACGCTTAATTCAAATTTTGTTCGAAGATATTTGCAAAACAAAACAAACTTTACATATCACTTTTAAGATAACAATAACAATTAAAAAAAAAATACATGAAACAAAGTAGACCAAGCAAGTATCCTGCCTGTATAACATAAAATTGTTAAGAAGATTTAATAACGTGTGTGTCTTCCATTAGCTCAAATTACTGCTTGACATCTTCGATGCATGTTTTGTACAAGCCGACAATTTTCTTGTGGTTTCTTTGAGTTCTAAAATCAGAAAAAAACACCTATTTATTTTGTACAACAGGTTTATTATTAAAAAATATAAATTTGATATTACAAAAAAATTTACAATGTGGTTTCAATAATGCTCTCCTATGAACTGACAGTATTTGTTTTAAGCTGTAATTATTTTTATGGAAACAATTTCTTTTTTCAGTTAGGCACAAGCCAACGTTGCATGTACTACACATCCACATTGTCCTGTGAAGGTAGTTACGGGTGCTACAGAAAGCACAATGCTTTGATGTCAAATGATTTGGCATTTGTTCAACTATATCTTCTCGTTTCTCTTGAAGTACATATACTTTAAATTTATTTGAAACAGCCGTAAGTCTTCCTTCTTTTCCATTTACAGAAGCTCTTATCAATCCATTGATTAAACATAACCAAAACATTTTTAAGTTTATAGTAGCTCAAGTTGTTTTTTTGGAATAAATTACAAAAGCATTGTGAACACAAATATCTAAAAAATACCATAACAATCTATGGTACCATTTTCTGGTTTTACGATCGATTTTATAAAAACTTTTCATTATGTCAACTTTATTCACATATCCCATATGTCAATTGTAATCTAATACAAGTGAAAAACATAGAACTGCTTTTGAAGATACATTTTTTTTAGTTTGCGGTTTACTACTGTTAGTTCTTCAAGATTGTGAAAGTTACTTAAAAACATTACGGGTCTTTTGTCAATCTATTTCACATTTACTATGCCATCTTTAGTCATTTTCTACTTTCATTGAAGCTTTGCCGAGTTAAAAAAGTTACCGAAATACACCCGGTAATTTTTTCCAATACGAGGTTTGGTTAAATCTTTAATAACACTGGTTATTAATGATTTTTCTGTTATATTTTCAATTTTTCCGGTGTATATCTGGAAATGGCACACAAAATTAGCCTTGATCCAAATTTTGTATCTTCTCTTGGTTGGTTTTAAATATATTGTTTTATTGAGCTGCGTCCTTTAAATTTAACTACTTTCCTCAATGAATTCGTTCATTCCAAATTTATACATTTAAAAAATGATTTTTGTAGGACATCCAGAAGCGACCTTATTTTATACAGTTTGGAGAAATTTTATTAGAAATAACAAAGTTGTCATTTATGTGAGTATTGAATAGTAACCATCTGAATCGATCTCTTGATAGTAATGATGATATATAGCTGTCTCTCAGTTGAAGATGGGAGAACCAATAATCTTTGTAGCTTGGCAATTTTTGTATGCCCATCAATAGATTAATTCTTATAACTATTTTTATTTCTTGTAGTTGATACAAAAGAAGCATTTCCATCATTTTATTAAGTTGCATAAAGATTAGATCAAAATACAATATGGCTAAAAAGTTCTTCTTTAAATAAACAAAGAAAAACATAATCGGTAACTCGGCTATGTCGGAAATATTCTCTTACAGGTAGGAGCATGCAATTATCTTCATCCCATTTATTATCAGAAAGCATACTTTGAACTCCCTCCTCAACTGTATCTCTTAGAGTTTCTGAGAGCATTTCATTGAAGTGTCCGATAAAAAAGCATCTACTTCCTTCTTACTTATTTTTTCTAGTTGTAAGTATGAGTACTTTTTATGAAACTACACAAATTAAACCCATATAATAATGTGAAAATCCAAGATAAAAGACAAAATAATTTAAATAATGTAAATTATATTTTCAAAAAGTTATAAAGTTAAAATAATACTTAATAGCCATAATAAATAAATTAGGTAACAAAATAATGCCAATGTTATGTTTCAATGCATGTGTCACAAATTAACCTCACAATTTGAGAATCAGCACATCTGGTATAAATATTATGACTATAGTACTGTGTACACATTGTATAAAAGTGCGGTTTCAATAAAATACCTGTAGGGCTTTACAATAAAAATGATTGAAAAGGTGCTTTTCTCATAAAACCACTAGGACTCAAAAAGTTATGGCATTTGTTAGCTGTTAGAAGGTTTGGGGAGGATCTGCTTACAATTACGTTTAAACGTTTAATTGATGTACAGCGTTTAATCTTCCTGGAACTAGGACAAGCTCTGTTCTTTCATCAAGACTAATTTCGTCTCAAACCACCATAAACCCACCACTATATATTTTGATTTTTTGTATGGTTTGAGCAGAATGGCATTCATATGGACGTCGGTATACACGTACTTAACCATCACAACAAGTTAAACAAAATTGTGACTTATCTGTAAAAACTACTAGTCTCCACTGTCAAAGTTGCCATGCGACATGTTCATAAGCAAAATGTAAACAATGCCTTACAAAACACGGAGTTAAAACATGTTTTCAAACAGGTTTTTTTGGTTTCAAGTTGGCTTTTCTCAGTCTGTTCCTAACTGTCTGGTCGGATACCTTCATGTTATGAGTTGTTCGGAGCCTGATTTAGAAATCTCTTGCTGTGGATGCGCAAGAACGCAAAGAGAATACAACTAAAAACCGGTCCCGGTCTTTTATATCTTCAGTTTCTAGGTATTGATTTCACATACGATGGAATAGAATCAATTACACAAATGTCAACTTCTACCTCATATTTTGATATACTGGTGTCAAACTTAACAATTTATGATGAACTATTGTTTACTATTCTAAAGCACACCAATTTTTAAAATAAAAGCTTTATTGCTTGCTTTACATTGTTTCTTCTGATTTTTTTTAAATTGTCATTGATATTTTAAAAGTGATATGTGAAATGCGCTTTTGCAAAATTATTTGGACAAAATGTAAATTTTTGAATTAATCGTTATCAGATTTGCATATTGTTAAAAATAAAAAAAAAATTAGACCAAAATATATGTTTCACTAATTATTTTGAGCAGTACTTTAAATTATCAAGTTGAAGCCCCTAATATTGTAAAATTTTGAAAACAACCCTTCTTAAAACACCAGTAAACAATTCAATCCATTAACAATTTTTAGAAAAACTTTTATTTCGATACGCGCATTGAAATATGTTTTGTGATCATTTTAACAATAATATAACATTCTTTTTGTTTTTGGTGTTGATGTTTTTGTGAAACCTTTTTTGTGGAGTGATACTTAACAGATTTCGCTCTTAGTATAGTATTAATGTCATCAACTCTGCCAAAGCTATTGTTCTTATTTAAGATGAACGATCAAAGTATTATGCAGCTTAGGTCTAATATGTAGAGGGTTATAAAACGTTTTTTTTTTTTTAAACAGAAGATTACATTAGAAAAACTGGCTTAGGCAGCCAAAAATTTACAATTTTTTGGAATAACCAGTACTTCTGAATAATGACATTGCTGCAATTAGTGCAGAGAACATACTCTACCTTTACACAAAGATGGTTGTGACTTAATAGTGCACAAACTCTATCAAAATTAGACCAAAAACTGAACGCTACTTCATCAGCAAGAAAACACCAATTATTGCAGCCATCTGCTTCGTTAATAACAATTATACTCCCCTGGATTTATCACACGCTAATGAAACAGAGATTTTTTAAGCATAGTTTACGAGCAACAAAAAGCTTGACGTGAGTAAGAAAAGCTTAATAAGTATATGATTTCAATTACATTTTTGTCAATCATGAAGCGTGGTTGATTCAATGATTTTTTTCTTAAAACTGAAATCTTATAGTTGCAATTCAAAACCAAGTCAGTCATTGCAACCAACAAGATTAATGATACTTAAAAAAGATGTAACAAAGCGATCAACACCACCGCACATATTACTTTAGTTTTCAGATTTTTAGCGTCCACCAGCTATCTATACAGACCATAGGTTACCAAACTGCATAACTAACAGCATTTACATCTTTATACTACAACTATATAACCGCCAACGTACTTGAACGCAACACCTTTGGAACCGCAGCATTATAACAGACAAAACCATAATTTATAACCTCTCAGAAATCACACTTGCAGGTAAGACATCAGGCACGGTGTACATAATAGACATAACTATTTTTCTACAATTAAATAAATATAGACCGTTAACTGACAAAAATTTGTGTACAATACTAATTGTTATATCAACAACTGGAATTGTTCCACAAAAATTACACAAAAATCTTTTTAAATTGCAGCTTCATCCATTAACCTACATACAACTAAAAAAACTTATTTTAAATACGTTACATCTCAATCTTCAGTAATAAAATTATAACAAAAGTTATTAATTTGTGGGTCATACCGGTGTAGACATATTCTTTTGGAATTAAATAAGAAGACAAGAAAACTAATGACTAAATATAAAATGCACTAAGGTGCATCAACAGCATACGTAAACTGAAGTCAAAAGATTATTGAATGTGGAAGAAATGTGCAGAAGGCAAGAAGTCAAACTTAAACAATATATCTTTTTCAAAAATATCTATTATGAAACATACTTGTAAACAAGATAACAAAGCTACACCAAATATAAATCAAATAGAAATAAAATAAACTAAATAGACAATGTAGATAATAAGTAATTTTTATTTTGAGATTTTATTATTATTATTATAAATATACCTCCGACCCTGCACTAGAAAACAACAACTTCCCTCTATACGGGGATAAGCAAATTCAAACTGACAAAACGATAGATCAACTTTATATGTTACTCAAAAATCAGTTTTATTAGATGATGCACATATTACCTCTGCTTTCTAAAATTAATACTGTATTAAACTTAAAAACATATATACCCTTAGAGGACCCTCGTTTATTTGTTTTATCAGGAGCAAGCTAGATCTATATAATAATATATTTATTACACGCTCCACTATTTATAAATATTAAATATAAAATAAAAATATGAGGCAGCTAAAGGCAAAATGGTGTAAGTCACATTCACAGAAATTATGTAACCCTACTCCAAGAATTTATTCTTCTCATTAGTCAAACAATTCAAATTTTTTGAGAAAACGCAAAGATGTTGGTCAGACTGAAGCATATTTGGTAAAAAAATCAACGTAAATTTTTTGTAGTTTTACTAGTAAAATACTTTCTCAAAATGACACTAATTTGACTCTACTTACTAAAACACATTAAAAATACAGTTATTGAAACAATATAAAATAATTAAAAAATAGTTTTAAATTGCACTAATTCATTAAATATGTTGAAGCAATTCTGTACGACATATTCTTTTAACTTTTAACTGATTAAATGATTTTATATTATTACATCTATATAATCACACTCACTGGTTTTAAATATATTAATAAATAATGCGTTAACATCTGTATGAATTTGATGGTTTGTTTTTTTTTTGTTGTAAAATGGGAGTTTCGGCCAACAATTGACCACGCATTTACCTGTGGAAAGTGAAAGCTAGCGGCATTTTTATTGCGGTGCTCACATAAAAACTGATTTTGGTTAGAGATTCCAGGCGCAGTAAAAAATATAAATAAACATACAACATTGCGACCATAAAAATAAGTACTTTATTGCAGTAAAAAGCCTCGAACTATCGGCATGATAATCACATTTAGGTAAAACTCTCAGTCTACTAAATCTGATTTAAAATAATATTTTGTTTAGTAATAAGAAAGCAATTATTTTTAATTATTTGAAAACAATTATTTTCTTAAAAAACAAGAATTATTAATAACAAATCTAGTATAAGATATTATATAATTCTTTAATATTTTCAAATTGCCCTTTTTCGATTGAAATAGGTTTATGTCAGTGACACAAATAATCATGTGTAAATATAATTGTTAACATGAATGGAGAACTCACTCCCAATCCCTATGTCATTTTGAGACATGACGCGTGCTCCTGAGATTTTTAATACACAAATGCGACGAGGTGGAGAGACAGAGCGGGATCCCAGAAGGTCAACGTTTCGGCATGTTTGATGTCCATTGTCCACCCGGTTTGTAACGTCTCAAAATCGTAAAGTTGAGGGCTAACATTATTTACGTTTGTCGGTGTCGCATTCTCACATAAAAATAGCCTGCATTTAATATTCGGCATTGAGATTTTCTATGGGCCATAATTGGTTTATATTCGCCTCAAAATATTTTTTTTATTGTTCAGAGGGAGGTTATAAAAAATCATATTTTTAATATATTTCCACGAACAAATAATCACTAAAAATATGGTTTTATTGGCTGATTATTATCCATAAACTTTAATTGATATGATTTACTTAGTATTTACTCATAACAATTTTTAACCGGAAGTCTTCTGCAACTGTATTGTGTATGGCAAATTGAAAGATTCGGCTCATAAAATTTTTAAATATATTTTGACAAAAATATTTCAAAAAAGTTTCAAAACTCCAATCAATGTATTAAAAAGTTTTTAGAATGTTAAAAAATTGATAATCTTATACACAAGTGTGGTATAATATGCAAAATAAGTATCATTTACAAAGTAGTTAAAAAAAAACTCTAAAAATTTGATATAATAAAAAACTATCTAAGACCTTACACTGCTACAAAATGCTAGGTGCACACATAGGTGTACAGGTACGTAAGTAGTGTAAGTAAGATATATAAACCAATCATTATTTTTAAAGATAAGACAACAACAAAAAAAGAGTTATATTATTAAAGAATTGATAATTCTTTTATATTTAAATGCAATGCCCATAAACTCTTACATAAGGCTGTTATGAACATTTATAAGCATTACAAACTGTTAAGATTTTATTTTTGGCATGATTTTTAATGCAGCATTGTTTTGCAAAATTTTATGCACACGCTATGGCCCCTCGGGAATTTAGAAAGTGTGCGATGTTGTCTACTGTTCGGATTCTGCAATTGGCAGTCTAATTACTACATGTTTAAATAATTTGCCCCGTAAATATTTTGTCAGTTATTTATTAAGAAATATTTTCAAGTGCATACCAGTACAAGATTGTTTCTGATGACGTTTAAAAATGAAGTTAGAAACTGCAACAGAAGTTGAGTTAATTGCTATGTTATATCTTTATGTTGTGTTTTAAAAAGATAAAATCATTATTATTTTAATTATTTGGTTGTTGAAACTGTAATTTATTTTAAACCGTTGTGCTGTGTATGTTTATTGTTGTTATTGTCAGATTTACTATTTATAATAATTACCTAATAAACTATTAACAAAATAATCTGTTTTTTTTAATTATAACCCAAAATTTGATTGTTAGCATCTCCTATGAAATGCAATTTTTGTTCCATTTCTGAGTTAAACCAATTAATAATTCAACTATTACTAATTGAGGTGCATATCCATCTTGACAAAAAGTATTTGCATAACAATTCTTTGAATAATAAAGCAAGTTTGTGATCAACATTTAAATAATTGTTATGCACAAATACATAAGCCATTTCAGATAGTCAAAATATATATGGCAAAGAAAAGACATGAAGAAGTAATTCCTGATGGAGATACAAGGATATCACTGGAGGTAAAACTTACAAATCTAGGACTGCCAAAAGGAATACAACTAATGGAACTGCATAAACTATTCATAGAGGAGAAGGGATACGATGAAAAAGAAGTGAACAAAGATCTTAGTAAGTTAAAAGCACATCTGAGAACAAATTATATAATTAGAGTAAATAACACACGGATAAGAAAAAGAAGATAATGCAGAGGTAGATGCTAGTGCAGATAAGAAAAGGCAAAATGACTAAAAAGACAGACAAAGGTAAGGGCTATAGGAAAAGAGGGACCGTAGACAGCATACGTGTCGCAGATGATGCGTAAAAATTTGCAAGGCAAAAACCAGCCTACCTCAAACTAGCTCCAAATGTAGGTTAGTTTAGACAGAGACATTATAACAACAGGATTTGCGCAGAAAAGAAAACCGGAAGATATTATCATGCGTAAGTTATTCTTAAGGGCCACTTGTTGAGAGCCAACACCTCACTACGTCCTAAAAAAAAGTCACCAGGCATAAAATAATAAGGTCTGGAGCAGAGTACAGTTTTCAAATAAGTTGCGTTTTTGCCTCAATGAATCAGACGGACGTCGGAAAGTGTGGAAAAGACGCGGAAAAAGATACGCTTTAGTTCGTATTAATGAGCAACTTCTATTTGGCGGTAAGTCGGTTATGGTTTGGGCAAGAATTTTTACCAAAGCACGCACAAAGTTGGTTTTTATAAAGAATAGCTCCCTGACAGCTCACAGATACATTATGGAGGTTCTCAAAAGTTATTTCATGCCCTTCATAACAATTATGGACAAGCGCGGCGCTTTTTACACAAGATAATGTTAGACCTCACGTAGCTAGAGTTCTCAGAGATTATCTAGATAAAGTGGGAATTTTGCAGTTTGATTGGTCAATTCTCAGCCCGGACATAAAACCCATAAAACATGTCTGAAATGAGTTAGAACAACGTATCCAAAAGCATACACCTGCTTCAAGAACTGTTCAGGAGCTAAGACATTTGCTATTGCAGGAATGGAATATTATCGACCAAAATGTGATCCTAAATTTGATTCAAAATGTTCCTCGTCAACTTCAAGCAGTCATTAATGCAATGAGGGGTAATACTCGTTAAAACGTAAATTTATGATATTTTCAAAAAAACGCAAAAAAAACAACAAATTAGGTTTACGATTAAATTTTTAATTTAGTGTGCAAAATACAGTACAATTGCGTAGAATTTGCTAGCATAAAGTTAAAACAAAAAATTCCAAAACAATTTTTTTTTAAATTGACTTCTATTTTTGGTCGCCAACGTATATCAAAGATTTTAAATTAAAAGTATTAATATATTTGAATTGTGTTCTATTTATCTTATATCTTATAAAATTATAGTGAATTACATAATTTTAAAAGTACATAACAAAATAAATAAATTATTAAACAAATTTGCTACATTAATTTTATATTTACTATATATATTGAATAATTTATTAAACATCTAACATTAATATCTATATAATCTTAATATTATTAACATTTATCAATACTTAGAATGACTCTTGCAAGACTGACAAAAATATTCAACATGTTGCCTTGACTCTTCACGACTCGCTAAGACTCGCGAAGACTACAAGATTTTAATGTTATCGCTGTTGGCATGACTTTTAACATAAGTTTCTTAGTTTACATTTGATTACTAAATTTTTTATTGATTTTGAGTTTGTGTAACAAAAGCAATAATTGAAGATATCTGTAAGAAGTCTTTTAAAACAAATTGCAGAAATCCGAAAAAATGCTTAGTCAAAAAAAAATTAATACACGAACAAAAGCGCAAACAGTACAAAAAAAAAGAACTGCAACAGACAAAGCAACTCAAAAAAGCAATTAACATCGCAAAAAAAAAACCTAAAATAAAGTCATAGAAAAAGCTAAAGATGACATATGCGGGAAATGTTACCGAATTGCAACCAGCTCACTCCGCATAAGACCACAAACTAACATCCCAAAAGAAGTATCTGCTAAAGAAATAAACATGCTTTTCCAAAAAGACCAAAAAGTTAACTGGATTTGTAGCAGAGTAAACATCTAGGAGTTTTCTCTCTTTACAGAAGAAAACCAATGCGGCGGATAAAATAAAACCAAAAAAAGCACCAGAACTTGATAGAAATCTTTCCAAAAATGTGAAAATAGTGGCTAAATCACTAACAAAAGACTGCCTGCAAGTAATAAACAAGCTGTTACAAACCGGCAAGATTTTACAAACCTGGAAAATTGTCAGAGTAGTACTGCTGAAAAAACAACGCAAGGAAAAGCAAGATAAGCCAACTTACAGACCACTTTGCCAATTAAACTGTATGAGAAAGCTACTGGAGCAGATGCTAAAAAAGGAGAATACTGAAAGAGCTAGAAAGACTGGAGATTTAGCTAAGACACAGTATGGTTTTGTAAAAGGCAAGACGACGCTTGAATAATAGAAAAAGTGCTAAAAAAAGTTAACAAAGCAAAAAAAAAACTACTGGTCACAAAAAAATTAAAAAATGCCTTCAACTCGACGTCTAAGAAGAGTTTTGTCAGTTCTAAAAAAAAAACATTTTATCATACCTGCTGCAAATAATAAAAAGTTACTTCTCTCAAAGAAAATGTCTAGTAGTGGAGCAGATGATCCAAAGAGTTACATGCAGGGTTATGCAAAAATCAGTTTTGGGACCACTGGACCACATTCCATATGTGTACTACGACAGGGTTTTGCGACTAAAAATGCCACCAAACGTCACGACCGTGGGATATGCATACGACCGTCCCATTGTAATTACTGCAATTGTAATTACGGAAAAAACAGAAGCAGTACTCCTAAGCAATACTAAGAAAATCAAAGAAGTTACTGTAGAAGTGCTAGACAAAAATATTCCCACCAATACCTTAAAGTAACTTTTGACTTTAGGGCAAAAAATAAAAAAACACATAATAAACACCAGCAAAAACTCAGAATCATCTACCAAGATACTTGTTTCTCTCATGCCAAATATAGCAAGAAAAAGTAGTGTGTTATGCGCAGTAACGCGTTCAATAATTTTATATGCCGCCCCTATCTAGTTGCGGACATGCCACCCATAGCCCTTCTGGTGAAAAAAGCAAGCGAGTATAGAAAGAATTCAGCAGAAAAGCTAACCTTAAAAAGCAATACTTTAAAGAACTGGCAAAATCAGTCTCAAAAAACAGATAACGTAATGGGCAAAGAAGGTTATTCCAAGCATAGAACAATAAGTAAGAAAAAATCATAGAGTAACATTAGTTTTTGACACAAATGTTGACCGGGCATGAGTGTTTTGAGGCATGTATCCACAAATTTAAGATAAGAGTAACCCCAATATGTGCCCACTACCATAATACAAACGATATAAAACACACGTTCTTCAAATGATGACAATAGAACGACAAACGGAGAACGGCTGAAACCCAAGTAAAAGAAGCTTTAACGCCAGAAAACATTTTGACGCACATGCTGAGCACTATTGACTGCTGGAACATCATATCTACAACGGTAGGAAATATAATAAAAATAAAAAAAAAAAAATAAATAAATAAAATTAAAAAAATAGCTCAACAACAAAAGATGTAAGAAACAACCGGTAATAAAGTAATACCAGTGGTCATCTCGTCATACCTGATTTTGCAGAATGGAAGGTTGATTTAGTGAGTAAAAATCTCATATTACCTTAGCAAGGTGTCTTTTAAAGATTACACCTTCTCTACTTGTTGACAAATATAGCTTCAATTTATAAAATAACAAAAAAGTAATTTAAATATGTCTGGGTTTAAATAAACAAATCCAGTTTTCAAGTTTTCTTTATTTCTACATAAAAAAAACCTCATACAAAAATATTTCCAACCTTTTTTATCTTCTTTGTCCTCTGGTCCATCGTACTTAATTTTTGTTGATATTTAAAAAAAAAATACAAAAAAAAAGTAATTAAATTTTGCAATAAATTAAGTGAACAATTCCACTTCAAATGTGTGTGCATCCACCAAATAAAAACTTCAATAAATTTCTTGCGACATTATAAGAATGTATATGAAAATAGAACAATTAATAAGTCTAAAATAGATTATATTGCTGTGAGTCAAAACAAAACATCTTATAAAACTCTCAACTAATACTTGTTGAACACCTTGCATTAATACATGATCTAAATGACTAATATACTACTTACTGCAAAACCTTCCAATTTAAAATGTTGTCAAATTCCGGATGACAACATTATGCAATTGTGTCTTTCTTTAGAAAAAGTTGATTTTGTTACAGTTTATTTATCTTCAAATGCAATAAATAACGCATTTAATGATTTTATCTTTCATTTAATTTGGGCTATAGACTTAAATTATTTCTTCAATGTAAATAAAAAAAAACATTAAACTAAAAATAAAAATGGTTAATTCTTCAAATTATAAAAGAAGAAGTTAAAATAATTGTTTTAGATTACCAAAAATGTTGCAAGCTCTAATCTAGTTAACATTTAACTAAAGATAAAAACTGGTTAATTCTTCAAACTATAAAAGAAGGAGAAGAGTTAAAATAATTGTTCTAGATTACCAACAATTTTGCAGACTCTAATCTAAACAATCAAATTTTAACAAATTCATTAAACACTAAAGCTAGTTATTACAGCAATAATATCAATAATGCACATAATAAACAAATAAAAATATAAATTTAGTATTAAATTGCACTAGCTGGCGCCACCAGTTATTCGATTGATAAACATTATCAATTGTGTTTATAAGCACAGAAATTTGTCTTTTGCTATCATGCGATGCCGTGGTCATACAAGGCATACTGTTGAGGTTTGTAGAACCAAAAGAATTGTCTATGCTTGACCATTGGCTGCTGTGATCGTTATGGTGCGTACACATCTGAAACAAACTGCCGCAACGAAAAAACGTTGAGCAGCATCCTTGCGTAACATTATCTTGCAACATGAAACTTTTGTAGAGTCTCTTTCTTCTTCTCAGTCTGTGCTCATCCACTCCTGAATATAGGCCTCTTCCATATTTTTTCATTCAATTTTGTCTTGAGTCTCATTGCTTGTCGGTTTTATGCCGTCGAATCAAAGAAATGTTACGAGGCATTGTTGAAACTCTCTAAACAAGTACGGCAGGGCACAAGAACACGGCGCAGCATGGCATTGTGTTGCGGGGATATGTTACGCGACAATGTTGCAGTACACAGAAAAAATTATTCCGTGTTGCAACGTTATTGCAGTTTGTTGTAAGTGTGTACGCACTATTAGATTAAGTTTGAATAAATTATTAATCCATTTTTTAAATGAAAATATGACAAATAATAAATAATAAAACTAGAAAAATAAAACAACATTATAGTATCTTATTAAACATTAACAATATCCAACTTTCTGCAAAACACAATGTATGATCTTTTGGATAAGATTTCTTTTGGCCCACAGGCAACAAATGTGGTTCTAGCATTATGGTTCTATTCCACATGGGTGAGTAAGAAGATGGTTTTTTTCTTTGAAGATATTTGAAATTAATGTATGCTACTTTTGTAAATAGCCTCAAAAAGCTGCAGTTGAATATTAATAAAAAGTGCCAAAAAATCCAAGCTAATGAGGGTTTTAGAAAGAAAACAAATGTCCTTTAGACAAAGACGTCGTGCCTGTTTAGAAATAGAAGGAAGGCACTTCGAATATCCTCTATAAATCTGTTCTTTGTAAAATATATAAAAATAAATAATGTTCCATACCTCCGAAACCGTAGCTATGACAACCCATGTTTATTAAGATTGTTTTGTTTGTTGTGGTCCGTACTACCACCCGCTTAAATATTTTACATTTTTATTTTAACACACTTTATAAACAAAAACTTTAAATTTAAATAAAGTTTGCCCAACTTGGTCAATTTTAACTTTAAAAAACTTCAACTTCTTACTATTTCAAAAACAAAATTTGAGATATCTTTAGTAACAAATTTTAAACTAAGAAACAAAAAATCAATATATAAATTATCTTTAATTAGTTTTCTAGTTCCAATGTTGTTCTTTAGAATAACTATGTTATTGATTAGCTTCAAAAGTATCTAGAAATATAGAATTTTGTAAGTGATGTAAACAGTTTTTTTCTTTCTGTAAAATTTTTACATGTATATAGAATTTATATAGAATATTGTTTTCAAGTGTAGGGAAGAAAATCTAAAACTAAAACATTAATAAATTAAAAAATACAAAGCATATTACCATATAAACAAATATTTACTCGTAGTACAAAGCGTGCTAGATACTATCGACACACAAAAAACTCTTAATTTTAATATTTTCCAAAACTTATAAGTCGCAAATATTCAAGGTCAGTTCACAGACGGTTTAAATCTGATTTTCGATGTGATAGTTTCAGTGAGAGTGGTTTCTCTCGTTGAAATTCAATGATATTTTTATGTTATTGTGACATATTAATTAAGTAATTCATAAATATCACATTTTGAAAATTAAAAAAATCAATTACTTTGGCTTGCGTAAACCAGGTGAGGTAAAATAGGTGAAATATTATATATATTAATTATAGCCTATTTTTAAAATCATTTTTATTACTTATTGCAAGTAGCTTCCGCTTAGCCATAATTATAAAACATGCCAAAATATTTTTTTTAATAATATTAAACAAAATAGACATTTTTAAAACCGTAAAGAATAATGTTGTCTCCACTTCATTATATGACATATGCAAGTACATACGCAAAAATTGATCGACAAAAATAAATTTTAAAACCAAGGTAATTCTGTAATCACGATGTTGGTTAACTCGAGATTTTAAAGAAATAATATACAAATTGACGAAGCCCGGATGTAACAGATTTTCTTTATTAATGATGCGTGTCAAGAGCTACGCCAACGGTGCAACTTAAAAGAACGAAGGCTTTCGTTCAAATTATAATTATTTTAATCAAAATTTCAAGCTAAATTAAGATTAAAAAGAAGTACTAAACAATTGTCTAAATGTTGAGCAGCATACATTACGCCGTGACTCTGAAAACAAGTTATCTATGTTTATTAACCCAGCAAACAATAAATGTGTGTGTACTTACTGGCATTCTCTGTTTGAAGTGTGGACGCCGCTCGACGTATTTATTAAATAAAATTATCTGTTACGTCTGGCCGATTATAATAAGCGAATGTGAGCGTAATCATTAAAAATTAAATTGGACTCGGGTGGGAATAAACGAGAGGTTTTGTACGGGCCGCCATAGGCGGCTTATAAAGTAATAAGTAAGCCTCCTTTTTTATGTGCGGTAAAACGGATTGAATGTGAGCCGCCTACACGTGGCGCGGCGACGTGGAGGAATGCAACAAGGTGGAAAGGACTACCTTTATAAGATAGTTTTCTACTTAACGCTTAAACAAGCTTTACGTTTTTTTTTTCTCATCTTGTATGTTGTATGGATATTATTAAACGCTAATTTAGAAAAAATAATCATATTTCAACAATATTGCATGTTTTAATTGAAGTGGTGTATATTTTAAAACTACTAAAATTGTTCATGTTTGAAAACTGAATGAATATATAATAATAATTAATAAATATGCACTTTTCCTCTTGAGGATCTTCCATACATGTATTTAGCCACAAAAATAAATGCCATAAAAGCTTATTGAAATACCGATTCAAGAGACTTTGAGAACATTAAATAATTTCATTGTATACAGTGAGTGCTTGTATAAATTATAATATGCAATTGAAATAGATTATATTGAATGTGAAGAGAAATTAGATCAAACAGTTCTTATTGACATGATACAATATTTAAAATGATAAATAATGTATCTATTACAAATTTTGTATAGTATAAGTTATTATTGTTTATAATAAAATATACCGTTTCAACAATATATATTATACATAATAGTATTTTTTGCTACAAAACAATAAATTTATGAAATACAATATTATTATATTCGACGGCTTTTTAAATATATTGCTGATATAGTAAATGTGTTTTATTTATCTTAAAATAAACTATCACTTAGTAACGGCCACCACCATTCAATTTTTATTTTATTTGTCTATGCTAGTATCTATAATAAAATGTTTATTGCAAAACTGTTCAAGTAGAGTAAAATTTCAAATGTCTTAAGATTTGCAGTTTTTCAATACTTTGGCATTGTTTCTCAAAAAAATATACACAACTACAGAGTTCCTATACTCTTGTAGAAACGTTTTTTTCTGATTCGATGTTGAATTGAATGTATGCGTGGTCTCACAGTGAAGGATCATCCAACACAAGCCACTTTTTAATCACGTCACTTGCTTTGTCATCTGTTAATGTTAGGTCGATAACTTCACTCCCTTTTGCAATTTTGAACGTACGTAAGTTACCTTTCTTCATTATGTTAATATTAGTTTCTAAAATATATTCTTAAAATTTCTCATCTCTTGGGTCGGTATTGTTCCTTGCGATCTAGTGTGTATTTGCATCGCACTCAAGGATTAGGAGTGTTTTAGACCTCAGCATTTGAATTTCTTCTGATGTCAGAAGTCCTTGCTGGTCGTAAGGAGGTTATCCGGTCCGAGAATAATCTCCTTCTATATTAATTTTTCTTACTATAGCCACTTTGGCTGTAAGTTTAGCTTATATTTTGCTATGATGAGTTCTTAGACAAAAGCAATGTTACGTTTCATAATGTATTTGCTGATGGCAGCAGATTCAACCCTGCAGTGGTATACATTGATCTGTACTAATCTCAGGTTGTCTAAGTAGACATATCTATAGACCAATTCCCGTCTATGGGCCTGTAGCAAAATCAAAAATCGCAGATCTAAAGTCTCCCGATCGAAATGGGAGACCACAAGCAACATTTTGACAATGTGGACGTAACTCGGCGTCTAGAAACAACACACGTCCCAGTTTGTCTCTAGCTACCAAGGAGATTGGTTCGGCTATATAGAGTTATTTTCCAAAATTGGCCAGTTCTTTTGAAAACATGTTGTCTAACAAGAAAGTTTTGAAACTAATTGAAGATTACTATGCGTCTTATTGTTTGTGGGATGTTACGAGTCCCAACAACAAAAACTGAATTAAAAAAATAGTGGCCATAGAATGTCTGGCTGCAAAGCGCAATGTTCCAGACACAGAGACAGAAAAAAATCCTTAACTTAAAAACATTATTGAACCGGATGCGAAAAAACTCCAACCTCTCTCAAAAAATCCACATGGTTTGCTTACAAAAATTTGCAATTCAATACAGATTTACATGATACACAGAATAAAAACAATTATCAGAAGCAAATCTTCAAAATCAGTAAGCGTCAGCCGGGTAAAATTCCAAAAACCCATGGCGTCTTCCAGTCTTAATTTATTTAATAATACATGATCAAACTTAAGTCTTTCTGCAAACACTGCGCGCGTCTACCAACGTTTACGTTTTTGCGATCTTTCACTTGTAATTAACATTAAGCAGGAACTCGTTCCACACAAAACAATGTTCATGATAAACTGCAAAGATGAGAATGAGAAATTCACATTGTAGTATAAACGCTAGTAGAGACAAAGAACGGTGTCTTTAAACGGTTTATAGGCAGTGTCTCTAGACGGTCTATAGACAAATTGCGCAACATGGTCTACTATTGTATACTAGCCTTAAGTAAAAAGTGTTAAGTTTGCCACTTGATAAATCTTTGTTGCATATTTTGTTTAGCATCTCCAGTTTAACTATGTAGCCGGTTACAATTGTAGCTTCAAAACCTATATAAATATTCTTTTTGGATTTGGCAGTTTTCCAAACTAAATATCTAAAGTTCGTTGTCCTCCTAAAGGCCCTTTCGGTAGATGTGCTGTAAAGCCACTTTTTGGTTAGTTTGTTTGCACATACAATTTGTAAGAATCTACCTGTGTGAGTGCATCCCAAAAAACAAAGTAACGCATGCATCTTTTTTAACTCACCAATCCTGCAAAGAATAGAAAATTTAATAAATGCTACCTTTTCAATATTGAGTAAGCAATCAGGGTACTCTTTCAGTATAATTGCTAACTGCTAGTGCAATCCCCAAAAAAATATCCATAAAGGTATTTCCTGCAGTCCATTTATAGAGTAGGACGTGTTGGGTTTCTTTGAGGTTTGGTTTCAAGTTTACCACTCGCCAATTCTCGGTGTATTTGTTGTTTTGCAACTTCAGTTTAACTAGACAGTCGGTTATAATTTTAGCTCCGGTACTCATACCAATATTTTTTTTTGCATCTAGCAATTCCTTCAAAACAGTTATTTGTAGTTCCTTGCTCTCCAAAAATCCCTTTCGGTAGATGTGCTTTTTGGTTGTTTTGTCTGCACCTACAATTTGTATAAATCCACTTTTGTAAGTGCATTCCAAAAAACGGGGTGATGCATGTCCCTTTTTTAACTCATCAATCCAGCCAATAATAAAAAAAATGATGGATTCTGCCTCTTCGGCATTAAGTGAGCAATCGGAATACTTTTTTGGTATAACTGCTAGTGCAATCCCCAAAAAAATGTCGTTAAAGATTTTTCTTGTATTTCCTTTGTCCATGGTTAGAACGTGATGTGTTTCTTTGGAGTCTGGTTTCAAGTTTACCACTTGCTAAGTCTTGGTACATATGCTGTTTTCTTCCAGTTTATCTAGGTAGCCGGTTCCAATTCTGGCCCCGGTTCCCATATCAATATTATTTTTTGATATAGAAGTTTTTTCAAACCAATAATCTAAAGTTCTTTTTAAAAAGCCCTTTTGGTAGATGTGCTTTGGAGCAACTTTTTGGTTGATTTGATTTTGCCCCTTTGGCATTGAGTGGACAATCAAAGTATTTTTTAATAAATTGTATAATTAATAGTGCAACCTTCGAAAGAGTGTCCTTAAAGGTTCTTTCTGCAGTTCCTTCATTTTCTTTGCTTTTTTTACCGGTTTTGCTGTTGCGCACTTGTAGTGACTGAAGGTGATGTCAAGTGTTGAGTATCGTTATTGCGCTCTTGGCTTGTCCACCTGAGTGTATATTACCAAAAACCAGAAAGATCTAATGGTACTGGTAAGATTATTTCAATACCACCTTCTGTACAGAAAATCCATTTCATCCAACATATTATGTATCTTTTGAAAAATGTTAAAGTAGTCAAATTTCAAACTTAAATGTTATTGATTATGACCATGGTCAATCATTAGATCAGCCGACCTTTCACTATACAGAAGATCCCAACAATTTTAATAATGATTTTCAAAATGTAGTGCCTTAGAATAAGGTAAATACTGCAATTAAAGTAGATGTTAAAAAAATGTTAGCAGTTTTTAATAATATTGCAAATGAATACCCTAGATTTTTTGGACAAACTAAAGTTTATTTTTACAATTTTATTTTTAATTCAAAGATTGTTATTTTATATGTAATGGTCTATTTTAAAGGAAAACAAAATTATGGGCGGTGTTAAACACAAAAATAACTTTTTAGAGTTTGCATTTTTGCAGATATTTTGGAGACGTGAGAAAAGTACAAAGCAGGTTCATACGTTGATCTTTTTTTAAACATTACAGCCAAAGCAAACAGTTGACTTCAAAACACTTTCCTCTTAAAATAAAATGTTTTGAATGCAATTCAACAACTAACTCACGCGAATCACAGAAGACGTCATAATTTTAAAGACGCTAATTAAAAAAATATAGAAATTGTTCAATTGCAGTTATTAACTTAGAAATTAAAGTGTCCAAAAAAATAACAAGTGAGTTGGAAAACGAACAGTTTTTAGTCATTTTAATTCGGTGACTTTTTAAATAGATCAATAATATAAATGTATGTACCAATTGAAGACGCAAGTGGATAAAGGGTTCATGTCGCATAGACTTCATTCGGAGATATTGCCGTTTAAAGTTTTTTTATCCGCAGTGTTTTGGGGTTAGATTTACTAAAACAAGTTTGGTGCAGTTAAATAAACATTTATTGTAGAATTATATCTAGATACTTAAAATAGGAAACAAACTTATGCATTTAAAAAAACAATTATTTTATCTTATTCATTAAGAGAAATAGTTGTCTATACACCCTTTAGCAACTTCTAACTTTTATATTTCTTACAATAGACGAACGAGACATAGCCTAAAAAAAATCCAGTGACTTAAAACCTTTATCTATTGAACAATCTCATTTTTTAAAAAATTGTTACATAAACCCTTCATCCACTTGCGAGTTCAATTATCCAAACGTAATTATAAACACTGCAATAATAAACCCTGTACACCAAAAACCAGATTTTGCTCAATGTTTCAATCATAATTGATTTAAGCTCATTTACTGAAAGACAATGTATTTTACTGTATCCAAGAACGTAAAAAAATCAAATATTTTATATTTTCTATATTTAATTTATAAAATCTATTTATTTTAGACATTATTAATTAAAGATTTTATTTTAATATTTGATTTATTATTTCACAAACATGTTTCGATAAATTATCATCATTATCAATGTAAAATAATATAATAAAATTCAAAAATGATGAATTAACATTCATTATTTTCAATGCCAACTATTCAATTACGATCATTTTAAATAAAAAATAAATATTATGTTTTTTAAATTTATCAACAAATTTTGTTATAAAAGTGTATTTTTATTTTACATGGTTGTATTAAAGATATCATAAAGATTCAAAAAATAAAATAAAAAATGTATGTTGCTGTTTAAAAAATAAAGTTGGTTGCCATAGCAACTACACTAAAATTAAAAACAATTATGTGTGTACCTGCCTTTATAATACTCAAAAAACCATTTAAAATGGTTTTTGAATCATAAAAATCGGTTAAAAAATAATGGAGTTATTCAGCCGTACGTTTTTTTCTAACACTCTGCATATAAAATTATACTATTTCATTACATAAGCAAGCACTTTAGTGTTTCCAAAACTTGTGTGAATAAAGAATGATGGTTTAAAACTTGATGTAAAAAAAGTGTTGCGTGGTTGTCAATCGGCATTATTAAACACGCTATCCTGCCACAGTCATTTTTGCAACTAATACGCATCAAATAAAATTGTGTACATTAATTTATTTCCGTTGCTTAGATCTTCTGGGAGACTTACTATGTTATATGTTTGTCTAGACGTGTCTTACAAGGAAGTTGTATTATATCTGTTGTGGACTTTCCAGTAATCTCTGGCAGATGTTAAAATATGCGTATTTTCAATAATCTTAATCCCTTTTATAAATTCGTAATTACTATTTTCAATAATCTTAATCCCTTACATCCTTTTCATAAACTCTTAATGACTATCACACAAATGTCTGTCCCTTTATGTTAATGATCGGTAAAACCTAATCCCATTCCCTTTCTTTCTTACAAAACACTATTTATACGCAATAATAACAATATTCAAGTCAGTTCTTAAGAATATCTTCTACAGTATACAACATATATACACACCAACGGCGTCTCCTTTATTAGTAAATTTGAATTAGTGTTTTATTTACTACCTAAGATAATATCTGTCACCCTTAAGTTACGGGTTACGGAACAAATTGGTCCTTCGAACCGGATCTACAAGTTAAGTTGCTATTTAAGAGTCTGTAGATTCGAAAATTTAAGTGAGTTATTTAATGTGTTAAAAACTTTAAGTACACAATACTCAAAACTTTAAGTGCTGTTACGTGTAAATACAACAAATCTACATTCTGAAGATACAATGGGGGATAAAGAAGAAAATATCTCAACTGCACAGAACCTAAGTGCAACAACTGAAGAAGTTTCACATGGAAATCGAGGTCACCAAAAAGCGATTATTACTCGGTTTGCAAAATATCTCGCAGCGAACAATAAAAATCCAAATTACAGTCAAATAAGATCTAGATATGAAGCGGCAAAATGTGCTTTTGCAAATATTTGCAAAATACAAATGCAATTATCAAATCACTCTGAAGAAGATGATCAATATATGGAAGAGATCGAAAACAAATATTATTCCATTGTCGAAGAAGTTGAAATAATTCTTGCTCAACTACCGCAAACTTCATCGTCATCGTCTAGTATTCCTGAAATCAATCAATTGAGTTTAGAAAATATAATACATCCAACAATTCAAGAAAATCATGGCTCGGGACATTCAAATCATCAGTATGGTTATACAGAACGACCACCTGAATTACCAAAGATTTGTTTACCACAGTTTTCTGGAAAAATAGAAGAATGGTTTGAATTTAAAGATACTTTTCAAGTTATCATTGGCAACAATAACCGTTTGGACAATTGCACCAAGTTGAAGTATCTGAAAGGAACCTTAACAAATGTAGCAGCTCAAATTGTGAGCAAACTTAGCACTACAAGTGACAATTATGAGCGAGCTTGGTCATTGCTTACAGCACGCTTTGAAAACAAAAGGAAAATTATTCAAAGTAACATCGATAGTCTATTAGACTTACCCAACTGTAAAAAGAATAATGCACATTCACTGCGAGAATTAACAGATAGTGTCATTTCGCACACACAAGCATTGGAATCTTTAGGATGCCCTGTCAATCAATGGAATGAACTGCTTATTAACATTATTTTGCGAAAAATAGACTTTGAATCGGGTAATGCTTGGGAACTATCTTTAAATAATAACAGTGAGCCAACATTTGAACAACTTCTCCAATATCTAGTAAAACGGTGTAACGTGCTAGAAAGCCGACCTGTCCGAGAACAATCATATATGGATCGCAGCATTCCACGTAAAAAGGGATATCAAGCATATCCGGCAATAGATTCTAAATGCAGTTGCTGTGATCAATCATACCATCCCTTATACCAATGTGAGAAGTTCAAAGAATTAAATATTTCTATGAGAGTACAACATGTAAAGAAGAAGAATCTGTGCTTTAACTGTTTAACTTCATCACACTTAAGTTTGGCATGTAAGTCAAATTATACATGCCGAAAATGTCAAAGACGGCATCATACACTTCTCCATGCAGAAGAACAGGCGTTACAAGCATTAGACACTAAAACAATTAATTTTACGATGCTTGCGACAGTTCAAGTAAATCTTAAGGATAAGTTTGGAAAACGTCACCAATGTAGGATGTTGTTGGATTCCGGAGCGCAATCAAACTTTATATCGGAAGCAATTTTTAAGAAATTGCAATTACCATTGATTAAAACGTCTCAAGTTATAAGTGGCATAGCTGAAGCAAAAACTTTACCGAGTGGACTTGTATGTACAGAGCTGACGGCAAGAAAGGGACCATTTAAGGAAAAAACAAGTTTTATCGTTTTAAACGCAGTTGCTGGTCACATGCCTCAAGAATCAATAAATCGAAAGGTGTTCCAAATACCACCAAACATTACACTTGCGGATCCAGAGTTTAATTGTAGCCGCCGCATTGATGGTATTTTAGGAGCAGGATTGTTCTGGGAAGTTCTACAAATGGGAAAGATAGTACGTGACAATTATTGCATGTACAAAACAATTTTAGGCTGGGTAATTTCTGGAAAAATAACACCTAAACATTCAGTCACAAATGCAATGAATTCACAAATGTTGCAACTGTCTGAAGATGTTCAACGTTTCTGGCAACAAGAAGAATTAATAAATGAAGTCCATCGATCCAAGGAAGAAGAATTGTGTGAAGAACATTTCAAAAGAACAGTCCAAAGATATAATGGACGATTTCACGTTAAACTACCTTTCAGAGAAAATCGGCATATTGAAGAAATCGGCAATACCTATCCTGTTGCAATAAAGGCATTAATGTCAATGGAGAAACGGTTCAAGAAGGATTCATATCTACAAGAATCTTACTCAAAATTTATTAAAGACTACGTAACACTTGGTCACATGACTGAATCATCTCCAAATGATGTAAATGGATGCTATCTCCCGCATCATGCTGTTTTTAAAAATGAAGGAAATGATCGAAAAATCAGAGTTGTTTTTAACGCTTCAATGAAAGGCCCCAATGGCGTTACCATGAATGATGTGCTGATGGTTGGTCCGAATATTCAAGATCTATTGGTGAATATTTTGATTTGCTTCAGAACACATCCAATTGCACTTGTTAGTGATATCGAGAAGATGTACCGTCAGGTTAATTTACAAAAATCTGATCATGGGTTAATGCGAATATTATGGAGAGATGATTACAATGAAGAACCTAAATCGTATAATTTGGTTACCGTTACTCAAGGAACAGGACCAGCATCTTACATGGCAACTCAATGTCTTAAAATATTGGCTGATGAATTCTCTCAAATACATTCAGAAGCTGCTCGAGTTATCAGAGAAGATTTTTATGTCGATGATATGTTAAGTGGCGCAAATTCTGAAGAAGAAGCCATGAAATTCATGAATGACGTTCAATCAATATTAGCAGACAGTGGATTTCAACTAAAAAAATGGGCAAGCAACAAACCCTGTCTATTAACAGGTAATGAAGCAATTAATCCTGTACTGGATATAAATAATGGTCAAACAGTAAAAACGTTGGGAATTCAATGGAATGCAATTGAAGATATATTTCAATTTAAAACTACCGAAAATACCATTTCAACCATAAGCAAACGTGTCATTTTGTTTGAGATAGCCCAAATTTACGATCCTCTTGGAATTTTGACACCAGTAATTGCAATGGCAAAAATACTACTCCAAGATCTATGGTCCCAAAAAATAGGTTGGGATGAAACTGTACCCATTCATTTACACACTCAGTGGACGGAATATAGAAAATCATTAAAACAGTTAAATGAAGTAAAAATGCCTCGATACTTATTTAACTATGAAATGGAGATTAAAAAAATAACGCTTCATGGATTTTCTGATGCTAGTCAACGGGCCTTTGGAGCCTGCGTGTATGCCATAGCAGAATACAGTAATGGTATTAGATCAAGTCTTTTAATCAGCGCAAAATCAAAGGTTGCTCCAATAAAAACAATCACTATCCCAAGGTTGGAATTAAATGCCGCAGTATTATTGTCAAAATTGATGAAGCAAATCAAGGAAACACTTCGACTACCAGTTGTAGATATTTATCATTGGACAGATTCTATGATCGTGTTATATTGGATCAAAGATACTCCCGCAAAATGGAAAACATACGTAGCAAACAGAGTGGCTACTATTCAGAGAACTTCTTCAGCTCCTTGGAGGCATGTTCCAACAAATGAGAATCCGGCAGATTTAACTTCTCGAGGTGCCCATCCCAAAGAATTGAAAAATTGTAAACTTTGGTGGAATGGACCAACCTGGTTAATACAAAATCAAACACAATGGCCATCAAATCCGGAATCATTGAACATTGATACTGAATGTGAACAAAAACGACCAAGTATCTCAGTCAACTATACAAGTGCAGAAACAAATGTATTAATACAATTACTCAATCGAATTTCACAATTCAGAAAACTATTGAGGATAACTGCATATGTCATTCGATTTGTAAAAAACATTCAATGTCCTGTGCAAAATCGTAATGTTGAAAATCTTCTACCAGATGAAATTAAAGAAGCGGAGATAAAACTAATCAGAACAGTTCAAGAAAACGAATATCCAGATATTTTTAAACTATTGAAACAAGGAAAATCTCCAAAAAGGACACCATTAAGAAATCTAAATCTATTTATTGACGAAGTACACCAAGTTCTACGTGTAGGAGGAAGATTACGCAATGCACCTATAGAATTCTGCCACAAATATCCAGTATTATTACCTAAAGATCATAGTTTAACAGCTTTAATAATACGTGACACCCATGAAAATAATTTTCATGCTGGACCTCAATTAACTCTGTCAATCATCAGATCTCAATATTGGCCCTTGCAAGGGTGCGTGCTGTTCGAAGTGGAATTCAATGATGTGTAAAATGTTTTAAACAATCCCCAAAACCATACTCGCCTCCAATGGGAGATCTTCCAATCAGTCGTATTGAACCTTGCAGGCCATTTGAAAGAGTTGGATTAGATTACTGTGGTCCAATGATGATTAAAGAAGGCAGCAGAAGATCACAGCGGATAAAGAAAGCGTACATAGCTGTTTTTGTGTGCATGGTAACTAAAGCTCTGCATCTGGAATTAGTCAGTGACATGACTACAAACTGTTTTTTAGCATCACTCCAACGGTTCGTGGCTCGTCGAGGATTACCTACTGAAATCAATTCAGACAATGGGACAACATTTCATGGAGCTAACAATGAGCTAAACAAGTTAATAAATAGTGCCACTTCTGACAATAATATCCAAAATTTTCTTTCCAGCAGAAGAATTAAGTGGAATTTTATCCCTCCCAGAGCTCCTAATTTTGGCGGTCTATGGGAAGCCGCCGTAAAATCTACAAAAACTCATTTGTTACGCACAATAGGGGAAACTAAGCTTACTTTTGAGGAGATGTACACTGTCCTACTGCAAATTGAAGCTGTATTGAACTCTCGCCCACTAACCCCAATGAGCGAAGACCCAAGTGATCTAATCGCATTGACACCAGGTCATTTTCTTGTTGGCCAAGCATTAACATCGCTTCCTGAGTCAAATTTTATGGACGTTAAGAAAAATCGGCTTACAAATTGGGAACACCTCATGTTTATGAAGCAGCAGTTCTGGAAACGATGGAAGATGGAATATCTTCACACTCTTCAACAGCGACATAAAATGGGTAACGCTGCAGAACAGAAGATATGCAAAGGACAATTAGTTATCTTAAAAGAAGAAACGGCACCACTTCATTGGTCTTTGGCTCGTGTTGTAGAATTAATGCCAGGCAGAGATAATATAGTAAGAGTTGCTAAAATAAAGTGTGTTAATGGTGAACGAATTCGACCTGTATCCAAACTGTGTCCACTTCCAATTGATTAAATTGCATGAATTACGTTATTAATTGCTTCTATGTTTTTATGTAAATATATTTATATTATAATATGTATTATATTTTAGGATCTATGTTACCTTTAGTATTTTTTATGTTTACTCTCTTATATGACTATGATTTTGATTTTAAATAAACTTATTTGAAGGAGACCCTTCAAGGCGGCCGGTATATGTTGTGGACTTTCCAGTAATCTCTGGCAGATGTTAAAATATGCGTATTTTCAATAATCTTAATCCCTTTTATAAATTCGTAATTACTATTTTCAATAATCTTAATCCCTTACATCCTTTTCATAAACTCTTAATGACTATCACACAAATGTCTGTCCCTTTATGTTAATGATCGGTAAAACCTAATCCCATTCCCTTTCTTTCTTACAAAACACTATTTATACGCAATAATAACAATATTCAAGTCAGTTCTTAAGAATATCTTCTACAGTATACAACATATATACACACCAACGGCGTCTCCTTTATTAGTAAATTTGAATTAGTGTTTTATTTACTACCTAAGATAATATCTGTCACCCTTAAGTTACGGGTTACGGAACAATATCCTATAAACAGAGCAATTTTGTTGATTGTTGCGAACGCACTATTTTTCAAAAATAGACATTTTTAAAAGAATCTTAACCGGTCAAGAAATTTACTTTCAACACTTGGTTCAGAACGCTAAGTAAGTTTGGTGTGCATAATGTCCGGGTTTTGGTTAGACATCTTAAAGCAATCATCTTATAGGGTGTTATTGTTATCAAAAACATGGTAGGTGAGTTACACAAGTATTTCGCTTAGTAATAATTTAAATTAAAACATTCTCGGCAACTAATAATTTCAAGCAATAATTTTATCTAATTAAATTTTTAAGAATTATAATTGTAGTAAATATATTTGCAAGTTTTTTCAGGTACAAATTTGACACTTCTATTTAATTGGACATGTATTTTTCACAAATACAGTAGTATTTAATGCCATTATATGTTTTGTGTTTAAATTGTCAACAAAGATAGTGGTTGGTTTCACTATATATTTATTGACGTCAATTAGCAAATCTTTCAACCAAATCAATTCTTTACACGTACTAGAAACTGCAACATACTTTGCTTTAGCTGTTGATAAGCTAACAATGCTTTGACGTTGATTACACTATAATACTGTTGTTTGCCATAATGACCAGCAAAATCAGAATCTAAAAAACGTTCGAGCAAAGAGCCTGCAACTTCTGATTTGCTGATAATTTCATAGTTAACCGAACCTTTCAAATATTTGATTATTATTTTGACTGCATCCAATGTGCAGTATACGTAATATCAGATTTACTTACAAATACAGCAAACATTAGTAAGCCTACTACTCCTCTGCAAAGCATTTTCCAATTGTTTACCAATTTTGTTTGATATGTGGGTTTTGGAATCAGCTGGAGAGCTGATGAGATTTGCCTCTGCTAAGTTGAATTTTCTTATAATTTGGTTTCAATACATTCCAAGTAATTTCCAAACCAATAAAGCATCTTGGAGTTTCAATTATAACTTTTTATGACAAAACACAAATATAGTGTAAAGATTCAATTGTTTTTATTGAAATACTAAAATTATTGTTTCACCACACGGTGGCTTTATCGAGTATAATAAACAATAATAAAAAGGTATACAGTAATTATTTATATACAAAAAACAAATAAAATTAAAAAACAATAACTGGAGTAACCTTCCCTAACACAAAGTGGTAGATTAGTGCAACAAACAAATGGCAATTAATATTATCATTATGCAATATTGACATCTTTTTCATCGTTTTACAAAATTAATATATTAGTTATAGATTCTAATCAATTTAACTTAAATCCGTTAAATCTTTTTAATTTTTTATGTAAAATGTTCTATTAAATGTTCCGCTTATGTCGTTTCTACTTCATTATTACAAAAACTAGCCATATGTTCCTTGATTCTACTTTCAAACCTCCTGCACGTTTGTCTAATATATACTTTATGGCAATCACCACATTTCAGTAAATAAACGCCCAATTTTTTACTTTTATCTGTTGAATCTTTGGAACTATTAATAAATTTTAATAAATGGTTATAAGTTAAATGACGTAGTGAGATTGCAGTTGTTTAAAATTTTACCAAGTAGTCAATAAAAATATAACATATTTGATAGGAATTACTTGACTTAGAAAAAACTAGTGATGTAGTTTTGCGTTTAAGTATGTTATTGATTGTTATTCTGAAACCCATTATTTTTAGCAATTACATAAATTCTATTAACTTTGATATCAAAATTAGTTTTTGACAAAAAAATATTAATTAACCGATGTAACATTAAATGAACTGCTGCTAGTTTGTGTGACATTCATTCCCTTAACATGAGTCCGTGTTTATTACAGTTGTAGCACTTTCCATAAAACTTAAATGGCTTCTTTCTTGGTACATTTGAGTTTGTCAACGAGGATTGCAATTAAGTTTGGCAGCGTTCTTTTAGTTTTTTCTACTACTAACCGTACTTGTCAAAATAGCCAATGTTTAATTAGGTAATAAACTTAAAACTTTTGTTATCACTGCAGTGTCACTAAACTGTCTTGCAAATGACTAAAATTTAGAGATGTGTTGCGTCATTGAGTTGCTTGTGTCCATTTTGTACTGGTAAAAGCATTTATGCACAAACATCTTATTTGTTTCCGTTTTTCTTCATAAAGTTTAGTTTGGTCACAATATTTTAAAGTTTTACAACTTTCAAGTACTAAAATCTGCCACAGTTTTATAGCTGCATTATTCGCAGCTTGAACTAGCTTTGATGTATGTCTTGTAGCAATGTTATATACACTTTTTGCTCTCAGTTTAAAACTTCCATTGATAAAAATATTAATTGTTAAATTTAACAACTTGAATTATATTACTTATATAATTAAAGTGATCCAAATAAGCACTTTAATATACTTTAATAAAAGATAAACTAAATACAGTATAGTAAATACAGATTCAAACATTAAGACAAGATAACAACAATAAAAAAAATAAGCAAAGCCATCAACAACCCAAAGATTTTGAGGTAATATCCCTTTGTTGTCCGGCATACAGTCACAACTAAAATGTAAAGAATGTCAGAAATCGCCGCTAAAAAACTAATTAAAATAAAGACAATTGAAATTGGCTAGTCATTCTGCAGAATTGTGAAGAGAAAAATTAAGTCAATTTTTTCAAGTGTTGGTAAAATGACCATGTCTAAGCAGACAGAAATAGAATACCAATTTGAAGACCCTAAATGCCAAAAGAAGAGCTGAGATGACCATTAAAAATCAATAATGATCAAAATCCTTCAAAAAACTGACAATCTAGCTCTGGCAACTGCAAAAAATACTAATAATAAGTGAACTAAACCAAAAAGCCAATAGGAATAGAAAAAACAGGCTCTGTGGCAATAAGATGGACTCGACAATAAAAGTACTAAAGACTAATTTAATAATTCATGACAACAGTTTTCAGAATACATAATTGCTACTACTCTCTAGAAACATATACATGACCTGAAAAATACTCTGCACAGAATAGACATGCAAATCAGATGTAAATGAAAGAGTGCAATTGTTGCCAGTAATTTCAATGCAAAATTGCCTCAGTGGAGTATGCCTTACCAATAGAAAAGAGCAAATTGTGCATGCATGCATGATAAATTGAAATAAAAATACTATGTTTAAAAGGCAGTACTACTCAAGCCTGACAATAACTAGTCACTGCATTAAACAAAGAGTCGCGCAATGGGAAGTTAATAAACAAAAATCTTTAAGCAATCATAACTACATTGTTTTTAATAATCTAAACACTGCGACTTTGGAATGTATAAATGTCGGATATAAATTAAATTCCTTTAATTCCAATTCAAAATTTAATTTCTTGCAAGAAATAAGTCACTGCATTAAACAAAGGGAAGTTAATAAACGAGAATCTGTAAGCAATCATAACTACATTGTTATTAATAATCTGGAAACTGCGACTTTGGAATGTATAAATATTGAATATAAATTAAACTCCTTTAATTCCAATTCAAAATTTTATTTCTTGCAAGAAAAGAGTTTAATTTATAACCGATACATTGTTTTTAACATTAAAAAAGAGCAACCGGTGTTATTTTTAGAGGTTAAGAATAAAACTTTAGAATGCTCTGAGGAAAATCGAGTTATATAGAGAGATAACTTTGGTTGTGTATAACAAGAGGAAGAAAATACACTAGAAATGCCAAACGCAATCTACCACACATAAAACTATTTTTAGTATAGTATAAATATTGATAACAGAAACTGTGTGAGACAATAAAAAAAAAACTAAGAAAACTAGCCAATAAAACCTTTGTCAAAATGTAGACTCTGACATCTGTAGCGTCGGCTACAAAATAGTCATAAAAACAATAATAAAACTTCCGCCAAAAGCACTTGTTTCCTACTCAATCAAAGATGATTATTTATTTTGACAGTGTAACTAGTGATAGATTTCTCAACTTTATAATATAGGAGGTAGTTTTGTACAGTCTAAATTTGGTACTAAAGGTTTATAACAACATTGCAGCATCAACAACTTTTGGTATAAAAACAGACGCTACTTGTCTTACTGCAAAAGAAAAGCAAATCGACCAATCAATTTTTTAAACGAGAAAGCAAACTCTACAAACGCAGTCAGCTTAATTAGGAGCTAGAACGTACAAAAATCTGTTAAAAAAACAATTTGTATTTTGAGGAGAACGGCAGAAATAGATGCTCTCAGACAAGTTATAAATATTGTAAGCCGCGTATTCGGCAGCGCATCCAAAGCTGTGTGCAATAGTAACTCTTGACGTCCAAAATAGAAAACAAACTAACTGCTATTATAGCTTTCTATCTAAAAAAATTTTTTTTTTAACGGAAAACAGTATAAAGACTGTCAAAGTAAGCAGCGGTAACCCACAAAGGTCAGTGTTAAGGCCAACCCTTAAAAACATTCTTTACGAAAACCTACTACAAACCTAGATGCCTAAGAAAACTACATTTATTGACTTTGTAAACAACGTGGCAATAAACACGACAAAAAGTAAAGAAACGCTGACAAACATAATACTCCTAACGCCAAAAATAAAATTTCAATTTACTTAAACATTCTTGGTACGGTAGTTACGCTGAGCAGAGCAGTTGAATGCCTAGGAGTATGGTTTAACAACAAACTCACGTTTGCCCAATAAGTAGTCTGATGCTTAACATTGGAAGAACAAAAACACAAAAAAATAATTCTCGCAAGCTTTGTTCAATCGCAGTTGCTGTATGGATCAACATGGCATACAGTGACCGACAATAAAATGCTTTTCTCAAAAACTGGCTAGAATATAGAAAGCATGTCCAAACAAAGTATGCAGTGCATACAAGTCGATATTTGCACAAGCTGTAAAAGTTATTGCTAGAACTGCCAAATAAATCCAAATAACCAAATAACAAGACAAATAAAACAACGAGACATGAACGATGAACGTAAAAACTAATACCTAGCATCCAAGAGTATCTCGGCAGACCTATAGGAATATAAATTATTTTATCATCCAAGCCCTTTCAAGACAAGGGTGGTTCAGAAAATATCATATACAACCGCTGAAGAGCGTCAACAAACAAATGCACTTACTACCAGGAAGTTGATGACGCAAATCATACTCTGTTCACGTCAGATCAGCGTACACCTACGTGTTTGAACAGACTTTTAATCTTACAGACAAGATAGAAATAGTGGTTTTCTTTAACCGTAAGCACCTAAGCCTTGAGCAAGCTAAAGTCATCCTGGTGCTGCCCCATGAATATTGTCCCATAGGATTCCAGGTTCTACTAGTAAAGTAACCATGTTGGCTAGTGGTAGTGGTTGGCTTTAGCTAAGTTTGGGTTTAGTTTCCGGGTGTATTTCTTAGTTGTCCAAGTCAATCAGATCAAAAGTGACCAAATCGAGCGTTTACAGAAACGGTGTCAAAGCAAGAATTGGTTTTATCCAAAGCTGGTGGTAATTGACAGTACAATTTTTATAGGTATAGATTTTGTGTACTACAAGAGTTCTGGTTTACAGTAGCAAAACCTATGTAGTTTATTTCTTGTCAATAAAAAGTTTTACAGAATAAGTTGAGTTCACCGTGGAGTTAGAGCGCCTTTATTCCAAATCGTTTTACGTTGAACGCCAATTGCTGTAGTTTATCTTCCTTGTAGGTTGTTATCAATAGTTCTGGGCTGGTGTTACTGCCTGAAAAAGTAGAAATTAATGTAGAATTAAGAGACTTCTACCTGTTGATTTTTTCTGTAAATTTCCAGAAGGAGTAAAAACGGTTGTGAGAGAATTTGCCATCTCAATACGACTTTTGGCTGTTGATTTTTTGTGCAAATTGCCAAAAGGAGTAAAAAGGGTTGCAAAGGGATTTACCGTATTGTGCCACCTAGAGTTACATTCCCGATACAATGTTGCAAATTTTAACCGACGATTATCAGCCTGCTGCACCACCAGTTTAGACCTTTTGATAGTGAAAGAATGTCCCTGTGTTTGCACACTTCCTCAGTCAGGCGACACCTTGTCACAATTCAAAACAAATCTGTCCTCAGAACCGCACTCTAGGTGAGTACGTATAATCAACTCGGGTTTTGTATGAAAGCGTATGAGGTAAAACCATTTACAAACGTTGAACTAGATTCTAAGATGCAAAAAGAACCCCAACGCCGTTAAACTTTAACCAGAAGGCTGTTTAACTACCCTTTCAAATAATAAATCGGTAACACATAGAAGACTTACACGCAAGTGAATCGTGATCTCATATCTTACTATTCATAGACGGTAAATAAAAAAAACAAAAGAGAGACAGTCGACGTAAATCTGACAACCAAAACAAGAAAAATAAGTAGTTGTTTTAAAGAGGTGAGTCTACTTACATGCATTCAATCCCGCACTGTTCCCAAATACCGTGAAAGGCTTAGCTTTATTAAAAGTATTTTCCAACTCTATAATAAAAAATTACAGTATATTATTATACAGTGTTACACACAACAATTGACAGACTTTACCAACAAAAGTACATCTAGTTTACTTAACAACAAAAACAATCATATAAATCTCCAAAACACTCTTGTTGGCAATATATTAGTCTTACTTTAACATATTATGCTTAAAAATATATGCGTAAAAACGCTTGGCAAAAAAGATAAGAGAGCAACAGAGTTTTCAAGTAGATAAATGTGTACTTTTAAAAACTATTTTTCCTCAGTTTTAGAAGAAATATCAAATACCAAAAATTACGTACCAGTAATAATTAGTATGTGAAGCAATTCCACGTCAAGTGAGCAGTCCTTTTCACGCGACCCTCTCCGATTTAGCTTAAATTTTGTACACTTTTTTGGGTACCATAGTCACATAGTTTGCTTTGTAGAGCCAATTGAATTTTAAGGCAATTTTTTAAGTTCAACTTCAATATTTTTTAATTACATTTGTCTTAATTGCATTTCAGCCTGAAATTTTTTTAAATCAGTTATAATCAATGAAATGCAAAGGTAAAATTGTTGATATCTTGCCCCGCATGCGCAGAAAACGCAAAAAAACGTTATTTTTTTCAAAAACTCATTTCTCAAAAGTTGCCACCGATTAAGACTTCAAATTTTGGGAAAAGACAGCCAAAAATATGTTCATTAAGATGCTTAAATAAAATTTTCCCACACTAGTGGTAGTTTTTGCTCTAAAGCCTCTTGAACGCACAAAACCATATTTTAATCATTTTTTTGCACATATTGATTAATACACACAGGGTGTTAATAATTAGAAGTAACAAACTTCTAGGGTGAGTAGAGAAGGTTTACTTAAGACTCTTTTTGTTTATAAACTCATAGGCAACCATATTCACCCTAGAAGCTGCACGTCAAAAACTTTTTTGTTTTTTATACAATATTCAAATGTCTCTCTTAAAAGTCTAAATTTAAAAAAAATAATAGAATATAAAAATTATAGGCAATTAAATTGTTCATCTGTTTTGAACAGCATATCTGGATCTATCTCTAACCGCACTCATGTCATATATCAAAGAATGATTTTTTTAATTTTTTTTGCTATTTTTGTAAAAAATCATGCTTAAAAACAAAAATGTAAAAAAAAATAAAATTAACATTAAAGGCCATTCAATTGCGCTTCTTTCACCTAATAATATGTTTTAATGTAACTCCTACCGATTGTGTGCTATTAAAGAAAATCTTCAACGAGAACATTTTTTGAAACTTTAATGAGACATCTAAACTGGTCACAATAATTGCTCAATATGTCTACCACCAACTTTGATACAAACATTGCACCTTTGCAGCATATTTTCATAAACCCTCTCAAAATATCCAGACATTTCTTGCGCAGGAAGCGCAGCTTCTTTAATACGCGCTAACAAATTTTCTTCAGATTCAACTGTCGTCTCGTACACCAGACTTTTCATGTTACCCCACAATAAGAAATCTAAGGGTCTTAGGTCCGGATGTTGTGGTAGCCACGTTACTGATCCAATTTGGTTGCCAAATTCATCTACCTCCAAACTGTTTGTAGAGGTAGCAAGCAAAAAATATGACTGCGCACTGTCATGTTGCAACCACATATGTCGACAAACCCTACAAGATTTTTTCTAAAAAGCTCTTGTAAATGGGACCGGTGAGACGAGGTAGAAGAAGGTATGGCCCAATCAATCAACCGTCAACAATGCCAGCCCACACGTTGATTCCGAACTTGTGTTGGAATTTGGATTGTGATTGAATGAGGGTTTTTGTCAGCCCAAATATGGTTGTTGG
The DNA here is from genome assembly GCA_963932245.1 of Tachinus rufipes. Lineage (NCBI taxonomy): Eukaryota > Metazoa > Arthropoda > Insecta > Coleoptera > Staphylinidae > Tachinus > Tachinus rufipes. The sequence goes on from OZ010744.1 coordinate 58,671,276, forward strand.
AAAAGTTAAGAATGCCTTCTCTGTTAAATGTTTTATCAGTAAAAAGAACATACCGTGGAAATTGAGGCTGTAAGCGACTGCGATTTACGAACCAACGATAAAAGTGGTGGAAAGCCGATTGAACTTACAGTTTGAACTCCGCAATGTACCTTGTTGACTGCAAAAATTCTTGTATCTCGCAATCGGTGATAAACTTTTGCAAACACTATTGAAAGGTATTGGACAATTTTACAAGCGTGTCGCAAGTCTACCATTACAATATGCTTCGCCGTAAACTAATTTAAATTCTAGAATAGACCAGGTTCAAGAAGAAGACTAGATGAATGTTACCACATTCAATCTAATCTTTTTTATATATTTTTCTAATTATGTAGTCATTAAGATATATATTTGTATTATGGGCAATAAATGAATTTATTATTATTATTATTATAATCTTAAAAACCATGCTGATTCATGATTTAAGTAACAAGTAACACAAATTCAACTATTTTTTTACGTCAAAATCATAAGCAATTTAAAACATGAAACACATCCAACTTAAAAAAAAAGGTTTGACGTGCAGCTTCTAGGGTGAACATGGTTGCCTATGAGTTTATAAATAAAAAATGTCTCAAATAAACCCCCTACTCACCCTAGAAGTTTGTTACCTCTATGTTTGTAACGCCCTGTATATATTAATCAATATGAGTCAAAAGAGTCTAGAACAAAAACTACCACTAGTGTGGGAAAATTTTATTATACATCTTACTTAAAGTACATACTTTTGGCTACCTTAAAAAATCAAAATTCGATTCCTTAAAAAAATTCCCATCTATTATGACTATTGTAAAATTTTTCCAGGATGAAATGCAGTTAAAATCAATGAAATTAAAAAAAAAATAAAGTTGATCCTAAAAAATTGCCGTAAAACTCAATTGGCTCTACAAGGCAAACTATATGTCTTAGAGGTCTGAAATTTGGCATGAAGTCATATTTTGGGTACCCAAAAAAGTGTACAAAATTTGAGCTAAATTAGAGAGGGTCGCGTGAAATAAACTGCTCACTTGACGTGGAATTGCCCATGTAATATTTGTAAGAAATACCTGTTCTCACATCAATAATATTAGGTAGATGCATAACTATCTACCGTTTTTGGGTTTTGCTCATTTCTCTGAAACAAATCGGTAAAAATTTAGACTTGTATAGCCTAGTAGTCGTCTGAAACTCATCAAGAATACATTCAAAAAAATTATACACTTATCGAACAAGGTAGAAGTTCTTACCCAGTGTTCTAGTAGTACAACTTCCGTCCTCTTCCACAGCCACCAGAAAAACCTGGTCATCAAAATCCAAATCCAAACTTGTCGTCTAAGCTGGTTTCACCATCTTTGAAGTAAACAAACCACTCTCGGCATGCCCTTCCGCTAATCGTTTCTTTGTCAATAGATTGTTAAAATTGCAAAATGACTCAGCGGCTTTCCACCCTTTCTTGAAGTTGTACAGTATAATGTGGCGTATGTGTGTATGGTAAACATATTGCGTTGAAACGCTTCTAAAAAGTACCTTTTGCCTTGTGACCGGCAGAGTTTCTTTTGTGCCATTAGAATACATGATATGATGCACTGCTGAAGCCGTTAGGTTCTTTCGACTTTATAGCGAAAAACATACATAAAGGCAATCCTAATCTGGTTTATACCAAATAACATGTTTTTATTTAATAATAAATATAATGATTACATAAAAAATGTGTAGTGGTATAAAATATTAGAGCAAATAATTACGTAAATATAAAATAATATTGCAAACTATTTTCATTGCATTTTGGGATTAAGATTTAAGACTCTTCAATTATTGTGCTCAATTTTACTTATTTTGATAGTTTTAATTTTTATTAAATTTTTTTTGCCGTATATGATACAATCTCTTTTTTTTTAATTTATTTTGTATGCTGAATGAAAATTGAGTAAACATTAAAATTTATTAATGATGCCCTGAGAAAAAAAGATCTTTACTCAGCCAATTGCATTTTACTAACTACTAAATAATGATTAATTCTGAACCATTCCAATCTTTTAAAAAATAACAAATAATATATTTTATCAAACTATCAAACTACATCTTTTGCAATATTTCGCAAAAGATGTAGAAAATATTTTTATTTTCAAACAAAGACACAGAGTTAGAACAAATTACAAACATCAACCGCAATCTAGTTTTTAAATGGGTAACAATATAAACAAATATTCTGATAGAACTGATATCAATTCATATATCAGTTTTATAACATATTTTAATCATTTTAATACGTTTGATAACTACGTCTATATTAATAAAGATTTTCTTATTATCTGTGTTACTATTTTATATTTGTTTTAACATAATCCATTTATTGTTTGAATCTAATTGTTTGTCAAAAAACCTGTAACTATATATGGTTTTGTTCAGTTTCAGAAAAAACGATTTAATAATCATGTTTTTACTATATTTCAAACTCTAAATATTAATATTTTGTTTTCAGAATATTTACGTTCGCTTCAATTATTCATATATAAAATTGTTATCAACATTTCATATACGTGATGTGATGCGGACAAGTGATAATCATGTAAGATAATAATCAGATATACCAATTGATGAGGATTCATTGTTCAACTTTCCAAAAGCGGCAACATCGGTGATAATAACTTCGCGCGTTCCGCGCGTTAATAACAAGCATAAAAACGAGCGAGGGACCTTTTGTTTTCTTTCTTTTATTTTTTACTTTGCGACTTTTGACTCGGCGGCCGGCGGTACTGATTCTAAAAAGCCGTTCCGAAAGATCGTGCATATAATTTACTCTGCATCTCATTCGTCCACTGCCTCTCTTTCCATCACGAGATTGTGTGTGCTTGTCTGGCTCCGTGTTATGCGCTTGTTGATATCCAGGGACGGCATTGTACATATTATGTATTTATAATTTTTATTTATAAAAATAATGATTACATTAATACTTCTAATTGTTTGCGTAAATTGGAATAATAATTAATTCTTTTCATCTTTATTTTACTTTACCAAATAAATAATAGAGCAATTTTTTGATATTGTACATACCTAATAAACCCTTAAATTTCAACAGTAAACGCTAATTGTTTATCATAAAACGTTACAATTAATATACTATCGAGAAAAAAATTATATTAAATATATTTTTTAATTCGAAATGAGAGATAATCCGTCCCTGTACGTGTTGGTTGTTGATTGCCGACATCCCACACATATACATCTATCCCATTGACGTCAATCAAATGTGCCGCGCGCTCTCATGACTCGGTTCAAATCCGGTTCCACGAGACGCATATAAATTATTTATAAACTACGCTAATTTTATTATCTCATACCACACGGAGTCACACGCGGAACACGAAACGCACTCTCTTACTCTTGCACAATCGAATAATACGCAGGGGGCAAATCAAATTTGTCTGCTGATTATGTGAGAAAATGCAACGATTGAGAATTTCTTTGACGCCTTTTAAACCGAACGGTTGGCAAGTGCTATGAATTAATGGATGTATCTGGATAGGAATGTTGAATTTATTTTACATAAAATGTATTTTATTCGATGAATAATATGCTAATCGCGCACTGAAAGAAGCACTCATTTAAATAAATCAATATCAGATTAATAAGTAATATATCAAAGTATTGTTGGCTCATCTTATACCAGAAGCGGGTCTCTAAATAATCCACCTTCATACATATATAGTTATTTTGAAAGAAAAACCCATCAAAATTGTATAAGTATATAGTTAAATTAAATATGACAATGTTCTTTTACAGTAGCTTATGACACAAAACATTTCAATAAATTTAGAAAAAAAAGCATCTTACACTGAATTTCCCTTAGGAAGGGTTAGATTGTTGAACAACCCAGGAATATATCTTAACGGTAGTCATTTTAATTGCTTCTGGAATTTATAAGGGCTACCATAAATTTATGGTAGCCCTGTGTGGTTGCATTTGCGGGTGTTACGATCCCACAAATTTCATTGTTTGTTTATGGTGCTGGGCCGGACCTTCTTGGAAACGGGACTACGCGCTATTATCTTAAAAATGACTTCACTTTAGAAGCGCAACCAAGGCTGGTTGTAAATTATATTTTTATACGATCAAGAAATGTTTCGCACGTCGGACAGGCGGGAGGGGCTATTCGTGTCCGTATCGTGTCGTCCGCATTATGGGATTACTCGCTCATTTTACGGATTAAAATATCTGCAACGTCGAAAAGAACATTAGTACTTGGGTTACAGATAATATTTATATATTATGAAGGATTACTTTTATGTTATAAACGCATTAAAATAAATTGTATTCTAAATGCAAAACCAACCGCATCCTAAATACCTTATGGATTTTTAATATATTCTAGCAGATTTTATGATTTCTTTAATTATTAAAACCGAGTTTAACTAATTTAAATTTTTCTCTAATTCGGATAATACATCAATTATTAAACCAAACAAAGTATTAAAAATAATTAGAAAACCTAAGAAACGATTAAAAAATATTAAAGTTTTTAAAACACAAAAAAAAAATATTTTTAAATTAATCTTCAATCAATCTAGTATGACTACATTCGCTACAGGAACATTAATTCCCAACAGCCAGTTTTTCGATTACCTGATAGATGATTGTCCGATAATGATGTGTTATGTCACTCAATTAATGCAGTAAAGGTTGGTTAAAATAACATAGAATTAACTGGTGCAGTACCAAAGATAATAAATACATTTTTCAATTGTATTCAGTAGAAGATTTTTTTGTATGTTACTATTTTTAGTCAACCCTACAATTACATATTGCACAACCATATAGCAAAAACCATGTTTTAATTTTTGAATTTTGTTTTATATCTCTGATTCTAATTTTAATTTATTAGTTTTTTTTCTTTTTATACGGTGCACCTCCTGCACCCCTACAAACTCCCTATGTCGTAATACTATTATAAACAATAAAAATATATTTTATGCAATCAGTAAGAAGAATGGGAATTAGAGAAAATTTGGGTGAGCTTAACGGTAAAACCAAAGAGGTAGAAGATATTATGGAAGCTAGAATAGCAATTGGCACGGAAAGCTTTAAAATACTTAATGTAGACTAAAAGAGATTATAGAAGAAATTGACAATAGAACGGAGATACAAGAAGATTGAAACACCATAGTAGGTGGAAATTGGGTATGTAGGTATAGGAGAAAACAATATATTTATGTTAGACGATAATGGAAAGGAAATTATAAGAATAATAAATAATTCAAAACGATTCAATTAATGGGGATAAAGAAGGAGAGTTAACTTATATTGAAGTAAGAGGAGCTTCAGTTATTGATTATGTGATAACAAACGAAGAAGCTAGAGCATCGGTAGAAACTATGGAGGTAGAACAGAGAGTGAAATCCAATCACATGCCGTTGCAATTGAATGTCAAAAATTACACAAAAACAGAACTGAACAAAATATTAAAAAAAAAACAAGAAACAAAAATAATAACTTGAGACAAAGACGCAATAAACCAATACAGAGATAAGCTTAATAACATGGACATAAAAAAACATATCAATATTGGAACTAAGTAAAAGAATAAAGGGAGCTTGAAAAAAGAAAATTATTAGCTTAAACCGAAACAAAATTAAAAGTTGGTTTAATAAAGATTGCAGAAATCAAAAAAATAAATTGAGAAGAGACAAGAAAAAGGTAGCATTACATAATTTAATCAAAGTAAAAAAAGTTGAAAAAGAATGTAAAAAAAAGAAAAGGAGTGGAAAATATAAGAGTTAAATAAAGTGAGTAAAATAAAAGAAGAAAAAGATGTGTGACCATATATTAAGAATAACAATGACAGCAAGATGACGACTCCTAAAAAGATTAAAAAACGGTGAAACAAAACCGAAAACTATAAGCAAAAAAATAGTTTTAGTAGAAAATATTTTATTAAAATACTAGAAAAAATCAAAAATAAAAAAATGAGAGAGCCAGACGACATACTAAATAAAGCTTAGAAATGCTGGAGTAACGGATAGATTATACAAAAAATGCAATCAAATATGGCAAGAAACATAACATATGCCAGAAAGCTGGAAGTTAAGGAATATAACACCAATATATAAAAAAGGACAAAAAGAAAATCCGGCTAACTATAGGAGCATCACGTTAATGGATGCTTCTTATAAAATATTTGCAAAAATGGTAGAGAGAATGCTTCAATTAAAAGCAGACAAAAAGCAGTTAATCCCAGAAGTACAGACGGGTTTTAGAAAAAGAAAAGAAACAGCTGATTATTTGATGGCGCTAAAATATATAGTAGATAAAGAGCTAGGGCAAAAGAGAGGGAGAATGCTTATAGAATGTTTGAGAATGAAAGGTGTATCAGAGCAAGTAATAGAAGCTGTAAAAGAAATATAAAAGGTGGGGCAGAATAAGACACATTTTTAAAAATTCCGCCAACTGCGCCGTATCGTTGGGAGGTAGTAGAAGCGCTATCGGCCACGTTTTCTGTGTATTAACATTTAAAAATAATGGACCCCTCAGCAGCGCGCGTACGCTGTGAAAGCATTTTATCAAAATGGCAATTACGTACAAGCGCGTCGTGCTTTTCGCAAGCATTTCAACATCAATAGCAATCGACCGGTTCAGTCTGCCTATGCCATTATAAAGTGGGTTAGGAATTTTGAGAAGACTTCGTCAACAAGAAGTAAGAAGCCTAAAAAATCAAAATCAATATGCACTTTAAAGAATGTCGAAAGTGTAAGAATTGCTATCGAACAAAGCCAGCGTCTTTCTTTTCTTGTGGGGTTATTTAAAGACTAAAGTGTTTCAAGGTAACCTATCACAAACAGTCCAAGCCTTGAAAGAACGGATCCGACTGGGAATGGACCAAATTAATCAAGCTGCGGAACGTAATGAATAATTTCAGATCACAATTGGAAGAATGTTTAGGCCTAAACGGACGTCATCTTTCCGGAGTTGTTTTCAAAAAATAAAATCATTAATGCATTTTTATGTTCTTCAGCTAAATAAAAAAAATATTAAAAAAAAACAAAAATCTGCTTTTTAACAGACTTTTAAAATTGCTCCTTACTCTGCCTCACCTATTATAAGGAAACTTGGTGTCAAGTATAAGTAGGTAAATGTAGAAGTGAAAGTTTTAGAGTAACTAAATTGTTACTACATGGATGTCCGTTGATCCCTTTACTATTTAATATATATACGGCAAGTTTAAAAAGTGTATTAGAAATGAGCCAGTCTGGCAGAGTCGTAATTGGACAAAAAAAAGTGTGGTCGCTAGCATACGCTGACGATGTCGTAACTCTAGCACCAACAAGTAGTAGCATGAAAAAGATGATTGAAAAAGTAAAAAAGTTTTTTAAACTAAGAAAATTGGAAATAAATGTCAATAAAATCAAATGGACGCTGTTTAAAAAAAAAAAAAACAAATCAAAAGAGTTTAAGAAAAATAATCAATTGATTGAACAGGTGAAAGTATTTAGGCTTTGTTTGCCAGTGATGGGTCTAATAGAGAGCATGTACGATATGTAAGTAAGAAATCATGGGTAGCAGCTGAAAGATTTATGATTATATGAAAAGAAAAATTCAAAAATTGTTTTAAAGTAAAAATGGTAATTTGGAATGCATGTATTAGAAGTGTTATGTTATATGGAGCAGAAGTCTGAGGTGTAAAAGAAGAGCAATTAATAGAAAAGGTACAACTGAAATTTTTAAGCCTTCATCACCTGGCTATACAGTTTTGCGAGAAACCAACTGCAAGAAAGTTAGCTGGTAGGCTGCAGCAAAACTGCTAAAGTGAATCAAAACTTTATTTAAGGAGCGATGAGTTTAGTAAAGAAAATAATTAAGTTAGTAGGAATGGAACTGTACGTGCGACAAATTTTGGAATAGAAAGAAAGAAATTGTATGAAAAGGGTGGTATGTCAGTAAAATAAGTAATAGTGAGTAAAAAAAAAATTTAGACAAATAATTATTGAACAGACTAGTAAAAGTAGAACAGCAAGATAGACAAGCAAAAAATGATGGAAGGAGATACAATGCCAAATACAAATGTATTCAAAAATATAATAAAGTACCAGCCTATTTGCAAGAAAACCAATTAAAGAATGTTCAACAATCGATTGCAAGGTTTAGGTGTGGCAGTAAAGAAAATGTAATAAATATTGGATGACTGAAGAATATAAAAAGTGTGAGATTTGTAAAAATAGAGTAAAGACTTGAAATCATTGGGTGAATGAATGTAATGGACCAAACTGGGATGATAATGAGCAAATGCTGGTAAGAAAATGGAAAGAATGTTTAAATAAGAATGGAAAAGAGGTAAAAATATTAAAAAAATTAAAGAAGGCAAAGTAAATCCATCTGGATAAAATTTAAAATTTTATGTTTTTAAAAAGTTTTTTTTTGTTTAATCTAAAGAAGGGTGTTGTTTATTTATTATTTGAGTGTAATTACTACTGATGTATGTAATGATTATGCCAATAAAAGTCTTTATTATATATGCATACCAGCAAGCATAGAGGAGCACCAACATCAAACTAAGAAGTTAAAAACTTCTATAAGATATTTTGGAAACTAACATAGTTATTATAAATAAACGTAACTTGCCCACATTCAAAAACATCATGCCAAGAGGAGTTTATTTGCTTTAAAGATAGTGTTACCGCTTAGACAACAAGTCAGGAAAAGGTCAGTTTTGGTGTTTTGATGACCAGACTCTTCTGGCGGCTGTAGATAGTTACAAAAGTTGCAGCACCAAGACACTGGGTAAGAATCAATACCAATCAGTCTACAATTGTTCATAAATTCAAAAAACTTGGCAAAGTATAAAAATTGTCGCTCATGAGTTTACAGACAACTACAAGGCCATCCAAATCCAAATTTTTAAGTTTAAAAATTCATCTGTTAGATTTACTTTTGCTGTTTGACTACTTCTACATCTGATTCAACATTAAATCTAAAGAAACGCTTCGACACCATACAGGATCCCAAGAAAAAGTAACTGAAATGTTTATTACAAAATACTAATTAGTCAAATAAAAACTACCTAAAGGCAAAAACAACAAGTCAAAAGTTGGAGATAATGACATCCACGTTTGTTAACTCCATAAAAACAGCTTTTAAAGAAAGCTGCCCAATCACTATCAAACATAATACCAATAAGATTACTTAAGATAATAGGAAGTTTCACAAAACAAGACAACACTAGAAAGCTGTTCTAGAAAGCTGTTCAAGAAAGCCAAACAACACGGCTACTAAGCCTTATACAAAACCAATTATACAGCATATAACAACCCTACAAAAAACAAAAAAATACATCTTAGAAGAAATACTTTAAGAGCGTTTAGAACAAATTAAATCCCTGCTGACAAAACAAAGACAACACAGAGTCGGCTAAAAAATGACCTACTGTTGACATACTTTACAGGTTTTACGCTGGCAACAGCTCTTAATCCTTTTGATTAAAATGTATAAAGAAAAGACAAACAGTCAGCAAAACAACAATCCATTTTACAAGACTAAAAATGCCAAAACTTTAAAAAATCTTAAAATATACGTAGTCATACTCCCGATATCTTCATAATGTGACTACAACTGCCATTAAGGTGTTGTTACAACCATATCAATAATCGGTCAAACATTGGGATTAGATAACAAACATTGGGATGGCAAAGATTGAGATAAGATGACAAAGATTGGGATTAGATTGCTACACATTGTGGTTATCATACGCATCATCATATACAGTGCTCGTAGATGGTAAAAAAAACAAACCAAACTAGATAAAATACAAAAATTAGCATGTTTGCTAATAACGTAAGCAATAAAAACAACTCCCACAGCTGCCATAAAAACACTGTTTTCGCTACTAACACTGCACACCAGCAGCGAGCCGACTAAAATTAAATAAACACATTGTAAATCGTGGGGCTTAAAGACCAAGAATGACAAATTTGTTACATAATAAAAAAACGTTAAAGATGATGTCCAAGACAAATAAAAAATACAGGAAAGCAATCTAAAAAACCATCAATAAAAAATATAGCGCCGGTACTTGAGAGTGTACGCTTGAATCGATTCGGAGCCGTTCTCACCAGTTTACCGTATTTTAAGTAAGGATCTTGTGCAATTTGTGCAAAAATTAAAACCAGACAACCTTCCAAATCGTCACTGTTTTAGTCTTTAGACGTCAAGAAGTTCCACTGCTTACAAACAAAAAAAATTATATAAACCGTCAGCTTAACAGGTACATTAAGGTGTCCGTTATTTCCCAAAACGCGAGAACTAGTTAAATGTCTTTTCATGGTAAATAACTTTTTAAAATAAAAAACTCATTGGTAACCGTATTTTTGTGTACCTGCAGGCAAATTAAATTTCCCATTTGATTAACATGGAAAAATCGTATTTAAACGCTCAAATTTTGTTTACCAATTGTAGGTCTTTATATTTTCTACATACAGTGGCAAAACCTTAAAAACCGTGTATTGAATAGAACAAACCTAAAATTCCAAAATAATTAGATTTTTTAAAAATATTACCATTGAAAAACTTTCTGAGAAAATAATAAGTTTCAACGTTTTGAAATAAGCATTTATAATATCACACACTGGAAATGCTATAAAGTACATTTAATAATAATACATGCTAGAATTTCATCATACTTCAGCTCTTTTCTTGTTAAACATTTTATTAACTATGTCAATTAACTTTGAGCATGTAGAAAAATTAAACTTGAGTTAAATAGAATATTGCATCTACTTAAATCGCATAGTTGTGATGTTGATACTTTTATTTCTGCCATTTTATTAAAATGTTTATTAAAATTATTTGCAATATTATATATTAAATAATTACAAAGTACGTACATAATACACAATTAAATTGTTTTTTAACTTTATTAAACAAAGAAAACGTAACATATTGAATAATTATATAGTAGTACATATATTAATAATAAAATTTACTAAGTATTATTTATTTTAAAAAATAAATTAAATTATTATCATTTATTGAAAGTAAAAATGTAAACTCTAAACTCTAAAAAAATTAAAAAAATGTTTCTCAATACTTCTTCTAACGATAAAATAATAATAATAAAAAATAATTTGTATTAATTATTAACTCAAATGATGATAAGAGTAGATTTTATAAACTTAAACTTAATCTATAATTAACTAATAAACAAGTAAATTTAATTGTTATTTATATATGATTTCAGTATCATAAAACCAATTGTTATTTATATTATGTGACATTAATTTTAGTTGTATATATAATCGGTAGAAGCAATTTTCTATGATAATAAATTTTCTGTAATTTGTATTGGTGAACATGCTCTATCTACTTTATATACTATCTACATTATGACTCGCGCAGTTTTCCCTGTTGGAACGTGGAAGCGTCATAATTCTAGGTAGCTTACAATTATCTTGTAAAAATATTAATATTAGTAATTTTTTACAAAAAAAGCGTTGAAAAATTCCTTAGATTTATAATAATCAATTTCATAGTATAGTTATTGTTATATATCGATATTCGAGCATACAAAACCAACAGTGGTGTTTAAAAACTATGCAAGATTATTGCATTGATTTGTTTTACATTTGATTGATTTATTTTTAAATGTAAACTTAACTTTATTTGTACTACATACAATCAGATCAAAATACTTCAATTACTTAAAATCAGAAATACTTAGATATAATTTTAATAATAAATTTTAAACAATGTAAGCAAACAACCATTAAATAGGTAAATCAAATAACAAAATAAATGATTAAAAATACTTCTTAGCCATTAACAGACTTGTTAAATAAATGTATAATGGCAAACATATATCCGGACTTGTTAAAAACTCCTTGAATCATCCCATTTTAAACCAAAGTTGTTTATTATAACGACGACACAACTATTAAGATTGATATTAATAATAATAGTGTACCAAAAAGTTCTATTCTAGACCCGTTGCCATTTTTAATATATGTATAATATTAAAAAAGGGCAAACTGTGATAATAGAGCTAACACTAAATTATTTGCAGTTGAAGTTTGGTATTTAAATTGTTACGCAAAACGCAAACACAGCTTCTATTTTAGTTTATCAATAATAACTTAATAAAAATAAATCTTGTAAGTTGTTATTTACATTAAAAAACAGCGACTCTTTAGCAAATACTACAAAGATTTTGGTGCTGCAACTAGATAATAAACTAACTTAAACAAACCATGCCAAGTACTGTGGAATGCTTACTTCTCAGTATTTCAAACTCACATTTTCTATCAAATGTTAATTTAGTGACATTCCACAACTTCAAATACTCTCTTTGTAACGGCGAGCTATACAAATTATGGGTGGTATCAAATACAGATACAAAATTACAAAAAGTATTTTAAGACTTTACGTATACTCACTGTTCCTTATCTTTATGTTTTCAAATGCTTGATGATTATAAATAAAAATATGCAACTTTATACAACTACAAATATTTATGAACATAAATGAACTAAATTTAGTTCTAATAATTAAAAAATGCAAAAATATATGTTTATTTTATTATACAGTTTCTATTTTTTAAATAATTTAATTGAATTTCAATTAATTGCATATAAATTATAATTCATAAACTGTGCCTTTTATAAAAAAGTGTTTTTACAAAAATTACTCAGAATTAATCAAAAAATGTAAAAATATGCAGGTTTTTCCATTTAAGGAAACAAGGTTTACCAAATTTCCAAAATAAAATGAACACCTTGAATATTAAAAATATATTTAAACAATAGTTCGTTTAAAACAAAAAAAAATATTTTTTTTTACGGTTGAAGAAATGGCGTTCCGGTAATTTTGACTAACCCTGTATATACTGTATGTATAAATAAACAATTGCATACAGTATTGTAAGTTTTTTTACTGCAATTGTTTCTAATGGCAAGAATTGCTCATTTTTAAGAAACTACCCTATACGGATAATAATTTTAGTGAGTGCATCATTATTTTATGTAAATAAGCAAAAAGATATATTTACGACGTTCTACAACTACTAGTAACAATTTCTAACTAACCTAATCTAACTCTTATAAATGACAGGTGTCAGTATAGAAGGAAAATATCACATAATTGCTATAAATATTAGATTATAAAAATGTAATTTGTTTATGATTTCAAGCAATAACGGCAAAATAAAGTATATATATTTTTTTACAAATAAATTTGCTTTATTAAAATGTAATGAACTTCTTAAATACCAAAACATGTAATCACTTGTGTTGCCATATTATTACTATTATAACCTTATAATATCAATTCAAAATATTATGTTATAAAATGTGTATTGCACTACACAGTTATTTAAAAAAATATTGTGACAGTTATCTAAATAAGTTAAAAATTTTGATTTTTTGTGCAGTTGTAAATAACTCCCGTTACTTTACATTCAACCCTTAAATAAAACAGAAACATCCGATTGGAAGAAACATATTTTATGTGTTAAAACCAGTGGAAATATCAATCGACGATTTTGTTGGGTGCTGCATAAATAATAACATTAAAGAAAATAAAAATTACAGTTATTATGTATTTTCTTTCATAACATCCAGGTTTCATAAAAAATAAACGTAACATATATTTATAACATATATTTTTTTATTAAAACAAGTTTACTAAGTACGTTTTTATTTTGAAAATTACATATTATTTCTTTACAATATAAACTTTCATTAAAAGACACTTTCTTTTGTTATTTAAGTGTCATTTTCACAAATATAAAACAATAAATCCTATATTTAAAAAACCGGCAATAACATCAAAAAAACAGTTAGTTTCGTTTTCATTGTTTTGAAAAATTATGTTAATTGTTAAAAGGTCTTTACTTGCTGACAGAATAACTAATATATCCATCTAAACCAGGATCTAATTCTGCGTAAATAAACGTGTAGAAATGGATAGTTCCCGATTAGATATGCTCATGGGCTTTTGTATGGTGGAAGTAGAGAAATACTCTTAGACAGTAGTTCCTGCCTGCAGTTCTGGCATATATAGTTCCATAACAACCGATTGGACGCAGTGGTATACCATTTATACTTTGTCTGGTTTCAATCTTGGGTTTTTAACAGAAATATAATAACAAACACTCACGTCGGTCTCTGTTTGGGTGTTAGGCACGTTCACGCATGTTGAAAAGGTTGAAAAGGTTGAAACGCAAAGTTTCGAGCACGATTTCATATTTTTAATATAATCTAATAAATAAACCGGGATTTTTTTAAATACAAATTTGATATCAATATTTCCGAGAAATATTATATTTTCCTTGACTCAGTTTATTCTAAATCGTATATTCATCATAACAATCTTTACTTATTTATTACAAATTAGAATTTAAACATTATTTGTTAAAAACTATTTTTTATATATTTGTAAAAACTTACACATTATATTTTTTAATTACATAAAATAATATTTTACTTAATTCCAAGATATTTTTGCCTCAACAAATCACTCAAAATTTATTAATAATAAAGCAATAATATTTTAAATGGTTTATATAACTTATTTAAGATAAGCTGCATCATTCAATTATATCTTAAAATGTGCATCATTTCTGTCGCAATAACAATACACAATTTCCAAAAGTTCAATCCTTTCCAAATATCCATTTTTGCAATTTGCATAATCGTTTAATGGCGGCAATACTCAAAAGTCAACTGTCGAAAGCACTTTTATGTCGCAAAGTTAATTTTCATACAAGCAACCCCTTTGCTGCTCCAGATTTACCAAATCGATTGCATTATTGCACATTTCGCAGAACGTTATTGCAGCACAATAAAACCCTTTTCACTTTTGCTTTTGCCGAAAATTTGCTCCAGATTTTTATAACGCTTTATGTTTGCAATTCTAGGAACATGTTTTACGACCGCTCTCACTTTCAACCCTTTTCTAGCCGACACTTTATTGCGTCGGGCAAGTTTTCGCAATAAATTTTATCAATTCTTGGTATCATAAAAATTATGCAATTCTGAAAAATAATTTTTACAGCTCGGTGCTCTAGTTTTACAAAATTTACTGTTAGTTTTTAATATAACATAAATACAATAGGAGATGTTGTGCAATTCTGTAAAAATTGCATTTTTTACGACGCTCGGAATATTATTTTTGCACAATATTTTACTATCCGTTATAAAAAAATATACATTTCTACCTCTGGTTTTTAAAAACGTAAAGCGGCAAACTAATAAAACCATTTTTAAAGAATTTTTAAAATCGTTTTTAGGGCCGTTGTATAAATATTTATTGCACATTTTTATTCTGGGGCTGCGGCAATCAGGACATTTTAAAGATTTTTTTTAACCAGATGTCTGACTGTTTATATTTATTTTCAATGTAATGTAAACGGAGCAAAATATATTTTAAAAAGTACGCAATAAATGCACGTGATGCAAGTCATTTTATGGAACTAATCTAATCCAAAGGGTTAAGCCATTTTAAACCATTTCAAAAATAGATGCAATATAATTTTTACAGCTAAAAATAAAATATATATTTACAAAAAAGGTATTCATGCTTTACCTAAAATATTTGTATAACATAAGTACAGTTAACATAATTCAATTACTATATTATTTATGAATAATATTCAACAATCTTGACACAAAAATGCAAAAATTAAAATAAATTTAAGTCATAATTAAATTTAATGCAAAACTAAAGAAATTATATTAATCATTTTAAAGTTTATAATACAAAATATAGCAAATCGCTTAAACAGTATATAAAGACTACTCTTAAGTTTGTATTTTTTTGCAAACATGGATATACAGAAATCAGCAACATTGCACTAAATATTACTTCAAAATACGCTATAAAAAATTCACTTTTTCTATCCCAACACTTGAAATCAATAACTTCTTCAAAATAATCTAAATTAGTATCATTTGACGTCACAAATATGTTTTCAAATATCCTAACAAATGAATGTCTTAATATTAAAATATTATTAGATCTTATTACTTATTCAAAACTTCATAACGCATTTGTTTACCCCAAAATTATTTAACAAACTACAGGTCTAAAAATGGGTTCTCCGTTAAGCTCCTTAAGCAGATATATTAATATCAATTTACCAGAAAACATATAATTATCATTTTGATATCGATACGTGGACGATATAATTGTGATTTACGGCACATGACGTGAGTTTAATCAATTCTTAATAACACCTATCCCAAAATTAAATTTACACTTGAAACAGATATAATAATCAAACTAATTTCTAGATTCTTCAATTGCATCCAATCACAAACTTAATTTAAAACTAAATAAAACTATATCCATACAAAATATTTGGTTTTCCAGTCAGCCTTATTCAAAATTTAATATAAATAAATAAATCATAATTTCTAACATTTATTCAAAAATTTCATATTTAAACAAAATAATATTCACAACATTAACCAAATTTGGAAAAGCTACATAACATAGCGCACATTTTTCAAAAACAAAATCAACAGCTTTTAGACTAAGCTGCAAATTATCAAATGTATGATTTAATGCTAAATATAAAATTAATCCTTTAAAAAAATTTGGTGTTTACAAAATCTCATACTCCAAAAGCAATAGCGTATATGTAGACTGAACTGGCCAAAGTAATAAAGCACCATATACAGAGCATTTTAAAGCTTTACTAAATTATGATAAAAGTTCATTTAGAAATCATATTATAAATTGTAATCATACCTTTCCTAAAATTTAAATGTTATGCAACTGTACAACAGGCGCTGAGCTTAATATATAATAATGTTAAAAACAATCAAAATTCTGCTTGTTAATTTAATTTAATAATTAATCACCACTATTTAAATCTCTTTGGATCATCAGTAATGTAATTTATGTTCCCTCACTTCAATTTCTATATTAATTTTTCTGTATGAATCTATTCTTTGTTAGTTTTGCCTTTAAAAGTTATTTGTGGTAAAAACTTAAATATGGTTTTATTTTGAATCTCAATGTAGCAACAGTTTTTGACCTTGGACAACGTAAAACAAAATAGAAAAACTGTTTTACAAACATTTTTTTGTTGGCATTAACTAAAATAAGTATTTTTTTTACAAAAATGTTGGTACTGATCAATTTTGTGTAGCATTACATATAAATTAAGAAATAATTTGACCTTATTTATTTGATTACAAAATTATAGATGTAGAAAATCTTAAAAATCTATTGAAAGGGTAAGAGAGTACAAATAACTAGGCACAGCCATTAATGATAACAAAATCAGTTTCCAAAAAATAAAAATTAAATTTAAAAAAAATTGTGATCCCCAATGAACCCACATTTGTATTACATTACTGTCAAACAATTTTCTTTTAAATAATTCTATAGTAATCCAGTACAGCATGGCCCATAGAATGTGTGAAATGTAAACACAAGAAAAATATGCTAAAAAGAGCAAAGGCAAGTGCAACAAAGCTATTACACTAGCTACGCTGTACTGTGATTACTGTACCTCACTGTAATTATTACAAAAAAAATGTTTAATTTACTCTTAAAATATAACGAACTCCGACATCAGCCAAAACTTTACCTACCTGGACCTGCCCTGAGCAATGCAATTGAAAATAGTAATAGATCAGGAAAACAGCCGCGCCATTTTAATAATCATCAGCGACGCACACATACTAGTGTCAAAAGGTAAAAAAATATGCACCGCGGGGCCAAAATATTAACAAAGGTGGACCTAAAGAAAGGGTATTAGCAGATACTGTTAGACAAACAATACTGCTACCTTTAGAGCACCAAACGGCGGCACTGCCAGTTTAGTCTAAAGAACGCTTCCGCATAATTTCAAAAATTGATGTTTTAGGTATTGGCCGGTTGAGACCAAAAAACAACACACAAATATTAAAAAAAAAAATAAAGGAACATCTCAACTTGAAACGAGAGACAACAGGAGGTTCTACTACAAATGATAGAACACAAAATTAAAATCTTCTTTCTTCTTTATTGCGCTTTTTACAGCTATTTTTACATTGCCCCAGAAGTCTTACGACTTGTTTGAAAGGGGTTGATGGGACCAACGGCTTCTTAGGTGACTTCCGAATCACCCAAACAAAACAAAAAAAGTTGCGTACCCTAGAGATACACTTAAATACAATGAAAACAAATAGCAAAAAAAACCTTAGACCCGGCAAAAAAAATGCACATCATTGGCGTCAGACATCAATAAACGTATAAAAAAAACGCCAAACTTCTATGAACATATCCAAAACAAAATAAACGGAATTCCTATCGGTCACAAAACCATAATCATAGACCTAAATGCAAGAACCGGCGTTTTGACAATACGAGGTGTAAAGCAAAGACACAACAAACCGCATACCAACAACAACAAAAAGACACTCGCAACATTCTGTGGCCAAAACGAGCTAAGAATAAATATTTTATACTTTAACCATTATCTACAACGCAAAGTAACCTGGTCATCACAAACAAAGCAGTTCGCCCAACACAATACTGGACGTACGCTCACTAACTTTCGTCAACGTGTATCAGAAAAAAAGTCAACATACAATAATAAGGAGCATAAGGTAGGAGAATTTTCTAAGCCGGCTACTATTTAACCTTAATATGAACAAAATAATAAGTAAAGTCAGTAATTTAAGATCTGTATATAAAATACATAAAAGAAAATTGTCATAATTGCTAAAACAAAGATCAACTGCTAAGGTTACTACATCAATTTTTCATAACTGCTTCAAAACACGACATAATAATCTCAGTGCAAAAAAACACTGGCAGTGGCAAAAATCCCACCAGACGCAAACTAGCCGCCAATGATGTAGGAATAAAACAAGTAATACCATTTAAGTACCTCAAAGTAAAAGTATCAACCAACCAAAACAGTCAAAGTAAGCCAGAAATATCAAACCACCCATTAACAAATACATGTTCTAAAGACAGAAACTTTGGCAGAAATGGTCCGATAAGCCCAACACAACTGCGCACAAACTTGTACACACTGCACCTTGAAAAACACCACCGGCACTCCCAAGTTTAACTACTAGGTCACTGCGTAACAGACACCAACAACGTTTTGTTAACATAAAATTTTTCTACATCACTATAGTTTGCTCCATTTATGTACTAACTACACTAGAACCGGCCAATTTTGCTTTCCTGCATTTGTAAAAAACTTATTTAAATAAAACATTAATATATGTTTTACCTTTTGTGATCAATAATGCCAATATAATAGACCATCTCTTCTAATCCAAAAAATGATGATTTAATAATTATTGTATGATCTGTCTTCTATGATGTACTGTTTCATCATGTTGGTACATATGCTATCTAGTAGCTATACAAATTTTATCTAAAAATTATGGTTTTTGGTCAAATGTGCATCACAATTTATTCTACAAAAATTACTCATACATAATACCATAACAACTATTTATTTTATCAATTAAATTAAAAAGTTTCCCAAAACCATGTTACCTAGAAATAAATCATAGCAAAAACAACAACACTGCCAATTTAAAGTCCAAAAGCAAAATAG
Organism: Tachinus rufipes; assembly: GCA_963932245.1. Lineage (NCBI taxonomy): Eukaryota > Metazoa > Arthropoda > Insecta > Coleoptera > Staphylinidae > Tachinus > Tachinus rufipes. Next base: position 58,690,846 of record OZ010744.1, read on the forward strand.
TGGAGGTGTTTGTGCGTACGACATTTTCCGAAGGAACATGATTGAGAGACAATTTTGCAAATTTAATTGCTAAACTATATTGTGCTACTAGAACAATATTCAGTGTTAATAGATTGATATTGGATAATATTTAAATATTGCTTTCTTTTAATTGGTTGTATTATCGCAGTATTTGTTCATAATTCACAGTTATAATATCTCTAAAACGTAAAGTATCATTTTGGGCGTCAATGTTGTAACATTTTGTATTGTATGTTTCGATGAATGTTTGGAATTAGTAAATTGATTATTTTAGATTAATAATAGTAAAAATATACTAAATTTTATGAGGTTTTCGGCAGTGTTGCTTTTTGCGCACTCGGAACATATTTTCATGAGTTTTATTCAAATAATTTTGGATTACAATTTACTTTTATAAACGTAATAAAGTTAAAATTAGAATGATTAAATAAATTTATTGTTGGATGCCACAAATAAAAAAACTAATTATTAAGAAATATTGATTAAGTTGAAAAAACCATCTGCTAAATATGAACTTTCACCGTAACGTACAACTAAGTCGTTAGAGCATAATTTTTTTAATTATTAATTCTATATTAATTATAATTATTACTATTAAAATTTTATATTCTAGTTTAAAATTTGGAGATGAGAGAAAAAAAATCACAATGAAATGTGTATGATGATGAGTGCCTCATCCTGATTATAAATCTACTGTTTAAAAAGTCTCCGATCGCAACAGGTAGCTGATGGTTTTGTGTGTGAATGATTACCACCTCATGTTAAGCGCTCGGGGCGAATATTAACTAGTTATATATCGGTGAGACGCACAAAAAACTTATTACCTGACTCACCTAACTAACTCACTACAAAATACATATATCCACATGGATGTGTTGTGTATACCTGTTGCCCGGTCCGCACATATTATAACCTATATATTCCTTTAATCTGTTTTGCTTTCGCCTCACTTCTCACTCGGGCCGACATTTTTTACGAGCCAATAATTAACGGATATTGTTATGTAAATAAATTGAAACCTGCTGCAAACACCTTCAGTCAAGGGCGATTAAATATTAATATTCTCTGCATATCATTAAAAAGTTTTTCGTAGACATCCAAAACACAATTTATTATTATACTACATTTATTATTCCTTTATTTATAATAAGCTTAATTTCTATACTCTATACATGTATCGAAATAAACAATTGTAAAATATTCTTCACTCTTCTGACGCGTATTGTAACTTCTACGTACGCAACACGTAAAGTAGTGAAAATTATTGAAATGTTATAAATAAATAAGAAATTGTCGCTTGTTTAGTTATATTAAATTAACTGCATTATTTTTTTGTTCTTATTAAACTATTAAACTTAAATTAAAATAATACAAATATATTTTACAGAATTTTTGACGTGCATGTGCGTTTACATAATTATTATTGACAGTTTTTATATCCTAAAATACATTACAAACTAAAAAAAATCTTTCAAACTTAAACGAAATACTAATTTCCCAACAACCCTTTAATTTAACCTCTTACTTTTTAAATTTCACTCATTTCGCTGTGTTAAGCACATGTGCAGTTGTAGTATTGTATCTTTCACTTTTTGTGGACAGGTTTCGCTGCATCAAATCTCTCACAATATGATAAATTGTGATCTAAGCACCTAGTAGATCTTTATAATAAATAAATTTTGAATAATCTGAGGAAGTTTACCTTGATATAATTTTGTTAATTTTTCAAACAAATATAAATCTATTTCTAAATATAAATTTTATTTTCTTACATAGCTTTAAGCTGGCATCAAATGTGCTCTTCACTGACTCGTTTTTTATTTGTCTGAAAACCTTGTAAATTTATCATTTACTCAAAGTGCCAACCTTTATTCATGCTTAAAAATAATACAAACATAACATTTTATAAGGCGTGTATATTAGTTCCTTATCAATAAAATATCTTATCTTAACAATCTGTGTCTTTATATATGCCTTTAAGTCTAATGTTTTCAGTCTTCTTATCTTTCTGCTACCTATCCATTAATAGATGTTTGTGATCACATTCGCCATTTTCTCTCTGTCCCTTGCTGTATGTATAAAATTTCTTACAGTTTTTAATCCTGTCCATTGCTTCACGTTACAAGGCCATGGCATTTTCTTTCTACCAATTCCTCTTTTTCCTTAGATCTTTTCTTCTATTATTAGTTGTAGAAATATATTTTTGGTTACGCATTATGTGGCCCACATGATGAGTTGTAGCAAAACAAGCAAATAAAATGAATACCTGGATAAGTATTTTAGAAAAAAAAAGTTGGAAGTGAATGTAAATAAAACAAAAATTATGACTTTTAGAAAAGGAGGAAGAAGACGTAGAGTAGAAAATTTTAAATGGGATGGGAAAGAAATTGAAGAAGTAAAAACATTTAAATACCTAGAATATGTTTTTTGTACAACCAATAATAAAAATGAACACATAAAAAACATGACAAGAAAAGCAAATAAAGCGGTAGGGAATTGGTGAAAGAAAATTTAAATAAAAGGAATGATGTTTGATAGTTTAGTAAAAAGAATGTTATTGTACGGACCGGAAATTTGGGGATGTGGAAAATCATTCTTTAATAGCCTTAATCCAGTAATGACATAGATGTAAAGCTATTGAATTAAAAAATACATTTCCTTAATTCATGGTTTATACCGCCTTAGATAGGTCGTCAAAACCTAGCAGTGGCACCGACGTGCAAGAGAAGTTGATGTTTAAGTCGGTTTTATTTGATGTTTACTACCGTCACCCCTTACCAACCTATTTTCATTCAGTCCAAAAATAAATAGATATTTACTTGTTCTTAGTGTACTATGCAATGTTATTAACTAATTTTGCTTTGTAGTGACAAAGCAAAATTAGTTAATAACATTGCCAGTGAAATAAAAACAGTCTTTCACACTGATTAAACCTCACGCTTTACAAATTCCACCGTTTATTCTTTACGACTCAAAGTATAGTTATCAATAATGAAATAAAATTTTGCAACTGCAAGACACAACAAAGTTTGATTATATTAACTAAAAATTAAAGACATTATTGTACAAAACCAGCAAAAAACCCAAACACAATGTTAAAATCTGAATTCAGTTTATGCGAAAAGCAAAAATCCGAATAAACCGTTCTCAATGTTTTGTAGACTTTCATTAAATACTATTTCAAACATTTTATAAGCTCTCCAACTCCTTAACCCGCCTTGTCAGTGTAGGGTTTTATGACTAATATTCTTCTCTGGACCGAAGTAGATTAATAATTTCTTTAGTGGTTCGGAAACCACTTAAAACTGTAGGTCCACCTGCAATGTAGGTTGCCAGGATTTTGGACAAAAAAAAAGGTAATGAGCCTGCAGTGGCGTAAAAAAAGGCCGATGATGATTATAAACGTAACGTCACATCGGCTCACAATAAGAGTATGCGTCAATCAAGGATGCATATTTCTGACAACGTTACAAAGACACAAGTTTTCTGGTATTCAATGACCACAAGACAAGTCATGATATAAACGTACCACAGCTAACAAAAAAACAACCACAAAATACTGAATGTTCTTAAAATCAATATTAAGCTACGTTGATATTTTACATAGAGATTTATAGTAACAAACTAATAGACTTAACAATCCAAAATAATCAAACACATTATAAAATCAACACAAAAATTTTAACAAAATTTCCAAAAAAATCAATTTTAACTAAACATCACATTAAAACAACAGCAAGCTTTCTTGTATCACACAAGCCACAATAAGTTGCGGACCTCAAAAAAAAAAAAAAACATGTTTAAACTTTGAGTTGCTAAGCTTGTCCAAAGATATTGGTCTTCCCCGATTTACATAAACTAAGCCTGACCATTACCCAATTTGACACATAAAAAAGTTTTAAGCCTCTAATCAGTTAAAGATAAAAACATCTCCAAAACAACAACAAGGTGGTTTGAAAACGTATTCCGTTTGATGACACCTTTAAAAAAAAAAAAAAACATAAAAATCTTTTATATCTTCCGCCAATAATCCGTAAACTACTCAACTTTCTTGTCTTGGAATGCTATCAAGAAACAAGTGCAGGCCTCATTTAAAAACATACTTAAAGTAAACGTAAAAAGCATTAAATTGAACAACCGAAGGAGCAATTGAGGCTTGTAAAAAAAGACCAACTGTTTGAGTTACTCAATATCTCACTTTTGCGATGTTTCAGATTTTAACGTGCAACTCTTCAACTTGCTGTTGCCAGCTAGGCCTGAGAATCCTTACCGTTCATTTCAAGAAAACTGAACTATGAACCTTTCGGTTGTCCGAGTCTGGAATCCCCGCATAGAAAACCTTGACATTTATATTTAAATCTAATGCGCCACACTCATTCGGAATTTATTTTTTCGTTTGGAAATAAAACGAGGCATGTTCCATTTATTTCGTACGGGTAAACTCCGGATAGGTTTTCCGAGTGCTCCTCAACGCCTGTGTTTTAATGATGGAGCAACATACCATTTGGTTTTCAAAATCAAAAATGATCGAAACTATTGGTGTTAAAAATTCATTTTTTCAATTTCATATTGACATAAAATATTTTATTCAATAAAATTATAAGAATTGGAAAGTATAGTGAATATTATCATGTAAATCGAAAGAACACCTGGATTTATAATAGTATGGAAAACATGGAGAAGCTGCAGGACGGACATTAATTTAGTGTAAAATTTTTGTAAAATTTAAGGGTTGAGTGGAAGAGCAGCAAATAAGCTGAACTTTGCCCTTTCATATACATGTAAAATGTAATGAATAAAGACTAATTATTATTAATTATTATTAAATTACTAAATTTTGATTAGATTGTTGGTTTTTATTTTATTAGTTTTATATCACCATTTTGTATTCACTCCTTTTTTTTTGTCTACGTTTGCTTATCCGTTTCTTTTATAATAGGAGAATAAAGACACAAAGTGTGTAAATAGAATTAATGAGATTCAACACATTTAAAAAATACTGTTAATATTATGATATTTGAGCAAAACCATTGGTCGTATTTAAAAAAATTATATTTATTGAAGATTTGTAAACACAAATATATTATATAATATGCATATATTTACTCAATAATTTGCAAATTAGTTAAAAAATATAAATTTTGTTTTTTTGTTATTAAACAATATTGTTGCATAAAACTTTGTGACTATATTTGCCAATTTCTATGCCGCAATTGCTTATTATAATAACAATTGTAAAAAACAGACTAATTTCCGAAACGTATTATTATTATTATAAGATCTGGAAAACCAAAAGGTGTGTGTCACTAGTCATATAGACCGCAAATACGCAGCTTATATTATGAGTGATATTATAAGTTGCCGTCGAACATACACAAAATAATCAAAGTTAGAACCTTCTTAAGATAAAAAAATATGATTACAAAAATGTTAAATTAGCAAACTGTCTATTTAAAAAATTATTAAATTTATGAAATATAATAATGTTGTTTTCATAATTTAAATTAACTATTAATTAACATATTATATTTTAAGAAATAGCTAAAATCCAATTAGTACTTTTAATAAAGATATAATTAAAGTTGTCGATGCTATTTGGCAAATAATAGTGTAAATAACACCATTTCATAAATATGTTTGATCGAAAAATCAAAACCATACAAAAACCAAATACTGAATTTCGTAATCAAATTATTAATAATTTATGAAAAGGTAATTAGTATGTAATGTAGCATAATAAATTATTATGTATTTATAAACTTGATGCAGAATTAACGAACATAGTTCAATTAGTACTGAATAGGAGCCGTCACCGACGCGGCACACTTCTTTTATAATAAAAGGAAGGTTATTTTGGACCGCACATGTCGGCAAAGAAGCGATGTATTAAGTTACAACAATTTCAGCAAAAACCTTCCGCCACACAGGTTTACACAACATGTTTTTCTTAAAGAATACGACAAATAACTTAAGACACATGGGTTGATGTTTTGACGAATTTTAGACATAAACAATATTTTAACACAAATGTGCATCCAACTGCATGATATCTTGCTTCCACTTTAAATGAACCACCCCAATTATTTTTTGTAAAAATTGAATAACTAAACAAATATTTTTAGTTTTTACAGAAATTGTTAAACTAGATATTTAAATTTATTTGCTTATTTCAGATATGTAAAGCTCAAACGCTCAATAATCTTTGTCATCAGAATTAATCTACATTTAAAATATTTTAATCTATTCGAAATAATTCTATATTGAGACCGCAAAATAATTAGTAAAACACATTACGGTCTTTATTTTGTGCCATTCTGTTATTCTATCGGGATTTACATATTCCATATGTTGCTGTAATATAATAAATAATTAATTAAAAATATGTATAACCTGTTCTATAGAGTACACGTGACTTAAGTTTAACACATGTTCAACCTTTTATTATCACCTTTTTCTTCTTCTTTTATTGGAAGCTTATTCAAGGAATTTTAATGCGGTAATGACTGTAACTTTTTTCCGCCAAGTTTTAATTATAGTATGATATACTGTGTGTTTCGATTTCTTAATGAAACATTGATTGGCAACTTTACAATAATACCGTACTTAAGCATCATTGTTGCAGCATAATTTATATGCAAATTTAACAGAATTAAAATTAATTTTTATAATATTAATTCTAAAATAAGTTATAGTACATTGAATCATAATTGAATGAAAATATAACAATTTTGATATTTATAGTAATGAAAACAGTAGTGATAGTAAATTTGAATAAAAATATACCTACGTATTTATGGTATTTATAGAACTGATATCAATTCTTATCTTATAAAATTTGTTATTATAAATATTCTCTACATGCCTAGATTTAAAGATAAAATTCTATTATTGTAACATCAATAGCATTTTATTTTTAAAATTCTTGAGGTAAATAAGCGGTTGATTCGTAAGTTATCGCAACCCATAAAATTCTGCAAATATAGATTTATTAGTATTATTAATTAGGAATCATAAACGTTTGTAAATATAAGCTACTATGATAAATATGTTAAACAGTTAAAGTAGATAAATCCATAACACTAGTTAAGAATTTAAAAATGCGTTTTTGTAAACATTTCATTCTAATTAAAATATAAATATAATGATTTCATCATATTTCAACAATATACTATAAATTAATTTTGAGTATTTTTTAATTTTTTTTTAATAAATTTCACTGTTTTTGATTTATAAGCAATTAATTCAAACTCTTAAGTTTCAAAATAAGAATATTTTCCGACAAACATACACTTTTATTTTAACTAAACAGATAAAAAACAATATCATCAAAAACAAATAACAAAAGAATCATAAAATCATTAAAAAATGTGTACAAGGTGGTGTTCTATTTAAAAAAAATTAAGATTAGTTCTAAGGATTTAAAAATGTGTATATTACAGGGTATTTATATTATTATGAAAATTTGGAATTTTTTGTTAATAGTCCATCCTGTATGTTTTTACTTTTTTAATGATTATTTTATTGTTTTGTTATTTTTTATGATCTTATTGTTTTTGTATCTATTTAATTAAAATAAATGTGTAGGTATGTTTGTGAGTTTATGTATTTGAAGTTCAGGCGTTTGATTATGTGCATTTTATAAAAAACTTATTTACAAAAAATACTCAAAATTAGTCTTGGAATTAGAAAATATAAAAATATATAAAGCGTTCCTTTTGAAAAAAAAGTTTACCAAACCAAAGTTTGTTTTTTGTCAACATTTTTTCATCAAGCTAAGCAATTCTTGTAATACAAAAAAAATTATGTTATGTGCCTAAGCTATAAAAACAAGAAGTTAAAAGACAAACAATTTTTTGTTTCTAGTAATGCCTATGCCTTCGAAAAAGGATTATTTTGGTAATTAAACAGAATACAACTTCACATCGTTTTCCAAGTCGTCATTTAATATAAAGCAACGCCCTCTCAAGTGTTTTTTTGAAATTTTGGAAAGAGATCTTAGTCACAGGGAGCAAGGGCGGGACTGTAAAGTGAATATTGTAGTTTCTTTAAGCCGCATTCAATAACTAAATCTTAAACAATTTGTGTTTTTCGTATAGTTGTCGTTTAGAAACAGAGTTTTCTGATTATAAATTAGGGTTTTATAGCCGCTTTCAAATTCAATTGTGTCTTGTGCATTTACCCACCATTCTCTCGATCAAAAATATATGACGCTTCTGTGTCACAAACCAGTTATTTTTGCCTCTTTAAACTGATATAAAAATTACAAATGTTAAGCAACCAGAACTTAACTTGGAAATGAACAATAAAACGTCACAAAAACTTGACACAGATAACATAAAAAACTCGTCGCATACGGCTTACGCATTCAAAACTGAGACTATGATAGAAACAACAAATAAATAAAGAGTCTCGAAATATTTTTAAATCATCAATTGATAGTAATAAGCGATTATTCCGATCAATACCTTTTAATAATATATTTTAAATTTTCAGGAGTGTGCCAATAAGATTATAAATTTTCTACCGTATGTCGCAATATCGATAGATCGATTTTTTTAATGATAACTAAAATTTGTACAAGATTATAAAAGAAGTTTTAATTTGAAATCAAAAATTAATTTTGTTTTGCCATATTGGCCTTATTGACCTTAAATAAATAATTATCTGATTTTAAAATTACTTAAAGATTTCTAAAAGATTATCGAATCTCAACATTTCTATTCACACATATTTTAATTTTTTTTTTATCATAACTCAAAAAAACCAAACTAACAAAAAATAAAGCAAATGTCCTCCGACAATTTGGCACTAACCGGCAGTAAACACATTTGTACGGTGCGCTCGAAAATATCCGAGCTTATTTCTAATTTGTTGTAGAACTTGTCTAAATTGTAGTTTTTTATTATTAGATCATTTTACTATTCAATATATGTACCTATATATTTTTAATACAAACTTAAATTTTAAGTAAGTTTTTCATTAAATAAAAAAAAATTAAGTAATCATTTAAAATAATTATGCAAAAATTAATAATAACGTTCTAAATTTTATCATCACACTGATATGTATATGCAAAATAATAAAAATCAATTATTTATTATATGTATATGCTCTATTAAATTAGAAATTCTATTTTTTTTAGTATTGTGTTGTGATATATAAATTACAGATAGTTTAGATAAAGCGCTGATTTTTCATTTTTAGTAAAAATAAATTAAGTTTATGCTATTTTTACAGAAGCTTACACCTTCGTTGATATCATAAGTGTGTCAAAAAACGTAAGTGATTAACATTTCTAGAAAAGTGTTTAAGTATAAACTATAGACGGGTTCCGTTTGTCGTGGTGATTGCGAGGCGAGGCGAGATCCAAGGCAACGGCAAGGCAGCAAGAGAGCAGAAAGCAAGCACAAGCAGCGAGCAGCATTCCCGTCGTGAGTCATGTCGATCTTGGATGCAGATACGCCGAGCGTCATCTCATGAATCAGCAGCGCGCGGCTTCTTTGGTGCCGTGTATTGCTGTATATTGCCACCCGCGGCCACGAGAAGGAGTATTCCCACCGTCGCGAGCGTGACACACGGAGGCACGTGTGGCCGGGACCCACCTGAGCAGGTAGTTAACGGGTACAGCTTAGGCGGCGGGTGTGACGGGTACGGGGGGAGGGAGCACTCCGCACGCCATGGGAAGATGCTTACTAACCTTGTCTCACGCGCGCGCCGCACGCTTATTTCCCCCCACCATGGCTCAACACTTTTTCCATGCCATTCTTTCTACTCAGCATCACTACCGCCTGCATCTTCTGCATCGGGATCAGAAATCGTCCTACCGTCGCATGGTGTAGATGAGCGCTTTGGATATTTACGCAGACACGCCACTACTATACCTGTTGATTTGAGTGCTATTTGTGCGTGTGTCGTTTATATTAAAATAGTTAAATTAGTGACGTTCATTGACAATGGTTACCGAAACTAATATGGTTCAAAATGCCAATAGTGCCACGATGCCTACAGGAGCAAATCTAAATGAAACTACAGGAACTAGAAGAGTTTCTGATAACAGAAGGGTAAGTCGAATTAATGTAAATATATTCTATAACAAACAAAAAAGAAAAAAAACAATTGTTGCAACGAAGTAAACCAAAAATAAACGTCTAGCACACGTCGAGCTATCTTTAACTTTGTAATGTGCCAATAAAAATAGTACTATACTATTATTTATTAAACTAATCGCGAATAAAATTTAATATATGTAACTTATTGCATGTAAGTCAGAATATAATTCATTTTATTAATCATGGATTTTAACATTCCTCAAAGCTATTGCCGCGATAATAAAAATATGTTATTTTAATTGTTCACTGCGGAGTGACAACACGTGAAACATATTAAATGCTATTTCAGTAGATAATACGCGCGACACACGCCGCGAATTATTCTAATTGTTATCCGTTTTAAAATTATGCGATAAAAAGCGACGTTATTCATTTTCATTTCGCTTCAAGGTTTCGCCTTTGTGCACGTATTTATTTGCGACGTGCGACCGCCGTCGTGATTTTCCAGTCACGCTTAATTAGTGCGAAGAGTATTTTTTTAATAACTTGGGACACGTATTATAGTTATGGTGTGTAAATTGGATAAATTGGTTGGTTTTACTAATTTTGCATTTTATTTTACAGAGTAATAAACCGATTATGGAGAAGCGAAGGCGAGCTAGGATTAATAATTGTCTCAACGAATTGAAGACACTAATTTTGGACGCCATGAAAAAAGACGTAAGTATTTTGGGTTTTTTATAATGATTGGGGATTATCCTAAATAGAATGCATTTATAATATGCGATTGTTATCTACCTGCAAATCTGAAATAAATTAAAATTACCTGCATAAATGTTTACTAAACGATGTTTTTGTATCTATTTGCAGCCGGCCAGACATTCCAAATTGGAGAAGGCTGATATTTTGGAGATGACCGTAAAACACCTACAGAATATGCAGCGACAGCAGACTGCGATGTCTGCGGCGGCGGATCCTGCTGTTGTAAATAAATTCCGTGCAGGATTTAGCGAATGTGCCGGAGAAGTTGGGAGATTTCCTGGATTGGATCCGTTAGTTAAACGCCGATTATTGCAACACCTGGCCAACTGTTTGAATCAAAACAAGCAAGAACAGCAACCGGTACAAGTGCATATCCTGCCAACACCTCCCGCCGATCATCAAAACAATATTATATTAGGAAACGGAGGTGTTCAATTAGTACCCACTAGATTGCCCAATGGTGATATCGCATTAGTCTTACCGACGACCACACCTTCAACGTCCACCAACTCACCATTACCTTTATTAGTGCCCATTCCCACACGCACCAATTCCACAGCGTCGGCGGCATCATCCTCTTCGAATTACTCTCCAGCCGGTAGTCCCGAGCCTATGGATACTTTAAGATACAGCCCGCCGATGCAAAAACCTCTTTCGTTAGTAATGAGGAAATCTGTGATGCCTCCAGTAGAAGATAAACCATGGAGACCTTGGTAATTTTCAAAAGTCCAATACCAACAAGAAACTACTACAAATTCTTGGTGGACTATTTTCAAATTTGAAAAAATAATACAAATCCTTTGTAGATGTGATAAAAAATTTATTGAAAAAATAAAAATGCCATGTAAATAGAGTTGTGAATATATTTAGATATTTTACATATTATTTATATATACGTATATATTAATTGTTGTATATAGTTTATTATTTTTGAAAAAGAATTTTTATTTTTTAAGTATTACTATACAAAAATGTGCCTTATTTTATTTAGCAGCAAGATCAATAAAGTCTTCCTGATAGATTATTATATAATTATGTTAATTTATTTTGCAATCATGTTTTATTTGATGAAACCCTTATGAGTATTGACGTGAAAGTGTAGTTGATGCTTAATTCTTTATGAAACCCAGTATAATGAGGCGGAAGTTACGAATTTGTTAAACATAAATATAATAATGTTGAAGTAATTACAATTTTGAATCAAATTATTAAGTCAATTAAAATTAATCTGTTGAAATTTAAAATCAATATTAAAAAATATGATCGTTTGGTGAAAAATAAAATAAAAAAATGTTATTGTCTGTTTCGATACTTAATCGAGTGTCTCGAGATCGAATTTCATGAAACTGAATTAAAAAAAAATTGTATTCATGCTTTTCAGCATTTACAAACATTTTTATTTTAACTTTACACGTTTTACTACACCATTTTATTAATACGACTTGTTCTAGTATTGCAATTAAGGATTTTAAATCTAAATTCAATTATAATACTAAAAACAAGATTCAAATTATTTTATTTCTAATGTTTGAAAAGTAGTTTTCAATTAACAAAAATATGTTAATTAATATATTTTTTTGCATTCATAGTAAAATCATAAAACTATATTCCCAATTAAGTTCATTATGAAAAATAAAGTGGCTATACTTAATACAGAGCAATTTGTGACAACTTTGAAAATTTTAGTAGTATTGCATTCTTTATTGTCATTTTACATATACAAAAAGCAAAGTTTCGATATAATTTTTATTTATAGATTTTATGTCGGAAATTTACTTAGCGTTAAGACAATATTTTTGCTATAGCTTTTTGAAGACTTTTGAAAGACTAAAACTTCTATTTATTTCTCCGAAATATTAGACCTAAACAGGAAATAAATATGGTATGAATATTACATACCAAAGACTACTAGTATCGTATTTTACGTTGTTAAAAGTTTTAAACAAAATATATTTATTATACAAGGGAGTTTTGTTATGTTATTTATGAAAACCAAGAGAGAAAAAAAACTTTGTTAATCCTGTAATAAACAAAGTTTTTTTTTTCAACTATTTTTTTGAACATTTTCTGACAAGAGGTCGGAACTGTAAGGTGGATATTGTAATTTTTTAAAGCCGCATTTATTGATCATTTCTTGAACAATTTGAGCTTTATCTACTATCCATTTTGTCATATAACCAATTAAAAGAATTTATTTATTGTTCCAAACTCCGTCGCTTTTTGCTTTATTGAGTGATATAAAGTCCTTAGAGACAATTGTTTTGTGGGAGGGTCATAGTGGTGTACCCAAATCTCATTCCCATTTACAATTCTATAGAATAAGTTTTCAGCTTAAAAAACAGTCAAATTTTCTTTGCAAACTTGCCAACTTCACAGTTATTGTTCGAGACTAGACAGCTTTGAAATTTATCTCGCCGACACTGGTTGCTGGTATTTTTATTTTTCTTGCAACAAACTAACTATACTTGTATTTAAATCTGTTTCAATTTGTCTTCTAGGGGTTACAATCTCAAATAATCTTCTCTGGAACAACCACGTTGTTGACATAGCTTTGAATGTATCTAGAAAACTAAGATTTCTTAATAGATGTAAAACGTGTTTTTACATTTGTTCAACTTTTGTATATTATATAAAACTTATATTTGGAAACTACATTATTTTTCTAAAGTCTATTCAAAAACAAGCTATTTGGATCATTGCTGATCCAAAAATGTATTACTGACTTAGATAATATTTTACAACACAGACGTAACGTTGCAGATTTTTGCATATTTTATAGATACTTTTATGAACATTGTTAAAACAAAACACAAGACATATTGTCATCTAAACAAGTATTTACTTGTAGTACAAAATTTGCTAAAAGTGCTAACAAATATTTACTAACTGTTTAAAGATTTTGAACCAAAATTTTTTTAACTTTACTAACTCACATGAAATAAACTTTCAAATTCAGTATTTTCCAAAACTTATAAGCCGCAAATATTCAAAGTCAATGTTCACAGATGATATATATATATATATATATATATATATTGTCAGTTTGTTTTTACACTTTGGGTATTATAAATGGATGCTCCACCTCAATTCAAAAATTACGCTTCTCTGTTCAAGTCGCAAATTACTCATTTTGAAACTAGATAATACTAAACTGAGATGACACTATACATTTTACAAAAATTTGCCATTAGAAAATTTTTGCGATAGCATTTTTTTTCTTAGGTAAGTAGATAATATAGAAACCTTTCCTCGTAGTAATGCAGTTGACCCATATTTTGAAGAACACAATTTGTATTTCTTTTTAGATATAGTTAAACTAAAATTGTTGAAATTGTCAACAAAATTAAATCAAGTTTTTGCAAAGACGCTGATGACTTAACTTCTTACATTAAAAAAAATGTATTTGTGTTCTATTAGAACCATTGTGCTATCTATGTAAATTATCTATTCAAAATAAAAAATTTCTTGACATTCTTAAAAGTCAATGATTGTTTCATTATACAAAAGAGATAAAAAATCAATTTTACAGACCCATAAGTATACTACTAATAGATTAACTTTATTCTTTTTAATGCATAATTTAATATAAATAACCAACACGGTTTTCAAAAAGTAAAAACACAAACATGACATTAAATCAAATTTTAGAACTTATAACAAGAAGTTCAGATATACATCAACAATGTCTGGCAAAACTCATAGATCTAAAAAAAAATTTTGGTTTTGTATTGCATCCTATTCTACTAGAAAAATCATATATTATACTTATAGAATTAGAGAAAATGCTTACAATTGGTTAAAATTTTATGTTTTAAACTGTCGTCAGTTTCTAAAATAAAACAATAATAACTCAAATATAACTCAAGTAATTACAGGTGTGCCACAAGGCCCTATTTTAGACCCATTCTTGTATGTATTATTTGCTAACATATTTTAAAGTAAGTTCAGGTTTATTGGTTTGTTATGCTAATGACACCACTATAATTGAAACATATCTATTTTAATAACCAAAAATTTAAAACTTTTATATGTAAAAGTTTTAAATTTTGTTTAATTTTTTTCCATTCTGTAATCTTTAGAAATAAACAAAATAAAAAATAATCCAAATATAATTTGCCTAAATGATCAACTTAACAATAATTTTCAACATATCTACACTTTCCAAAAAACTGATTAATCATAAATATAAATTAAAAATTACTCTCGAACAAAACTACTAACGCCATCTCACGTAAATGTCAATAACTTTATAAGCAATAACTACAATAACATTCCGCCTAACCTAACCTTCTACTCATATGTTACGCTGCAAACGCACAAGTGTCTACAAATAAATATAGTAATGTAAGTCATACTGTTTTCCATTATTTTAATATTTTTTATATTTTATATTTTTTAACTTGTTATATGTACCACATGACAATTGTACTTTATCTTATGTTTATATTTTCTGTATATTAACGTTACAGAACCAGAAAATGACAATTTAAATTGTCGAAACATGTCGCAATAAAAACTAACACTACAACAGCATGCGAGAGTATAATTATACCCAACTCACTCTTTCTTAAATGATTTTTGCTTCTTATTAACTGCTTGTTTTGTCTGAATTGAAAACAAGTACTTTTGATTTGGTTTAATAACAGAGAAAGAAATTCTTCGATGACATTTTGAATAGTTTTTGTGAGATTTTTTGCAGCAATATGTGGATCCTAAGACACGTTTTTATTTTTACTATGTTCTTCTTAGAATAATGATAAATAAGGCGCGACTTAAGTTTAGTAGTAATAAAAAAAAGCAGACTTAACAACAGAAGTAATAAGTTAATAATCAGAATTTTCTAAAGCAGTAGCTGTTGTAATTTATGGAATAGTTGAAAGATACAAATCTAATAATCTTGGTTTACTAAGAAGTTTATTACGAAGAAAATATGTAAGCAAGCAGCAAAAATCATAGCTTGTTGTCCGGATAGTGTGGTAAAACATGAGTGCTAATTTAATTGTATTTTAAACCATGTAGGCGGTTTGCCCCGTAGACTAGTGCCACTTGCAGTTTTATTGCAGTCGTTTGATAACAGTCAGGCGGAGCCTACCAGTTGCCACTGCTCCTGACCGGAATTAGGCTATCTCTTCCTTGTTTTGTAAACGTTTTTTTTTTGTTTGTTTGGATATTATATTACTTATTTCTTTCTATTTTATACTTATTCTGGCAAGTTGTCGTCAAAGAAATTTTATATGAAAAGATAAGATAAGGGAGAAAAAGGATAGTATAAGTAAGAAAATATAAAAAAAAAACAAGATAATTTGTACTTGGTTCAGGAAGTTTGTGTACGAATAGACACTACACTTCAAAAGTTAGACTTATCTACTGGAAACCAGAATTTTAGTCACGAGAAGTGAGGTCTTCTCTTGCGCGTGCTCCAGAAATATTCAAACCTATACTAAAAACTGTTCTTTTTATCAGCATCTACAATATGCCATTGACTAAACACAAAATTATTGTACTCAGAAAAAAGTTGATTGACAATCTCAAGCAATTGGTTTGAAGTGTGGCAAGTGGCCCCATCTTGTTGAAACCTTGTTTCCAGTTTTGGAACTAAAAAGTTCAACATTTTTAGACATGGCAGCTAACACAATAACTTTTGGGCAATGTAGTTTATACTATGCTTAACACTTTGAATTTGCTAACAATTAGTGAAATTATTGAATTATATAGTATGGTATTTATTTTTAAAATTAAATCGGAAATGTTTCTTGGATACTTCAAATTATATTAAAATAATGATACCCATTTATATCTAACAAGAAATAGGAACAATTTTAGAATAGATAGGGCAAACGAAACTTCAACAGCAAATAGTTTAATAATTAATGGTGTAAAACAATTTAATGCCTATTTATATAAAAAATTAGACCAATATTATGGAATTTAAAAAAGGATTTTGTAATTTATAATTGATACTAGTCATTGAACTTAATATAATAATGTAACTAATTTCTCTCTCATGTACAATCATTTTAGTTTTTATAACTTTCTGCTGCTTTTAATATGTTTTTATATGTTTTTAATATGTCCAATATGTGTTTTAATTCTGTTGACTAAATTAGTATGTACTTGTAATTTTTTTATTTGATTTTGTATATGTAGCTATAAATGCTAAATAAACTGAACTACCACTACTAATGGTTGTTCATGTTTCTGTCTTGGATATTTGTTAGTCAAGTAGCAAATGTTTGTTTGCGTTTTCCGTTTTTGGTTAGAAGAGTGCTAGCAGCGCGAAGTCAACATTTGGGAAACATAATCTTTGGCATTAATGAAATTTTTCAGTTTTCCAAAACTTTGTGTAAAAAATAAAAAATAAAATGTAAAATTTTTTTTTATTGAATTTACAAACACCCTTACTCTTTCTGTACCCGTATGAAAGCACACTGTTGGACCAAACTCTCACAAAATATGTTCAAGTGAGAAACAGAGTAAACGCAAAAATAAAATCAATTAAAAAAGAGTATTAGATTAAATTGACCAGCGACATAAACCACAACATGTATAGCTCTCAAAGATAGTATGGAAAATGCTGCAAAACAAAAACAAGTAAACGAGTTAAATAACAGTATTTTAAGGAACTTTGCGACGCTGAAGAAACACTCAACATGAATAACTATAAGACAAGACACAAACGCTACAATCAACAAAGAAGAGAAATTAAAAAAGTATTCTCAACAAACTTTTAGAATATAGGCCAGTAACTTGCAATAAAAACTGCTGTTAACAGTAAATCTCTTAAACACAACACAAAACTATTTTAAAAGCATTATTAACTTGTGAGTTATAAAATTTGTTTGAAAAATTCTAAATATACATCTGAGACAATAGTTTTGAACTTTTTGTAATCTTTTTATGCCACATGACACATAACAGTAAATGCCTGGCACAATTTTATAGCTACTGGTAAATGATTGAATATCTTTATGCAAGTATATGATATTTTGCATACATATTTAGTCTATGAGGAAGGCTATAAATCTTTTCCAGGTTTTGTTTCATATGAGTTTGGCAACAAATTAAAATAATATTTATGCTTATAAAGAAACTTTATGCATTTATATATGTATACAGGGTGTTTCAAAACATGTGTCGGAAAATAAAGGGTGGGATTTCTTGGCTAATTATAAAAAAAAAAGTTCATTGCGCACCGTTTTTGAGATACAGGGTGTAAAAAAAATATTTTCTTTATTTTTTGACGATATTTCAGGAACTAAAATAAAAAGTAGCAACATAATCACAAAACCTTTATTTTACAAAACTAAGCAATAACAATAGCATAAAAAAACAAGAAAAATCACAAAAATTGTTGAAAATTACCTCTTCCTACGGTAACGCAGGCTTCCAACCTACGTCTTAGTTACTGACGTTCCCGTTTGAAAATGCCTGGAGTGTTTTGTATCGTATTGCAGGATGCAATAATGCTATTTCTTAGTTCTTTATTAGTATTAACTGATGTATTGTAAACAAAACTTTTTAAGTGACCCCACAAAAAAAATCCATTATGGCATGAGGGATTTTGTCGGCCCATACATGATTATTATGGAAGTTCATAATCGCATCGCAAGAAAAATTTGTTTTCTCCGTAAATAAAACTTGTTCTAAGAATTGAGAATTTTGCGTAATTCTCTCTTGAAACCATTGACACATAGCCACTCTTTGCAAAAAATCCGCTGGTAAAAGAGCTTGTACTCGCTGTATGTGATAAGGATATAACATCTGGTTTTTTATTATCTTTTACACTGTAACGTGATTAAGGTTTAGGTTTAAAGCTATTCTTCTAATGCTACTTGATGGATCGTCTTTGATTTCTTGAAGAACATCTTCTTTAATTTGCGGAGGTAGCAGGCGAAGTCTCCCATTTCCTGCAGCTCTTTTATGTACACTTCCAGTTTGATGTAGACGTTTGTGAATAAGAAAGAATGTTTTTTCATTTGGTACCTGTCGGTTTGGAAACTTTTTTTGATAAATTCGACGAGCTTTTGCTGCATTTTCATCGGCCACTTCATAAACAAAATGCATATTGCACATCTCGCTATCACTGTAATTATTCATTTTGCTATCACCACGCAAGCAAAATACTAAGAATGGGCAAATTAATTGGGTAGTAAAAATAATAAGTTCCCGCGATATTGATTCCTTTTGAAAAAAAGGTTATTTAACAATTAAACGACAATTGTCAATAACTCAAATGCATGAAACAAATGCATGAACGCTGACGACTAGATCAAAAACAAATGTTTTTAACAACAAAACATGTTGCTACTTTTTTTCTTGTTTATCATCATAAAATGCCGTATTTCTCTTAAACGGTTTACGTTAGAGCTTTTGACTAGGAGTCTTTTTTGTGTAGAAAATATTGGTGGTTTACAATGTGCTTTCAGAATGCTAATTTCCCAAGTGTCATAAAAGTTAGAGCCATGATAACCTCACGCAACCCTAAAATCTCCGTCAATGGCACATGAAAAAAATTGAATAAGCGCTTAAAAAGTAGCTAATATTAATGTTAAGACGTGTACAAAAGCTGAGTTTTGTATCTCAAACGGTTCCTGAGATATCGTCAAAACATAAAAAATAAAACAAAATTTATACCCTGTATCTTGAAAACTGTGCGTTTGCGGAACCATGTTAATGGAACTTTTTTTCTTATAATTAACCAACCAATCCCTCCCTTTATTTTCCGACACATGTTTTGAAACACCCTGTCTAGCTGGTGCAGTTAGTATGTAGTTTAATTCAAAAACTCCGCGACAAAAGTCAATAAATGTAATATTATTAATGTTCTAATGGTTCGTTTTTAGTTAATAAAATCTTTATGTAGATCTGTAGTGCTTCTCCAAAAACAATACCGTTTTTTAGATGGTTTTAGAAATGGAAATATTAAAATATACATACTGGCTAGCAAAAAATAGGGGTTATTTTAAAATTATGACTAATTTTTGGAATTTTTATTTTAACTTTATGTTTGCTGTTTTAACTTTATGTTTGCAAATTGTAAACCAAAGTAGGCATGTAATAATTTATTTCCTGAAAAATGTTAACTATCTGTCTTAGTTATTATCACCGTGTTACAGACTTTTAATGCTAACTATTTCGACATAAATAATTAATATTTTTATCAGAAAAAAATTACTGACACCTTACAATCAATACCGATGTTCGTAATACTATTGTCAATACATGATCTGCTTTGCTTTTATCAGTACTACAGTACAACAATTAAGAAAACTAGTTACGAATATAATAATAAGACAGCACATGTTAATTATATCAATATTATTGTTTGTTGTTAATCATTTTATCCATACTTTGTAAAATATATGGTATTAGGTTAAAAAAATACTCTAGTATGCTGTTGTGCATGGTGTTATTTTATTTTATTTTAGCGACATGTTTCAACATTTTTTGTCATCTTTTGGCTATTATTATATTTTATTCATAGACACTGTAATGTATACGCAACAAAACAAAACCATAACCTAACCGGAACATCAACATAAACGATATATTACATGTATTTGTATTATTTTCTCTTGTATAACTTAATCATTCAATTTACACTATTTACTGTACTATTGCACATTTTACACTGATTGCAGTTATCTATAAACTATTTAAACTTGTATAGTACATTTTTAAATTCATTGTATTTAATCCTACCTAAACAGTAACGAACGTCTAAAGTACACTGACTGTTTTGTTAATAACATTTAGGAATATTTTTTGTTTTTTTTTCTTCTAGTATGGTATATTCATAGAAGTTTTTGTTGTACCCAGGTTTATAGATTGCAAAGCAAGTACTGTATAGCTGTTTTTTAAGTGCAAAAAGCAAATATTTATTTTTGTACAATTTAATTCTACAATGCAACATTGCGGATGTACATATATGATAGATATACAGTTTGCGTAACAATATAATATATGAAAGTGATTCTGAATCTCCGGTGTTCCAAGACGACAAAAATGAATGCATTTGTGGCTGTACAATAAAAACTTCTGTCTATTTGGTAGTGTATATGATGATCTGATCTCTCGCCATGTGGATCTCTAAATCGTTGACGTACATACTGTGCAATATTGATTACCATAATTGCAGA
Organism: Tachinus rufipes; assembly: GCA_963932245.1. Classification (NCBI taxonomy): domain Eukaryota; kingdom Metazoa; phylum Arthropoda; class Insecta; order Coleoptera; family Staphylinidae; genus Tachinus; species Tachinus rufipes. Next base: position 58,711,817 of record OZ010744.1, read on the forward strand.
AAGGAAACACTGGTCGCCGACACTTAGGGAACACAGTTTTCTGTAAAAAAAAATCAATTTGATCGTTAGTTTAAATTTGCAATCTTGCATGAAAGATTCAAGAAAAAGAAAGACTTTTTAAGTTTAGGTATTGACAGTGCATTTTATGATATAAGGAAATTTATTTAATTTTTTGATAAATTGTTTTGAATATCTGTTAAGTTTTTATTTTTTAGCAATTGCTTTCAAATTATTATTGCTTCATATTATTTATGTTTTGCGGCGGAATTAGTAAACGTACATATAAATAAGCACATAACGTATTAGTGTAATATTTTTTAGCGTAAATCATAATATAAGCCAAAATAATAAAAATTGTCAATATTTTAATTATGTTGTTAAAATATGGCAATGATGTAACGTTATATTCAGCATATTATTAAACATTTTAATTAGTAGATAAGTAAAATTAACAAAAAAGTTGTTTAATTAAGTACATATTATCAGGAATTGTTTTTGAATGTAATTGATATATTTTTTTAGAAACATAACTTGTAGGTCAATAGACGATAATATGGTGGTTATTAATTTTCATTAGTACGCGGCGGCGGCTTCTCCAGAGACGTTACTCTGAAGAAGAAAAAATCAGCCTGGGAGAGAGAGTGCGCGTGCAGGCAGCAAGAGCTACGAATTAAAAACCGGTCTCTAAAATCTCCAAACGCCGCTACCAAATAAGGTATACCACACCGAGATTTTTAAAAGGAATGTCTATATACATATATATTGTGGTATATACGTGCATCGCAGAACGCCGTCGTCCGTCGGTAATCTGAAGTTATCGTCATATCTTATATTTATTATTGAACTTAATTAATTCATATTTGATTACTTCTGGAAAGTATTTAACAAATATCTAATTAGCGCTTCCAGGCTGCTTTATGTTAAGTGATGTTTATGTTTTTAAAATTTGTCTTTTAGAAAAATGAATATTATAAAAGAATCACTATTGGTTATAAAATAGTTACTACTATTACTAATCTAGCAAAACAAAACAATGTGTTAGTAAGTTTAATTTGGATATATTGTATACTAGATCACGATAATCTATTTAAGTGTGGTGCTTAAGCAACTGATAACAACAAATATTAACTTGGTTGCTTGTTTAAAATATAAGATTATTACGTGTGATGTATTTTGCAATGTTTATTTTTATATACTTTAAATATTTAAAAATAAACAAATAAGGAATAGTCATAACATGTAGCTTGAGAAATTGAGACCTAAAGTCTAAGTTATCCTTAAAACTTATTCCAGTAACAACTCTTTATTCTAGTCTTTGAGGTGAGAAGATACATATACATATCAGTATATTATATGTAATTTTGCTTTGAAATATGGCTATATATATATGGTTCTTAATAAGGTACTATCTACTGAATTGTTTAGGTTTCTTAGTACAAATAAGTCCGTATACAACCTCTTACATAATATGCCCAAAAATGATACACTTTGCAGGTTGTTTGTTGTTTGTGCTTTTAATATCATACTTTAATATAACCAATTTACTTTTATTTAGACATAACTGATCATAACTAAACCAGTTTGAAATACAAGTTGTTGTCATTTTTTGTTTTTCAACAAGTTCTAATTCTGAGTTAAAAATATTTATAACAGTAGTGTCACCTGCGTACAGAATAATAACCATCAAAAGTTAATTTTCGTAATCATTTACATAAACCAAATTGAGCAGAGACCCCAACACAGAATCTTAGGGAACACAACAACTAATGTCTAAGAAACTGTGTAAATGTGTTACATGTTTTAATTAAACTTGCTGTTTTTGATTTAGCAGATATGACGTTATCGTTCTGCAATTTTGAGAAAGTATATTGTACATGTATAGCTTCCTGAGTAGTAAAGTATGATTAACACAATCAAATGACCAAGAAAGTGGTTGATATATGTTTTTTGTTTTTAAATGAATAAATAATATGTTGAACCAAGTCAACACTGCATCAACAGTAAACAATTTTTTTTAACAGTATAATAATAAAGACTTTTATTGGCATAATCATACATACGTCCGTAGTAATAACACTCAAATAATAAATAAATAACATCCTTCTTTAGATTAAACAAAAAAAAACAAAAAAAACCTCTTAAACCTTAAATTAAAAATTTAAAACTTTACCCGGATGGATTCACTTTGCTCTCTTTAATTTTTTTAAATATTTTTACCTTTTTCCATTCTCCTTTAAACATTTTTTCCATTTTCTTGCCTGTATTTGCTTATTATCATTCTACTTTAGTCCATTACATTCATTTACCCAAAGATTCCAAGTTCCTACTCCATTTTTATAAATCTCACACTTTTTATATTCTTTAGTCATACAATATTTATTATCATTCTCTTCACTGCCACACCCAAACCTTGCAATCAATTGTTGAAGATCTTCTAATTGGTTTTTCTGCAAATAAGCTGGCAGTTTATTGTATTCTTAAATACGTTTGTATTTGGCATTGTATCTGCTACCATCAATTTTAACTTGCCTATCTTGCTGTTCTACCTCTTCTAGTCTGTTAAATAATTCCCCGTCTACATTTTTACCTATTCTTTTACTTTTGATTACATTTCACCCCTTTCAAACAATTTCTTTCTTTTTATACCAACATTTGTCGCACGTACACTTCCATTCTATTTCTACTAACTTTATTATTTCCTTTACTAAACTTTTATTGCTTCTTAAAAAAAACTTTTGATTCATACTTTAACAGTTTTGCTGCAGTCCACTAGCTAACTTTCTTACAGTTGGTTTCCTGCAAAACTATACAGCCAGGTGTTGAAGGCTGTACTCCTAACATTTTAGTTGTACCATTTTTATCAATTGCTCTTTTTTCACATCCTAGACTTCTGTTCTATATAACATAACACTTCTAATACATGCATTCTAAATTACCATTTTCACTTTAAAAGAAGTCTTTAATTTTTCTTTCCATATAATCATAAATCTTTCAGCTGCTACCCATGCTTTCTTACTTACATATCGTACATGCTCTCTATTAGACCCATCACTGGCAAACATAAATCCTAAATACTTAAACACTTTCACCTGTTCAATTAATTGACCATTCATCTTAAACTCTTCTGTTTTGGTTATCTTCCTTTTTTTTCTAAACAGCATTTGGTTTTATCGACATTTATTTATTATTAGTATTATTATTAGTATTAGTGAGTCTTTATTTCATATACATTAAATACAATAAGAATATATAAAAATGGCGAAGTTTAGCACAGTTGCTGCTCTTCCACTTAACCTTAATTTTACATTATAATTTATTCACTTACTTTCCAAAATCTTGCAGAATCTGCAGCATAGTAGTGTTTTAATGTTCTATGTTAATCAAAATCTTTTCTTTTTCTTATTTGTTGTCTAGAAAATGTATTGCCATCTTTAAAGCATTGCAACTATTGGAATGATTTTTTTACAAATACAATTTTTAATACACAAGTTAAAAAATTTAGTAAGAGAATTGTATCATCAGTTTTTTGTTGTTAATCTGTATACATCCATACTTTTTTTCATCAATCATCAATAACTTCTGGTAGTTTTAATTGTACGTTACTAAACAAAAACTAAAAAAAGGTTCACATTGTTACACATTAAAAACAAAGGATCTACATCAGGCGGTGGTAAAGGTTTAATTAATTTTGACAAGAAAAACTAAAATTATTTACAGAATTATCACAGTATTGTGATGATTTCATTATTTGCAAAAATGTTGTTTTATTCTATATCTGTACTTTTGCTGATAATCATTCCGTTTTTTTAATAATGGCGGATCATTACAATCACAAACATGATTTAATAATAAATGATTTTAAGTTTAGGACTATACCTTTGTATATTCTCAGGTTATATAATAGTTTTAATTACTTTTGTAAAGAATGCCTGATTAACACCCTGATACCAAAATGTTTAAAAAATTCTCAGTTTTACAATCAACTTTGAATTGGCTATTTTGAAGAAATAATAAATTTGAAAAAGATAAATAATTATAATGTCATTTACCAAGAGCTGTATAAAAACTCATGTGTGACTGCGATATCTAGGTGCAAAGATCTGCAATATAACGCTGTAAAATGTTTAGATCATTAGTCTATTTTGGATTAGCAATGATTCGAACATAAACGTCGTCTTTAGAAAGTATAAAGATGTTATTATTTGCAAAACTATAAATGTAATTTAGAAAGTTCATTAATGTAAATCAAAAATAGAGTTGGCATTATAGCAGAACCTTGAGCAACACCAGCATTTGTTATTTTATAGTCAGAGTTAAAACCATCAATTTCAATTATAATGTTTTTGTTGTCAAAAAAGCAATTGATACATATGCAATAGCCTCCGGTGACAAAAACTATGCTGAGCAGTTGAGGTCAAAAGAACAGAGCCTATTTGTTTACAATTCATGCTTGTTTTTAGACGAGAATAATATAATTAAGTTAGCGGAACAAAGCATTGTTATTTTTACTAACCAATTTAATCAATTAAACATTGACTTTGTTTGAGTAATTTCTTAAATATCACATTTTAAAATTTTAAAAAAGCATTGTAGTTTGTTGATAAAGTTAGGATATCTAGAATTACTGCACAATTTTTTTAATGTTTGTTAAAAGATTTGTTGTCAAACGTTTTTACCAAAATTTATGTTAACTATCTGAGATTTAGCAAATATTTTAGTCAAAATAAAATTATTTTATATGCAACATTTTAAAAACGAGTGACTTTTGTCGGAACAATTACTGATGAATTTGTTCATTCTTTTTGTTTTAGTTTACTAACAAAGAATTGTATACAATTTTTATGACTTTTTGGTCAGATTTAGTAATTTTGAATGCTGCATTTTTGAAATTAAGAAATTGTTTTATTTTTAATATGTTCATTTTAAAATAATGATAGATAAGACACAGTTTAGGTTTAGAAGTAATAAGAAAAAAGATTTTAAGTCTAGAAATAAGAAAATGATGAGAAATTTTTAAAGCCAAAAACACTTGTTGTAATCTCTAAAATAGTTGAAAAATACAGATCTAGTTTTTGATTAACTAATAAGTCTACCACAATCAATATAGGTAAATTGCTAAATAAGTTAGTAAGGTTATGGTAAGCAGCAAAAATTATAGTTTGCTGGTCGGATAGTGTTTTGGCAGATGTGTAACTTAACTATTTAATTTAATTACCTTTAGAGTTGTTTTATTTGAAGAAGGATATATGTTTATTACAAAACTATCATAATTGGGAACATTTAGTTTAGTCTAGAATTTGCATGTTGACTGTTGTTTGTAGATGTAAGCACAAACACCTTGTTGATCAGCAAATAAATGTTTAAAATGATAATTAAAATCTACTAGATTAAAGCATTTGGATCTTTATTGGTCACATTGGTTTCAGTCAAAAAGAAGATATGAAGTTTTTTATGTTTAAGATGCTAATGAACAAAATTACTTTTTTAGATCACAAATATTAGTAACATAAATTGTTAAACTATAAATTAAGTCACTGTTGTGTTACTTGTACTGCCAATTTATTAAATCATAAACTTTGTTTGACCTTGTGTGTGATTCGCTTTGTGGATTAGTGCTACTTAATTTAATAATAATAATTTATTCTTGTTAATTACAAAATGTATTACAAATGTTAATATACAAAAAACCATATAGCTATATATTATTAATTATTAATTAAGTTTCAATAGATTGAAAATTTAAGTTTAAAATTTTCTCGAAAGAATAACATAGATTTAATTTTAAATACTCTTTTATTATTTTGAGTTAAATGTGCAGTGGTTTTATTTTTCTGCAAGTTGGTATAGCATTTAAAAATTTGGGTGCATAGAAATTATATGCTTGCCTGAACTTTTGTAGTCGTATAAAGTTGATTCTAAAATCAGACTGCTGTTGTGTCTGATAAGAATGAATGTGCTGCGTCAACGTTTTGAATAATATATTTTAAACATTCTAATATATAAATACAAGGTAGTGTTAAAACTTCTAAATTTCAGGAGGATATAACACAAACAATCACAAATATAATTAAAACTTCACAACTAAAATCACTTATAAACACATGAAATTGTAGGAGTAAAATGACATAACTCAGTGCAGTGCAGACACGTAATAATAATGTTAGGATGGGATAATGTTATAAGGACAGTAAACCAATAATACTGTGACCGGTCACTCCTAAGACAAAAGTGAGATGAGAGCGTTAAACTACAGCAATAGTAAGATAGGTACATTTGCATGCAAAATTAATCTTAAAACGCGGCAGTCTAGCATGATTTGCGGAGACAATAAAATCTTTTTAAGTAAAGAGTGTTTTTTTAGAGACGGAGAACTTTAAATTGAAATAAAATACAGAAAAATGTTTATAATATTCATGAAATTGGCTTTATTTGACAAATAATTTTATGCCATTAATGTTTAAATATGATTTTGGGCCACCAATTATTACACACTGTTTGCAGTAATTCAGGCTGTATTTCGGCAATAATGCGTCAAATGTTGGCTTCTAAGTGCTCAATTGTTTCTAGTTTCTCAGTGAAGACATGGGATTTTACTCATCCCCAGAAAAAATAATCTAATGGCGTCAAATTGCACGAACGAGGTGGCAAATCAACAAGTCCATTTTGTAAAATTAATTGTTTGTAAAATGTTTCTTTCAGTAAATTAATTGTATTGCGCGCCGTTCTGCTGAAACTATATATTTGCAACATTAATGTTGTCCAATTAAGACAAACAACACAAAAAAGTTGGTAATCATGTCTCTGTACTGCTCACTGTTGACTGTAACGTTCTGACCATTATCATTTTTGAAGAAATATAAATCAATGATTCCACCGGCTCTTAAAGCGCACTAAACGGTAATTTAACATAGCAATTTAACCAAAAGTGTGTTTCATCACTGATCAAAACTGATTTAAATAAAATTATGGATCAATAGCAATGTTTTCCTCGGTCTATTTACCAAATGTACGGCGCAAACAATGATTGTGTGGCATCAATTCCTGTACAAGTTAAATCTTGTAAGCTTGTAAACCAAGATCTTTTTGCAACATTTTTCATAAATTGGATAGACACAAGTTTAATTGTTGAGCACAATGACGAATTCACACATTTAGATCATCATTAACACTACGCTGCACACTATCAATTGCTTTTTGTGTTAGCACTGTACGACGTTGTACTGGATGCTTATTATCGTTTAGATTAAACCTATTGCGAGTAAAATAATATCCAATAGCTCTACAGCGCTAACCAACCAACAAAGACTGTCACAGAATGTTTACTCTAAATGTTTTTATCAAAAAACAAAAATTGGAGTTTTATTGTTTTTAGTTTTATAGTCATCTTTGACAAAAGCCCAATTAGAAATTATTTTAGAAAATAAAAATAGCATACTCTGAAAGATAGAGTTTGTATCTGTAAAATAACATTTTTTTTACATTTTTGATGTGATTTTTTGTTTTTATAAAAAAAAACTATTGAAACTATTTTACAATACCTTATACAAAAATTGAATCAATTAATATGTGATAATGACACAGTTTTAAAATTTTGTAAATGAAAAGAAGATCTGTGAAAAATTCTACGTTCATCGAACCGTTTTTAGATTATTCTGACCGCTTCCTTGATTTTCAATATCGTAACAAAAACATAGAATTTTTATTCTTACAAACACATTGTTAGTCTCGACTTTACTGGTATAATTAAATTTGTATTAATTACACGACCACACAAAAATTTATTATCGACTATAGACGATAGCCAGTAGACTTTTTTTTAATTATATTCAGTTTGACATAATATTTTTAGTGACTTATAAATAATGCATACATTAAATAATAATAGATTTATTTTGAAGAAATTTTATAAAATATGTATCTATTATACTACGCACTATCGTGCTTTTAATTTTATATATTACGTCATGTAGAAATAATAAGTGACTGAATTCAGGAGCTCGTATAAAATGTTATTATTAAACATCATTAGCGAAAGGGTAGGCAAGGCATAGAATAATCATTGATCCGTGTCTAGTATATTACTCGGATTTAGCAATATCATCCAGTAACGGTTATTATAATATAAATAATTTCACATTCTACCTGATACCCAGTCAATAAAATCTGTTGAAATATTTGCCTGTCATGTTACATAATGTTTGAAACCCTTAATGCTTCCGACATTTATACCTAACGGTTGATCTATTACATTATTAACTATATTCATTAAATTTTTCTATCAATAAATATTTAAAAAAAATTAATAGATTATTACATTTGAAGTCTAAGGGTAATCGTTTTATTACTATTAAAAACTTTTTTGTACTACTACTGTAGGATAAATGCATTTAAACTTAATTAATTATGCATGCATTTTAAATAAAGCTCAAGTTTCTATAGAGAGGAAGTGCAACTATTATTTAGTAGTTAAACCTTAATATTCAATCTGTATTTATATAATTAAGCCTCTGACTTACATTTGAAATTAACAATAAACTGCATGTTAAATTTCTAAAACCGGATATAAAGAATTAATAAAAAAAAATCAAAACTAAGCCTGCAGTATCCAAGGTCCTTTAAACAATTTTGATTTTCTAATTAACTTTTACTATTTTTATTTTTGAATCATTTAATTGAAAAATATTACCTGCAATAATTTGTCACTATAAACTTTTTGGAATTTTTAATAAGTTCACTTTTATAAATTTTAAAATTATACTTTTTTAATAATTAATTATAAATTATTTACTAAATTATTTTCAAAAGTTTTTGATTTTTAGAATAAAAAATGCTAATTTTGTTAATGTAAATATTGACTATAAATCATGTCCATTGCTATCTTATAAATAATTTAAACGGCACTTAAACCAATTGGAAATGTATAAAATGTTTTGTTTTTGTTCTTATTTATACGTCAAGATCTGCTTTTTGTTTTGTAAATTGCCCTTTCAGATTATAGATTCTGCGGACCTACCTGAAATAACTTCATCCGCCAAGCGTGTGTGGTCGCTGTTAATATTTAGGGAATACAACCTGCAATTTTATAAGCAAACTGAATCCGTATACGCCACACCACCAAGAATAACATCTAACAATAGTTATTATATTTAAACTGGACCACCCAATCATGTTCCATAATTAACGTTAAAAAAACTAATTGAATTATTCACTATGTTTTTTCTTTAAGATTGGATATTATTTGCTACAACCCTATGATTATAATGTAGCATGTTTTGATTTTGTGTACCTTAAAATGTATATTATAGAGCTATTCAAAATATGATCATTAGTTAATTGCATTATTTATTATTCAAATCATCATTTTGATTCAAATTAATTGAGTATTGAAATCAATTTGGCTCTAGTTGTTCTAACTATTAATTGATTAATTTATGGTTCTAAATTTATATTATTATTAATCTAAATTAATTATTTTGCACTATCTTAAAATTAAAATTAAAAAAAGCATAATAATAATAATAATAATAATAATTGTTATTAAAAAAATAAAATGAAATAAAATAAATAAATTGAAACTAAATTTTAATGTTCTAAAAACTAGATGTATGTATAATGCTTATGCTACTACCGCACAAACTGTCTTTGAATATATATACATGAAAACACAAATGCAATACTAGCGATACCGTTAATTGAGAGAATAGAGGTGCTATAGATACTGACGAAGCCTAGTATCTGGTCCACCCACACGCTTATATTAAAAGTAATTATGATTAAACGCACTCTAATCATATATTAGACTAACGTTCTAGATTAATAAATGCTATAATTTTTTTAATTTTTTTGCCAGAGCTGGGGCTTGAACCTGCAATAAATTATGCGCCGAGATTTGAGTTAGGGTTAAAACTTCAATCATAGCTTAATCTGTGTTTAACTAAGTTGATTTTAAATTGTGATCTCAGATTAATATAATAAATGTATTTTAGATTGGTAAAAAAAATCTATGAAATTTTTTTAATTTCTAACTTGACAAAATAAACATATTTTATATAATAATTTTATATAATTTAAAACATGTAATGCACAACATTTTTAATCTACAACTCTTATTATCACAATTTTAAAAACGTTTATTTTAAAATTAAATGGCCCGTTTTTTTCTGTCTCACAGCATGATACATAACCTACTTACAAATGGATTATGACAGATTAAATTAACAAAGTCAGTCAAATCAGTTTTTCAACTAAAATACACAAAACTTAGCTTAAACTCCAATCTAAGCTTAAGCGGAAAATGAAAGACCGGTTCTTAGGCGCTTTACCCAACTGAACCACTCTCCAGGTTTTAAAAAAAACTATGTTTAGATGTCTAATGTGTTTTAGCAATTTATAAAAGCATTTTTTTTTAATTGTTAGTTTGTGCATTGTAGTTTCTAATTCAATAAACCCATTTAACACAATGTGTTTGGCTGGGTTTTTTAGGAAAATAATGGACAGCGTATGATATTGTACTACTTACTAATTGTTTATTTTTATTAATAATCGTCTATTTCTTGCTTTTCGGCGTTGAAAATTCTACAATTTAACATAACATTGACTATATAACTTTACTACTAATATAAAATAATATTATTAGTATATAATAAAAAGATTGATAAAATAGTTATCAATCTTGGGATTGGTTTAAAATAGTACGCCATTCTATTCCGTTTTGAGCAAATAGAAGGAAGGAAAAGGATCTAAAAGAAAGAGAAGTCTTAAAACTGTTTATCATTATAAAGACATCTAATTTAACACTGTTTATATAGTGTCGTCTCTCTGTTAAGTAGCTTTTGATCTAGTCAGATATAAATTTTTAAAAGACCAAATCAATAGCCTTTGTAAGGTCAAGAAAATTCTTAAGCTTTAATTTTTTTTGTTGATACTTGTATATAAGCAATTTATTGCCGACGTCAATGATTTTTCTTTACAAAAGCCAAATTATTTTTTGTTAGATAAATCAAACGTATTAAAAAATGATATGATCCGCTTAGTTAAAAAAATCTATTATCTTTAAATATGATGACGTAACAGGTTCAAAAAAATTGTTGATTTATGTTACACAAAATTAAATTTTATTATTTTATTTTCTAATTTGTTCTTTTTCTTCTTATTCAGTTAGCTATTTTCTATTCTTTAAATATAAGCCTCCCTTTTACTTCTCCAAACCTGTCGATCCTGTGCGACCATGAACCAGTTCAGACACGCTGCTCTTTTCATTTTCATGTGGTCGTTTCTTTCTTTGTTTTCTCCCCATGGTTTTCATCTTAAGACCAATCCATTTATCTTATCCTCTAGCCACAATTTCAGCACATTCCTACTTCATCTTAGCAATTCTTGTGACTATGTCATGTATTTTTGTTTTTTGTTTTATCCAGGTGTTTGTTTTATGATCTCTCAGTGTTATGTCTAGTATTTTCTTTTCTATTGCTCTTTGATGTACGCGCAATTTATTTAGAATTTTCGTTGTAAAAACCCAGGTCTCAGCACCATAAGTCTGTACTGGTAGTATGCACTAATCTTAGAGCTGTGCTTTTAGATTGAGTAGTATGTCTATTGCTAGTGCATCTTTTAGTTTGCTGTATGCAGCACAGCCCAGTTTTATTCTCCTGTCTATCTCTAGTTCTTGATTTGCCTATCCTATTGCTATTTGTTAACTTAAATAGTTGTATTTTTCTACCTTGCAAATCTCTTGATTGTCTATTTCTACGGTGATATCTTCATTGTTTAAATTTGTCATAAACTGAGTTTTACTGAAGTTGATCTCTAGTTCCACCTTTTGCGCAAAGCTGCATTTACCTCGTTTAGCATACTCTGTAGTTTTTCCTTATTCTTTGTAAATATTACAATATCGTCTGCAAATCTTAGATGTTGGAGCATCTTCCCACAGATCTTTATGCTTATTTTACCCCTGTCTATAAATTTGAATACGTTTTCTAATACCAATGTGAATAGTTTAGGTGAGATTAGGATGTTTTGTCTTACTCCCTTTTCTATTGTGCATTTTTATCTAATGCGTTGCGTTCTCTGTAATCGACTCTCGCGTTTTTTAGAGCTTATATGATTGCTCACAATTCTACCGTATCAAAGGCTTTTTTATAGTCTACAAACGTTACCCATAAGGGAATTTGTATTCTGTTATCTTTTCAATTACAATCTTCATAATTTGTAGATGTTCTATTATGGTACTGAAATTCTTCTTAAAGCCGGTTTGTTTTTTCGGTTGGTAAAAATCTAATTTATTAGTTAGTCGATTAGTGATAATTTTTAAGAAAAGTTTGTACACCTGAGATAGCAGAGTAATAGGTCTGTAGTATTCCAGGCTCTCTTTATCTCCCTTTTTGTATAGTAATACAACTATAGCAACAAATGGTCCATCCTTGCGGGACTTTTTCTTGTTCTAGACATTGGTTGAATAGCTTTGCTAATTCTTCTAAGATTGTTTCTCCTCCGTGTTTCATCATTTCCGCTAAAATTTTATTTTCTCCTGCTGCTTTGCCGTTTTTATATTCTTTAGAGTCTTCCAAGTTCACATTTATAACCTTTCTTTTTTGTTCTTGTTTTTCAATGTCACTATTAATGTTTGATTTGTATAGATCTTCATAAGATCATTTTCACGCTTCTGAGACTTTTAGTATTTTGTTTCTATTATTCACCGTGAAGCCTTTTTTATTCCTAATTTTTATTATTTCCTTTCTTGGATTGGTTTGTTTTCTAAAGATTTTCATGTCTTTATTTTCTTCTAATAGTTTCTGGGCTAAACCAGTTTTGTATTTTCTTATATCCTTTTTTACCATCTTTTTTGCCGTTTTGTTTACTTCCGTATAATCTACTGTGCATCTTTTGTTCTGTATTATAAGAGTTTTTTGTTTTTTCTAACATTTGTTTTGTTTGGTCACTTTTGTTATTTTTCTTGCTTGGTTTTGGTTTTGCATGTTGTTCTGCAGCAACATTTATTATCTCTTTTATTTTATTGTTCTTTTTGTTTATGTCTGTGCTGTTTTGTATTTGCAGTTCTTTAAAGCTACTTGCCAGATGCATTTTGTATTCTGATGCTTTTTGTTTTAACACGTGTCTATTATTGTGCACTTGTTTTTTTTGTTACTAATTTTTATTGCTTTTTTTGATTTTATGTTTATAATTGTTGGCTTTTACTAGTCGGTGGTCACTTCCAGTAATAAATCCATTTGATTTTTCGTATTTCCATCAAGGCTTATCCAAGTCTATTTTCTGTTGTTATTCTTTTTGAAGAATGTTTTGGACACATATAGATTTTCTGCATAGTTTCTCTTTCAATCCTTGTCCCAAGTCCGTGTTTTCCTATATATTTTTCTGCATTGTCTAACTTTCCCCCTACCTTGCAGTTAAAATCACCCATCACGATTACGTGCCTTGTTGAGCATTCTGTTATGCTTCTGGATATGTCTTCATAAAATTCTTGTAAGTCCTCGTCTTCATAGCTACTTGAAGGTGCGTATACTAGTATTTTTTTAGAGTTATTAATCTGTTGATTTCCACAGTAATGTATATTGTCTTCATTTCTTTTATATACGGTGCTATTTTTTTGTGTATAAGTATACCTACACTTTCGTGACTCGAGTTTGCATTGTCTCTTTGGAATAGAGTGTGCCTTAATTTTAATATTTTACTCTGTTCTCCTCTTCTTCTTGTTTCTTCAATTCTCTCCTCTGAAGCTATTGATCCAACTTGGTACGTTGCGATATGTAGTGTCTTTTGGCAGCCCGTTTGTACCGTGTCATACCACCCATATCTGGAAGGCTTTCCCTTATCCGCCACCCGGGGACGCGTCCGATGGAGGACTAGCAGCCCTACACGGGTCTAATTTGTTAGAATTATTAAAATGTACTGCTATTTGATATTTGATAAATTATTTATAATTGTATTGTAAGATGAGTGCCTTTTAGAAAGCATTTTTATCATCTTCTTCTTATTCATTTATTATTAGTCAAAAGTTGCTTTTACTGGTTTATGTGTGTTTATGTTTGCTAATGTTGTAAAAAAAATGTCTTAAGTCAGAAGTGACCAACCCGCGGCCCGCGGGCCGCATGCGGCCCGCCTAGAACATTTTTGCGGCCCGCAATATTTATAACACTTTTACAAAATATATTTATTTAATAATGGCTAAAGTAGTGAAAACCAATTTATTTAAAAAATACATTATTTGTGCATCAATATATTCAAAAATTAACTGTAGAAATTATGACATAAAATTAACTTTTTTGATATGTGTGTTGGACTGTATTATTTTATAATTCCTTTATTCTTTTTTTTCCAAGCTTGTCTATCTTGGACTATTTTTGTTATCTCGCTCCACTCTATTCCATTTTTTTTCTGCTGCTTTGTGAGCCTGATCGGACCTGCTCTTTGTTTTTTTTTGTATTCTCAATTTATGTATTTTTGTTTTGTTTTTTGGTTTTATCCAGTCTGAGTATGTGTCCTAGCCTTCGTAGCTGTCTCTCCTCTATCAATGTTTCTATAGGCTTAATTTTTAGTTTATTTCTTAATTCCGAGCTCTTCACTTAATTTTTTCTCGTTATTTCTTTAATTGTCATTAGAAATCTTATTTTTATTGCATTAATTTTGCTTTCATTTCTTTCTGTTGTTGTCCAAAATTTGCTCGAGTATATTAGCGCTGGCCTTACTATCTTTTGTATTTTTGTTTTTATTGTCTTCGTTATTTATTTCTTAACCAAGAATTGTCTTTTGAGTGCATTGAATATTCTTTGTCCTTTTCCAGTTCTTGCACCTGTTTCCATGTCTATTTTCCTTGTTTCTTCTATTATTGTACCAAGGTAGTAATATTTTACTTGTTTATTTCCATGCCTATCTATTTTAGTTTTTCTTTGTATATTTTTTTGTTTCTTTTGTAGTTTTTCTTTTTTGTCTGCTATTAATATCATGTCATCCGCAAACATTAAAATTTAAATACCAATTTGTTCCATTTTTCTGTATCCTATTCTCGTGTCTTTGGCTCTTTTTTGACTTTTTTTTATAGATTTGTCTATTAATGTTGCAAATACTAAAGGGCTTAGAATTTGCAGAACAGTTAAATAATATTTTGTTTCAATTTTTTACTTTAAAAAAAAATGTCTATAGTGAGCCTAAACCTAATTGTATATGGATATATAATTTTATATGGGTTTATGTCAAAATAACTTTAAAAGTATCTAGAAAACTATATAACTTATACTTATAGTATTAGTCTTAATTATCAAATTTTAAAATTAAAAAATATTTTTTTTTGCAATTTGTGTTTGTTTTATAAATAGTTGGCGTTTAAAGTTTTTGTTTTTAATCAGTTTTGTTCAACAAAAAATAATAATTGAATGTGGTGCAAAAGAATGTTCTAACGTAAAAAGAAATGAATTTGGAAAAAAATTCTTATAAAAGTTTCGATCCTACATCTATCATGAATTGCTTCTTTAACTTGTCCATTTTAAAAATTAAAAAGATTAAAAATTAAACAAATTAACAAAGATAAAAAAAAACTTATAAAAGATTAAGAATGACATATAACACCTACCTAAACGTAAATACCATAAAGCTAGCTGAAAAGTCAATTAGTTCCGTTTAATTTGCGTATTTTAATCTGAAGCCAAAATATTAGTTGGGTTGACGTTTAAGCAACATAAATGTAAGATTCACCTGTTTTTCTTGTAGATCGAACTTACGTTTAATTAATTATTTAATTAATTTGACTGGTATGTCAATTATCTATTTAAAAGTTAGTAACAAATTAATTTTATTGTTAAAAGTGCTGCAGCATTTTTATGTATTATTTCATATTATTACTAATTAGATAATATATTTTTTTTAGTAAAAGTAAATAAGACATTAGCAAGTTTAATTTATGAATTATTTTTTAAGTTAAGTTTGCAACAAGCAGAACGTGCGTAGTATTGAATTCAGATATTTTGATATTTGTGATGAGAGCATTGAGCAATTAGCTTTAGTATGTCAAGTTTTACTAATTATTTTGTATTTCTTGAAATTTATTTGCAATTATCTTTTTTAAATTATTTTGTGTGTGTATTTTTTACTTTATTTATGCAGGGCTCTTTTGTCTTTTCTTATATTTAACATTACATTCATTTTAAAATTGCATATTATAAATATATTTTTTATTAAAGTCCACTGCCGTTAATTTGGCCAATTACTATGGCATACGTACATATATAATTAAGCCAACAGCAGAAAAAATGACCACCAACGTTAATAACTCAATCACACGAAATACCTGAAAAGTGTAATTTAAATATTAGCCACGGACCTTCACACACAGTGAGGAGAATAAGCCCAATAAAAAGTTATACGCCGGTCGACCACCTGGTAGTTGTAGATAATAATCCGCAACAGATTAACTATATTAATGACAAAATATGTATTAATTATTTAAATGGCCAGTTTGTGGAAGTTTAAGTAGTTTACTCCAGGAGTGTTTCTATTGGCGAAATAATGTGAAATTATATTTTTTAATTTTTGAATGAAGATTGACCACCCAGCTGCGGCATGGGCTGGAACACTAATTAAATATCATCATCATCCGACTGGTCTTTAATTACAACATTAATATTATAATTAAACGAGGATAGGATGCCCATGTAAAAATATAATTAAGCCGCTGGAAACTTGTGAATTCTAAGTATAACAACTGTTTAGTGAGAATTGAAACTAGATTTTCATTTCAAAACAAAAAGTTTTGTATTTGTTTTATGTGCATAATAGAACAAAAACATTAAATGTGTCTTTCTCAAAGAGAATGGTTTGTTTATTTAACTTTTTTATTTCAATAAGGGGATGAACACGCACGACCATATAGTCAAACAAATTAAGGTTTTTTATTAAATTTCATAGTATCGGTGTTTAGTTTTCTCATGGTCTTGGCGGTTACGTAAATACATACGTGTGTAAGTAAGTGTACACACACGAACGGGCATGAGTACACAATCGATTAAAATTTATTTATTTATAAATATATCTTTCATATAGATAATATTATTTAAACAATCTAGTGACAGATAAAAGTAAATTCTCAGGAGTGGATTGAACGGAAATGTACATTGTATATAAAATAATATACCTATTAATTAATAGTAAATATAATAGCAAGCTTTATTTTAAAAACTTTAAAATAGCAACTGGGTTATTTTTATTATTCTTCAAAAAAATATGAGATTGTATGATAACATCATCGTCTACCATCGCACCCGTGTATTAATCACCGAAACCTACGTCGGATGCTCATGTATTAGAATTAAGTGGACCACACATTGAGGTGATGGACAATCTGGATGTGCCCACCACAAGCTGCATAGCAATTATCAGTGGCGGCACGCCCAGCATTACTCCTTCAGTTAAAATTATATCTTCATATATGTACACATATTTTTATATAACACGTCCACATTCTGCAAGAACTAGAAGAGCCTCTGTCTTCTCAGTGGAGGACTAGATTATTATCATAAAGTAACTTATTATTATGGCGCTAATTCTATGGTCACAGATGTAGCATGCATTTTTTAAATGTTAAAGACAAAATATTGAAACATTTGTCAAGTTTTAAAATGTAAAATTATTTATCTTATTAAATATTAAGATATTAGATTAAAGTATAAATAAAATTAAAATCTAGAAAATATAATAAACTACAAAGATAAATTGTGTTAACCTACAAGTACAAAAATTAAAGAAAAGATAAAGTAAATGTCAAGAAACAGAAAATATAAATTTAGTTAAGAATTGGCAGTGATCAGTTTTACATCATTAATATTATCCAACAACTTTTATTATATTAGGTCTGTTCCAACATACGATTTGGACGGTTCGCAAACCGTTCAAACTGTGCACACAAACAAATATTTGTCAACCTTAGGCAATCTTTTATACACAGTAATTTGTTTGTGTGCATAGTTTGAACGGTTTGCAAACTGTCCAAATCGTATGTTGGAACACACCTAAAAGGTGTTATTAACCCTTCTGAGCAGCTAATAAATTATATGCTCAATGTTTTTATTTGGTGTACAAGCTTGTATAGGTGTATTGTTTTTTTTTCTAAACTATACATTTGTATTTTATTAACACATGCAGTATTGGTTTTTATGAACTATAATGTAATAACAAATTTTTACTTTAATTTCAGTAAGGTACTTACCTTACTGAAATAAAAGTGCAAAGAAACTGGCACACTAAAAAAAATTTAAATTAACTGGAAGAAATTTTAACGGTTTCTGAAAAAGACAAAATAATTATACTTAACTTGCCTGATTAGGTACTCTATTATCAAATGTATTTTTATATTAAATTATGTCTATTATATGTATAAGTTAACAATAAAAAGCAATCATTATTATTATTATGAAAATAATCATATAATAAAGTAGTCTTTTAGTTTTAATATAACAATTACTGTCGATCACTAAATAACCATCAAAATTTGTGCAAACAAATTTGATTGTCAAGATGGAAAAAAACAAGAACCTTTTCAAGAAATTGTAGCTGCTGAAGCTTACAGTTTATTACCATCTAAATTGAAATTGTTATACGAGCGCAATGTTCAAAAAGCATGAATAGTAATCAATAATGATGAGGTATTAGCAAGTATGGAAATATTATGTAAATGCATATATTCTTGACCTTGTTGTTTTTTTTTTATTATTTATTATATACAG
This sequence comes from Tachinus rufipes, assembly GCA_963932245.1. Taxonomy (NCBI): domain Eukaryota; kingdom Metazoa; phylum Arthropoda; class Insecta; order Coleoptera; family Staphylinidae; genus Tachinus; species Tachinus rufipes. Next base: position 58,730,545 of record OZ010744.1, read on the forward strand.
GATGAGTTACACTAAGAGGCAAAACATATAGTTTAGGATTAGACTCTAAACAAAAAAAAAACAAAATATCTTTTTTCCAATGAGTCTTTGTTTTAGAAATATTGAAGTATGTTTTGTAAACTGAATGACAATTCTCACATGCTTTGTGTATTTTGTCATAAACGCAGTTCGGCAATGAAGATTATGCCAACATTTTTTTGTTTACGGTATTTGCAATGGCAATGCCGAGTGTTCTTCAAAGCATTTGAAAAACTGCTACATACAATGTGGAACTGTTAGTATTTATACTGGCGCAAGAAAAGAATAAATTGATGTAGTGCTTAACAAACCAAGTATTAGTACCAGCAGAATTGCAACTTGTCTGTATGTTTTCATTTTGTTTTGAAGACTTTAAAAAGAGAAGTATTGCATTATACTTATCAATATTAGCTTATCTATTACTAACAACCAGAAGATAAAATACAATGATTAGCATTTTTGCGATAGTTTTTTTATTCAGCGCTGATAAGTACCTAACTTTATTTGTACCTTTTTGTGGTCTGACAAAGCTATTTTTACCAGAAAACTGCTACAATGAGCATTAATAGCTATTACAAAATTTGATTTTTAACGATGGTCTACCAATACAAATTTTTTCTCAGTTTATAACTTAGTGCTATTATGCAGGCTTATATAGATTTTAAGCTGTAAGTTAATATATGGCCTACTATTAGTTTTTTGATAAACATGATAATATATATATATTATATATCTTTCAAAAATTTGATTTTCAATATCTCAAAAACAAAAACCGATTGGAAAAAGATATTTTGCATTTTTTGCTTAGAATTCAATCCCAAACACAAATGTTCATTTATTGCTTTTTGGTGTAAACCACCTTTTATATATAGTATCTTGAGATAGATTAGATGTAAAATGATTTTAAAATAAAAGATCGAGTTTTGCTTGATGTAAAACCTACAAAAGTTATTTGGTTTGCTTTTAAATACCCTATTTTATAAATAATGTAAAAATTATCAAAAGTAAAGTACCTTTATATTCTAATATACAAAAACAAATACCTAAAATTTTATGACTTTACACTAAATTTTGCAAATTTATTTCTATAGTAAAAAAGATTGTTTCCTGTTTGTTGTTAAAAATCATGTGTTTGGTTTTTGTTTTGTTGATAGTAAGCAAATTGAAGTAATACCATGTCACTAAGGTTTTGATGTTTTTTTTAATGAGTATTTCTAGTTCTTTATTTCCTATTCTTGAATATATAATGCATGTGTCATTAGAATATAAATAGTGTTCCGTGTATTCTAAATTCTAATATATTGTTTGTGTATAATATATATATAGTGTCGGTGGCAATATTCTTCTTTGTAGTATGACGTAACCACTACAAGTTTGCTTTCTGTAGTGTTTACATTTTTTGTTTGTAGTCTATTTTTAATATGTCTATTAGCTTAGTTTTATGTCTTTTCTTCTTATTGTCTGTATCAAATGTTTTTTTCATGTCATTGTTTATTGCTTCTACAATTTCTTTTTGGTTTACTTTACGCTTTATATGGTTTATGATATTATATGTAGCTGTTTGTGTTTTACAATTTTATTGAAAAGCATATGATCGATAATTTTTTGGTTTTGTTTTATTTTCTTTTTTATGTATGAGCACAGTTATTGTTTGTTTCATGTAACATAAATACCTGTTTTGATAACTCTATTTATTATTTGTACTAATATTGATGTTAAAATTGTTTTGTTTTAAAAATTGAATTGTTTGTAATTTTATCAAATTCGGGTGTTTTGTTTATGATTATTATGTTATTTTTTTCTTGCAATGTTTAATCAAAGTGCACGTGGCTTATTTTTTTTTTGTATATTTATTTTATATGCTATTTTCATTAGTTTTTTAGCTGTTGTTCATTTTTTTAAATATTTTTTAATGTTTATTTGTTTTGGATTTTTTTGTTAATTTGTTTATTTATTAACTTTTATATGTTTATGGGTAATCTTTATTTAATTAAATCTTGTTATTGTAGACAGTATTTTAAGTGTTCTTTATAATGTACGTATATATTGTGGTTTATTTCTGTTGATAATATTGTATCTTAGTGTCTTTTTAAGGTTTTTGGAGGTTTATACTTGTATATTACGGTAATTGGTGTATTATATTTTCTTAATAGTATTGTTAATATTTGTATGTCTTTTATTGTTTCATTTGCTAGTAATTTGTATTCCGTTTTTTTATTAATATGCAGCCCGATCTCTGCTTCTTTAGTGCTTCTTAAGTATTCCGCATTGTAATTATTTCTAATTTATAAAATTTTTAACAGGTTTCTGTTCCTGTTTGATATTTGCTTATTATGATTCTTATATTATGTAGATATATTAAATACATTTTTATCATTAATTATTTTTAAGTTCTGATTTTAAATTTTAAATGTTTGTGCTTATATAGGTTTCTCTTATGTATGTTTCCTTCTCTGGTTCATTAGTATTTGAATTGAAACTTTTTTTTTTGTTTTATAAAACAGCACGTTTGTTAATTGTTTGTTTATGTTTATTTTGTTAGTTTTTCTATTTCGTTTACATTCTCTAGTGTAGTGATTGATCCAATAACTTTTTGTGTTTTTTTGTCTATTTTTAGTTTTTAGTTTTACAATTATTAGGCTTCTACCATTCAAATTGTCTTTTTTGTAAACGGATTTAATTTGATTTTTTTTATATTTGTGTTTAGTGCTTTCATTATTTATATTACAACTTCTTTTATTTTTTTATAGTTTCTGTACTGACTATCATTATATTGTTTTCTTCTTTTTCGTTATTTCTAATGTTTCTACTCTTTCTATTAATTGTTTATTTAGTTTTTTAATTTTTTTCTTGTTACTTTTTAGTTTTTATATATATTCTTCTGATGTTTTTAGTTCTTTTAAAATTTTCATGATGGCCTTGTTAGTAGTTTTTTCTTTGCTATCACTTGATTTATTTTTTAATTTGTATTTCTGAAAAGTTACAAACAATCAAAAAATGTAAATTTAAAATTTAAGCTTTTTTTGCAATTTTTAAGTATTTCTGTGGATACATTGTAAGATAATAATAATAATAATAATAATAATTTATTTATTCCATTGGATCTTACAGATATTGGTATCGTCACATAGAAAACTTAATTAATATATATATATAAAATAATATAAAAATAGTTTAAATCTAATTACTAAAAAGTTATTTAAAAACACATTAAAAAAATATTTACAATTAAAATTAACAATTAAAAAATAGCATTTTTACCACTTATCTTCTAAAAACTCACTGTATGTATAATAACATTTACAAATTAAAATTGATTTTACAGTTTTTTTTTTTTAATTTCATGTTTAGGTTTCTAATTTTTTCGGGCAATTTGTTAAAGCATTGAATAGCTACATATAAAGGACTTTTTTCAAATAACGTTAATTTGTGTATTGGAGTCTCTAACTTAAATCCATGTCGTGTATTATATGAATGTGTGCTATTCAACGTTTTAATATCAGAATAGTTTTGTTTTGCGTATATTAGAGCCGTGTAAATATAAAGCGAAGTCAAGGTAAGAATTTCTAGTTGCCTAAACAGTTCCGCACAATGTGTTTGGCTAGATTTGTTTAGAATATAACGGACAGCACGTTTTTGTAGCCTAAATAACCTAATAGAGTTTCCAGACAACCCCCACGCTAATATGGCATATGATAATGTAGCTTGTATTTTTGCGTAATAGAATGTTTTTAATACAGATATCTTGAAACGTAGCACACGGCACTTTCTGAAATTTTCAGGGTATCTTTTACACATATAAAAGCACGTTTTTATCCATATTTGAAAAAAAAAAAAAATACTCGTCATTTTTTTTAAGAAAATCTGTCTTTTAAAGTTTTGTAAAATTTTTAAAATTTAAAGAAAATTTTTTTTGGCTATAAAAACTTATTCTTTGGGCAATTTTGAAAAAAAAAATATCTTTTAATTGTTTCCTAAAAATGCAATTCTGAAAAGTTGATCAAAAATGTAAAAAAAATCAAAAAACTTGGTTTTTTCAAATTTTGATTGTTTATTACTCGGAAATAGCTCACTGAAAAAATCTGAAAAAATTCACATAATTAGAATTAATTTAGAAGAAGATATTTTCAAAAACAAATTTTTATTCCGTACACTTATACATGGCCATATATTATATAAAAACAAAATACTATGTTGAAATATAGAAGAACTCGAAAAATTATTTAATAGATGCCTAGAAAACATGAATAGAATAAATATAACAATATCTATTTTCTGGTCTTCCTCATGAACCTTTAATAGTGCTTAAAATTAATTTAAAATGTAATAAAGAAAAAAAAAAGAAAAAATGCAAATCATATGAGATATAATAAAAGTAAAATAATGATAAGAATAAGATAACATAAGATGAAGAAAAATTAGATTTAAATAAAGCAAAATATAATTTTAAAACATACATAAAGGATTAATATGATTTATTGTAATAAAATAGTACTATTTCTGGCTGAAAGACCACGGTCGATAGCCAGTTTAACATAAATGCTATTATTGTATTATCTTTCTTTTTGTAATTATCTGTTTGATATATTTTCTTTCTGTATGTAATTTTTTGTTGAATAAATATGATATATATACATATATATATATATATATATATATATATATATATATATATATATATATATATATATATATATATTAGGGTGTCCGTTATTTATTCCAATTTAGATATTCTAAATTTTTGTTGCTAATTTGATTCTTTGGTACTAAAAAGTACTACATGATTTTTTTCAGATTTTTTGTACGTCCGGAAACAACAGGCACGGTTTCCGTTTTTAACCTCATTTAAATAACATGAAAAAAGTATTTTTTTCTTGTTTTTTTTTTCAATACGATAAATAAAAATTGAAAATATTTAATAGTGCAACTATCATAATTGATGTAAAATTTTCCGTAGATTACGAATTTATGTTTTTTGTGGTCACAAAACGCTTCTGAAAAACAAAATATGTAAAAAACAACAAAAATACGTAATTTAATGCAATTTGCTTAACATTTTTTGCATTTTTTTCTAATTAGAAATTCGAATATCAAACTATTAACATCAGAATTGTAATTTATGAAAAAAAAATTATCAAAATCATACATCACATACCAAAGTTTAAATCATTTTTAGCTGAGAAATCGGTCTTACAAATTCTAATGAATAAAATAAAAATGTTTAAAAAAAAAAATGTTTCTACTTATTACGTTTCAATATAATTTTTTATTGCATCAAAAATTTGAGCACCACATCATCATTATTTTTACAAACTTTAATCAGACTCTTTATGTTTATTTATATAAATACATTTAAATAATACCTTATTAGAAAATCAAGCAAGTCCATAAATTTAAATAGAAAATACTATTTTACTTCTGGTACAGGTAAAAATCAAATATTCTTTATTTTTAGTTTTTGGAAAAACTATTTTATTTAATATAAAGGATGGTTGAGACCTTTACTACGTGGTAATCCATAATAATAATAAAATAAAACACTGTCTACGTTTATGTTGTTTATGTTGGGCAGACTGGCAGAAGTTTTGAAACACGATATACAGAACATTTTAAAGCGTTTAGACTTAATCATGACACAAGCTCATTTGCAAATCATATTATAAATTCGAATCACACTTTTCCTGAAATTAATCAAATCAAAATATTACATACCTGTACAAAAGGCACTAAGCTTAATCTGTTAGAAGCCGCCGAAATTCACATAAAACAATGTAATCCTCTTGTTAATCTTCTCAATGAGCAAAAGGACTTACCACAATATAAATCACCTCTTTTCAAATCCCTCTAGACCACTAGTAATACGATTTATTTTTCCCTCACTTCAATTTTTATAATAATTTTTCTGTATAAATGTATTTCTTTGTTAGTTTGTTTTCACTTGATAATGGCCTTCAAAAGTCGAAACTCGAGTCGTGAACTTTTGTTAATATTAATATATATTCTTTAGAATATAGATTATATCAATAAAGTATTTGTGGTAAAAAACGTAGACAGTGTTTTATTTTATTATTATTTTATTTAAGGTTAAATAATTTTTAATATTTTTATCTAAATCTAATATATATTAATAACATCAATTTATCTTCTTGTTATTTATGTATCATTGTTTGTTTATCAGCATACGAAAGTTCAGTCGTGTATTTTTTTATTACTTGGAGTAAATATTGCTTTTGTATTTCATCAGTTGTTAATATATTTACATATTCTTGAGTCAACTGCACTGCTCTTTCAGCTATATCGTTCAAAACTTTTGAGTTAATTCTTTTCTTTGTAGATACGATTCATCATTTGACCACTTTTTTACACCAATGTTTAAAAATTCTGTGTTGATTTTAAATCGATAAAAAAACTTTTTTAAATGACTTTTTTGTTAACTGAAGTTTAATTTATATAATAATATTACGAAGGACACTGCCAAAGTTTGCAAAAAATGTAAAGCAAAACACAAATTACGTTATGTAAATTGCTTTATTGCTTTTCAAAATATTCTCCTTTAAAATCTATACACTTTTGCATCCGATGAAAACAATCTTTAAAACAATTTTGTCACTCTGAACAAGGTATTTTTAAAACAAGTGATTTAAATGCTTCAGGCGATAAAAAACGCTCTCCACGCATTTTATTTTTGATATATCAAAATAGGAAAAAGTCGTTGGGCGATAAATCAGGCAAATATGGGCAATGAGTCATTTATTGGATGTTGTTACTGGTTAAAAACTCTACAGTTTGTCGTGCTGTGTGAGCGCTTGCATTGTCATGATGAACAATGATTTGCCGATTTATGTTGTTCTTTCTGATTTCAGCGATAACTTCCGACAAACAAATTGAAGTATACCAGTAAGCATTAACTGTTCTTTGATCCTCTAATGCAACAGTTGCAACATGTTCCGTTTTTCCAAAGAAACAATCAATCATTCTTTTCGAAACGCTTCGTGAACGCACCACTTTTGTGGGTTTAGGTCCATTTTGAAACACCCATACAGTCGATTGCTGTTTAGTTTTAGGCTCATATAAATATATACAAGATTCGTCACCTGTTACAATGTTATATATCAAATTTTAACGACCCAATTCAAATTTCTTTTGCATTTCGACGACCTTCCCAAAGATCGTCATCAAACGTTGGTCTTTCTCGCTTGAATTCTGCAAACCATTTGTAAACTATAGTTTTGGATGGTGCTTTATCCCCAAATAACAAACTAGGTTTTACCACACATTGCTGCGGTGTTAAACCGTATCTAAAATCATAAAAAATCATCACTCGGAAGTCACAATTCAAAATTTCCATTTTTCACACAATTATTACTCTCGTTAAATTTTGTTGAAACGAAACCGAGCAGTTTGAAATCGAACTGTCAACTGAATTATAGGTGAAAAACGTAAAATTTTACGAATATGATAATCGCAAAACGCTGGCAATACAGGCAGTACTTGATTCCGCAAACTTTAGCAGTGCCCCTCGTACTTCATAATAAAAACTATTTCTACCCAGCCGTCTTTCTTCTGTATTTACGAACGGCTTGGACGTACATTCTCGGGCAAACGTCCTACATTTATGAACGTGTTTAAGTAAAAAAAAATAAAGTCCAGTTCTTCTAAATCCGAACGCTTTCCGACGATGAAGACGTGAAGTAATATTACTCGCCAATATTTGAAAATGTTTTTTAGCAATTCATGCGATATCAAAAACTTTTATTATTTGTCAATATTTAGCCTTATTTTATTTAACAAAACAATCATAAAATTTTTGTTAAGAAATCTGTCAACTTTAAGAATAAGTCTAAATAATACCATGAGATTCAAAATGATTAAAATGTAAAGAAATAAGAGATTTATTTAATTTATTACTAATTTTAAAAACAGCTAAAAATTGATTTCAAAATTAATTTTTATGATATATTTGTTTTAGACAGGAAATTTTCTCTAGAATCTGATTTTGATGATGATAGTTTGATATTCGAATGTTTAATTAGAAAAAAATGCAAAAAATGCAGAGCAAATTGCATTAAATCACGTATTTTTGTTATTTTTTTACAGTTTTTGTCGTTTAGAAGCGTTTTGTGACCACGAAAATAAAAAAATCGTAATCTACGGAAAACTTTACATCGATTATAATAGTTGCACTATCAAATATTTCCAATTTTTATTTATTATATTGAAAACAACATGTTATTTACATGAGGTTAAAAACGGTCTACAGGTACGGTTTCCGAAAGTACAAAAAATCTGAAAAAATACATGTAGTATTTTTTAGTACCAAAGAATCAAACTAGCAACAAAAATTTAGAATATTTAAATTGGAATAAATAACGGACACCTTAATATATATATATATATATATATATATATATATATATATATATATTATATATAGTACCATTTTGATTTTGAAGTAACGGTTTTTTTCGTTTTACTTTATATTGAAGGTTATTGCATGATTTGAGAGATAATAGAAAAGAATTATAAACAGTGGCTACATTGTATATAAACGATTGTTTAAACATTTCTGTATAGTGTTTGGGTATAGACAGATTATTTGGTCTTCTGAGGTTTAAGTTATGTGACAAACCACGAAAAATTATGTTGTTATAGAGATAGCTTGGAGCAGATGTTAAAAGGATTTTATAGTACATAACAAAAAAGTGCAGATGTCTTGCATTTTTTAGATTTAACCAATTTAGTTCTTTAAGTTTGTGGCTTCCTGTTTGAGATTTGCGAATACCAAATATAAAGCCTAAGCAGCAATTTTAGCGTTGTTTTTAGTAATACATCTGTGATATACAGTATCACAAAAATTTAGGTGTGATAAGACTAGTGACTGACATAACATGGCTTTTAACTTTTTGTATATAGTAACCTATTGCTATAAAGCATTTTTAAATTTGCAAATACTTGTTGAATTATCTTGTTTACGTATTCTTTAAATCTCGACTGTAGTCCAATATTACCCCTAATTTTTTAGCAGAATCTACTACTGGTAATAATTTATCATTTACTTTTTGTTGTATGTTTTCTTGTAAATTTTTTTTCTTATCTTTTTGACTCAAATACTAGCATACATGATTTATTTGGGTTTATTTGCAGAGAGTGGTTTGTTGAAATATTTGTTAGCCGGTCTAAATAAATTTGAAAATTATTCATTAGAGTTCTTACATTATCGATATTGGAAGAAGCATATATTTGGGTGTCATCGGCATATAAATGATACTTTGAATTTAAAATAGCTTGTTTTGGCAGTGATGCAGTATATATTATATAGAGCAATAGACCCAATATAGATCCTTGGGGCACACCTTGAGTTACACTTAATGCTTCAGATGTTAAGTTTTTAAGATTACTCTTTGCTGTCTATTACTATATGAAGTCATAAGTTGGACGGCTGTCACGCTAAAACCTGTAGATTTTAAAATAGCAAATAAAAGATTGTGATCAACTAGTGCTAGTAACGTTACTTTTTTGTATATAGTTTTTATATATAATGACGCGCAACTAAACTAAAATGTGATGTAGCCTTATTGTGCATAAAATTTATTTAAGGTGTAAATTAACGCAAAAAAAATTGCAAAAAATTGTGACAGACTTCATCAGTTAACTAAAAGACTTCTTCAGTAAAAAGATGAGCTAACCAAGTAGTTTCCTCAATTCCGGCCACTACATTTACAAAAAAAATAAACTATTACATGTAGATTATCTTTTGTTCAAATGCCACGTAATTAATACATTTTCTGCAATCAACGCATCAATTGATAATTTTTATTTGATGTTGGCTTATTTTATTGCATGCCACTTCAATTTTTTTAAATTAATTGGCATCTTGTATTAACTGTTGTCTCATATACTTGTAGAGTTTCCAAACATAAAAATCCAATAGATTAGGATCTGGCAATTTTAGAGACTAGTCCACTGGTTTTGCACAATTAATCCAACGTTGTGGATAATTTATATTTAACCATTTTTGAACTATTAATCCAAAACGTGCCAAAGCACTAGTTTATATTTCTAAAGTAAAAAAGCACGTCCGCTAGTAATTTATTTGTAAAAAACTCATAAAATAAAAACGTGTTTAATTTTGTAGACAAAATGAAACGACTACAAATAGTATTATGTATTATACCAATCTAAACATTAACATTAAATTTATTTTAAAAAAAGTGATCGTGTTTGGTGCGGATTTTTATGTGACCAAACATTGTAAATGTAATTTTGTCTCATTTTATGCAAAAAGTCTGGATTAGCTTCAGATTCATTTGCTTAAAATTGTTGATGTTCTTTTTAAGAGCTGAGCCTAAGATTGAAATTAAATACACAATGAACGCGTTTGGTTCTGTATTCTAATTCAAACTTAATTTACAAAAAACATCGGTGCACATCAATTCTTACTTTAGCACTGAGTGTTTACATTTTATTCATTAAAGAACAGTCTTAGCATTGTACAAATCATGTAACAAATTTTTACTGACTACACAAATGCGTATTATTGACAAATGCGTTACTTATTTTCCTTACTTTAAAAATTAAACAAAAAAAAAAACATCTTTGTTAGAAAGGATTTGAAGAACTTTTTTGTTTTGTTTTATGAATAAAATACACAGTTTTTCAAAAACAATCTGAACCAGCTTAGGTCAGACTATAACAATTGAAAAAACAAATCAAGAAATTGAGATTGATAGAAGAATAAGAATAGACTGTGCTGCATATGCAAAACTAAAAGATAAATTTATTGTAGACATATTACAAAATTTAAAAACAGAGCTATAAAACTTATAAGACTTGGTTGCTTATTAAAAAATATTAAACAATATGCTAGTACGTCAGAAGGCAATAGAGAATAAGATACTAGAAATATAACCACAAGACAAATGCATAGATAAGACAAAACAAAGATGTAGAATATAGGAAGTTTAAAATAGAAATGGGCTGATTATGTTGCCAGAGAATATGATAAATAAAATGGCAAAAATGAAAGCTATGACAACCGCTTATGAGATGAACTTGGTCATGTCATGAAGTGCTGAACTAAATAAACTGGTTCAAAGTTGCGTAAAGTAGAAAAAAATTAAAAAACTTGAAGGAAACTTACAGTTCAGACAGAAGAGTTAGTTAATTGTCAATAAATCTATCTATAAGTAAGTGGAAATAATTCTAATAATTTATCAGAAGAAAATAAAAACTGAATAACTGTTAAACGTAAACAGCAAAAGAAAGCAAAATGTGGTTTTTTCTTGATAATGTAAAAAAATGTGCACTACTAATCATGTGCAAGATTGTGTAAAAACAATTTTTAATCACAACAATTTTAAAATTTCTAATATTCAAATAAGTTATGTGATCACTTGCTATAAGCTTAGGATTTTAAAAAAAGATTATTCAACAGCAATTGATTCGTTAAACTGGTCTACAGAAATTAAATTAAATAAATTTTGGTTTCCTCAGAACAATAGTTCAAAAAACAAAACCAATGATTAAATAAAATTGCGAATGTAAACTTGAGTCATTAACTAACATGTTAAATCTTGTTGAACTACTTTTGAGAACAGAAAATATTAATATAGTTGCTATAACAGAACAGGTAATGAATAATCAAATTGAACACGTTATAATTTCAAATTTTTAGCAGTATATTTTGCAAGAAAACAACATATTCATGGCGGAGTGGCTATTTATGTAAAATATTATGTGAATTATAATAGTGTAAATAAGATACAAGAAATTTCTATTAAGTTAAAATTTTAAAACTGTGGACTCACATTTAAAATAGGAGATGATTATTTATTTATTAACGTTTTATTAGGGTTTTCAATCCGCATATCCAAATATCAAAATATCCGAATTATTTTACTAATTTTGACTATTCAATAATCCGGATAATTTTTAATGAATATTTTTTAAACAAACAATTTTTTTTTAACAATTTTAGTAACGAATCTAATTAAATATTTATCGAAATAGATATAATCTATTCGTTTCATTTTGTCGAAATAAAATTCTTATGACATTAATATTTTTTTTAGAAACAGGCAATATTTCACATTCCACTAAATATTTTGATTATACTTTAAAAGCTGTCGCTATTGCTTTGGCAGTAGAAATCTTTAAAAGGGTGCATGTATCTGGTTGTGACAATAACAGTACCGAGCACATTGACTTAGAGGCAGTAGTTAAAGAAATTGCAAATAAAAGTGTGTTTAAAAGTCAAAACGATGCAAATTCTCTACAGCAACAATTGGAAGCGGCATTTCTTCAATTACCCATGTTGAAGAGCAGAGCAACATTATTACTAAATTCTTGAAAAAAGATGTCATGATTTTAACAAATTTATAAACAATGACAAATAATTTAAAGATATTATTTAATGCACTTCTTACAGTAAAACCAACTTCTACTGCAACAGACCGCGTTTTTTTAATTACAGGCTTAACTAGGACAAAAATTAGAACTCGCTTGAATTTTGAAACCTTCAAAGCAATTTTTTTAAATACGCATTTTTTTTTAAATAAAATAAATTTAAATTATATAATTTTTTTTAATTAGTTTATGAGTTATTAATAAATTTAATCAAAATACTTAAATTAAATTAAATAAATAAGATATAAAACACCTTAAACATTGAATTAATCTATTATTATCTTATTTTTTATCCAGATATATCCAAATATTTTGATTTTTTGTATTTGATATCCGGATATTTATTAATCTCGGATAATTAGAAACCCTAGTTGTTATGAAATGAAACATATATTATTATTATCCAATAATCTTAAAGTTACCAATACAGAATACACTCGTGATTTACAAACTGTAATAACATTACATCTTACAACACTACTGATTACATTGTAACAAACATTGACATAAATATATACGAGTACGAAGGTTGTAGGCCTTCCGATTGCAGATCATTTTAGTAAAAAAATAAAAATATATACCAGTTTAAAATTAGTTAGAGTTAAATTGAGAATAAAAACTTAGTTACATATTATTATTAGAAAAAAGTTATTTTTATTAATATTGACAGTTTTATTTACTAATGTTCACTATCCATTTTAACAATTATCATATTCTGAATACACTAATTGTATTTACATCACTTTTTAATTGAATATGTTTTCAAAAATAATTAACTTTTATAATTATTAGAGCAAAGACAGATATTTTCAATTTAATTTAACAAGTTCTGCAATTTGTACAAATGCAAAATGAGCATTACGTACAAGTTGTACACTATACTTTTTAACTTTTGTAAGTATATTCTTTAAATGCAACATACTAACACGTTTTAAATTGCAAAAGCAAATCTAAAGTTTAAAGGTTAATTAAAATACATTATATTTGTGAAATCTTTTATTTTTAAACAACATGTTGAAAATGCGTATTCTATCATACATACTAGGGTTTTATTATAGATTAAACCCGTTGTATTTAAAATTATAAAATTACGCATCCCAATGAAACACAATTACATTCGTAAAATCGTACATTTTTTTATGTAAAAGATCTAAAAGACGACAGTATTATATTTTCGGTGTGAAATGAAATAATGTTTGTGTGCTTTACGAATATACGTTGATAGTTCAATTATTCGGATAAAAAAATTTAAAAAAAATTGTGTTAATTGGATATTGATTAATGCAACAAATAAATATTTACGTATGTCCTAAAGTGGCTGTATTGCTTGCAACATTCAAAAATCTGTAGGGAGGAATTGTTGTTGCGCCACAGACGAGAGTTCCATATCGATAGGCTTAGTGTCATCGTATAATGCTGGTGCCTCACACAATATAGCGAAAGTACCAACAAGCGATGCTATAATAAACATCCATAAAAATAACCTATCTAATACCATCGCTACGAAACCCCAATCCTGATCTTCCTACAAAAAGAAAAAAATAATGTATATAGTTATCAAAATAATATTTTTGTTTGTAATTTAACTAATGAATTTATATTGAATAATACTTTTTATTTAATTTGTGATTAGTTATTTAGATTTAGATAATTATTGTGTTTTTCTAAATTTTACATGGGTGTGTATTATTATGAAATTATTACGATTTCTTTTTTATGCAACGTTTAAAAATCAATTTCGGGCAGGTACTGCTGTCGGGCCACCATAGACAGTTCCATGTCGATCGGTTTCGTATCATCGTAAAGCGCCGGAGCCTCGCATAATATTGCAAAAGTGCCAGCTAATGAAGCTATAATAAACATCCATAGGAAGAGTCTATCTAACACCATCGCAACGAAGCCCCAGTCTTGATCTTCCTATATAAAAAGCATATGAAAAAAATTATAATTTAGAACAAAAGGGCATAACAGAAAAGCAGCAAACAGAAATTATTGCCAAAATTGTTAGCACAATTGTTGTTGTTTGCGGCAAACGTGTGCATTGTATGAGTGAATCAAACCAAAACTTACTGCATTGAATTGATCTTGTCGTTGTATGTGGTGCTGGATGAACATTACATTGTGAATTGCTTTTTCTAATTCGAATGGGTACTTCTTACGTGCTCCGGAATCACTTTCGTCAAGGCCGGAAAATACTGATGGTAAGCCGTTGTAACCTAAACGGCCACCTAAAGCACCAGCAAATCCTCGTAATCTATAAATTAAAAAGTTAATCAAAATTATTATAGGGAGTTTTCAATATACTACCTATTAGTAGCAGTTGTTGAGTGTAGACCATTACAACCACTGGGTCTATTTCTCGATGAACTAGAGGATGATGTAGATGAAGAGGCAGTGGATGGAAGCGTATCCATTTCTCTTTTTGCCGCCATCATAATCCTTCCAGACGAGGTATTTATTTTATTAGCCGCCAGTTCCGTTAGTAAATCTTTTGGTACTCGCATTAATAGTAGCTTCGGCACACTTTTTATGAAAAAAGAACGCACCCAAGGTGCCATCTTATGTGTGCTTGGTTTACGATAATGCACGTTTAATATAATGATTGTAATTACTACGGATAATCCTACCAATACCATAGTGAATAAGATATATTTACCTAACAATGGAAGAGCTAATGATGTTGATGGTATAATTTCTGATATGAGTAAAAAGAACATAGTTTGAGATAGAAGGATATTGATACAAAGGGCAATTTTTTCACCCGAATCTGCTGGAAGATAAAATACGAGTACCGAAAGATACGAAATTCCCACGCATGGTACGATTAAGTTTACCGTGTAGAAGAGCGTTTTACGGCGGAGAGTTATATTAAAAAATATATCTGAAACAAAATTTGTTAAATTTAATTTTAATTATTATTTTAACACTTAAATATTTAAAAATTATTTTATTTTGTACAACAATATTATTATAAAAAGATTTAAAAACCTTTTAAGCTGCGTTAAAATAATATATTAATTGTTTACAGACTTACCCGAACAAAAAAAAATGTATGTCTATAGTATATCTTTTTTAATAAACAAATAAAGTTCACTAAAGTTCTGAAAATTTAATTAATTTTTTCCAGTTTAAATTCAAACTGGGTTAAGGTCGATAAAATATAAATAATTTATTTAATTTTTAAAGCATTGTGTATTTAAAACATATTGTGAATAAAATTATACGACGTATTAAAACGCTTTATAGCTCTGGCAATTTTAGAATTACCGGAAGGAGAAAATGGAAATACGCACGAAATGAAATATAGAAATTGAATAATTTATGGCTAGTTGTAACATGGCGTATCAAACAATTAACTTTCCTTCATAAATGCTACGAAGTAAGCAATAAACTAAAGTGGCTCGTAGCCTTCCAACACGGATAAAATATCTCTAGATACCTATTTGAATGTATTCTGATTAAAAATGGTATAAACACATAGTATAATTTTGATAAAATAAACATTTAAAGATTGTGATGTTTTTGAAATGTTTAATATACTTATTGCACGATAGAAAAAAACAGCGGCGGCTACATGTTTAACAAAATCTTAAATAAAAAAGCTGTTAGTGGATTCCAAATTAGGATACAACGTTGTAACAAGAGAAAAAACTTAGTATTTTTTAGTTTTTAGAAAAATGTTACACTAATAATAAAAAGTTTTGTAGTTAATGGCATAAGAAAAAATATAGTCCTATTACAAAAAACAGAAACAACTTTTATCTAATAAAACTTAAAGTCATCCAAACCATTATAAGTATGAAAATAAATAAGCATGATATAAATATCACGTAAAACTAATAAAATAAATAATACTTTAGTAATAGAAGGTGCTATATACTATAATACATATGTAATTTACTGTACAATATAAAAACTAAAATAAATATGAAAAATATTAAAGAATAAAATAAAAAATGATTATTACACAAATCTATTTTAAGGCTTGCTTCTCCGTGTGGCGTAGTTATATGAGAGGAAACTTTGGCAAACTATAAAAGATTTTGCGCCTAAATTATAAAAGTTATAAAATAAATTGTATGTAAAATATTTAAAAACATCATAATCTAGCAAAGGTAATAACAATTTTTTATAGGCCAACTAATAAGATGAATAAATGACAAAATAATTGAAAAAATAAATGTTTTTAAAAGTGTTCAAACTGAGTTCTGCTTTATTTTATAATTTAAAAACTTTTATTTATAATTTATTTTATTAAATTAGTATGAAGTGCGTTATTGCATTTTTAACATAATAAAAATCATGCGTGTTAGAATCATAAGAAGCGCCAAAAGAAAATGAAGAAAAAAGTTATTTGTCTTTGTCGGTTGGTTGTCAGTAGTACAAGTTTGATGTTGGATTTTTCGAAAAAAAATTAGAAAATAATATTCAAATATCAAACAACAAAATCAATTTTAAGAACTTATATAATTATATAATTTTATAGTGATAAAAACAATAAAGTAGTTTTGTTTTTTATATTTTAAGTAAATACACCATACATATCTAATCTTCTTATTTTAAAACTCTTCATTATACAAATACAAAATAAAAACAAATCTATTAAGGCATCTACAAAAATTAAATAAGTACCTATTTATTTTATTTATTATTTACATTCTTGCGCATATATTAAAAAAAAAAAACGTTTTAATGAGCACGTAAAACCTGCTGCCTGTCTTTTAAGAACTGCTGGAAATGCGGAGTTAATATTTAATTTCTTTTCTGT
The DNA here is from genome assembly GCA_963932245.1 of Tachinus rufipes. Classification (NCBI taxonomy): domain Eukaryota; kingdom Metazoa; phylum Arthropoda; class Insecta; order Coleoptera; family Staphylinidae; genus Tachinus; species Tachinus rufipes. Next base: position 58,747,736 of record OZ010744.1, read on the forward strand.
TTCATGTTTTTAAATTTTTACTGTGATTCAAAAATTTTCTTAAGATCCTATATTGTCATATTTGTTGTTTAAATTGAATAAAAAAATTCTGGCAAAATACAATTCAAATAAAGAAACAATAAAATAATAATTCTTTTTGTAATACTTTTCTTAGGTATCATTAATTTGGCGGAATGCCATTCTTCTAGAGTAACACCTAAATACAAGATTTTATGATCTAAACACATTTTTTATAGCTTAATTACAACTCCTTGCAAGGATGACAATTCTGTAACTACTAACTACTCATTTTTTATTCTATAGCCTAAAACGCGTATACTTTTCTTTAACTTTTTTTACATTTTTTTGGTAGTTCAAAATCTTTTGAGAAATTTTGCAAAATTTTCCGTAGTGTTTATTGTTAGAAGCCGTGTTTTGCCCACTCACAACGTTTTGAGTTCTTTTTTGGAAACTTATTTGTGCAATATTTAAAAAATGATCCATTTTGCTTTATAAAAGTCTTTTAAGATGTGTGCAAACAGAAATTATTGCCAACATTATTAGCACAATTTTGTTGTAGTTTGCGGCAAACGTGTGCATTGCATGAATAAATCAAACCAAAACTTACTGCATTGAATTGATATTTAAATTATTAATTACATACCGGAAAGTAGCTCAGTTGGGTGAAGCACCTGATTTGAATCTCGGCGCATAAATTGAATCTACTAGCCGCGTAAAGTTTGACAGTTGTCAAAATAGTTTTTGAATGAAACAGGTTAAATTTTGTTACAATTGTTAGTTTAGTTTGGTTTATTTAAATAGCGGCCAGCGGCAAGAAGTTTTACAATATTTGCTCAAATTCTTGGTAAACTAGAATATGGCACCATTAAGCGGGTTATCACATTTTTTCAAAAACTATTAATCCTATTTGCAATAGAGCAAAAACATGTGATTCCGAATCTATAGTAACTAGATCAAATAAAAAAAAAAAACAATTAAAAATAAATATATAAAAATAGGAATCACAAAGATGAACACTTTGTACACAGATTGAACTAAAGTTATTTTTTTTGCAATATTTATAGGTTAATTTATGCTCTCGGTATGTTGTCCGACTTATCCTATAAATTTAAAGAAACGTTGGAGTACATTCATATGAACAAAAATTGGTTTTACTTAACAAAACTAAAACTAACTTTTGTGTTGCGTTTGAAAAAAAAAAAAATAATTCAATCTAGCAATATTTAAAAAAATATCCAATGTTTGATACTCGTCAAAAATTTGATTTTAATGGAAAACTTGGTATTTAGCTTTTTGTGGTGCAAGAACCAGCAAAAAAAAACTAAATAATTCGTCAACGTGGTACTTTTGTGACAGCACCTGTCCAAGTTACTCGATTAGTCTATATTCAAATAATTACAAAAAATAAATAAATCCCGCAATAAAAAAATGGTCTATTGGTAGCAGAACCAAAATGCAAAAAAACCTATACAATGTTTTTATAACATTGCAGAAGTGTATAAAATTAACTACGTTTTATAAAGCAACGATTACAAGCTTCCTCATATGAGTAAAGACTATCTACGTTTGCAGGAAACATTGTTGCGCAATGTAGTTTGTTTCAAAACTACATTTAATTTTTTTGTAATCTGTATGTGTACTGAAAACCAAAATAAATAAATGTCAATGACAAAGCATAAATACTTTAATTGCTACAAATTTTAATTAATTTTAAACTACGCTAATTTTGTTTGTAAAATAAATTATTTTTAATATTATTTTTTTACTAACAAACATTTATTCATTGTCTACAGACAAATTATAAGTGTATATGTGTGTAAAAAAACAAATAATTTATCCAAAACTTGATATATTTTTTTTTAAATAAATAAAATTATTGTAGTAATTCTTACATTTTATATAAGCATATTATGCAGCACACGTGAATAGGGCCGCGCATGTGAGTTCTAATAATTTTCGAATGTATTGGTCGATGCGGTAACTCTACGCATTGACAAAAGATAAATTTATTTTGTCTTTATTTCAACTTATGAGAAAAAATAAGAAAACTACGTTTCTACTAAAAGACAATAATATTATTATTTAATTTGCTTTTTTTCAAAAAAATATTTTTAACGAGTAGCTTCTAAATACTCTTACCAGTTACACAGAATAGTTTCTAATTTTACCAAATGAGGCTTGACGCTAATAAAATACATTAATTCTTATGGCAAGCAACTTTTTTGCAATGCTTACTGTTGTTTCATAAAATAGAATGTGTTTTAATTAATAATTGTAGCTTTGCCAAGCTTTGCTTTAATAATCAACAAGCTTGAAGGTTACTATCTTTGAATAGCATTACCATAGCAAAACTATATTATTTATCTGATCATTATTCCAACTTAATCCGATTTAAAAAAATCAATTGTCAATTTGCAGAACTGAACATGTTTGTTTGTCTGAACACAATTTTGATTTAACCAAATAACTAATATTTTAAAATAAATTAATGATATGATTCCTACTTGATAGCTTATTTTGTGCACAATATTTCCTTCAGTAATGTCATGCGACTTTTCATTCATGCTCTTTGGTTCTTAAATGGTTTTCTTTCTAAACACATTTTTTGGATTTTTTTACCTTTACTTTGATAATATTTCGCTCATATATATTTAAGATTTTGACCAATTTCAACGTGCTCAAACTGCATAAGATTTTTTTATTTTAGTTTATTACATAATTATTTAATGATCACTTGTTTTGCAGTAGTTTGACATTTAATCCATTTTGTTTTTAACTATTTTTTTATCAATTTCTACTATATGCTGTTAAAAAAAGTTAAATATTAAAAGAGGTGATAGTACAAATCACAACAAACTAAAGTCTTATAAACATGGGTTGTTATAGCAACGGTTTCGGAGATATGAAACATTATTTATTTTTATATATTTTTACAAAGAACAGAGTTATAGAAGATGTTCGAAGTGCCATTTTTAAACAGGCTCGACATTTTTGTCTGAAGGACATTTGTATTCTATCTAAAACCCCCTCATTGGCTTGGATTTCTTGGCATTTTTTATTATTTTTCACACACTAATAATTTCAAATATCCCCAAAAAAAATCAAAAAGGTTTAAATCAGGTAATTTTGCTGTCCATAAAACTGGTCTTCTCCTATCAAAACTGGTCCGCCGACCCACCCATGTGAGAAAAAATTGGTCTAAATGGAGCACCATCATGTTAAAACTGTTATCCAAAAGATCATACATTGTATTTTGCAGAAAGTTGAAATAAGCAGCGTCTGTTAATCGGATTAGTAAAACAACCTAGAAACCTGTCGCCTACAATACCCATTCAAATGAAAAACGCGTTTGATGTCCACATTCAATTACAGCATGCGAATTTTTGTCGGCTCAACAATGTGCATTATAAAAATTAACAACTCTATTTCGTGTAAACCTAATTTCATCTGTAAAAAAAAAATTGGCAAGAAACTGAGGGTCTTCAGCATTTTTGCGTAGAAACCAGCGACAAAAAACCAAACGTGCTTAATAATCAGTTAAATTTAAGGCCTGTACTTGTTGTACATGGTATGGATAGAGCAGCTGCTCGTGGAGGATTCTTCGAACAAAAGTTTCCTACCTCGGTTGATAATCTCCCTACACTCGTCCCTGGATTATGCTCTATCTGTGCTATAATTTTTTGTTTTTCTCTAGGAGGAGATACTGACCTTGGTTTGCCGGAAAGATATAGCACTGTTTTCAAAGTGAACCGATATCTCTAAATATCTGGTGAATTCTTCCAAACATACAATGTAAAGAAATTTGACAATTTGCATTCCCATTAGCACGACTATACATGAAATGCATGTTGGCTAATTTTACAATAGAGTAATTAGCCATAGCAATAAAAACTTGTGCACTAACAACAACTGTCAAAAACTGAATGTTTATTTCACAAAACATCAGCTAACTATAATAATAAAAAGCACGTTTTTGCAAAATAAAAAATGGAGACAAAAAGAATAATAAAAATATATAATGTACCACATCTCCAAAACCGTTGCTGTCACAACTCATATTTATTAAGACTTTTTTGTTTGTTGTGGTTCGTACCACCCCTTAAATTTTTACTTAAAAAATAAAAAATTAAATAGTTTTTTTTTAATTCATACATAAAAACTTATTGCGATTAGGAAAGCACATATGTAATATATATAAAAGATGTCAATCGACTAAATATAATTCTTTACAAATGACATTAATAACTAACAATACATTATTATTTTAGAATTTTGTTTTATACTTTGAATATAATTGAAATTAATTTAACGGTTTGATAATCAATTATTTTAGATAAAATCATATTTTTGTCTATTTTAAAAGATGATCTATTAACTCTATTTTATATATTTCAAATACCAAAAATGTAGCAATAAAATAAGTTTTCTGTTTTGCGCTTATTTATTAATTTACCTGGATAAGGTTCCGCACAGCATGGATAATATTTCTCGTGTCTTTCGGCTGGAACTCCAAGTATATCCCATTCAACGCTAGGATAATATTCCCTTAAATCTATACCTACTTCGACTTTATCTTCGCCTACTTTTTGGTTAATATGTTTTAAATCAATCTAGAAAGAAATAAGAAGCGTAAAATCAAATTTAATACTAAGTGAAAGTGAAGAAGACGCTTACCTGATTTCCATCGTACGTCCACGATCCAAATTTCATAAAGCATGTTTGCTGATCGAACGGAAAGTAGCGTACGTCAATTTCGCAGGACGATTTGAAAATCGCCGGCGGCGTCCACAATACTTTTCCGGTGTGGCGAAGAACAGCCTTCGTCATTGTTGTCACCACGTACTCACCATCCGCACTGAAAAGTACATGAGAACGAATTCGTTCTTTGTGAGTTTATAAAAGAAACTTTACATTGTTGCATGAATTATATGTATTATACATATTTATTTCACTATTTTGTTAGTTAATTAAACATTAAAATATATTATATAAACTTACTTGTTGTATAGAACAATATCGGGCAGCCAAATGTGTTCAGATGGGACATATAATTCGGTAACACCTCCATATTCTTGAGGGTCCCACATAAATTTATGATCTGTCCATTCCTTAAAAACAGAATCGCCAATAATTTCTCTTTTATTACCACTTTATACCTTTACTTACATGCTCCAGCCAAACGTTGGTTGTTAAAATTTGGTCCTTTAAATTCTAAAAAGAAAATCATAAATATTTAAACAACCCAATGTTATAATAGTATTCTAAAATTATTCAAATAGCAATAAATTAATAAAAACAACATATTACAATAAATTAATGAGCATATTTTTAATTTTGTTTGATAAACTCTAACGGATTTGATAAAAAATTTAAAATTACCTTGGTATTAGATGATATTATGAAACACGTGACTCAGATCAAAATGGGCGTTCACCCTTTACTTACACAATAATACAATATATACATAAAAAAGCTGGAAATAAATTTTTAATCTCCAGTTATTAAATTTTATTGTGATACTCATTTAAAAATAATAACAGGTGTATTTGTATTATATTTATTAATCTATATACTTAATTGAAATAATTTTAAAAAATAAAAAATAATTTTGACCAAATTTTAATTGTAAAATGTAATTTTACGTACCAATTCGATAAGTTGTGATAATCTTAATCCCAATTTGACCAATACGGTGTCTGTGTTATTGCTAACCGGTCTAATTAATCGATTATAGTTACTGAGTAAATCGTCATATAGTCTTTTTGCGTCAGGATTCGATAACGAAATATGTACAAAACATAATAAAAATATTAACAATAGTATTTCACGTAACATTTTAATATCACAAATGTAAAAATATTTGTATGTGTTATTTCACTAGCTTATATTGAAAATTAAACATGGTGTTTTCCTGTTTTCTTCTGTTTCACAAATTGTTTTTATCACATGTTTTAAGTGTTTTTTTTTTAATTTATGTTCTGATTGAACCCGTGTCTCTCATCATCTTTGCATTGTTGTCCGCGTAGGATGGACGGTTACTGGCTCAACTAAGGATGCTGCAGGATCAATAAACGAACGCGCGCACCGATCCTGGCACTCCTACGGGATAAAACCTCTAACCGATTCTAACACTTAAATAAAAGTATATACATTTATTTATGATTAATGTTTAAAAGCAGACATATTAATTTTTGATCGTAATCATAATCAGTAAATTTTTATTCAAAAATGGTTTTTTTAATAAATAATAAATAATAATAATAAATTAAATTGAAATTTTAAGAATATTTTAACCTGTAACCAGAATTTTTGTTTACCCAACTCAACTTCTTACTGTTTCAAAACAAAATTCGTACCAATTATTAAACTAAACAACAAATCTATATTTAAGTTTTCTTGTTTTTTACATAATCTTTTCAGAAAAAACTATGTTGTTGATATAGCTTCAAAAGTAAATTAGGATTTTTTAATAGATTTTATTTTGTATAAGTTTTACTTATACATATATAAAATTTATATACGTTTTTGTATTAAATATTGTTTTCAAGTATATAGAAAAGCATCTGAAACTACTCATCCTAAATTGACTAATAACTTAGTTATAACATCGTCGTAATGTTTACAGTTTCTACAAATATTTATTATATTGATAGTTAGAAATATTTACTTGTAGTACACAACTTGCTAAAAATTCTAACAAATGTTCACTGACAGTTCAAAGATATAAAACCAAAATTTTTTGGCATACTATAGAATATGCTTCTAAATTCAGTATTTCCCAAAACTCATAAATTGCAAATATTTAAGATCAATGTTTACAGAAAACTCGTCTACAATGTGATAGTTTTAACAAGTGTGCTTTTACTCGTTGAAAAAGAAATTTTTATGTTGTTGTGTACGTAGTATATACTTATTTAAAACTTAAAAAAAACTAGCATATGTTAATAGCAACAAAATTAAAGTTGTAGAGAACAAAAAATATATATAATCATATACAAACTATAAATATTAAATAGCCTAATGACATTTTGACGCACTAATATCAGGAACTTGACAAATAAAAAAACTTAGTTCTTTAGCTTTACTAAAATTGGTTGCTAACTTTAATCAATTTGTGTAAAAAAGTAATTGCCAAAAATAGACTTAGTTACGTTTGACAAATTAACTTTTTTCTGTAGAGCCTCTTTTATAAATATCACATGCCAAGATGATGTTAAAAAAAGATTTATTCCTTTCTAGACAAAGTTTGGGTAAATATATAGTACACATTTGATATATCTTTAATACACCTTTTTTATGTTGGAAAATTCTATGCATATAATTACGTAAGTATGTTATTTCAAGTTTAATACATTTTATAAACTAACTATATTTTGGTGTTCCAATGAATTGTTTTATTTATGGTTACATTTGTAGGATTGGCTAAATTGTGCCAACATTGGACGGTATTGCACTCTTACCATTAGCAGAGAATACAGTATGAGGGCGGGAACGATCTAGTCTACTCTATTAGTTGACTACTAAAAAAAAATACGCTCAATCGTAAAACTTGGTAAAAACATAAAATGTGAGAGACCGGTTTTGACGTAGTAAACAGGTAATTTTTTCTCGTTTATCAATACTACAAAATTTATAAGTGCATTAAGCACACTTATTACTACTAATATTCCATATACAAAGAGTCTCAATTGTTTGTTTATCTAGAAATAATCGAAATAACCACAACCTGCCAAAAGGCAGTCTTGCCGGTTTACAATCAAACTTGCAACCTATACATATTTGAATATGATTTTCTCAAGTTGATTTATTCTTTTCATTGTGACAGTTATGGGTATTTTTATAGTTTCAAAGTTTACACTGATGCGGGCAGTAACACTATTCTACCGAATATGCCAGATTTAACACTAGATGCTAATGTTTCCTAAGACTGTCACAAACTGTTCTGAACTTTGTTAATCACATCGTTTATTTTGATAATTTTTAAACAACATTGCCGCTGCTTGTTTTGGAACTAGATGCATATATACCTTGGGAACAATTTGTATTGGTCGCATTTCCAATTGCAAACTACCTAGGGACAAAGATAAAGTTATTTCAAAAACCAAAAAGGGATATTTTATTGAATTATCAGGAAACGCATATGGCGTAGATTTAAAATCGGTTTTGTGAAAAGTAAAAAATGTGCGACTTGCGTCAACATATGTCGGTATAGTTTCATTCAAAGGCATTTATAGTAATTTACCACAATCAAAAGTAGCTAGATTCAATCGGCCGACTAGAAAATATACAGAGATTGACTGTCCAAATATTATCAAAGAGTACAGCTACCACATGGGTAGTGCAGATTTGATGGGAGGACTAATTAGAAGATATCACATTTTCCTGAAGACACAAAAATAAACATTGCGTATATTTTATCATTTGCTAGATATGGCTATGGTAAATGCATATCTTTTATTCAAACGCATTCATTCCAAACACAAACTAAGAAGATCTATGTACCTAAACCTGAAGTAAGATTTGATGGAATCGATCATATGCCAGATATTTTTGAAAAAATTGAACCAGAAAGAGTTTTAGAAAACTGTGGTAAAACTAAAACTAACAAAAATGACAAGAAGTTGGTGACCTTGTTCGTAAAAAAAATAATTCATATACATGGTTTAAAAAACAAACTTATTCACATGTATACATAGCATAGTGATGGATTCAAAACTATGATTGATTTTGTGGTGTATAATGAAAGATTGAGAAGTTTAACTAGAGATATTTAGGCGGTACGTGAAGCTGAATGTAGAACTGTTCATTATTTTATGAACCTTGGTCGTACACTTTATTAGAAAAGGACGAAACAAAACTAAAGAAGTAAAGAGTAACGGTGAAAAATTTTCAAAACTCTTAAAGAAAAATTTGTTTAACAAGAGAAAGAATTAAATAAAAAAATAATGAATAAAAACATTAAAACTGTGTAAAATAGATTAAAAGTAAAAATAGTTGATTGTGCAAGAAATGTGTGTAGACTCACGATGGCTGGAAATATAAAGAGAGATGGATGGTGGAATGAACAGGTAAAACTAGCAATAAATAATAAAAAAACTGCATACAATAAGTGGATTGCAATAAAAGTGAAAAACAAAAGTACAGAATAATTAAAAAAAAACTGATTTGTGGGTAAAAAGCAAAACAAGAAGAGTGCAAGAGAAAAGTTTTGGTATTTTTCTAAACAACTGTGCAAAAATGGTTAAACCAAAGGTGTAGATAAAATTACGAGCAAAATGTTAAAGTATGGAGGCATATTAGTTATTGATAAATTGATTGGCTTACTCAATTTATGCTTTAGAAAATTGACAGTGCCAAATGATTGGAAGTATGCTATAATTGTTCCTTTGTAAAAAAGTAAAGGCAGTAAGACTGAGTGTAAAATTTATTGTACTATTAGTTGGTTGAGTATCCCAAAAAATGTATTTAGAAAGGTATTGATTAAAAAAGTGCTCAAAATAACAACTAAGAAGATTTGAGAAATGCAATGTGGGGCTGCATGGATCAAGTTTTTATACTTCAATAATTGATTGAAAAATGCATGGCAATAAAAAAAATGTTTAATTAAATAAGCAAACGTATGTTAAGAAACGTTTTAAAAAAGTATGGGGTAAATAAATCCATAGTAAATACTATTGTTGCTATATATGATGGAAACAGAGCGTGCTTTGGGGTGGATAGTACACTGAGCAATTGGTTTAACATAAAACAAGGTGTCAGGCAAAGACATAACGCATGTCTCCGTGGTAGTTTAATATAGTTATGAATAAATGCATAAGAAATGCCTGTGGAGAATAGATAGATAATATAAATAGTTCTGTTGTACGCTGATAATGCTGTAATAGTGTATATAAATAAAAATTACTTACAGAATGCACTAAACCTACAGAATGTTGCAGCAAATGAAATAAATCTCTGTATAAATGTAGCAACAAAAAAATTATTGTCTTTGATAAAGGCTGAGTTGTCAGTAATTGTAGAATCGGGTTAAATGGTGAGTGCTTTTACGTATCTAACTAAAAATGTTTAGATAGAGAAATTGAGAGATAAGTAAATGCATTGCGGAAAGTAGTTGGAAGTATGTCTATATTGTCCAAAAAAGCAAAGATAGAAGTTTATAAAAGAGTGTTGACACCAACTGTGATATATGAATTTAAAGCATGGATATGTTAAAAGAAACACAAAAGTAAAACAAATGTATGTATGTATATATGTATGTATGTATGTATGTATGTGTGTATGTATGTATGTATGTATGTATGTATGTATGTATGTATGTATGTATGTATGTATGTATGTATGTATGTATGCATGTATGTATGTATGTATGTATTAAATAACTACAAAAGTATTATTACAAAGATTTTATAACATAACTTTTCTGAATTAAGTATATAAAATATTATATGTGAGTTGTAGGAATGCGCATGATTTTATTTAACTTCTTAGAATAATTATAAGATAATCAATAAAAAAATGACCAATAATACTCTGACGTAACTATAATTTTTTTTGGCAATGCTTTGTTAGTTAATCTTAAAAAAAATAATTGTCAAAGTGCGTAGTAATATTAGTGAACTATTAGTTTAATTAGATTATACTTAACAATTGATGTAGGTAAACAGAATTTAAAACAAAAGTAGATTTTTTATTGTGGCACTGTATACATTTTTAAGAAAGTACGCATTAACAAAAAACTTTTTTTAACTGTTTTTTTTTTGGTTTATTTTTAGAACAACAAAATTATTAATATTAAAAGTTATAGAATTAAAAATACTCTTTAAAAACATCAATGAGTGCAACTAGTGTAACTATTGTTTTTTAGATATACTACGTATTTTAAATCTTTACAGGTAGGTCACTATCTAAATTGTGGTGGTTTTAAAAGATAGTTGTTATGCTTTAAACTCACGTTAATTTTGTCGTTGAATTTAGCAATTGTGCGACTACTGACTACTAACTTTAAAAGAAACAATTTTTTCATATTGCTTTTATAATTTAATTTTAAATTTAAAAAAAAAACAAATTTTAAATATTGAAATAGAAATACATTTTTTGAGCTTATCTCTATATATTTTTTTTTATTCCAAAAACTATTTTAGGTTTCATATTTGTGTTGCCACCTCATAGCTACCTTTGCAAATGTACTTGTATATTAACTACATAATAAAAGGTGATTTAGTTTGAGCTTCCACATGAATGTTTAAAAAAAAACATTCAACAAATTTACAAAATATATATTTTTTAAGTCGACTCATTACAATCACACATAAGAAACATCGCGGCACAACGCAGGCTCAATGCCGCCTACTTTGCGCCAAATTTCTTGTTTTAACTCTGCAATGGTGTTTGGTTTGTTAAAACCAGTGTTTTTTGATATCAATATCATTTTTAACTAGTTCTATAAAAGTTCTGTCATCATGCTCCGTTAGCGAACTGAATTGTTTGTAACATAAATGTTTGCATTGTCTTTAAAATATACGCCATATAATTTAGGCAAGTTGTCTATTTTTTATCGTAAAATCGGCAAGTAAATAAACTTTTTGTGATAAGAAAGATCTGTTTTTTTGTCTGTTTTGATTAATTTGACAAATGTAACAACACAGAGGTCTCAACTACTTCCGGTTTTAATTACTATATTTAAAATTTATGAGCTCATCATCTAATCTACTGAGCATACAAATTCGAACATATTAACTAAACATGGGTTGTATTGACCCAATTGTTACAAAACTTTAATTAATAGTGATTTTTGTTTTTTTTTTTTTTAATTTTTATCATTTCTAATATTTGGATATTGTAGAGAAATATATGCTTAACTAATTTTAAAAAAAATAGCATTCATATACATTTTTTACAAACAAGGGCAGCTCTGGTTGCCGGTTTATTTGTCTATTTGTTCCTATTTTTGCCATAAAAATACTTTGAAGCACAACAATTATTTGTATTTTCCAAATTAGGTTTAATTTGTTTACTATTAGAGTAATTATTTTAATTTTTGCTTGATTGTTCAGAATCGGTGTCGTGTTCACTTTGGAGCAGACAGTTTTTATCTTCGTCGTTATGAAAATCACTATCTGTTTCTTGAAACCGTTTTATTACTGTTTTTTAAAAGTCACTATCATCATAACGTACTGTATTGGACAAACAAGCTTTAAAAGCCATTATGTAATAAAAAAATTCAAATATAGTATAACTTATTTACTGACCATGGGTCAATCTGACCCAAGTGATTTTTTTTGGTGCGCACATATACGTCAACGCACTGCCGAACACATGCTAACTAAACAGGTTGACTAATTTGTAAATACAAAAATTCCTGTAGCTCGGAGAATTACCGACAAAGAATAGCAGCTACATAAAATTTTGCTTGAGTCATTTTGACCCATGCTCAGTAACTAAGGGTTAAAATTTTAACTTTTAATTACAAAATTTTTTTTTAACCAAACTTGAACTTTATTCTAAATTGATTTATAACATTAACTTTTTTTGTTGCTTTTTTTTCTTTGTTTAAAAATTTAAGATCCTTTTTTTTTCTTTTAGTTTTTAGATAAACTGATTCATTTTTAGCACTGGCAGCGTTTACAAAATATTTTTAATTTTTATAAATGCATAAGAAACTCAAGATACATAGAAGTCTAAGGCTAAAATGCATCAAATGGTTTATGCTTGTATTTAGGTAAAATTACAAATAAAGTAAAACAAATATTAAAACCGTGGAATACAAGACACATTTATTCAACTTTAATAATCAACAAAAATCTTTTATTTTTATATCGTTAAAGAAATGTAAAATAATAAAACTCACTTCATCAAAAAGTCAGTAACAGAGTTTAAAAATAATATTAATCATATTGTTAAAATTTGTTCTTCAATGCAAACTATATTTTTGTGTACATTATCTATTATGGTGGCGTAACGTTTTCGCACTTTAAATTTCATTCAGTTTTTTTCTTTAATTACAAATCATAGCTCATATCAACAGATTAATGTCAGTCTAAAATATATTTAACAAACTGAGTCGTAATGCAGTTAGTTAAATAAACTGGTTTAAAATATACTATAAAACACTATTGTCTACTTTAATAAAAAATTAATTTGATTTATTATGTGTCTGAAAATAAGCAATAATTTATTGATTGTAGTAAATAAAAAATATTTAATATACAATCATTTAAAACAATTATAAATCAGTATTAAAAGTATTTCAAATTTAAACTATTTTTAATAATTTATAAATTATATGCTTGTAGTCCTGCCTTCCGTAAAAATAGTTAATTTGATCGTAAATGACCACAATTTATAAACTTATTACATCACAATTTAAAATCTTTTAATTCTAATGATTCGTTTTTGAATAGCACATTAGTAGGTAGGTATATACCTGTACACTAATTGCTTCGTTTAAAATTGCCGCCGTCAGATTGCTTACTTTTAACACTGTTTTAATGAGTGCCGCTTTCATTATATTCGAATTACTACTGACGAGAAAAGGCAATTGAGATTTCCAACAGTTTTATAAAAAAATTTACATGACAGGTAAAAACGACCGTTTAATTAAGATCTGTGACTTCGAAAATATCATTATTAAATAATAGTAAAAATAATAATTAATTGATTTGAAATTAAGATAGGATTGACTAATTGCAGATATAATTCAATGTATATATAATAAATATAATAAATCATAATAATTGTTCGAATTGATGTTTTTGCCAAAATACTACCCATTATTTATGGGGTCTGTGGAATTTATAATCGTTAATTATAAATGTCATGCGATATTTAGCCGGTCCAATTAAAGAATGAAGCAAACAATGCAAGCGGACAGGAAGCGCTTCGACCTTGGCAGCAGAAAAATAGAAAACTTCGTCAATTGATGTATTCAGTTGTAACGGAAATGGTCGGTGGTTCGACATGAATTTTCCACACCTGTACAATTGTTATTATGATATATAGGTCAACCATGAAGGATTTATTTATACATATAAAATAATACGTAGTAAGCATAATTTAAAAACATCATCATTGTAGTTGAAATGAGTCAATGAACAAATAATAAGACAAACTGAAAATACGAATCAACTAATTTTAATTTACAATTTATTTTAGGTACTTTAATATTATTTTATTCAAGAGCAGTCAAATATGAACGAGTTCATCGGCTAAGCGTTGAGAAAGACTGTGGGGCGTTCGATGGGGCTTAAAATCAGAGTCAAAATTTGTATGCAAAAATAGTGTTTTTAAATGGAAGAAACTTACTACTGTGTCTAGTTTTATGTTTTTTGTCCGGTGAGAAACTTTATAACTATTCGTCGTACAACAGAGGCAGGATAGCTAATTGAAAGCAAGTAAAATAAAAACTACTAGACATAATGAGTACTAAGTTTTTTTGGGCCAACGTAAAAAGTTGTAAAAATAAATTTATGACAAAAAGCATGCTAATTTGTTTTAGCAGCATGATGCATGATGTGATAAAATTTATCAAATAATATCAAACATATTAGACAAACATGTTCTAAAAACAATTCTACATAAGTTGTCATCTCAGTGGTTCAGCACTAATCTATGTAAACTACTAAGTAGTGCTGAAAAAAGCGTTCACAAGTTATATAATCAACATAAAGTTAATTATTATTAGCAAAAGTATTCCAATCATAAAACAGAAACAAAACGCCGCATTTCATTGAAAAAGAAAAAAGTTAACTACTGCAGCTGAGGCAAAATTCAAAAGTGATCCAAATTAATTTTGGTTATACATTAATCGCTTTTTGAAAACAGTTTAAGAATTCTACCATTTATAATGAAACTATGACGTTAGACCAACAAGAAATTGTATACTCTTTTGCTAATTTATTTGTAACTTTTATAAAAATTTATTAAAATATTCTAATTTCGTTAATAATACTACTTTATTTAGAATTAAATTTATATTATCCAATAAAGTTGTGCAAGCTTCTAAACGCTTAAAAGCAAAATACACGTCAAGTCTTAATGGCATTCCTTCTTTCTTGGTCAAAAACTGCAATACTGTTTTAGCAGATCTACAACATTATTTGTTTAACTTGATATTGAAATTTTCAACAATTCTAAAAATATTAAAATTGCTCGTATCAGCCAAAAATTAAAAAGAAAAAAATTGAGATGACATCAAACTATTATCCAATTGCTTTAATTAACAAATTTTCTAAAGTTTTTGAACAAAAAATAGAAGAATGGCTTTATTTTGGTGCAAAAAGTCTAATAACCAGCATGGTTTTGTCAAGAAGAGATCTATTGCTTCAAATTTGCTGTTTCACAGAGTTTGTTTCTACAGTGCTTGATGTGCGACAGCAAGTGGATGTAATATACACAAATTTCAGTAATGCATTTGATACTCTACTTCACGCGATTATAATAAATAAACTACGTTTTTTGGATGCGATAAGAATCTTTGTAATTTATTATAGTTATATCTTAACGACCGACTTCAATATGTTGAAGTTTTAAACTTTAAATGCACTAACTGTCCAGCATAGTGGTAATTTTTAAGAGTTCAACTTAGGGTTATTAATTTTTATTACTTTTATAAATTATAATTTAAAAAAATTATCTATTCTATATGCCAACAATTTAAAAATATTTTCTAGAATTTCAACTATGGCTGATTGCACATTACTTCAATCTGACATTGAAATAATATCTATGTGGTGTAAAACAAACTACTTGCAAATAAATATATCAAAATGCTTCACAATGACATACTCTTGCAAAAAATCAAATATAGTTTATGATTATACCATTGACAACCAACATTTATAAACGATTACGTTAAAATCTTGGTGTGCTGTTTGATAGTCAATTAACATTTAGTAGTCACATAGACAACATTATCAACGCTGCATTAAAATGCTAGGATTTATTATTACGCTCTAGAAAAAGTTTAAAGACGTTATTTGAAGAAATAAATACTTAGTTAAAGATAAAAAAAGTGTACATCATATAGTAAAAAATGTATAACTGCAAAAAAGAAAACTGTATGCTTTGTTTTTAAACCTGAGGACGGGCTTACTAAGTAAAGAACACTGCAGACATGTCGTCTGAAAAAGAAAAGACAATTTTGTAAAAAGAATGAAAAACGTGTATGTAGACACTGTTACTAGGGTAAGTGTAAATAGTAAAACAAGTAAAAATGTTTGGACAAAGACGTTTAAGTTAAAAAATTTATCAATTGATCCAAACCAAGTATTCTTTCACACTAGTACAACCAAGCATAGATATTTTTACAGTTATAAATATATTATTTTAAGTTAAATAATTTTTTATTCATTATTGCTTAACTACTATGTTTCATATTATATACACGGTGTTGGACAAAAAACGTACGGCTGAATAACTCCGTTAGTTTTTAACCAAATTGAATAATTCAAAAACGATTTTAAATGGTTCTTTGAGTACTATTGAGACGGGTACACACATACAATTTTATTTTTAGTATAGTTGTTATGACAACCAACTTTATTTTTTTAAATGACAACATATATTTTTAAATTATTTTTTTTTTTAATTTGTTCCACGAGGTCTAGATTTCTTTGTGTTTAATCTTTCTTTAAAGTGATCACACGAAAATCAATACGTATACACCACAATTTTGATGCAGAAAGTTGCACATGTTTTCGCGATTTTTAAAACTTGTAGTTTTCAGATCCCAAAAAAGTGCTGCCACACTTTGTTGATTTTAGTCAAAATTTCAGTAAATACTCTACAAGAAAAAATATTCATATGAGTAATTGAATATTGGGCCTTATCATAAGGTTTTTAATAGTAAAAAATTGTCAAAATTAGGGTTATTTCAAACAAACCTTATAGTTCCAAACAAATACTCAATTGTAAAAATGTTTCAATATGTGTGAATATATTACTTTTTATATTCATAAGTCATACTTAGTACGAGAAGCACTGCTAAAGTTTGCGGAATCAAGTACTGCCTGTATTGCCAGCGTTCTGCGATTGTCATATTTGTAAAATTTTACGTTTTTAACTTATAATATAGTTGACAGTTTGATTTCAAACTGCTCGGTTTTGTCACAACATAATTTAACGAGAGTAATAATTGTGTGAAAAATGAAAATTTCGAATCGTGACTTCTGAATGATGGTATTTTATTATTTTCAATACGGTTTAACACCGCAGCAATATGTGGAAAAACTTAGTTTGTTATTAGGGGGTGAAGCACCATCTAAAACTATGGTTTACAAATAGCTCGCAGAATTCAAGCATGGAAGACCAACGTTTGATGACAATCTTTGCGAAGGTCGTTTATGCACCTCTGCTGTCGCGAAAAATATTGATGCTGTGCGTGAAATGATTTTGTCAGATCGGCATGTGACTTATAGTGAGATAGAGGCATCCTTGAGCATTGCAGCAAAACAAATACATACAATTTTCATAATCATTTGCAAGTCAGGAAGCTTTGCAGTCATTGGATCCCACACAATTTGAAAGAAGAACAAAAACAAGCACGTGTCAGGTGGTGCAAGGAAAAGATGTGATCATGAACATAGTTGCAAAAACTCAAAAAAAAAAAAAAAAAAAAATGATGAAAAGTTTAGAAAGATATTTTAGAAAAAAAAGTTAACTAGAAAAAAACAAAAATAATGGTGTTCAAAAAAAGAAGCAAAAGATAAAAATGAAAGACTGAAAATAGAACAAGCAGAATACTGTGGAAGTAAAAACTTTTAAACGTTTAGGATATGTATTTTGTACAAATAACAGCAATAACAAGCATATCAAAGAGTTGGTTTGAAATGCAAATAAAGTAGTGAAACAAGAATGAGGAATAAGTGGAAGAAAATTTGATTGTATAACAATAAAAGGGCTTACGTTTGATAGTTTAGTTAGAAGTATGATATTTTACGAATCAGCAATATGGAAAAAAAAGAAATAAAAAAAAAAAAGTTAATAGTAGAAGCAGAAAAAAGCAATAAACTACAAAGAAATAATGAGACAGAGACATAAATGCAAGTCAAATTTTGCAAGAATGCATAAAAAAGGAAATAAAAGCCAAAAAAAACGGAAAGCTGGGAGAGATCAGGAAAAACTATTACAATAGTTATGCTAACTAATAAATTGAAAAAAAATCATTCTGAAATACTTTTGATTATCTATGGAAGCAATTTGTATTTGTATTGCTAAGTCTTTTTTCAGTATTAAAATTTTCATTAACTAGGTTTGTGACTATCTAGTCTATATTTGATTGTATATTTGTAAATTTGGTTATTGCTATTATATGCATTTGATTAACTATTAAATAGCTATTGTATTTATATGTATAAGTGTACAAACCTCTTCTATTATTTTTAATGTAATTAATTTGTATTTTAATTTTTTATTGAGTTGTAATTTTTTTTATATTGCCGGTATTTCAAAAGTATCTATTGAGTTTATTTAATTGATCAGTGTGACTAAATAATAAAACACATTGCTCATTTAAAGTCTGTTAAATTTTTTAGTTCATATTATAAAAAAAAAAACTGACCTTTGTTGGTGGTTTTGCAACATCTTCTACATAGCCACATTAATGTGTTTCTGTTTAGTAGACTCCTTACTATTTAGTTCGGTGCAGCAGAACTCATGTACTAATGATTATTAAAACCACTGCACTTAACAATAATTTAGGTACAAACAAACAACACTTTAAGCTAGATTGGAATGATTATTACACTTTTTCTACTACTAGGCTATCTACCGATGCCAAACGTTAAGATATAGACAATATTGCCACAAATTCAGCGATTCTTACCAAAGTTATTGGATTCATTAACGTGCATGCAAAATCAAGACAGCACGTCCGCCGTGTACTGACAATGTTGCACCTATTATAAAATCTTTTTTTATCTAGAGAAAGACATACTTATGACAAAATTTATTATAAAATTTATTCACTTGTATTCGATTCGCAATAAATGTAAAATATCTTTACAAAACAAAATACAATCCCAAACCAACTTTTTGAATATACAGGGAGTTTATAAATGAATGGGATTATGTAATCACTTTAAATGTGCCGCTTTTGTTAAATTGTTCACTAAACTATTTGTTTTGACAGATCAACTTTGACAGCTGTCAAGCAAACATATGAAAACATATGAAGTATAGTGGACGATTTTAAAAAGGCGGCATATTTAAAGTGATTACATAATCCCATTTATTTATAAACTCCCTGTATTTATTACACACAAATATCAGTTTTTCAAATATTTTGAAGAAATGACAAATAATATTTATACATTGAGTTTGTTTAAAGCAGAGTTTTATTGCAGTAATCTTTATGCATAAATCTACAATGCTTCATTAATGGTCGGCTGTATTTCTTTTTATTCGTCGGTTGGTGTTGGTCGAGGAATAATCTCGCGTCGTGTGTTGTTTTGTGTGTGTATGTTGAAGAGGCGCATTACGATGGACGAGCCTGTTTATGGCAGACTGAAAAGACATCGTGAGCGGGCGTTTAAAAGGTATGAGGTAGGTGCTGTCGGGCAGAAAACAGAATGGGCAGAATGCAAGAACAGTAAGTGGGTAGAGTGGGTATAGACGAGGCCGTGAGAACGCGATAGTTCCCAGGCGCGCGACCGGCGAGACTGGACACCCGCACCGGACACCCCCGAACAACGACTGACGACAACATATTGGAAAATATATTTATAAAAAACAATTACAATTTAAAATATCACTTGAATTAATTGAATTGCAATTGAATTAGTTATAAATAATAATATGTATAGTTGTTTACTTTGTTCTATTTTATGCTGTATTCGTTATTTATTATATTATATTTATAATTCAAATAAATCTTTCATTCTCGAAAAGTACAATTATTCTGTGCAAAACAAAGAATATATTTTTATAAATATAGAAATAAATTGAAGGAAAGCATATTTCTAGAAAGATCCACCTCCATGATATTTATAAAATAAGTTAATGTATCAATAAATACGTTGGTAGTTCCGACTGGTTCGGGCCCACATGCATGGACAGTGTCACCTCATCGAAAGCAGCCGGCACCCAATGCTTCCACCCACCCAGTCACCAACAAACCAAAGTCGCGACTTTATCGGTTCGAACTCTATACTACTAAAACGACCTTGGGCGTTACTATTTTATTACACTCTTCCAAAGAAATGGTCATTAAATCCTAACAGCTATTAAATAACTATACAAGAGTGCATCTCAAAATAGTATGTAAAATATAACAAATTGTCTCTCAGAAGGTGCATACTATTTTGATGATTAATTATTGTAATTATAGTTTTTTGGAGATACATATATAAAAAATAAGTAAACTGTGAAACTAGTAAAATATACGATAAATTTTTACTCATTTCAAATTTACTTTTAAATATGTTTATTTTCTTTATAAAACTTTGTATGTGTGTATATGAAATAATTTTTATTACTACTACTATATGATAAAATTAACATTGTTTATGTATTTGTGTTATTTAGATTTATTAGTAAAGTGAATTAATTACATATTTAAATATAATAATAAAATCAATTACAATAAAATAAATTTGAGATAGTTATAAACTTGAGAACATGATTAGTGCGTTTTTCTGAGTAAATAATGTAAATAATAATAATAATAAATGATATTTATTGTTAAAAAAAAATACACAAAAAATATAATAGTATCGACAATAAGGTACATGATCAGATTAAACAGTTAAAATCACTATCCTCTGGGCTTCCTATTGAACCTTTACACATAAATACATAAAAATAAAATATTAAGAGTAAATATAAAAAAAAGCAACATGTTACACTAACAAATTTAAATTTAAATTTAAATTTAAATTTAATTTAAATTATCTAATGCTATATAAATAACATTATGTTGGATTATTTTAATGTTATATGTATTTAAATATTATATTTATCTTAAAAATTTGAGAACTATACTTTTAGAAGATAATGAATTAGGAATGCTATTTTGTTTGTTGATAGTCTTGTTAAAAACATCTTTTACACGTTTTGATATGTACTACATTCAGTGAATAATATTACAATTAAAATTAATAATGCGCTTCCTATTTGATTGCGCAGGTAGAGATCACTTTAGAGCAGGTCATCAAAAGTAAAAATAAATACAAAGTTTAGTGTTTCGTAGATAAGTATAGAGTAAATTCCATTAATTCACAGATTGGCAAACCGCTTACAAAATTGAAAGTAGTTTATGATATTTAATCAACCTGACATTGATCTAACTTTTGCTTTACAAACTAATTTTATTATTATTTGTGATCTAAAAAAAAAATGAATTATTTATCAGCATCATGAACAAAGAAAACACCTTTTTTTCTGTTTGACTAAACCAAACGTAAACAATAATTATCCAGATTGCTTTAATCTACGACATTTTGGTTATCATCTTGAACATTTATTTGCTGACCAACAAGGTGTTTGTGCTTACGTTTAAAATTTACTAGTATATTCTAGATTCAAGCGATTGAAATAATAGCATATTTTTAAATTAAATCGTACAAAATTATTTTTAGAATAGTCATCTATTGTTTACCAAATAAACCAACACTAAACTTATTTGATAATTTTAATAGATTTCCTAAATAAACCACATAAAATCTAAAATTATGTTTTGAAGAGAAATTGGCTAACTTACTCATATTTTGCAACACTTTTTGGCTAACTTTGCAATTATTAGTTATATTTAATGACTACTTTTATATAAGTATCTCTAAAACATTTTTATTATTTTAGTTTAATTGTTTTCTGCTTATGTTCCACATATTACAAACAAAAAATAAGACTATTCAACAAATTATCAAACGTTGTACTACTATCTAGTAGACAAAGCAATAAAAGGCAATAAACATGAAACAAAAAACATAAAACAAATTTTAAATCGTTCAGATCAAACTTAAGATTCTAAAATTGCTTGTAAACATTCTATTAAAATCTAATACAATCTAAAAATATTAGCATTAAAAAGACCAAAATTAATTTAGTTTTTTAACTTTTAATAAAACTAATAAAAAAACAACAAACAAACAAACAAGCTTTTGAAAATCTACATAATGACCAACTTATACCCAAATAAGGCACAACTTCAATCAAAGTGTTTCTGGCTGCGTTTACAAACAACAAGTATATTTTAAACTGACAACATTTCAATCTCAGGTATTTCTAAAAAAAATATTTTTTCAAATAAAGCATTTTTGTAAATATGAATGAACTTTTTTAATTATTTTTTTAAAAGTTTTGATTGGCGTTTTCAAGGTAACTACAATAATGCTAAAATTTAATTAAATTTATATATATACAGTTTGATTAGTAAATTCCGCACTTAAAAAAGCATTTTATTTAGATGTGCAGAAAGAGATCAATTTATAACAGACTAGCGCAGGTAGTGTTTTGATATATGCTTAGACTGAGTTTAAGTTTAGTCCTCTGTGGATTGTAAAACAAGTAGAACTAATTCACTGATCAGAAAACTTCCCATAAAGTCAAACACGGGTTATAATACGTATAAACTAGCAGAGGAAGGTCTAGTCTGTTTCACAAACTAATTGAACAAGCTAGCATTGACCTAACTTATATAGTTTAAAAATTAATAATTTAAACATAAAAAACTCTATATTCTCATATAAACCATCATGATTGTTAATCATTTGCTAAACAACAAAGCGTTTGTATCTAGATTTATAATATAATAACATATTTATTAAAACAAAACTTTTTCTATGACCTATTTGAAAATTTCAATAGGTTTTTTTAAGGTAACTTCAGACACATTTGTTAGATTTTAATGTATATATTACTAAATGACGAGGCTAAAAACTATATCTTTTTGCTTCTTATAATCTTACTCAGCACATTGATTAACTCATTTACTTTTTTTGTAATGAGTTTTTTTGAAAACTAAGAACAAAATTATTTTATCTCAGATACACAATATGGATTTTGATCAAAACGTTTTTTCTGACATATGTTAGTTACAAATGGAATTCTACAAACAAAGAAAATCTTATAGTAACTCTAGACATTTTTAAAGCATTTGATGGAGTGTGGCATTCTAATTTTATTAACAAGCTCTATTGTATAGGTCTTGATCACAAATTTGTAATTCTTCTTTGACGACAGAAAAATTATAATTAAAATTGATGGTTTTAACTCTGACCCCAAAATTACAAATGTGTTTTTTAAAGTTCTGCTTTTTTGCCGACTCTATTTTAGATTTACATTAAAAAACTTCTTCAAGTAACCAAAAGTTTTATTTATAGTTTTGCAGATAATAGCACTCTATATACTTTATATTTTTCAAAGACTATATTGAAAATATGACAATATTAAGATTTTCTAGGTCAATAAACAAAGATCTTGAAACAATATTTTAGTCGGGTATTCCCAATTTGTTAAACAAAAATCTCAATTTCTCACTGGTTTAAAACCAAATCTGAAGTCAATACCAAATATTAAACTAAACAACATTTTGTTTTTTAAGGGTTACATAATTTTACTAAAACTTCTGTAGAACAACCATGTTGTTGTCATAGCATCAAAAGTATTTAGAAAATTACTATTTTGTAATAGATTTTTTACTTTAGTACAACTTTTGCATATAGATCAAATTTTTATACGTTTTTATATTAAATATTGCTCCTAAGTATAGGAAAGAACATTTAAAACTACACTATATATTCTAAATTTAATGTATCTAAAAACAAGTTATTTGAATCAATGCCAATCCAAAATTGACTAATAATTTATAAAATACCTTACAACATTGGCGTAATATTGCCATCTAAAGAAGTATTTATTTGTAGTACAAAGCTTACAGAGTGCTTAAATCTTGCCTTTAATGTGATAGTTTAGGTATTTTTATGTTGTGATATATATTAGGTAATTTCTAAAATTTCACATCAATGAAAACAGATATTGTAAACATTTTGTTTTGTCAAGTTTTTGTGACATTTTATGGTGTCTTCTTAGACTAAAACGTCATAAAATTTTTAATTAAAAAAAATCAGTATTTTAAAGAATATCTATAAGGGTATAGTAGCAGTGTATGAGTGTAAATAGTACAAACAAGTGCAATCTGTTCTTGATGACTCAAAGTGTGAAAGACTTCTAGAAGCACAAACTGACAAAATCACCAACAAAATTGAAGAATAAAAATTTCAGTTATTGCTAGACAAATAAGTATATCAAAACGAGTGCTTTTAAAATTCTACATGCTCGGTCATGTAGACAACTAATTTGCAAAAAACTGTTTTATTACAAAATTGTATTATAAAAATCTTTCAGTTACATTTTTGAAACTTATATTACTTAATTAGCCTTAGCGACTGCATCAGTTTGTAATGTAGCGTCCCATGTGTGACTTTATGGTGGTTGGGCATTGAGCGATGAAATTGACAAAGTTTATTATAATAGATTTTATACCTCCAAACAAACGATTTTGTCCGTTTATGGACAAGAGAATCAATAAAGTTAGTAAAAGTGCATTTAAAATGGCTATAATCTAAACTAAACTTTTTCCTTCTTCATTCACAGAACTATTTCTAACATTATATTCTTTGTTAGAAGTTCAAAATATAATGCAAAGTAAAAAAATACAAGAATGTTTGTTTTTGAGAAATATTGCGGTGATAGTTAAGCCACATAAATTTTAAAATATTAATAAATATTTTCAAGCAATTGATTTTATGGTAGGCCACTGTTGAAGAATGTACACAAAACCTGGCGTTGCAAAACATTGTTTACTTTAAGCGGTTAACTTGTAGAACAATCCCATAATCTTGACATTTAATTCTGAAAAACTTTTTAAATCGTTCAAATTTTACTTTTTTGTTATAAAGTTGTTAACCTCAAGTATATATTATATTTTCAGTAATGTAATAATTAGTAAAGTAATTATTATTTTTCTTGGTTTCAACAACTTTTGATAATATATTCATAACACAGAAAGTAAAGAATATACCGTGTATCCCTGAATATATGTAACAAGAAGTATAATAAACACAAATCTTTTGAATTTTGGAATGGCATTTGGGAATCCAATCCTGCTTAATGTAAAATTAAAACATACTAAAATTTAATTGAATCAGTCTTATACAGGGTGTTTTATAAGCAATTTTGTAAAAATCATCAAAAATAAAGTACATTTGTTTTTTAATTTACAAAAAAAAAATACTAAGAAAAGATGTTTAGAATGTAATTTTATACCATCATACCAAATTTCAAAAATATCAACAACAATTTAATATTCTTAAACTTATTCAATAAATTAAAAAATATTTTTAATTGAGAAGCGTCAAGTGGGCCATGGAAACAATAATGGATAGACACCACGGTGCACTTCTATAAAAAAAACTGAAACATTAATAACTGTCAAATGTAATCAATACTGAATAAGCTCAGAACAAAAGAGCAAATGGTATTAACACTGCGCAAAAAAATATATTGTACAATGTTAAGGCATTGACAGAGAATATTTACTAAAGGATTTAGTAAGGCAATGTAATAAAAGATTTCTAGACACTGTTTTGTCGCGTACTACGGCTATGAAAACAATTAAAAAGTTTTTGACTACTGGTAATGTTCTTAACATAAAAAGAAATAAAAAGGAATATGATGAAGATGATGCTGTAGTTATTATATCGCATGACTCAGTTACAGAAAATTCAAAGATGCCACTAAGAGAGAGATCAGGTATCACTAATATTAACAAGTTTGAACTTCAGAAAGTTTATACAGCAAAAGGGCATATAAAGCAAATTTTACACATACCCTCAAAAAAGGAAATACCGGATAAAAATTGGATTTTTGTGTAACTATTGAGGAAAAATGATAAAAAATTATTTTAGAACTGTCGGTATTTGGCTTCTGAAAACAGAAACTTTACAATTCATAATAGAAGGCAATATTACAAAAAAGTAAATGGTGTGCCGTTTCTTATCACGTTGGAATTATTGAACCTTATTTCATTGAGAGAAAATTAAACCAGCATACTTATTTACAGCTTCTTCAAAGATTTTGTAACAAATATTTTGATATTTTAAGAGAAATGCCTATACTGTATTTTAAACATAATGGCTGCTCTAGCCACTCCACAAAAATAGTTAATGAATGGTTAATTTTACATTTTGAAAAAAAATGGATTGCCAGAAACTAGACTAAACTCATTATGTGGCGCTAAGATCACCGGACTTATCAATATTGAAATTCTTCTTATAGTGTTGCGCCAAGCAATTGGTTTACGCTGAACCACTTCCAAACGATGCAAAAATATTAAAACTGATAATTATAAACACTATAAACTCCATACCATTACAACTCATTCAAAACAGTTTTAGAGAATTTAAGCAAAGAATCAAAAGATGTGCAAATGTAAGTGGTAATTACATCAAATAAGTATTTAATTAAAAAAGTGTGTTAATTATTGTTTTTGTTGTAACGTTCTAAATAAAATACAATTTATTTAATTAAAACTGACATTTTTAATTACTATTAACTTTACAATTTCTTTTACTAATTGTGTACAGACGTACTGATAAGAGTTTTAAGACCAGAAACAGCTGTCTACATTCACTAGTTGAGAAGAACAATTTGCGTTTAAGTACAATTTTTTATTGTTGTTGTTGATATTTCTTAAATTTAGTATAGTGATATAAAATTACATTCTAAACATCTTTTCTCTGTAATTTTTTTTTGTGTATTAAAAATAAAGATACTTTATTCTTGATGAGATTTACAAAATTGCTTATAAAACACTATGTATTAGAATGAATTAATTCATTTTTAATGCTATTCCAAAATTTAGAAATTTTGTGTTCATTATACCTTTTGTTACATCTATCCGGGGACACACGGTATAATCTATATAAATAGCAAAATATGTAGTTTTAAGTTCCAATTCAAGTCAATTGGCTAGAAACTTCAATTTTGTTTACACGCTGAAAGTCTTTGAAATTATAACCGCAAAAACGTTGTTTTTAAACAAAGCAACAAGCGCACCAAGCACAAAAAACTTTATTTTATCGAAAAGTTTGATTTTTTAATATTTTTTTGTTAATTTGTTAAACCTGCATTTCTACTTAATAACTCTAATTATTAATTTAAAACAATCACAATCACAAATTTGGATTTATGAAGTTTTAGATTTTTTATTAAACTTTATTTATTTTGCCCCACTGTGTGCCGTTAAATGTTCAGGCATTGCAACATGTATAAAACGCATTACAGAAAAATTGTATTGATTCATGCACCCCGTCTATTTTTGAGAATGTTTCAAAATAAATGAGAAAAAAGATAACTAGATCAAAGTAACAGATAAACTATCTTATTTTAATGCTCAAAAGAGATATACAGCAACTACGGCATTTACTTTTTCTGAATTGTTTGCTGTAGTTGTTAAAACACATATTTAAACATCAGTTATGAACTAATGATTCTAATGACGGGGTTACACTAAAACGAGAAAACCGGGCAAAACTAGCTTGAAATATTAAAATTTATAAAACTTTTGTTTTATTTGCTTATATTATTTTACTATAATTAATTCTTTTTCTTCTTGCTAAATAACCTTACAAGAAATTGAATTTGTAGTACATTTATACTGATTTTGTTAATCAATCAATTAACTCGCATTGTAGTCCAAAAACTTGCGCGGTTTAAGTTTCCGTGCTGAGACACTCGGTTTTTGGCCGGCTATGTTTTCTTGTTTTGTTGTAGTCCCGCCATAATGTAAAAAGTTAAAAATTGATTGAGGGTTTATCAAGCCCAAAATCAAAACTGACTACGGTCCAATCTAGACTAAGGTTACAACGATTGAGTCATCAACTAAAACGTATTAGACCAAAACTACATATTTATTTTATTGCTACTTAAGGTGCAAGCTCTTAGCAATTCTGCATCCATAGACCTTAATATTCACATGTTGTCAGAGTCAATGAAAGTAGAAAATACTTCTGTGCCACCCACTCTGATAGATAAAATAATATCAAATTATAGGATTTTTACTCCCGCAGATGCTACATCTAAAGAAAAACAAAAAACGCTAACAAACAAAAATAATAACTACAATGGAAAATTCTGAGAGATCAAAATTAACACTGAGAAACACCATTTGTCATTTGTCTCTAACATAAATGAAATATATAACGCACCGTTTGAGAATTTGACTCAGCATTATCTGAAACGCACAATACTGCTCCAAACAAATATCAATTATTGTGTATTAAATGCATAAAAGTTTAAATCATTCCTCTAAACTTCAACTATTGGCACTCTATAACCGGACAGTTAAACATTGTCCTGAGTTGTAAAAACTTGCTATCATAATATAAGCACTTAAATCTAGTATAGATAAAAAACTTCCAACAAGTTATAGAACCATCTCCCTAACTAGCTGTTTATGCTAGTTAGTAAAGAGAATAAGCGTGTTAATTTGTAATTAGATTTAAAAGGTTTAACTGCTTATATACAATATGGTTATTGCGAGTTATTGGTCTACAACTGGTTACTTTGTTTGGCTGGATACAGCAATTAAAAATGCATTTTTTACATAATCAACATTTTGTCTCCGTTTTTTTTTTGACATTGCAAAACTATATGACATGACAAGAAGGCTTTATTTGTGAGTTATTTGAGGAAATATGAGAACTATCTGTTTATGCAAGATACGTGGTAATATTTATATATAATAACGGCAAATTTGTGTATGTAACTTAGCTATTTATCGTGCCTCAAAAAGATGTCAACATCAAAAAGTTAACTTCAAATCATCATCAACCAAGTTATAAACTTGGCTAATAGTAATGGATTTACTTTTTCTACTAGCAAAACGTTGCTTATCTATTTTTGTAGACAAATTTTACACGGTGGTCTTTAATTATATTTTGGATGAGGTTCTACTCATAAACAAGAAAGTGTTTATTTTGTCTATTACTAGTGTTTTGTGCAAGGCAGCTAAATCATCACTTTGCCTTTAGCGTCTTGACTATTAGGTATGATGCAAAACTAAACCAATACGCTTACATTCAAAGTTATCTGTCGTACATAATAATGGTCTTGAAAGTGTATACTATAAGATATTGCAGTGTATTTTAGAAACTTAATTTCTATAGGTGTACTAATTATTTTACTGTCAAGATCTTCCTTGGACGTTTCAGCGTCCGAGGTTAAATTCTACGTTATCAAAATGAGCAAGGCGTTCACTTGACTGAGTATCAAGCTAGGTTTGCAAAAATCCAAAAAAAGTTGTAAATGCTACTTGGATATTTACTGATGACTCAAAAAATAGCAAACTTGTGGGTTGCGCTTTTATGGTAGATAAGCTGTAGTTTACATTTGATTTGTCAAGTGTTAGCAATGTTTATACTGCCAAACTGTTTGTTATTTACTAGGTTCTTCTCTACATTCAACTAAGTTCAGTTGTATGTATTTACAAACTTGTTGAGTGCATTAAACGCTATAGACGACCAATATCCTATCATTACTTGCTAAGGCAAATTCATTAAATTGTTCAAGTGTTTGTAATAAATGTCACTGTTTACTTAGATTTTTGTCTTTGAGATGTTTGTAATTTTTTTGCAACTATTGATGTTGTCGAGCTGACTGACAACAAGTTGTGAAGTGCTAAAAGCGCAAAAACATCGTGGAGTTTGTCATGCAGGTCAAAGCGTAGGGAAGAAGTTATTCTTTAGCGGCTTTGCACTTTCACTGTCGATGGACTCACAGGCATTTGTTGGCATCTGAGATATTCTTAGTTTGTGATACCTGTAGTATTCCGTTAACTGTTCGTCATTGTTATTTTACACTTTATATAGTCAGAGGAAAAAATCGACATTAATAGTTTTTTGAGGCTGATATTTCAAACAATTAAACTAACAAACTAATACATTTTTTTAATTTCAAATAAAATAACTTTTATATTATTTGTATTTTATTTTATACATAATACATTTTTACATACTACTAAAAAATATTTCAACGTTTTTACAATCAACAAGTTTTGTGTACAGCGTCTGCTAAATTTTGAGAACGGTGTAATTTATTTTGTGTTTTTCCTCTTTTACATATAAAATATCAGATTAAACTATATTGTTGCGTATTTTTCAAAATAAAATCTCTAGTTAAAACGGATAAAATTAATGTATATGTATTAACAATTTGCAGTTTTAGTAAAATTATCAACAACATTTTTGATGTTTTAGTCTATTTTTAACGGTTTTAATTTTGTTTGCTTAATTTTCAAGTTTTTTTTTAGCAAGTTTAGCTAGAAATAGGTTTTTTCTTAAATTTTATGCTTCTTTTTCTTTAGCGTTTTCTATCTATTCCTGAACATTGGCTTATTTTAATTTCTTCTATGTTTCTCTATCTTGAGCTATTTGGAACCAATTTTTTTTCCGTTATGAACTTAATGTTATTTGTCTATCTTTTTTGGAGATTTTGCAGATTTCTATTGGTCTCTCTTGGTTTCCGTGTTGTTATTTTTGTTGTTTATCTGTATATATAACTGGATACCTGACTCCCTATGTTGATGCGTTTCTATAGCAAATTATATTACGTCGGCCATTTTATGTGTGAGTTAGTAAATATTAAAAGCATCTTACATTTTATTATTTTAGGGTTTTATACATTTAAAACATACATTATATGTCACTAACAGTAACAAAACTATTTAAATGATCCGGACAAAAATTGGTTAAAGATAAAAAATGTGTTTCTAATACCTTTTAAATTGACTTACCAACTTAAGCCAAATTTTTAGACATCATTATTATACGTATTACAGACGTTTTATTATCATAGTGAAACTTTGTATATGCAACTTAAAAAAAAAAAACACTTAAAAATTCCTAAATAATGTAACGTGCACAACTTTTTTATGAGCAATAGTACAAAAACCGGCAACAATTATAAATTAGCACAAAACATAAGCCATTTACATGATGTAATTAGATTTTTATTTGTAAATTTTTTGCGTGCCATCTGCAATGGAAGTGATGTTTTATATGCGCAGCATACTGAATTAATTCCTCTAGTGTAATTATCTACAAAAATAAGTTTTAACATTGTATACATTATATGCATTACGTTTATGGTAATAACGTTGATGTTCTGTGAAAATTTAAATATATTTTTTTTGCAAATAAAACGGTAACGTGGAAAAGAACAAAAATTGTTATTCTGAAATTTTAATCTCATTTTGATCTTTTGCACGCCACTGATTTATTTACAAACAAAACTTTTACAAAACTTTACCTTTATTATCATATACATAATGCATATAATGTATACAATGTTAAAACTTATTTTAATTGGTAATTACGCTAGAAAAATTAATTCAGTTAATTTAACATATAAAAAACCACTTCCATTGCAGATGGCACGCACATAAAGTTTACAAATAAAAATATAAATGCTTTACGTAAATAGCCTATGTTTGGTGATGCTTTACCAATTTTTGTATTGTTTTTGGTAAAAAAGTTATAACGGTTTAATTTATCAAAAAAAAAAAAAAGTTTTTTTCACTTTATAAACGCGAGTTAGGTATCCAGTATATCCATAACTTATCCACGTTTTTAGATGTATTGTCTATTTGGACCAATATTTGCTAGTACTTATTATTTAGTTCTTGCAACATACTTTTCAGTTGTTCTACATCACTTGAGATTAAAATTATGTTGTTTGCAAAACATAGGTGGATCAAATGCAGTCCGTTTATATTTACTTTTTTGTTTTTTCAGTTTTTTTCAGACGTTTGAAGTCTGCTTCCAGTGCCAAAGTAAATCATTTTGGGGAGATGGGATCTTTTTCCCCAACTTCTTGTCAGATTGGAGTTCTGTTTGATATTAGGTTG
The DNA here is from genome assembly GCA_963932245.1 of Tachinus rufipes. Classification (NCBI taxonomy): domain Eukaryota; kingdom Metazoa; phylum Arthropoda; class Insecta; order Coleoptera; family Staphylinidae; genus Tachinus; species Tachinus rufipes. The sequence goes on from OZ010744.1 coordinate 58,779,636, forward strand.
TCGTTGATTTTTACATAGAAAAACGTATTATTATAAATATTTTTTAAGTTGGGAATTTATTTTGGATTTGGGCATAACTCTTAAAAACGCCCATGTTTTGATTGTTTACTAAAACTCAAATGTGTATTCAATTTGTGCTTAAAAAAATCGACAGTGCCAAATAATTGGAAAGATGCTGTGATTGTAGAATCGGATTAAACAGCAAACGCTTACGTAGTATTCTGCGTTGGTTTGGTCATGTTAAAAAAAGTGAGTGAGGATAGAATAACAAAACAAATCTATGAGGAAAATGAATTTGGATCAAAATGCAGAGGTTGACCACACGCTTGAATGTTGTAGATAAATGCGTGCAATAAAACATTAAAACTGGAAAGAATAAGAGAACATGCTGAACCAAAGGAAGTGTGTAAGAACAGAAAACTAAAGACAAACTGTACTGTAAGGTTTAAGAACCAAAGTAGGCTATTGTACATTGTTACTGCCTATCCCAAAAGGTAACGGCATGACCTAAGTATGTGCGTATGTATGTAAATTAGATTTTTTGTAAAATATGGTTGTGTTTAAATAAATAAAAAAATTATAAAAAAATTGAATTATAAATTGGTTTTCTACGCGTTATTTTTTGATGAATTGTATGCAAATATGTATCAAACAATGTTTAAAAACAATTTAGGTTCCCAAGTATTATCATTGGCATATTGGCAATATGCGTAAGCAATTCACTATGAAAGGCGGCATATTTATGTTATGGCGTACTTCTCGCGACGGCCCTGTATAAACTTATAAAGAAATAATAATTCAAAATATCAAATATATACTTACATATATGCAGACAAAAATTGTATAAAAAATATAATATTAATTTTAGATGAATATTTAATGTTTTTTTTATATTCAATAAAAAGTATATAAAAGTATAAAAATAATATTTGTTATTGATTAAATTGATAAACAAATAATTGAGATAAATATGTATGTCGGGTAAATAGTATTTTTTGAACGCTGCTGCTTGTACTGTAATCGGCTCATAGTTAGAACGGTGTGTGGTTTATAGCCCGAGGCTAGTATGGGCAGGTATGGGCAAGTAGCGAGGATATAGCGTGGGTGATCAAATGGCTCGCGTGTGTCTACCGGTCACGAGAAAGGAATCCACTCTCTACAACTCCGCAGTCGCCTATTGTCCATTCACTCTTAGCAGACATACTGTTTTTTAATACATATTTAAGAATGGTACGCTGTTAGGTATCAAGTGTGCGAATCGACATATGGGTATTATTGGTTATGATTTCAATATGAAAGTGCAATGTGGTATGTTTTATGCAAGGCATCTATTTTTAGTATTGCCATATTTTGCATTATTTTTGCCAGTCATTGTCTACAATGTGAAGGGTTGAGTTGTGCATAAAATCATTCCCTTTTGCAAAAGACTGCCGAAAAGCAAAAAATTAATATTAATGATTTGAACCCTCTCATAAGGACATCAATACAAATACGTTCAATTTTAAACTTATGTTGTCCCATAGGATTTAATATCGCATGTCATCGTTTCTCAATATATTAAATTTAAAGTTTTAGAAAGGGAAAGATTCATTCATATGAATTTAATTAATAATATATTTAGTTGTTTTCGATATTTTCAAATGTGAGATGAGCTGTGTATAGAACTAATTAACTAATCACACTAACTACAAGAGAAGATTTAAAATACAGTTAACACCTTCGCACAAAGTGGGCACAGTAGATCAAATCCGGTGTTAATCAGTTCTAAGAAATAGGAGAAGTGCACTCGCACTCGCGGTTACTGGTCTGCGTGGGAGGAGAGTGGGTTATGACTCAATTAATAATAATGCAAGAGCTACGTGTGAGGTGGATTCACTATCTCAATCTCTGGAAACCTGAGCCCCGGCTTCGACGGTGACGTGAATTCAAATTACAAAACCACAATATATATTTCCAACATCAATCAAAAATGCCCACCTCCAACATTGAAATATAAATCGCAATTCAATCTATTGAGAATAAAACCATATACGGTTTCTATAATTACTACACAGTACACAGTAATAAAAAAGTTAGCTTTAACTTTTTAAATAAATTTGTGTATATATTTGAAGACGTCGTCAGTATAAAAAAATGCTCCGATGCGCATGCATATATACAAACAAGTACAGCATAATGCAAATTTGCAGGTTGGCACAAATTTTAGGTGATGTTTATGACGTTTTTCCGATAATTTAAAATGTAGAGCATAATATAAACAGTTTGTTCTAGAATTAAAAAAGCATTACCAATTCAAAGACTTTATTATAATAATCGACCCCAATCAATGCTTTTCACTCTACACATAATAATGCATCAATCGTTTCGCTTGCATGCATATTCCCAACATTTACATAAGCATACAATTTTCGTTTGTGGAACAATTGGAACAAAGGCAGTTGGGCAGATTTTGTTACTACTTATCTTATATCGATTAAACAATATGGAAGTAATGTCAACTACATACTATAAAAAGTTTATACTTAAGTTTAAACAAAAAAGCTGTTGGTCTCTTTTTATTTACAACTGGCAGAAATCAAAGTTTGACCATCATGTTTGACATAAACAATAAAACTAATTGCATTAAAAAATAAAGTTAACTTTCAAAGCCTTGTTAGTCCAGATATAAATAAAACTGACTGATTACTTAAATTTGAGTGATTACATACGATTAGAATGTTGATTATATTAAATGTAATCATTAAATAATTCAATGCATCTGACAGTTGACGCGTGCAGCTATACATATAAAATATAAGTCCGCGTTCGCTTGATTCAGCGCAACGGAATAAGCACCACCTAAGCACGACCGTTTTGAAAAGTTGCTGATTTGTGAGTGGATGCGACCGTGGGAAAGGTACGCGAGGATGGCGAAGGCTCTGCATTGCAGCAGCCATGGTACGCGTGGCCATGAGATGGTCAGCTACAGATAGATCATTCCTTAAGCCGCACAATAAACCGCATTATCGCGGTTCCATTGTGTTAGAATATTCAAAAATTTAAAACCTGCCTTGTTATTAAACACATATGCATAATAGAAATACTAAATTTTATTTTATAAGTAGTTTTATATTGCAATTATTCGGTATCAACTTATAATTTAATTGGGCTAATTATGTGTGGCACTATGAAGTTAATTTCTATTTCTACTGGATATGTAACATACTTCCACTTACTGCAGTCAATAAAGATAAAATATTATATTGTATTATTGCCAATTACTTACAAGACCTGTTGGATGTGGGAAGTTACAGGTCGTGCTTTGGTAGCGGTGAAACGCAACAACAGCAAAAAAACATTCTTATTTTGGCTAAGCGAGCGGACTAAACACAAAGGCAAAATGTTGTTTATGTCCAAACCCGACAATAATTGATTGGCTAGTTCGCGCTTTCATTCCCAGACACCGGCAACTTGAATGAAAACGTTAAAGGAGCCAACCACACAACCCGCGTTGATTATATTCCTGAATAAAATCTAATTAACACAAGATGATAATTTCTTAATCTATTTTACTGAAGGTGGAAGGCTAATATCAAATTTGGATGTGTTTAGAAACATTCGTTGATAATAAATATGTAAGCAAAGTAATTCAAGAATTGAATACAGCTCTTTAACCAAACAGATAATTAATAATTGTGTTTATCAGATAATTGGTTCAGTTTTCTCAAATCTTCATCACTGTTCCTCGGTGGTACTACGCTTCTTTAGTTCTTAGAACAAAATAATGTTAACTGCTAACTGCTTTCTTTTAAGATCACGTAAATGAATCATTTATACGAATTTGTCACTCACTATCAAGCGACACCGCACCACTAAAATACACTGACAAAAGGTTTGAGGAAACTGAAACAATTGTCTATATTTGATTAACATTGTATTGGGTTTGTATTAAAAAAGAAAAAATCTATTGATAATGATCAAATGCACACTGTATTGTGTATAGTGAGGTTTTTCCAGTATTAGTGATTTTAGTGTTTATCGGTTTCTTAACTTGAACAAAATAATCCTAAAAGTCACTTGAATAAACGTCAGTTTTTATAGACGTTTATCACTTTTTAAGTAAGGTTAATGATTATTAAAATTAATTTAAAGGTTATGTTAATATAAAAAAAATGTGAATTGTAGAGTAATGTCTAAATTTTAAATAATGTGAAGTATGTGTTGTTATGCATAAACTGTGAATTGAACAGAGTTGTGAATTGGATATTTAATTTATATGTACAAATAGTGTTTACACAAGAACAGAAGTGACCAATTTAATAAAGCTTTTCTTGATGCAGAAATGTGAATCACAAATTATCGAACGGTTTAAAGAAAAGAACTACAACAATTCGCATATTGCAACTAGTTCAATATATACAGGGTGAGTATAAATGTTTGGGATTATATAACCATCTAATATACGTTTGTGCCGCTCTAGTGAAAATGCGTAAATAAAGTTGCCTATCTTAGGATTCAATTATAAAAATATTTGCATATGTTTACATGTTTATAATTATCAGTTAGAAACAAAATAATAACACAACAGAACACAATCCGGAATAGAATAGAGCCATTCCCCATCATCAAACCGCCCATTTCTAAAGTAGGATTCAATAATAAAAATATTCTCTTCATTTCTATACATTCTTATAACCTTGCTTGCTTGACAGCTGTCAAAACAAATAGTATAGTGAACTATTTTAAAAAGGCGGCATATTTAAAGTGATTACATAATCTCATTCATTTATAAACTCCCTGTAGTTAAATAATGATGAAATATTGAATACAACTTTTAGCAGTAGCTGAGCGTCTTGCTAAAAATAATCAGTCTGCAATTTATTCTGGTGTAATTGTTTGAAAAATTTATCTAAAATTATAGTGCGGCATCATAATGCATTGTTTCATCAAAAATACAGACATATTTATTTTTTGCCTTAAAGTTGCAACACAAACACCAATTTCAATTGAGTGAATTGACAACAACCTCCAAGCTATGATAAAAAGAGTTTATCTTTAATTTATTATTATTTATATCGTTAACAACCTCTTCAGTTACAGTGGATAAGCTATCCATTCCGGTGGTTTCTTCTTCAGGTGTATAATTTGTAGTTTGTAATTCACAACCGTTTTATAAGAAATTGTGAAAACTAAAGAGAGTACTACTAGGTGCCATCTTTATTGCTAATTTCACTAAGTAGTAGTTGACACTATCAAGTTTTCTGCTTAGCCATTAAGGTAACTCTTTAATTAGCCTTTTAGTTCAGTCAGCTATTCCTGTAATAATATTAATAATATTCATCTTTATTTTGCAAAATTACAAAAAAGGCAAAGTTCATCACATTGATGTTCTTCCACTTAACTTTAATTTCAACAGTTAATTTGATACATAAAATAAAAATTAATAAATGGGTACTTCCTGGTTTCTTGTGGTGGATGGCTAACTTATCCTTTCATTTTGCAATTATTTTGCATTTTTAAATGTTTATTATGTATTATTATCCTCCATCAGCTTTTTTTGTGAAATAGTTTTTCTTGTAGGATTCTGTTTTAAACTCGATTTGTAAATCAATTGGCATGACCAAAACAATTACAAAAATGACCTCTGTTGATATTGTTTTATATCCTATTTGCTGCTGCAACTGCATATTTTTATGTTTTCTGTAACTGCAAGTTTTCTCTAAAGGCTTACGCTTTATAAAACATTATAGAATGTACCACGTTTGTCAACACACTTTTTTTTTCTTTTTGAGGTTTTTTCTATATTTAACATTAGTTTAAAGCCCTTGTTGTATTTTCCAGTTTTAGGGCTGTCAAAGTTCTGTTTGGCAAAGCAACTTCCAAAATGCTGTTATAGTATAATATCTACTGAAGAGAACCCAGAATAGAGACCTGTGGCACATTTCACGTAATTTTTTTGTTATTTCTTATTAACAGTTTCTTGTTTTTTTAGGTATTTCATTATGACCCTATTGATTCTTTTGCTAACGCTAATGTTGTTTAGTGTTTGTACCTCTTTTTTTCAAGAAACCGTACTAAATGCGTTTTTTTATGTCTATGATGGTACATCCAAAATTGAGTTATAAAATGTTCATTTTTACTTAAACTTACTCTGACTAAACATAATATCTGTTTTCCATTTGACAAAATAGTCGCATTTGGTGGCACTAATTTAGTAATTTTTAAATTCGATTGTCAAACGCGACTTACATTTTTATCTGTTTTTAAGATAGAAAACGTCGTACAAAAACCAAATATTTTCTGGTGCTCTCAAGTGTGAGATTTTCTTGCCGGCAAAATTAAAAAAATCTCTAACTCACCATGAAGCGATCAAATGGAAAACACCTAATAGTTGTTTATTACGTTTTAAAACAAAAATGTATATAAATTTATACATTTGCATAATTTTTTCAATCAATTTTGTTAATTAAAAAAATATGACATAAACCAAACTTTATGTCAGATAATGCTGTGTTGCCAAAGCGTAATGTTATTGTTAGTAGCTACTAACTAAATACTTTTAGTATATAAATTATAAAAATCAACTATGCGTATGACACATTTAGTATGGTGTAAGTAGCTACTAGTTAGTAACGTTTTAGTAGCATACTAACCGAACATCTATGCATAAGGCTGATGTTCATATATTTTTTCCATAGTGTTTATATAGTTTGTGTCATCCTCTTAAAGTTATCTGCCAATTTGTGTTTATTTTAAATTCCAGCTTCCACATGTCATTTTCTACTTTATCTATTAGCTTTTTCTAAGCTACTTTTTTAGCCTTCTCGAATTCTGCAGTTTTTTTATCCAAACTTTTACGTAGACTGTTTCTGAATTGCTAGTCTATCGGTGTTGTTTGCACTCAGGTTTGCATATTTAACCAACTTTATGCGCAGCTTTATTTAGAATTTTGGGGTTAGCGTATTGTTTATTTTGATTTGTGCAAAATTTTAACGTAAAATATATCTTTTTGTGCAGGCTGAAATTTAGTTCGTTTTTTACTATCCGCACAGAGATGTTATTTTGCGATGTATTCTCTATATAACGTAACGTTAATGTACAATTTTTTTAAAGGTTGATTTATTTGCCAACCAAGTGGTTTATTTAATAAAAAATAGTATCCGTAGAAAACGTACTCTTTTACCCAAGTAAAGCTTCCATCTTCAACTTTGTTTGTTTTTAGCTTTGAACATTTATTTTGTATTTTGGGCATTTTATTGTTTCCGTTTTATGTTGCTCTTGTTTACATATGTAACATGCTTTTTTGTTATTGCAATCTCTATATGTGTCTCTTGTTTTGCCACAATTGTGACAAACTTTATTTCCTTTCTTTTCAACGCATTCGGCTGCTTTATGTCTATTTTCCTGCATCTGTAGCATCTCGGAGGATCTACTACTTCTTTTATCCTCTACTTGATCTATCTTTTAACAATTCTTTTTTTATTACAAGCTCGTGCGCTGCTTTTAGATGAAACATAAATATGTTTTATTTCTTTTCTGTTTGTTTTGTTAGACATATATTTATTCTGCCTATCTTTCTCACTTCTTACTTTAGCTTGTCTCCTAATGACTTTCTAATCTCTTCTTCCAAAGTTTATTTATCTATATCTATGATTATGATGCTTGTCTGTTTCTGTCTTATTTCTATGATTGCATTTCCTATTTCTTATTTTTTTGGTATAGCAATTTTTTAAATTTGTTTGTATTTTTTTTTTTAAGTCAGATGGTGGAAATTTTTGTTTTGATGACGCTGACTACTATTACTTTGTCTGCAGTTACTTGACTTTTTATATCGTTGATTATTTTTGCGTAAATAATGCCTTCTTTGGGTTTGAGGATAATAGTTTCTGTTTTTTTATTGTTTTTAAACTAGTTGTTGCCTGTATAGCTAATTTGTTGCTCAGTCATGCCTGGTTTATTCGTGTCTAAGTTTTTATTTGAGCTATGCATGCTTACTTCTATATCTGTTTTTCTAAAGACAAATTCCATTATGTTTTTATGTCCATGCGTGTAAGCATTTATTGTGACAGTACACATCATTTTGTTTCTCCCATACTCTAAAGCAATCTTCTTAACTTGCTTTAGCGATTTGTGCAGGTTTTTTATTATTTCCATCTGTTTGCTTTCTTTTTTGGTTACGATCATAAAGACATACCTCTCCTTATTATTATTAAGAATTTGCTTATTGGTTATGAAATCAACTTTTGGTCATGTTACATACAATATCTCTCTGACAAACGTCTAAAAAAGTTCAGGAGTTGGTGTGATTGCTAGCTAGATGGTTGACCTTAATGATTTATCATTGCTACTGTATGCAGCTTACTGTAATTGACTTTTAGCAACTATGCTATTATATTACTTGTGGAGAACGTTATTTGTTTGTTAAAAAAGAAGTAGAAGCAGGAAAAAAAGCGGTAAGATATGAAAAAAAAAATTGAGAGAATAAAATGTATGCAAAATTTTGTAAGAATGTCTGAAAAAAATATCAATAAAAGATATAAAAGAATAAAATAGAGAGAAAGATATATTATAATGGAAAGGGTATGACTGTAAAGAAGTAGAAAGAAAGAGTCAGTAGAAAAGTTGTATAAAAATAAATAACGATGCGTGATAGGGATATAAAAATGAAAGAGAGCACAAAATAAGAGTGAATGAATTGAGGTATAACAAGAAATATGCAATTATTATAAAAAAATATTACAAAATACATTATAAGTACACACAAATTAAAAAAAATAAATATTTGCAAAATTTAGATGTGGAAATAAAGAAAAAGCAAATTTTGGATAAATAAGGAAAGCAAAACGTGCAGAATGTGTGGAGAAGATAATAAAACAATATAACATGTTAAAAAATGTATTGAGATGAGAAAAAAAATGTAAAGAAATTGAAAAAGTGTCAAAAGAAGGTAAAAGAAAAGTAGTGTGGAGAAGAAGCGTTATTAAAAAAAATTAATATGACACGGATTGTAAAGTTTAAATTGTAATTATATTATGCTGATTACATAGTGCAAATGTAGATAGTTACAAATTATGATATTTTAAGTTTTATTAAATATTGATTTTGTAAGTAAGTAATGTATAAAATGTAACATGTAAATACTTTTCAAGACATAATTGCAAAAATATAAACTATTATTACGTTATTTGTATGTAGAGGATTTGCTTTGAGCGGTTGCAAAGGTACAGCGTTGGTTAAGACGAAGTTACAATCTCTAACAATCATGTGACTGCGTCTGTTGCAGCAGCAGGATTGACACCAGAATTTTAGAATAAAATTTTGTTATGCGCATTGCGGAGTAGGCGTGTCGATCTTAGCCGACTTAGTTATATCCAAAATTGTCTCGTTTAGCCGGTAGAGGGCGTCAAAAAAAACAAAAGTATAACAAAGTTGAAAGTATCTATTGTAAGAAACTAAGTAAAACAAAAACATTAATTAAGCAAATGTGTAAAATGACCGCCATCTTGCTGAATACACTTATTAACACTCTTTAAAAAATGATATTGAACCCTATCTAATGTCTCGGGATTATTAAACTGGTTGCCTGCATTTAAAATCCGCTGCAATAAATCATCGCGTGTGTTTACCGGAGTCTTGTAAACTTCTGTTTTAATAGCGCCCCACAAAAAGAAGTTACACATATTTAACTCAGGAGAACGTGGTGGCCATTTTACTGGTGCATCATTGCCTTTTCCAATCCATCGGTTGGGATATTGATGATGTAAGTATTGCCGAACGGCAACGGAAAAATGGAGCGGGGCACCATCATGCATATACCACATTTCCCTCCGAAGTAAAAGGGGCAAATTCTCCAGAAGAATTGGTAATGTGTCTTGCAAAAAATTTAAATAAATATTTCCATCTAACCTGTCTGGAATAACAATGGGACCAATAAGGTAGTGATCAATAATACCTGCCCAAATATTAATTTTAAATTGATGCTGATGATGTGCAACTTTAATGGCATGTGGATTTTCATCGGAATAAATATGTTCGTTGTGCAGATTGGTTACCCCAGATCTTGTAAAGCATGCCTCGTCAGTAAACATAATTTTTCTACAAAAATTTGGAACAAGGATTCTTTTGTTTCTAATAAATTGACAAAATGTAAGCCGCATGGGGGGATCAGTCGGTAAAAGTTCCTGGACTTTTTGTATGTGGTAAGGATGTAACAACTGTTCTCTTAAAACCTCATTGACAATCGTTTTAGGAACATTTAACTCACGTTCTAAGAGACGGGTACTGGTACTTGGTTATTCTTCAACTCTTTCCAGAATCATCTTTTCTGTTTCCACAGTTCGAGTTGTTCGCATACGACCCCTGCCTTCAAACTTTTTCTCAAAACTGCCCGTTTCCCGAAGATGACGCTCAATATTGGCAAATGTTTGGTGGTTTGGTATTCGACGGTTAGGAAACCTCTCCATGTAAACCCTAACACTCTGACGCCCATTTCCTTGACAAAACCCGTATACCAGGAGCATGTCAACTTTCTGAGAGTTTGTATAATTTTCTATTTTTAATGGTAAAATGAACTTGTAATTCAAGAATGTTGATCGTATACTTGAGTAAATTTCACAGACTGGTGACAATTTGTCAATAATTGTCAAATTATTAAACGCCATAGCAACAAGGTCACTTAAAAAATTATTGTTACAGGTAATTGTTTTTTAATATTTACAAATTTTTGACGCCCTCTACCGGCTAAACGAGACAATTTTGGATATAACTAAGTGGGCTTAGATCGACCTATTTTGACGTCAGGAGTCTGTCGTCAAACGTTGTACACGTATTTTTCGGACACCCTGTATATATATATAACTGGATACCTGATTCTCTATGTTGATGTGTTTCTATAGTGAAGCAAATTATATTACGGCGGCCATTTTATGTGTGACTTAGTAATACAAAGTAAATATTAAAAACATCTTACATTTTTTTATTTTAAGGTTTTATACATTTAAAACATACATTATATGTCACTAACAGTAGCAAGAAACTATTTAAATGATCCGGACAAAAATTAGTTAATTAGATCCGACGTTAAGACAAAAAATGTAATTTTAATAAACAGTTAATATTTTTTAAATTGACTTATCAACTTAAACCAAATTTTTGGACAACATTATTAGTATTACTGATGTTTTATTATCATAGTCAAACTTTGTATATGCAGGGGTTTTTGCAGTACAGTAACTTGAAAAAAAACACTTAAAAATTCTTAAATAATGTAAACCTGCACAACTTTTTTATGAGCAATAGCACAAAAACCGGCAACAATTGTAAATTAAGACATAATATAAGCCATTTACATGATGTAATTACATTTTTATTTGTAGACTTTATGCGCGTGCTATCTGCAATGGATGTGATGTTTTATATGCGCAGCATACTGAATTAATTCCTCCAGTGTAATTATCAACTAAAATAAGTTTTAACATTGTATACATTATATGCATTACGTATATGTTAATAACGTTAAAGTTCTGTGAAAATTTCAAATTAATTGTTTTGCAAATAAAACAGAAACGTGCACAACAACAAAAATTGTTATTCTGAAATTTAAATTTTATTTTGATTTTTTGCACGTAGTTTTTTTTTTAATTACTGTACGCAAAAACCCTTGTTTATACAAAGTTTAACTATGATAGTAAAGCGTCAGCAATACGTGTAGTAATGTTGATTTAAAATTTGGTTTAAGTTGGTAGACTCGTTTAGAAGATATTAATTTTTTATTACAAACGCATTATTAGTCCTAACTTTGGATCCAATTAACCAATTGTTGTCCGAAACATTTTAATAGTTAGTTTACAATGTTAATAGCATATTATGCATGTTTTAAATGTTTAAAAAATTAAAATGATAAAATGTAAGATGTTTTTAATACATAGTTGGTATTATCAAGTCACTCACAAAATGGCCGCCGTAAAATATTTTGCCTCACTTTATAAACGCGAGTCAGGTATCCAATATATCCATGCCGTTAACATATGATCTTTAGATAGTAGAAACGTCTAGAAATTATTCCAGTAAGGTGGAACAAGACGTTTAATTTCAAGCTAAACATCCATCTAATTTCTTAGAGAAATTTTTCTAGATATCAGAAGTTTCTTGTGGTGACGGGTCTGTTAGAGCGCATTTATTTCAAGTCGCCCACGTTGGGCGCCAATTGTTGCGTTCTAGGTTTGTTAGAGGTAGAGGTTAACAACGGTTCTGAGATAGTATTGGTTGAAAATTGGTTTATTATTCTAAGGTTTGTGTGGGCTTTTAACTGTTGTTTTTTTTTTTTTAATTGTCTCAAGGAGTGCCTGTCTCTCCAGAAAATTACGTCTTGAAAATAAAAGGAACGGTTACCATTTATGGTATTGCAAAGTTTTAGCTTATCGCAGGCCGGTAGATTTCAATTGCTATAAGTATACAAGTTTTTGCTCCAACAGTTAGTCGAGTTCTAGGCTAAAGCAGACATCATACGGACAACAACCAAAGTCACATCAGAGATGTTAGTTATAAATTTTTGACATATCATAGACATAGACCTTCTCGTGATACCTTGTGTCATAATCCGGATACGCGTTGCAGCTTTCAATAAACCTCTATTAGCCTGATGCCATCAATTTTACCAGTTCAAATCTTTCAGTAAATAAACCAAGGAGAATATGGAACTCAAATTGATGTGTTTGCACACCTTGCCAGGACATCTTCGCACGGCTACAGAACCGCACTTTGGATAGAGGTATAAACAACCAGCACTTTCTGTGAGCGGGTATGACGCAAAGCAATTACTAACGTTGTACAAGTTTCTAAAATGCAAGAAGAACTGGAGTTCTGGAGAACGTTGGAACGTTGTGGAACAACTTTGAGGCAACTTAACTATTTTTACTATATCCAGGAGATAAATCGGCAACCAGCAAGACTTGCACGCAAATGAATCGTGATCTCATATCTTACTAGTCATAGTAATATTATGACTCGTTATATTTTTAAGCAAGAATTTCATGTGTTTTTTAACTATGCAGTAATTGCAATGATTTAATTATTTAAAAAAATATGTATTAAAATAATATGATGCCGTTTTGTTATTTGCAAAAATTAAAAAAATGTAAATGCAAATGTTTTAAACAGTTTAGCTTTTTGGGTAGTAGAACTGCAATAACTAGAAAACGGAGCACTAAATGTAAAATTAGAATTAAAAAAAGTTGTTTTAAAGATTCCTAACTGCCATTTTTTAAATGTTTTTTACAGTTAGAGAATTGTAACATGTTTGTCTATTAAAATTATCTGACCTTACAGAGATGTCCGTAGGATTTGCTCCTGCCTCCTGACGAGTGGCAATATTGTCTAGCTTGTTGTTCCCGATACTCACTTGATTCGGCGTCTGGACAAAGATATTTTTTTCTCGGATCAAAAAGTGGGGCTTTTGAATCTTTTTAAAAAAATTATATTGTCAAATTCACCCAGATTAAAAAGTTGCTATAAGGTAATTTCTTGCCTTGGATTAAATTTTCTTAACAAACCACTACTACTAAGGTTCTGTGAAAAACTTGCTTGGTGTTTAGCTAAAATACCCAAACTTACCAGGATCCACATCAGACGTTTGTTATCTTTTCCATGACTTTACTAAGATAATATTTGAATATTTGTACAGTTTTAGTAATAGCAAAATTTTAGTTAAAATCATTTTTAGCAATCGTTTTATCATGCGTAAAATAAACTTAGTAAACCAAAAAGGCAAGAAGTTTAGTCTTTAAACTCCAAAACGGATTGTGAATGTTAATGTTGGCCACCAAGAGATGAAGTAGTAAAAGCAGCAATATGAGTTTTCGTATACATACATTCTACAGTATACTTTGGCTTTTATTGAAGAAAACGCATGGTTGGCAAAGCTATTTTAAGCACATCATTTAACTATTACAGATTTACTGTAATGTTGTTTCTATATTATTTAACAATTAATTAAATTAAATTAATTAAAAAATCACATAACACATATCAGACATGTTTACTTAGATTTTAAATTTATAACTTTTCAATAAGTATTTTTGATTGATTGATTGATTGAACTGTTCAAAAGTTAAATTATTGCAATCAAAAATAAAAACCATTATGGGTGAAAATGTACTACTACAATATAACAATTTCAAAGGCATACAAAAAATTGAAGGATTAAAACAAAACAACAATTACAAGTAAAAACTTATTTTTTTTTATTGAAGATGGAAGGTATAAGTTTTTTTTTATTTGAGCTAACGGAATTGACAACGTCAAATACGGATGTCAGACTGCATATGTTTTACAGTTTTGTTAGGTCGGCTTTTAATTGTGAACTGTGCCATTTTTTTTTTATAATCTTTGTTTTTATAAATATCAATTGTAATTATAAATTAACAAATTAACAATTGTGAATAGTATAAATATTTTTTTTATAATTGTGTTATTATAAATAATCAAACGAAAGACTGGTTTGCCATCTAGTTGCAATTTATAATACTAAAATGTCCGCATTAATCGGTATCATTTTAACATTTATGCAATTGGCAGTTATTTCGCGGCTTAAACGATTTTGAATCGCCAATAAATGTTAAAATGATACCGATTAATGCGGACATTTTAGTATTATAAATTGCAACTAGATGGCAAACCAGTCTTTCGTTTGATTATTTATAATATCAATTGTGTTCATAAGAACAGAAATATTTATTCAAAATTGTCTTCGCTATCATGCGATGCCGTGGTCGTACAAGGCATACTGACGAGGTTTGTAGAACCAAAACAATTGTCTATGCTTGACCCTTGGCCGCTGTGATTCGATTGACTGATTTTGAATAAATTATTAATTCATTTCATAATTGTGTTATTACTAAAAACTTTTTATAGTTTATGTTTTAGTTTTTTTTTTTAATAGTTTGTCAAGAATAGTTTGGCCAGTATCATAAGCAACTTAATATACACAAAAAATATGTTGGCTGTGGTTAAACTCATGTCTTTGCCCGTTTTAGCATCCTTCAATCCTACATACAAAATTTGTGAAATGTAAGAGCAAATGAAATATGCTAAAACGGTCAACGGCGTGAGTGTAACCTCAGTCAACATAATTTTGGACAAACTGTAGCTAATATCAAAAGTGTATATTTAGTTGCATGCATTCCAAACCTCTATCATTTTAGATCACTTTGTATAAAATTATTGATGAAATACTGATGACGCCGCCATCTATTGATAATTTGTAAATATAGAAAGTACATAAAATAATCTTTTGCTATATATTTTAATGTCCTTTCTAAATTTTCTCTGTTAAATATGATTTTATCAGTAAACAAACAAATTATTAATATATGTCGTCTACCTGTACAACTTCTATTACTACTTTTGCTATGTTACAATTATTGAAATCCAGCGCTGTTAGCTTCAGCTTGTTATTACTTTTAATTTATTCCTATTCTATTGTGACAGTTATAATTTTTTAAATAATTTGAAATATTTTTGTATATGATTATAGATATTTGATTTACTAATTATAAGAAAATAGGTAACTATAAAAAAAATTAATTAAATTTTTTTTATTTAATGTGTAATTATTTAAGGTTATGATTTATATCTTTTATATTACTAATTGAGGAACTACAGAAATCCTTATTATGTTTACAACTGAAAACAGTAATTTATAATTCATTTGTACAAATTATCATTGAAAATTATACGATTTTAGCTGAAAACGTACAAGTTTTATATTCAAATCTTAATGGTTTTGTTTATATTATATTTCTCGTAACCCATTAGTGTTATATAGTTTAAATAGCATAGTGCAACTGGTGGATTTTTGTTAATGCCATGCCATCTTATAAACTGATTTACGTAATCATTCAAAATAGTTTTTTTAATTAGGCAGTTTTATGATTAATAATGCTGTTTAGAACTGGACACAATTTCAAGGTAGTATGAAAAGTTGGAACAGGCAATTTATGGGGTTTAGATTTAGTATAAGATTTTGTTATTGTACGAACAATTTTATTGCTTATTATCAAAATATAATTATCTTTTGATCAGGTCATTGTGTCATGTGTATTTCAATTTAATTGCAAAACTATTATTTTCCAAGAAACACTTTTATGATGTAAGTTAATGGTTGTAGTGAATAGTGAACTTATCACTAGGCAATATTGTAGTCTTGTTTATAATGTCAAAGGATATATTCAAAATTTTTTGCAGATTGTCACTTAATATAAATTAATCTCCTAGAACTATATGGTATAACAAACTGAAATAAAAAATGGAAGATGATAAATTAGAAGATGAAAATAATGTCACTGCCAGAGTTTTAGAATATTTCCGTCTTCACTCTCAAACTTCGGACTTACCCAAATATTTTTCTGGTAGTTTAGAAAACGTACAGCCAATTTCAAATTCACAAAATAAACATTTACAAGTAACAAACTTACCAGTTATCAACATTGATGATTCAATGTGTGAAGTAATAAGAAATCCATCACCAACCAGTAGTGCTGCATCTAACCGTAAATTGGAATGGGATAATGGTGCTGATATTGGTTATGATAATTGCGGAAAATGTTTACAAAAAAGTGTTTCTTTGCCAATATTAACAACACATGAATTTAAGAAAAATGTTGCCAAAAAAAGTAACAGTGCTAGTCAAGTTGTATTTATTGATAACGTTTTGGAAAGCACAGGTTCATCTAATAAATCAATGGATAAGATTGAAGAACCTTTAATATCAGATAATGTGGAAATCTTAAATTTTCTGCGGATTAAAGTTGGAGTACCAGTAGCTGAATCAACACCATTTGATAGAATTTCAAGCAATGCAGTTATATCTGATTCAACACCATGTAGTTCGCGAAGTATTAAATCTGCTCGAATATTTGATAGTACTGATTCAAATAATGCAGATTTGCCTAAATCTAGTATTAAGTTAGATAATAATATAAATAATTCAGGAGGGATTGAGGTTAATGTGACAATAAATAAACAGGATAGTACAACAAGTGATTCCACAACTTCATCTGTTAAAGTTGAATCTAAAAATCAAAGTAAATTATTGGACTTATTAGAGAAAACTGAAAAGGCAATTATTAAAGGTAACACTGATGCAGAAAAATTAGCACCGAATTTGCAATATACCAGTTTTGTATTTGATCATAATAAACCAATGGTTGTCTCAAATAATACAACAGAGCATGGATTATTACCAGAAAAAGTGAAAACAGTACCAAATTTTAATACAAAAACTAAGTCATTAGTAATATCAAAACCTATAGTTGTTGATATTGTTAATCCTTCAATTTTAAAAGATCAAAATGTTCAAACTGATGCTGATAATATATCTGTTGGTGTACAAACTGAAGCAAAAATGAAGAGAAACCAAAATGAAGTTATATACATGTTTCATCCATATGAAGATCATAAAAAGAATAGCAATACAACTACCCAAACTGACGATTCAGATATGGATTTTTCAAATTGCAATAGTTTTGAGTATTTATACGGTTCAGGTTGTGATAAGAAAACAAAATCATCAACTAGTACTAGCACAAAGTCAAGCAAACTCGCTGTAGAAAGTAATTTGAAGAGAACTTCAGTTAAAACTGATCTTACACATGTATCATCTAATAGTACTGACAAGTCTATATCCAGTAAAGAGAATTACTTATCTGATTTGCTAACTCAACAAAAGTCATCTGATTTAGTGCAGGATATAGAAAAAAGCTTGAAATTATTACAAAAATTGGTTAAATCTAAGAGGTATGATGATAAAACTAAGGAATATTATGTGAAGAAAATTATAAAAAAACTCGGAAAGTCTCATATTGATGATAGTTCAGTATATTCAGAAAATATAACTCCCAATATTGACAAGAAAGTTGTTTATGCGGGAAATTATAATTTTGAAAGAAATTCTAATCTTGGTTCATACAACAACACATCTTCCGGCAGGGCTTTGTCTGAAAATTCAAGAGAGAACCAGTTGCAGAGAAACGTTGCATGGGTACCTCCAATTGCATCAGAAAAGTTTACTAAACCAAATGTACAAAAACAAAAAGTGAAAGATCCTCGTTTCACTTTACCAAATAATATAACTTCCAGTACTGAACTTTCAAGCAGTGATTATTATGTTCATGATTTTGTTCTTCCACAAAAAAATGTACCAAGTTGGAAGGAGGATAAAACATTTTCAGAAAAATTGTTAGAAAAACAAAAACCTTTAGATTTAAGCAGTGGAGATACTCTAACATCTCCAAATGAGGACTTACTACATCTTGCAAAACGTGAACGAGAGTATCAGCTCCGTTGGATCAACAACGAAATTGAGCATCTGGGTAAATTAAAAAAATTACTTGAACCTAAAAACAGATTTAATAACAAATCAAATAATAGGAAGTCGACAGCAGTTTATATGATTACAACTGAGCATTTGGAAAAACCAATTGAAAACAAACAGCAAATGTTTCACATACAAAGTTCTGTTGGTAAATCAAATGATTCTGCAGAAATGGATTTTCGATTGCACAATGACATGGGTAGCAGGAATTATAAGTTTCGAGAAATCATCACAAAAGTATCACCAGTTGGTCAAACAGATAGCATAATTGATGTGGATTCTACAAAATCAGGAACTTATTTTAAAGTTTTACATAAAAATAATCCAGGCGAGCAGAATATACCTGAACTACGATCTGCATCTGATAAAAACTATAGCACAAATTCTGACGAAAATGGAAATAGTTGTTCAGGGTTACAATGTACCTGTGATAATATAGCACATAATGGTATAAAATGTGAGGATATAGAAAATGCAAAAATAATTTCAAGCACTGTAACTGATGAGAATGTTAGGAGGGTTATTTTGGAATTGCCTATTGTGCCTAATAAAACTGATAATCCGAAACCTAGAAGAATAAGTTTTAGTGATCGACAAAATTGTAAGGACGTCTTGCAGAGAAGCCGCTCTAGTTCACCGCATTCCGGTAGTATTCATGGAGATAAAAAGAATGAGAAAACCAAACATCCACTTTCTCCAAAAACAGCATCAAAATTGATTGAAGGTATTTATTATTTAATTTTTTTAAGTTGGGTTTTTATGTTTTTGTCAAAATAAATTAAGCAACTGTTTCTTAGCATATGGATGCAGTTTTCTACAGTTTTTTGAAATGTATAAAATTAGTTTTATTATAGGTCTGTTCCAACATACGATTTGGACAGTTCGCAAACCGTCCAAACTGTGCACACAAACAAATATTTGTCATCCTTAGGCAATCATTTATACACAGTAATTTGTTTGTGTGCATAGTTTGAACGGTTTGCAAACTGTCCAAATCGTATGTTGGAACAGACCTTATAATATTTATGTTGAAATAAAACAATTACTAAATTTTTACTACAAATGTATTGTTATGAATATACTAATTTATATAATATATCAATATAAATAAAAGTTTTACTTTCTAAAGACCATTGCCAAGTGCGAAAAACTTTTATGCGGTGCAATGTTTAGATTACATTATTTGTGTGCAGTTGTTTTAAGATTTTGTTTTAAAGTGCATTCAACTTGTTGCTCACAAATAATGTCATGATACCACAAGTAACGTATTATAAAATCTACAACAGCTACATGCCAAGCTTGCATTTGTAAAAATATAGAAATTGAAGCAAGGGAAGCATAAAGAGCATCACTGTTCAACAGACTAATTTTTGTAAGTTTTGGCATTTTAAGTTTAGTGCCTTAAAGATATTTAAAAACTTTGTCTGGATTTGCTTACACCTTCACTTTTGCATTGGGAATTTGAGATTTTATAAATCCACGATTTTTTAAGGGATTGCTTTAGGGTTGCCCTATGTAGATGAGGCATCAGTGGAAAGATATATTTTAACGTCTTTATAAAATGGAATTTGCAAATTAGAAATGCATTATCAAATTTTTATTTGATTGGTTTCAAATAATTTTGTTAAGGGAATCAGAAGTAGTATTTAATTTAGAGATTATACAAAATGATAATAGCACAAAATATTTGCAAGACTGTCGAAAATTTTTGATGCATAAATGTCTTGCGTATAATATTCCTTTAATGGTGTTAGGTCTTTTACGAGTCTTTTTGCTTTCAATATTTTTGGTTACTATTTGCAACACATTTTGGATAAATGACTTTTTCAACTGTATTTAGCATATCAAAATGATAGTGATATTATATTAACATATATCATTAATTTTAGAAAATTTAAAACCCAAATAGGCTTTGTATACTACTATCAAAGTAACAACAAAAAAATTAGAAGTCGATTCAAATCATTTTTTGTTGATTCATAAAAATTGCAGCAAATTGAAATAATTTAGGAAACAACATTTAAAAAAAAAATAGATAAAAATTAGGTTTAGGCAACTAATAAATTGACAATTTGACATTACTAAATGTAAAAAAAAAATTAAGCAACATTTTTGAAATTTTAGGCTCAAAATGGTTCACAGTTACTGAAAAAAAAAATACAATTGGTAGAAAAAAATTATTATAAGCAAAATACTTTTGGAAGTTATGATTATAATTCCCCCTGGTTAAAATATTATAAAGATACACAACTATTTTATGTAATTTTGATCTCACTGTTAAAATGAACATATATCTCTTTTTTTAATTTATGTTTGTTTACAGAAACTATAGCAATTGAGTAGAAATTATAGAAATTGTATAATGCTGCCAAACACAAATAAAATGTGTCACAAGATAAAATATAGTTGTAAATTTTGCATATAGTATTTATATTTTAAATTGTATAATTAAAATTTTTATATGCTTCATTTTTATTATTTTTTATATAAACCGGTTTCGCCGTTTAAGGCATCGTCAGTAACTAAAAATATAATTATAATTGTATTAAATTAAAATTAAAATATTATATAAATAATAATAACTTACGTGTATAAATATATAAAAAAATATTTTTGACATTAATATGATTGACAAATACAATGTTTATGTTTATGTAATATTGATTATTAAATTTTTTTAAGTGTTATTTATTGTGTTTATGTTTGATTTAAGAAAAGTGTAAATGTGTTGGTATTTTGTGTTAATTTGTTCATTTAAGCATGTATATTTTTTGTTAGGAATTTATAAATTAGACTGCCAAGACTGTAACGCTACTTACATTGGACAAACAGGACGAGCATTAAAACACAGAATAAAAGAACACAACACTAAAAACAACAAATCAACTTTCTCTAAACATCTTCAAATACATAAACACAACTTTAACCACAACAACAATACAAAATTAATACACGAATGTAAAAAAGGCTTGAAAATGTCTATTTTAGAATCTTTCGAAATTGATAATATAAAAAATAACAAAAAATATACATGCTTAAATGAACAAATTAACACAAAATACCAACACATTTACACTTTTCTTTTATATAAAAAATAATAAAAATAAAGCATATAAAAGTATAAAAATTTTTTAATTAATTAATAAAATACAATTTAAAATACAAGATAAAATATTGAAGTAAATAATTTTTATTAAAAAAAAACACTAAAAATGTTCAATATTTTTTTAATTTTTTTGCAGTTATATAGTAGTGGTGTACACTACTCGCTAATATCTGTAAAAAATAATGAATTAATTTAATTATATTTAAATAACTCATATAATATTTAATAGCAATACGTTGCTTACTTTAACCAAGAAACATACTATTTGATAATGTAAATAAGAGACCTCTGCAAACGACTTCTTCCCTTTGTTTTAAAGCACTAATAAGCTTGGTGATACATAGATACGCTAATAGATCAAAAATTTTAAGTCAAAAATGTTCTAGCAACCAACTTTTTCTGCAAACAGATCATCAGTTACAATTTGATAATTTTAATGAAAGATGTTTAAATTATGATTATTAAATGGTAAAGATATTATTAATATAGGTGGAGTAATAGATATTATTTTAAATTATTAATTAATTAAAACTTACACTATTGAGTTATATTAATTAATTATTCTGTATTGTAACTTTGATGATAATGTTGACATTGAACATAACAAACTTTCGTTAGTTAAGGAAGATTCTTACCATCCTGCTTTATCGGGTATATTTCAAATAAAATCTAAAAATAAAGCTACTACATTCCCTCAGAATACTTCTAGCAAGCGATACAACTTTTGAAAGGCCAATTATCTCAAACTTTATAATGACTTGATTTATACAGATTGGTCAATTTTGAAAACTTGTATTGATGTTAACGACGCATTAGATCAATTTTACAATATTCTTTACAATGTACTGAATAGCTCTGTACCGTTTAATAACAATATTAAATCAGGCAATTTTCCTTGTTGGTTTACTAAATATTTAATTAAAAATGTGCGTCTAAAGCTATATTACCATCGTAAATGGAAATCAACATCATCTTTGTTTTATCGTAGAGAATTTGAAGGACTAAGGACCTTATGTAAAACTCAAAGCAATTTCGCTTACAATTCATACATGGCTAATATTGAATCAAATCTTAAACAAAAACCTGCAGACTTATGGAAATTTGTACACCAAAAGAATGGCACAACCAGAATTCCTGGTCAGTTAAAACACAACAATATGGTATATAGTAATCCCGAAGAAATAGTTAAGGTTTTGCTGAAACTTTTTCAGAGTTTTATTCTAAAGAAACTCCAATACCTTTCAATACTGTACATACAAACTGTGAAAGCTTTTCTGTTCCTACCATTAAAGAATCTGACATTATACGTAGTATTGATAAATTAAAAACTTCTTTTATATGTGGCAATGATCTTATTCCTTGTTTTGTAATTAAAGATTGTAAACACGTATTTGCAACGCCGTTACTAACTATTTTTAACCTAGCCATTTCTACAGATTATTTTCCTGATTTTTGGAAGTGTGCAGTTATTACACCTGTCTTTAAAAAGGGTGATCATTCGTTACTTCAAAATTATCGACCTATTGCCATTTTACCCAATTTCTGTAAAATTTTTGAACAAATAATTTACCATTTTTTGTATAATCATGTACAAAAATATATTTCTTTGTGTCAACATGGATTTATGTCTGGTAGGTCTACAGTAACAAATTTGGCAACAATTGCACAACATATAAGTATACAACTTGATAATAGGAGCCAAGTTGATGTTGTTTATACAGATTTTTCGCGCGCTTTTGATGTCATAGACCATTCAATTTTACTTAATAAACTTAGTACGTTTGGCATTACTGAGAACATTAAATTCTTGTCATCCTATTTAGACAAAAGATTGAACTATGTGTACTACAACGGATTCAAATCGCAGCCCTATATATCAACATCAGGCGTACCACAAGGGTCAAACTTAGGACCTCTGTTATTTATTATGTTTATTAATGATTTAATCACGTCAATAAACTGCCCAATGTTAGCCTATGCAGACGATCTAAAGATTTATACATCTATAAACTCTTTAGATGATCATATTATTCTGCAAGATAACATAAATTTAATTTCGGAGTGGTGTCTTTCAAATAAACTTTATCTTAATATCAGTAAGTGCTGTGTGATATCATACTCCCGTAAACGTGTAATGCCCCTATATGAATATAAAATTGATTGTTGTGTCATTCCTAGAAGTTCATGTGTAAAAGACCTTGGTGTAATTTTTGATAGTCAAATAAGTTTTGTAGGTCACATCGACAACATGTGCAAGTCTGCGATAAAGGTTTTAGGATTTTTAATGCGTACTTGTAAATATTTTAGTAATACTGAATTACTTAAAATTTTATACTCATCACTAGTACGTAGTAAACTAGAGTATGCCTCCATAGTATGGTATCCGTGTTATACAAGCCATACTTTAAAAGTTGAGCGTGTACAGAGACGATTTCTAAAGTACTTGTCATACAAAGCAGATGGTGTATATCCCGAACGACATTTTGATTACTGTCAATTATTATCTAGACATAATTTCTCATCTATGTCATTACGTGTCGACGAAAGCTGTGCTTTATTTATGTATAAATTAATCAATAATGTTGTTGACTGTCCCGAATTATTAAATGCAGTTAATTTTCGTATTCCAAGAATCTCTTCCAGAAACAATAATACTTTTGTAGTAAATATTGCCAAAACTAATATACTAAGGAAAGCATCTTTGAGTCATATGTGTCGGAATGGAGACAAGTTCTATTGTGACATATTTACTGGCGACAGGAATGTATAACTTATTATCACATTAAGAACTATTATTATTTTCTCATTGTGTGAGGGTGTGTATGTATGTGTACGTGTGTGAGAATGTGTATATATATATATATATACCAACAACAACTAATTTAAATACAGCACCCAAGTCACAACCAGTTCCTTTACAAGTTTTGACTGTAGAAAGATCAATTAATCGACCAACAACCAGAAGTCAAACAAAGAAACTTTACACTCAATAAAGTTTCTTGTAAGTCAGCTTTGACAACAAAATTAGTTTCAAATATCAATGTCATATTGATATATAGTATATATTATTGTAATAATAAATATAATTCACTCCAGATGATGGCAGATGGGATTCTGCCGAAACGTCGAGTCCAACTCAATGAAACAACGCGAGATAATCCGAAAATAAATTTAAATAAAAATATATATATATATAAATATTTAGTTAATTATTTTAATTATTTTTCTTAAAATTGTTATTTACATTAATTATTTCAAATTGTAGATATTATGTATAATTTCCCTGTAATGGATTTTTTTCCGTTGGGCAATAAAGTTATTATTATTATTATTTCAGGAAAGACAGATACCAAATGCATTCAAACTTGTTTAAATGGACCTGCTTCAAGTTCAGATTGTTCAGCATCTTCTAGTAGAAACTCTATAATTTTATGTTCATGTTGTCGTAAACATCTATCAAGTGATTCTACTTTAGCAATTGGTAATTATGGTTTATTAAATTTATAAAACTTTTATATTACACAATATATAATACAAACACTAATGCCATAACATTAAAAATAAAAATTATTAATATTTTGTTATTAGATTCGGAGATATACTATGATGGTCTGCCATTCTGTCCTACTTGTATCAACTCTAGAAAAAAAAATTCTGGCTCTAATTTCAATCAGCGCAGATGTGCATGTCACATAGATAGCAGCACTATGGAACAAATAAAAAATACATTACAAGAGCTTCACGAGTTAGATCTTCAAGAAGAGTTTTGCAAGTGTCAAAATAGGAAAGAACCAAAAAAGTCAAATGATTTATGTTCATTATGCAAGTGCAAAATAAAAAAGTCAGAAAAGAAGAAGGGAACAGCTTATTTATTGTCTTTTGAACCTAGTGAAAGTGTGCCAGAGGATGATAGTGATAAGAAGAAAGTTCGTGTTCTCAATGAAATACGGGTTAAAGTACCTGGACACAATGGACATAGAAAACTAATTAAAAATGTAGATTTGCCTAATGGAGATAATAAAAACAACAAACAAACATGTGCTGCCACTTTACAAGTATTAAAAAAAATAATTAAAAAATAACAAAATAATTAATAATTGTGATTTTAGGGGTACTTGGAAGTCAATAAACCTGATTTTGTCAAATCTGCAGAAGAAAGAAGGAAATGTATGATAGAATTATCTTATTTAAGAGAGGAAAGATGTCAGAAATACAAGCAATTATTGGCTCTTACTAATGGTATTCCTATGCAAAATCCTGGCTATAGTAACAGGCGTGAGTTAATTTATTTTTAATATACTAATACATACTATTTTGTTATAATAATAGTTTTATTACACTATGACACTTTCTAATACAGCAAGATTTTTTAGAATCCAAACATGTCTTTACCACTAAGGAAATGAAAACCATCACTGCAAAAAATTACAAAAAGCTTCCTGAAGTACAACAAAGACTTTTAGAGAATAGGGATAAACAAATTAAGAAAGCTAACCGTTTGTTAGCCGATATTTTTAATAAGGTAATTTGATCATTTCACAAAAAATGACTATTTAGTTTCAAAATACATTCCCATTTAATATACCTTGTAATTTTATTTGTTGAAAATTACATTTACGGACAAATTGGCTCAGTTTCATTTCATCAGATATATCTAATCTCAACTGTTCAAAAATTTAAACTAAAATTAGTTTCTATAACAAAGGAGTTTAAAAATATAAAAATTATTATAGTTAAATATTCATAAAACAAAAATTCAATTACACAATAACATTTCATTATTATTAACATTGATTTTAAGTTCAAAGAATATCCTTTATATGAATTGCTAACCACATACAAAAACCCTTTCTTGAAATAATAGGTACAGAGTTTGGATATACTCAGGTACGGAACTGAATCTTATTAAATAAATATGCAGGTGCTTTATTTAAAATTAATTTAAAAACTACATTGGTTTTATGGAATTTCTTTCTATTTTTAATATTTAGCCGGTCGGCTTCAAGTAGCTTTTCATAATGGGAATAACATAAGAAGAGGAAGGGAAATGTGGACATAATGGAGCAACAATTTTTAGCAGAAAGTAAATATAAGATGATTGAAGTGTATAGCATAGGTTTAAAAAAAAAGACTCATTAGAAATTAAGGAAGCAAAAGAAATGATAGAAGAGAATAGGTGGGACAAATTAAACGAAAATGTGGAAGCAGATCAAGAGGGAGGTAGTAGAAGTAAATGCAATAGAATGAATAGAAAAACGAGAAAGGAAAGAGAATAGAAAAACGAGAAAGAAATTGTAACAAAGTTAATGTGTATGCAAAATTAACACCAAAAAAGATGTGGAATGAAGAATGAATGCGACAGTAAGAAGACTTGTATATGAACAAAAAATGCACTTAGAAGAAATTTGAATGTAAGACTATCACAATGAAAAAGAATAAAGTATCTAAACAGCAGTATCAGAACGTGGAAAGATAACTAAGACAAATGAGAAGATGATATATAAGAAAGAGAAAATGGAGATAAAAGATATATGTACTGAAGAGCAATTTCTATGGAAGAGTGGAAAAAGCATTTTTTAAATTGTTTTAAGGAACTGACAGTAAGATTGATACAACAGGAAATAATCTGAGAATAAGAACTAGAATTGGAGAAAATCACAAGAAAAGTAATAGTAGGGCTAATAAAAAGACTAGAAAGGGAAAACATCAGGTGTGGATGGGATACAAAATAAACAGTGGATGTATGTAACATGATTTGATTGAAAAACTGACTGAAATGATAAATTGGGTATCAAAGGGGGGAAAGGTTTTTCTAGCAAGTGGAAAGTAGGTTTTGAATGCCAAAAAAACACACAGACTCGAAAAAGGGATAGCAGAAGAAGAAAAAATACAGAGGAATTGCACTTTATACTGTATATTATAATTTTATTAAATTATTACTATTGCCGGCGTCCTTGTGAGTGATGTGCTGTTGTGGCGTCGACAATGTGGCAGATTTCTGGTCGTTCCGGCCCAGAAGAGATGTTGAAGATGCCACTGGCAGGTGGATAGGGAGAAAGTATGGCTGTTAGCTTATTATAACAAGAAAGGGTTAATGGAAAATGTAGAAATAACAAAAAATATAGTAGGGGATGACTGAGAGTAGAAAATTGGAAATAGGAAGGACTAGATATTAAAGATGTGAAAACTTTTAAATATTTAGGGTATGTATGGCAAAAACAAATAAAATTAGACTACAGGTATGGGGAATACGGGAAAGGAGTTGATGATTTTCAATAGTGGAAAAGTATACCATTCAGCATCAGCAGAAATTTGGAACAGGAAAAAGCAAGAAAAAATATTTGACAAAGTATTAGAGGTATAAAATATACAAAATCTTGCAAGAGTCTCTGGGAAAAGATAAATGGAAAAAAAAGAACTTAACAGGGACGAATATGCTAGTGAAAAACTAGAATGAATGGAAATAATTATGAGAGATATGAGTGACTCACCTATGTTCTTGGAAGAGAGGATTTAGCTTAATATGCCTAAACATGTATCAAAACTACAAAGTACAAGTCTTTAAATTATCAGCATAAGTATTATAATCAGCTATAAAAGTTTACAAAATGTAAATTGGATTAAGGAACTTTTGTGTATTCTATATAAAATATTTTAGATTTGCAATTTAAATATGACGAAAATAATAACTTACTCTTTATTCACTGGGGTGATTCGGAAGTCACCTAATAAGGTGTTGGTCCCATCAAACTCTTTCAAACAAGTCGTAAGACTTCTGGTGCGATATAAAAAGCTGTAAAACGCACAATAAAGACATAAAGACAAATAATCATATGATAGTATGAAAAATAAACAATGTTTTTTTATGCTTGAAATATTTTAATTTTATTAACAGTAATTGTAATTACTTATTCATAGTAGAATCTATTTGCAACATAAAATATAATTTGATTATATTTATATCTTTTATTAGACTAATATGCAGGCAAAAGTTTTTTCTCTGAAACAAAAAAAATGTATTAAAAAAGTGATTTGGCAGATACAAAACCAAGTTTTAGATTCTGTTAATATGTATTAATAATAAGTTGAGCATCACAATGAAATTTGTTAATTATTTTCATAACACATTTCTTGAGAACTTTCAAATCCATATGCAAACAATAATGTCAATACACGGCTGTGGCGCCAATGTGCATTATGCAAACTAGTTTTTTATAATATAATTGATGGTTGTGACCTCTACTACATAATAATTTATTTTTATGAAATAATAAAAAAAAAATTTACTATGTTTTTTATCAAATTTGTGATAAAAAACATCGTAAATTGTTAGGTTATTTCATAGTTTTTTATTCGGTTTATTAGGTTTTGTTATGGAAGATACTTGTTGGATTTTATTGTGGTCTTATAAGATATTTCCTAGCAGTTCAGTATTTGTACAGTGATTATTTGTTTAGCAATGTTCTTCTAAATTAAAACATTCATTACAATATAGTTTAATGCCTCGATTATCCAAGATGATATTTTTGTTATTTGTTTATTAATTATTTGTATATATAACAATTTATATTTTTGTAATTATTTACTTTATTAATGAAATTATGATGAACAATTAAACTACTCATCAAATCAAATAAGATTTTAGTTGAGTAAATTTTGATTATATATTTTGGATGGTATTATTGGCATATCGAAAGCAATTATCTATAATATATTTGTAAAATAAAACATTTCTTATAAATTTCATTGTTAATACACAAACAAAAACAATATATGCATAGTTTTGTTACACATAATCGTAACATAGATAATCAAAATTAATTATTACTTAATTAAATTCTGAAGACAATTTAATTAATTGATTATGTTTGTTTTCACTATGTAAAATAATATAATTCTATATATTATATTTACCCTGCTCCAATTTTTAATTTTTTTCATTCAAATTTTTTGCATTCAAATTTTGGCTATCGGCATTGAGTCACTTGTTTACACCTGCCAAGTACGGGGTGGTAGTGGCATAAAAGTTTTATACAGGTGCAACGCATTAACCCTTATAATTACAAACAATATTTAATAAATTATTTTGGAAATCTACTCATTGCAGTTGTATTTGTTTCTTGGAAAGATTCTGTTGTTATTTATGTTATAGTAGAATATATCAGTCAGAAAAAATAAGAAGTAAATAAAGTTGAATAATTTCATTCTAACACTTTTTATGTGTAACTGCCTAAGTCTGTCTCCAGACGGTGTAATCAATAAGACAGGTAAACGGTATACCTTTAACAGTTTTTTTTTTATATTATTTAATTTGCGGAGAATATTTTGAACTTATTAGTAATTTTTATTTTCAATTATTAGTTACGGAAGTATTTTATTTGTATTTTTGAAGTTTCTCAATAGTGAGTATGCAAATGTGACAGTATTTTTCACAATAAACCAAGTTTTATGATGCGTAAACATTTTTTTTACTAGGGAGAGTTTTGTGTGCATGCCAGTATTGTTTACAGTTTTTCCAAAAATGTGTGTATTAAAGATAACACATATTTGAACTTTGCGATTTATGTTATTAAGTGTACCCTGTCTTTAAGTAGCAGAAATATCTCTATTGATAAGCTTTTTCAAATCGCCTACTTATTGATATTAACAAATGATTAAAATTAAAAACAAATATAAGTTATTATAAAATTTATGAAACTGATTGGTGGTTCATTATTGAATATTAACATATTTACATATTTAGTTACTGTTAATAATAATATTTTATTATAAAATTTATGTCTTAAAATTTGCTAAATAAATATTTGAACTTAAACCTTAATAATAATTTGTTGCAGTTGATCATTTTACAAGCAAATATATACAAATTGTACATCAAAATATGCCTTAATATAATATTAATCCATTTTGGTACATTATATTGCAAAATAATATCTTACAATGACACAATAAAATCCAATAAATATCCCCTATAAGAAACCTATGTATAAAAAACTTGTTTGGATAATGCACATTGGCTTGGCGCCATAGCCGTGTGACGTAACACTAATTCCGCGTATTGAAATAATAATCAGAAAAAATAAATCTTATGTAGAACAACACGCTTGTCATATAACATGCTGTAGCCACAAAGCATTCGTGTATCATTGCTAAACATGCTGTAACTTTGGAGTATGCTGCCCCTGCATAAGTTTTACAACCAAATCGAATTTGTATTTCAATATCTGTTTATTGTCTAGAAGACAATTCATTATACTATCCAGGGTGTTTTCTAGATAGACAAAAAAGTTATTTAGGTTTTCTGACATTAAATAAATTTTTTATTTTTTGCCTCCAGTTAGGAAACACCCTGTATATCTATCAAATTTTATTTTATCTTACTAAAAGTTAATAAAATTTGCAGTGGCAAACAAAAATCTGTTTATTAATGTTTACTTTTTTTATTGCAGAAACTAAGAGAAAATGTATTGAAAGGAAATCCTACCCTATCAACTTCCATCAGTGTCATTAATTTGACATAAAATAGATGTATGGGTATAAATAATAATCTATTACCTTGGTTAATTTATATATAAAGTTTGTTAAGTTAATAAAATATTTTTATATTAGTAGTTTTTTTAGTAACAATACTAGTACATGTTCCTATCTTTCAAACAGTACATTTACAAAGATGGAATTTTAGAAAAGCTAAATATATATTTTTTCAAAAATCTGTTGCTAGAAAAAAAAAACGATGCTTTGACATTAGTACCTATGCCTACAGCAGCAGATTTGATGTACTTTCTATGGGACAACTTGGACAATGCCTAATACGGGGCATTAGTAGTGACGTCACACGACAGTGGCTCCATTGGCGCTAATGTGGATTATCAAAAAACTTTTATACATAGGTGGAAATACTTGTTGGATTTAATTGTGGCCTTATAAGATATTTTTCAGCATATCCAGTGTTTGTGCAGTGATTATTTGTTCAACAAGGTAATATTTTATGTATAATATGTAGATAATTAATTAATAACACAATTTTAAATTAACACATATTAAAAGATTCACTACAATATAACCTCACAAAATGTTTATATAAATTTTAAAATACATTTGTTAAATTTAAGTTAATTAATATATTTTTTATTATATCTATAGTATTGTATATTCAGTAAAACTAATTGATGATAATAGGCAGTATTTTACTCAAGAATTGACTCAAAGAATTGCCTCGATTATCCAAGATGATATTTTTGTTATTTGTTTATTAATTAATTGTATATGTAACAGTTTATATTTTTTAGTTATTGACTTTATTAATGAAATTATAATAAACAGCTAAACTTTTTATCAAATCAAATAAGATTTTAGTTGAGTAAATTTTGATTATTTAAGTTTTGGATTGTATTATTGGCAGATCAAAAGCATTTATCTATAATATATTTGTAAAATATAATATATTTGTAAAATATAACATATTTTATAAAATTCATTGTTAATACACAAACAAAAGCATTATCAAATAAAATATAATTGCAAAAACAATATATGCATAGTTTCGTTACACATAATCGGAATATAGATAATCAAAATTAATTATTACTCAATTAAATTCTCTAAAAAATCTCTGCCGATAAGCTTTTTCAAATCGCTTACTTATTGATTTTAACAAATGTAACGTATAATGATTAAATATAAAAACATAAATATATGTTATTATAAAATTATAAAAACTGTTTGATGGTTCATTATTTAATATTAACATATTTACATATTTAGTTACTTAGTTAATAATTTTTCTAAATTTATGAAATATTAAAATTTGCTAATTAAATATTTAAACTTAAACTTTAATAATAATTTGTTGCAGTTGATCAAATTTACAGTATAATTTACATTGAATTCAAAAAGTATTTATTAAATATTTACAATGTTTGTGAGGTTATGTTGTATTTCCGAATTTCAATATGTGTTTATTTAAAATTGTATTATCTAATATATACAAATTGTACATCAAAATATGTCTTAATATAATATTAATCCATTTTGGTGCATTAGATTGCAAAAAAATATCTTATAACGACACAATTAAATCCAACAAGTATTTCTACCTATGTATAAAATAGATGTTTTGATAATCCACGTTGGCGCCAGGCGCCAATAGCGCCACTGTCGTGTGACGCCACACTAATGCCCCGTATAGGTATAAAATATAAAGTTATTCAACCATACATTTTTTTTTTAATTTGACACTGTCATGTAATTAACTTTAATAAATATTGGCTTGGAAATATATATTGTCTTTTTTTATATATATTTCTGTAAGATATAAATATGCATTAACTAAATAACCCATTATATTTTGTGAACTTATTTTGTTTGATATTTTTACCAACCAATGCAAGAAAAAATTGTGTGCTCTGTTTTAACATCTTTTTCTCGCGATCAGAATTTACACATTTCATGAGCCAAGTTAAAGTGGGATTACTGTACACTTGAGCATTTTACACTTTTATTGGAACGCGCATTCTGTAACGTTTATACACATCTCACGTGATACATATATCGGCTGATGGCTACAAAAAACTGAACATCATACAAGTAAAAAACGTTATGTCAAGAAAGACGTAAAAAAAGTTACTCAATTGTCAAAATGTAATGGGCAATGTAATGAAAACTCTAGACATTTGTTGGTATATGTTGACATACAATTAATTAAATTTTGAAGGTACTTTAAAAGAAATCATTTTTATTTATCTCTTTTATATTATTTAAAAGTTTATTTATCATTTGAATAAAGTCAAATTATCGGAATGCTTAGGATGGTTTAGGATTCATGCCACTGTAAGTTGAGTTTGCAGAGATTGGCAAGATCCAACACGAGCAATAAATTGGGTAAGAGTAATTGGTCATAGAGACTATGATCACCATTTATAGGCGCATAGTAAATATGTTTTTTGGATTGCACATTATTGTTCTTATTTTTGTCTCTTTTAGCATAAAGATTGCATTGGTGTCAGGACAGACAAGACTGATTTTATG
Source organism: Tachinus rufipes (assembly GCA_963932245.1). Taxonomy (NCBI): domain Eukaryota; kingdom Metazoa; phylum Arthropoda; class Insecta; order Coleoptera; family Staphylinidae; genus Tachinus; species Tachinus rufipes. The sequence continues at coordinate 58,813,118 of OZ010744.1, forward strand.
AAATGTCAAAAATTGTCTTCAGCTACCAATTCAGATTTTGTTTATGGCATTCTTTCTTTAGAACATTTAAGGATTAGACGACCTATAGGTCAAATTTACAATTTGTTCAACACGTTACGAAATAAGTTTTTTTTGTAATATTCATTCTGAGCACATTATATGCGCGTCGTTTCATTGACACTTAGAACCCTTTCTACTTTCATTCAATAGGAGTTATCCAGGAACGTAACTACAAACATCACTCGTTTGCTTTGGCCATCTAGATCATCCGACGGGAACTCTATAGAGAGAACATGTCTCGGTTATGATCAAAGAGTTCTATAACTTGAGATTCCAAACCAGCGTTTTGCCGTACAATTTCAGTATCTCTGTTCTTGTCGCACACTCTACTCTCCTTTTCGTATAATTTTGAGTTTGATGGAAGAAGAATAGCACTGCATGTTTACTGTAACCAAGTAATTATATTGATTGATTGTGTAAATAGGAGACCCGTGCAAACGACTCCGCTCTTTGGTAAAACCAGGCAACCTTCTAAATACAATTTTTTTACTTTCTATGCTTATTATATTTATTACTTTGAATTAAAATCAAACAAGTAAAAATGATGAACATGCAAATATTGCAGAAAACACAAAAATCTATTTACATTCCATTTAAGTTTTTTTTGGTAAGTCTAATTTAAAATAAAAACAATAATTACCTTTTGAGTTCACATCACGTATGTGATAGAGAAAAGTCATGGTGCGACAAAGACTGAGATACTGAAAGTGTACGCTGCTTATACATTGTCTAAACGACAGCTTGGAATCTTTAGTTGTAGAATACAGAACTCTTTGGTTATGAATGATAGACAGAACATTGCGTCGTATACGCATTTTTCAAACACTTTAGATGAACAGGGTTACCAGTTTTAGATAGTCTGGACGAACTGCCTCAACATGCATTAGATTATCTGATTTTCATTATAAAATAAATAAAACACATTTACTATGTACTATATTACTATTATATTTAAAAAACCTTTACAAGGCCATTATCGGACGGTGATTCAAACAAGTATTAATAGATAATATTTTAGAATGTCAATTATTACCGATTATTATAATGATTTATTTTGTAGAAATGTTACACTAAATTTCTAATCTAAAAGCTAATTACCAGTAAATATAATCTTTTAACACAATAAATATTGTATTATAAAGGTAATGTTTTCTAAATAAATTCTTTAAATTATCTACATTTAGTAAACATGAAACAAAACAATAGTGCATTGAATTACTTGAAAGTAAATTTTTTTTGCACCAAATGTAGAGAAAAGTTGGATCGGTGAAGCCAAGAGTGACTATGGAAAACGAAGACAGATCAATTGGAGAATATGTATCCCACGAGTAAAATAATTAAATGAATCTGGATTAAAATTAAGGAAATTGACCAAAGTGATAAATTTTAAGCAAATTTATGCTGAACGACGTATGGAATTTGCCTTAAACATATTTTTTTTTTTATGCACAAACAATGGGAAGAAAGAACATTTTTCAAATTTTTCTAACCGTTAAAATTAACGTATTTTGATGTAAATTAGTTCAAAAATATAACTGTTTTGTGTATTTAAGTTTTAAGGTTTTTTTTTTCAGAAAAAAAACTTGCAAAAATAGGGTAAAATGCCTATTTTCAACATAAACTCTTACAAACACACGTTTAGCATCACTCATAGGAACTATACACTAAATATTATTAAAAACTTGAGTTTTGTGGACAATTCTAAGCTCAGTACTTGCCGAATATAATAGTTTTATGGCCCAAATAATGCTTAGGTTCACTATTGCTTGCAGCACAGGTAGCCTTTAGATATATCACTTTCCTGGATTGTTCTCATTTTTTTTTGTGCTGTAGTGTACAAGCAGATAGATAAATACATACAATCATCTAAATAAATTAATGAGGTTTGAGCCTATAATATGGTTAACATTTTAGTTTTGAATTTTGTCGTTTTTATAACCGCTACCGTTCCATAATTCATATATATATATATATATATATATATATATATATATATATATATAATAAACAATTTTAACATCAGTAACAACAGTGTATGGGTTAAGTTGACCCAGCTCTTGAATAAATCTCCATTGTTTAAAATAATTTAATCCTTTCCTTTTTTTGCGGAACCTTTTACTTTACTTAAACAAATCATTGTTAATTTTATTGTAGATTAAAAACTTAAGAACATGTTTTTTTTTAATTTTTATAATTGACGCATAAAATGTGAGCAATAGCGTTTATAACATAACTCAACTGTTTTGTTAAAACTACTTATGCGTATTTTTGCGTCATTATAAAGAAAAATTTAAACATTCTTAATTTTTTAACTTACAATAAAATTGCTGATCATTTGTGAATTTTACTGACTTTTACGCTCTGTTTCTCCAGCATGACTTGAGACCTAACTATATATTACGCTGCGTTTTTAGACGCAAGCTCAGCTTATTTTGTTGCACTATAGCAAAATCACATCTTATTTGCGTCAAATCTAAAAAGCGGCTTTAGTAACTATTTAAATAATTTATTTAAACTCAAAACTTAGAAGCTTTGTGTTTATGTAGTTGGTAAAAGTTTACACGGTTGGCAACAGTCTAAAATAAACATTTCAAAGGGGCTTAGCTCAGCTTTCTCTACAATTTTTTCAGGGTGGTTATTTTTTTTTTAACTCAGTCTGCAATTTAAACTTAAAGTATTGAAAGTTGCATGATTTAAAATACTATACTTTATTTTTCTAGTTTGTTGTTATTCAAATTAACATACACGGCGACGTACACGTAAATTAATAAGATGTAGTAATTTGGGTTGCGTAAGTGTTTCTTTTTTTTTAAACAATGCAATTTTACATTTTTTTTTGTAAAATAAACGTTTCTATTCTTTAAATTGACCCCAACAAATACTTTAGGAAGCTTTTGAATTTGCATAATACAGCAGTACCTTGTAAGCCGCTTTTAGCTACTTTTTAAATCAAATCAATATTTTAGTATTAAGACTGCGTTCTACACAACCTATCAATTTATAATATGGCTATAATTTAAGTATGGCAGTACCAAAACCCAGGATAAATTGTTACACGCAGACATTTTTTAGTGTCATTAATTGCTTGCTCAAGTTATTTGATTGTAGTTGACTTTATTTTCCGTTGCCGCTCTCAATTGAATTGGTTGCTATACTATTGTTTTGTTGTTGTTTTTTATAAATTGTAGGTGTTAATTTATTATCGGAATACATATTATAATACGTATTGTACTAAGCGATAAAAGCGTAGAAGATAAACTGCAAAAGCTCGATGATGATAAATCAGTATTATTCTGAGTGAAGTTAAATCAAATTAATTTTGTGTTGGCAAAACCGTCACTATGCATAGATCAACAATTAACACTGTTAAATTAAATTATGTTGGATAATTGAGTTAGTAAGTTATTGTCACTGATAATTATGAGTAAATGGTTAAGTTAGTGATTGATAAGAGTTTTGATTTGTTGGTGTAATCAACTATTGGGTTTCTGCGAATTTTTAGGATTATTTTGATTGTTAGTAAATTTAGTTTGTAAGTTACGTAAACTTTCTGGTAGAGAGAAGAGGTTAGTTTTTAATATATAAAACAACATGAAAAATGGTTGTGTAGCAGACTGTTTAAATGTCGGATTTTAGTCATGAATCGTAGAAAAGATTTTTCTGCCAAATATAAGTGATTGAGAATAGTTGTACTCTATGCTGCAAGAAAAATTCAAAGTAATAAGATTAGTTTGACATGTTTTATCTCAAATCCCATCAGAATCATAAGATTTGTTATTTTAAACAAACTAAACTAAACAAACATCACAAATTGCAATTTTTAATTAGTGATTTTTTCATCAAATAGATTGTGTAAGTTATCAAAAATCTAATACTTCTACTAATCTGGCATCACTGCTGAAAGCAGTAGTTTGAAAATTTAAATTAAAGTTTAAAATTATTGAATCTTTGTTTTTGTTATTTTAAAAATGAACAAAGTATGTAAAATGGTGGAAAATGTTTTATTGCAGCCCAGGACTAAGGTCATCTACAGCACAAAGCTGCAATGAATTTTTTTTTTCAAGGTTTGTATACTATTTTATTTACAATTAACTTAAATAATAATTAATTATTATATTTAAAATTGTGAGGTTTGCGTTTTTAGGTGAAACATTTTTAATGAATTTGTGTTTCTATAAATAGACGTTTTTTTCAATTAACTAATGACAGGGGGCGTTTGAAAAACCGGAGCGTTGTTAACCAACGCACTCTTTGTTGTTCGAAAAATTGGAGTAAAGAAATTATAGCACGGATAGAGCATAATCCATGGACGAGTGTGCGGAAAGTATCAGCCAAAGTAGGAATTGGTGCTACTTTTGTTTGGAGAACCCTCTACGAGCAGCTGCTCTATCCATACTATGCACAACAGTATAGGCCTTAAATTTGACTGATCATCAGGCACGTTTGGTTTTTTGACGTTAGTTTCTACGCAAGGATGCTGAAGACCCGCAGTTTCTTGCCTCTTTACGGATAAAGCCGGGTTTACACGAAATGGAGTTGCTAATTTTTATAATGCACATCGTTGGGTCGACGAAAATCTCCAGCAGTAATTGGATGTGGGCATCAGAATGTATGATCTTTTGGATGATATTCCTTTGGTCCATAGGCAACAAATGTGGTTCCAGCATGATGATGCTCCAGCTCATTTTTTTATTGGCGTTAGAGAGCATTTAGACCAAACTTATCCACATAAGTAGGTAGGAAGAAGCGGACCAGCTTTATGGTCAGCAAGATCGCTTGATTTAAACTCTCTTGATTTTTTTCATTGGGGATATTTAAAATCATTAGTGTATGCTACTCCTGTAAATAGTTTTGAGGAGTTGCAGTTAAAAATTAATGAAAAGTGCTAAGAAATTCGAGCCAATGAGGGGGTTTTAAAGAGTACGAATTTCCTTCAAACAAAGATGTCGTGCCTGTTTGGAAATGGAAAGAGGGCACTTCAAACATCTTCTATAATTCTGTTCTTTGTAAAAATATATAAAAATAAATAATGTTCTATATCTCCAAAACCGTTGCTAGGACAACCCATGTTTATAAAGATTTTTTGGTTTGTTGTGGTTTGTACTACCACTTCTTTAAATATTGTACATTATTTTTTAAACACCCTGTATAAACAATTATAAACTGTCTATGAAAGACTTACTTCATAACATTCAAATTTCCTAAATTTGTTCTTTGGTGTCACTTCAAATCGTTTGAAAATTGAGACTTGGTGTAGCCACGTGATCTACTCACCTGTTGTGCACTCTATATACCAAGGTTCCGGTTTTTTGAACGGACCCTAGAGTTTATAATTGATCTGCCAGAATATTTAATAATAATAAGTGTAAAATAAACTACATTGATAAAGAAAAGTGGAAAAAGATCAGAAAACATAATAACATTACTAAACCAACACATTTAACAACTAAACCAAACTGATACATACAAATATCTTAAATTATGCAAAACTCTACAATAAATATACTATAGTGAAATTTACAAAAATATATTTACGGAAAGAAACAAAGAACGCCTTAAGCTAATACTAAATGCAAAGAATATAATAGCCGTTTATTTCTTGCCTTTTGGTATTGAAAGTTTTACAACTTAACATAACATTACCATGTAACTTATTTTACTACTAATATATATAATCTTAATAACCTTAAACCCTGTTTTTAATTAACTATTTGTTAATTCTGTTTCAATTTTTTTTCTTTTTTTTGTTACCGCCATTATCCATTTCATTCTTCTTCCATCTTCTTTCAATACCTCATTTTGTCCCATTTTTTCTTCTCTTATCTCATTGCATTTTAGCATATGTTCTAGCTTTCCCTAACTTCTCCACACATTTTACACATTTTCTTTTTCTCTTTCATCTAAAATTTGCACACTTTTTTCTCATTTCCACGTCTAAATCATGCAATCATTTGTTTTTCCATTTTTCTATAGTTTATATTTTCTAGGTACTTTGGTAGTGCATCCGTTATAATGTGTTTATAATTTGAATTGTACCAAGATTTATGTATTTGTGTTTTTTGTTCTTGTACTTATATATCTCTATCTTTCACCCTTTTACATACTTCTATCAATTCTCAGTCTTTCTACTTTCTCACTAGCATATCCATTCTTGTTAAAATATTTTTCTCTGCATGTTTCCATTTTTATTTTCTCCTTTAGGCACTCTTGTAATATTTTACATTGATTTCTTTTTCTTACTATTTTTTTATACCTCTTTGCACGCTTTCTTGCTTCTACTCTTAATTTATCTGTTTTAACTTTGGTCTTTTTGTTTACCCCTAATACCCATCTTTAGTATTTTGTTTGAATAGCCACTAACTTTTTTTGCTCGTTCCATCCCCAAATTTCTGCTTTGTACAATAACATACTTTTTACTAAACTATCAAACATTATACCTTTTATTCTAATACATTCAAGTTTTTTTTTACCAATTTTCCATACTTGTCTTACCGCTTTAATTGCTTTTTTTGTCATATTTTTTATGTGCTCATTTTTATTATTGTTGTTCAAAAAACATATCTTAGGTATTTAACTTCTTTAATTTCTTTTTTATCCCATTTTTGATTTTCTACTCTACGTCTTATTCCCACCTTTCTAAAAGTCGTTATTTTTGTTTTATTTACATTCACTTCCAACTTTTTTTTCTAAAATACTTATCCAGGCATCTAATTATTTCCTTCTTTGCTACAATTATCATGTCTGCATAAACCAGCGACCACATTTTTTTTTTCTGCCCACTACTACTCCACCTGTCTGCGCCTTACATAACATTTCTTCTACATCTTCTATGTATGCTGCAAACAAACTAGGGCTGAGTGAGCATCCCTGTCTCTCACCTTTTATAGTCCAAAACTTATCACTCATTTTGCTATTCATATTGACTCTGTTAACTGTTTCTACGTATACTTCTTCCATTTTTTTTTTACTTTTACATTTTTTTTTTCTACTAACACAGTCAAATGCTGCTTTTAAGTCCAAAAATAATGCATACAACTTTCCTCTTTTTTCTGCTATTTCCTTTTCTACTATATGGTCCGTCTGGCAATATCCTATTTATTTCTAGTTCTCCGTTTAGTACTTTTAGTACCATGGCGTAGATCTTGTATGCTGTACTTAGTAACGTTTTACCTTTGTAATTTGCTGCAAGCTCTTTGTTTTTTTTTTGTGTATTGGACATACAAGACCCACTCTCCACTGACTAGGAAACCCTTTTCCTTTCTATACATCATTCATTATTTCAGTCAATCTCTCAATCAGATTTTCCGTTTTTCCTTTTTGTTTTTTAATCTTTTTAATTGCTTACATATCAATTCTTTTGTTATTTCATCTACATTTTGTTTCAGTTCTTGTGTTGTTATTGGCTGTCTAACAGTTTTTTGTCTAATCCTTCATAAAGTTTTTTTAAGAAGTGTATCCTCCAGTCTTCCATCAAAATATGTTTGTTTTTTTGTCTTCTGCTTTTTTTCTCTTTGTTTATGTATTTTCATGCTTCTTCTTCCGAACGTATTTCTTTTATCTCTGTTTTTTTATATATATATTGCCTTAACTTCTTTGCATTTATTCTTGTATCATTGTTAAGCACTCTGATATTTTTGTTTAGTCGCCTTGTCCTTTTTCCAATTTCGGAGTACTTTTTTAGCTTCTCTTTTTTTCTGTGTGCATTCTGTGTTCCACCATTTGCTTTTTGCAAATGATTCTTTTGTTCGTAAAAACGTTTTCTTTATTGTTGCGTCTGCAATTAAGTTTTCTAGCTTTTTTTTTTCAAAATGGCTTTTATGTAAGTTTTGCCTGTACTTTTCTACGCTTTCTTGTGTTTATACTATTTTTGTTACTATTTTTTTTTTAATGCAAAGAATATTTCAACTGCTATAAATACATGTTATACCATCACTCAGTTACTGCTTTGGGATTATAAAATGTTCAAAGACAGATAAAGTCTTAGTGACGAACTACAAAGTGCATCACTCAAGATCATGTAAACATTGTAAACAAAGAACCAACATTTTACGAAATAAAGTAGGACGAAGTGTTACTAATATAAAACAACTTTACCTGGAAGAAATTTTATCACTTAATAACTATTTCTACTCAAAATCAAATGACATGTTATATTCTGCTCTAATTCTTATTGACAACAACTATACAACAATAAACCTAAAAGAAAGGGAATTCAATGTATTTGGGCGCCAAGATAACTAATGCATCGGTTAACATAATTACAATTCGAGACCGAATTTAGAAAACTAAAACATTTTTCTACGGTGGGATTGAGGGGTTTTAAGAATAATATTGTTATTAATTTGTTATGATGGATAAAGCTTGCATATTTTCTTAATTTTATAAGTTTAATAAAACTTTAAATGTATGCAAGATTTATCCATCATAACAAATTAATAACATTATTCTTAAAACCCTTCGATCTAATCGTGGATAAATGTTTAAGTTTTCTAAATCCGGTCTCGCATTTTAATTATGTTAACTGATGCATTAGTTATCTTGGCGCCCGTATACATGTAATTCCTTATACTGGCCAGGGATATAGAGGCCTCTTAAGTAAACGAGACAATGCGATGCAATACAAAAATGAGAAAAAAATGGGAAATTAAACAACTGCATGGGAAACATTTTTACAAAACTAACAAAAATAATATCTCATTTGAATGAACTAGTAAATGGCTACACAACAAATATCTAATGCCAGAAACAGATAGACTTTTGTGCCATTTAAGATCAAACAATTAATATTAGGCGTTTTGCCGTGAGAAACTGTACATACCAGCGATCAAACAGCGGTTTTATTTCCATCTCTTTCTATTTTTGGGTGATCGCGGAAATCTCACGTTTAAAACCATTTCATACCACAACGTCAACGGTATCTCACGGCAAAATGCTTATTATAAATTACAAAATAATATAACATATTAAAAGAACATGTTATTGACAAGTGTAGACAATACAACAAGCCATACAAAATAATAACATACATAATTTTGGAATGTGAAAAGCTAACCCTAACAAAATACGCTGACAGGCATAACAAAGTTAATAGAATCATTAACACAGCAGATCTCAACACAAATGATAAAAAAAACTATTCTACACCTACATCCCACAACAAGTTGTAGAAAGCCAGCCCATAGATAACAAGCCAGCCACACACATTGATTTGGGACTTACAAGTACAAACTGTCAGATTAATTGTGCACAACCGACTCGATATAACTTTAAAAGATAAAAAAATAACCATGCTTATCTTATTGATATTGGAGTATTAGCAACAGAAAACATCGAAAACGAAATAATTGAAAGAAAAATATATACAAAACTGGCGCAAGAAGCAAAAAACAATTTTAACTTTACCGATAATTATTTTTGCCACAGAAGTAGTCTCTAATGAAACTATTGATAACATTAAAAAAGTTAATGTTGATGTAGTAAACCTAACCATCCAAAAATCTACAATTTTAGACACTGCTAATATTACCAGAGCCTTTATAGATTCATGATGTGTACCCGCGTACACATTTAACAACAGAGTCTTAACAAAAATGGATGTAAAGAACAGATTATAGTAGATACAGTTATAACTAATCAAGCAAAAACAAAAAAAGTTATCTATACAAAATAAATAGACTACTGAAAAGCGTACGATTTACTACCTCATTCATAAATACAAGAAGTACTGCAAATAATAAATGCATTCATTATACATATAATTTAAAAAAATGTATATAAACAACAATTTTAAAATCAAAACATATTTCAATAAAAAACGGAATATTTCAAAGCCACACATTGATCGTAACTTTATTTTGTATGGCTTTAAATCTTATTTGAAACTCTTTAAATAGAATCAAATACGGATTCAAATTAAAAGGTACAACCAACACTCAAAGAATAAATTACTTATTATACATGGATGGTTTAAAACTATACGGATTCAATAAATATCAACTAACTCAGCTGATTAATATTGTAGAAAAAATGAGAAGTAAGTCTGTATAAAATTTGGAATAGACAAATGTCATAAATACAAGTAGGAATGGAAAAGGGTATCTGGAGAAATACACCAATAGTTGATGATGAACAAATAATAAGTAATATGGAATAATGCAAAATATTGTCACTTATAACAAAGGCATAAAAAAAATTAAAAATTAAACTCACACTAGTACCAAGTTAAACTTTAAAATCTTACTAAAGCTATTAATACGTATGCTATCCCGGTACTTACTTATTCTTTTGACATAGAACTGTATAATATTTTTACTATTGAGATTAAAGAAACTAAAAGGTCACAAAAAAACTTATGGAAAGCATTTCTACCAACTGCACAAAGATTGAATTAACATAAGAGTATCAAATTTATGGCTTACCAATGAAGAATTGTTTCCTAAAACAGAATATTCTGTAAAAGCTATACAAGATCAGGTTATGAAATCAAGAAACTATGACAAATATATACTCAGAAACAATATTGATACCGATAAACGTAGAAAGTGCAAAAAAGAAACTATAACACATATAAGCCGTTTTCTATTTGACAAATTCAGTAACTTTTGAACTTGTCAAACGCGTCTTACATTTTTTATGTGTTTTTGAGGTAGAAAACGTCTGACGCTCTTGTTTGCAAAGATTAAAAATTCTCTAACGCATCAGGTGCATGAAACGCTCAAATAGAAAACACCTATTATAACCAAATGTAAAAAACTAGCACCAGCAAAGTATAACAAAGTTGCAGCAATAATATATCAAAAAATGTTAAAAAAGTCCAAAACATATTTTTATTACTGCTACACTCCAAAGCCCGTTAAGGACAATAATGACCATAAAATACTTTGAGAGGTATCATTAAACATATTGTTTACAATATACTAGATATTACATAGTATCTGTCTAACAATCAAAAAGGACATATATTGTTGACGTAGCAATACCATCAAGTGAAAACATAATTAAGAAGATTAAAGAAAAGAAACAAAAATACTCAGATTTTTTATTTAAAATTAAACAAACATGGGAACAATATAAAGTAATTGTACTACCTATTATAGAATCAACTACAAGTTTAGTAGTGCCAAAAGAGATTTTATCTGCTACTTAAAAGTCAGTTTTATTAAATATACATACACATAATATATACTTATACATATACCTTTAGGAAACCCGCATATGTACATATGTTTAACAAACGACAAGTTAGATCTAAAAAAAAAATAATAATAATAATAATAATATAAGATAAAAAAAAAAAACTGGAAGTGGAAAAGTAGTTAGTAAATATTTTTGTAAAGCAACTTAGCTCATTACTGATAATATAAATTTAATTTTTTTTTTTAATAAATGTAAGCTTTGGTAGATTCTTAGCTACTTTATTAATCTGTTTCGATATAAGTTATAAATAAAACACCAGGCTTTTATAGAATTTTGTGGTAAAAATAATCTATAATAATATTGTTGTTTTACACATTTTTAAATAATTTTTAATCAAATGATTAATACAATGAAGATTTTTTTTAATGCAATCTCATACCTGAAGGTTGTCAATTGGTCAATTTTTAGTATATTAGTCTCTATGTTTTGACCTGTCTAATACATTTGAAAAAAGTGTTGTTATTTGTAAATATCAATCACATTAACATTCTTACCAGACCAAAAGCAATACAATTCGCTTACCCTACTGTAGGTTAGTAAAATAAAAATATTATGAGAAACACGTAGAACTTTACCATTTTAGTACAAAACTCTATGATGTTATCAGATACCATCGCTGTATTATCTGCATATCTTATATTGTTAATTATTGTTCATTGACTACAAATTTTCTGTTCATTTGGCTTAAGCTTACATTACAGTAGTAATATAGATAATGTATTTCATCTGTGTATTTAACCTAGATGCAGAACATCTTTTGGAGCCCTAACCTATGTGTCATAGCAATACGTTATTGATATAAGATTTTTTATATTTAGATCATCAGTGTACTAGTAAACTACAAGAAAACTTTATTTGTTAATAACCATTTTAATAACAACTTTAAATACGGACCTTTGTAATTTTTACGGTAACCTAAGATACAATAACTATTTTTGATAGGTAGCTGTTAATTTTTACACATTCCATTTTCTGTCAGTTAGAAAACTTTCTTACAAATTTACCACAAGCTTATGAAATTTTATTGTTGCTTTTAATTAGCATACTATAATCAATTCTATCAAAAGCGTTTGCAAAGTGTGTGTAAATTTTATTGGTTTAGGTGTTTTTTTAGACGCATCTTCTCTTATATTTATAATTACTAAACATTTTTCTTTTTATACGTTTTATACGTTACATAATCCAATATTGTCCTTGCTCTAAATTAAACTTAAAACAATGTTTAGAAAATTATATTAGAAAATTGCTGCCAAGCATTCATAAACAGTCGTTATTTGATAAACGCCGGAAAGAGATGGTATCACTGGTAGAGTTTATTTATTTACGTTTATTTTTTTGGCGCATTGGATTGAATGAGAGCTTTCACACAGAACGTTTACGGCACGGCGACGGTGCCGATTGCTTGCCGAATTGTCCCAAATGTCTAGCAGAAGGTTTTGGGTGTAAATATCGACAAAAGTCGTTGCGTGTGAAAGCAACAATACAAAATTAATAATTGTTACGTCTAAAATCTTTGTATGTGAATAAAGCCCAAAGGTGAGTAGGTAGGTTAAGATCGATTAATTTAAAAACCTTATTCAGTTTGTTCTGCTTATTCAACCTATTTATTACCTACTTTGTATTGTGCTGATGTTTTTGACAATCTATTAAATAATAATAATTACAGACTAACAAGTTTTATATTTTACCTTATAAAATCGATGAGTTAAATCTAGTTGATAATTGCATGTAGTCCTTTTGATAAGCACTTGAGCAGCAGGAGGTATTAAATGAACTCCTGCGGCACTAGTACTTAGAAATAGGATAATGCTATGACTCCCTTACTGATCTTATTTACACTAAAAGAAACAAAATAAACTACAAGTTAAATGTACATACATAAATCAGAATATATTAGAAACCGACAGCATTCGTGTTCGTAGGTACACCATCATTATTAAATTGATAATAATTTACGTTGCTCATTTCTCATTCAAACTTTGTGTGACTGCCACTGGAAGGTTAACTGATTTGACCCTCGGCTAAATTACCAGTCTGACGGTTTTTAATTGAAATTACTATTACATGCACGAAATGCTATAAAGCTCGGCTTTCCTTTCTTTACTTACTGTTGAAAAAATCTAAAATTAGAAAAATAAATGCAATTAATAAATGAAATAAATTTAATAATCTATCCGAAGTCGGTTATCTTAATTGTTGTACGACGCAACTTGAATACATGATAAAAAATTGTTGATACGGTTCCTATATAATTAAATAAAGTTCAAAAGAAATTTAATTTAATTAAATCTATTTTTATATGCAGTACTAAGTATATCTTCCTGTTTTTTATATTTAATTGGTAATTACACCGCATCCTCCCTCACTCAATGCTCCCCCAACCCTCATACGAATATCACACTTGATTGTAATTAATATGCAATTTAGTAACGTACTCTTAATGGACCCGTATATTACAATATGTTATTATGTTTGTTAGTCATCATATGATTTTGTTATTCTATTTTTAAGTTTGTTTAGAGAAAAATTAATGAACATCAGTCTAGTTAACGGACATTTACTAAGATAAAACATAAATTATAATTTAGTGTAGACATTATAAAAAGGTATGAGGATGGAAAGACAACGGAGGCCTTTTTCATATTCGAATTCATCACTTTCACAACCTAATATATAATTATTGATCTCTTTATAAAAACAATAATTAAACATATTTATTACTACGAATAAGAAAAATTGTTGAATAAATTGCTGTATGGAATAATATGCACTTCATACAAACATGCCATTCAGAATGATTGCAAATATACTTACAGTTCATATTAGTATATAAAACTACACATTTTCAAGAATTATATAATTCATAGATTTTTTGTTAACAAATAACACGTTTGCCTCGGCGTCGATGTCGACTAAGTCTTTATAATTATCATTTATTATTTCCAGAGGGTCATCGCACAATCAAGCAGGTTAAAGGTTATAGATAATTTAAGAAGGGACAAGACTGCTGTCATTTAAATTAAAAAAATATATATATATTATAGGAATCAAAACATTTAATGAATTTTTGTTTAAGAAATGTACAAAAAACAGTAAATATGATTGAAACTTGTAACTTAGTTTCATTTTGTTTTTTCATACAAACTTTTGATATAAATAAAGATGATTGAGCAAACAGGCGCGTTACGGATGCTTGAATAGTCGATTATCAAACAATATATATCAAATTTTTTTTAATTTTGATGTGATAAATAAAAATAATTTACTTTTGATTTAAAGTTGTTGTGTTTTTAATTTTAATTTTACCTATTTCAGGAGTAGCTTCAACATTATAGAGAAATATTAAAAAATAAAAGATATAACTTATTGGTTAGATTATGATTAAAATATAATATTAATAACAACATTGCTGGAATTTACATGAGTATTTTCTTGAAAATTGCATTAATCATTTAAAACATAATGTAGATTATGGTTTTCCTATGACTAAAACATTAGTATCTCTAAAATAGTTAGTCATTTAATTAACATTAAATTAATGATTAATTACTTTGTGAATATATATATATATATATATTTAAAATAACACCTAACCATTGTATCTGTAGGTATTTTGAATTATTTTAAAAATATATTCAGTATGTTATATATTTTATTACTTACCTAAAATATTTATTTTAAATTTAGGGGTACAGGGTAGATGTAAAATAAAACATTACACTAAACACATATCACCCAGCCGACTTTTGGCCACAAACTAACTCTTAATGAATCTCAATCGAGTTTATATGTGATGCCCACATCCTAGAACTAATTTAGCTTAAATTAAGAGATTATTTCCTTTGTCGACGTTATTATTCCATTGTAGCGAGTGCCAGTGCCTGCATTATACTACCACGTATGCTACACACATGCCTGCTCGATACATATCTCACGCCAAACTAAAACTAAACAAACAAAATCGTCTTTTTCGACGAGAACTTTGTTTGCAATTATAATCACATTGTAAAATCGCGAATGACATCATTCGAATGTATATACAACAGAAGCAATTGTATCACTTTAGTGTGTAGTTCTGATAATTGCATGAAACGTTCAGAATCTATAATTCTAACAAGTGTTTCTTGTGTTATCTTAAAACTCAAAATTGGCTGAAACTAAAACTTTTGAATATTTATCAAACTTACTGAAATTGCAACAGTAATCGAACATCCGTACCATTTTTTGTACAAACGATATAATCAGTCATTTCAGTTAACAATATATTACATTTTCTATCAATTTTAATATTTCAAGATTTCATTTTTATTTCAAGACTAGCATCCATATTTCAATTGATTACAATACATTATAAATAGTTAGTTCAAATTTAAAAATATTAGAATAAATGCATTTAGAGGTGCTTCAATGATACAAAATTTGTACATGGCTGTACCATCACACTTATACATACACACATATCAAATGCCATTATATCATAAGTGGTAATATAACATAATATGTACTATGTAATAAACTATACATATATAATATATGAAGTGCCAGCCGTGCTATTTATTTCATTCATAGTTGAGTGGAAATAAATTGAATTACAGTACGTCATCATTCATAAATCCGAGAATAAGATGAACATCGCTCAAAAAATGCGGGGCAGCAATTAGTACATAAAAGGAGGCATGTACTATTTGTGTATGTAGCTTACATATACATACGTGCACATACGAACCGGATACTGTTAAATAGGAAACGACGATTAAAAAAATATGTGTATGCTTCAATCTGGCATCGCTTCTTTTAATGTAATCTTCTAATTGTAATAAAAGTTGCGGGTTCATGCTAACCAATACATTCCTAAATTGTACTTATTGTTAGACTTTATTTAACTACTACTAAATTTATATAATAATTACAATATAAGTTACCCAAATTAAGAATTCTATAAAACTCTTCTGAGGATTGTCATCTCACGAGTACACTTTATAGTTTCTTTCTGGGTTACTTAGAAATACTAGATAATGATGAAAAAAATTTAGAACTATATTAGTATTTGATTTTTAGAGCGATGAAAGAAAATATATATTATTTAGTCAAAGTATTTGATGTCAGAAATATATTTCTAGTCTATGGTGCATAATAGTATATAATACAAACTGGGATGGAAAGTGTTTTATTGTGACCAAGAACTAACTTAGATATCCAAGACGAAAAAATGCTGCGATGAAACGATCCATCGAGGTATATATACTATTTTATTTACAATTAGTTAATGGATCATATTAAAAATTGTGACGTGTGCTTTTTTGGGTAAAATATTTTTCTATAGTAAAAGGTAAATTAGTTTTTTTTAATAGACAGATTTTTAATCAGCTAATGACGGAATTTAGTATTGCTTGTCAAAATATCTAATATTAAAACTAATTTAAATATGAAAATAAATAAATATTTGTATTTATTTGATGCTATTTTTAATTTATGTGTAAATTACAAATATTTTATATGTACATATATTTGTAACATTGTTAGCCGGTCAAAAATTTGACGGTCAGAAATGTCTGACTTCCAAACTTTTAAAGTCAAAAATTTACATATTTCTAATAGTTCGTGAATAAACAATTTTGTTAGTACTTTATAGTAAAAAGATATAAAATAGTAAAAAATTATAAAAAATTTCTTATAAACAATATTTTTTTTAGTTAGAAACTGTTTCATTATATTCATTTTTATGCTTGACTTAAATTAATTAATAATAATGGAGCCTTACACTCGAAAGGGTAGAAAGGCATAAATGAATAAATAAATAAATTAAATTAATTCAAAAGAACTTTTGAAATGTCTTTTGAAACTGCATGAAATATATTATATATAATATATAGGGAGTTTATAAATGAATGGGATTATGTAACCATCTAATGTACGTTCGTGCCGCTCTAGTGAAATGCGTAAATAAAGTTGCCTATCTTAAGATTCAATAATAAAAATATTTTCATATGTTTACATTGTTTATATGTTTATAATTATCAGTTGTAAACAAAATAATATTTTGATGCTACTAAATTATTGAATTTGAAAAGGCAAATAAAACAATAAAAAATAATCATAGTTACTGCTATTACTAACTAATGATAAATCTTAATTAAAACTGAACCAATTGTTTTTAGTATTATTTGCATTTTTGAATATTTGTTTCGGATTGTGTTTTGTGGTTCTGAAAAGAACCGGTATACTCCAAAATGTTTAAAACATTTGAATTGTCATCGGGACACCGTACAGCCAGCAATTCCAACATTATTTCAAACTAGAAGAAAAAAGAAAATAACAAAACAGAAAAAAATACTTATAGCAAATGTTGAAAATGTTCTCCATTAGCTAATAAACACATTTCCACACGCCTTCTTTTATTGTTGAAAATGTTAACTAACATTTCAGGCGTTATGTTTTGGCATGCGTTTAAAATTGCTGCTCTCAATTCTTCCAATGTGTGCTGCCTTTGTCGGAATACATTGTCTTTAAGGTAGCCGAAGATTTAGTAGTCCAGCGGGCTTAGATCTGGAGAACGTGAAAGGCCTTCACGTTCTCCAGATCTACCCTTGACTAATCAACCTTTCACCATAAAATTCTCGAAGATAGTCCAATGTTGCTCTTGCTGTGTAAGCTGTCGCGCCGTCTTGCTGGAAATATCCATGCTGTAATTCCTCGTCATCTAACTGATTAATGAAAGGTTCGATCAGTTGTTGACGATATCTCTCACCATTTATTGTATCGTTGAAGAATACAGGACCAAATATTCTTCGACGAGATACAGCTATCCAAACTCCAACTTTCTGTGGGTGTAGCGGAGCTTCAATTAGAACATGGGGATTTTCTGTCTGCCAACACCTATAGTTTTGGGAATTAACGTAACCCGACAGATGGAACCAAGCCTCATCACTAAAAAATGTTAAGTCAAGTGTGCGGTCATTATTTAAATTGTCCAAGAACCACCGACAATAATTTATACGACGTTGAGGATCGACTGGCAATAATTCTTGCACTATTGAAACTTTATAAGGATGCAAGTTTAATCTCTTCCTCATAATCTTATAAGCGGTACTTTTTGGAATTTCAGCTTGCAAAGCTAATACTCGTACAGATTTTTGTGGGCTTATTTCTAAACGTTGGCGCACATCTTCAACAACCTCTTGTGATACAGAAGGTCTGCCTGGTGATTTGCCTTCCTGCACACTACCAGTTTCCTTGAATCGTTGGACTATTCTTATGATATGTTTTGACAACATCGAATATTTAAAGTCATGATCCGGAAACTGCAGTCGAAACTCTCGAAAACAATCCGGAATAGAATAAAGCCATTCTCCATTATCAAACCGTCCATTCCTAAAGTAGGATTCAATAATAAAAATATTCTTTTCATTTGTAAACATTCTTATAACCTTGCTTGCTTGACAGCTGTCAAAGTTGAACTGTCAAAACAAATAGTATAAGAGACAATTTTAAAAAGGCGGCATATTTAAAGTGATTACATAATCCCATTCATTTATAAACTCACTGTATATTATAACTTTTATTATTTGTTTATTTAAGTGGTTATGTCAACTTTATGCTTACATACTTTAATCAAAATTGTTTTTTTACAATACTTGCAAGTGAAAAAAAACAAGCAGGAAATAAACTGATAACCTTATGTAAAAAATGGCATAGAAGGTCAGCTGTTTTTTATCTATTTTGATTACTTTATTTACAAAATTTAGTACTCATTTAAAAGTAAAGTTACATATATTATTATGTAACTTACACACACATCTACATTTAAATGTTGTTATAAAAGTCTGATATACTTATAAATTATTTATTATGGCATGACAACATAAAAATAATTTCAACAAGTAAAACTACACTTGCTAAAACTACTACATTTAAGCAGTCTGTAGTTTTTTTGGAAAATGATGAATTTGGAAGCTTATTCAATTTGAAGGGGTTAGAAGTTAAAACAACAAAAGCAAAATAAGTACGTTGGGTGCAAAACCGGTACAAGTGATGTTATATTTTTTACACCAACAAGTTTTTGTTAATTGCTAAGGTATATCTACTAATTTAAAGATGACTCTTGTACTCTCTAAACGCACTTATATCTTTTTTACTCAAAAAGAATAGTTACTTGAGTCTCAATTTCTACACATATCTAAAAAAATATAAAATGTCAAAATTTTATATCAAAGATTTTTTTCTAAACGGTTGAACTATTAATAATTAATTGTCAGAATTGTTTGCATGTTTTGTACTACAAATAAATATTTGTTTAGATGGCAATGTTATTTTTTAACGTTAAAAAATATACATTACGTCAATGTTGCAAACTGTTTAAGTGATTAGTCAATTTTGTCAATTTCAATGATTTGAATAGAATTTAAAAGAGATAGTTTACATACAAGCACAAAGCTACAACAGAAAACTATGTAAAATTGTAACCATAAAAAGACCATTTGGAAAATATTTAGATATAGATTTGTTGTTTAGTTTAATGGCGATTTCTTAGATTTAGATTTTGTAACAATTTTTTTTTATTTAAAATTTTAGAATCTTTTAGTTAAATATTGTTTTAAGGTTTTTGTTTATATGTGCTACATATTGAACCTAGAAATTTTAGAAAAGTACTATTATTTATAAAATTGTGAATAGGATTTAAGGCCTTAGCTACGGCGTTGTTTGCCATACACTCAATTAAGAAATTTGCATGGACTTTTGTTGAGAGTCCAGTGATGTTCTCAGGTTTTAATCCTAGAAGTTACAATTTTATAGAAAAAGTCTTTATCTTAGAACAATTTGTCGTGTACACAGTTTTTGTTCGGAGTTGTGCAGCTTGAGAATTTATCGTGCCGACACTTACCAAATCTTTATGTAGAATTTTAAAAATATTTGTTTATAATATTACTCTATTTTTAGCAATAACTGAAACTTTACTTGACGGTCAATCAACACCAAATCTTCAAATTTGTTGATGATTTTGTCAGTTTATGCTTCTAGAGCTTTCTACACTTTGGATTATCATGAATAGATTTTCTGCCTCATTTGATCCGATTTTACTAATATTTGAATTGAAAATAGGACGGACTATTTTCTTCATACACTGCTACACTATTTTCTCATGCGATTGCACATGATGTTAATATGTTCAACAAATGTATTCAACAAATGTAAGTTTATGATAAAAATTACTCCTAAATAAAGTGCAGTTGTTAAAGCTGAAAGTCATTAAGAGATAGTCTTATGTACATTTTTAAATCATCCGCAAATAAAAAAAAATACGACAAATTAATATATTGTGGGAGATCATTAATAAAAAGAAAAAAAAAATTGGTCTACAATGAGATCCTTAAAGAGCACTTGATAAAACAAGAATGAGCTGTGACAAAAAAAAAATTACATTATGATAAAAACTCAGAGCACCGAGCTTAGCAATTAAAATAGTGTAACTCGCACAATCAAACCCATTTGAAAAATTGGTGTAGATAGAATCAACTTGTACTTTAGATTCAAATGCATTTGAAATATCATTTTCATAACAAAGTAAATTAGTATGTGTGAAACACTCCTTGAGGTTTGTCAGTTTCTCTATGGGTGCGTCCCGTGGGAACTCTCGCCGGCTTGCCGGAAGAAACCGGGAAAATAATATACCCGGCGTAAAATAAAAACTGACCGGACTGGAATTACAATGACGACACTTGCGAAATGCCTACCAGAAGGTTAAAAATTAATCGACACAAGATGACAACAAAAAACATGGACATGTCAAAAGAAGTAAACAGTCCCCAACGAGGTTTCGCTAGCTGGCAATCCTTCACTACCCAAATGGTAGTCTGCTCCACGGAATATGGGAGGAGCAAACCAATGACAGAAGACGAAGAGGTGGTATTAACCAAAAATACAAAAACAATTAGGGACTTTTTGGAGAACCCAAGCTCGGCAAGATTAAGCAGGGTCAAAACTTCAAAGCTTATTCTTTCGGAGGCGGCCAAGCGTAAGCTCCAAAGACAAAGAGATGCACAGGGGGAGCAGGCAACTGATCCAACTAAAGCATCCGGTAATGCGAGGTAAAACGAGGACGCAAAAGCGAGACTCTACACTATCTGCACCAAATATACTCCGGAAACATCAGGGACGCAAAAGCAAAACCCTTCCAGTAGCAGCACGCCGGAATTGCAAAAAAGATTGGTAAACAAGAGCAAAAACAAAGAAGGAACTTCAAAGAGGATTTTTAGAGACACCATAGCAATCATTCCAAAAGGGTCCCCCAAATGTTACCTGAACTCTTAAAAAGCGGAGTTGGTAAAATCAACTATTCTGGGCAAAATTGACAGAATAGAAAATGAGCAGGCATCATTTTGTTTTCAAGAATGTTTCTTTAAGGGGGGATTCCTGAAAATTATATGCATGGACAAGCCAACTAAGCAATGGCTTCAGTACATTGGCCAACGAGAAATTAATGGAAGGTACAAAACTTCAGATCATGGACCTGAAAGACTTACCTGAACCAAGGAGAGTAATAACATGGGTACCATGACCACAATTGGAACCGGCTGCTTTCTTAATAAGGTTATCGGTGCAAAACACCATTAACACCAAAACCTGGCAAGTGGTCAATTCCAAACACGAGAAGGTGGCAAACCTAGGAAGCAAACTCTTTCTAGGCTTTTCCAAAAAAAAAAATTTGTGTTCTGGCCTCCTCCAGGAAGAAATACAGCAAATCTGAAGAGATTTAAGCGTACCGCTGATCCTAGGATGCGATGCTAACGCCCACCACGTAGCCTGGGGGAACAAGGACATTAACATAAGAGGTGAGAAACTCCTATAACTTATAGTAGAATCTAAGCTCATTATGATAAACAAAAGTAACGCGCCAACGTTTTGCATTGCGTCGCGTAGCAAGGTTATTGATCTAACATTAGCTAATTATAAAGCGAGTGAATTAATTAACAAGTGGTACGTGTTGGACAAGCCCTTATTGTTGGATCATGCATACATCCAATTCAACATTAAATCTGAAAAAACGCTTTTTCTAGAATACAAAAACCCGAGAAAAACTAACAGGGATCTATACAACGAGATGCTAGTTGGCCTAAGTGGGGACTGTCCAAAAGCTGCAAAAACATCACAACAGTTAGAGGCAATGACAGACATATTTGTCAATTCCATCAAAACCGTCTTTGAAAGGAGCTGCCCTAGCACAGTCAAGCACACCTCCAACAAGATTACTTGATGGAACAAGGGGCTAAACAAAACAAGAACGGATACTAGAAAGCTATTCAACAAAGCCAAAAAAAAAAACGGTGACTGTCTTACGGCTTATAATAAAACCATAAAGAAAGTCAAGAGAGAATTATGGAGAAGATACTGTAAGAACGTTTTAAACGGCCCCACATGCTTGCGTCTCCAAAAAGCCTTAAGCAAAGACCGTACTGCGAACATTGGATCCCTGCGTACCAAAAACGGAAAACACACAGAGTCAGTCGAAAGCACTCTGCAAGAGCTGATGCAGTCACACGTTCCGGGCTCTAAACTAACAAAAGTACGTAATCAAGAGAACCAGCAATTGCCAAATAAAACGGCAAACGAAAGAGACTGGGAAAAAGCAAAGATCATAATAAATCAGGTCAACCTGAAATGGGAGATCAACACATTCGAACCATTCAAGTCGCCAGGAGCCAATGGAATTTATCCCATCATGTTACAGAAAGGATTTGCAGTGAGTTAGCAGTAAAAAAAAAATATATATGCATTGTTTATAGACCTTAAAGCGGCTTTTGATAGTGTGGATAGAGAAAAATTATGGTTATGTCTGAGATAAAAAGGTATTACTGAGCATCTGGTAAGAAGAATGGAAGATGTATATGCAAAAACGGTGAGCATAGTATGTGTAAATGGTAGAATAAGTGAAAGTTTTTGGACAACAAAAGATATGAGACAAGGATGCTCACTTAGTTCAAGTTTGTTTGCTGCATATATTGCAGAAATAGAAGAAAAGCTAAGTCTTGCACAAGCAGATGGAGTTGTAGTGAATAGAATGAAAGTAAGGTCGTTAGCATACGCAGATGATATGGTGATTGTGGCAAAAAAAGCAAAAAAAATTAAAGAAACGATTAGATGTTTGAAAAAATATTTCAGAAAAAAACAAGTGTAGGGAATAGATGAAAGAAAGTTTGAATGTATAAAAATAAAAGGAACAATGTTTGATAGTCTAGCTAAAGTATGATGCTTTATGGGTCAAAAATTTGGGGGTGGAAAGAACAAAACAAATTAGAAGCAATACAGGCAAAATACTGTAGATGGGTACTGGAATTAAATAGAGAAACTCCAGCATACATTGTATTATAGGAAATAAAAATAAAAATAAAAGTAGAAACAGGAAAAAGAGCAGTATTATATAAAGAAAGATTGAAAAAAATAAATGAATGCAAAATTTTGCAAGAATGTCTGAAGGAAAAAATGAATTAAAGATATGAAAAAATAGGAGCAAAGAAAAAGAAATATTATAATGGAAAAAGATATGACTGTAAAAAAGTAGAAAGAATGAGAAATAGTGGAAGAGTTGTATGGAAAGAAATAACAATGCGTGGTAGAGATATAGAAATGCAAGAAAGAAGAACTAGAGCGAATGAACTAAGGTACAATAAGAAGTATGCAATTATTATGGAAAATAATATCCCAAAATACCTTAATAATGCAAAGTACACAAAAACAAAAACAAAAATACTAGCAAGATTTAGATGTGGAAATAAAGAAAAAGTTTGTAAATTTTGGATGAATAAAAAAAGGAAATTGTGTAGAATGTGTGGAGAAGCCAATGAAACAATAGAACATATGTTAAAAGAATGTGTTGAGATGAGAGAAGAACAAATAGAAAGAAAGGATGTGTTGAAAGAAGATAGAAGAGGAATAGTATGGATGAGAAACGTCATTAAAAGAAGACAGGAAATTGACAAAAAATGTATAGTGTAAATTGTAATTATATTATGTTAATTGTGTAGTGTAAATGTAGATAGTTATAAATTATGGTATGTTAAGTTTTACCGAATATTGATTTTGTTTAAGTGATGTAATTGTAAAATGTAAATACTTTTGAAGACCAGATGGCAAGAAAATAAACAATTATTATTACAGATAGAATTTGCAGAGCTCAAAGAACTTCTATGCAAGATCCTCAGAGCGAGCCTAGCACTTTCGCAAATACCAAGCAGCTGGAGAGTAGTCAAGGTGGTATTTATACCAAAACCATGCATGCGGAAAATTTAAAGCAACCGTGTCAGAACATGACACAGAGTGTGCTAAATACCGTAGAAAAATGGTTCAAAAAGGAGAGGTTATTAGTAAACCCAAGCAAAACAACGATTGTACCGTTCATAAGACGGCAAAACATCACAGACCTAAAAAACCTGAGAATGTATGAAGCCAAGCTCTCGATGTCAAAAAAAGTAAAATATCTGGGACTAACGCTTGACACTAAGTTAAACTTCAATTTACATCTAACAAATATAACAACAAAAGCCATTTAAGTGTTTTTTGCTATCAAAATGATGTCGGACGTACATGGGGATTAACACCTAGTATGACCAAATGGTTATACACGGTGGTGGTAAGACCCATTATTACATACAAAGCGCTTGTATAGGGAAAAAAACACTCTTAACTGCACAGCCAAAAGACTAGTACTACTATTATTACCGCCACTTCACCTGATGATAATGACAGAAGTAAGACAAGCAGCATACAGACTGCAGATAAACAAACACAATGTAAACCTTGGGAACCGCAGACCTAATATAACAAAGATGTTGCTTGAGGAAAATATTCTAACGATGAAGTCGGACTTTATGAAGAGCCATTGCATCAGCAAACAATTTGACGTGATAACACCACAGCAAAACGAATGGATAAAGAACAGATATCTGGGAACGGTCAAAGAAACTATCTGGTACACAGATGGAACCAAAAACCAAAAAGGCACCGAAGCTCGAATTTACGAGGACAAACATCAAGAAAAGCAAACTTCGCTACCTCTGGGTAAATATGCCTCTACGTTTCAGGCAGAGGTGGCTGCCATCAAGTGGTGCGCCAGAGACATGATCGAGAATGGACTAGAACTTGACAGACCAGTAACCATCATGTCAAACAGTCTGGAAACAGTAGCCACAACTTGCGAAGTTTACCTGGTATGGATACCCAAAGACCAGGAGATAAAAGGAAACCTCAGGGCAAACAAGGAGCACACGGGACATTTACTGGACCAGAACCCGCTATTGGGATCCTTTACAAGATCGGAAAAGCAAACACAACCTAAACAAAGATTGCTAAAAGCAACCAACTGGGTAAAGGTACTGGACTTTATCGAAGAGACGGAGCTGCTCGAGGAATAAAATATCAGAGGTGTACAACAGGTTCAATAGGATTGCAGTGCAAAGGGCGCCAAGCAAACCACCTCAAGGTAAGGAAGGTGGATTTTTTAGTCAGTAAAAACCTGACACTACTGGACAGCACGGGCTGTACAGTGTCTTTTCAAGATGTTTCCCTTCCTACGCAATAAAAAAAATAAATTGTAAAACACTCTTCACAAAATCCATGCAGCTTTTCCTTTAAGATGCTTTTGCATATCCATTGTAACTGACCAATTAAAATTTTATTAAACAATTTAGAAATGGCAGATTGAATGCATATATCTATAGAGTTAGTAATATCCTTTTTGGCTTCAGATTCAAACAAAGGCGTAATATGCTTTGTTTTCATATTTGAAGAAATTTAAATTCATTCAAAAAAGCATTACAAAGTCATAGAATAAACACACTTTTTTAACAGCATAGATGGAATGCCGTTGGGTACAACGCTTAAATTACATTTAAGGTTCCCAATTCTCTTAAAAATATCAAATAAGCTAATTAGAAATTTTGAATAAAATACGTTATTCTTAAACTCAAGCAATATTGGAGTTGGATGAGTTTTGTTATCATAGACCAAAAAAAAAATATTTGCAAAACAATCAAAGCCGGAAAACCATTCGTTTTTTTGGGTCTTAACAAACCTCTAAAAATAGTTTTAGATTAGAATTTTATTTTTAGTTTGAAATAAACTGCTTATGTTAATGTAGACTGAGATTTTTGCACGTAGTATGAATAGATTAGAATTCATTATAATCCCATAATAGTTTTATAAGGTTTATGTACAGTTTCCTTTTTTTTTTTTAGTTTGAGTTATCAACATCAGTTATAAAAGAGTTTAGTCCAATCAATATTTAACAAATAATTATTTATTGCGCTGTAGTCGGTAAGTTTAAAATCATTAAAAAACATAACTAGAATTTAAAATATTACAAGTAGTATCACATTTTATAGTTAATAAGAACGCAGTATGGTATTGGCTTAAATTTGATAAAACATCTACAACTTCTATCACAAAAATATTATGATTGTTGGTGAAGCATAAGTCTAAAAACACACTCTCACTGTTAGGAATAGATATGCATTGTGCAATAATCAAGATATTTGTCACTAGTCGAATTAGGTGATAAACAAACCACAGTAATTATTTAAGATATAATATAAAACTTTAAACAATTAAAAACAAATGTTCAACACTATTAAACGTAGGGTAAAGTAACACAA
Organism: Tachinus rufipes; assembly: GCA_963932245.1. Lineage (NCBI taxonomy): Eukaryota > Metazoa > Arthropoda > Insecta > Coleoptera > Staphylinidae > Tachinus > Tachinus rufipes. The sequence continues at coordinate 58,840,018 of OZ010744.1, forward strand.
ATTTGAATTTAGTTTTTTGGGGCTTCTTAGGGCAGAGCGATCACACCTAAATAAATGATAGCCTGTTAGATTTATTTTAAGTCACTGATGTTAGGAGAAAACCAGGTTTCAGTAAGAACAATCATATTGTAATCTGACAAAAATTTCTTAAGTTTAGTTTTAGCATAAGTCTAAAGTTTTTTGTGAACGGTCATAATACAACAATGTTAGCTGGCGAAAACTCTTTGTAAAGAATAGCCCGAGCATGGTCAGCTGAAACGGAGACTTTAAAACTACTATAACTTCTAGATTGTACAGCTAGATCTACATTGTTGATTGAAATATTGAGGTATAGTTTATAATATCGGATTTATTAGTTTTGCGCTTAAGTTTTGAGACATGTATATATGAGGGTGGCACATAAACCTGCAACTTATTGTTACTTGAATTACTAATCAAAATATCTAGAAAAAGCTGGTAATGATTTAAAAAATGTGTTGAAGATTATTAATAAGATTTTTAGCAAAAATAATAACAAAAAAAACTATACTCATATTAATAAAAAATAAATGTTGTACTGATTTGACAGACAATTATTTTTTTGCAATAATGCGTATTGCATCTTTAAACAAACTACCAAATAGTCAAAACAAAAATACTAACAGTCTAAACTTAGAAACAATACTTCTCAAACCTAAATATTTCAGTTTTATCAAGAATAAAAACTTAAAAAAAATCTGTAGCTAGACTAGATATTATTTCTGTAAAATTCTGCTATCAATAATTAAAACTATAGTTCCTACTTTAGTTAAATTAATAACTACTTTAAATCTGCTTACTATCCATATGAACTAAAAATGAAATACATGATACCAATCTATAAAAAAGAATAATCCATAAAATAAAAATAATTTAAAAAAATATAGTAATCCAGATGAATACATTTATTAATACTACTTTTTTTTTAATCCATACTATTTATTATCAATAGTATGGATTAAAAAAAAATCTACATTTTTACGCACGTTAAATTATACATATAATAATCTAGACAAAGAAAGTTATATAATACTGCTTTTTGTGGATTTGCAGAACGCATGCTGTTGACACAGAGCTACTTAGAATATATTGATCAAATGAGAATAGCTACTTAATTTAACATACAAAAATAAATAAATATCTAAATATGAGATAAACGGTAAAATGGTTGTACCACAAGGTTTAGTATTGGGCCCTGTATTATATCTCTGCTGTATATTAACAAACATTATGTACTATGGTCTTTTTGGTAAATATGTTGCAGATGACACTGCTCAACAGTCTACACAAAATAAGTATACTAATAAACAACGACTTAATAAAATTTTTTTACTGGTAAATCCAAAACTATCAATCAATACAATAAGACGTGAGTACTTAATATTTATAAACAAAAATAAAGAAAATCTATTATAAACCTAACAGTTAATCAATAACCCATTTAAAAAGTAAACCAAACAAATACATGACAAACTTAACTGACAATATCACATCAACAACATTAAAAAATATATTGTTTCTCTTCTTGGTGCATACAGAAGATGCTATATGTATTAAGTCCAACGACGTATCAAATCACTTACTACTTCCAAACAATTAATAATAATAAGTATCTTATGTGATTACTGTTTGGTGCTCAACTTTGCAAACACAATTAAACTCTATGTAACGTTAACTAAACAAAAATTTAAAGATTGTGTTACCATACTCGACTCCCACTTTGCATTTATTACAAAACTTTAAAAAAACTTTATCTAATAAAAACTATAAATTTAGAAAAATGTAAGTTAATCTTTAAAATAAAACATAAACTAATCAAGACCAACATCAACGTCATTAATAATAATCAGATTAATAATTATTCGAAAAAAGAACTTATACACCTCCAAACAATAAATAATAATAAAGGAAAATACATTATAGCCCATGATTCTGTAACTGCATTCAATACTTTTCATGAACAAAAAATTAAAAAACCCACATAAATTATTTTTTTTTTATAAATTATGTAATAAGTAACTAGTGTTACCAAATGTATGTATGTATGTAAATGCATTAAGCATTATATGCCTTTAAACAAGCTGTAAACAATTTGTAGAAATGTATTAAAAAATGATCTAACTTCTACTTTCTAGCAACGCTTTGCAGAAAAAATATTTCTTGTACTTTGTCCGCATTATACTTCCATACAAATTAGTAGTCACAAAGAATACGGCAACTAATAATTGTTCATAAAGATGCCTACACTAAATGTTTTACTTTTCAAATGTTTAAGGTCTTATCCTGAGTATGATATGTAGTTTCAACGAGTATGGAACTCAAAAGAGTTTTTTTATTTTATATGTATAATGTATTACTTACATTATAAAACTGAAAACAAATTTAAAAATTATTATTAGTTTTACAGATTGATATTTATATGCTTGTTGTATATGATATAAAGTTAACTGTCATAAAATTAATTCATGTAAACAACTCTTGGATTTCACACTTACAATTTGTATGGCTTATGTAATATTCTGCTCTAGATTTCTAGAATCTAGATTAAAATAAGAAATGATGTAAACTAAGTTGCCTAACCTAGTTGGTTGTGTATGTGCAATGAAGTAGAGTAGGGTAGAAGGGGCAACGACGACTGCGCATCCTAAACCTCGATCCGCGTTTGGTTACTGCCATTTTAGTTCATAAAAACTCGTTTGTTTACATTTGGTATCACGAATTAGGCAACTAACAATACTCGGTACACAGGTACGACTTTTATCTTTGCATGTAATTTAAGAGGGTTACCTAACTATAAAAATAAAAGCGCGGCATATTTAAGTAAAATTTTTATTTACGAAACGTTTACGTATATTACTCATAGACTAACTAGAGATAAATGATAATTATTTACAATAAACTTGCTTATATATTAGTCTGCGAGTAGAAAATATCTATGCAGGTACATTTCAAAGAGATTATAAAATAATTAAGAGCGTAGAAATAAAAGAACGGCATATTTAAGTAAAATTTTTATTGGTGGTTAAATAATATAAGTTTATGTAGTTTTTGGCGAATATTTTCATTTATAGAAGTTTCTATATTTGGCAAGTTTATGGTTGGAATAGAGCCTTCCATGAGTTTGGCATAACGACCGGATCGATTAAAACATAATTCTTCAAAATGTTGTGAACACACTCTAGTAGTTTGACCCCAATTTCGAGTTATTTTTAATATATTCTTCTATTTTGCATATGATGTTTCTGGTATCCTAAAGATTTAATTGTTATTTATCTCTATTAATTGTTATGTTTGATTGCTACTATTATTTACAATTGACCGGTAACAATAATTAACAACATCCATCCAATGTTTCTAAACTAGTAGCAGATGCCACCAACACAAAAAATACTATTTTATATTATTATAATATAATGTATAAATACTTACGTATGCAAAGATATTCCCGCTATTCTGTTTGATATGTTGTTACAACCTAATGCTGCACATGTAATCGGCATATTGAACAAATTAAACTATTCACTACCACAACCACAAATTTATAATAATATATTTACGAAACGTTTACGTATATTACTCACAGACTACCTAGAGATAAATGATAATTATTTACAACAAACTTGCTTATATATTAGTCTGCGAGTAGAAAATAATTATGCAGGTACATTTCAAAAAGATTATAACATAATTAAGGGCGTAAATCTTTGGAATTTCCAAGTAATCCAATTAGTAGAATATTATCTGTAATTATGTGTAATGCGATTACTATGTAATTAATAAAATATACCTGTGTTGTTTAAGTAATCTACAATCTACAATAAAATTATTATAGATTGTTTCTTAAATTAGAAAACTATAATAAAGCAGGAACACTGTCAAATGTGTTTTTTTATATAAAAATACTGTGATTTATATTGCAAAATTATAATTGTAAACTCATATAAACGTAAATTAAATTTTACTAAAAAATAGCGAATATAAACTAGACAAAAATTGCATAAACTTATATCATTCAATCACTTTTAAAGTTTTAATTTAAATATAGCGCTCCTTTATTTTTAAATTAAATGCAATGATAGATGTCGTGCTATGAACCGAGTATTGTTAGTTGCCTAATTCGTGATACCAAATGTAAACAAAGCGTTTTTATGAGCTAAAATGGCAGCGTTCATGTGTGAATAGTTCGCGCAGCTGAATGCCCCTTCTACCCTACTCTACTTCATTGTGTATGTGTCAAAACGTCAAAATCAAATGTCAAATTGACATCAACAAAAGTACATACTTTATAATAGATTAATATAAATGTTTAATTATCGAATTTATTAGAATTAAAATAACTACAAAAATGACTGAAAAGAAATCTAATGCTTTAGACATTAATGGTCAAAATTTCAATTCAAATATGTATCTGGAAAAGCTTTTTAAAGTAAGGACAAGGTAACATTAAAAAAGATCTGTTAATAAATACTTTATTTTAGGAATACAATTTGAAACAAATAATGGATCATGAAAATGAGATTGTCAAAGACACACAAACGTTACATTCCGATATGCAAACTTTGGTATACGAGAACTACAACAAGTTTATATCGGCCACAGATACAATAAAGAAAGTATGTTGACACACAAATTATTTGAAACAATTATTTATTTTAATGGTTTTAGATGAAGACAGATTTTAAGAAAATGGAAACAGAAATGGATTTATTAGCTTCAAACATGGAATCAATAACATCTTTTTCGGACCAAATTTCATCCACTTTAAGTGATACCCGGCAGCAAATAAGTAAATTATCTGGTGTGCACTCTTTACTAAAACGGTTACAATTTTTATTTAAACTTCCTGCTACTTTAAAAGCACATATGGAAGAGAAGAATTATAATGAAGCAGTGCAGGATTATTTACATGCTCAACGAGTTTTGCAACAATATGGAAACATGCCTTCATTTCAAGGTATTCAAGCTGATTGTGAGGCTATATTGGGCGAATTAAAAAAAGAACTTCGCACACAGTTTGCTGACTCTAATGCCAGCGCTAAATCTCTAGCCGAATCAGTTGATCTGTTATTGCAGTTAGATGAACCAGCAAAAGAATTATGCAGTGAATATTTAAAGTGTGCTGAAACAAGGTTGAGCGAACAATTGGTTTTATTGCGGGATCAAAGTGAGCAAAGGGATATAACCGAGTTTGTTGATTTAGGATGTTCAGGTTTCTTGAGTGATTTATGCTTGGTGGTTGCATCATTTCATGATATGTTTATAAATAGAGTAAACACATCTAATAATATTGAAAACAGGTAATAATTTATTTGTAATTATTATTTGAATCAACAATATAAAATTTTATTGTTTATTCTAGTGAAATTTTTGAGAATTTTTCTGCTAAAGAAATGAATGCTTTTATTGTACAAAATATGAATAAATATTTTGAATTGATGAACACCAAAGTTGATCTGGAACAAGATGTTGGAGATACAAATATTTTAGTTAGGGCTTTGGATCGATTTCATAGACGGTTACAGGCGATGAATACATTATGCAGTAATGTTGATTTTGCACGGTAACTATAACTTTTTAATTCCAATTACTTGTGATATGAAACTTTCTCTCACATTTTTTGTAATCATTAGAATAATTATATGTTACTGAGGGTAGTATGAAATTCTCTTCAATTGTAGCCTTTATTTAAATTTTGTATGCAATAAGTTATTGATAAATTACTCTATAATGATTTTTATTTTAGTGTTGGAATGGATATAGTCATAAATGCTGGAAAACGCCAAGCAAAGGCTCATCTTCAAATATTGAAATTGTATTTTGGCGAAAGTGTTACAAAAGTGCGGCAAGGTCTTGCTGCACAGAAAATTATAACACAAGAGGAAAATTCAAAAAATTTAAATGAACTTTTAACTTCACTAATTATGACAACTGTGGAGAAAGTAAAAGGAGTATTGCAGGACTTAATTGTAAGAATGCATGCATTTCTATATTTTAATACCAATAGCTTTAACTTTTGTTCTTATGATATTAGTGTTGTTTCAATTTTGAAATGTAATAATTAAACACCGGATTATATTCAACTTAAAAACGCTGAAATATGCAATAAAAAAGACCAAAATGCATGAATCTAGCAATATTATGCCAAAATATGCAACTATATGCAACATAAATAAAAACACAAATATACGTCTTCAAGAAACATTTAAAGGTAGAATTATTTAGTTTTTGAAATGGAATATTGCACACAAATTAACATAAAACTTGTGGTTTGGAAGCATATTAGATGCAGATGCATTTAGCTCTGTAAAAAGTTGTTGACAAGAACCTTTTTTTACATGCTGCTGTGTTTGAAATGGCAAAACAAAATATTATATTATAAGTAATCACATCAAGAGGCGATGTTCTTTTTATCTGGTGGCATTACAAATTAAATTTCCACCACAATGATGTAAAACGGTTTTTTGTTTCAGCTATTTTTATATAATTTAAAAAAAAATCATTTACATCTACATTATGCACATAAAAATAGACAAAATATGATTAAAAAAATTAAAATAAACAGAAAAAATTGTACAAAATACTCGTCAACACGTACATTTTGAAAAGCAAAATAAATCAATGTTGTTGGAGAGGCTATTAGCAATTCTGCTAATTGGATTATTGAATCCATAGTTAGTAGAATAAATAGATTCTCTGAAAAATGGAGACTGCCTAGTTCAATAATCGATCTCGGACATTATAAAAAACTTCAGCGGCGGAACATTTTATTGCAATGCAATGTTGTTGAAATTGTAATTTTCAGACAAAATGCCTAAGTTGTACGATAATAAACAAAAAAAATTGTTTTGAATGTGTTCTATATTGCATATATGAATGCTTGAAGATAGGCCAATATACATTCTGTAAACAAATCCTAACATTTTTATAGCACGGTTGCACATATAGTTAGTTTTTGGTCAAATATTACGCCTAAATTCTTTATTTGTGTAACATGTGCTAAAATTTTATTATTGATAGTATAATCATACGAAACTTTACTTAAAATTTGTATTGACAACAAGTTTCCTGAAGATAGAACAATAATTGGTTGTGATAAGAAGTTATAAATTTTCACACACACTATTTAAAAAAAAAAACAACAATTTCAATGATTATACATATAATATACGAATAAATAAAATTTATTTATTTAATAAACTTAAATAAAATGTTTTTATATTTTAATTGACAAAATTATCATTATGAAAAGTAGCATATATTTATTTTTATTTGGTTAATCATTGTTGAAAATATTAATACTCAGTATTTAACTTAATAATAATAGGTAATTGTAGAAGATTGTGTATTGAAAGATTAAATTATATGTACAATAGCATTTACACAAGAACAGAATGCTTTTATAGTAAAGATTCATTGTTGAGCTAGAAAAATCAATAAATATGGCACAGGTTGTACTCTTTTCTTGTTGTGCCTGAATCAATTTAATAAAGCTTTTTCCAATACAGGAATTCTTAATAAAATATTTGTGAAACACAAATTATTGATCGGTTTGAAGGAGGGAACTGCAGTTGTGGTATAAACCTCTTGGCAGGCCATCCATTTTAACTATAGAGGTTGTTCACGATATCATTGAGAAAACTATCTGCTCAAACTGGAGTTTCATATGAAAGTTGCAAAGAAGTTCCTGCATTTGCATGTTAGTTAATTAGTTTTACTTCATAATAAACAAGTCGCATATTGCAACTGGTTCAACAAACATTTAAATAATGATGAAATATTGAATACTATCTTTAGCAGTAGCTTAGTCTTGCTGAAAATATCCATTCTGCAATTCATCGTAGCGTATTGTGAAAAAAACTATCTAAAATAATAGTACGGGACCGTTCTGCATTGTTTTATTAAAAAACATAGGTCCATTTATTTTTTGTCTTAAAATAGCAACCCAAATACCAATTGAGTGTATAGTTGTTTCGTGTAACTAATTGACAACAACCATCAAGTTTTATCAAAAGGTCTTTCATCATTATTTATATCTTCATTGATAGTTCCACTGAGACTATAAAATCACTTTGTTCTTGTATAAACATTATTGTACATATAACTTAAACATCTAATTCACAGTTTGCATAACACATAATGAAAATTGACATTTATTCTGGTGACTTTTGGGACTATTTTGTTCTGGGGAACAGGTTAAAATTACTAAAACAAATTTTCAGAAATATTTGAAAAACTTTATTACATTTTAAATAAATTAGAATCTATATTTACATTTTGCATTGTGGTAATATAATGACTAGTGATGAATATTTGTAACAAGTAAAAAGTTTTGTTATGATGAAAAACAGTGAAAACCAAAGTATGAACTAAATATATATACTCTATTTGAAGTAATAGCATATTGTCAGTATGAATTTTGAAAAGTGCATGTTTCTTTTGTGTCTGTAGCAATTATCTAACAAAGCCGTTTCTTAATTCTCAATTTTTATATGAATATTACGTAATTAATTGACAATATGAGCTAATTTTGATGAGGCAAATGGGATTTATAGTGATTTTTGTCGATTTTTTTCTTGCTGTAGTACGAGTTTGTTAGTCTAGTTTTTGCCTTAAATGGAAATCTTGCACAATATTTGGTAAATTTTAGTTCATACATCAAATGGATGTTATGGATATTTTAATTTATTAAATCATAATTTTTGCAATATTGGTTGATTTTTGATGATTTGTACGATAAATTTGTTTTTATAAATAAACAATTTTTGACAAAAACATTTATAATTTACCACATTATGGCAATTTTTGAATTAATTTCTCATATATTACTTTTTCTAAGCAATTTTTATTGTGCTTTAAACTACAAATAGTTTATCTGTGTAAATGTTAACCACAAATTGGTTTATTTTTGCTGCAATTTCTGTGTAAATTTTATTCAATAAATGGGTTTTTTATATGTCGAGGTATAAATTTGTATTCTGTATGCGAAAAAGATTTTTATTAAATAGAATTTTGTATTAATATTACTTATTAGTTAAAACACTTTAAAACTTTGACTGAATAAAAACATTTTGTTAATCTGGGTCTCAAATTTATGTCATTTAAATTTTTGAGATATACACCTTTTTTTTAAATGGCAACTTAAATTTGCTATTAAAATAATAATTAATTATTAATGCTGTTTTTAGATCATGGTTTTTAAAACTTTTACGGTTTGCAACTTTATTTTAAAACACGTTAAAACTTTGACTGAATAAAAACATTTTGTTAATCTGGGTCTCAAATATATGTCATTTAAATTTTTGAGATATACACCTTTTTTTTAAATGGCAACTTGAGTTTGCTATTAAAATAATAATTAAATATTAATGCTGTTTTTAGATCATGGTCTTTATAACTTTTACGGTTTGCAACTTTATTTTCATATTCCATATGAATTCTAAAGTGTATTATTCAATATTTATTAACATTTAATTTTTGTTGTAGGTTTTTATACAGCCAGATATACATTTTGGACAAAACACTCAATTCCGTGATAGTTTTTGCATTGACAATGTTCGAGAGGGATTGATAGTTTGCTTTCTTCATCATATAACTGCAACGGCTAGAGGATTTTGTTCTAATAATATTTCAGATCCAAAAGTACCACCAACATTGTTACTTCTACTATCAAAATTTTGTCTGGATTTTCAAAATGGAAGCCTTCATTACTTGGTATGTTAAAATACATATATGAATTTATAACTATTTTATATTTACAAATAAGAAAATAATTTTTATTAAATACATTGCAGTTGTCACAAACTGATGAATTGTTTCATATCAATACTAAAGCTTCATCTACATTAACTACAGAAGCAGAATTAAATACATGTATGCAGGAATCTGCACAGGAACTATTGAATTGTTTTGTAAGAATACAAGGTTTAAATGTGTCACAGGTAAATATGCTAAAATATTTTAATACAATTTATTGTTGAAATACATATAATTTTGTAGATGTTAAGGAAAAGTGTTGAAACAAGAGATTGGTTGCATACGATTGAACCGCGAACTGTTCGAGCTGTAATGAAACGTGTTATTGAAGACATTGCAGCCATTGATAGTACAGTTGCACTTTTGTACGAAGATCAAGGATTAACAACTGAACATAGTAGTGATTCAAGTCGAAAAACTCATAGGTATTTATTTCTCTTTTAAAGTTTTGTTAATAAAAACAAATCAAAAATTAATTATTTTGTAGTATTTCCGTGTCTCGACATCAGTTTCGTACAAATTGGTCTACATACACACCAAATCATCTTGATTCAACATTGGTATCAAATATGCACAAATTGTTCAGTGAACGAATAGAAATATTTTCTACTGTTGAATCTAATAAGATATCAATTCTTACAGGGATAATAAAGATCAGTTTGAAGGTATATTAAAATTATCAACAAATTTATAACATTTATTACAATTTATTTTTTTCAGACTTTTATGGAGTGTGTACGACTGAAAACTTTTAGTAAATATGGCCTTCAGCAAATACAAGTTGATACACATTATTTGCAATTGTATCTATGGAGATTTGTTGCTGATGAAAAGTAAGTATGTTACAATTTTATCAGGTATGTGTATGTGTGGCAAACTTGCAAATCAAAAATTGAATGCTTTGTGTCAAACAATCTGATTAATATTATGAAGTTTTTTTTTTTAGATGTTATAAACAAAAAATATGTAATTTCAATTAGTTAATAAAATCCAGTTTTTACAAATAAAGATTGGCATAAAAGAGACATTTTTTTTGTTTTATATCAAAAAATGTTTCAGTTGTTTTCTGACGACATTGTTTGTTATGAAGCACTAAAATTTCATGAAATTTTTTCTAATATATTTTATTTACTTTCAGTCTTGTCCATTTCTTATTAGATGAAATATTAGGTTCTGCTGTACACAGATGTCTAGAACCAGTATTAATGGAACCAAGTGTTGTGGATATTATTTGTGAACGTGGTTAAATAATTAAATATTTTTATTTAAGATAAAATTTACTTATAAATATAATTGAGTACTATGTGATAACTTATTATAATGTTTAATAAAATTTAAAAATATGTATGTAGTTTATTAGTATAATTTATAATAGCACAGTGTTGGTGGTAACTTGTTATTTATGATGAAGCATCATTCTGTTTGAATACTTTGACAGCTATAGAACGGTTGGATATACATACATCCTAGAGAAAAATACATTTTGTTGTGGATCGATTCTATGGTAGAGTTATTCCAGGAACATTAAATGTGAATTGCTATATTAAGTCGCCTCGGACTTGATTTAATCTTTGGTGGCCGTTGCACTATATTTTCCAACAATAGTGGAGATATGTACCTAGAGTTACTGAAGAATATGCTGCACCTTTTCGTTCTCTGAACTTATAACCTTTTTAATGTGGAGAATATTATATCAAGAACATTAATATAAATTATAATTTCTGCAGTTGCAGTTTTTTATTTAATAAATGATAGGTAATCTATTGACAAGGCGAAGTGAATGGAGTAACCAAACAATCCAATAGTTTTATTTCTATCATGTAAATTTAAAAGAAAAGATTTTTTTACTGTCCACAATGTATTGTAGTAACTGTTATACTAGTCTTTTGGCCTTCCTCTATTTGGAGGCTCAGTTTTTCTTGTTAAGAAAAAACCTGTTGTAAAGAGTACATCTTTTGGATGAGAATAAAAACTTTAGTAGGAGGTCCCATGTACTGCATCGATGTTGCGTACACGTTACAGAACCCAAAGGTTGGAATCCATGAATTTACGGTAAAAATTTCAGATGTGGCAATCCTAACCTTGTAACAGAAATAGACGTATAAATGAAATTAAAAATACTTTTGTTACCTGCCTCAGACGAAATCATCTGATGCTGCTCGAAATAGTACATATAAACACTATATACTACTTCGGCCCGAAAATAGGCTACTAAAAGCGAAGGGCTGCTTAAGCAAGTTTATTATAATTTGACACTACTCTCAGATTTTAGAGTATGAGATGTGAATTTTCTGAAACACTGATTATAGTTGGAGCAGACAAAAAAATTGTTAACGTAACTCGTGCCAAAATGCTTTAGCTGCCCTTACTTGCTTTTCTCTTTCATGCTGCATAAGCCTATTTTTGGTACTTAATACTCTATATACAGGGCCGTCGGTTCTCATTGTGCTGTATACTATATTGTACTATTGTCACCACTGGCAACTTTTGCTTGATTTTTAAAATAAGTCTCCAGCTACAGCGGATGCAGTTAATTTATATGTATCACAATTTGCAATTTTGGTAAAATTATCAACAACATTTTTGGTCTTTTGATATATTTTTAATAATTTTTTGATAAATTTTGTACATCTTCTTCAGCAGCCATTTTCTATGTATTTCTGGATAAAGACTTCTCTTAATTTTGTTCATGTTTCTTTTTTTGTTATGTGCTTGATCATCTCTTCATATTTTCTGGAGTTTTTTGTGATATCTTGCTGGCAGCTGCCGTTTGGTTTGTTTTGCCCAGTTTGATGTTTTGGCCAAGATAAACGCATTTATCCACGTTTTTAACAGCTATTTGGACCACTACTTTGCTGGTATTTTTTATTTAGTTCTTGCAACGTAGTTTTCAGTTCTTCTACATACTTGAGATTAAAATTATTTTGTCTGTAAAGAGTGGTTCAAATACGACCCGACTGTAGTTACTTTTTTGTTTTCCCATGTTAGATGTTTGAAGACGGCTTACAGTGCCGTGAATAATTTTGAAGAGATGGATTCTCCTTGGCGAACTCTTTGTTAGATTGGAATTTTGTTTGTTATCAGATTGTTGTTGGTTTTTACATGTTTTCCAAAATTAAAAACCAAATGTAAGAGAATATTGCGTTTGGTGGTTTTTTTATAACGGGTACAGTAAGCCAATAACTGTGTGACCGGTAGTAGGAGTTTCCGCGAATTGAGAGAGAAAGAAACCTATAGCCAGAATAAAGGATGAATAATGCGAGAAAGAGAAACAATACACAAATATATTTATTCTCGGGAAGCGCCGGCTTTGCATGTACATAAATAGATGTTATTGTCTCCGCAGTTCATGCTAGACTGACGCGTTGACAGTTATGCATCTTCTACTAACTACTTCTCAAAACTAATTTTATTTTTGGCACATTTTCTAAACCTGCATTTTGGATCTTTGCTCTAATATTTGAATTGGAGTAATTTGATGCCATGTGTTGTAGAAGTTTTTAATCACTTCCATAATACTTTTTTTGCTGTAAACAATGATATTTTATATTATTCATATTATTGAAGTAATGATTTTATTTTATTTATTTATTTTATTTTATTTTACATACATGTTTCGATGAGTTATCATCATTTTCAATGTATTTATATTATATAATATTTCAAACTGATTGATTAATATTTAAAAAATTGTTTTTTCCCGCTACCCTGATATCCGTTTTATTTATTTAAATTTCTATATTCCCGCTGACTTGAATTTTGATTTTGTCATTTATTAGACGTTACAAATTTAAAGGTTAGATAATCTATCAAATAAATATAAATATTTACATTATAATTTAAAATTTCTATTTAACTAAAATTTATTTTTATTAACATATCTAGTAGTGGTGAATTATATATATCTAATTGTTCATTTATTTCTGTATAATTTTGATTTTTTAAATGTTTTTTAATTTCTAAGCTTTCCAAAAATGTTAAATTTTTATCCGAAATGTGTAGAATATTTAATAATGTTTTTTGATTCGAAATATTATGTTTATTCAGAATTAAATGTTTAGCAAAATTTGACTTTTCTATATCTTTATATTTTAAAGCTCTACGTATATTGGACAAACCATGAGAAATTTTGATATTAGATATAAAGATCACATAAGAGCTTTAAAATATAAAGATATAGAAAAGTCAAATTTTGCTAAACATTTAATTCTGAATAAACATAATATTTCGAATCAAAAAACATCATTAAATATTCTACACATTTCGGATAAAAATTTAACATTTTTGGAAAGCTTAGAAATTAAAAAACATTTAAAAAATCAAAATTATACAGTAATAAATGAACAATTAGATATATATAATTCACCACTACTAGATATGTTAATAAAAATAAATTTTAGTTAAATAGAAATTTTAAATTATAATGTAAATATTTATATTTATTTGATAGATTATCTAACCTTTAAATTTGTAACGTCTAATAAATGACAAAATCAAAATTCAAGTCAGCGGGAATATAGAAATTTAAATAAATAAAACGGATATCAGGGTAGCGGGAAAAAACAATTTTTTAAATATTAATCAATCAGTTTGAAATATTATATAATATAAATACATTGAAAATGATGATAACTCATCGAAACATGTATGTAAAATAAAATAAAATAAATAAATAAAATAAAATCATTACTTCAATAATATGAATAATATAAAAGGATTTTATAAAATAAAAATAGAAAATATAAAATGATATTTTAGTCATTTTTGGTTTGCCAGTCAATAATTTGGATTTTAAAAAATTTACATTAGCATTTTCTTCTATTAATTTGTATGTTGTTTGCTCTGATATCTTTTCTGATTTTTTTTTTAAATTCGTTCAGTATTTCTTCTTCTTTTTATCAGAAGTGCAGTATTGTATTATTAATTTATTTGGTTTTTGTGATTATGATTTTGCGCTTATTTTTTTGTTGTAATTTTGTGTGATGGCTGATTGATAACCATCTAAATAAGGTAATAATTTTGTTTTCAGGTCTTCCTGATATTTTTTTGCTCTAGTATTTATTTCTTTGCTTATAGGGTATCTTGGCTTTTTTCTTAAGTTTGTTCTTTTCTAGTTATTTATTAGTATTAATTGAGATTTTTGCTCCGACTAGCCTGTGGTTCTTTTCAGTGTTAAATCTATTCAGGACTATGGCGTGGCGTCTATACATATTAGTTTTTTGTTGCTTTTGCAGCTTTGGACTGGACTTTATTTTACTCTAATGGTAGAGCCACTACAGATTTCTACTAGCTCTCAAAATTTGTGGTAAATTATGTAACAAACTTTATGTAAAAGCCCTTGATAAATTGTATTCACTAAACTGGTGTTTTGTACAATAAATGTGTTTTCTGAGGTATATTTGTAAGTTTAAGCAATATATTAATATTATATGCAACTTTTGATAAAAAAATGTGTGCACTTATTTCATAAAACTTTTGACTTTTATAGTGTTCTGTGTAATTTTGAAAAGGCTTTATGCAAATATTTTTGGGTTGCTTCGGTTGACACAAATAAGAAAACGCAATATTGCTTGCTTTAATTTTATTATGAATATTTGGATACATTTACAACTATGGTCTGAGACTGAATACTTATTTTACAGGATGCACAGCTTATATACTACGGTCGAATCGAATATTCTTAGAAACCCTAATTAAAGATACATTATGTCGCCGCCTGGTTTATTACCGTCGGTCTAAGAGATACAACTGGATTATCAAATTTACATAATATCTATTATCCGGTGGGAAAAACCCTATTCTGTGTCGCCACACGTTTACTTAATATTGGGATTAGGATTACCAATTTTACAACTACATTAACTATTTACAATTGCTATTTACATTGCACATGTTACGATGCTCGCTACAGTACTCCCCTACCAGTGATTTGGATCACGAGGAGCCTATCTGTCAACACTGTAACATTGCGTCCTCTGATATCTACAACAAAGGTTTTTTTTTTTTGGAAATCACTTTAAATGGCCCTTCATATGGTAGTTGTAGAAGCCTTTTCGGTCCATCATGTATTACAAAAACCTGTTCTGTAGTGGTAAGGTCTTTAAATACAAACGTGGATTTCTCTCCATGTCTAGACCCGTCGGTAGGCCGAAGATTCCGCATATGTTCTCGCAGAGTTGTAACAAATTCTGACCCATTCTGTCCGTCTGTTGATGAGGATGCCTGTGTAAGCATTTCTCCTGGCAGTCGTAGTGGTTCTCCATACAACATCTCCGCGGCTGTTGACTGGAGGTCGTCCTTCCATGCTGAACGGATGCCTAGCATAACGGTTGGCAGTACGTTGGTCCATTGATTGCTTTTGTGGCATTTAATTGCCGCCTTTAATTGCCGATGAAATCTTTCCACCATACCATTTGCTGCCGGGTGATAAGCCGTGGTTTTAAAGTGAGACGTACCTGTTAGGTGGTTCAATTGTCTAAACAGGTGAGACTCAAATTGCCTTCCTTGGTCCGTAGTCAATCGTAATGGTACCCCAAACCTAGCAATCCAATGTGTGTAGAAGGCCCTTGCAACTGTTACAGCTTCTTGATTCTCCATAGGAATAGCTTCTGGCCATCGGGAAAAACGATCCACGCAGGTTAAGCAATATTTGTAACCTTCCGAGCTCGGCATAATCACAATATCGATATGCACATGTTCAAACCTCTTAGATGGCGCTATGAAGGTACCTGGTGCTGTTGATACATGACGGCTGACTTTTGCTTGTTGACACTCTATACAGCTCCGAGCCCATTCTCTGCAGTCTTTCCTAATCGATGGCCAAACATAACGCTGTGTTACTAATTTTACTGTGGAGTTTATTCCTGGATGTGAAAGTTGGTGGATGCTATTGAAAACTGTCTTTCGGAACTGCGACGTGACATATGGTCGCGCAGTTGATGTTGATACGTCGCATAGCAAGGATATGTCTATCTCTGGTATTTTAATAAGTTTTAACTGCAGTGTTGATGATTTCTTGACTTCCATATTTCTCAGTTCCACATCTGCCTTCTGCGCCTCTGCTAAAGCTCTTAAATCTATTGCCGGCGCTATCTCTTCGATGCGGGACAGGGCATCCGCGACAATGTTTTCCTCTCCCGAACGTGACGTATGTCTGTGGAGAATTGCCCTATATGAGTGATGTATGGTTACTCTCTCATAAATGTAATGTTGTTAAGAGTTAACACTATTCGTGATTTAGGCATTACGTTTGATTCAAGCCTTTCATTTACACTACATATCGATACTGTTAGGGCTAAAGCTTATCAACTTTTAGGGTTTATCAAGCGTAACTCTAAGGAGTTTTGTGACCATCGTACTCTAATTATCCTTTACAACGCTCTAGTACGTCCCCATCTCGAGTATTGTTCCAATGTGTGGTCACCATACACCGCCGTCAGTAAAGGAAAAATTGAACAGATTCAAAAAAAGTTTGTTCGTTTTTTGGCGTATAAATGCAACATTGCAGGCAGCTACACGGAACTGCTCTCTACATTTAACATGACTAGTCTTGAAAAAAGACGTTTTAATTTTGACGTGACACTAGTTTTTAAAGTGCTTCGTGGGATTATTGACTGTCCTGACTTGCTCAGCTCTATAGGTATACATGTCCCAGCTCGAGTTTTACGCAATGACTATTTATTTCATATACCGTTCAAACGCACTGATTATGCGGTGCACTCTGCATCTACACGTATTTTGCGGCATGCCAACGAAGTTAATGTGGATTTTTTTAAAGATTCTTTTAATACCCTGCGACGTGCACTTGTCACCCATACGTGACCTTTTTTATATTTTGTAACTATTTAAGTTTTATTCTTATTTTTAATATTAGTTGTTTTATGTTTAATTTATGTTTTTTAAATTGTAAATATATACTTATTTTGTAATGGCTTCCGTTGACTAGTAAATAAATAAATAAATAAATAAATAATCGAGGTATCGGAACTGGCGTGGTGTACATTCGTTGTTTTTCTTGCAAAATGCATATGTGATTGGCTTATGATCGGTGAAGATGGTAAAAGTTCTAGCTTCAATCATGTAGCAAAAATGTTTTACTGCTTCGTAAATCGCTAGCAATTCCCTATCATAAGCTGCGTATTTACGTTCTGTAGTACTTAGTTTTCTTGAGAAGAACGCTAGGGGCTCCCAGGCGTTGTTAACTCGTTGTTGAAGGGCTGCACCAATGGTAAAATCTGAAGCATCACAAAATATCGTGAGTGGAACATTGAGCCGGGGGTGGGCAAGTAACGCTGCTTGTGCTAGGCTTTCTTTGCAAGCCTCAAACGCTCTTTCTGCCTCTGATGTCCACTTTACTAGTGCCTTGCCTTTGACGTTGCCATGGAGTAGGTCGTTGAGTGGTGCTTGAACGTGTGCCGTCTTGGGAATAAATCTTCTGTAAAAATTTACCATCCCTAAAAATTGCCTAAGTTTCTTGGCGGTGTCCGGTCGGGGATATGATCGTATAGTTTGTACCTTATCTGGTAGTGGTTGAGTTCCATTATCGGAGACGAGATAGCCGAGAAATTTTACGGACGGTTGGCCGAAAATACATTTGGATGAGTTGATGATCACTCCGTAGTCTTGCAGTCGTTTAAATAAAATCTCCAGATGTTTTAAATGTTCTTCACGTGAAGACGATGCTATAAGTATATCATCTATATAGGCATAACAAAACTTTAAATCTCGGAGTACTTCATCAATAAACCTCTGGAACGTTTGCGCAGCATTTCGGAGACCGAAGGTCATACATGGAAATTCAAATAATCCAAATGGCGTCGTTATTGCTGTTTTGGTGATGTCTTCGTCTGCAACTGGTATTTGATTGAAAGCTTTGACGAGGTCAATCGTTGAAAATATTTTTGCCCCATCAAGATTTTGAGAGAAGTCTTGGATGTGCCGGACTGAGTACCGGTCAGGTTCCGTTCGTGCGTTCAATCTTCTATAATCCCCACAGGGTCTCCATTCATCGTCTTGTTTTGGCACCATGTGAAGCGGGGACGACCAACAGCTTTGGGAAGGTCTGGCAACTCCAAGTTTTAACATAGCGTCAAATTCTTTCGGGGCAGCTTTCAATTTATCAGGGGTTAGTTGTCGTGGTTTGTGTGCTACTACTAAAATGTTTAGTTTGATGTTTCACCGGGTTTGCTGCGCCGTCTAGTTTCAAGATTTCTGGAAACTTTGTCAGGAGTTCGTGGAATTCCGTCATTCCTATAACTGTTTTGATGCTCGGTGTTTCACTTGTTACTACTTTTCTTTGTGCAGTGAGCAGGGTCTTTGCGTCTATCAGTTTTCGGTTTCTTACATCCACCAGAAGGTCGTAGAATGTGAGGAAATCCACTCCAATAATAGGTTTAGTGACATCTGCTATCACAAACCTCCATGTAAAGTCTCGGCGAAGTTTAAAATTGAGCGTTAACGTCACGGTTGCTATCACCGTTCCGTTAGCCGCGGCAAGTTCATATGACAATTTGTTTTGTGGTCTTCGTATATAGGAGCAAGGAAACACACATAGGTCAGCGCCGGTGTCCACTAGAAATTGTGTCTTTGTGACGTCGTCAGTAATGTAAATACGGCGTGATGTTGCCGGGCAGGTGTCGTCTGTCGCCATTAACGACTGCCCGTTAAGTTTTCCTGGAACGAGCATGGTTGTGTGCACTTTGTTGCTTCACGTCCAAACTTCATATGGTACCAGCAGATGCTATTTTTTCGTTGTTGATTATACGAAGCTGACCGTGAGCGAGATCTTGATCTATCTTGATGACTAGCTCTGCTGTATCGTACCTCGGATATTTCTTCTCTTAGTGATGCCATTTCTTGTTGCAGTGTGATTGTGAGTTGTTGGAGCTGTGCTGCTAAAAAATCTCTAGTTCGGACTGGAGCTTCTGTAATCGTGGGTCAATGTGACGTTAAGTCCACGATTGAGTCGGCTAATTCCGCAATCTTTTCCATGGATAGGTCTTTGTGAGCCGCAAGAATGGCTTGCATGGATGTCGGTAATCTTCCGAACCACAGTGTACGAAGCATGTTACTTGGAACAGCTGACTCGGCAACTCCTTGAAGGTGTCGTAAGAACTGTGATGGCTTTCTATCTCCCATTTCCTCGCGCTCTAAAAGGCGGCGCGTCTTTTGCTCCTGGGATAAGCTGAGGCGTTTAATTAGTTCAGTTTTTAGCGTTATGTACGCGTTTTCCGCCGGTTTATTTACGATGATATGTCGCACCTCTAGTGCGTACCGTGGTTCCAACATGCTTGTAATATAACCGAATTTTGTTGAGTCGGTTGTAATTCCTGCAGTTGTGAAATTTTCTTCCATAATAGAAAACCATAGCTCTGGATCGGCAGGGATAAACGGTGAGACACGTACCGCGACACGGTTAACAGACAGCGCGGTCTGTAAAGCTTCAACCAGCTCATTCTTCTCCATTTTCTTGACTACGTTGAAAATTGTGTTATAAATCACGTCGGGGTCACCACTTTGGGTTGCTTTGGTTGACACAAATAAGAAAACGTAATATTGCTTGCTTTAATTTTATTATGAATATTTGGATACATTTACAACTATGGTCTGAGACTGAATACTTATTTTACAGGATGCACAGCTTATATACTACGGTCGAATCGAATATTCTTGGAAACCCTAATTAAAGATACATTATGTCGCCGCCTGGTTTATTACCGTCGGTCTAAGAGATACAACTGGATTATCGAATTTACATAATATCTATTGTCCGGTGGGAAAAACCCTATTCTGTGTCGCCACACGTTTACTTAATATTGGGATTAGGATTACCAATTTTACAACTACATTAACTATTTACAATTGCTATTTACATTGCACATGTTACAATGCTCGCCACATATTATTAAATATTGCTTGGCAATTTTGCGTAAAAATTTTAAGTCATAAATTGTTTTTTTTGCGTTATTTTTTTATGAATTGTATGCGACAGTTTATTAAAAAATGTTTACCAGTAAATATCTCGGTTCCAAAGTATTTACATGTAATTTTGAGTTATTCAGGTAACATGCATAAGCAATTCACTGTATATACTTGAAACGCGGCATATTTATATTTGCACACAAGCGGCTATACTTTTTGCAAAGGCCCTGACTATATACTATTAGGTTACACTTTACAAAAACAAAAACTTCAATCTTTTAAGTTTTCTCAAACTAAATGACAAATGAAGATCTTTGTACAAAAACCGGTTCAAATTTTAATAGTTTTGGAAAAACGATAAAACTTCAAAAACTAAATTGCAATATACTGTAAGATCAGCAGATTTTCTAATATGTATTTGTTTTTTTGTCTGCAAAGCATCTTTTCTTCTCGATCTTGCACGTTTGCTATCCGATATGTATCTGATCTAGGAGAACCGAAATTTATATTATATTTTAAGCTAAAGTGACAATAATAATAATAATTGTATAATACTTTTAGTTTGCATTTTTCTCCACGCTCCAGCAACATAATATAGCTCCCAGCAATAAACATAAATAAGACCATAGAGTAAATAACTACGTTGTTATAAATGAGACTTGCGTGATTTTAGCACTAATCAATCGTAATTTTTTAAACTTTATATCAATAAAGCAGATTTAACCCAAACTGGCCCGAATTTTGCACCCGAATCGTCAATTGTAAATATCTTTCGCTTCCTTTACTCTATTATTCAAAACAAAAAAAAAACAGTAAGTAGTTAAAATTTTAATTCCTGGAGACATGGGTTTCTAAAGTATAGTACAAGTTGTTGCAAATTTAGTGATAAATTAGTTAGAGAAGATTTAAAAAAAAAATAATTTATAGAAAATTTACTTACCGACTATATTTAAAAAAATAATTATACAACTTACTCATTATTATGTCTTATACCGGCTCATCCCCCAATATATATTTAGGTAGTGCTTTAAACGTGCACACTTGTCTAAAGCATACTCCGGCCACTTTTAAATATGCCGGTAGCTGCACAGATTCACTGCTACTACAACAAACACAAACTGTTGAAAATTTGGCTATATTATGTCAAAATCCGGTTTATCTGATTTAAATATTATAAAATATATTGGCTACTACTTTTTGGACGCCACGGCTCAAAAACAAATATTTAAAAAAATTGGTTATATTATTTAACTTCTGTCTTTAATGTTTAGATTTTAAAAATCCGGCTTTGTTATATTCTAGTCTAGCTTGCTACATGATAATCCGGTCATATTATCTTAAAATCCGGCTTTGCTGTTTTAAATACATATATTTAAATTTGGCATTTTATATTAAAATCTAAGTTTGTTACATCACAATCCTGCCATATGTTAAATTTTGCGTTTGATGTTTACAAATTAAAAAATCCGCTTTTGTTACATAAAAACTCAGTATTGATGTTTTAAATATATGAAAAAAAATTTACATCATAATCTTGTCATATTATCAAAAAGTTTGCATTTGATGTTTATATACAGAAAATCTGCCTTGACAATCTAAAATTTGGCATTGATACATGAAAATCCGGTTATATTACATCAAATTTTTCATTTGACGTTTTTATATAAAAAAATTGTTATATTAAAATTTGGCATTGTTTTATAAAAATTCGGCTATATTATGTCTAATTCTGTATTTGATGTTAAGAAGAGGGCGCCTGCACAATTTTTTGTCCTACTTGTCAAAACGACAACCCGTTTTGACGCATTTTACTTTGTTACTTTCCGATTAGATATGTCATATAATGTTCTCAAATTGTCAAAATGTTTCTAAACTGTCAAGAATGTTCTTAACTTGTCATACATATTATAAAATGTTCTAGAACTGCCACAAATGTTTTAAGATATTCTTTGACAATTAATTATAGATATACACCATACGTTAACTTTCTTAAATTTCTGACTGTTTGTTGTTGATTTTATTTTGGCCAAAAGCGACAATTTCTTATTTGTTGTGAACGTAGATTCGTCACTGAATATGTGATAGTGAAAATTACAGAGTTCACCCATTAATAAAGAGAGTTCTAGTTAGTATCGCCTTCTTGAAGTTTATGAATAAAGATTGGTTTGAATGCGTGAAATTTATTTGTGAACAGAATATTATACACGTGACTTTTGGATATACCACCCAGCTGATTCGTTCTTGCTCTCAGAGGAAGGCGGTGACATTTTTAACATCACCATAAACATCGAATTTATGTACTAAATTTCTTTAAGATCAGCATCTTTCTGAAGATATTAGTTAAAATATGAACAAATAATTGTAGTAATGTTACATTACTTGCCAGGAACAATCTTGATTTTCAATTACAAAATGATTTTATTCTTAATATCAAATAAACTCCCATGAAAAAAAAAAAATTGCAAGTCGATATCTCCTTCTTATCTCTTTCTTACTATACTTTGGATTTACAAAATTTTAGTTTTTCAATACTACATTTTTATATTTTTAAGCACCCTGTACAACAAAATTGAAGTTTCTCAACGTAGTTGGTATTATTATGACAAGCAGGAGACATTATGAAGAATGACTTTTTTTCGAAAAATGTCAAAAATGTTTACACGTTTAGCTAAGTCCATCCGCGGACACACTATATATGTATAAACTAAACTATTTTTTTGTTTTATGTTATAACAACAATAATATGTAGTTTATTTTCTTAGCTTTTCGAAAGTGTTTACATGTTACAATTAATTTATACACAACTTAAATGAAATTCATATTTAATAAAACTTATTATATTATAATTTTTATCAATCTACAATCTACATTACAACTACAACTTAAACTATAGAATCTCTGCAATTTTTTTTTCTTTTAATGACGCTTTTCATCCACGCTATTCCTCTACCATCTTCTTTCAACACAACATTTTTTTTTCTATTTCTTTTTGTATCATATTTTGCTTTCCTCATTCATTCAAAATTTGCAAGCTTTTTTTTTTCATTTCCACATCTAAATCTTGCTAGGTTTTTTTTCTGTTTTTGTGTTCTTTGAGTTGGGAATATTATTTTTCATAATAATTGCATATTTCTCATTGCACCTTGATTTATTCACTCTTGTTCTTCTCTTTTGCGTTTCTATATTCCTATCACGCATCGTTATTTCTTTCCATACATCTCCTCCATTATTTATCTTTCTTTCTAATTCTTTCTTTCTACTACTACTTTTTTGCATTCATTTCTTTCTCTCAATCTATCTGCTTTTACTTTTATTTTATCTCTTTTCACTTTCACACAATGTATTCTGAGGTTTTCCTATTTAATCGTATACCCATCTCCAGTATTTTGCCTGTATATATAATTTATTTTGTTCTTCCAAATTTTCGACCCATACTTCTAACCAATGATCTAACTAGACTATCAAACATCGTGCCCTTTTCATACATTTAAACTTGCTTTCTCTCCCCACACTTGTCCTATCACCTTGTGTGCTTTTCTTGCTAACTCTTTGATCTTATAATAATTAGAACAAATAAAAGTAAATTATTACATTTATGTTTTAATAGATTTTCAGTTGTATTGTAAGAATTTATTCAATATTTTACAATTTGGCTAAATATTTACATAACTAATGGGTGTATTCCCTACGAATCAGTTAAAAAATAGCGGTCGTTATTTTTTTTAGTAACCACTAAAATGCAATTCGTATTCCGTACGGCAACTTCCGTTAAATTTTTAGCGACAAGAGTTAAAATCACCCGTTAGTTTGATTATTTTTAGCGGATAAAAATAGCTGCCGTTAATTTTTAAACGGAAGTTTATTATTTTATAAGTTTACTTTTAATTAATAAATATTAGCAATTCCAAGAAAATATATGATTACGAGTGTATATTACTGTATTTTATTAACCTAAAAACATAATATTTTCACATATTTGATTGAATTTACAAATACAATAGAAACTCGCGTAATATAAGCAATACTTATTTGATGCCAAACTATACTTTTTTATTATTGTGTGGAAATGGAGTCATTATTAACATCATCAGAACATCAATTCTAGCCTATAACACCTTATTATTTATAACATAATGGACCATTATCAGACTGTTCTAAATATGAATGAAAAAATTCTTAGCTTCTAACAAACGCAAATTACCGATATAACATGGAACAGCAAATAATGTAGTAAAAAGAATGTCTTTAAAAAACTCTTGTGTTGCTTAAACATTACTACTTTAATGCCCGTATTCATAAAAGTCAGTTACAGTAACGGATCGTTAAATTTGACAACTGCAAAATTATTTATACTTATTCTACCATAAAAACAAGTTTGGCATAATAAATAACTATCAGAAATGAATGATAAATAATATTTAATAATAGCGCAAAATAAATAACATGTATTTCTATCAAGTTTATAAAAATAGTTTTGACGTTTTATCAAATTGTGAGGTTATGTTGTCACATTTAATAGTCATTAAATTTAATCAGCTTTTATAAATACGGGTATTAAAAAAGATTATTTAAATTTACATTTGCGGTGTATAATTATATAAAAATATTTTTGACATTAAACGTCAGTTTTTGAGGTTAAAATTAATCAAAGACATACGTTTTATGCTTATTTTTAACGGGGTCGCTAAATTTTCTTAAATTAACGGGTTGCTAAAAAAATGTGTTACAGAATAAGCAACAACGCTAAAATATTTAACGGGCTGCTAAAATAACACTTTTTTTAGCGGCAGTTAAAATTAACGAAGTTGATAGAGAATAGGCCCATAAGCCTGCTAAATACGTACGGCGGATTTTTTACTAAATTAGTTCTCGATAAATTAATTAAAATATGTTATGTTTTAAAAAATTTAAGCATTAATTAAAAAACAAATACAACGCTTTTAGTATATAAAAAAGCTAAAAATGATGGCACCAGTAATAATAGTGCTATTAGTATGTAGATGTCACTGGTCTACCTACTTTTAAAAAAACTATTTTATAAATGCCAATCAAGGCCGATCTACAGAAAACTGTACCAAAGTGGCAATTGTTTGTTGCTGTCAATTCTGTCATTGAAATGTCAAAGATGTCAAGGGGCTGGAAAATAAATAAACAAATTGTTTGGATTGTTTTGCAAGGAATATAAATGCTTTAAATCATGTCGAAATCTTTGCCCACTAAGAAAAAGGTTTGCAAAATTGTATTAAAAACTAATTGTTTATGACGCTTTATTGTTTGGCCTACTTTATATATAGCATTCAATTACAATATATGGACCAACATTGTTTTGTTTCTATAAAATCAAAACATAATAAATTGTTTTACAATTTTTGTAATGAATAATTTAATTCTTATAACTCATTAACTCTTATATTTTAGTTTTATATAGTGGTATATAGTTATGAAACATCGTATATAATTATGCGTATCATAGTTGTACATTAGTTAAAAGTTATGTAGATCACAGTTTTTTCTATATAGTTACGAATTAATAGGTATGTTATGGTATATGTTAAGTCTGTAGTATTAATGATATTAAAATGCAATTATATTTTAAAGGTTTTTAAAAGAATTGTTAACTTGTTATTTATTTTTATATTATATTTTTTATGAAATTAACAGAAGTATAACTGTATATTTTTACATTTTGTAGCAGTATAATAATTAAATGATATTCTTGTTAACATTGAAAAAATATCAAATTGCTCGCAACAAATATTTGTTCTGATAAAATTTTTATTTTTAGACTGCTAGTCGAAGTTCGACTGATTCCAGTTCTGGTTCATCTTCAGATAGTTCAAGTTCAAGCTCCAGTTCTAGCGGTTCTGATTCATCTTCATCAAGTGATAGTGACTCAAGTTCATCTCAACAATCAAATGGAAAACATTCTGGTACTGATCAGAAAAAATCGGCAGCAATACAAAAAACCCAACAACGTAAAAGCACTGAGAATAAACCTGTTACAAATAAATCGACGAATGAAAAACCCAAATCAAAACCTTCAAATAAAGTTCAAAAACCTCCACCCAAATCATCAGCCACATCAGATGATGACGAATCTAAACATACTCAAAGCAAAACTAAAAAGAAATCAGTTGTTAAACCAAAAAGTACGGCCACGGTGACACCTAAAAGTAATGTATCAATTGTACAAAAAACTACACCACCTGTGAAACAAACTGGAGGTAAAGTGCCGCCTAAAGCAAATCCTGCTGCAAAAACAGCTCAGAATAAAAATCGTGAAGCTCAAAAATCTAAAACAAATAAAAGTATATCTAAAGCTATTATAGACGCTAATAAGAAAAAAAGCATTTTCTCTCCAGAAAACAGCTCTGAATCTGATAATGAGAAAACAGCTTTGAAAACTCAGGCATTAAAAAGCACAGCTGTTAAACCACGACCAAAGGCTTCTGCTAAACCAGTTGAGAAATTAAAATCTCGAAAAACAGATGCCAAACAACCAAAATCTAAAGAAATAATAAGCTCTGCAAGTTCAGCATCAAGTAGCTCTGATTCATCCAGTAGCTCAGGAAGTGAAAGCAGTACAGGATCAACAAATTCTAATAAGAAATCTGCAAAGAAATCTTCCAAGAAAGCTCCGACGAAAGAATTAAATTCAGAT
Source organism: Tachinus rufipes (assembly GCA_963932245.1). Classification (NCBI taxonomy): domain Eukaryota; kingdom Metazoa; phylum Arthropoda; class Insecta; order Coleoptera; family Staphylinidae; genus Tachinus; species Tachinus rufipes. The sequence goes on from OZ010744.1 coordinate 58,867,370, forward strand.
TCAGAAACTGAATCAAAACAAGTTACACGTAAGCTTACACGTTCTGCTAACACACGAAAATCGAAACATGTATTAGGTAAAAATGTGTATACTGATACAGATTCTGATACAGAAAGTACAAAAAGGTCACTTAGTCGTTCGCCTGTGAAAAGAGCATCAGTTTCATCAAAAGGAAAAACTAAAAATAAAAAGAATGATTCCAAAGCTCGTGTTAGTGAAAATGTTATTAATGAAGAACGTAAATGTCCGTTGGAAAGTTGTACCAGTATGGGACATCTAGGGGGACGGCAGGATAAACATTTCACGATAGATGCTTGCCCAGAGTTTCATAATATTAGCACGGATGAATGCAAGGGGACGTATTTGGATAGGAAGAAAAGGGAGGAGACGAGGAAAAAGCTTATTGATAGTAATAAGAAATCTCCCAGAAATCAAATAAGTTCCGATCAAAAAATGTATTTACAAAAAATTCGGGATTGCAGGGCAAAATTTAAGTTGGAATCAATAGATGATTCTAAAGTAATCCTAGATAAAAATCACGAGCCGATTTTAAATCATTTTGTTCCTGAATATGACTTAAAATTGTTTAGAGATGCACAGGCACTGGCAAGTGAAAAAATTGAGGAGGAATTAAAAACTCAACCGAACACAAAAGGTAAGAATATTTTGAAAATCTGTTTATATAATTTTTTATAAATTAATCAGTTTTATTTATATTTTTTTACATTGCATGGGGAAATTTGGTGTTGCAGTGATGACCATTTGGTGTTTTGTTAATGAATTATCTCTTTGAGTTAGAACAAATCATTGTTGTGTTTATTTGCTAGGTATGGTTTTTGTTGCTTAATATTAATTTGTAATAAATTAATAGTTGTGATTGGTGTGTAAACTATATTGGTATTTAGTTATTTTAAACATCAAGTAGTAAGCTTACTATTACTATACTTATAAATAAATGTTTAAATTTTTTTAAAAGTGGTAATTATTAGTATATAAACCAAAGTTTTGTTTATCCTGAATAGGTTAATATACGGAACGAGGTTAATTGAAATTGGGGTTACAAATAATTGCAATCGAACAACCATGAATGAATGATGGTTCATTTCCACGAAGCAAGTTTACCTATAGCTGTAAATTTGATGTTGAATTGTTAGCAAATATTTACATATCTATTCATATTTTAAGATAGCAAATAAAACTCTTGTCAATACAATATCAATATTGCAATAAAATATAATAGTATAATTAATAAAAAAGCATTTAAAATAAACTACATAAACTTGATTTATAAAAAGAGGGATTTAGGTATGCTTTTACAATTGTTAGATATGTGTCGGATAACTATACCTGAAATAAATATATTTACAGTATAAATCTATTATAGCACGCAATGCATTTTACAATTGTTGGGGTAGTTAAATAACCTATTGAAACGTCAATGTTGACTTAAAAATTGACTTAAAAAATGTTTATATGCAAATTTGTTTCTTGCGTTACTTGGTTACTATAACCTAACCACCGGTTACTCTGGTTGATTCCCAAAATTTTGGACCTTAGAATATTGCCTGTTCAAAATTACACATTTGAAGGTCAGAAATTTCACAATAAAACTTCTTTTTTAGCTTATTTTGTATCTCAATTTTTGAGCTTCTGGAAAAAGATAAAAAGGTCCACATTTTGATATATTTAGTTTCAAACATTATTCCAAAAAAACTCCAAAAATTTTTCATATAAATAACTTTTTTTCTTGTGGTCTGAAGAGTATTTACTGAAGTTTTGACTAAAATCGACATAGGGTGACAGCGTTTTTTGGTACCTGAAAATTACAAGTTTTGAAGATCGCGAAAACATGTGCTTTGATTGATTCTATAAGTCTTGTGTGATTACTTTAAAGAAAGATCAAACACGAAGAAATTTAGACTTTGTGGATAAATTTTTTTTAAGTTTTGTCAAAGTTAGAACGGTTTAAACAAAGCATAATTTTGCAATTTTGCAAAACTTACTTTTTTTTTTTGAAATAATGTTTAAAGCTTGATATATCAAAATGACTGCCGCAACATTAAATATACGAATATGAGTTTTAAAGTACATGTAATAAGGAATATTTTGAGTCATTGTGTACCTTCTTATCTTTTTCCAGAGGCCCAAAAATTGAGATACAAAAATGTGCGGATAATGCTCGATATACCATTTCTCATATAGATAACTTTTTTTCTTGTGTTCTAAAGAGTATTTACTGAAATGTTGACTAAAATCGACATAGGGTGACAGCGCTTTTTTGCTGACCTGAAAATTACAAGTTTTGAAGATTGCGAAAACATGTGCAACTTCCTGCATCAAAATAGTGGTATATACGTATTGATTTTATAAGTCTTGTGTGGTCACTTTAAAAAGAGATTAAACACAAAGAAATCTAGACCTCGTGGATGAAATTTTGTTAAGATTTGACAAAGTTAGAACGGTTTAAAGAAAGCAAAATTTTTGGATTTTGCTAAATTTACGGTTTTTTTTTTAATAATGTTTGAAGCTTAATGTATCAAAATGACTGCCACAATATTAAACATAAAAATATGGGTTTTAAATTTAAAGTACAGGGAGTTTATAAATGAATGGGATTATGTAATCACTTTAAATGTGCCGCTTTTTTTAAATTGTTCACTAAACTATTTGTTTTGACAGATCAACTTTGACAGCTGTCAAGCAAACATATGAAAACATATGTAGTATAGTGAACGATTTTAAAAAGACGGCATATTTAAAGTGATTACATAATCCCATTCATTTATAAACTCCCTGTACATGTAATAAGGAATAATTTAAGCCATCACCTTTTTATCTTTTTCCAAAAGCCCAAAAATTGAGGTACAAAATAAGCTAAAAAAGACGTTTTATCGTAAAATTTTTGACCTTCAAATGTGTGTCATTTTGAACTGGCGATATTCTAAGGTACAAAATTTTGAAAATCTTTTTTTTTTCATCCATATTTTGATCCCTGAAAATTTGAAACTTTTTCAAATTAGTCGAAAAGTAATGGAATTACTCATATACATATATATATATATATATACTTTTTAAAACTTAATTTGATTTATCCAAAACTAATTATAAACACATAATTATTAATTTGGATTATTTTGTGTGTTTTGAGTTTTCTGTGTGAATTTAATCAAGTATTCTACAGTAAACCTATGATGTTTTTAGGTTGATAAACTGCTAAATGGCACAACTATTAACATTACAAGACCAAGCAGAGTTGAAGCTCAAATGCGGATTTATAGAATACTTTTTTTTGCCAAAGGAGTGTGTCGGACACGTTTGTTTGTTTGATTTAAAATCTCCCTGTTTTTAGATGGACACATGGTTGGATTGCTTTTTGGCATTACTTTATTGTGGCTCAACCTTGGTCAATACCACTATATCATCTGCTTTTTTTGTTTTAATGGTCTTCATAATCATTTTATTGATATTCCTATTTTTGTTTTTTCGCATTTTGCCTATTTTGTTTCTGCAACCTGTCTTGTTTGATTTCATTTTTTTGCATTAGCGAAGTAATTTAATTTGTCGTCTTTTTGAACTATGGTTTTAAGCTTGGTATTAGCATCTTTGTTCAGTTTCCGGTGTCTGCCTCTGTATTCCACTCCTGTTGACTTGTCCTCAGCTGTGTTCCTTGGTGTTGTTTGGCTTTCTTCATTTTACTGGTAACCATCTGTATTGCCTTCATGGATGCTGTTTGATAATTACAATACTTGCAGAAGGGCGTCTAAAATATTTACAGAAAGGCATACTGAAAAAACATTTAGTTTTTCACAGGTATCTTGCATTTTGAAACAATTTAAAAATGCTGGTATATAATAATATACAAAAATAATTTTGACAATTCAAAGTGTGCTTGAAAATCTACAAATGTAGGTCTTGATAAATCAACAGTACATATGATACTAGCTGTGTATAATTATAAAGCTTAAAAACTTTGCAACAGGGGGATTACGGTAATTGTTATGAATTTTGTTTCATTGTGCAAGGTGATATACAAACTGACGGAACATTTGTTAAAAGATTAGCTGTGTTCCATTTGACAAAATAATCGCACTTAGTGGCACTAATTTAGTAATTTTTTAATTTATTTGTTAAATGCATCTTACATTTGTTTTTGAGGTAGAAAATGTCCTACAAGTGTCAAATATTTTCTAGTTCTAGTTTATCAAGTGTGAGACGCTCTTGCTCGCAATATTTAAAAAATTTCAAATGCACCGGGTCAATGAAGCGCTCAAATGGAAAACACCTATTGTTTATGGATGAAGCGACATTTACCACAAATAGTAGGCAGATTAAAATATCAGATTAGAACATGTTTTTGCTTCAATTTATTGACGAAGTTAAATGTAGCTAACTGCAAAATATTGATGATTCAGTGCTTAAATATAACCTTAATTTAATTGATGATTGTAACTTCTACCACATGATAATTCATGTTTATGAAATAATAATACAATTTACTTTGTTGTTTATTTTTTTGTTGATACATACATACACAGAAGGAAAGATTATGTAATGATAACTTATATATGACTAATTCAAAATCAACTTTTTAAAACAATTATTATACAGTTGGTAGTATTGAATAAATTGTAGAAAAATTAATGTCAATTAGGGCCGATTTTTCACCTTTCTATAAAGTGCTCTGTAGCATTACTGATAAGATTGCCATGAATTAATGTTTATTCATCTGTCAATAGTGACAACCTGTCATCATATTAAATTTACAAGACAGATAAATTATATAGATCACTTTGGCCCATTAGTAAAAAAATTACTAAAAGAACATAACCTTATGCCATTTTGTTTCACATGAATGTAACCACAAACAAATAACAACACGCAGTAGTACTACACTTGTTTTCTTTTTAGTAAGTCTATCTCTGTCTTTCTTACAGATATGTATATAGATATCTTTTTCTATTAAGTTGTACTAGTCGTATAAAAACTTTATAAGCGTTCAGTAATTATTTGTTATATAAAATGGGATGAATACACCCAAATTTTATATAAGTGACCTATAAGTTTATTGAACACGTAACTAATCAATAACTTACAGAACAGATGAATAAATCGGCCCTTAATCAAATTAAATAAGTTTTTAACATTGAACAATAAATTTACAAATGTAATGAATTTTTAAAGACAGAACTAGAAAATGAATTTGACAATTTACCATTAGCTACAAGAAATTCTCTCTGGTTTTATGCAGGATGAAGCACCTGCACTTAGTGCTTGTACAGTAATAGAGCATTTAAATGAAGAATTTAATCAAAAATGGATTGGAAGATATTCATTATTTCTATGGCCTGCTTGCTCACCTCACTATCCACTTGACTACTTTTTTATGGGGATGGTTAAAAAATGTACAGGATTTAATATACAGGTTCTTTTAGAAGAAATGGTAGATAGGTACTATAATATGTTATAGTATTGTTTATTTTGAGCAAGTAAAATTTGTATGAACATGTGTCCAATTCTCATAACTACATCCAGTTGAATTAAAAATGACTTTATTTGATTTAATAAATTCTGATAAAATTAACAACAAAATATATACATATAATGAGAAATGGTTCAAGAATTCCACTGCCAAGCTCAACACACGTTGCTGTTCTAGTAATAATGTTGTTTATTGTGCTTTGCAGTTTTCAAGATTATTTGTGCAGCATTAGTGGAAGCGATTAATTTATCAGGTATGCTTACTTGTTCTTGATAAACATCTCCTTTATGCAACAGCATAGCCCATATGGTGTTAAGTTTGAAGACTTAGCTGATCACAACCTATCCACCATTCTGCTTAAATGAGGTTTAGCTATTGTGTTACCTGACGGCTGTAATGAGCGGGAGCATTATGTTGGATATCATTCTGGTTCTTGTGAGTTCTGGATGACCTCGAATCTTGTCGATGGACCAGCGGTGAACATTGTGCGTATTAATGCTTTATTGGTAAATAATGTCAGTGGAACTAATTGACGATTAGTATTTATCCATTCACAAAATTCCAATCTTCTGGTATGATCTCTTGGTTTGAGGTGTTCCACTTGTTGAACATGATATGTATACAAGCTTTGTTCTTGCAATGTTTGTTATACTCTTACATGAGGAACACCGATTCGTGCAGAAACCAATTTAAGAATTTCTTCTATTTCATTTAAATTTTGCTAAACTACACTTTCAGAATGAAAACAACTACTTGGAACATCACCAGTTTCTTGTAGATTGTTGAATGTTTAAGTAAATGCTCTTGAATCTGGTACAACTTGGGTAGGAGAAACTGTCTTTCATATTTTCTGCAGGCAGCCTATGCTTTTCCATTGCAAAACTCTTAACAAAACACTATATCAGCGTATTTGGCATATCAACTAATAATAACTGATAATTTGTTTTTAGCAGTAATCATTGGACACATGTTCATATTTTGTATATAATTGGTTTGGACGAATCTTTAATCATTAAATTTAATTACATTATATTAATGGAAACTTATTTTTATATATAATATAAATGAATAACTCTGCTCACCCAAGATATATTTTAGACATCGAACACTCAAAAGTAATCAGAACTAAACAATATGCTGTCAGTTTTTTAGGTTATAATCGAATATTTGAATTGGGTGCATGAAACTCTTAAATGGAAAACATCTAATGTTCTTGAGGTTGGAGAATTTTGTCATTGTTACTTTAAATGTCAGATGTGATGTTACTGTAGTTGGGTTCATTTATTGAAGATACATATATAACAGGCCAATTGTGATATGATAAGAAACTTCTTTGTTGTTGGATATTATATGCGTAAAAATCTGCAAAATAATCGCATAAATAAGCATTAAAAAATAGCAAAGTAAGCATAATTTTTTTTATTTTGCATATAAATTGCATTAAAAAATAATAACTTTTAATATAATAATAATAAACACAACAAAAGAAACAAAAGTAAAATTCAAATAATAATAATAATAATAATAATAGTTTGACAATAATAGTAATTAACATTTTAAAAGAATGAATTTTAATATGTTTTTCCACATTTTCCATTAAAAATGACCTTTTGTCAAAAAAGTCTGGCAATAATCGCTCATGCCTAAGTGAGGAGCATGACCATGATTTTTAAAACAATATTTTATTAACTCTTAAATTTTTATTAAATCAGAAGTTGCTTAAAATAAGCATCAATTATGCACAAAAATGCCGAAATAAGCATCAAATATGCATAAAAATTAAGAAAAACCAATAAAAAAATTTAAAATATGCATTAAATATGCATAAAACCCAAAAATAAGCAAAATAAGCCAAAACAAGAAGGTGCCATTTGCTTTACTTTCTTATGATTCGTGGAGATATACATACATTCAAAATTGATATGCTTATAATAATAGTTGAAAACCATAACGCATATGAATCCTAGCTTTAGATATTATAATAATGCAAAATTTTAGAACTTTACATAATCATGTTATTATTATTTTTTTTTTAATTTTGTTATAACCTAATGTAGCTTTTGAGTTCAATACAAATTGTTCTGGGAGTCTTGTTTACATTTTCTTAGAAATTATACTATTAGACATCATGCATAAACATACCATTCTAATAAAGCTACCATAAAAACTTTTATACTCAACTAAATATGGACCATACTTTATAGTTTATTTACAGTAGTTTTGTTATAGATAGCTTGTTACTGAGAGCAGTTTAATCTAACAAATTAATTGTTTCAGGTACAAAATATATCGAAATGGGTAAATTTGAAATGGAGGTTTGGTATCAAAGTCCATATCCAGAAGAGTTTGCCAGACTTCCCAAGCTTTACATATGCGAGTATTGTTTAAGGTATATGAGAGGCAGAACTGTACTTCAAAGACATGCTGCCAAATGTGTGTGGCGGCATCCACCAGGAGAAGAAGTTTATCGTAAAGATAAAATAAGTGTATGGGAAGTAGATGGGAAAAGATACAAACAGTACTGTCAGAATCTGTGTTTACTGGCCAAGTTCTTCCTGGATCACAAAACATTGTATTATGATGTAGAGCCATTTCTCTTCTATGTGATGACGATGCTGGATTCGGAAGGGTGTCACACTGTTGGATACTTCAGTAAAGTGAGTATCTTTTATATATTTTATTATTGATAAAAGTTTATGATGTTTATAAAGCAAACACTCTGGTTTTGTTGTATTTGGCTTATAAAATATACAGGGTTGTTCAGATTGTGTTTGCGAAACTTAAATAGTGTATTCAACTCATCAAATGAAACAAAAAAGTTACTATAAACATGTCAATCTTTAAATGCTTGCCATGCTAAGTCAAATACAAATGAAAATCTAATTCAAAGGATAGATAATAATAATATTCTTTGTTTATTTGATTTAAATCATATTCTCAGCTCTCTAAGGTACCATGAACATTACATAAAGATAGAAGAAAAGCTTACTAGTTGCAACCTATTTTGATCTTGGAGATCCGGAAAAGAGAATAGTTTTTTGTGAATAGTTTTTAAATGAATCTGTAGCTAATCCAAATTTTTTGCATAAAATTCTGTTACATTCATGAGAGCTGGAATTGTTAATTACCACAATCTTCATGTTTCCCCACATGAAAATTCGCAAATACTCGACCAGTTTCTTTTCAAAATAAATTTAGTCTTAATGTTCTATTTGCCTCCAAGATTAAACGCTTTTTTATTTTATGAGTTTCTTACAAATAATTTGGAAGATTTACTAACGGATGTGCCTCTTTACTTTAAAAATATAAACTGGTTTCAACTCGATGATGTTCCAGCACATTTTGGATTAATACTTTGAGATTGATTTAATACAAATTATCCAAAGCATTGGATTGGTCGTGCAGGACTTTCAGGGTTGCCAGATGATCTATTGGATTTTTATGTTTAGGGAAAGATAAAGTATATGAGATGCCAGTTAATTTTAAAAATTGAAGAGGTATGCAATGAAATAAAGTAAAATTGAATAGAAATATCAAGCACAATTGATGATTTGACTTGGTAGAAAGTGTATTGTTGTCAGCGGATTTCAATTTAAACATTTGCTAAAGTAGTTTAGTATTTTATTGATAATTAATTTCCTATTTCTAGTGATGATAATAAAATAATACTATGAATTCTGTTAGTTGGACTTTCAGTATTAAAACTTATACATAGCTATATTGGAGCAGCCAACTGTTGGTGCTTAGTGAAACCCTTAAATACTAACATGTCTCTTAGAGGTTGTGTTGTAACAATAGTTGATATTGCACGTGTACTTATTTATTTTTCATGTTAATAAAACGTTTAAAAACAAAATTTGTATGAACATTTACACTACTTGTTTACATTATTTAATTACAGTTTTGTCTGAATTGACTATTTTGATTATATCAGAAAAATATTAAAAGGGCAAATGGTTTATGGTTTTATTGATCGGGTTTAATTATTGAAGAAAGTATTCACTCCTTAAAAACAAAAATATTTAAAAACACGTGCAATATTGCTCATTGTATCTATTAGATCCAGAGTCCTAATTAAATGTTGAACGGAGGTAAACAGACTTCTCATAACGGATGAATGATTTAGGCAAGCTATATATACGAGGGAAGATATTATCTACCTACTTATAAAAACAAGTAATTACAGTACAAAGTTTTATTTTTTATTGTAAGAACTTCAGCATTTTCCAAGTTGTCATTTGATAAAAAGTGACACCCTTTTAGGTTTTAGGTCTTGGAAAGAGATAATAGAAATAAAAACATACAATTTATTATCTGCTCAGAGGTATTAATTAAATCAAGGATGTTATACTATATACTGGATTGGCAACTACCGTATATTAACATAGTGAAATAGTGAAGCAAAATCTGTGGGTAGGTAATTTGCTGGTGTGCCACATAACATTCTCACTTTTAGTATGTTTTACTCTGTCTCAGTAGTGGTTATGCCATATACAGTTTAAAAGTGCAAGAATAACAAACGGTATAATGGTTAAATACTGGGTTGCTTTTACATGTAAATCTTTGGAACAAACAGGAAATGGAATTCAGTTTCATTAGTAAGCATTTGCTATTAAAATATTTTATGCAGTTTAATATAAAAATTGTATTAAATAAATGTAAACAATATTGTTAAGTAACAATTATGCTTTAATATTCTAGTTTTGTGTTTTAATCATATACAGAATAATTATTACCTTCACCTCAATATCTTAAATGTAAAATATATGGAAAATTTTATAACAATTATAATATGAAATTTTGGAACCGTGATAAAAATCACTTGTAGATTTCTTTTAAAAGATGTACCAGATACAAGTAAAAAATGACATACGAATGCGTAACTATAAAGCAATCATTGTTCAGTGTGGATAAGAAATTATTATTTTATTACTGTATTATATTACTTTTCGACCAATTTGAAAAAGTCGACCTGTTTAATTTTGCTAAAATTTTCAGGGACAAAAATATAGATGAAAAAAATGAGATTCCCAAAATTTTGGAACAGGCAATATTCTAAATTGCCTGTTCAAAATGACACACATTTGAAGATCAGAAATTTTACAATAAAACGTCTTTTTTAGCTTATTTTGTATCTCAATTTTTGGGTTTCTGGAAAAAGATAAAAAGGTCTACGATAGCTCAAATTATTCCTTATTACATGTACTTTAAAACCCATATTATTATGTTTAATATCGTGGCAGTCATTTTGATATATTAAGCTTTAAACATTATTCCAAAAAAAAACCTTAAATTTAGCAAAATCGCAAAACTTTGCTTTCTTTAAACCGTTCTAACTTTGTCAAATCTTAACAAAATTTGATTTGCAAGGTCTAGATTTCTTTATGTTTAATTTCTTTTTAAAGTGATCACACAATTCTTATAGAATCAATACGTATACACCATTATTTTGATGCAGGAAGTTGCACATATTTTCGCGATCTTCAAAACTCGTAATTTTCAGGTCCCGAAAAAGCGTTGTCACCCTATGTCGATTTTAGTCAAAATTTCAGTAAATACTTTTTAGAACACAAGAAAAAAGGTTATCTATATGAGAAATGGTATATCGGGCATTATCAAGAAATTTTTAATATTTAAAAATTGTCGAAATCGGCAAACGGCACATTTTTGTATCTCAATTTTTGGGCCTCTGGAAAAAGATAAGGTCTGCGGTGGCTCAAAATATTCCTTATTGCATGTACTTTAAAACCCATATTTGTATATTTAATGTTGGGGCAGTCATTTTGATATATCAAGCTTTGAACATTATTTAAAAAAAAAACGTAAATTTTGAAAAATTGCGAAATTATGCTTTGTTTAAACCGTTCTAACTTGGTCAAATCTTAAAGAAATTTCATCCACGAGGTCTAGATTTCTTCGTGTTCAATCTTTCTTAAAGTTATCACACTAGACTTATAGAATCAATTCATATTCACCACTATTTTGATGCAGGAAGTTGCACATGTTTTTGCGATCTTCAAAACATATAATTTTTAGGTCCCGAAAAAACGCTGTCACCAGATGTCGATTTTAGTCAAAATTTCAGTAAATACTCTTCAGACCACAAGAAAAAAGGTTATTTATATGAAAAATGGTAAGTTAGAACGGTTTAAAGAAAGCAAAGTTTTGCGATTTTGCTAAATTTACGGATTTTTTTGGAATAATGTTTAAAGCTTAATATATCAAATTGACTGCCAGAATATTAAACATAAAAATATGGGTTTAAAAGTACATGTAATAAGGAATAATTTGAGAAATCGTGGATCATTTTATCTTTTTTCAGAAGCCCAAAAACTTAGATACAAAATAAGCTAAAAAAGACGTTTTATTGTAAAATTTCTGACCTTCAAATGTGTGTCATTTTGAACAGGCAATATTCTAAGGTCCAAAATTTTGGGAATCTCATTTTTTTTCATCCATATTTTGATCTCTGAAAATTTGAGCAAAATCAAAGAGGTCGACTTTTTCAAATTAGTCGAAAAGTAATGGAATTACCCACATATATAAATAAAAGATACAATTAAAATTAAAAAATGACATAAAAAATAATAATAAATATGAATTAATTTATCAAGAAAAGTAATATTAACTTACATTTATATGATGGTTATAAATAATATAAAATTCATGTTATTGATTATAAAAATATTAAAATATTATAAAATGTCAATAAGACAAAATAAATAATTTATAAAAACAAAATTAAATTAATCAATTGATATGTGTTGATTATTAAATAAAATTAAATTAAATTAGATACAAAAATTTAATGTTTAATTATTAGCCACTATATAGTTATTCTTTTAATCTATTTTAATAATGTTAATTGGTTATAATAATTTAATTTAGATTAGTAATGATGGATATTTATTAATTTTCTAATATATAGGTATAAATAGGACTTATCCTTTAATATCTGTTTGTTTATTCATAGGGTTAGTTTGTTTTTTAATATAATTCATTTTAAGAAACAATCTTTTTGATCTAAAATGTTAACTTCTTTATAATTAATTTGATGATTTGTTGTTTGAACATGAGTTGCTAGTGCACAAGCAAGAAGTTAAAATTTTAGATTTTTGATAAGGACTTAGCATTATTAGGAGTTTGATGATACGGCCCTAAGATTGTTTAAAATGGCCATAGTTGCTGTCGAGACACATTCTGGCTCTTTTTAAGAGTGACCTGATTGCCTCACGTAACATATAATTGTTTTTTCGAGTTAGTTCTGCTGCCTCTGATGGTGTTGGTATACCTATACCAGATTTTTTTAATGGTTGTAGAAATAATAATCTAAACAACAAGTTAAGTTTGGAGATCTGGGGGGCCTCGGGTGCTGGTCTCTTCTTTACGTCATTCAAACAGTTGATTCAAAAATTGTCTTAGTCCTGTCACCATATAACATATCAGATTGACAGAGGGACATCTTCTAACAATCCTCTCAATGATCTTCTAGAAAATTTAAATAAATGATGTTTTAATGTTCTCAAACTCTCATTTGTGGTACATTAATATGTGCAGATACACGACGAACAAAGGTGGCGGATCAAATTCTTGCAATATGTTGTCTTTTATACAAAGCAAGTAGAACAAAGTCATTACATTCTTAGTATAAAAATATATTATTATACAATTAGTAAAGTAATAAATTAATTTAGTACATAAAAATGCCAGAGTATTTTTGACATTTAAGTTAATCTATTATTGTCACGTTTTTATTATTGACATTTACTAATAGTTTAATTTTAAATTTATATATGTTGACGTATTTAAATTTTTAAATTTTCTTTTGGCTTAATTGAAGCAAAAATAATATACGCCACTTGGATTGGCTCAACAGGTTTTTGTAATTAAAAAACTAACAACTGGTTTTTTCTCTAATTAGATCTTAAACTGCATCTTAAGAGGCAAGCTCAACTTAATGTGTTGCACATAATCTAATTTTATTTACATTAAAAAAAGCTTTTCAAAAACATTTCACTTGGACCAAATGCACATACTCCAAAAATACTCAGCAATTATCAAGGAGCAACAACTGACTCAACTAAAACATGTTGTTTAAAAGTATTTCAGTAATATTTGTCCGTAAGCAGTTAACAATATTTACCAATTACCTCACCAAGATTGTATCACAAGTATTGAAATTACTCAGTTGTTTGAGCAAAGAGAAACCATTTGCTACTTTCAAATTTTGTAAAAATATAATAACTGTAATTATGAAATATTAAATGATCTATTGTTGCATACACAACTTTATAAATTCACTATTTATAACTTCTCAGAATATGACATACAATATTTATGGGATAACAAACTGAAGTGACTTTAAATAGTAAGACCACGAATTCAATAGACGCTCGAAAGCAGATCAATTAACCAACATAAAATTAGGAACATAATTGATGTTTGTAGTATGAATGAAATAATTAAATTTAAACTGAATAATCAATTGACAGAACAATAGCATTCTCTGCAGTTATGGAATTTTACAATAGTATCTGAGAACACTGTAAACAAGAAGGTTTACATCTACTAAGAAGCTCTGATGAAGAGAGCAGAATTAGTTTGATGTAGTAAATTCCACATTCTACCTAGCTTATGTGTTGATAATTGTTGATTTTTGCAAATAGAGTTTGCCTTGTCGGCTTGGATCTAATCAAATCAGTTTCTCAAACTCATTTATTTGAAAAGTGGAGCTTGATTGATTATGTTATGCAAGGGATAATATTCTTTGCAATTTGTCAAATTATTATTTAACTAAACAACTGTGTACAAAAAGGAGCTCTACATTAAGCGCTAGCTTAGTAAGCTAGCAGTTTGTGGTTTGATTCCTGAAATATGTTGTTGTTGATTTGAAAGTCACCTAATACGCTGTTGGTATCATCAAACAAGTTGAAAGACTTTGGGGGCGATGTAAAATTGCTGTAAAACGAACAATAAAATAATAATAATAGTTTTATTGGTGCTATTGCTGATAAAAGCTTACACAGGTCAATACATAACATACAAGTGCATAATTAAAAAATAAAGTAGGGTAAAATAATTACAATAGTAGTAAAGTAAAATATACAACTTAAAAACAATTAAAAAATGTATAGTTGAATTTAAAAATAAAAACAGCTTGATTGTAATTAAAAATGGTTTGATAGGCAGTTCTGTTATGTTTGTAAAGATAGAGTTGTAGAATTCAACACAAAAATAGAATTTTTACTTTTTTCTAACCGTAGCAGTTTAGAGCAAATTTTGTGTTGGTTTCTAGCATTGTAACTATGAACAGATTTTTGAGTAAATTTTCTTTATATATCTTAAACACTCAAAAATATATAAAGATGGTAGCGTCATAAATTGAAGGTTGACAAATTGTTGTTTACAATTCTCTCTAAATCCAAGTTCACTAATTGCAAGATGACAAGGTAAGTCAAGGAGGCCAAAGTTTATTGAGTCCTATAGACTTCTTAAAACAAACAAAACAAACACATCACTTGCCAACTTTTTTATGAACATATGTATATCTCAAGGCGCTATCAATATAAATCACGAGACGGAGGATAGTGATGTTGTATGTTGTTCAGCGGTTTCTTCAACAGTGTTAGCTTAATATGTAGCTGTAGTATCATCAGCATATAAAATTACATTTCTTTCTTTTATTATGTCTGGAAGATGATTGATGTACATAAGGAACAGTTTTCTAAGTAAAAAGCTATGATTTACACAGTAAATGGCCTTGTTTAAGTCTAAGGAGCTAGTGGTTACTTTCCCTATTTTTATCAAGTGAATTGGTAATTTCTTGCAGTAGATTCAGTAATGCATTTGTAGTTGAACAATATTGTATAAAGCCATACTGATTTTTATTAAACAGAGTTTCTTCTTCAAAAAAATTAAATAGTTGCTCAGCTAATAATTTTTAATAATTTAACTTAATAATCGGTTTGTGGTTATCCAGTGAATTTTTATTTCCCTTTTTAAAAACAGGAATAACAGTAGCTATTTTAAGTAGTTCAGGAAAACCATTCTATTTTGTTTGTTTTCACAGAGATTTTAAGATTTTTGACGGAACAGTAAAATTTTTGCAATTTACAAAAAACCAAACTAAATGCAAATATTCTTGCATTGCCTCTATCTTTACATCTTTATCAGCAGTTATTGCCGAGTCAGATTGAACTTATTTATGGACTAAGTATTAGTAATTGCTTTTCAAATTCTACTACCATTTAAAACCTAATTTCTTATCGACCATATTTAGTTAACCAAAATTCTACTTTCAGGATTATATGATATTTACTACAATTTACATTTTGGGATAGATCTCGAATTTTTTATTTGAATCTTTTGACATTTTGAAAATATATATTTACTTTTTAGAATCATTTTTTTCTCCTTGCTTGGTTATTATTTTAGGCACGTTTGTTGCTTCAATTCTTTTTGGATAGTTTTCTAGTGTCTTTTTGTTTTGGCGTATCATCATTTTTCCAGTTTATTGATTTGTCTCTTATATATTATTAAATGATAATAATTTAATAATATGTCATGGAAATAGCGTTAAAATGCATTTACATATTTTTTGTGTCAGCTTTTGATATGACATGTGAAATCGTGATTTACAGCCTACTCAAATACCTCAAAAGACGCGTATTAACTTTTTGGCTATTTGCCCGCTAAATTGTTGTTTTGGCCCGTATTTTATATTTATACTAGACTACACTAGAAAAACAGTGTTAATTCAATGCGACAATAGTGAGTTTAGCAAAGTAATGTTTCGTTTTTCCGAACTGAACAGTTTGGAGCAATCTTGATGTGACGTCAACGTCAAAAGAATTTAAGAACGAGATACCAACAAAATCCGTACAAGTTGGATCTTGTAAACATAAAATAAGTTCAATATTATTTTAAGAATGTAATGATGACGTCATATTCAGCTTGCTCCGAACTATTCATGAACCTCTTATTTTGCAACACTGCTGTGTCGTTATCGCTTATTGCATATTGCATATCGCATATATGCGACATAAATATGCATTGTCTATTAAATAAATTTAATAAATTTATGTTAATTTTTTGTTAAAAATGAGAATATTGCCAGAATACTGCTGCCAACACTATTATTCTCCGGCTATATCTAGTTGGGGTTTATGTGGGTTCAACCCCCTTTGGGTGATCTCAAGATTATTTTAATTTAGAATTATATTGACGGTTGCATAGTTTTTTGACTTGATTTGAAAATTAAGGCGAGGAATACATTGAAGGATCGTGATTTAAATTGCCATCACGACTTCCGTGAATTGGCTCAAAGCCAATCAATGATTAGCGAAATAAAACTTGTAGTGCGTTTCGTATATCAACCGAAGTAACCGGCGGTTAGGTTACGGCTAAGATCGGTCGCTGAAAATTTTGGTTGATTTATGGAACGGCAGCGGTTATAGAAACGTCAAAATACAAAACTGAATTATTATAGGTTCAAACTTCATGAATTTATTTATTATTAGCATTAGTGTTATATTTTTTTTAAATTTCAGTGCTTAATCTTAGATGATTGTATGTATTTATCTACTTGCTAATACAGTAATCTCAGTAGAGGTTGGCAGGTATAACAGGCAACTATACACAATAATATAATGTTTGCTCTGTTGCACTCATGCCTTTGCCCGTTTTAGCATTGACAGGAACATACATATACATTATAACCTATAATTAATAATTTAATAAAATACACGAGCAACATTTGAAGCTTTTGTTCACTTTTGATTGCATTTCAAATTTACCGCCATGAATAACCACGATTTATAGAAATTCACCGACGTTTGTTCATGGTGAGTGCGGTCGCAACCCCTGCGACCTTTTTCAGGTAACCGCGTTCCGTATATAAACCTGTTTCAGGATAACCGGGATTTCGGTCGCTTCGGTTGATATACGGAACGCACTATTGTTTTCATGAATCAATTCTAGATTTAATCTCCGACTATAAATTTAGCAAAAGGTTTTTTTTTCAATAGAAATCATTCTTTTCCTTTTTCTGCTTCACCGTTAGCTGCACCCACTCCCGTCATACACAAAAACGAATACGATATATACAACAATTTACAACAGTTACAATTTGCTTAAGTCTAGTATGTGATTGTCAGTGTCGCATTAAATTTGGTTTGCTCTTATTGACATGGTAGAAGATTGCACGTATGCGGAGATGGCTGACATGCATTGTTCGGGACGGACACGTCGTATCTACCATGAAAATCTTAATTGTCGAATTCTTTGTGATAAAACGTTCACTCGTCTCGATTTACGCGTAAGAGACTACGAAACAGTTTCAAAAAGTATTGTTGATTCTGGTTGGCTAAAGTCTGTAAAGCGCGTGCCACTTTTTTGTCCAATGCATCTGTTTTGCAGATTTTCATGAAGATAAGCTCTCACATCACAATGATTGTGGGTAGGTGCTCCATCTTGCTGAAAATAATATTTCTCATCATCCTCAAACTGCTCACGAATACTTGGCTTGACATTTTCTTTCAAGTATACGGCACCAGTTACAGTGTTATAAAAAGGAATTGTTGAATTAAACTCCGCGCTGACAATCCACACCACACTGCAGCTCCTGGTAAATTTAAATGATGTTCTTCTGTAACATGAGATTTTTTTCTTGCTTATTAGTTGCAAATGTGGCGAATGATCGAGCCGTTTAATTTAAATGTTGCCTCAACGCTCTAAATAATCTTGTATGAAAATTGTACATGCTCTGCACATTTTGCTAAGTACCACTCTTCACTTCACTCTCCGATCATAATCATCTTTATTGAGGGATTAATTTTGGAATGTAACTCTACCAATGTGCGCGCTTCAAAATGCGATACTCGATTTTGAAATGCCTACTTCATGCGCCGCTTGCAGATTTTTTTGAACATTTGCGATATGTTGCAATACTTCTTCTTTTGTGGCGTTTATTGATATCCGTGGTCTCCCAGAAAGCTGTTTGAAGACATCTTGAGCAGTGCCGTCTCTTTCAAACTTATTCCTGATGCGATTAATAGTGAGTCTTGTAGGTCGATCTATCTGAAACTCCTTCTAAACCGTCTTTGCACTTCTACTACGTTCTCACATTCATGGTAGCACTTTAAAATAAATTTACTTTTAGTCTAGTCTAATATCAACCATTATTTTAAGTGGTATTATTCTAGGTACAAGAAAGGAAAAAAATATATATTAGAAAGAATGAGGTATTAATGTGAGCATACATTTTTTGGGACTCGGTAATTATGTATATTTTAATACCAATTGGCTAAATAAATTTTATTATTATATAATGTTTCTGTTATCAAGAAAGCTAATGATAAGATTACAAATTTGTAATCAAGACCTACAGAATGTACAAAAATGTTTTGGGAAGGTCTAGACCTACTGCAAGGTTTTTTCATGTTTATCTAAAGTAGAATTTTATGTGTGACTAACATGTCAGGGGTTCTGTTGTCGAACGTTTTATAAACATGACAATTTAGAAATGAGTATATTATTCAAAAATGTTGCGTAGATTGAACAGTACTGCAATTGGTCTATAATTTGAAAAATCGGATGAAAGAGCTGTCGAAAACCTACTTTTGTTTATTTTTCGACGTTCTACAAATAGACATTCATTCAGCAGCAATGTTTCTGTAATTATGTCGGAGCTTGGCAGCAAAGTAGTATTTGTAAGGCATAGATTTAGATTGTACCGTTTATGTTGAAGAGGCTAGCATTGGACGTGTAACTACGATAAGAGTGAAAAAGGCGTTTCTTTCTGATTTGCGCTAAAAAAAAGATTTTTTTGTTCATGTTAACGTTTTCGATTTAATCTTATATATTCAAATTTTTATATACGAATGTAAGTGTACATTCAAATCTATTTTTTGATTATTGTATGTATTACGTATCGGAGTTTTGGTCGTTTTTTAAGAAAAAATAATAATTTAAGAGCTTTTTAAGAAAAATGGATTTAAGCTTCTACGTTAATTATACATATATACATGAAATTTTAAGCATTGAATTGTACTGGCATAAATGGGTATGTTTATATTGAGACTCTTTAACACCCTCAATCTAAACATAACAAGAGGTTTTTTATCAAAGTTCTGTGACAAGGCACTGATCCCTTTTATTACAGTGTAAGATTTTGGTTACTTAATATGTCTTATTCAATTGTAAGGTAGATCACGAGAAAACAACTACAGTGACAAGATGAGTGGACGTGCTTTATTAGCTGATTAAGTTCTATTGTTTGTCAAACTCATGGAACACCCTGTATACAATGTTTTATTTTTTTTAATTGTTTTTGTTTTGTCAATTTAATTACTAAGGGGACATTACTTAATTTATTCATACAATTAATAATTTTTACTTCTATGTAATTGCATAATAGTTTATAATCTTTTATATAGAGATTCAACAAGATATTAAGAGTAATTTTAATTGGTATTTGTAACATTAAAGTAGATGTCAATTAATTTAAATTTAATAAATAAATTGGTTTCATTGATTTTTAGTCATCATTATGTGTTTTGCTATTTAAGGCAGAAAGAAGCTTGCTTGCAACCTGAGTTGAAAATGATTTATTTAGAAAAACTATTTACTATACGTAACTACTATTATCTTTCATCAATAATGAAGAAAGTATTTCGTTTTTAATCCAGTGAACATTAAAACATTCACATTATTGTGGAATAAGTTGACGCGCTTTCTGCGACGTGACCTTTGCGATTATAATTTTTTGTACTTTGAGGGTTTATACGGTGCGTATAGAATGGGGGGATGATTTTAGGTAGACTATAGTAACGGGGGGATTCATGTAGACCTGCCCGGCCAGACGCTGGGGTCGTCGACCCGGCGCCGCGACGCTGCAGACATCCCATCCCAAAGTGAGTGACCGAGCGGAGTTCGGGCAGAAGGATACAGGCACCGCCTAGTTTCAATCTCTAACAACGTAGTTTGCAACTAAGATTATAATATAAGGAATATGTTTTTAATTGTGTTGAAAAATATTTGTTCAAGTTTTGTGGTTCGGACTTAAATTCATTAGCCGAATTTGATGTGGCTTGCACGCGCAGACAATTAAAATTTAATGTAATTAGTCATTATAAAAAAATAGTTTTAGGTTTACATTTGTTATTCTAGAAAATATCACCAATAATTTACAGTTTAGTTGTATTTTTAAATACCACGACGATTGCCAACAATTTATCGAGTTTAGAAGGAATAATGTAGTTTCTGACAATTTGACGTTCCTTTCCAAACATATATGCGTTGGTAGCGCAGAAAAAGATTATGTTAAATTGTAACTCTAAATTGATGACGACTTTTTGGATAAATTAATATTGATACGTATGGTACAAGATACTATATAAATGGACTTGGACATAGTGCAGTTAGGTTTTCTTTGGAATATCCTTTGAAGGTTTTTGTTAATAAATGTATGTTAAAGGTCTTTATAAATATTACAGATTCTAACTAATAAGGCATTACAGATTCTAACCTAGAAATAACACGACGTTTTTATATACTTTTTTTGGTATTGCAAAATATTAAGTATTATAGAATCAATTAACGAAAATTTGATCCATTCTTTATCTTGAAGTTTACTTTGAGGAACACATCTTAGGATCACTATGAAACGTATTTATAATATATTTTTCTGTTATTTGGAGAACTATTTAAATTTATGACAATATGCAAACTGCGTGATTATTGGGTGCGTCCAGGAAGGTGAGAACGGATCTCTACATTTGTAGTGGTTTTTGCTACATTGGTAACTGTTTGTTCCTGATTGGATTCGCTTTGCAAACCGGTAGCGCTGAGGTGACATTTTATTTCCAGTAGCAACGGTTACTGCTGCAAATGTTGCCGTCTACTCCTGCTTTTCTAGACGCACCCAATTGGATATAAATTTGACAGTTGGTTTTCTTATAGAGAAAAGGGGCAACGAGGGCAAGAGAAGTATGTTGAGGTTTTTTTATAAAACATAATAAATTTGATATCTTAAAGATTGCAGATTCTAAATTTTTTTGCACGATCATGGTTTTTACGTTGCTTACACATATTGCTGGTAGATACAATAAAGTGTACTGAACTATTATATGTTTTTATGACAACAGAAAATACATAAGCAGTATTATCCAAAACAGGAAAGTTGCAAAAACACACATGTACGGTAAGTAATTGTATACAAAAAAGTATAACTTAAATCATACACTTAATAAAGGTAAAGGCAACACTCTCTATTATATATAAATACAAATCACACACTTAATGTGACCAGAAAGATACACTACTTAATGAAATTAAAAAATCGGGAAATAGAAGTTATTTTCAATAGCACATTTTAATTTATTTATCAGTTAGAAGTTCAAAACTTTACTCACAATTTTCTAAATTATTTTAAACAATGAAAATATTACATTTAAATTAAAATTGGTATTTTTCTTGTTTTAATAACAAAAAATATGATTTGCAAAAAAGTACACTATACTAATTTATTAAATACTACAATATAAAAAATAACTACACGACTTGAAAATTAGAAAACTTTAGCTTTAGAGGCCTTGTTTTGCTATATTATTTTCTTTATTGCACTTACTGAATACGTATCATAGTGTACTAAACTCGCAGCGTCATGTCAAAACAGTCCCCCAAATTATCCAAACAACTCACATTTTCCGCCAAAATTGAAAATTGTCTGTATTTCAACTTTTGATTAAATTAAGATTGGAGTTTAAGCTTGTTTATATCAGTTTTGTGTATTTAATTAATAAACTGTCTGTCTTTGTCAATGTAATCTGTCATAATACATTAACGTCAGGCTGACAAATATTTTCTGTACTACAAATTATGTATAAATGCAGTATTTGCATCAAAGATTAACATGGAAATAAGAAAAACGTATCAACTAGATTCTTCATTTTCTATTGCCATACTACAGCAGGTTTATATTTATAATAAAATTAAATGATTGTAAAATTGAAAAGGTTATGTGGAAGAGCAGCAATTTGCTGAACATTGCCTTTTTTTTTGTATTTAATATATTTACAATACAATACAATTCAATACAATATTTATTGTTATATTCATATTATTTCATATGTTTTTATTATTTATTAATTAATATATTATTTTATACAACATGTTTCGTAATTTTAATAACATTTTCAAGTAAGTATATAATATATTAAAATTTTTTGATAGATTTATAAATAAATACATTATTTGCAAAAAGGTTATGTATCATGCTCTGAGTATGATTTATTATCAAAGATCGTCGGAGTATACCTAAGCCATTTAAGATTTGCAGACGACAATACTACTAAGCACCAACATCCAAGAGCTCGAAAGTTTGGTATAAGAACTAAACAATATGTCCCAGCAAGTAGGATTAAAAGTGAATCTAAATAAAGACATATTGTTTAGAAATCATGACCAGTGGTGGCTATAGAAAACTCAACAATAGAAAAAGTAGAGCAATATATATCTGTGGCATACAGTTATAATTGGCAAAGAAAATCAAACTGCCGAAATCAAACGCAGAGAAAGATAAAAATGTCTTGTTGTATTTGTAACGCAAAGTCTACAACAGCTGCATCCTGCTAGTTGCCAGTTATGGCCTAGAAGCAATGGCTGTTACTAAAAAATCAGCAGCAAAACTTATAGTGACTCAAAAAGCTATGGAACGTGCAATGCTAGGAATCACTTTTAGAGATAAAATGCGCAACACCGATATCCGGGCAAGAACAAAAATAACAGACATAATTTAAATAACAGGAGAGCTTACATGGCAACGGGTAGGACATGTAGCTAGAAATAAATACAAGTTAATGGAGTCATAAAATCACTTTTTGGAGAACCCGGGAAACCAAATGAAATATTGGAAGACTCCAAACGAGATGGATTGACGATGTCAGAACTATAGCGGGGAAACAATGGACGAGGATTGCAAACGACAAAAATTATGGAATCAATTGAAAAGACCTACATCCAGGCTACAAATGAAGAAGAATACATTTATTATCATAATCTAAGATCACAATGTGAAATAAACTCAGTTAATCATAGGATTAAGCTATGATTGAAATACCAGCTTTTATTGTTTTAAAATGTGCCGTTTAAAATTGAATTAATAATAGTTGCTTTCTAATCAGTAACAAACTTGGGGCGTTTTACTCTAGCGCTCTTGGAGTAAGTTACACTTGACAGTCTTACACCTTTATTGGAACATTTGGTAACGTCACGTGACATAAATAACTGTAAATAGCGGATCATGTGTAAGTTACCCAATTGAGAAAATGTAATGGGAACGTAAAGCATTTTGCATTGGCGTGCATCAGGGTCAGGGTCTGTCAAAACGTAATTGGACAGCAGTTGGTAGTTAATATGTTGCTACTTTTTAGAAGTAGTAGAAGTAGAAAAAGGGCGTTATGTGCGAATTGTAGACTATAGTTTTTCTACGATTTATTTTTAGAAATTTAGAATGTTTTTTACGCGTTTTTGTTAACGAACATGATAATTTGCACTTTCTTAATTTTCTAAGTTTTAATAAAATTAATAAAGTATGCAAGCTTTATTCATCATAACAAATTAATAACAACATTGTTCTTAACACTCTTCGATCCAATTGTAGACAAATGTTTAAGTTTTCTAAATCCGGTCTTGGATTGTAATTACGTTAACCGATGCATTCGTTATCTTGGCGCCCGTATACATGTAATTTCCTGTACTGGCCGGGGGTATAGAGGCCTCTTAATACATTGTTAGATTTATATTTTTGTTGTATTTGCGCAGTTGGTAGAATTATTAAATGTCATTATGTAAATTAGACTAAAGTATAAAATATAAGTAAAGCTGTTTTTACATTTATCAATTTATTGTTCAATTTTAAGGACTTACTGGCCAATCAGATTAAATTGACACCAATCAATCAGATTAAATTAAAATTGAAGAATAAATTGACAAATGTAAAAACATCTTCAGATTAAAATATCAGATTAGACTTCAATTTATTGATAAGTTAAGTGTTGCTAACCTATGCTATATAACTTTAATTTATTTAACAATAATTTTAAGTGTTATGTTAATCCCAGTGTAGTATAGTCTGTATTTTGTATTGATAAGTCCACACATACATACAGAAGCAAAGATTGTGCAATGATAACCTATAATGGGAATTTCTATAATATAGAAATCAGCAATCAGCTGATGAAACAATTATACAGCTGGCAGTATTCAAAATTGAACAATAAGTTGGCGTGTGTTTTTTTTCTTCTTTTATCTTGAGGATCCTGAAGGGCTATGGGGCGTCCGTCTAGGACGTTTCTATGGGGGGGTGTTGATCCGAAGTTGTCAACTTTGGTCCCATATTTCTCTATCACTTATAACTAGAGACCGGATTATATGGAACTTAAAAACACTGAAATATGCATGCAAATATGCAATAAAAATGCTAAAATATGCAACTATATGCAACATAAATATAAACAAATATAGTTTAATACTTTTATAAAAAACAAAGTATTTAACAAATTTAATTTTTTTAATTTTTAATAAAGTTGAATAGGTAAAATGTGACAAAATATACAACTACTTATATACATGGTATTAGAAAAAATGCGTACGGCTAAATAACTCATTTTGAATAGTTTTTTGAGTACTATAAAGGCACACATGTATGTTTTAATTTTTAGTATACTTGCAATAACAACAAACTTTAGGTTTTTAAAAGGCATTATTAATTTTTTTATTTTTTTTTTAATCTCCAAGATATTTTAAATATAACCTAGTAAATAATTTCTGGGATATTTGTATGTTAATTGCAAACTATAGTAAATTAAAAAATGACGTTTTTTAATATTTTTTTCTAAAAATCTGTGAAATATGCATAAAAACCGAATATGGATGAAATATGCAACAAAGCCTAAATATGATCAAAATATGAAAATGCATATGCAAATATACTCTAGAGTTGAGTTTATAATTATGACTAATGTCTAATGACACATATTTTGCACAAACTTTTTCCAAAACTAAATGGAATTGTGCGCGCACTTTCACTTCATTCTATGTTATGTTTATCTGTTTACATTCATTGGTGATCATTCTCTTCTATGTGAGCAATGTTCTTCCTTTTCTTCTTTTCTCTGTAATTGTGTATTCCAGAGCTTGTTTGGTTATGTCTGTGCTTGGTTTTTGAAGTGTATGTCCCAACCATTTCCACCTTTTTTCTTTATTATGCTATGTAGTGATTCTAGTTGTGCATACTCCCACAGTTTGTTGTTTGAAATTTTGTCCGGCCAATATATTTGTAGTATGCTTTGCAATGCTCTGTTCACAATTGTCTGCAGTTGGGTTGTCTGATATTTATTCAGTGACCATGTTTCTGCACTATATAGAAGTACGCTCATTACATTAGTATTAAAAATGCGTATCTTAGTCTTATTCGAGTTTTCTTTTGAGGACCATAGCTTCCTTAATATGTTGTATGTATTTTGAGCTTTTATTATTCTCGTTCGAATGTCTTTTTGTGTACCTCTTTGTTTGTTCAGTATGCATCCTAGATATGTCACTTCTTTTACTCTTTGTTTTTTATCTCCGCTCAGTATTATGTGCGTTGTGTCTGTCGAGTGTGAACTTAAGGTAACTGTTTTCTTTTCATTTATTATGAGATCCACTTTCTTGGCAGTTGTGCTCAGTGATTTTAGTTTTCTTTCTATTTGCTTCAAATTTTTTGCCATTATGCAAACATTGTCTACGTATTCCAGGTCTTTTAATTGTTTACGAAATCTCCATGTTATTCCTATTTTCTTGTTGGATATTTTGTTCATCACCCAGTCTATTATAATTAAGAAGAGCAATGGGGACAGGATGCATCCCTGTTTCATTCCACTTTTTACGTCGAATTTCTCAGATCTTTTCCCGTTGTGTATTGCGCTTGCTTGATAATTTTTGTATAATAGTTTTATTATTCTTATGTATTTATTTGGTATTTCGTATTCTTTTAGTATCTCCCACATTTTTGTACGATTTACTTTATCAAATGCTTTTTTAAAGTCTACGAATCCCATATGCATTTCTTTCTGTCACTCGTTCGCTTCTTCTAGTATTATTCTAAGGGTGCTTACTTGATAGATACATGATCCTTCTTCTAAATCCCGCTTGATTGGTTCGAAATTTGTTTTCGACATTTATTCTATTAAGTATAATTTTAGTGAGAATTTTGCTGTTGGTATTTAGGATCGTAATAGCTCTCCAGTTGTAGCATACCTTTTTGTCTTTTTTCTTAGTTAGTTTTATTATTGTACCTTCCTCCCAGATTTTTCTCAGTAGCTGATGTAGCGCTTTTACACATGTTTACCTTCCAGCTTTGATTAGTTCTGCTGGTATGTTGTCTGTGCCTGGTGCTTTGTCGTTTTTCAGCTCGTGAATTGCCATTTCCATCTCTTCCTGAGTAATTTTACCCATTTGGTCATCCTGCTCTTGGTTGACTTTGCCTCTTGATATGTTAGGTTCTGTTCTTGTGGACTCTTCTTGTGTGTATATTTCTTTGAAAAATTTGAACTACCTGTTTACTATCTCTACTTCTGTTTTGAGCATGTTTTCATTTTTTTCTTTTACGTTGTGTGTCTCATAGTTTTTTGCTTTTCCTAGCGTTCTTGTTATGTTGTATAGGGTATTCAAATCATTTAGTCATGCCGCTTTTTCTGCTGCTTTCATTAATTCTCTTTGTTGTAGTCTTCTATCGTCTCTCGCACTTCTCTTTATTTCTTTGTCTTTTCCCCAGTACATTTTTTTTAACTCTCTTATTCTTGCTTCTTTACTTTTAGTTTTGATTTTTGACCGTTCTTCTATTAAATTCCATGTTTTGATTGTCATCCATTTTTTGCAGTTTCTTTTTTTCTTACCAAGCGTTTTTTTTGCTGTTTTTATCATATTTTCTTTGTATGTTTGCCAGCTATTTAATTATTTCATTCTTTTTCATATTTTCTTATTTTTGCTTCTTTTAAACGCCATGTGTTGTATCTTGTTATAGCCTGTGTTGATTTTTGGTATGTTTTTAGTTTAATTTGGAATTTGGCACTCACCATTACGTGATCTGACTCTATAGCCGCTCCTCTCATAGCTCTTACATCCCTCAAGCAGTTTTTGTGTTTTTTAATAGTTACGTGATCTATTTGGTTTTTAATTTTTTTATCTGGGCTGTTCCATGTTATTTTGTGTATCTTTTTATGTGGAAACATGCTTTCTCCTATTAGCAGATTACTGGCCTAGCAAAACTCTGTAAACAGTTCTCCATTTTCTCTATTCTATGTCTCCCTATTATTGCTTCTCTTTCTTTATTTTCGCCTCCAATTTTTGCGTTTAGATCTCTCATTAAAATTATGATGTTTCTTTTATTCTTTTTCATGATCGTGTCATATGTCCTTTGCAGTTGTTCGTAATATTCTTCTTTTATTTCTTCAGATTCATTATTTGTTGGATTAATTATTATGTCGAAGAATTTTGCTTTAAACTTTGCCGTCATTGTTCTCTCTGATATTCCTTCCGATTCCATCAGTGCTTTGCGGGCCTCTGCGCTCATCATAATTGTTACACCTAATTCGTGTTTATCTTTTTCATTATTTTTGCCTGAGTATATGACTGCTCTGCCTTTATACATTTTTATTTTTCCTGTGCCCAGCCATCTACATTCGCTGATTGCTAGTATTTAGATATTGTATTTTTCTGTTTGTTTCCTTATTTCTTGCAAACATTGTTCTTACATTGCAGCATCCTAAATATTTTGTATGTCTTGTATTTATTTCTCGTGATTCTTTTGTGTTAAGTTGGCGTGTGTAAAGTCAAACAAATTCACAATAAACTGCCGTAAAGTTGACGGCAATTAATCACATAAAATAAGTCATTAAAATTGAACAATAAATTGATAAATGTAAAATCTGCTTTAGCTGAAGAAACTCAAAAATGAAATAGATCATTCAAAATCACTTATATCAAGAAATCGGTTCTCCAAAAATAACGAATTTCTTATACATTGATCCGGAAAATTAAGATAATAGACTACGTTTAATAAAGTAATCGCTATTTTGGATATTTCTTTTCTTTTATCACTCTGTTCATGATCCGCTGTACGTGCGTTCTTTAAAAGAAAGAAATATTTCTATAATTTTTGTTTGATTGTTTCAAGCTCTAGAAGACTGACACTATTTTTAGAAAACGGAATAATTTAAACTCTCAGAAAACTAGTCAATCTTTTTTTTTTATTTAATTTTTTTTCCTTCTTGCTGCTTTGCTCTATATAGGTAGGCTGGAGAGCTTTGTATTCGGGGCACCATTTTTATTTTCTCTTTCCATTTATCTTATTTTGTGTGCATTATCTTTTTTTTTAATTTATTGGTTTGTTTTGGTCTTGTGTTCTTTTATTTTTGTTTTAAATTCTTTATAAGTTTTCATTTTTTTAATATTTTCAGTTTTTTAGTTGATTGTATATGATTAGTCCATTCCCTATTATTGTTTTTTTCGCTTTTTCTGTCCTTGTTGTGTGTACATGTATATTATTTCTTCTTCTCCTGAGTTTCTTTGTTTAATTTTATTTGTAGATTTGTTTTAATTTCTTCACCTCAACATTTGAACATTGAACTTGCAAAACTTAAGAACATAAGTTGTATGTCGAACTCGGTCGAACCTCTAGCTGAAGATATTTAAAATAACGCTAAAAGAATTTTGTTTGCTATTGCTCATAATCGGTTGCTACATATTTTTTTAAATTAATTAAATGAAGAATATTTGCAAATTGTCAAATTGCAAACAATACTCAGTGAGAAATGATATAGTTACAAGTGCAGCATTTTACCTATTCAGAGACATGGAGATACAGTTACTTATGTTTATGCATAATTTTGCTGTGGCGTATCGGGGTATAACAGGAATGAATATTAAAAATTTAACATTAAATAGATTGTCACAAAAATGTTGCATCAGTTTTTGCTTTCCTTCTATTCGTTGTTAAAAATGGTTTCACATATGGTATTGACATCACCATAGCAACGTGGGAAATGGCAAAAATAATAAATGAATGGACCGTGACTGAAGAAGAATCACTGAGTCTACACAAACATATACAATACAATACAAAGGAGAAAGGAAAACAGGAGCACACGAGAGAAGGTAAATGGAACGTAAGAAGAATGGACAAAGAAAAGATAAAGAGAGGCATGGAAACAGAAGAAGTGACAGAAAACGAAAATATTGAGAAAAGATGCGAGAGGTACTCAGAAAAACTGAGAAAAGCGGCGGAGGAAGCAATTCCTAGGTACAGGGAAGGCGGACGAAAAGGACCATACTGGTGGTGTGAGGAAATAAAAGAATGCAGGAAAAACACAATACAAACAGCGAGGAAAATCAAAAGGCTGAGAAGAAGAGGAGAGAACACAGAGGAAATAGAAGAGAAACAAAAAATTTAAAAAAGGCAATTAGGGATAGCAGAAAAAGATGCTGGAAAGAAATGATAGAATCTATAGATGGGGATCCTTGGGGAAAACCGTACAAAATAGTGATGGACAAATTGGGTGGAAGAACAAAAGGAATCTGCTTAAAAGAAGACGAAGAAGAAGAGGTCATAATTAAAAAACTATTTCCCAAGGGAGAACCAGTAGAAGAACCAGAAACAAAAGAAGAAGAAGCAACAGTTATGGCAACAGTGGAAGAGATCAAAGAGATCATAAAAGAATTGCCTAACAACAAAGCACCAGGTCCGGACGAAATAACAACAGAGATTGTTAAAGCAGCATTAGACGGAAACGAGATAGAAATAACTCAAATAATCAACAGGTGCCTAAAAGAAGGAACTTTCCCAGGATGTTGGAAAGAAGCCACTCTGGTACTGATTGAGAAAAAAAAAAGAAGCAGGAAAAGCAACATCATACAGACCAATATGTTTAATCAACACACTGGCTAAAATAATGGAAAAAGTTATTGTACGGAGAATAGAACAAGAAATAGAAGAAAAAGGAGGATGGGAAAAAGAACAATACGGATTTACCAAAGGAAAAACAACCTTAGGAGCTATTGAAAAAGTGAAAGCAATAGCAAAAGAAGCAAACAGCGGAACGCAGAGGAAAAGGCAACACTGTGTAATGATAGCGTTGGACATACAGAACGCGTTTAATAGCGTATCATGGGCAGCAATCATAGAGGCGGCAAAGAAGAAAGAACTGAACAGAAAAACAATCAAGATTATATGGAGCTACTTACAGGACAGAAATCTAGTGACCAAAAATGGAAGATTCAAACTTACTAGAGGGGTACCGCAGGGCTCAGCACTGGGACCAAAACTGTGGAACCTTGTCTATAACGGGTTACTTCGAATGAAGATGCCGGAAGGCGTGTCAATAACAGCATTTGCGGACGACATAGCAGTAGTAGGTAGAGACGTAGAAATAGAAGTACTAAAAGGAAGATTAGAGCTGGCAATTGATATGATACAAATATGGATGAGAAGTAAGGGCTTAAAACTAGCAACACAAAAAACTGAGGCGGCATGGCTATCGACTAAGAGGAATAATAGAGGAACAGGTAAGATACAGGTGGGAGATCAAGAGATAACCATAGGGAAAAAAATCAAATACCTTGGAGTGACACTCGAAGCAAAGGGATGGAATGAACAGGTTAAGGAAGCGGTCATTGGAACAAAGGAAATTGAGAGAAAGCTTGGTAGACTAATGCCAAACAACGGAGGTCCAGGAGAAGAAAGCAGAAGGCTAATAGCAACGGCAGCAAGAAGCAAATTGCTGTACGCCGCAGAAACATGGGGAGAAGCCATGAAAACAAAGAAAAACAGAAAGGAAGTAAGAGGAGCCACAAGAGCAAGCTCGCTAAGGATTTGTAGAGCTTACAGAACAGTGTCACAAGAGGCAGTAGAGGTAATTGCGGCAACACCTCCCGCGGATATGATGGTGGAGGAAAGAATAGAAATAAAAAAACTTGTAAAAGAAGGAACGAGTAAAAAAGAAGCAAAGATAAGAGCAAGAGAGAAGACTATGGAAAGATGGCAGAGAAAATGGGATACAGGAGAAAAGGGGAAATGGACGAGAGAATTAATCCCAGACATAAAAGAATGGGTAGAGAAGAAACCCGAGACGTGTTATTATACAACACAAATACTGACCGGGCACGGAGCATTTGGAAAATTCTTGCAAAAAATTAAAAAAATAAATGAAGAAGAAAGGTGTACATTTTGTCAGGAAGAAACACACGATAACGCAGAACACACTCTAGTAGAATGCGAGGCGTGGGAGGAAGATAGAAAAAAACTAGAATATATACTAGAAAGCAAAGTGGATAAAAGAACAATCATTAACAAATGCTTAAAAGATGAAAATAAATGGAGGGCGTTAAAAAACTTTGCAACAAGTGTACAAAAAAATAAATTGAAGAGTTTGACAATAGAAGAATATAGAAAAACAAACAATGGAAACAAACATACAAACTAAAAGCCATAGAAGAGAAAGGATAGAGATGAGAGAAGCTAAATGGAAACAAGAAAACAGAGAAAAAGATCAAAAAGAAAAAAATAAGAAAGGATATGACAATTGTGCATACCAAGAAACAGAAGAAAAAAGAAGAACATTTACAGAGACTACGATACCAAACGAAATTGCAGAGATAAGGAGAAGGAGAAAAGAAATATTGAAGGAAAGCAGAATAACAGAAATAACAAGGCATATACCAAATTGTAGATATGCTATCTCGAGGATGACTGAGAACGCAACCTTTCAGATAGTCAGAATATACCTGGCAACGAGAGGACATGAAGAAGTAATTCCTGATGGAGATACAAGGATATCACTGGAGGTAAAACTTACAAATCTAGGACTGCCAAAAGGAATACAACTAATGGAACTGCATAAATTATTCATGAAGGAGAGGGGATATGATAAAGAAGAAGTGAACGAAGACCTTAGTAAGCTAAGAGCACATCTGAGAACAAATTATATAATTAGAGTAAATAGCACAAAGAGGGGAGAAAGAAGAGAATGCAGAGGTAGATGCCAGTGCAGATAAGGAAAGGCAAAATGACAAAAGAGACAGACAAAGGTAGGGGCTATAGGGAGAGAGGGGCCGGGGACAGCATGCGTGCCGCAGATGATGCGTGAAAATCCGCGAAGCAAAAACCAGCCCGCCTCAAAGTAGCACTAAATGTAGGTTAGTCTAGACAGGGACATTAAAACAACAGGATTTGCGCAGAGAAGAAAACCGGAAGGTATTACCATGCGTAAGTTATTCTTAAGGGCCACTTGTTGAGAGCCAAACAACTCACTACGTCCTAAAAAAAAAAAAAAAAAAACATATGCGTAGACTAAGATGTGATTAGAGCCAATTACTACATAGATGAAGCCAGTGATAATAGCACTGATACTTGAATGTGTGAGACTTGTCTACTCTATGATGATTCTGCCGATAATATTGATCTCTGCAATACCTAAATGTGAACAGTTACTTAATAAATTACTTTGCCAAAATTTTGAGAAATTTAAATTAAATGTTTTAAAGTCTGTAGCCGACCGACTTAAAATAATAAATTTGCGTATTGTTGCCATACAATCTGAAAATATTAAGCTTTGTACTGAAGTGAATCAACTTCACTCCAGAGATGCTGGAACTAACCAACCTACATAAGCAGTTACTGAAAAACTAATGCTAGAAATTACGGATCGTAATAGACGCAAACATAAAATTGCAATTTTTGGCTTATTAGAATCTACTCAACCAAATGAGCAAATAAAAAAAAAATATTGTCAAACACTACGGGATATTTTAAAAGTCCTCGAGGTTAAGCATGGCGAGCTACAACCGATCAGATTGGGAAAACATGATCCTACTTGCATCAATAGTTAACGTTTTTTAAAACTGAGTCTATCTAGTGATATCAATATAAATAATCTATTTAAGAACATTAAAGAGCAGAAGAATATAGAAAAATATAAAAACATCAACATCTCTCGTGATAATATGCCGATGGAATCTAGTATTATCGTAAACTGAAACAAGATCTTTTACGTCGTACGTCGGCTGGTGATTTAGACTGAGAGTTTACCACATTTTTGGAATTCCGACAATTGCTACTGAAAATTCGGAAAACTAAAACGCCACAGAAATAACTTTCTTTATATTGATTATCAAAATACTCGAGGTCTTCGTTCTAAGACACATATTTTACACAGTTACTAGTTTGGAATTTGATATAATATTTCTTAGAGAAACGTAGTTAAATAACTATTTATAATTGTCAGTTTTTTAATCAATCTTATACTGTACTTCGCATAGATTCCATAGTTTTCCTCTATCCATAGTTCTACTGGCAGAGGAGTGCCTTTGTGTTTTTCTAAATACACATTATGTAAACTATTAAATACTGCACTTTTAAGTATGTTAGTGCCCTTAATTGACTGTGTTGTTTAATGTAATTTCAATTCATTTCTATTTTAAGCTGTAGAGTTTCTTTTTGTCGCTGGCGTTTTTTGTTACACTTGGACTACCTTATTAATGGCATTTCAAGAACCGAAGTTTAAGATCTTGGTGTTTAGTTTGACAATAACCTTTGTTTTGATGTTCATCGTCGTTGTACTGTATACTTGCTGTGAAAATGCTTTGTTTTATCATGTTTAATGGTGCCTTTAAGTATAAACAAACCTAGTTTTTTATTTAATTAAATATTTCTAAATAATATATAACACTGAAAATTATTTAATCAATTAGTCCAAATAGTATTATGAAATTCCTTATTTTGAAAGGGATTTTTCGAATATGATATGAAATCGGCTTTTACTAGACTAAATTGAATTAAATAATAAAGTTATATGTGCTGCAATTAATTTAAATAACAACAATTGTTATTTTGTTCATATTGCGACGATTTTTTTTTCGAATCTGTCTTACCTGACCTGACAAGGAGATCTTTGTTCAAATCGATGGAGCAATCATTAAGAGAGGATAATGCCCGTATGACACTGATCATAATTATATCTTGAATTATGTATATATATATAAAAATAGATAAAACTTTAAAAGTCTTTAAAATGTGCAAATTATCATCAATTTTATTGTAGATTGAAATTTCTTGTAACACATAAAATATAAGAACCTAACCTTACATTTATAATATAACCCAACTATTTTGTTAAAATTGTTAATGTGTACAATTTTTGCGTTAAATATACAGAAAAGCTTAATTATGTTCTTAAAATTTTAATCTACAATAAAATTGATGATCATTTGTGCATTTTATATATAATTCAAGATACAATTATCGTCATAACTGGCATTACGCACTTTTAAAATCACTAATTTTGTTTTAACGAGTTGGTGTATACTCTAATGAAAGAAGCGGACACTTTTATTTCAATTTTGCAGTGATATATGATATTTCTTTAAAAGGTTTTCAAGGTTTATTTAAGAATGCTTACAATATTTACTGGATTATATTATAGTTGTGGAGCGACATTTTTTCACATATATGATATGTAAATATATCAATCACACCGCTTCATAAACTGAATCGAACCACGATTTACAAATTTGTTTACCAATCTGGCACGTTCTGGGTAAGGTAATAACTAACCGGGAGAACACAACAATTTAAAATTATTCACACTTTAACTTAAACGGTTTCTTTGGAAATGTATTGATTAGAATCTGTAGTAAACAACGAATCTATCTAAATATTCATTAATTTCTATTCTTGAAGTTACAGTATTAATAATAATAAGATTATTTTGTGCCTTTTGGCCTTGAAAGTTACAAAACATTTACAAATATATCTATAATTTCCAAAAATAATAAATCATAATCATTATAAATTAACACAATTTAAAATGTTTGCTTTTTTGTTGTTCTACTTCTTTTCATCCATTCTTTTTTTCTGTCTGCTTTCAATATCTTATTTTTTTCCATCTCTTTTTTTTATCTCGTTAAACTCTTTTAACATATGTTCCATAATTTTCTTAGTCTCTCCGCACACTTCCAAAATTTTATCACTTGTTCTTCATTATCACATCTAAATTTTGCAAAAATCTTTTCATCATCTTTACTATATTTATTGTTCTCTAGGTACTTTCTATAATATATTTATAATTTGCATTGTACCTAATGTCTTTTACATGTATTCTTTTTTTTTTTTGTTTTTTTATATCTAGGTATTTCTTTCTATAATTTTCTGCCATGTCTATCCTAGTTTCCTCATCTTTTCAATTTCTTTGCGAGTTGCATATCTCTGCAATTTCTGTAGGTGGGCATTGTTCATAAGAAATATAAGGCATATTATTATCAAAACAAATATTTTTACCTACAAGGCTTGCTAGGACAATTATTCACTGACAGTTTGGAGATATAGGACCGAAACCGTTTAAGAGCGGTTGCTTGGCTCTTATGCTGAATGGATTTGTGTACCGCCGTAACCGCCTTATGGAAACCATGAACGTTGCAGCGATACACAAACATTAATCATCTTGTCTCATTTGACCAGTCATATTCTACTCGACTTGCGTGAATTAGATTAGGTTTGGTCGAAAAAGTATAAAAACTTAAATTTTATTCGATTAGGATTACAAATACCATGGTATACACATTTTTTAGCCTCAGATAGTTTGTATAAGGTTTTTTGTATTTTTTTAAATCAAAATGTTTTTTTCTATTCAGGCATCAATCTGTGGACACACTGTATATCTATTTATTAAAAACAAATAACAGTACATAGCAGACTTTAAAAATTAATCTAATAGGCATCATCCCGACTTTCAATCCTAATATTTAAAATGTCATTTTTTTAGCCAAGTTATTTATTGACCGTTTATTTTATTATAATGTGAATAATTTTTTCCGTCTGCTTACACCCCCACCCACTAGCGACCCTGTCTGGCTCATAAACCGCGAGAGAATAACAAGTTCAGACGATTTATGGGCCCGCCGCTCGGACGTCTCCTGTATCGTAGGCTCCCGCAGCCGATTTTTACGTGATCGTAAAAAAAATGTAATTACTAAAATGTTGATATACGCGATACGCTTATTGCGCTATTTTCCTAATTGTTTACGTGTCTAGAAGGAATATTGGTTGGAGAAAAGTTTTATCTATAAGATAAAATAAATCACTTTTTAAATTATTTTTTTATATAATATGCTTTTTATATATAGTATAAGCTACGAAGTCAACTTAGCAATGTCAAATCGGGGGCATGTATTGTCTCTGTTATATTTACAACAATTTATTCATTCATTCATAAAACTCATTGTAACAATTATACTAGACTAGACACTGATAATATAATGTACTTTTGGTATATTTACAAGATATACATCTGCTGAACTGACAAAACCTATCTTTTAATACTAAAAACAGATTATTATTATTATTTTTATGTAATTTATTATTAAAAAAGATATTTTAATCAGTAGTAGCTCAGTTTGGGGTGTGTAACATTTAACATCATATGTTAAACACATATTTTTTTTAAATTTCAAAATGTGATACTTAGAAATTACTTAATTGTCACAACAACATAAAAATAGCTTTGAATATTAACGAGTGAAACTACTCTCGTCACAACTTTGAAATTGAAGATAAGATTTAAGCAGTCTGTGAACTTGGCCTTGAAAAGTGGCAGATTATAAGTCTTGCGAAATAATGAATTTGGAAGCGTATTCCATTTGTTGATGGTTCGGTTGAAATAATGTATTTTATAAGTTTTGGTCCTATATCTCGGAACTGTCAGTAAGCCTTGTACTAAGAGTAAATATTGGTTTAGTTGACAATATGACAATATTTTGTATTTTTCTTGAAGCATGTCTATGGAAATATTTATAGAAAATGCAAAGATCTGAACAATACGACGATGTTGTTAAGTATCTTGGTCATTAGTCAATTTGGGGTTGACAGTGATATGAATTGATGAATATATGTATAGAATTAAAAAAAAAATCTCAGATGCTCTTCACATAAAACAATATTCAGTACAAGGGCATATATAAATTTTATATACAGGGTGGTTCAGATTGTTTTTGGGAAACTTAAACAGTCAATTGGAATAGAAGAGTTCTTTTAAAGATGTATCTGGTCAGGTTTTTGTTTATTGATGCTACAAATTTTAATCTAGAAATTTTAAGACGCTTTGTCATATTTGTTGATATGGTCTTTGAAAACTATGAATAGGACTTTTGTTATTTGAAGAAGTTCAATAATGTAAACAAAAAATAGAGTTGGCGAAAGAGCAGAACCTTGAGGAATCATCAGCATTTATAATTACGGGGTAATGATGATGAACTTTTTCATTCTATTAAATTGAAGTTGTTGACTTAATAATAGAACTTTATTTAAACTAAGATGCCGGTCCAGATAGTCTATCACGTTTATTCTTCAAAAACTGTTCAGCGATACTTTGCTAAACCAATTTTAATTTTGTTCAATAAATCTCAATTTGAACATTACTTTCAGGAGTACTGAAAAATAATTTGTTATATTAGTCTATTATCATCTAATTAGTTGATTAAGAGGGAAAAATAATTGTTAAATAGAAAGAGGTAACAACTATTTCATGATAATTGATCAGACACTTCTCAAATAAACAATGAGACTGGACCAAGCTAGGTGGAAGAAGGAAAAGCAGCTGGTTCCGACAACACACACTCGGAATTTCTTAAGCTATTAAACGAATACAACGTAAAATGGTTAACATTAATAGAATATATGAATTTGAAAAAAAAAATACAATGGATTAAATCCGAATTTATTACAATACATAAAAAAAAAACATGAGCTAGAAAATGCGAAGAGTGAAGAACAATAAGTCGCATGAGTCACTTCCTAAAGCTTTTCCGGAAGATAATAATCGAAGAATATGCTGTGTGAAGAACATATACTAAGAACACAGTTTGGATTCAAGAACTCAGTTGGGACAAGGGTGGCCCTATTTGGCATGCAATTGTTGTTCTAAAGTTGCAGAGAAATGAACTGCGATATTTATGCATGTTTTGTATGTTACTAATAATTTGATAGTAAAATGATTTTATTGTAAAAGCACGTAAACTTGTTCTTAACATCCGGATTGGATAGGAACTACAAGAAAAAGTTTCTGTTTTCTAATGTTATTATTGATCAACAACATCGTTTTTGTTTTATAGGATCTACTACTACTAACTTCTTTTTATGTACTATTATTATATTCGAAAGCTTGGAATAAGGAACAATGATTGACTGTATCTACAGTGACTTCTCAAATGCTTTTGATAGTCAGTTATTAAATTCTGATTAAACAGCTGAAACTAATGGGATTGATGGAACTGTTTTGCAATGGATTGAATCATATTTAAATTATAGAATTCTCAAACCAGTACTATGAGATGTTGTTATCTTACTTTGGCTTATATCTACTTTTAAAAAGAAGAGAGTAGGTGTTCACTACATTTTCTTATAAAGTTGTAAATGCTGATTTAAAATGTCCTCCAATTCTGTTGACGTTTTCTTTAATATGTCTAAATATAATATAAGATTGCCAACACTGTTGAAGACAACACTATTCAACCTTTTATGGATATAATAACATTTTAAACCAGTTTTTTTGCTTGCTACAAATTGAAAAGTGATGTTTTGCGGTATTTATAAACTATATGCCGGCCGAAACGACGATTTAGTGGCACAAGGGTCGAAAAGGTTTTTGCGGTATTTGATTGGCTGTAAATCACGATTTCACATGTCTTATTTTTATCTGACATTAGTGACAAATTATAATATACTTTGAAATTTCTTGAAACACTGTTTTTACTTTGGGCAGGCGAAAAAATGTTGTGCCAAAATGCTTTAGCAGCATAACTATATTATTATTGTTATTATTAAACAAAAAAGCTTATATGGCCTATAAATTATTGCAATAAAATTAGTTACCACGGAATTCATAGTTTCTACAAACACTGCCCAATAATGGGAGAGATTATAGGATAGGTTATTTTAAGCAACACAGTTTTTATGAACTTGTCTAAATTGTCTTAGTTATTGAGCATACTGGTGGTGAAACAACTTGTATACAAGGAATTGGGAATCAACAATATTTTACATTTAACTGTAGTCTATTTTATGTGTGTTTTGATATTAGTTCCAAATTGATGTTTTTCTGATTAGTTAAGTTTAAACAAGAATATTTAATGTTTTATCTCACCAAGCTTTCTCACTTCAAATAATTGTATTGTTGGCTTTAATAAAATTGATTTGCATTTGGGATTGTCTTTTAAGCTGTTAGCGCCACTGTTGTGTATTTTAAGTAATTTTTTATGTAAATTAGGTTATATTAAATGTAATGCAAACAATATATGAGTCATTATATGTCAATCAAATTGATATGAGCACTGTGCAGACGTAAGTGAACATAATAAAACGTGCACACATGGATATCTCTTAGCTGCTGGTAAAATTAAAATAGTTTCAGATACAATTTTTAATTATAAAAGATATTTAGCTCAGTTAAGTTATTAAAATGGATACAAACTAAACATTTAAACTGAGTTTTAGTGGCCTCAAAATAAAAATTAGTTTGTACGTCGAAGTATATTATTTCAAAATGGCTGGATTGGAATTTAGCGTTATTAAATTTAACGTTTAATGCAGTTTAATTTAGTATTATTTAAGAAATGGACTGTATTACAGTGTGATACACATGATTGATTGAGACAGTTAATACAGTGCACAAGGTTATGAAACTGTGGTTTGATAAGCTTACCGCATAAGATAAATGATTTATTTAATAAATAATGTACATTTTTAAAATATCTATTGATAACTGTGTTTTGAGAATTCTATTCTCAAATTCAACATACCAAATTGGCCAAATCTAAACATAAATTATAGTTTTTTAGTTACTTTTAGTATAACAAGTAGTAATTTTATATTGGTCATAGTTGCAGGTTTTAATTAGTATTATATTATGTATAGTGTTTGGTACATACTAAGTATTATGTATAAAGAGGATAACCGATTAATTTCTTTATGTACTCGGATATAATCTCAATGACTTTAGGAACGAGCGGGTATACATTGTCGAATCATTTAATAGAACTTTCAGCTAGGTATTTTAATGTGAACGTAGCTTTATATACATGATTTACAATGCCGATAATGATTTTATTTGTCGTTTAGGGCGGACTAGGATTTTTAATGAATTATAATTTTAATGATCATGCTTGCAGTTTCTTTTCACCTTTTAAAAGTATTTGATTGGGTATAATATCATAATTTTATTTACAAGATTTGTTGTATAGGCATTGATCACAAATTTGCAAGGCCTATCAATATTTGTTTGACAACAGAAAAATTATAGTTACAATCGATTGTTTTAACTCTGACTTCAGAACTATAAAAGATGTGGTTTTTACCGACTCTTATTTTTGATTTACATTAATGATCTTAATATAATGCTACCCTAGTTCATACTCTGCAAAGACTTAAAGCGCCTTAAAATTTTCAGGTTAGAGCAACGACCCAAACTACATGCTGCATGTTATGCTGATAATCTAGTCTATTTCTGTTTTTATTTTTTATTTTCTGATAGCAAGACAGAAAAATCTTGTTTCACATAAATAAGCAGTTGGGAATGGTAGCAGCGTTTCTCAAATAGTTCTGCCCAAAATTAGTGAGACTTATTTTTGAAAATTTTACTTTCTTTCTAATCACCTTGTATTTTGAGCAATTTTTATTGTATTCAACTGAATCATTTTCAACGCCAATTACATCTACGTTGAATAGGTTTCTAACCGTGGCGTAGCAATCAGTAAGCAAGGGTTTGTAATGGGGAAGGGCAAACAGTTTATGCTAGATTTTAGTTCTCTCTTATAATATTTTGCGATTTTTTATGAAAATTTGTACACTCAAAAGTTTATGACCAAATTTTACTATTTTTGAAATTTTATGAACAGAATCAATCGTTTTTGGCCTGATTTCTTTTTTATGACAGAATTTTGCCATTTTTTATTGTGAATTTGGATACTTTTTGACAATATTTTTATATGTAATGACCGCATTTTGCTCGTTTTGACATTCTAGGAATAGAATTTGACCCTTTTTGTTAGTTTATGACAGTATTTTGAATTTTTCTGATAATAGTTAGATACTTTATAGCTGAATTTTTGGAATTCTATAACGGTTTGAAACAGTTTATGGAGATTTTCAACAATGTTTTAATGAAGGCTGGCATTTACTATATTTGAATAAAATATTAGATTTTTTAATCGTTATTGGCTGGATTTAGCTGTTTTAGACTTTTTATGTATAGATTTTTGCACTTTTTATTATTTATTAACAGTAAATACCATTTGTGATATTTTATAAAAAAAAATGCATTTTTTAACATTTGATGGCTAAATTTTGACATTTTATTAAAAGATTTTTGCACTTTTCAACAGTTTTTGTCGGATTTTGGTTCTTTTAAATAATACTTTTTATTTATATAGCTGGATTTTGTTATTTTTGAAGTTTTACGAAATTGGATATTTTATGAACAAAATTATTCATCTTTCAATTCTTTTTTTCGGGTTCTGAATCTTTTTGAAAATGTTTTACTAGTTTTATTTTTATTTTTATCAATAGAATGTTGCTGTTTTAAGCAGTTTATGATGATTATTGGTACTTTATGAGAATATTTTGATACTATTTACTGGATTTTGCTGTTTTTGATGTTTTATAAATAGAATTTTGCATTTATCGAGAGTTTTTTGAATATTTTTGATATTTTATAACCGGATATTTCTATTTGTGATTTGTAATGAAAAAAAAATGCATTTATTAACAGTTTATAGCTAGATTTTGTTACTTTTAACAATATTTTGATGGTTTAAAGCCATAGCCAGATTAGCCAGATATTCTGACACCGGATTTTGCTATTTTTGGTATTTTATCATTTTTTTTTTCACTTTTAATTTGTTTTTGGCCGGATTTTGGTGCTTTCCAAAAACAGTTTGTTTCAAGGCTGGATTTATCTAGTTTTGACGTATTATAAATAGAGTTTTGCTATTTTTAACAGTTTGTGGCTGAATTTTGCTATTTATAACAATATTTTGATAAATTTTTGGTTTTTATATTTTTGTACACTTTTTAACAGTTTTTGGTGTTTTCTGACAAAATGACAACGTTTTGATATTTAAGACCGTTTTTGGCCGGATTTTAGTTCTTTCTAAAAATATTTTTATATATTTTTATTTTTGACTTTCTATGAGTAGAATTTTGCATTTTTCATTTAAAGTTCAAAAATACTACTATATTTCTCAATATGCATATTTTATAGAATATATTTTTCTATTTTATTTTAAATGTTTAATGTCATGTGATCTTTCAAAAATAAGTTCAATTTTGACTTTGCTACTTACCAATTTTTCTTGCTTATGTCTTCTACAGTGCGACTTTGACATTGCATTTTTATGTTTAACTAAAGTAAGTGGTAGGAAATATTACCCAAGTATGCCAATTTTGTCATCCATTCATTTGTTGCCATTGTCAATCAGCACATTTGTGTTTTTATGTGTCAAAAATATTTCTATTTCTGTTTTAAGAGAAACAACTTGCAAACTTTTAATAGATAGTAG
This sequence comes from Tachinus rufipes, assembly GCA_963932245.1. Lineage (NCBI taxonomy): Eukaryota > Metazoa > Arthropoda > Insecta > Coleoptera > Staphylinidae > Tachinus > Tachinus rufipes. The sequence continues at coordinate 58,910,490 of OZ010744.1, forward strand.
TAGTGATGAGACAATACTAGCGAAGTGAAAATGAATGTTTTTTAAAGTTATTTGGAGGATTCTCGCGATCTACAGTACTTCTTGCGACTCAAATTTGGGTCACGACTCGTGGTTAAGAATCACGAGGTTAGAGTCTGCAATATAAACAATATCTAATCTGGTGGATTTCCAACATGGTAAATTTTAACTTAAAAAAAAACTCAACTTATTGTTTCAAAGTCAAAATCCGAGATATAAAGTATAAAACTAAACAACGAATTTGTATCTAAATATTCCTCGTATTTTTGACAACATTGCATAATCTTCTTTGGAATTTGCATATTGTTGATATCTTATATAATATCTAGAAGACTAGGATTTGTTTGTATGAAAAGGGACATTTGAATCATGACGATTCAAAATAGCCTAGATACTTTGCAACATCTTTGAATTTTCAATGGATATTGTTTAAAAGAAATATGCTATTTATTGATAGGCTAAATTATGCAAATAAGTATTGATTTTACCAAGGTTGGCTCTATTTTTTTATATTTTCTGTTACATTTGATTTATAGATTTATGTTTTTTTTTATTTAATTAATTGAGAAACCTGGACTATAAGATTTGATGAGAATAAATAATTTCAAAATCTACTCTTTAGGATTTGAAGACAGACAAAGAATATTCTATTATGTTTTGCATCAAAATTAAGCTTGGGAGCCAAAAAATAATTTAAGATTTTAATGTGCACAAGTAGCTCTTTGGTATTCTTGTCGCAATGTTATACAATCATGTTTGAAATATACTAAATAAAAATGTAATTAATCAAAAGCAATGAACTGGAGAAATTCATTGTAGTTATCCGAGATGACGTCAGTAGGATGGCTGGTCTCCCATTCTCTTCACCGTACGCCATATGCTCCGCACGACATTCCAAACTTGCATCTCCCCGTTCACCCTCTTAAGGCCAGTGCCTTACTCACCGACGAGTATTTTTAAAACGACCGCGCGATCTCCCGAAGAATGTCCTTTGTGTGTGCGGAGTATTTGTGCTATAAAATCAGTAATCTTCGTCGAGAGTCCCGTCACTCCGCCAGCAGGCGTGCGTCATCCTCCGGAGGAAATGCCGAGAATTTCAGCGCAGAAGAAAGTATTCCAATGCAAGCACAAAGTAGGATAGATGATGGACTCACGGCTCACGCACTCACACTTATTTCTACAATTATAGCTGGCTAATTAAGATCCGCCCACTGTGTGTTAATTCACACAAACAATTTTCTAATTAGTTATATAGGTAACGATGTATAATTAATTAAATTTATATGTTAATGAAGTTATGTGGGGCGTTATATTCAATTTATTTATGAAAATAAAACGGTTTGAATAACGGACGCAATTGATGATGTCACGGGCATCTTTTCAATCCATATATAGGAAGTTATTTATATACAATCTAATAAAGCATTGACGTATGTACACTCAATTATTATTATGAATGCTATGTATATAAAAACGTACATATTTGCTTTGGATGCTTCTTGGAAGGAATGATACCGACGCCTTCTCGATAAGCGTCTGATATTTAGAGTTTCTTGGAAGTGACCAATACTGCTTTACTTAATATACATATACTCGTATATCTGAGAATTTTACGATCAATTTGCGTTTGTTTTTCGCGGAATCGGGGCAAATTGCATCGGGCGTGTCGACGAAATGCACTAACCGGCGTCATCCATCTGAGCAATGTGCCTACACCTTTTGTTTTGATCGAACCAAATTAGGCTTTTCCTAAAAATCGGTATTAATAAATAATACACTTGATTAAAAAATAACTTAATAAATTTATATTATAATTCATAAACAACCTAAGATTATCCATGCAATGATGTGTAAAACTGCTGCGGTAATTGCAAAAGCAACCGAACGTTTTTGTGTATACATTTTGATGACCAATCCTGTGCGCCATCAAGTGACTAACGTGCAGTGGTTGTGTGTCATGGATTGTACGTTCTAATGACCATCATCATTGTTTATATAATCAATAATTATTTCATTAGATGACTCTACTATTATCCAATACTCATGAGAAACTAATATATATTCATTGTCTTTAAATAATATAACATGTTTGTTAAATTAAAGAAATATAAGCGTTAAAATTCTCAATGCTGAATAACAGGAACATTTAATCAGCTAATTAATGTAACATGATTAAAAATAGTTTGTAATCGACAACTGGAATGCAAAGATATTTGCAAATATTTGTGTTTTTATTCATTAGATATTATTATTTTTATTATTATTATTATTATTATTATTATTATTATGACAACTTTTATACAACTGATTAAAAGCAAGCAAAATTCCGATATTTCTCAAACATTTGATTCTTGATAATATATTAAATTAAGAATTTTAAAAAGCAATGAAATTGGATTTATGTATTAATTACAGAACAATAGTTTTACTAAATAATGAAAAGAACATTTATTATTAAATTGCACTAGATGGAGTTATTTGTTTCATTATTTACATCAATTGTGTTTATATGCACAGAATTATTTGTTCAAATTTGTAGAACCGAAACAGTTGCCTGTGCTTGACTCTTGGTCTCTGTGATTGTTGGATTGAGTTTGAATAAATTATTTATTTGTTTCATGATTAGTTGAATGTTTTTTGCTTCTTATTAAATGCTTGTTTTGTCTGAATTGAGTACAAGTACTTTTGTTTTGGGTTAATAACAAATAACACATTTTTTAATGATTTTCTGAATGGTTTTGTAGGATTTTCTGCTGCAATATGGGGATTCTTGGAACCAATGGATATCAAAATTAAAGTTATTATTTTTGCGTTTATGTTAGAATAATGATAGGTGAGGTGCGGTTTAGGTTTTGTAGTAATATGACCAGTTTTAAAAACAGAAGTAATAAGTGAATAATTGGAATTTTCTAAAGCAGTCTCAACAGTAGTTGTCGTAATCTCTGAAATATTTGAAAAATACAGATCTAATAAGTTTGGTTTATCAAGAAGGCTAGTGTTGTATAAGACGATTTAATTATTTAGTATTGTTTTTTATTGATTTGCCTTATTTGTAGAACGGTATATGCTTATTACAGAAATAGTCCTATCCTAGTTTAAGAAATATGCTATTACAACCAATGCTTTGAATTTTGTACGTTGTTAATCTAAAATACACTTGTTGTTTGTGGATGTATGCACACTCACCATGTTGGACAGCAAATTAATGTTTGAGATGATAATCGGAATCTACTAGGTTAAAGCGATATGGATCCTTATTGTTCATTTTGGTTTCAGTCAAAATCTTTTGTTGATGATATTGATGAAAAGATTTTTTTTTAGGCCACAAATATTAAATAACTTAGTTTTTAAGCCACAAATTAAATTAATGGTTGATTAAATTGTTTTGTAGAACAGACTAGGCTTTGCTCTGTCAGTTTTTCCTGTAGATTAGTGTCACTTGCTTCACAATCTACGGTACTTCTTATAGCTTTTATTTTTAATAATGGCTGCAATTGTTTTGGCTGTCGTATCCACTAAAATCCAATCTTGTTGGTGTAAATGCATTTGAAATTTGATTTAGATCTAATTAAAGTTTTTGCAGAACTTGAGCATGAGTTTTTTTAATGGGTGGCAAATCAGTGCAAATAGAAATTCATTTAAATTTGTTCATGTTTTTTTGGACCATGAAAGTGATAGCCCTTTTGAAAAATAAAAAGTTCTTTAGTCAACAGCAATGTTAACCTGCATATTTGGCGCTCCACATCAATCCATAACTTTTCCCCCATTCTTTGTTTTTACACCTAAATCTCGCAATGTTTATTTTATTTTCTGCAGATTTTTTTTTTTATTAAGATGTTACTACGGAAGCTTATACTCTAAAACGTACTTTTGTCAATTCTGTTCATTTATTGTTTCTGTAATTTTTGCTAAAATACTTTGACTCTTAATTTTTATGTTTTCACACCACTCTTGATATTTCCAGACATTCCAGGCACTTTTTCATTCACTTGTATATCTATTTTTTTTTCTTTTTAGTTTTTTTTTTAATAAGATTTAAGTCGTCTCCTTGCCTCTACTATTCTTTTGTAATCATGTGACATTACCATAACGTCATCGGCGTAGCTCAGACTTCATATTTTTTCTTTTCTAAACACAGTTCTTTTTTTTTTGTCTCTTCTTAAGTGTTTTTTCCATATCTGCAATATATGTATTAAATAAGGTTGGACTTAGAAAGCATCTTTGCTTTAATCTTTTTTCTGTTTTAAAAGTTGACAAGGTTTGGTTCTTCCATCCATTTCTACTTTATTGGTTGTTTTATATATGTCTGCTATGGCTTCTATTAGTCTTTTGTCTATGTGTTGGTTTTATTACTTTTAATAAGTTCTTTCTGTTGATTCAATCAAAGGCTGTCTTTAAATCAACACTTTGTTTTGTTTGCTTTCTATATTATGTTCTACGAACCAATTATGCGTATATGTCGCATCACTTACACTTCGATTTTTTATTTTAATCTATTTGCGTATCTAATAGTGTTTGTTTTTCCGTCAATTTTTTTCTAGTCTTGTTTTAATTATTTCTGCGCATATCTTATATGATGTATTTATTAGGTTATGGGTATATAATTGTAAGGTTTGTTTCTTACTCTATTTTAAAAAAAAAATCTATATTTTGTTTAGGATTGCGTCGTTTGTATTATTTCTTTTTCTTTTTCTATTGTTGCTTTACTTCTTTTTACTTTGTAATGTTCATGTCACATTTTTTGTTTTTGTATTTTGCAAGTTTGATCGTGCTAATCTTCTTCTCATTTCGTATTTATTATTTCTTTTTTTACTATAGATTTGGCTTTTTTGTTTTTTTAGTCCTTTCAAGTACTAACATTTTTTCTTTTAGCTTATTTTTGTAACTTTTGATACTCATTGCTTAGGTTTTTTAATATTTTTTTCTGTTTTCTTTTTCTTTTTCATGTATTGTAATTTCTAAAGGTTGATGGTTGGACTCGATTAATTCATCTATTTCGAATTTATTTATGAGTGCACCTTTTTCTGCGTCTGTTATCGCATAGTCTATAACGGATGCTCCTGTGGTACTCCAAGTATCTTCCTCAATCCATTTTATAAATTATCTCTTTTTTAAATTTAAATTGTTGTCTTTTGATTTTCTTGTTTTAGTATCGTATTCTATTTCATTCATAATTGCGTTATATTTTTTAATTCTGGCATTAAAATCTTCTTTTATTAAAATGACTGTGTCCTGTTTGCTGCTTTCAATATCTTTTTTAATTGCTTTTTTTAATTACATTAAATTTTCTTTTATTGAAATCTTTCTTTTTTGCATTGTATTGGTTCCTTTTTCTGTTGCTATTTTTTTAATTCTTGTTAATATTTTCCGCACAGCTCTGCCCTTTTTTTTCTTTTTTTATGTGCATTTTTCCTTTGTTCTATTTTTTACCAGTTATTTTCTTCAATCCACGTTTCAACCAAACTGATTATATGATGTTTTTTTTAATTAGTTCTAAAACTTTTATTTGTAATCCTGCTATGTTTTATATGCACTTTTTTATGAGATATTATTTTGTTTTTACAATTGCCTTTATTGTTTATTTTTTGAGTGTTTTTATTAAATAGTTTTCAATCGCTATTTATTTGAATTTTTTTAGAACCATTTTTTATTCTATTTTTTTTATTTGTTTCTTCTCTTCTTATATTTATTCTCTTCTTATATTTCTCAGTTTCTTTTGGGTTTCTCTTTCTTTTATAGTGAAGTCGTGTTCAATATATATCTTGGTGTTTTTTAGTTTAGCTTTATTTTTTATGATTTATTGTTTCTGTTTTTACTAATATTGGCCTATCTGCTTGCCTAGTCTGACTGCTTCTAATATTTGCTTGTATTCAAACTTTATCCAATTAACTACTATCTGGTGAGTGTTTTCTTTTTCCGTTTCTTTTAATTCTTGGATTATAACTATATTTTTTCTTTGTTCTCTTTCTTTTTTATCGATCACTGCATTTAGTTTGGCCACTGTCCCCAATATTTTTTGTTCAATTGATTTACGTTCCATGCGTGTATTGTTCTCTGATATTTTATTAATATTTTTTGTTTGATTGTGTTTAGTATAGGCCTTAAAAATGCTTTCGCATTATCTCGTACATAAAAATGCATCTGTTTTTACCAAGTTCGAAAATAACAAAGGTTAATGTATCTTAGTTTGTACTTAAAATGTTTTATTGGTCAGTTTTCTCTAGTTTGTAAATATAAAGTATAAACATAATGTCTACAGTGAAATGTTTAAAGTAGAGAACTTAGTGCACTTTAGGAGAATTAGATATTAATTCTGAAAACTTGTTACTTAAATTTGGTGTTAGATACATTCAAAACTTTAGTTCTGAAGAGTACATATTAATATATTGTTTTAACGTTTTGACAACAGATTTATAAATTTTATTTATTAGGTTAAGTGGAACGACTATTAAGGGCCGCTTTTACAACCGTTGGATAAACTAATCCACAGTTATACCTAGTTTAACACGCAAAGCATTTTACAAATGCTAATTGTGCCGTAAGTTATTTATAAGCAAATTTATATTGTCTTCTCTATAACGTAAATATGTTTAAATCAGATAGTGACAACAAAAAGACAAAAATTAGAGCAACAAACCTTATTTATTTTTACTAATATGATATGTGCGGCGCTTACGAGGTTATGTGCGTTATACTAGGTATAACTACTGCTTCGATCACCGGATAAGTTAACTCCGGGTTATTGCCCTCCAAATCCTAACTATGCTTTAACTGGGGGTTGTAAAAGTCGTAAGACTAACTGAACTTTGCCTACTGCTATATAATTAACTTTTTGTTTGTAATATATTTTTTCTATAATAAAGGCAAACTATTACTATTATTATTATTATTATTATTATTATTATTATTTTGTATCTTACAATCGGGGTAATTCTCTATGCACATTGCTAAAAGTAAGCAAAATATTTTTTGTATTAAAAGTTTGTATTGGAGTAACAGCAATATTTTTGTTTAACATTTTTGATTTTTTTTTAACTCTTAACATTCTTGCTCAATAACAATAATACTCTAGCAATATGCATATAGAATTTGGCAGATTGCTTGAAAAAGGGCGAAGTTCACCACATTGTTGATATTCCACAGCGTGTAGGAATAGAATTTTTGCAATATTTTTATTTGCCCCCATTTTCCATGTTTGCTTTTAGTGATTCATAATGATGTTTACATATAAATTATTATACAGGATTTTATCAGAATTTTATGGCATATATCTTTCATAAACAAATTAGAATTTAAAAGATTTTTTAAATTTTTTCGTAGTAACTAAAAATGTGTGTACTTTGAATGCATTATTTAAAAATATTCTATTACATTGTCATGTCAAAACTATTGTAATAAGAATTGCAGACAATAGATGAATTTCTAGAAAAAGTTAGTCGAGAATATTCTATATATAGCGAGAAAACGTATGAGTTATTAATTGATATTAATTTATGGAATTACTATGCATAATTTGAAATGTGTTGTGACCGGAACCGAGGCGACGCGACGCCTTTCTACGGGAATTAACACAATATGTCAATAACTGACGACCGCTTACATCATCTCTGAATCAAGCCAATACTCATGCCTACTGTATAAATAGGCCTGGACACGCGCACATCTCATATATAAGTTATTATGAATGAACATTCCTCGAATAACTGATGGACGTGTGTGTTTCTGTTTGAAAGCTTGTATGTGCGGGGTACTATAAGTATTGTTTGTAACACTGCTCCGGTTGAATCATATGTTTTCTCAGTACATGCAACGATAGCGTTAAAAATTATACAAATAGTTCAAGCGTTTTCAATTTTTTTTTTGCATTGGTATGCAAACATTCTATTTATAATCATGGCGTTTCTATGCAGACTATTTATGTCGTAAATTTTAATAGTTATTCAAATATATAATTTGTTTCCTAGCAATTATTTCGTGCTCAAACATTTTCATTTTACCATAATTACTAAAATTTGTGATTTTTCAATGTTTATAAAATTTTCTTCTGCTACTGTTTTGTTTATCAACAAAACTTAATGAAAATCGGTTTATTACTGTAAACTACATATTTAGAACAATCGAGGGAAATGCAGCAATAACACTGAACTAATGGATTGTTTTGCAACAAACTTACCTGATTGACCTTTTAATGAACAATTTATTGTATGTCCGCTTTGTGCGTTAACAAAATTTATAAATTTGTGTCGAATTGCTTTACCTGCACAATGTTGCATGAGGCCTATGGACAGGTTCGTCGCAACATATTGTGCGGTGCACACGGCGGCCAAATGAATAGAGCGGCCAAAAAAGTTATTGTTCCTGTGGCATAGATAGTCGCTTTATCAAAATATTATTTCTGCCATTTTAGACTTCTTTTGTCGTAGATAGCTCTCTGGCTCAATGGTAGTTAAACTTTGTAGTTAGTTTCTCGATTAATGTTTCGTAGTCATTAGGAGCACGTTTGGTGATCTGTATTCCAAAAGATTAGAATATAAGAAGATAAGATAAGAAAAAGCTTTATTTCAGTAGACATGGAACATACAAACATAATATACATATATTACATACATAAAAATAGGTTAGTACACATGTTTGAAACAGGTCATAGTGAAAATATCTCATATATTTACATGGTTGTAAAATTCGCTTATATTATATGGTTTTATTGTAAAAACTTTTCGAACAAAAAACCTTTTTGTCAAAAAAGAGCAAGTCTTTAATTTCTCGTGGAAGTTTTTCATAGAACTTGAGGCATCTATATTCGCAGTTTTTTTCGGTTAATGTTAACCTATGCTTTAGAAATTGGTAGTAGCCGTCTTTCCTGGTGTTATAAGAGTGGCTTATTTTATGTTTATTAAATATACTAGGACTGTTGGCTAGATAGTTTAAACATTTATAAATATAAACTCCATATAGTGTCAAAAGATTATTATTTCTGAAAACATTTCGACACGAATCTAAACGTTTCATTTTAAAAACAATTCTAATTGCTTTTTTTGTATATGAAACAGATCAATTAAATTAGATCCTCCTCAAATAAGAATACCATATTGCAAATGGGAGTATACATTTGCATAGTACTCAGAACGTAAAGATTGACAACTTAAACATTTTGATAAGGTTTTTAATGCAAAACAGATTTTGCTAATTTTAACACAGAGATTCTTGATATGTTCATTCCATTTTAAATGTTTTTCAATATACACACCTAGGATCTTAGTGTTTTTAATGATATTGAATTCAGTTTTATCTAATGTAAACTTATCTGGACACAAAATATTAGATCTATCCGTTCTAAATATTACGCACGCAGACTTACTTTTGCTGACAATTAGGTTGTTATCACTGAACCAAGTCATTGTATTCTTAATAATTGTATTGCCAATCTGCAGTACTTCATCCATATCTTTACCGTGAATGTTAATGTTAGAATCATCAGCATAATTTACAATTTTAGCTTTATCTATATGTGGTATAATACACTGAATAATATCATTTATATATATATATATATATATAATAAAATATATAAATATATAATATAAAAAGGCCCCAGTGTGCTTCCTTGAGGTACCCCAACATTAAGTGTTCCGATATCGGATTAGTATATTTTATTCATTGTATTTAGAACTACTTTTTGCTCTCGATTTTGTAAAAATGAGACAAGTAATTTATTTGCGTATAGAAGGTAACAAAGCAAAGTTAGAATCAAAAAAACTTGTGTGCGGCCGATCTTAACCTACGCCGCTAAAACCAATGCAGAATTTAATGAGGAGCACGGACTTAAAAAGTTTTAGAACAATAAAAGCAGTAAACTACGTGATAAAATTAGAAGCAGCGCTATCAAAGAAGAACCAGATACTGAAAAAATAGCTAGATTGGTCAAATCACAAAGATGGCAATAGAGAACCATGTGGATAGAATGAACTACTACAGAATTGCCAAAATAGGTAAAGATTAAAGATCCCAAAGTAGAACATCTATAAGCAGATTATCTAAAAGATGGATGGAGAGCTAGACGTCAGCATCAATAGAAGGCTAGAAGGCAGATAACAGGACTTAGTTCTTAATTGCAAACAAGAAGAAGAATAAATTAAGTTTAGTTTTGATAACTATGGTAATGCATCTACCAAAAGAGTAACAATCAAAGGTGCACAATAGAAAGAAAGGAATTCAGTGCAGGGACGTTAGACGTAACACACAAAAAAACAAACAATTTTAAGAGATTTCCAGAAAATTACATTTTTGCTAAAAACCTTATAGAACATGCTAAATAATAATGTGATTTTGTGCAAAAAATTAAAGAAAACTCAACAGAAAATACTGTTTTAAAATTAAAATTAAGCAAAAGAAGCAATTTTGGATTAAATTTTTAGAAAACGTTTTTTACTACAAATTTAATAAAAAATTCTTTTTAGACCAAAATGTAATTAAAAATGTGATTTTATACAAGAAAGGTACAAAAAATTCATTAGAAAATACTGTTTTGAACTTAAAATTAAACAAAATAAAAACAATTTTAGATTAAAGTGTGTAGAAAACGTTGTTTTTGACTAAATACTTAATAGAACATGCTTTTTAGACCAAAAATTAATGAGTTAATGTGATTTTGTTCTAGAAAGTTAAAAAAAGCTTATCAGAAATAATGTTTTGAACTAAAAATTATACAAAAGAAGCAATTTTGAACTAAAGAGTTTAGAAAACGTTGTTTTTGACTAAAAATTTAATAGAAAATGCCTTTTAGACCAAAAAATAATTAAAAATTCGATTTTGTACAAGAAAGTCAAATGTTTTAAACTATAAAATAAACAAAAAAAAACAATTTTGGATTGAAGTGTTCAGAACATGCTGTTTCTCACTAAAAACTTAATAACAAATGCTTTTTAGACCAACAAGTATTAAAAAAATGTGATTTTGTTCAAAAAAGTTATAGTAAATTCATAAAAATGTTGTTTTCACATAAAAATGAAACAAAGCAAGCAATTTTGGATAAAAATGTTTTCAGATAACGCTGTTTTTGAGTAAATTTTTATTCTTATACTAGAAAGTGATAACTTTTTAGACCGAAAAGTGATAATAATTGTGATTTTGTGCAAAAACAGTTACAGAAAACTTATAGAGAAGATTGCCTTTGGACTAAAAATTAAACAAAAAAGCAATCTTTTACTAAAACGTGTTTAAAAAATGCTGTTTCTAAATAAAAACTGCATTTTCAAACAAAAGGTAATTAAAGAATATGATTTTGTGTAATAAAGTTACATAAAACATTATTTTTTATCAAGAATAACCTCTATTACATTCATCGAAATTACAATATAGTTAATTAGGTTCATTTAGTTTGCCTGAAAAATTAAATTAAATATATGATTTCCAAAAAATGAATGATGTGTTGCTGCTAAATGCTGTCTGTAATGTAATGCGGTTCCGAACGTTTTAATTTTTACGTACCACCTAACAATACCTATTTTTTCCGTAGCATCCCACCTTTCCTAAACAAATTCCACATTATATTAATATGTTTATAAACTTACACTTTCTAATACTTGTGCACTTTGAGTCACTTTCGATCGCGAGTATCTAGTAGTTAATCTAGTAGGTATTGTACATCGTCGGTTCCAGCGTTCGGTTGTAGATTTAAAAACAAATTTAAATTGTTTTTGAATCATTCAAATCAGTTAAAAATAACAATTTTTTTTTTAATGATATGAATCTAGTAAAATTGACACATTAGAGCGCCAAAATATTTTATATACTTTTTTAAATTAGTGTTTACTTTTTATTTTTGCTTCAGAAAATCATTTTGTACAATAGTATATCGTGCAACAATATCTGTAGTTTTTTTATTAGCACGGCTTTTAATAAATTAAACATTAAGAAGTAGAAATAGTTTATTAAAGTATAAAGGATATAAAGGTCTTTAAAGCACGCGCGAGCAGGAGCGATTGCAAGTTAGTTAAAGACCAGATATCCACGCATACTTCACGCATTTTTTATTGATGCATTTTAACAACGTAAATAAGGTCTATTTGAAATGTTGCGCATGTTTGATTTATGATGACGATCAGCAAGAATCACAACGCAAAAAAGACTATGTTTTTACAGAGGAAGATTTAAGAAAGTGTTTTGAAGATGCTCCGGATGTTTCGTATTTGTTCTTTTTGGAATCTGGTTCTTGCCGCAGATGTGAATTGTGCTATCTGCGTTTATTTGACGTCAAGGAAGAGGATAATACACTACTAATTACTATCCGCTCATCTAAGACAGAAAACGCATTTTACTGTCGTTGATAGTAATGGAATTTACTAGGTTGGTTTAATTAAGAATTATTTGTCGTTGCAACTTCAAAATGCGAGTACAGACAATATTGTCATGTGTTTGGTGTTACTAAACAGGTAGTGGGCATTAAAACTTTTGGATTATGACCATTTCAAATTGCACTTTATCTATTTATTTATTTATTTATCAATGGGATATTACCCAATTACAAATTCCTTAAAACTAATAATAACATAAATATATAAGTGGTAATGACAAAGTGATATACATTTACTAAATTATCTTAAGTTAGATGAACCTAAGAAGTGCACGGGCCATGCATTCCGGCGTACGTCTGCAACCATTAATGCATCAACAATAAAAAGGATCTGTATAAATATTATCGCAAAAATTATTGGTGGAAAGACAGATGTATGAACTTCTGGAAGTACGTCAGCTAACAATGTTCATGTGAGCAACGTCGACATTAACGCAAATGCTATTGGTGGAAAAGGCAAGAGCATGTGAAAGAACGGAAATGTTAATTTTTCAAACATACAATTGTGTATTCCATATTTATATTCAGAGAAATAAATTGTTAATTAATTATGAATAGAAATAAATGTCATTTATGTATGACTTTAAATTTTGAATTGAAACACGCGCGTTTTAATATTGATTTTAAACACGCTGCGGCATGTCTTGTAGAAGTCTTATGATGCATCAATAAAAATAAATGTTTTGGCTAATGCACACACTCGCCAAGGTGCGGCCGCAAAGTTTATATTAGTGAAAAATGAGAATCATTTGTATCATTTTATATTTGAACTGGAAAATCAATAGACGAAATATTAAATCCAATCTGAGTTTTAATAAATTTCAGTTTATTAAATACAATACAATTGCTGATGTGATAAACTTAAGACTTTACAGATAACAATAACTTTATACCTTTACTCAAGAAATTTAGCACATTGCCGGAACTAAATCATTAATGTAATGTAATGGTGCATCGATTAACGATTAGACATGCATACGGCCTAACCAGGCATACTATACTATATATGCATTTAGATCCAATAATAATGGAGTATGTGTATATATGTAATATAAAAGCACTCCAGTTGTAGGTGGGAATACGCTCACAGGTAACACAATTTTACCATCAGAGGTAGAAATACGTTATGCTAATATAGACAGCTTTGATTTACGTTACTTGAAAACTAACAGAATATTAATTTTAATTTAATGCAAAAAGTTTATAATTGTTTCTATTATAAATGAAATTATATAATAATAATTAAATAATAAATATTTGGTGTATGGCTATTATTTTTAATAAACGTTCAACCCTGAGTAAACGCAATATCACATTCCATCACATTCGTTTTTCGCTCTAATAAGTGGAGCCCATAAAAATATAATTATTCTTAATTAACTCAAATATGTATACAATAATGTAATATTCAGAAGGGTTCCGGTCTATATTCATCGAATATATAAGTGTGTAGATGAAATACAATAAAAAAGAAGGTACAATTCAGTCCGTATTTTAGTATTGTGTTAATTATGAGTTAATTAAGTATTTAATTCATTACCAACAATAACGAGGCATTTATTTCGTGCACACGAATTTTACTTGAAATCAGATTTAATAAATGTATAACCGTATTTGTATTATAATTGGGTTATTAAGATCAGTTAATTAAGTTACCTACTTACACAGGGTTTCAAATTTAAAAAAAAACGTATGGCTGTATTAAGTTTATTATTTTTTAACCGATTTGTTAAATGATTCAAAAACTATTTGAAATGTTTTTTTAACCTACTGTTACTTTTGAACTATCTACTAACGAATACATTAAGTCTGACATTTATTTTCATTTTAGTACGACCGTGTTTGCCGTTATGGATGAACTATAGAGTTTGAAAATTATATAATTTATTGTGATTTTAAATGAATTTAAAATAGTGCGAAATTTTATATTAGAACTTATTTTACAATTCTAAACAGATCAAACACATAGGTTATCAACAATGGCTATTGGCCATACGGTATATGCATTATATGTATTTATATATCGTTTTTAATTAACTTGTTGAAGTGTTTGTAGACTCAAAGATAAGTTTTCGATCTTCTGATCTAGCTTGATTGTTTTTTGTATATGGTGTAGAAAATCTTGAAAAGACACTCTATTCTAGAGACTATGTGACTTTTTTGTTTTTTTGTGGCGCAATAAGTAGTTTGTTTTTGTCCATCCATTTGTTTCAATTTTTCCGGTTGCCCACCAAATGTTTTCTTCTAAAAGCTAGGTACTGGCGTATTCTATCATTATGGTCCCTTCTGGCATACTTAGTTTCAGTACTTTATCATATAGTTTGTTCCAGAGTGTTGGCCCCAGGACAGAGCGCTGTGGAACTTTACATGTCATTTGCAATTTTTGTTTTTTGCTTACTAGGATTGTCCTATTCTCTAGGTGGCTGTCTATCAGTTTGATGAGATATGGTGCTACTCTTCTTCTTTCTCCTACTAGGATCACGATTTCAGTTTTTAGTGACGCAATAACAATTCACTTTGTCTATCCAAGATTTTTTTCAGATTTTTTTAGGTTATTGGTGTATCCTACCAATACGGTCCTTTCTGGCATGCCTAGTTTCAGGACTCCATCATACAGTATGTTCTAGAGTGTCGGCCACATGACAGAGTCCTGTGGGACTTGATATGTTGTTTGCAATTTTTGTTTGTTGGTCAGGATTGTTTTATTCTCTAGGTAGTATCACTTTGATGAGATATGGTGCTAACAGAATTGAGTTTATTCAAGTAATCTTATATTTTATAATCTGCTCGAAAAGTCATTGTCTATTTTTTACTGCTCTGGGAACACACCATTCCTTATTAGTTTATTTAAGAACGTACATATTGCTTCAGGACAGTCTCTGGCGATTATTTTGATCACTTCCACTTTGCTTGGATTAATTCTTTTGACCACTTTTTGCACTTCTTCTCTAGAGCACTGGCCACGTCTCTGTCGGGAGGTTGGAAAACATATTTCTTACATTTTTAGGTTGCTCCACTTTTGTTAAAGTAATAGTTGGTGGTGAGCATATCTTTCTTAGAATGCTAGCTTCTCTTCTGCTGCTGATACATACACGTTGTAGTTTTGTTATGTTTGAATTCTACCAGTACGTTTTTTTTATTCTTTAGGCTGAAGTAGATGTTCGTTTTTCTTTCTCGGACACATGTGAGCACCACATATTAACATCTATATACGACTTGGATCTATTTTTCTTGAAAGTTGGAATATTTTCCATGTTTAGGACGCATAAGTCCAGGCTGGCTGCCCGTTCCGCTAGAGTATTTTATTTTTTGTCTTCAGAAGGCGATCTCTAGGTGTGGTCCTTTAATTTAAAATCCTCCCAATGATATTGTTCTTACTAACATGTGTTTTTATGTCGTTTCTAACTTCATCTAGGAAATGTTTGAAAGTAAGATTTGTTGTGTTTATAATAATATAACATGAGTATATGACAGCATCGCCTAATTCTTCCCATACGAAACTTTTTTTTTATCAATTTTTCATTTGCGTTTGGAACATAGATGGCATCCTTGTTTTCACATGCTAACCACCTATGGTTGTTTTTTATCATTTTATTATTGGGTTCTTGCACAAAGGCATAATCTTTCTCTTTTGGCGTTGCAGTTGTACCTGAACAGGTTTATGGCTTTTTTTGCTTTGTTCACGTTTACCTGGACAGGTTTATGGCTTTTTTTGCTTTGTTCACGTTTACCTGTTTTTATGGCAGCACTGCCATAAGTGGTACCTCGGTGGATTGGATGATTGTTCAGTATGAGGTTAGTTTAATACTTGAATTTGGAGTGTTTCAGGAATCGTCTTGTTTCATCTGGCTTCAGCAGGCAAATGTTTGCAAAATTGGCAATATTTGTTATCTACATTAGTATTAAAATATATGTCTGCCGACACCATTCAAGATACTCCAAACTTGTCTATTAATAGTGTTTACTTATAGGTTTTCAAAGAGGACTCACCAACGTGTTAACTTAAATTTGTACTTATCTTTGAAGAACATTGATGAGCACTTCAATAGTCCACAAACGCAAGTTAGTTAGATTTGTGACTTTTGGAAGGCTACTTTACTTTAGATTGTTTTTGTTTTGTGTTATGATTTTAGTACGAAATTTAGTGACTTTTTTGAGGTTAATTTAAGGCTACGGCCACCACCTCGAAACTCGCAGCATGGAAGCCAAGCACCTTACCGGCTGACTTGCTGAAAATATTTATTGTGTTCTTTTATTTTAGGTTGCTTCAAATGTCTGTAGCAGTATATGTCTTATCACAGCAAGTTTAATTAAATAATAATATTGACTTCAGTGTATGACAATTATTTATTATTATTTGTATGCTTTTTTGCATCAAGCATATCAGTACAAATGCACAAATAATTTAAGGCTACTATCTCGAAAAGCCAAGGACGTTTGCGACTTGCTGGAACATTAAATTAATTGTGTCCTTAATTGAATAATACGTTTTGTTAATTTAAATTTATAAAAATCACTTTTATTTTTATTTGTGCCCATACTGTAGGTTATCTGAGCAATAGTTATTTTACAAATCTTTTAGAATTGCAATAAAATTTTAACGTTACAAAATTGAAATTGTTTCGTACTTCATGTTTTTTATACAAATTATACAGCCCGGTCATAGCGGTCATAAGTGGCAGGAGTTCGTTCTGGGTGTAATGAAATGGCGAGATGATTAAATCAACATTAAGTTCATTCAGCTGTAACTGAAACTGTGTGAACAAATCTACAATTTGAGTATCGGACAGGTCGTGCATCAAACTTTTGGCTATTTATTCAAACTAAAATAAATATAATCTTTAAAATTGTCCATGTATTTGATGGGGGATAAGTTACTTTCGTATGTAATATGAAAAAAAGTACAACGAACTTTGTTTTCTCAATACATCACGGACAGTATACATTATTCCAGTCCGGCTCTATAAGAACATGTCAAATCAAGAAAATATTGCAGGCATAAAATTATTATTATAATTGCAACGATTACAAGTCTCCTAACGCATGTAGCCGTGTGACCGGATGTAAGTATCTGCGTAGCACACGAAGACCACACACTACTGTATGTTTACACTGATATCAGCATATATACTCTGTGTCACCTTCCCCTATCATCAAAGGAATTATTATGATTTTTATGTGCAGTCGAGGCGTTGATATCACGTCAATTACTTCTTAATCCGTGCATTGTGCTATGTTTATAAGACGAGGGCACTCTGAATGGGGCCTCTTTTGTATGGACTCGCATGAGTTATGAGTCTTGGCGATTTTCTCACAATCGAATCAAACCGCTGACTCACCTATATCGCATTGAGCATTATAATATAAAACAAAAAATAACAGATAATTCATATTTCCCATCGAATCCAGCAGATGTTTTAGTTTTTTAATTGGCCCATTAACTCTTTAAATTAGAGTTATAAATGGAATAAATTGATAAGAATTAACAATGAGAAATGTGTGTCTTTTAAGAATGTTTAACTGCTGTGGTACACAGCATATATTTTTTTAAAGTAGATTATCGAAAAAAAAAAATAACAATCTCTGTTATAATACAGTTAATAGTCAAACTAGTTCTTTAACGTACGCCAAACCAGCATATTTTTTATCTCCAATGCATTTACAAATGTACTTGTAAAAAATATCTGTCAATTCGACAATTTTTTATTTCAAACTAAATAAAAATAAGTTAGAAGCTATGATGCGACTTTTAAATTATTGCAAAAATACTTGTTTTACTGTTACTGTGTTGTTAAAGAAAAAATCTGCTATATACGTTTTATTATGCACGCATAATGTGTGAAAAATATACTAAATACACACGGACATAGTGTGCAACTTGCACGTGGTGTCCATTTTTCACTCGTATTCATTGCACCATTTGCGAAGGCTTGTATGCAACGTGCTTGTTGCACAATATACCATGACGTGATTTTTTATATTAAGTTTTAATTTTTGTTTCAAAGTCTAGGAACAGTTATTCTAACACACCCTGTATAAGTAACAACGATATGTATATGCTAAGTAGAATAAGGACACCACTATTTTTAATTGGTACGTAGAAGC
This sequence comes from Tachinus rufipes, assembly GCA_963932245.1. NCBI lineage: Eukaryota > Metazoa > Arthropoda > Insecta > Coleoptera > Staphylinidae > Tachinus > Tachinus rufipes. Next base: position 58,928,965 of record OZ010744.1, read on the forward strand.
AATGACAAAAGGGGTAGAATGGCAAAGGAATAGCATAGTAGTTGGAGGAAGTGAATTCCGAAATGAGGTGATTTGATGACATAAAAAAGTTATTTTGCTAGGGCAGAGCTTTTTTTTTACTTTGCCAATAAATTATTTTTATGTAAACTAAATGTAATCAGCAAAGGCTGTTAAAGTTTTCAGAAGTACCAATACTAGCAGTGTAAAAACATGTCTAGAAACAAGACGCGCTTGGATATAGGTTTGCAGGAAAATTATGTAATTCAAATGAAGCGTAAGCTTATTATTTACTATTAGATCTTTTGACTTAATTTTTCTATAACATAGGACCCTAGAAGTGCTGTGGCATAAGTGACAAATTATAAAATAAAATTTGTTGATGCATGAAATGCTATCAAAATATGTATCTTTTCCTAAAGAATATATGTTTTTACAACATGCGCTGCTTTATCAACTCACTTTGACTAAAGTGGATAATAAATACTGGTACATATATCAATCGACCTATATGGTCCCATATACATTCACAAATTTAGATACAGTATTATTCAAAATATTTGCTAATGATTTTTTCGTAAATAACCATAAAATAATTTATGTAAGCATAAGTCCAAAACGAAGTCCCACATCTGAGCAACGTTTTCTCCCATTTGCGTTGCCGAAAAAAATAGAGATGTAGCGAGCCAAGATATTTTTTTAAACTTGTGAACTAATGTGAACGATTTATTTCATCCGTATTGTAAATACAAAAGAAAATCCTAGCTACGAAGAAGGAATTTTTAGAGTTTACTGCAAGCAACATGAACAACCAGCGGAAACATTGCTTCTATATAGGCTTTAGATTAATGTCTATTATTATTATTATTATTAACAGAAGCCATTTACGTTGTAAAATATTTGGGCGATATTGGTTGAACGGTACCTCTAACTGCATTAACCAACATTAAGTAATTCATTATTGTGAACTTCAAAAGTTATTGATTGTAACATTATGTTTTAAACTACATAGTTTGTTCTTGAATTTTTGAAATTGTGAAATTTATAGTAGCACGGTTATGACATTGCCTATTTTTGATGTTGTCAGTGGACAGGTGATTAAATCTGAAAAAAAAAAAATTAAGTGAAGAACAATTTGCTATTTATTTTGTTGATTTTCTCAATGTTTGGGAGCGCTACTGTTTATTATATTTTTGGAAGACATTCTATTAACGACTATTATTGTTTTTCTATTTTCCAAAACTCTGGTTTAAGCCTCTGGATATGTCAGCTTAGTTGTTATGCGAATAAACATAATTCCAGTTCAAGAAATTTTGCACTTTACTTACCCGATTTGCTAAATTAGTTTTTTATTAATTTGGTGGTGACCCACCCAATAGCTTTAGTGAATTAGTCCAGAATATTTTCTTGTCAAATTCTAGTTTCAATGCAGTTTTTACTACTTTTTCTAACCGTACAAGAATTCAAGTTCCATTTAGTTTTAATCTAGATAATCTTACTATTTGTAGAAGCGCTATCTTAGATTTTATTATGCACATAACAGATTAATCCTGAAGATACCAGTTGAACTTTTGTTTGATGTATACACAGCATTTGAATGCCACCTCGGATGCATTGCAAAACCTGTGTAATTCTTGCTTGGTGTAATTTTTCATATGCTAGTTCTAAAGTAATACATCTTAAAAAAATAATTTTGTTACGTTATAATAATTAGATTCTAAAAAAAAATTAAGTTATAGTAAAAATAAAGCTTTTTAAAACTATTTATTTAAAACTGAAATTAATTTCTGAATCATTATTTATTTTTCAATTTTTAAATCAGTATTTGAGGTAAAAAAACTTAAGATTTTATTTTAATACAGTCTAGCACGATTATTCAACTGATTAGTTTCAACTTGTTTATATTATTCGATTTATAGTTTTCCAAAAAAGTGGAGTATGAACTACCTGTAAACAAAAGAAACGCTTAAAATATTAATATTACTTTATGAAGATGCAGCAGTAAGCCTTATTATGCCTGTGGTTTGAGCGGTTTTGAATAAATGTTGAATTGGTTGATGACAAGAAGCTCTATTATTAGGTACTATTAAACTTTTCAGAAACTATGTACATCATGCACTATGTACTTGGAATTGTTATAATCTTCTGAGTTGAATGATTATTAGCTATTTCTAAAAATAACTAAATGACATTGAAGATAAAACGATTTGATGAATCTCTAGGTTAGTGATGTATTAAATTTATATTGAATAATATAAGACGTAGATTCATTTGCTGCTTTAAACCCCAACGAATACCTATTGTACTATTTGAAGGACGAGTATCGAATGTTTCAAAGAGCGCATTTAAGAGATAATGTGCGCGAGTGTACTAACTTTATCTCTCAACATTACCAGAACATTACAACAAGATCAGCTATCAAGTTTTTTTTTTGCAAAATATATTTTTGTTCTTTTTGTGCTAGGTTATTTCAGTTTAAGCAACGATTTTTGCTTAAATTGTATTTTTCATTGTTATTCTGGTTTTGTACCTAAAATCGACACTTATTTTTTTGGGACATGATTGGTGTAGAATTTTTGCCTTGATACATTTTTTGAATACAATAGCGTATTAGATGTCTACAATTACTATAATTAATGTCTCACCAACGTTTAAATTTTTTTTGAAATTTTGCATTAGATAATAAATCAAATAATATTTGAAGCGCTTATATAGTTAGTATTTTCAAAACATTTAAGCAAATCTTAGAATGGCTTTAGTTCATTTTTAATTAAATGAGTTGTAGATAGGATTGTCACTTAAGCTGAATAGTTTTGAATAGTTAACTAATGCAATTAAATATAATTTTGATAGCTCTGTATCTTGTTTTGCTTATATTTTCAAAATATATTATACTAAATACTTCTAATTATACAGAACTGCTCTTTTTATTCAATTATGCCTGTTGATATAAAGCCGCATTGCAGCTGAGGCACCTCCCGCATACAATTTTCGTGTGCGTATCGATTTTCGACCCGCCTCATTCCTCTACATGTGCACATCGCGCGGCAGCATCATCATAACGTTTGCGTCTGTGTCCCCGATGCAACAAATATTTGTTGTACGTCAACTGCCGCCCAAAACAACCCACGCACCCTTCCACCCCAAGGGTTACAAAACATCGCTTTGTATCTATGCTGATGCAGACGTGTCAATTGGCCGTAGTAATCTATTAACTACAAAGCGTTGATAATATTACATGCGTATGTATGTATATTAGCTTTTAGGTTTATTAAATGCTAATACATATAACACTCCACGGCCATTAAAACATTTAACCTTGCCGCAAGTATTACAGTTACCCCTACAGTACACACACACGCGTTGGGGACCAATTAAATAGTATATCTTCTCTACCTTCTCGCAATATTGAATCTACCAAAGTATGCAAAGAAACTTTCAATAGTTTAATGTGTTCTCAATGAATATATAGCCAATCCGTTTAGATTATAGTAACATACGAGAGGGTATTGGTGTATAGTTAGCTTTCATAACATAGCAACATAACAACAAATAACTTATTATATGTGAAAAAGTTTTAAAATAGTTGTAGAATAGAAATAGAAGTTTAAGAAAAACATGTTGTGCACCATGTGCAAAGGAGTTAAGAGGTAAGCAGATTTACGAAGATATGCGTCATACACTTGGTAATCAATTCCGTTTGTATGCGTCCGTGAAAAGTTGGATTGCTAGCTTCTGTGTAGGTAAACATTTTATTGAAGATAATATAATATCAGACTGTTGACTTGAAAAATCGAATATCTGAGACACTGAAGATTTCTAATAAACGAGTCTATCACATAGTTCACGTCGATTTAGACATGAACAAATTACAACAAAACGGATTTTTAAAAGTCTGAAGTTAGCAAGGGTGGAATCGTCGCGCTCAATCTGCTCTCAGAAACAAAGCAGCAATCTATGGAATGTAAACATTTTGGTTCTCAAAGGCCAAAGATGTTTTGCCTTCAAAAACCTGCTGTAAAAGTTTTAACCAATCTTTGGCCAAAGGTGTCTTGTAAAACAAGAAACATTTTGTGATTTGGGATTATTGCTTGAACATTGAATATTGTATTCCAGTCTGTCAAAAAAATTACTGCATCATATTCTAAACTTTCAAAAATGTTACACTGCATTTTTTAACAATTTAACAAAAATTAAAAAAAAAACTAAAACAGCCAATCAAAAACAGTTTACCGCAACGTGTAAATATACCAGAAGTTAGAAGAAACTTGCCAGATCTGACAAATTGTATTCTTACTTGTCCCACATGTAGTGCACGATATATAGGACAAACTGGAAGAAACTTCGAAACTAGATTTAAAGAACATTACCGCTCCTTCAGACTACTGCATTCAGATAGTACTTATGCAAAATATATTTTAGAAAATAATCACATATTCTTAAAATGATTTACAATTGTTCTAAAGGTAGAAAATTAAATTTATTAGAAGTTTTTGAAATTACTAAATCAAAAAATACTCTTTCCATCAACTTGCTTAATGACCAAACCGACTTATATAAATCTTCTTTGTTTGAAATAATTTAATCCTCCTCTATTTTTGCGGAATGTTCTGTGTCATAATTATCTCCAAGTAAAAACTGTTCATTAATCTTCCCTCTACCTGTTTAATCTATTTAATCTATTTTGTCCGATTTGTATTATTGTATGTAATTCATAATCATTTTTAATAATTTTAATGTAATTTTCTCCATATACTTTATGTTTTACTGTTGTATATACTATGTAAATTCTCTTTTATATTCATAATTGTTTGTATCACCGTCAGATGATGGCCTTGTTAAATATATTTGTGATATAGTACATAATAATTGTGTTATATTTATTTTCTATAATGAACTATCATGTAGTAACGGCCATCACTATTCAATTTTTAATACATTTATTTCTTTCCTTTTGGCCTTGAAAATTATATTTACCAATATATAATAACTTTCCAAAATAATAAATCACAATTCTTTTCTTTGTTTTTTAACTGCTTTTATTCAATCTTTTCCTCTTTCGTCTTCTTTCAATATCTCTTTTTTTTATCTGTTCTTTTATCATTTTCTTAACTCTTTTAACATATATTTCATAGTTTCTTTAGTCTCTCCGAACATTCTGCACATTTTCAAATCATCTTCCATCCAAAATCTTGTCACTCGCTCTTTATTACCACATCTGAATCTTGCAAATGTTTTTTTTACTTATTCCCCAAACTTTTCCCACTACTTTAATTGTTTTTATTTTGAATGTGCTTGCTCTCGCTGTTATTTGTGCAAAAAATTATTTAAACGATTTTACTCCCGTAATACCTTGCCCATTCCATTTCCAGCTCTCTACTTTTTTCTCCCACCCTATTTTCTGAACACCATAATTTTTGTTATTTTTTTACATTAATTTCTAAATATTTTTTTGTTATTTTTTGTTATTGCTTTTTTGCCAGATTACCATGTTGTCGGCATATGCTAGCGAACACACTTTTTCTACCAACTAGTAGCTTGAGCCAACCTCAGTTTTTCTTTACATCTGATATGTAGGTTGCAAACAAAGTGGGACAGCTCTGGCTTACTCCTTTTGTTGTACAAAATTTTCCCGTTAACTCACACTTTGTTTGCTGTTTCCTTATACACTTCTTCTATTCGTCTTTTTTCTTATACACTTTCACAGTTTCTCTCTATTTACACTATTAAATGCCGCCTTTAGGTCCAGGAATAACGCATATACTTTAATGGTGTAAAATATATACGTTATCCGTGTTACTAAATTTGCCAATAAACTAAACTGTTAAACAGTTAACAATAATATCATAATTTGGCAGAAACGTATCAGATTTGTCAATCTGTCAAATAATATGTTTGTCAAACTGTTTGCAGTAGCGGAGCTAGGAGCTTTAGACCCTACCACAAAATGTTGAAAAGGACTCGCTCAGAGACGGTTTTGGAAAAAAGCGTACCAATTTGGTGGGGGGGGGGGGGCTCCTCATTGCAGACCCTTGCAGATAGGTCCTCCCCCCGCACAATCCCAAATCCCAGTGCACAAAGCATACTCTCAAGTCTCAACGGCTGTTACGTATATAAGACCTCAATGTCAAATACGGTGTTAACATATAACTCTAAGGTATTAAATGCCAGTGTTTCCTACACAACAATATTTTACAGCCTAATACCCCATCGTCAATGTAGCTTTACACACATCTAAAACTCCATCGGCTTATGTGTGAATACATTTTCTTAAATTTCTTAAAGTTTTTTAGTTTTTTTTTATTTCTTTAAGGTTTTTTAGATTAAAAAAAAAATATTTTTTAAATTTCTTAAATTTAAGTTAAGTTTTTCTGATATTTTTTTTCAATTATTAAAAAATAAATAATTTTTTTTAAATTTTCTTAATATTCTCTTTTTCAAAATGTTATGTTTAAAATCGTGGTTTTTTCTTCATTTTTTCAAGACTGAATGCTTGAACTGGGTATTGAAATTTATACTTTAATATTGCCGATTATATTTTTTCTACAAAAAAAGTCCAAATATTTTCTATTTTTTAAATTTTAAATCCTCGAAAGTGGCCATCCAACCAAAATGAAAATGTGTTTTATTATTTAAACTGTAGCTGAAACTAGTAACGCCATTAAATGCGCGGTAAAGATGAGCCATTGCTGTTAAATTACTTTTTGGCATCGAGTATTCAAATATTATCTAGCAACGATTAAAATTTAATTAACATTGCTGTTAAAAAAATGTTTAGAATACTAGATAACCGATTAAGTGTAGATCCGAAACTTGAAATTGTTTTTTTGTTTAAACAACATTTAAATTTATAAAAAAAACAAACAAGAATATACAGACAAGAGCAATAATTGACCTTAAAATATATAATTAAATTGCACAACCTTCGACTATTTATTTTCTACTACGATTTGCACTTATTTTTGTTGTAAGTATATCACATTGCAGACGATGAAAGTGGCCGCGGTTCTTTTTTTATTTGAAATTGGTATGGGGTATAAATGTTATAGATGCAGACGCGCAGACTGTGTTTGGGGCCACTTGTGGGGGTAACGTTCTCCCCAATTATTCCCACTCCCGAAACACACAGCATCGGTTCGAGTTTCTACCCCCGACCCGCCCAAAAGTAAGGCTAGACTTGAGATTATTGCCCGCTCTTTCGACACCCGCACCAAGGCTAGACGACACAAAAAGTCCCGCTGCTCCACACCAATCTCCGAAAATGTTTACGTCCCAGACTTTCCAGAGAGTGGGGAGCATGAATAATGAAAGAACCGGGGGAGAGATAAGAAAATCCACAATAAAGTTTTCCCCGCCTCCTATGTGTTCGTCTCACCAAATTCAATTTGGATTAATTTGCATAATAAAAAATAATTAATTTACGAATAAATGGAATTTACCGTGAGTTTTCTCTTCATCAACCGTACGTCTGCAATCGGGTCAACAATCTTCTTCAATATTTAAAAAATAATATAAAATTATTATTTGATCTCTACTAAAATAATAGGTAATATAATGTCGAAAATGTTTAAAATATACTCAATATTTTCAACTTTATATTATAAAGTATGCACCAAATGATCTAGAAAATCAATACAATATGAGGCTTTCCTAACCCCATCACAAAATAACGAATTTAATATATTTTGGAGTTAGTTGAAAATACTTTAAAAATGTAAAACAAAAAATTCCTACTTTAATGTCGCATTATAATCATATATACTTTAAGGTAGGAAATTTAGATGTATTGGACAATACAGGAGCTTGCGTTCCCATCAAAAAGAAATATATATTAAATTTATGCGGCTATATATTTTAAATATCGAATAATTAGGAACATAAGGTACTATTTGTAAAGTATATATTTACAAAATATACAATAAATCAAATTCACTCATTTATATTTAACTTCGCCGGAAATAAGGTATTGCAAATCTATTCTAACATTTTTGCAAAATATTTTTTAAGTTTACTTTAAATAATACATATACTAACTATTGTTTTTTTTATTACAGGAGAAGAATTCATTTTTGAACTACAACGTTTCCTGCATCTTAACACTGCCACCTTATCAAAGACAAGGTTATGGTCGCCTACTTATTGATTTCAGTAAGTATAATCGTTACATTACAATTTTGTTGGTCAGTTTCAGCGGAAACCGTTATTAATTCTACCGAATTAAATTATTTAAAATAAATAATAGCTCGTGAGCAATGTGGAATTATGAATTAATATATGGCCGAGCTCTCATAATTAAGGCGGATGTTAATTATTATTAAGACGGGAGAAATTATGCTTATATATTACAATATGTATATGCGGCTTTTCCTTCTCTCTTTTAATGAAACATCAAACTTTTATTTTGCTTTATTCCGTTTTACCAATTATATTTTGAAGATCTATTTATAAAAGATTAATAAAAAATAATCTTTACTTAATTTTAAATTCTAAATATTGTATTGTGTATGGCGCAATAATGAATAAATAGATCGTTAAAAAAGAAAAATAATAAACTTGAGTAAATGTTATTACATTTAGTTTATAAAATAAATTTGCTTACCTTTATGTAGCTATCACACTCAACGGTATAATGAAATTTTAATTTTTTTATAAGAAATTAGTTAGAATTTATTTTTTGGAACTCAGTTTTAATGCTTGCTTGTTGGTTGGGTTATGTTTAGGAAGTTCTGATAGTTTATTCCATGATCTTCTAGTTGTTCCAGTTATTATCTAAAGAGTTATTTTAATATTTTCATTTTGTCATTACTAATAACTTAAAGTTTTATACCATATTTGCATAACCATTTCTTGACTAATTCAAGAAGGTCAGGCAGCATTATTTTCTCAAAATCCTGAAATCTAATTTTTCTCTCAAGTTTTTGTTTTAACAATATCAATGAAAACAATATCATTAAAAAAATATTTTCATTATTTCTCAAATATGATCATCTTGATTTTTTTTCAGAAGAACGAACAGTTTCATTCGAGAAGATTCGCAATCTTAGAAATCTTAGTATGCTTGTGGTGGTTTCTCATTAAATTATAATATTAAGTGGGTGATTACTCCGTTAGTTTTCATTAAGATATTATGTTCAAGACCACAACTCTTGACTATCTTATTTCTTAATGCTTGGCATTTGTTTTTGATTAGGACAGTCTTAAGTACTCTGCGCATTTTATGTAGTGTAGAGTTTAGCTCGGCAACTAACCTTTTTTCGGACGTAGTGCAGCGTGGCACTTGAGAATGGCTCACGCATGGTATTACATTTTTTTCTCTACTTAAATCCTGTTGTTTTCGTTAATCTAATCCAGATTTAGCATTAGTTTGAGGTGGAAAACAAAAAGTTGTTGTAATTAAGGGTTAAAATTTTAACATATAATGGGCTTATAGATTTTAAATAAAATAATCAAAACTGGAAGTAGCTGCGACTATTTTTATTACAGAAAGTTTATTTACCGGTCGATTTTAAGGAAAAAATTGACGATTCACCCATTTAAAGTAGAATTATGACATAAAATTACAAAATCTCCTTTAGATAACAGATAATGAAGGAATTAGGATATAGAAAATTGTGTGTGTCCTTTAAGTAGTTCTATATTATCTTTATTGTTTTTCTGTTCAGTTTATTTTTCTTTGCCCCCTCTATAATTACTTTTAACACGTTGTTAAACGCGTTCTGTATGTCCAACGCTATTATGACTTGCCTTTTCTATAGCACTTAATGTTGTTTTTCTAAATCCGTATTATTTCTTTTTCTATTCACCTTTTTCTTTTGTCTATTGTTCTATTCTCCGGACAATGACTTTTCTATTATCTTATGTGATGATTAAGCATATTGACCTGTATGACGTTGGTTTTTCTGTTTTTTTTTTCCTTTTCAATCACTAGTATGGTGGCCTTCTTCTAGCATTCTGTGAAAGTTTCTTCTTTTAGGCATCTGTTGCTTATTTGAGTTATTTCTACTTCATTCTCTCTATACTTTCACCATCTTTATTGTTATTTTGTTTGTACTTGCTGCTTTGTTGTTGAGCAGTTCTTTTATGTTTTTTTTATCTTTTCCACTATAGGTATAACTGTTTCTTTTGCTTATTTTGTTTCTGCTTCTTCTTAAATTGCTCTTGTATTCTACTCATCTCGGTGATTTTACGTTGAAATCTTCATCTTTTTTGTAACCTCTTTTTAATTCTTCTATCCATTTCGATAGTAATTCAGTTTGCAGTTTGAGCTCAAATAACAGCAGTATACTTTCATACTTTCTATTTCAGCTCACACTATTTCCTTTTTTAGTGTTTCCTATCGTTCCACCTTGTTCCTACACTTTCTTCTAACTAAAATAGCCGCATTTGTTCTTTTGTCTCTTATCCACTTACCACTTAGTTTCTTTTTGTTTGGTTCGCTCACTATAACTAGGTCTATTTCCTCTTTTTCCGCTGTTGCTATTAATATATTGTTTGTCTCTCTTTTCTTCCTTATATTTGTTTGTATAAATTTATACATTTCGGTTTATTATCTATTCTTCGTGTTCTCTCCAGTTATCGGAATTGTTGTTTTTTATATTCTTCTTTGTTTTTCGGGCATCATTCCCGTTCTTTTTGGCGTTGTACGCAATCTTTTCTGTTTTTGCATTTGGCAACCTGGTGTCTCTTCTTTATGCATTTTATGCATACCGATGATCTATTTGTTCCTTTGCATTCCGTCGATACATGTTCTTTTATCCAGCATTTGTAGCACTTTTTTAGTTGTAACTTCTTTGCTCTGCATCTTATGTTAATTTTTCTTTCTGTCATTATCTGTTCTATTGTTTTTTGTCCATCTTGATTATAGCAGTTTTTGTTTTTCTCTATGCAACATTTTTTTTAGTTTTTGCAGTGGCCAGGATTATAGCTAGATTTTTTAATTTTCTTTTAATTTTAAATATCTTACAGTGTTTCGCAAAATGTATTTATCATTTTATAAAATTTTATTTCTTTAAACTACGGATCTGGTAAATACATATTTAAGTACACTAAGGATGAAAGTTTTATGATTTGAAAAAAGTGTGCCATAATTGACTGCCATCTTCACCAATTTTTAGATTTATGGCGAAATTCTAAGTAATAACTTGATGAACTTGAGGATTAGCTTTAATTTTATTATAAAGTTTTGCATTCACTTAGCAAGTAGTTTCTCTATACACCTGCGGCAGAGGGCATCAATTTCTATTTTTATTCTATGCATGTGCTTGGTAAGACCACAATGTCCGGTTAATAGTCCTTTTTTGTGTTTATTAAGCGATGATTCTGTTAGTGTTAATTCACAGGTTGCTCTGATCCCGAAAGCAGGTTTTGGTCTAGTAAATATACCATTTCATTTTTTTTTTTTGGCAAGTTGGTTTGTCATGAATTTTTCTTTTATCTCTTGGTTTTTTGGAATCCTGACAAGGCAGCCACCTCCGCCTGGAAAACCGAGGCATGTTTGCACAGGAGTAGCAAAGTTTGCTTTTGTTGGACCTCGTAGGTTCTAGCCCCGGTGCCATTCTGATCTTTGGCCCCATATGTGTACCAGATAGTTTTCTTGACTGTTTCCAGGTATATTTTGTTTGTCCATTTGTTTTGTTGTGGTACTATCACATCAAAAAATCTTTTTGATGCAATGATCTTTTATGAAGTCCGACCTTATTATTAGAGTTTTTTCTCATGCAATACGTTTGTTATGCTAGTGTGGGGGTTCCGAGGTTTACAATGTGTTCATTTATCTACAGTCTGTACGCTGCTTGTCTTACCTCATCAAGTGAAGTGGCGATAGCAAAAGTAGTAGTTCTATATCTGCAGTGGGCGTCGTTCTCATTGCCCCCGTTATCAGCAAACATGCTAGCTTCTGAACTTTATTTAGTTTGTTGGTCGTACACTTGAGGGTGGTTCTTATACAAGCGCTATATGTAATAATGGGTTTTACCATCACCGTATATTGCCATCATCCGATCATCATTTTGGTTTCAAAGACCACCCAAATGGCCTTTGTGGTTATTTGCCCAGGTGTATGTGGAAGTTTAACCTGGTGTCAAGCGTGAGTCTTGTGAATGGTACAATCGCCGTTTCTGTATTATGTTTGCCCCAATTTTTTTGTGTACGAGGATGGTGAAATCAATGTTTGTAGCTTAATGCTCGTCTGACACTGTACATTTTTCTGTATAACTTTCTATATAGTCGATTATACAAATTGACCTTCAGTAGTTTCTATATTGTGTATACAGTTAATATTTCTCTGTATGATACTATGCAGTTTATTGTAGCAAAAATGAATGAAAGACGGCATTCTATTGGCTGCATTCTTCGGCGCGCGTCAGCTGCTCGAGATTGTTATGTTTATTTACCTATTTACGTCAACGTCGCTTTTAATCGAGTTGAAATACCTTTCAAAATAACCCTTAAAAAATTATATTTTGCTTTAATTTTGGTAATTGTTGTGGATGATTCTTAAGTTTCTTCTAATATTTGTTCTAATGTCTAAGAATAATGCTTATGTTTATATTTAGCAGAATTAATAATTAAAATTAAAATCAGCTGACTACATGCGCCGCCATTATTATTTACATATGTAAATTTGTGTTCTGCGAATAAACTTGCGCAGAAACTTTACAATAAAATAATCTTTCCTAATATTTCTGTATAACAAACTATATAGAAAATTGTATTCGTGTATGACACTGTACCTTTTTGGATTGTACAGTCGACTATATAGAAAGTAATACAGAAAAATGCATACTGTCAGACGGGCATAAGACAAACATTCTTATGTTGTTGAGTATCTGTAGTAAGTCGTCCATGACAAGGCACCACAGTAAGGGTGAAAGTACACGTCTTTTTGGGCACCCGCCGGCGATTTTAGCTCTTACAGATTTCCATATAATGTTATGGTTATAGTCCTGTTCATCAGCATAGAGTTGGCTCATTGTTGGACGAATAGATCTATTCTTCTGCTTTCTGCTGCCTTTGCGATGGATTTCAAGGTAGTATTTGTCAAATGCCCCCTCAATATCCGGAAAAACACTCAAAGTTAATTCTTTGCATTGAAAGTTTTTGCATTTGCTGACTAGTTGGTGTATAGCTAGTTTGCAGGATTTTTTTGTTTGGTATGCATACTGGTGTTGGTGCAGTTGCGGAGCCATTAGTGCTCAGTCCCGTGCCTGTTAACTTTTTTTTTTTGAATCCCAAACGCTCTCATTAAATACAAAAACTGTCATAGTAAATACTTTAGGTAAATTTTTTTTTATAATAAAATGAAGTGTTTTATACATTTTTTCGGATTTTGTTTATTTAACAGACACTGCAAAACGTATTTAATAAATACAATGCAAGATAATAATGCTGAACGATCAAAATCATGTTATGTTCTCTAAATAATGCTTTCACATCAAACCATGAGCAGAAAATCTTAAAAAAATATTTGTGGGTTTGATACTGGCATATTTCTATTAGAAAATAAAAGTAAACCTATTTAAATTTGCTTTCTATTAATCATCGGAGGCTTTCAGATGAGTCTTTCGATGAGTTTTTCCTAGTTTTGTAGTTTTATATTGAGCGATGAAAAAACGTTCTTGCTTTTATTTGGGTAGAACACTTCGTCTTGTCGCAGAGGACATCTGGGTTTATTTGTACATAATCAAATGAAATAAAACATGACTCGTGGTCAATATACAATACAGTTTTAACGCTTCCATATTTTTGAATCAGTGTTTTTAGGTTTATCGAATATTTACAATTTCCATATTATATTGTGATTCTGGGTACTCTATCATACAATTAATAATATTTCAACATGATATCTGTATGCATTATTCATCAATACAACTTGTACAGTTTTTTTTTAATTCAAATTGTCACATTCACACGTACAAATTATTAGAATGTTTCTTAACTTGTGCACCATGTTTGCTCGCTTTATATTAGAGATGACCCGGCGATCGGATATATGCGATTTGTGGAAAACGAATATTAATTGCAAAATAATGATATGTCTCATTTGTCAATAGCTATTATTTTGTTTATTAAAAATAGGTCCAAAAGATGAATAATAATTACTTTTATTAAAAGAAAATTTAATTGATTAAAAACAAGTGGATTTTAAAAATAAGGCAATACGTCTTTGTATTATACAAGTTAGAAACAGTCCAAAGGCTCCTAACGGCCATCCGTTAATTTACAACCATGAAATCCTGCTACTAAAATTATTTATCATTGTTAGTATTATTTATTTTTTATTTTTGAACTAAGATATTTTATTATAAATATAAATATATTTTCAACTGGTTTGTACATTATGTACTATTATGATTGTCAGTTTCAAAAATGTTAATATACCAGCGTCTAATTACTGCGTTCATTCACATTGAGCATCCAATGGTAGCTTGCTCACGATCCGATCGGTCAAATGCGCGCTGTGGCGCTACCCGGGATGACGTCACCCATTGACGCCGCCGCGACGCTCTAGTACGACGAGGCGCCAGACGTCGCTATCGACCGCGTCAGGTCAATCCACCCCCGCACCTCTTGCTGGCCCCCAGCCCATCCCCCTCTCTGCAGAACCAACCAGTGTTATCGCCGCAATACCAATAATGCGTCGACGTTTAGCACGTCTAGACTGCCGACAACCAGTTGAATAGTAAAAAATATCAATTATTATTAAGATAGTATTAACGTAAAATACAATATTATTTGGAATTTTTGCAAACAATATTTAAAGTATTTAGTATTTTGTCGGTCTAGAGTAGGTATCGGTGACTTAAATATGTCAACAATATTAAACTTTTTTGGATAATATTTTGACTTTTATCATATGTCGGTAGTTACTACAAAATTCTCAATAAGTACAAAAGTATGTAATATAATTACGTATTCACTTGTTATTATTTTTATGGTCAGCATCCCGAACCTCTTCAATATTTACCAATTAGACGTATAACATTATCGCCATTTTTTTTTTGATTTCACTATGTAATATTGAAAAGGTTTAAAAATGATATAACATGTATTATTTTGTCAGTATAATTATCTCATTCTCTCTGCATTTTCTTTTTCCAGAACCAATCTTAAGATACTTTTGTGTTTCATAACATACCTATTATTCTACCTTTTTCTCTTTTTCAACTTTCAGATTCTTTTATTTTTACTTACTAATTCTAATGCTGCTTTCATTTTGACATTGGACAATATTAGATGAGGAAATATCTAATATTCATAATTTTACTGAAGTATTTTGAATGTTAGTATTCTTTTTTTATCTTTTTTTCTACGCATCACATCCATATAGCGCAATACTCCATAGTAAATTCTCAGCTTGTCAACATTTTCTGTTTTTGTTCGAATGTCTTTTTGGTCTATGCCAAGGGTACTCAGACAGTCGATCGCGAGAGGTTTTAAGTCGATCGCCTTACATATTATATTTTTGAAATTTTCAGAACACTAAATATTTATTTTTAACAATTATTTTTATTTAGTGACTAGGTTCTACTAGGTCTACTTACGCTTCTCGGCCTATGGCTAAGATCAAAGTGTAGGTCTACTTACTACTAGGTCTACTAGGAGCCAGTGGCCTAGTCGATCGCTTGCCGCTTAATGCTTTTATAGTAGATCGCCGATGCTTTAAGTCTGGGCGCCGCTGGCCTATGCTCTCTCTTAAGTTTTTACTATAATTATTTCTGGTACCTACTCATTATTGTTCTAAAAAATGAAATTAGAATCAAATTTAATAAACACATCAAGAAAATGGTCTTGTTTACTTGTTCTTATTATAGAAATTAATGAGAATTTGAGTCATATTTTCCTCTATGTATGTATATGTCGGAAGTCAAAATAAATACATACTTTTGAAATAAATATAGAAATCAATAAATGTCAACAATCGTCATTTAAATATGTATTCTGTAGTATAATATTAGATTATAATAAATCTAAATAAAGTCTATATTTATGAGAGCAACGCTAGTGAAAGAAGTCGTAAAACATCGATAGGAAGGGTTGATGGTGATGGCGTACAACCATTAATTTTTGATGAATATGAATCGGTGTGTGTATCAGACAAACATAAAACGACGTAAGGACACGGCGCACTAATCTAAATGCTAATGTTAGGTGTGCATGCATGCCACGTAGCACAATACCCCTTTTAACGTGCGCGCAAATCTAAAAAATAAAAATAAAATATATTACATTTGTTATTGTAGGGCGGTGGTGCTAAAAACACATTAATGAAGAGTGAACATAATGGATTGCCATTTTTTTATAGATTTATATGATGTTGGATTTATTTGATATACAGTGGTACAATGGATTAGCAAATAATTAACGAGGTTTAAATCAATATTTACATATAAATTAAGCAAGAGGAGGGTACGTTATTCGGCACTTAATCGTAGTAAAGAGACAATGGTTATATGAGCGCCTACCCCCATCATCTAACCGAGTCAACTGTATGTTAAAAAAGTTTGAAGGGTGGAACACATACTACACTCATCACTAATTAATCGCACGTAATCTTCCGCGTGCGAAGTCAAATGTAATTAGATTCTGCGAAGCCAGACAGGTACAGTTTCGAGGGTGGCATGTGTATGTGTGTATTCAGACAGACATCGCGTTTCGTGTGTCTAGGGCGAGGTTTTGTAGAAGGGGTTGAACAGGTTGGGGGTTCCTCCGTCTAGTTCACTGTGGGTATGGGTACGGTAGTCTCGCCGGGTCTCTGACCCCCGCGCCCGCTTATGGATCTGTCTGCGGCTCAGACCTACCCCAACCAGGGGAGCAATGTCCCATAATACCCCCACCACCTGTAACACTGCGTGCACGCAATGTGTCCAACCCCTCCGCTCAACGCATATGAATATTTGTCTGCACAGCCACCCCCACCAGTCCAGACAGATATGCAATCGATACAATACGAAATAATTTTTTTGTTTCTATTCTAGGTTACTTATTAACACGAGTTGAAGGAAAAATCGGATCTCCAGAAAAGCCTCTCAGTGATCTGGGCCTCATCTCCTACCGCTCGTATTGGAAAGACGTTCTTCTCAACTATCTCTGCTCACGTGCCGGTACGCAACTCTCTGTCAAAGACATCAGCCAAGAAATGGCTATCCATTCCACTGACATCGTATCGACATTACAAGCTCTTGGTATGATGAAGTATTGGAAAGGAAAACATATAATACTCAAAAAACAAGACGTCCTAGATGAATACGTAGATAGGGTCAAACGTAGGGGATCTTTATTAAAGGAGGTCGATCCTAATTGCTTAAGATGGACGCCTTTTGTACCACCGCAACCGAATCCCAGTTAGGATTAAAGTGGGGCAAAATATTGGATTTAATATCCAACGTTTTGCCGCGTTGAGCGGAACTATTTTATGTTCATACTTGTTTTTATGATAAATAATATAGTTCCGCTCTACATAGTGATTTGTAATATACGAAAGGGTGAGCGTATTTGTCATTTAAAGTATTTGTAAGCCATTGCTAAGACAATCAATATTTGTGATGGTTTATTTCTATGTATTATAACTTTTAAGTTACGTAACTTTTTATTACCGCATAATGTTGTTATTGTATTATATTAATATATAATAAAGATATGTACCGATTATGAAAAATAAATGTTATTAGAAGAATCAGTAATGAGACTTAACATACTAGGTAAGTTTAGATTTGTAACAAGTAAATCACTGTATTGGGCTATTGAAATATTTAATTTAGCATTCTATTTACTAAAAAAAATTATTAGTTTTCTGTTGCTACCATGTACATCATATGTTTACTGGTTGAATCAATATTTCCAAAGCTACATACATATTCTTTCGTTAATGTTAGCATTAAGTATGTAACAAATTTATAAAATTTTTTGCAGAGGTCAAATGTGTGAGAACGGTGTATACGTATATAATTCATTCTTTTTATTGTTGTCATAGAGAACGGTGGGCGATCTATGAAAACACAACCTAATATATACGTATGCACATTCCGGGAGTATATTTATTGAAAAACTGGTGGGCTGACATTGAAAACGACGACCTTGGTCACGCTGGTGCTATTTATACATATATATTTACATTTTTCATAAACAGAGGCCGACAGCCCTGATCAAGGTACACCTCGCCTTCACCTATCTCACTCTGCAGGAAGATGGCCGTATTTTTCATGCATATACGGTAACATCTAATATCCGTGTACTAATCTCTTAATGATGTGTGGTATATTTTTAATTGATAATAGCAGTACTAGTTCTGCGCCGTCTATCGCTTCTTTTGACCGCATGCCTTTCAATTAATTATTGGCATGTTTTGCATTTTAATTCACATATCGCATACATTCGCGGAATGCATATCATGAGAAATGTAGATTAATTATGACTTGTGCGTAACTAGAAATATTGCTCACAGTAGTTTACATTTAGATTAATCCTACAGTATACACAAAATTAAACATTGACTTTTTTTAATCTTAATTATTAGTAGTTGTTTTTCCTCGTATACGGGATGATGATACCGACTAGCCGTAGCACACTAATACCCTTGTATTCGCAACTGGCTGCTGGTTTCTTTTTTAGGTACTAACGCTCCACATAGTTCCAGTTCCAGTTTTCCAAGTTTAAATTTGGACAATCGGGAAGCGCAACTATAAATGAATTCTGCCAGTTTTACTTTACGCAATATATTGAGATCATGACTTAAAAAGCTGTAAATTTGGGAAACATGTTTTTTTCGTACTTATTATCACATATTTAATTTTAAGCCAATTATAATCGCTACATACCAAGTGGAATCTGGCTGCTTTTTTTTTTCTAAAGCAATAAATGATCTATTTTGCGGGGTAGATGACTCGCCATTAATACTGTTAAATTTCTCTGTTTATTGTATAAATTTTACCACTTATTTTCTCAATTTTTTCCTGTAATTTGTTTTTGTTTTCCAATTTCTGATTAATCCTATTTTCATGCCCTCCACTTCATTAATCCATCTAGATCTGGGCGTTCCTCGTCTTATGTTTATGTAATTATTACTTCAAACAAAAATACACGAATTATGCTTACTGACTTACAAATTAAACGAGTATTTTTCCATTGAATTAATATTTATGGTTATATGATTCTAACAAAATATTTAAAATTAATACAAGGGCAAGAAATACACTTCATATTGAATTGTACGGTAAGTGGGTTTCATAACCGCGTTTTTCCGAACTGTACTGTCACATGAGCGTAACAATTCGGCGCGGCATCTCTTAATTCAGAGATTAATAGATTAGTTTTAAAATATCAAAAAGTAGGACAGGTAGGAGGACACTTTTTGAGGAAGGACCAGACACACAAAAGAAGGACTGTTCTCCCTAAAGGAGGACGATTTAATAATACGCTATATGTTACAAATAAAAAATGCAAAGTTTATAAATTAAAATTGATCTTGCATTTACTAATTATTTGTGCTGCTAACAAATATTTTTTTTTGCTTCAAATTAGTTTTTAACACGTTTTTTTGCTCAATTTTTGATAATAAATTGATTACACTTTGATCAATTTCGTGCAACAAATGGTCAATTTTAATCAAGTACGTATAAATTCATTCATTTTCTGCGTCATTTTTCATGATTTAAATGAATTAAATAATATTTTTCTCCAAATGACATTAAAAGCGGCCTTTTAATGACACTTGGCTGGCTTAGAAGTTGTACTTTTAATGCCTAGGCAGAAAAAGTCCACTTTTACTGCCTAGGCAGAAAAAGTTCGTTGCTAGGCAACCTTCCAACTAATAATTTAAATCAAACTGCTTATTAAAATTGACAATGACATTAAGAAATAATAAATAATTGATAATGAAACGCAATTTAAATATGAAAAAGTCGATTATGCGTCGAATTGGAACAAATTTGAAGAAAAAATTATATGTTTCACACGGCAGAAAAGCAGATTTAATGCCTTGGCTGGTTTCATAGCCTTGCTACGCTCGACTATGAAACACCAACCGCGGCATTAAATCTTGTGCTTTTATGCCTAGTAAAACAAATAACTATTTTGTTAAAATTTTATGCATTAAATTATTTTTGAGCGATTTTTACAGTTTTCTTCTATTACTGCAAGGTTCACGCATTTTCATTCCTGATTATTGTTTGTCATATTTGTTTAGTTCAATCTTTGGACCATTTTAACTTTAGGTATACACACTTGGTATACAGCTTGTGAAGACTACATAAAGACTTGCTACTGCAGGTTGACCAGGGCATTCTTATTTGGAGTATTTTTGGTGGGTTTACATATTGTATGTATGTATTAATTATTTTTCCAACAACCGGTCAATTGACAATGTTTTCCAAGCAGTAAGAAAACTATATTTACCACACTTGAAGAAGATGTTTTCTCTTTTGCGGATTTGTATTCACCATTCTTTTGATAACGTTCTTTAATAAACATGCTCTATCAATCTTCTTTTTGTTTGTATGATTGTGCCTACTAGCGCTCTTTCTTCCTCTGCTGTTCTCAATACTTCTTTATTTCTGATCTTGTCTGACCACTTAATGCTTATTAATCTCCTCCAAGAACCATATTTTGAATGCTTCTATTTGTTTTTTCCTATCATCCAAGTTTCACATTTCTAGGAACACACTCTATACAAAACATTTTACAATCCTTTTTTGCAGATTTATTGCTACTAAAAATCTCATTTTTCCTTCTAAAGTTTCTGTTTCCATTATTATGGTTACCCTTATTTTTCTCTCGCTTTTCCAATTCTTTGTAACCTCCGTTTACGTAAACGTCCTTTTCTTCTAATTCTCAAAATCTTTGTCTTGTTTTTGTTTATACTCAGTATAAACATATATTAATTTTATTTCTTCAAGTTCTTTAACTATCATATCATCGGCAAATCGAATACATTCTATTATTTTCCTTATTATCCCCACTTCTTTGTATATGGGAACTTAAATAACACACGTGATATTTTTTTTCTGAGTTTTAAACATTTTTGTAGCCGCTGAGGAGTTACTCAAAAATATTATGCCATATCTTACTAATGAGTAAAATTCTGCATAATACAAAGTTAGTTGTGTTTTGTAATTTAAATGGTTTTGCATAGCTTTTTAAATAAAACTTTGTTAAGTTTTAAATTTAGTTGGTCAGTTAGCCGTACTCAATCTATAGTGTTATTCATTTTCAATCCTAATGATCAGTTAAAAATTCCATTGCTGTTTATAATAGTTTTAATTTGCATTTTCTGATTGATTCAGCTTGGTTTTAAATATTATACAATTGGTTTTTCCTTTGTGTATAATTAATTTGTTTTTGCTTAACCAATTGTTAACTTGTTGAAAAGTGGTTAAAGTTTTAGTTCCTTTTGTAAAAAATTAGTAAGTTTGTATTAACAACATAGCTAATCAATTGGATATTAGGGTTATTTGATCATTTACTTGGCAGGTCATTACCATATGTAAAAAATAAGCAGATGTCCTCCTAATTTTACAATTTGTTTTCTATTAGCAAAATAGTTTGTTTTAAATGTCGTAGCAAGGTCCTCTAATTTTGTATGTATAAAATTTGTCTAGCAGTATTTATGAAAAATATTATGTGTTTAAAAAAAATATATAACTCTTGACATAACAGTTGTTTTAAATATCTTTCCACATTCACAGAGTTTTTTTTTGTCCAAACTTACTCGTTATTGGGGGTCATGGTATTGGTATTTTCTGATGGTTTTGTTAAGAAATAATCTTGTGTGCTGATTTTCTAACATTTTTTTGCAGGTTGCTGTTCCGCTGCTAGTTTGCTTTTGATTTTTTTTTCAGTTTTTGTATGTGACCTTGAAATCAACTTTATGTCCAATAAATGTCTTTGTTTTTTAATTTTTTAGAAGTTGATCTGCTTTTGGATCTCTTTCTATACCGTAGTCTTTTGGTATTTAGCCCAGGTACTGTATTTTATTATTGGTTACCAGTGCCCCCAGACTATTTAGTTTAGGTTTTATTGCGGACAAACGTAGTGCCTGTAATGCCGCTTGGTTTTGGAACATGATGGTTATCAATCTGTTAAAGTATAGTTTTGACTCAATTATGTTTTTGGCACACTAATCTAATCTGCTTTTTTTGTTTTTTTTGTCGTTATACATGGCAGCATCGGTGCCACTTTGGTTTCAACTATGTACCTGATAATATGTTTGACTATGTTCGAATATCTTTTGATTGTCTATTTGTCTTGCAGCCGTATAGTCACATCAAATGATTTTGCGATGACCTATCAGTAGTCTGAACTCATTAATAGAGTATTTTCTTTATGCAACACTTGATCTAATATTGGACGAGACAATTTAATCTTTGATTTTTTGTTATCATTGCAATGGATTTGAAGTTTATTTTGATATCCAATAAAGCACTCGGAGCATTTTTTGTAATGGATGTGGTTTATTCATTTGCGGACTAGTTAGTGTATAGCCAGTTTGCAATATTTTTCTGACTACTAAAAATACTGGTACTAGTGCAGTGGACAACCTTTTGGTGCTTGTCCCGTATGTGTCTATTGATTTTTACAATCGTTTTTGTATAAAGGATAGTTTATCTGTAAGATTAGGCCATACCTAGATAAGCTTGGCTTTGGTACAAATTTTACCTTAACTGCTTTCTGGCGGCGGATTTTGCATAAAAACCCCCAGAGCTGCTTGTTTTCTAACATGATAGAATAAATGCCATTAACTCCTACAGACTTGATGTGTTGATTCCACAACTCACTAGGTCTTGATGCAGACGTTGCTTACTTATTTAATTCTCATTTATAATGAGTTATAGTACATTTCTGAAAATAAGGCGAAAGTTGCTTTTTTTTAGCTTATTTAGCAAGCAGTTCAAATGGGACAAGGATCTATTTATGACGACTCAAAATGAAGAAGATTTCTGGAAGCATACACTGTCAAAATCATCAACAACATTAAAGTTTTACGGCTGGTTTCATTATATACTTCTAAAAGCAACTCGACAAAGGCGCTTTAAAATATAAAATGACTTTAAGGAAGCCTGTAAACTACTTTAAAGTAATATATTACCGTTAGCAGCAACACAGTGACTAACAATTTAGTCAAAATACTAGTTTGATTAATGATTTTTTTTTAAATTGATTAGTTATTAGTCAGTTTACTTACGATTACAGATTAATCATTGACTATTGGTTAGTCAAAACTACTTTGTATTCGAGTATTTGTCAACCATCACATCGCAATTATTTGAATTAAGTTATTAAATATTTAAAAGAATTGAATAAAATTTAAAAAAAATAAAACATTAAGTCAAATAAAAAAAAATGGAAAATTTAAAACAATGTGTTTAAATTTATTAAAATTTGTGTTTTATATTATAATTAACACTAATTTATTTTAAGAACGGCCTTTAAATAACGAGACTTTTTTGGTCCAATTTTAAGTTACTTTTGTTAAATTGTGTTGCGCTTGAGTTAGTCCGGTCTATCTTATCTTCTCGCATCAGCACGTCGCAACTTGTTATCGTTCCCAAGCACGTAATGTGTTTTGCATACAAGCACAAGGCTTAACCGGCTAGTTTAAGCTTGGCAATATTTAACAGTTATTGTACAACCTAGTGTCCCTCTTGGGATTTGGAAGAAAACATAGAATTTTTCAGTTTACAGATATGTGTAAAAATCTTATAAGTTGGTAAATCTGTACCAAATCAGTCAAATTGTATACTAAGTCTATCAAAAAATTACTAAAATTGTAAAACAAGTTACAGTAATAGTTCATGTTGACATAAATATAACACATTTGTGAAATAGTATTTTAAACTGTCAACAAAAAATTCTCAGAAATAGTTTACAGTAATGTGTGAATAAGTAGACCAACATTACTACATCTGTCAAAAATTGTATTCTTATTATAAAAAAATGTAAGATTCGTCAAAAAGTTACTAAATTGTCAAAAATATTACAGTGTCAAAAAAAACGTCATATAATTTTTAACAATGTGATAAGTTGGCATAAATTAGTCAAATTGTGTTTTAAACTATCCAATTGTGTTGTAAAATGTTACTACATCTGTCAATGAATTACTAAAACTGTCAAACAGTTTACAGCAATGTAATAAAATGCGTACCATCTGCCTGACATATCAAATTTTATTTTAAACTGTAAAAAATGTAAAATGTCAAATAGTAAGACATTAAAAAAAAATTATCTATCAAACAATTTACAATAATTTATCTTAGAAGTATATAAATAAGAACATTGAAAAATACATTACACATGATAATATTCACAATTTTAACACAAGACATTAGTCAAAACTATGTTTGAAAAAGTTAAGTATGCAACTAAATTTTATCGCCCGTTGCCACAAAAAATAATCAAATTAAAACTTATTAAGCAATTTTTAATAAAGAATGCCTTTTATAGTTAGGGTGAGTTTCTTAATTTTGAGATTATCGAAACTACTTTTATTTGTCCAAACGGTTAATTAGTGAATCATCTCTTATATATATTAATATATTTTCTATTAATTATGTTGATATTATGTATGTTTTATTGTATGTATGACGCGTGTAAAACTTTGATTTAGCAAACTTGTCAAAAATTCTGTCAAAAATTAATCACATTTGTCAAAAAGTTACTAAAACTATCAAATAATTTTCAGCATAAATTTTCCAGATCTATTAAACAGAATTTTATACATACAGTCTGCCAGATATGTCAAATTGTATCAAAATCTGTCAAAAAAATTACTACATCATGTTTTGAACTTTTAAAATTTTTACTCTCAACAAGTTACTAAAAATTTAAAAAAAAAACTAAATTTGTTATCAATTTACCGCAACGTGTAAATATACCATAAATTAGAAGCAACTTGTCAGATCTGACAAATTGTATTCTAAATTATTACTAAAACTCTCAAAACGTTAAACAAAAAAATTATTTGAAATGTGAAAAAGTTACTAACATTATCAAATAGTTTACAGCGGTGTGATAAAACGCTTACGTTCTACCATATGTGTCGAATTTTATTTAAATTTGTGAATAGCATTACTACTTTTGTCAAAAAGTTACTAAAACTGTTAAACTGTTAACAATAATATTATAATCTGTCAAATAATATTTTCTGTCAAATTATTTGCAGTAACGCAGTGGCGCAGTTAGGAATTTTGGGCTCTTCCGCAAAATATTGAAAAGGATCATTCATTTAGGAACACTTTTGTGATTTTTTGTACTTTGTTTTTTAACACTGCCAATGGGTTTTTCCAAATTGCAAACTTGCTTACAGATAGCTATAACTCTGCTCATAGTACAACCTCAAATCCCAGTGCATAAAGCATAGTCTCAACAGCTGTTATTTACTTATAAAATCTCAATGCTAAATACGGTGTTAACACATAACCACAAAGCAATAAATGTCAGTGTAAGTTTTTCTAATTTTTTTTAACTATTTAAAAAATGTTTTTTCTAGATTTTTTTTGAAACACAGTAAGAACATGTAACTATAAAATAATTGTGTGAGAGAACCGTCACACAAATATATATACAGGGTGATTATAAATGTTTGGGATTATGTAACCATCTAATGTAACTTTGTGCCGCTCTAGTGTAATTGTATACATTCTTATAACCTTGCTTGCTTGACAGCTGTCAAAGTTGAACTGTCAAAACAAATAGTATAGTGGACAATTTTAAAAAGGCGGCATATTTAAAGTGATTACATAATCCCATTCATTTATGAACTCCTTGTATCCAACGTAATCAGTGAAGAATAATAAAGTGCAATCTTACCTGATTTCTAATTATAGGTTCAGTAAACTAAGGATTTTGATCCTCTTTGGCAAGCCTTTTTACCGACTGTTGTGTTTCTTCCAGAAGTATGAAAAAATCCTAATAATCATCTTTGTTGTGCACATTATTACTGCTTTTTAGCAACCACATCTGTTTCTACATCTAGTTATACATTTGCAAGAAATGAGATTGAGGACTGCCTCAGGTTTTGCTACGTCTTTTGTTGTCACTGGGATCAACCGGCTGGCTCAAATTTCTAACTTCATTTCTTAGCCAAACTTGGATTTGGTGGTTACACGAAAAGCATGCTGCATTGTTGCTTCATCTGTGGGCAACAGCGCAGAGAGGTGTGGTTTAGAATTCAAAAAACCGATTTGATAAAAGCATTGTAACAATGCATGTTAAGGAAAGTTTGCTTGTGGGGTGCATTGTACAATGCCAGAAATATTTATATTCCAGCTTTAGCTTTATTACATCAGTAATACTTTGCAGTGTAGCTTGCTTCTTGAACAAATTAAAACAGATAAGTGTCCTTTTTTGATATGCAGCGAATGTCGTATCACATCCGCTGAATGCATGCACAAAAAGTATGCTGTTTTTTATTCTCATAGTTTGCAATTGCTAACTCAAATATACTTTCCTTTTTATTCTGCCGTAGCTTGGTTTAACAAATAATATCTGTCTTTCAGATGGGGTTGAAGCCATGAGGAGGACAATAAGATCAACATCTTTGCTAACTATTGCTACCTTGCCACTAGTTAAGGATTTTATTACACTTGTGTGGATGATCAATTTACCAGCGTTACTAGATGCTTGTTCTGTTTTAATTCCATGGTCGTGAAGAACAGTTAAGAGAAATAAATAAAGTCTAAATTTATTGTGTTCATTAGAAAGAAAATCATCTTGTTTGACTGTGGTTTGTGTTTTGTGTTCAAAGTTGATGTCAATTAACCTCATTAGCTTGAGCTTTGGTTCTGTTCAGCTACGTAGACAGCTGAACAGAACCAAAGTATGGTGCTGCTGAATAACCATTAAACACAACGGTACGGCTCTTGCCGGCATAATGCTTAAGAACATAAGTGACATAACATTGTCAAATTGTTGAGATTAAGGATTTTTTGGGCCACACCACTTTGTGTAACAGTAATCCTCTATTCAAAACAATGTCAAAATTGAGAAGATTGGCTTTTTCTTGTAATACAGGAAAAGTATTGTATAAGGCAATTTTTTTTGTTTTTTGGATTACAGTTTCTTCAAATAAAGATAAAGGACAAGGAGCAAGCTTATGCTATAAGTAGTTGTTTAAGTTCTCATCACTTTGCTTGTTGATAGCTATCTTTAGAAACATTGTTAAAAGGTTGATTACCACCTTTTTCCATGAACCGAGAAGGTAAAAGAAAGACCGCACTAACACTACAATTTGACGCGTATCGTGAACGCTATGTGGAAGGAAGAGCAGAGGCTTGTTGGCTCGTAATAGATAAACATGTTTTTCTATTCTTTAGCGCCCTATAATATACAAATACTAAAAAATGTATATGATCATTTTTATTGCAAATTATATCAGCTTTTGTTATGTATATAGTCAACTTTTACCTCCAACCTACAGTTCTTTAGATATTAGCAAAAAACCAAAAAAGTGCCCTGTTTTCGGTCATTACCGCTAAAGCTCGTGTCATATTCGTCAGGACTTTTAGTATATTCTTCATTAGATGAGATCAGTATTTGAGCATATTTGGACTAATAACTAATAAGTATGTTTAAAAAAATCGTTGACAGTGTATGGTTCAAGACAACACAACAAATCATATACTTTTTTGACAAAGCCATAATATTTACAAGATTTTATATCTACTGGTAGATGGTTAAATATTTTCATGCAAGTAGATGATGTTCTTTTATCATACATATTCACTGTGTGGGCGGGAAGGCTATAATCTGTTCCACGCCTTGTTTCATATGGATTTGACAACAAATTAGAGTTAAATAATATTTATGCTTATAAAGAAACTTTATTCATATATGTATATAGCTGGTGCAGTTAGCATATTGTTTAATTTATAAACTCCGCGACAAAAATCAATAAATGTAATATTATATAATATTATGTAATGTTTTTGGTTGATAAAAATTTTATGTAGATCTGTACTGCTTCCCCAATAAACAATATCTTATTTTAGATGGCTATAAAAATTGGAATAATAAAATATTTTACATTTATTTTGGTTAGTATTTCTTAATAAAACAATCAGTTCATAACAAGTCCTAGTTTGCAAGTATATTTGATATGCTCTGAGGAGACTTTATAGTCTTGTAAAGTATTATACAGAGAAATTTGGCACACTATGTGAAAGGGAGTTTATATAAATTAAGTGTTATATCCGTTAGAGTTGATATAGATTGATTGGTTTTAAAAAGTATGCTGTTTGTTTTATCTTTATTCATAATCAACTTATTGTTACTGAACCAATCTTCTACAGAATGTATAACGTTGCTACCTTCTTGAACAATGTAAAGTATTTACCTTTAATGAGTATATTTATTATGTGTAATTTGTTGAAATAAATATTATAAATCAAAGCGGACCTAAAATGCTGCTTTGAAGATCACCGGTAAACATGTTAAGAGTTTCAGACTGCACAACTTCTCTATTCATATCATCCCTTAGTTGCACGAAATGTACAGTTATGATTTAAACTATTCTAACGCCACTCCTCAAATATCATATTGGTATAATTTAGATAAATGAATGGAGAAATCAATACAGCCTTTAACAAATTCAAAAGCATTCCACAAACTATAGTTTTATTGCCTAATAATTTTAAAATAGATTCAGTTATTTGAAAAATGGCCGTTTCTATGCATTTACCTTGAAGAAAACTATGATTTTATTAGTCTTAAAGAAATTTACAATCCGTACATACATAACTTGCTCAAATAATTTAAAAAAATAACTCAAAAGGCTTAAGGAACGGCAATTGGTATGTCTCCTTTTTTTAAAATTGGTTTGATTACTGGATATTTTAAATTTTTCGGACCTGCTTTTATGATTTATTTACTATATTGTACATTGGTTTTACAATATGATCAATACATTTTTTTAATAGGATTGCTGAAATTTGTTAATAACCAGAGCTTCTTTTAGGTTTTATTTGTTTAATAATATCTTTCAACTCATTTCAAACTCTAATTTTCTTCAACCTGTAACATAGGTTGAAGAAAATTAGAGTTTGTATTATGTAATTGTTGATATCACTTGCAGTGTCTATTAGACTATATGATGAATATATAATGAAAATATTTTTCAAAATACATCAAGTAAAAGCTATATATTTTGATTCAACAAAAATGCTCGCTGCTAATATCTTGACAAAAATTATTGATATTTTCATCGGGAAAAATTGTAAAAACATAATGTTCCAATTAAAAAAAAAGTTTACTAAATTTCCACAATAAATAAACACCCTGTGCATTAAACGTATTTTTATAAAATAGGTTATTTAAAACCAAAAATCTTTTGTTTAAAACTTGTTTGAAACAATACTTATTTTTTGAAATTTTTTCTAGTTGGAAAATGATTAAATATTCCGATAATGTTGACTAACCCTGTATAAAACTTATATTTGTCCTTGTGTTGAATATTGCTGCTAAGTATAAGGAGAAGCATCCGAAACTAAACTATCTCTTTTAAATTTTATTTGGATTATTGCCTATTAGTCCCATCAAATTTGACAAAAATTCGACGTTTTAAAGAAATTTTACCCACAGCTTAGCGACCTATATACCGGGTGATTATAAATGTTTGTGATTGTGTAACCATCTAATGTACGTTTGTGCCGCTCTAATGAAAATGCGTAAATAAATTTAATAATAAAAATATTTTCATATGTTTACATTGTTTACATGTTTATAATTGAGAAGTATTTTTTCAAAACTGAAGTTATCCATTTTACATTTTTTGCAGTAAAACGACAAAAACATATAACTCAATATTGATTAATAATTAATATATATATTTTAAACTAAAAATTGAAGAACAATTTGCTGTAAGATAGAGGAGATAATCGTTTGGATAACTTCAGTATTGTTAAAAAATGTTGAATAAGTTCAGTTTTGCTATAAAATTAGAAGAAAAAAACAATGTCAAATAACAATATATTATATTTTTTATTGCAACTGTTTTTTTTTAGTATACATACTGTTAGAAATATTAAAAGAAACAGATATTAGTTTTTTTACTTAATACTAATGCAAAAGTTTTTTTTTGGCTTTAGTAAGTAGTAGTATGTAGCCTAAATCTATAAAATAAATAAAACATGTTTTGTCTTCTTTGCTTAAATGTGCATATCGTCATCCAAACAATCACATTCTACTGTTGGGTCAGGATCGGGTTCTACTGCAGTCACTTCAATATCGGAAAACAAATTGGTATACCATGACAGTTTAGGGTTTGAGCTCCAGTTATCACCAAAATGTTTTTGTAATAAATTGATAACATCTTTTTTTTCTTTTCTTGAGATATTGAACGCCTTACAGAGAATTCTTGTAATGTATGATTTCCCTCTTCTTGTCCTTTTTTAACAATAGATTCAAAACGGTAGTTTGGTAAACACTAAATTTTTGTCCCTATCGCTCCTGTTCTTGACTTAAATTTTAGAATTAATAGTTGCTTTGTTTTGGATATCCCTTTGATTTTTGCGTAAGTAGTGCTTTCTAATGCTTTAATGTTGAAAATTTTCCAGTCCTCACCCAGTTGAAGAACTTTGCTCACTTTTTTATAGATACGTACATACTCTTCTTTAGTTTTAATTACGACTTGTTTTTAAGAATCTTTTCAGCACGGCTAAAAAAGCGATTGGCTGGTGGGAAACTGTGTCCTCGTACAGGAAAAGTTATCTGAACTACCTTGATATGTACAGGTGCTTCAGTTTTCAGCCAATGACAGAGAAGATGTACAAAATGGGCATATTTATTTTGTCCTGCACATCCATCACAAAACAAAAATATGGTGGTAACGTGTGCCGGCATTTCCAAGAATTGCAAATGATGCAGCATTGCAGATCCTTTTCTGTTGCACCGCTCTCTAATTGATCCTCCGACCATGTATAGAAAATTGGATTTTTAAATTGCAAATCTACACAGCAAAAAGTATAAAAGGCAATCTGCCAATTGTAGAATGCATCCTGTATTGGTGTTTTTGGAAGCGGGTGGACTTGTTGCAGGTCAAATGCAAATGAAATGGCATTCTTTTTATTATGATATTCTTTCGTTATGTCATAAAAAGCATTCGTTCTTAATTTGTGGATTTTTAGTTGTGTCATGATGTTCTGCTTTTTATTTTGGTCATTTGCCAATTTTACGTCGTTATTTGAGCGAATACAAAATGAACAAGCATTCGAAACTGGTGATTTAAATCCAATATTGAACTCATTTGTAAATATTGTGTAAAATATTCCATATTTAACTAGCATATTTTTGTCTTCAAGATTATTTTTGTATTGTCTGTAGAGTACTTTTGTATTTAATTCTGTAGGTAAATATATGCGCTTACTTTTATTTCTACTGTAGTAAGATTCGTATGCATTTAAATTATTAATAAAATTGCAAACCAATTCCTTTTTTTCAAAAAACTTGTGAGATATTCTATCCCCTCCTTGTTGTTCTTTAGGAACTTTACCCATATTAATTTCCTTGGCAACTCGCAGAAGTCTACTTTGCGACAAACCTTTTGAATTATGTAAAAAATACTTTACCAATACATTTTGTTGTTGCAAATAGTATTTCGTCTTCTCTTTGGCTCAAATGCTGAAATAAAATGAAGCATAATTCGGTTTTGTTCAATTTTAGTAGTTCCAGCATACAGCTTTCTTCTGTTTTTTAATAAATCCTCAAATGATATGTAGTACTACAATTTAAAAACAAAAAGCTATGATTACAAGGCTTTGGTGTTCGTTTAAGTAAATTTAAGTGCGGGTCTGTATCGCAGTATTTACTGTTTTTATTTATTGCTCTTTGAATCGTTTTTGGCCTTCCACGCTTCTTACTTTCTCCATTTATAAAAGAAACCAATGTTCCCATCTCCATGCTTACTTTTTACTAGAAATAATAATAGACCTCATGTTAAAACATAATAAAATACACTAGAATAATATATAACTTACTTTTTAGACCGTTTTGTAATTTAAAGGTTATCACTTTTAATTTATATACACAGCAGAAATAAAAATGAAACAGGTTATGTAAGCTAGTAGTGTAGAGATTTGACAGACACAATATGTCGTGTTGCCACCTCTTGGAACACGCCAAAATTAATGTTTTAGTAGACTGTTGTTTTAACAAAAATGGATAACTTAAGTTTTGAAAAAAACCAAAATAATAAGTCAAGCTACTTGCAGGGATATATTCAGTTTTGGTATGAAATAATTGCGAATTTAGTACCAAGTGGATAAGTTTTGTTTTGCTGTGAAATGCAAACTTTGACACTGGTTTTAAGTGATATAAATTACGTTTTGTTAAAAAATTATTGCATATTCAGAAAGAGCTTATGCTATTTAGCTAGAAACGATATATAACTCATTTTACACTGATTATGGATAACTTCAGTTTAAAAAAAATACTCCTCAATTATCAGTTGTAAACTCTAGAACACAATCCGGAATACAATTGGCCCTATTGTTTCCTCATTTGAAGGGACTATATTATCCAAAATTGACTGACACTTTACAACATCGGCGGCATAATGTTGAAAATCTTTGTCTTTTTCTATAGATATTTCTATGTACCATGTTCAAACCAGTGCCGTAACTAGGGCGGTGCCGTCGGTCCTCCGCACCGGGCGCAGCTTGGTTGGGGCGCAGAAACCTACCTAAAGTTCATAATTTTGGAGTTTGGAGGGCGCAAAATAACGCTCTTGCTCCGGGCGCATCAGAAGCTAGTTACGGCACTGGTTCAAACAAAATAGAGACTTGTTAAGAGTTTAAAAAAATATTCTCGAACATGGAATGAACTTCCAAATTCAGTATTTTCCAAGACTTATAAGCCGCAAATACTTGAGGTCAATGTTTACAGACTGCTTAAATCTAGTCTTCAATGTGATAGTTTCAACGTAGTTTCACTCGTTGAAATAAGATATTTTCATATTGTTATAATATATTAAGTAATTTCTAGTATCAAATAATAAGAAGGTACGCAGATTTCACATATCTTTTAAAATGCAACGTTTGTGAGTTGCCAGACTTAAATTATTTGAAAACATGGTCATCGACAAAATTACTATAAGTATGTAAAGACTAATAAAATGATTAAGAGAAGCAACTACATCAACAAAAAAAAATACTATTTATATTATTTTTTATTAAATATAATTACTTTACACATTTTACAAACAAATGTTTTTTTTTTTATATCGATAACGAAAATTTGAATCATATAATGAAAAAAAAAAATGTAATTAATTTTTTTTTTTCCAAAATTAACATTTGATTATATATTTCATAAAAATAGCTGTATATTAATAAATATAGAATTTAACAAGATGTGTACCGACAAAAACCCGCAAGTGCACACAATTGCTGTAACTCGGGTTGTTAATAATACTATGTATGATTATTGTATGCTTTATTACATAATTATGAACAATATTTATTAAATTAATCAATCGTTATATAATACATATATTATTACTAAATGAAAAAAAATGGCATATAATATAAACTTTTTAATTATGATCATGCCAAAGACACACCTTCGGCGGTAGTTTTATTAAAATAAAACGTGCAATATCGTCGCTAGAACTGCAATATCAAAAAAATCTGCCAGTTATTGATTTTCCCGCGTCAGGGTTAATACATCGCTGTGAGTTTGTTTTAATTCCATTATTTTTTCTGCTTTTGTGAATTTACCCAACTGCGCAATATTTTTGTTAACCTAGAAAAGCTATATTCGAACATTACGTAATTTGCTTTTACAACTTACAGCTAAGATTATTGATATTTTAAAATATGTATAAATTATGAAATTTGTAAAAGTACTTTTTCAGCTATTTTTTATTTTTTGGAATTATAATTTATTTTTCAGATCATTATAATTTTTACATCAATCCTGAACTTGATAAATATTACTTTTTCACAAAATATAGCATAAATTTTCAATAGTATTTTTTTATTTGTTCCTAAAATACCCAATAGACTTGTAAACAGCAAAATACTAGCAACATTTAACAAAAATTGATTCAAAAAATAATTACTATACTGATTGCCATAAGTAAATGAACACCCAGTAAACGTGGATAGATTTTAACGACATTTTCATGATACGTGCATTTTATTTTCACTGATATAATTGATGATCATTTTAGAATCTTTAACAATTAACTTTTTTTAATTATTGAAGAAAGGTTTAGGAATGGAGTTAAAAGAGGAGCAGATATACACCATATATATGACCAGATACTTGCGATGACAGGATTAGATATAAGGTTGAAAAAAGTAAAGCTAAAAGGAATAGATAAAATAGATAAAAATGACTTTGAGAAAATAAGAATTTATAAAAATTACCAAAAGAAATTATTGAGTACAAGCGATAAAAGAAAGCGAAGAGAAAAAATTAACCATGAATAACACAAGAGATGATAACTAAAATAGATAAAATAAAAAAACTTAAAACACAGAAGAAGGAAAAATATAGAAGTTTTAATACGGAACAAAGAAAAGAAACGAACAAAGCAAGAAAGCAATGGATTGATAAATGAATGTAGGGAGATTAAAAAAATTGGATAGAAAAAGTATGCACGATCTGGTGACCTAGTAAGTTACATCTTACCAATCACCAATATTACAATATATGCTGATGATACAACATTTTTAATATCTGCTGATAGTTTGGGTCAACTTTGTGTTAATGTTGAAGATACAGCTGCTCAGTTTCATCAATGGTGTGAAAAAAATATGTTAATGGTAATCATCAGCAAAACAGTTTGTATATATTTTCGTAACTCAAATGGCAACATTGGATTAACATTTGCAATGAACAATCTAAATATCTCTTTGGAAAATAAAACTAAGTTTTTAGGTTTAATAGTGGACAATCTTTTAAACTGGAACTAACACCTGGAACATGTATGTAAGAACACATTACTATGCAATATTTCAGTTGAAATCATCAGTAGACTTAACGGGTCTTCTTAATGCATATTATTCATTTATATATAGTCATATAGCATATAACGTCGTTCTTTGGGGAGCAGCATCTAACTGGCAAAGAGTCTTTATTGGGCAGAAAAAACATTTCCCAAAAATTCCAATTTTCACAAGTATCATATACGGCGTCACTGCTAATAGTACCTCATAACTCTTCTAAATTTGAAAAATTACCATATTACATGGGAGTTCTACTGTACAACAAACTACCTCTTCTGGCCCAACATATGAATCTCAAGGATTTTAAGACTTTTCTAAATCTTTTTTTACTAAAAAAATGTTTTTACTCTGTTCAGGACTATTTTAATGATTAATAATATATATTCTTGTTTTTTGTTTTAGCTTATATCTTGTGATATTTTTTGTAACTTTTATATTATGTATTTTGTAAATTTTAAACATTATGTATGTATGACATGTATGTCCATTTTTAAAATGGCCTAATACTAAATAAAATTATTATTAAAACTATTATTATAAAAGAATTAATGAAATAAACTGGGACAGAAAATCAAAAATAAGAGAAGGCAAAAGGGTAAAAGCATCATGATAAAAGAAGTGATGAAAGAAAGGGGATAGTAATGCATAGTGAGGATATTTGAAAAAAGTTACTTAAAGAAAGATAAAAGTTTAAGTGTGTATTATAGAAAGCATTTTACTGTTTGATGGAAGAAACTGATAGAAATTTAGGAAGTTTTGAAAGTAAAAGAAAAAGATTGAAAAATAAAAGATTGGTAAGTAATTTATATACGAGACAACAAGTTGCAATGAAGTTAAATGACAAAAAGACAGAGTGGTTTGAAATTAGAAAAGAAGTAAGACAGGGATGTTTATTATTACCGACGTTGTTCACTATGTATGGCAAAGAAAAGGTAGCGTAGTGCTGGAAAGGTAACAATAAAGTGAGTATAAGAAGAAAAAAAAAGAATCTATTTGATTTGCCAATAATATGATTGTGTTTGCAGAGAGCAATGTATAGACTGAGTATAAAGCAAGACAAAAGTTTTGAGAATTGTAGAAGAGGAAGAAATGGACGTGTTCGTAACGAAAATAAATTGGAGCAAGTAGAAAGATACTGAAATTACAGAAAATTGGAAAAACAAAAGAGAAATAAAGATACGCATATGAATGGGAAGCGTAGCGCAGTGGTCTAGGCATTCGACAGTTGCACTAAAGATTGTGGGTTTAGTCTCACAACGGAAATTATTTTCAAACCGTTTATACGTTCTTCCATTCCTCTTTTTACGTCTAAAACTATTCTCTGGTTTGTAGTAGATTAATAATCTTACCAGTGGTTTGGATGTAATTTGCAAAAAGGGATTGTAAATGTTTTGTATGGAGTGTGTTCCTATGTGAAACTTGGACGATAAGAAAAAAAAAAAGATAAAAAACACATAAAAACATTTGTACTGTGGTTCTGAAAGAGATTAATGAGTATTAAGTAATCAGACAAGATTTTGAAGTGTTAAGAAGAGCAAAAGATTTTCTCCTTAGTAGTAGGAACAATTATAAAAAAGAAAAGGAAAGATTGGGCATGCATTGAGAAATGATTTTTGTTTATTGAAGGTTGCAAAAATGAAATGGTAAATGCAAATCCGAAAAAAAAAAAAGATGCATGATGATTGATGTTCTGAAGCAAATCCAAAAGAGTTAGCCTCATAAACTATATGATTTATACTGATTTAATAAATAAAATCTTTATCTAAAAAATAAATAAATATATTTATTTTATTTGTCTTATTTTAAAAATCTGGAATTCCACAATTCTTTTCTACGGGAGAAATTTTATCAATATTTTTTAGTTGTTTTTTAATACTTACTGTCTCTTAGAATTGAAAACTTATTAATTAAGTAATCTCATACCTGCGTAGGTTTGATATAATTAAATAGTTACAATTCCTCTTTAATTAATGTAATATATTCTTACAATAGCTTTAACAATAACATTAACAATATTATAAATTATACCTGCTATCATTAGTGAGCGTGGCGCAGTGGTCCATGCATCCGGCTGCTGTACCCAAAATCGTGGGTTCGATTCCCATATACCGTGATAAACTTTTCACATGTCTATACGCTCTCACACTCCCCAACCCACCTTGCCAGCGTAGGGTTTTACGGCTAAAAACCTTCTCTGAAGGAGTGATGAAATCTCTCCAGTGGTTTAGAATCCACTTAAAACTGTAGATCCCTTGTAATGTAAGTTGCCAGCATTACAAGCAGAGAAGAAACTATGCGCCAGCAGAGGCGTTTCAATGGCTGACGACGACAATGACGGTACCTGCTACCAAGCACATGTTGGTGGGTGAATAATGATGAATGTATTTTTTTAGATATTTTGGGAAATAATTAACTGCATAACTACAAGTGTACATATTTAACAAATTGGCAGAAGTGTCAGTACAATAACTCGATGTTGGCGTAGATGGATTGAAAGACAAGAACAACAGCGGAGATTACAACCTGGACGCTCTAGAAGCACTACAGAGCGTGAAGAACGGCTTGTCGCTCTCCGGGACCAATTTTCAACAACAAAAGCAGTTGCAGAAGTCTGGAAAGACTTAACTATCCAAGAAATCTCTGTTTGACCAGTTTATCTAAGAATTCAATAATTTATGGTGCCATCTGGAATGGTGCAATGAGAAACTGCAATAGATCAATCAATAGAAGCAAGTTATCTTTGGCAATAAATTGAGGCTTTGTTTGTATGCCTACAATAATTAAATGTTGCTGAGAAGAACAAAAAAACAATCGCTTATAAAAGTAAATTTCCTTTAGTGTTTATTCCAGAAACATTAAACGCAAATTGCTACATTAACCAGGTTCTAGATCCAACATTAATGCTCTATCTGAGAAGGCTAGAAACTCCATTTATTAACAGGATACTAAAGCTGCATACAGCTAGGGCCACTATGGAATTCCTGAAATTAGTTAATGTTAATTTACTTTGAAAGCCTTCTCGTTCTCCAGACTCTGGGATACACTCGTTGGACAACTGGGCCTTTTTTACCCACTCACTTTATCTGATATTTGGATGACAAGTATTTAGAAAATTTAATATTTAATTCTTCAGTCTGAGATTGACAATTTGATTTTTAGCATTGAGCTACAGGTTCTTAGTGTTCTTTTACTTTTGGCGGCCAGTATATTTATAGATTTTTAAGGTTTGCAGCAAAGTTTTATTGTTATTATCAAATGTTTCCAAACTATTACAATTTATTGAACTTAAACAGGTTTACAAAAACAATATACAAATTTTAAAAAAACATATTTTCTGCAGTTTATGTATTGTCTGCTGATTTTATAAATTCAGTATATTGCTGATTACTTTTATTTTATAGTTTGCTATAATAATAATGATATTTATTATATTTTTATAATATATATTTTCACAAGTTTTTTTTTAATAGGAAGTTACAGGTAGATTGGTAGCTGCAAAATTTGATTTGGTGATTAATAGTTATCTTCTGTATTTTGAAAATTCCAATTAATATCTTGAACAACAAACAAGCATATTCTAGACTGACGACTTTAATTTAATTAATTTAAGGTATTGGTTATGATAGAATATTTCTTAAACTAAATCTTTCCAATAAGACTATTTTTGTAATTGGCATATACCATTCTCCAAATAAGGCAACTCTAACTTTTTTTATGACCTTACTGAAAGTTTTCAACGTAATCATAGAAAAATTGAAATATTTTTGTTTTAATGTACATAATAATGAATGGTTAAGTTACACATCTTTTACAACACTATTCGGACAACAAGTTCTCTCATAATCTTACCCAACTTATTCAGCAACCAACATACTTTCTTAGTGATGGACTTATTGGTGAACCAACATTATTAGATTTGTATCTTTTAACTATTCCAGAGATTACAACAACTACTGTTAAAGCTGCTTTAGGAAATTCTGATCATTTACTTATTACTTCTCTTCCTGTTACTACCAAACGTAAACCGCGCCTTGACTATCATTATTCTAAGATAATAATAATTTCGATTTTATTATTCATTGCTTATATTCTAATAATCCACATATTGCAGCAGAAAACTATATAAAAGGTCGTTAAAAAAAATTTCCCAATTTCTGTTATTAAACCAAAACAAAAACACACAGATAAGATTGTCAAAAAAAAACAATCAAATTTCTCAGCTTTTCATAAACAACATTTTTTTTTGTAAAATAATAAATTCATTGCAAGGTAGTACAAAATCTTTAAGACAAGTCTGATTCTTCAAATTAAAGACCAACTGCATTATTGTCCAATTTTTGAAAAATATATTAATTTTCACATTGTCAACTTATCAGAACAAAATAACTTTATCTCAGATACTCAATATGGATTTTGATCAAAAAGTTTGAGAACAGATCTTCTGATTTATGTTAGTCACAAATGGAATTCCATTTTAAACAGACATAGAAAAAATCCTAATCTTATCAACAAGCTCCTTTGTATAAGTCTTGATCATAAATCTATAAATCTTATCAATAGTTTTTTTGACAATAGAAAAATTATAGTTAGAAAAGTTCTGCTCTTTATTTTTAATTTCTATTAATAAATTTCTTGAAATTTTCTAGGTTAGAATCTGCAGCATCTATAAACATAGACCTCAAAACAATATTAGAATGAGGCGTACCCAACATGATCAATTTTAACTCTAATATAACTCAAAACTTCTCACTGTTTCAAATTTAAAATCCGAGGTACCTCATCAGTACCAAATATTAAACTAAACAACAAATCCATATCTAAATCTTCTTCAATTTGTCTTCTAGGGGTTACATTTTAAATAATCTTTGCTGAAACGACCATGATTGTTGACATAAAAAAATTATATTCGTCCTTGTATTGAATATTGTTCCTAATTATGGGGAGAAGCAACGGAAACTACGCTATCTCTTCTAAACTCTACTAAAAAAAGAAGCTATTCGGATCATTGCCGATCCAAAATTGACTAATGACTTAGATAGTTTACAACACAGGCGTAGTGTTGCAGATCACAAAGCATATTGCTATCTAAACAAATATTTACTTCTAGAACAAGGCTTGCTAGGAATTCTAACAAATATTTACTGACAATTTACAGATGTAGGAACGAAACTTTTAAGAAAGATTTCTTCTAAATTCAGTATTTTCCAAAACTTATAAGCCACAAAAATACTCAAGGTCAATGTTCACAGACTGCTTAAATCTAGTCTTAGATGTGATAGTTAAGCAAGTGTAGTATTTTTATGTCATTGTAAATACCACATATTGAAATTAAAAAAAAAATAAGAACAGATTGGCCGGTATAATAGGCAACTTAATATACACTAAAATTATATTTGCTCTGTTACACTCACGTCTTTGCCCGTTTTAGCATCCTTCATTCGCGCTTACATTTCATACATTTCATGGGCCACGCTATTCTGGGATTACTAAACGTTTCATTACGCAAGAATTTAAGAATATATATGTACTAAGTTCTGCTTTATAATACAATTAGAAATAGTTTATAGTATGCAATGTTTCGATAAAAAGTCGATTTTGAAAACTTATACCGCATAAGGCCCTACAACCATATATAATAGAGAAAATCTAAAAAAATATATAATAGAGAAAATAATTTAATAAACCAACATTATATAATAACTCTTATAAACAATCAAACTGTTAAGAAATATCAATGTTCTAATAAATTGATATAGTTTGATAATCATAAATAAAAAGAAAATGTTAACCATTATTCGCTTTTGCCTGCAAACTAGGTTAAATATATAACTTAATTCGCTTTTAATTGTTTTAGATGGAAGACAGGTTATGAACTGCATTCCACAGTATCCAACTGCATAGGGGTACGGAAAAAAAAAAGAGAACCTGTGGTATTAGTTAGTACTTGTAAACCGGCATGAGGCAAGCATGCATTAATGATGGGATAATTGTGTTCCGCCATGTTTGGGATCTATCTTTGAAAAGTACAAAGCAATGTATTTACTGTAGTTTATTTAAAAAATATATTATTAAAATATATTCGCGGTATAACCATCTGAACTTTTTTTTAATTTAGTAGTAATATATAATTAGTAATAAGTAAATCCAAGATGTATTATAAATAATGAAATATGTATGTATGTATGTATGTATATTACTATGTATTGTGTTAGGTGATATTGCCTGAGTACGCCGCTACTAAAATTCTCCATGGACTCAAGAACCACCCTAAAGGATTTCATTAAGGATAATTAAAAAGTATGTATTCATTTAATAATTGTTAATTAACTAATGTCGCGTGCAATGAGAGAATGATGTAGCGGCGAGCAAATTATTCCAGTGATTTCATTATATGTTCCATTGTGTTCTCGATGTCGTTGTTTGCATCTGAAGAGGTTTCGGACCCGAAAAAGTCGACGCATAAATCATTAAAAGTCTAGACTATCTTCGTATGTGTGAGTGCGCGCGATGACGGTGTTTTTACCGGCTGAAGGTCGCCGCCGCTTTTATTTTTTGCATCAAAATGAGTTTGTTGTTTAGCATATTTCACGATTTTATTATTTTTAATTACCTAAAATTATGTTGAAAGAGTAGGGGCATTTTGAAAGTAACGTGCAGCCCTACAAACCCGTTGCATCACAATGTGGACAGGTGGTAAAGTGCACATCTCTCCACCTGCCGTCTGTCATTCCTTTTTACTTTGCTTTTTTATCTGCTTGTAAAATCCATTATAAGATGCGATAGCCGGTTGAACTCTCGGTTGCTTCTTACTCGTCAATCTGCCGGATATTCCTATATCCGGTTGACAACCTGTGCATGTGTGTAAGGTTTTTTTTTCAACAGTTCATTCGCCAAAAATTATATATGTATGCTCTGAGTATTTTTACGCATGCTGCGTTGTGCACGCGTACCAGCCTTCACACATATTAATCGTTTTATGGCATTATTCTGCAGATGTTATTTTCTTTGAACAATGTTAATAGCGCATTCTAAATTTGTATATGGCCTTGTAGTCGAATGCGATTCGCGACCTTGCAGATCAGAAACAAATAAACATATTCGTCGGTGCATCATCGCGTCGTTGCAATCAGTTTCTTTGTTGGAAGTGTTATTAAGTCAATAACAAACAAGCGACTCGTTTTTTGACAATATATTTTGCAATCACTGTAATTAAAAATTCTTTACCTAAAATTAAATAAGTTAATAAATACATATTTAAAAGCCTATGAAACTGGTATACTAATTAATTATGAATAAGCAAACTTTTGCGAAGCCGAGTTCAAGAATTGCGGACAAAAACAATTCTTTTACATAAATTATTTTTTATATTTTTAGTCGATTTCTGTGTCAAATCCTGAATGAATCAATGCAGTTCATAATATGAATATTATCTGACTATCGAATCGGGCTAAAACAAATATCTGAGGCACTGAATTTTTTTTTTATAAAATTGTCGATCACATTGTTTACAACAGTTTTGACATAAAACAAAATTCAGCAAAATTGATTGCCAAAAGCCCAAACGAGACCAGAACAAGGAAAGAACCGTCGTGCTAAATCTGTGCTAATTTTAAAGACGATGATGACTTTTTAAGCCGCATTGTTACCATGCATAAAACTGAAATTTACTACTACCCAGAAACAAAGCAGCAATCAATAGAGTTCTAAAGCCGAAGAAGTTCTGCGTTCCAATATCTGCTGGAAAAGGTTTTGCCTCTGTTTTTTTGGGATTATATGCGACATTTTAATGTCTGCCCAAACATCGGAGTGCTGCAAACATTACTTTTCTACCTTTTATACTTAATATACTATTTTCAATTTTTTTGTGTATATTAAGTTAATTTACATTGATATTTGTTTTTCTATAGATTTATTTATTGATTTAATCTTAATTTTCTAACTAAGTTTTTAAAAATTAAAATAAAGTGTGGTTGTATAAAACGCAAAATAATAATTTTAAAATTAATGATAATGTTATTTTTTGAGGACATATTTATTTAAAAAAAACGTGTATTTGTTTCACAGAAATATTGAACGAAAAATAGGACATGGAATTTCCTTTCTTTATCGTCACAAAGCTGGCGCCAAATCAAACAAACTTATTATAAATATACACACTATAAAAACTCCATTGCAAGTAATATAGACACACACTTTCGTTTTTTATGTGGAATCAAATTACTATA
Organism: Tachinus rufipes; assembly: GCA_963932245.1. Classification (NCBI taxonomy): domain Eukaryota; kingdom Metazoa; phylum Arthropoda; class Insecta; order Coleoptera; family Staphylinidae; genus Tachinus; species Tachinus rufipes. The sequence goes on from OZ010744.1 coordinate 58,972,124, forward strand.
AAACAATAGTATTTTTTATGAATGCATTCAATTTATTTAGTTACTTCTTCTGTAATATCTATGATTATATCTATGAAGATTTTTTCAAAGAATGAATATTGGATGCTTTAGAAATGATTATAAATTTGTATAATTGATGTGTTACTGTTATCTTTATAACTAACCTATGTTATTTTATTGTAATTACATTTATTATTTGCTCAAATACGTTATTAGTGATTACATTAAAGTAAATAATATCAATTAATTTTAATCGTTAATTAATTAAATTTTAGGTTATATAGAAACTCATAAATTTTACTGTTTTGTCACAAAAAATCAAGTGGACTGAAAACATTTTAAAATTTTTGCGTTTTATAAGTAACCATTTTTATGACCAATGTAAAATTCTGTAGATTAGTAGTCAATGTACAAAATAAAATAACGGAAAATTACTTCTTTTGGTTATAAATTATGATTTATAATTCAAACAAAATTGACAAAAATGATTACGACTTTTGTGTACATGTAATTTAAATTTATTAAACATTATAATATTAGGCAAACATTTTACTTATATTTGCAACGTTTGTCATTTTGTTTTAAAAACAAAGTGACAGTATTTTTATCTGAGACACTACAAATGTGTGAGGCTTAATTTTTTTTTGTCAAATTTTTATGAGCGCCAAGCGGAATTATGTTCGAATACCAAAAACATAACATTGTTAAATTTTGGTGCCGATAGATTAAGTCTAAATAGTGCCGCAAACGCAAAGACTACCAAAGAAAAGGTAAACTATCGGTTGTAAAAATTTACGCAGAATACCAAAACCAGTAGTGTAGATACAACAACCCAAGATGTAATGAGTTTCAAGCACAGATTTACAGTGATTTTGATATCTTGATTCTTTTCCATCAGATAAGTTTTTTAGCTTGCACCGTTTTGTTGTAAAGATCTCAAAATAGTTTAGTATAAATTAGTGTGTTAATCAAAAATAAAGTTAGGAAAAAAGCAGAACCTTTAGGAACACCAGCATTTATGATTACCCCAAAATCATAAATGCTATTGTCAAGAAAAGTATTGATAAAATTTACAGATTTGTAATCAAGACTTATACAATGGAGCTTGTTGATAAGATTAGAACGCCATACTAATCAAATGCTTTGGAAGATTATATCCATGTTTATCTAAAGTAGAATTCCATTTGTGACAAACACAAGTCAAAAGATTTATTGTTGTTTTGATTAAAACCATATTGACTATCCGAGATAAAGTTATGTTGTTTTAAGAATTTGACAACATCCACTGGTGCAAAATGTATTCTACTGTAGACACATGAGCATAGAAATGTTGAATTTTTTTATTTGTAACCTTTGAAAAACATTTTATGAGATTAAATTATTTCAGACAAATCCTCCCTCTTTTTGCGGAATGTTCTTTGTCTTAATTACATTAAGTAAAAACCGCCATTTATTAATACTTTTTCTATCTGCTTAATCTGTTTTTTTTTTCTTTTTGTACGATTGTATGTAATTCATAATCATTTTAATCATAATAATTTCAATGTAATTTTTCATCTCTCTGTACATCAGTTTGTGATGTAACGTCCCATATAGAAGGTTTATTATGATAGATTCTAAACTAGAGCCAATAAAGTTAGCAAAAGCAAATAGAAAGTAAAAAAAAGTAAGGTATTTGATCGTTAAATAAAATAAAAAACTTTCTTTAATTACAGGTTTCCAACATTCTTATTGGTACAAGAAGTTTAGAGATGATACTTTACTAATTGAAGTTAAAGATTGCTCGCAAAACAGTAAAATGCAAAAACGCACATCTTTGGAAGATATTACAGTAATAGTTGAACCGCATAAATCTTTAAATATTTTTAAATGCAGTAACTTCATTCACTGCTGCTAAAGAATGTAAACAAGAACTGGGGTTGTGAAGCGTCGTTGGCTGCAAAATTAATTACTGTTCAATCTAGACTAAAGTCACAATAAGTAAGGTAAATCAATAAAAACTACTAAAGATGATAGCTTGTATTGTAAATCAACTAAAACGACGACTCAAGCCAACTCAAAGTCTCAACAAACTAAAACTTAATCTGATTTAAAGCTTGCAAAAATGGCAGTTCAATCTAGGCTACTGCCAGCCAAGATGTAACTTTTAAGAATCTTGCGATTATAGACCCAAATGTTCAAAGTTATCAAAGGCGATAGAATTTTAGTTTTTAATTATGTTCTTGTGATTATTAAAGAAGTTACAGTTGTGAGAAAAGAAAGATAAAAACATGGAATAATTTAAATTAAATTTACGTGTTAAAACAGTTATTATAATAAATTAGTTTTAGTTAAAAGAAGTGGGAAGTGGGTGCCCCACCCTTTTTCTTTCATCATTTCTAACATTATTTTTCCTTCTTTATTTTCTTGACTGTTTTTGATTTTCTTTTTTGATATGGAGTTAAATATAAATAAAACAGATGAACAAGGAGAATATACTTATGTAGGATCAAATAGCTAACTAGTAATTGACTACAAGTTAGTAAATGAACAAGCGTGGTAAGAAATTTAAAGTGGGAAAAAGAGTGGAATCAGATCACCAGCCATTTAACAATTAATACAATAAATAAAACAAACGAAAGAAACGAAACCATAACAAAAGTAGTATGCTAAGAGAATAAAATAACCTACAGACAGAAAGAAAGAAATAGAAATAAAAACAATAAGATCAGAAGAAGAAACATGGAAAAATATCAACAAAAAAAAAATACAGCATAAAACAAGAGGAAACCAAACAATTACTATAGAAAAATGACAAGAACATTTTCAACACTATTTGATAAAACTGACAGGAAATAAGAAGATCTTCCTATTTAAAATAAAGTCAAGAACTAACTTGCAGCCAAAAAAATCGCAATAGAAACAATACAAAGGCAAATAGAAAAACTAAAGAAATCAAAGACGCCAGGTGTGGATGGTTTTCATAATAAAGCATAAAGGTATACAAACAAAAATGAGCTAGTTGAACTTTAAAGAAATAACATTAATTAATACGTCATAGAAGATATACGCTACGGCGCTAGAATGAACAGTCAGAGATAAAAAAAGTACTGCCAGATGAGCAAGCAGGGTTTAGAAAACGGAAGTTAAGTCTTGCACAAACAGTTGAAGTGGTAGTGCGTACAATTAAAGTAAGGTTGTTAGCATACGCAAATGATTATGGCAAAAAAAGCAAAAGAAATGATTAGATGCTTGGAAAAATATTTAAAAAAAAAATAACGTTAAAAGTGAATGTTGATACAATAAAAATTATAATGTTTAATAAGAAAGAGGAAGACATAAGATAGAAGATTGGAAATGGGAGGGAAAAATTTCAAAGAAGTAAAATCATTCAAATATTTAGAATATGTATTCAGTGCAAATAACGGCAAAAATAAACACATGCAAAAGGTAGCAAAAAAGACAAACAAAGTGGTAAGACAAGTGTGGGAAATGGGTAAAAGATCGTTTGAATGTATAAAAATTAGGAAGACATTGTTTGATAGTCTAGTTAAAAGTTAATACTTTATGGGTCGGAAATTTGGGGGTGAAAAGAACAAAATAAATTAAAAGCTATACAGGCAAAATACTGGAGATTGGTACTGGGAGTAAATAAGAAAACGCAGCATAAGTGTAGAGATAAAATAAAAGCAGAAGCAGAAAAAAAAGCGGCAAGAAGAAAGATTGAGAGAAAAAATGAATGTAAAATTTTGCAAGAATGTCTGAAAGAAAAAATGAATAAAAAATAATAGAATAGAAGTAGAGAAAAAAAAATTATAATGGAAAGGGATATGAACCAGAAATAGTGGAAGAGTATAGAAAGAAATAACAATGCGTAATAGGAGCATAGATATAAAAGAGTGAAGAACAAGAGTGAATGAATTGAGGTAAAACAAAAAATATGCAACTGTTAACAAAAATAATATCCCAAAATACCTTGATAATTCAAAGTACACAAGAACAGAAAAAATGATAGTAGCAAAACTTTAATGTCGAAATAAAAAAAAGTTTGCAAATTTTGTATGAACAAAGAAAGCAAATTGTATAGAATGTGTGAAGAAGTCAATAAAACAACAAGAACATATGTTAATAAAATGTATTGAGATGAGAGAAAAACAAATGGAAAGAAAAAATGTGATGAAAGAAGATGGCAGAGGAATAGTATGGATTAAAAGAGTTATTAAGAAAAGAAAGGAAGTTGAAGATTGTAAAGTTTAAATTGTAATTTTATAATGTTGATTACGTAGTGCAATTTTTTAAGAAAATAAACTATTATTATTATAATGCAAATTACAGTTTTTTAAGAAATTGATTAGAACTTTAGAAGCAGTGGCTGTTCAACTACGTTTCTTTTTTTTTACTAATTCTTTGCTTAATTTATATTTTGCTAAAACTTGATTAACTTCAACAATTTTTGTCTTTAATATTGCTTATAAGTGATTTTAATGTCCATAACCACATGTGTGGTCATTATCTTGGTCAACCACTAAAAACCACTTGTCTGCAACATTGCAACATTAATGTTGTCCAATTGAGGCAAGAAAAAGTTGGCAATCATGTTTTTGTACCGCTCCACCGTTGACTGTAACGTTCCGACAATCATCATTTTTAAAGACATATGGACCAATGATTCCACAGGTCTACAAAGCGCACCAAACGGGTAATTTTTTTCAGGATGTAATGGTGTTTCAACAATGGTTTGTGGATTATTATCGCTCCAAATGCGACAATTTTGTTTTTTGACATAGTCATTTAACCAAAAGTGTGCTTCATCACTGAACAAAATTTTCAATAATATGATATGTTTTCCTCAGCCCATTTATCAAATGTACGGCGCAAACAATGATCGTGTGGCTTCAATTCCTGTACAAGTTAAATCTTGTAAGCTTGTAAACCAAGATATTTTTGCAAAATTTTTATAAACTGGCTGGACACAAGTTTAATTGTTGAGCACGATGACAAATTGACACATTTGGACCAACATTAACACTACGCTGCACACTATTAATTGCTTCTTGTGTGCGCATTGTACGACGCCTCACTGGATGCTTATTATTGTTTAGATTAAACGTATTGCTAAAACCATGCACAGTTTCTCAAATTAATCGCTTTGATAGACAATTATAAGCACCATACAATGCACGTAAAGCCCGATGAGTTTCTCAAACCGAACCATGTTTTTCAAAATAAGTTTGAACAATTTGCAAATGTTGTTCCGGCGTGGGTTTATTCATGATCAATTTCCAAACCAATCTAACCTCAAAACCAACTAAAAACTGTCAAATCTCTAAAAAAAAAACACTCTTTATAAGTCACTAGAAAGAATTACCAATAAGCAACTTACTTGGTTATTAGATTCAAGAGGTTTATTCTACGATTAGCCACCTTATTTGGTTAAACACAGCAGTTAAAAATATTTTTTTTTACATTGCATAAGCGTATGAAATAACAATGTTTTACACACGCTTCCTTTGTGGACAATTTTCGGAAGTTTTACATTGTTTATACATAGTTTTTGTAACTTTCCATTCATTTAAGATATGTGTAGGTAATAACAAATTTGTATCTTTTAAAATTCTATTTTAAGCATGAAATTATTTATAATAGTTGTATGTGTGTTGAATTCGTAGCTAACTGGGCTAATAACATCGGATTTACTTTTTTGCCAGCAAAAAGTTGCTTATTTATTTTTGTAGAAAACACACACGGTAATTTTTTAATTTTTCTTGGAGAAAACTATTTTTGCTCTGAAAATTGTTTGTTTTCGTAATCTTATATTTGACTGGGCTCTGACTTGACGTTTTCATTTAATAGCTCTGAGAACAAAATGTGTTCTAGCGTTAAACTCAGACTGTTAAGTAGAAAAATATGGGGAGCAAATTGGAAAACTATGTTTTTTCCGTTTTAATGCGTTTGAAATTGGATTATGGTTTAGTAGCTTTGTCCACACTATGAATTGTGGATCTTGTACAGTGTTTAGCAACCATCTTTTTGTCTTCGACGTAAGATCTTGACTGTCAGGTAGTCTTCAAAACTTAAAGCAAAACATCCAAAGTTTCCTGTTGTGCATGATAATGGTATTAGTGGTTTATAGAACAATAGGTTACGTTAATGTAAAAAATTGCACTATATTTTGAAAACTGGATTTCCAACTTCCAGAGGTCTATAAATTGAATAAAAAAATAAACAAGGCATCAATTCAAGGTTTGTAAATGCCATTTGAATTGTTTGCTCAAAACTATACGATGAGCTAAGTATTATCTAATAAGTTAAGTAAAACAATTCAATGATTTGGAAATAAAGTCAATTCTGTTGTGCACTCTAATTTGTAAAATAATATACTATACAAACAGCACAAAACAAAATTAAAATACAGTGTAAGTTATAAAGTATATCTAAGACAGATTTTTTTTCTGTATAAGTTTTTTAATGTATTAAATTCAAATAAAAGTTTTTTTTCCACTACTCCTGAAATATTGTTGAACGAGCGCTAGTTACGACGAGTAAACAAATTGAATACAAAATTTGTTGACGTTGGAAAATTATTTATCTGATTTATGTCATAATGACTCTTTTTGCTATTGTTCAAATGCAATAAAATAATAGTAGTCAAAATCAATACTTTATTTTATTTTTTTACTCCATATCAAAACTGGTAAAAAGGTGTAATTATGACATTTTAATATAAGATTGCAAAATACTTATTTATTTATATATATTTTTATTTTTAAAATGTATAAAATACAACATCCTAAAGAAAAAACTATATTTTGAAAATGCACCGATTTAATTATATTGCTAATTTATTAATTATTTTTTATTATTAAAATTTGCATATATCTCAAATTATGACCGACAGCTATATAAATGCATGCACAACCTTGTAATCAAGTAAAAAATTATGATTCCCAAAAATGTAAAAAAGTTCCATACTATTATAAAGTTTAGTTCCATTTGACGGCATAATAATATCGACAATCATATTCCCAGAAACATACAACTTTTATATTCCTTTTCATAGATATTTGTGTGTATATAATTCTATGGTAATTATCCTTCTTAATTGGTTAATTACATATGAAACGTATTTACAGTTTGTTTATTTATATGTAGTTTTGTTCGTTGTGTGAACCGTATATGAACATGCTTCCTTGTGAATATGTTTTCTTTAATTAATAAACAGTGTTGTTAGATTTTTGGTTGAAATATTTTCAATAGACCAACCATATAGATGTCAACTGCTAACCCATTCTGATAATTAAAAAAAACATTGAATATATACTTATTTCTAAATTTTTCATCTTTAGTTCTGTAGGTCAGATTAATGATAATACCAACCGAAACAAGATAATAATTTATAATAAAAAATATAATACATATTTGTTTAAACATTTTTAATTATTATAATTGTTGGTTTTTAAAACAATAGGTCTGTTCCAACATACGATTTGGACAGTTTGCAAACCGTCCAAACTGTGCACACAAACAAATATTTGTCATCCTTATGCAATCTTTTATACACAGTAATTTGTTTGTGTGCATAGTTTGAATGGTTTGCAAACTGTCCAAATCGTATGTTGGAACAGACCTTATGACTATTCTTGATTAAATTTTTGCACAATTTTTGTCAAATAATGAATATTTATAATATAAACGTTTTATCCTTTGTTATGGATCAAATGATATTTAGACATTGGCGCAACTTCTAACAGCCATAGTTTGATGGAATTCTAATCACAAATGATAATATTTATTTTATTTATTGCAATTATATGCAAATAGCATAAATGAAATAAGTACTAATGGTGAGTTGCACCAACAATAGTAGGTCAAAATGGAAGGTTAATTAACAAGTAAAAATTAATTGATCACGACCATAATCACAACCCGCCGATTTTATAAATTAGTGCGTCTAACCTTAAAATATTATTCAATTAATCTGTTTATAAGCTTTATTTAATCAATAAAGCCCAAGTTAATCTTAATTTTTTTAATAATATTATATAAGAAATACAAAACAATTAAATAACTTGTTGTTGATTTGATATTTTGTTATGTTTTATTTAATTTTGATCACAATATGTTTACGAGTTGAACAATTGACCAATCAGAGCTCCGAATGTAAAATTGCATTGGTGCAATTGAAATATTACACGATTGCAACGACCGTTCAAATCGATTGATCTAAATCAATTGTGACGCAAAAAATGTTTGCAGATTTCAAAAATTCTTTTTTTTTCAAATTTCTTTCTAGATACGGCTCTGTATTATGTATTAGTCTGTCAAAATTTAATGCCGGCCAGAGAAGGGTGAATGACATTTGGGCATTGATAATTTTAGAAAACCACGACACTTATAAATGTATAATAGCCGCTAAAAGTAAAACATAACCAAGAATTTGTAGCTCAATTTTTATTAAAATTTTAGATAATATGTAAATTATTTACACTAGATAAATATAGAAAAAAAAATTAAAAAAGTATTGTACAGCTACGAGCTGTCTTTCCACACCCAATCTCCATCTTTTTTCTATCTAGCGCACTGTCTTTGTTTAGTCTTCGGGTTCTCATAGCTAGTCTCATGCCTTCCTTTCATGACCGTTGTAGCCGCCCTTATTTTTTAAATATATGTTGATCCCACCATACTGTATTAAAACAACCCAGAACTTGCGACTGTTTTTAATACGGACTTTGACCATCATAGGTGATAATAGCACCTAAATATTTAAACTGTTGAACCTGCTGAATTTGAACCTTGTTTTCCACTAAAATGGCAAAATTAGCTTGAGAGTTCTGAATTCTGTTTTGATGAAGTTAATTTTTAGCCTCTATTCCGTTATACTCTCTGTTTAGGCGTTGCAGCATAAATTCTAGGTCAAAAGCATCCTGAGTTATTATCACCTGATCATATGCAAAGTTCAGATTGAAGAAACATGTATTTTTGATTAAAATTCCAATGCTACTGCAAGACCTCTTCCATCTTGATAACAGTTTTCTGCTATAAATTTAAAAGCAACGGTGGTAGGCAGCAGCCCTGTCTTAAACCTTTATTTGAACTAATAAATGTAGATATGTCATCCCTAACAAACGTTTTGTTGTCCCGATATATTAGTTATGTTGCATTTAATAAAAGCCTATCTACTTCTAGCATTTCCAAAGTATTCTATAGTCTACATCTTAAGATTGAGTTGATGCCGAAAATGTCTTCTTTTCCACAAATGTTTGTTTTTAACTAGTTGTTGTATTGTAAATAAACTATTAACGCATGATTGACCAGAAGTAATCCTACTTTGGTTTTAATCTTTCTAGTGATATTAGTTTGCAGTGTATTTTTTATTATCTTACCAAACAATCTACTTAAAAAACTTGTCATTTGTCATTGATAGATTTTTTTTCACTACTTTTTTATGTAGTGATATAATAATAAATCGTTTAATAAGTTTATAATACAAAAAAGTACTTCTGTAACTCACTGTTTTTTTATTTATTTATTCAATTTCCTTTCTACCTTTCGGTGTAAGGCGACTGATTTTAATATGTTTTGTAACATCTAATTGTAATGTATGTTAATTAATTTAAGTATGCATGTAAATAGTATTAAGTTTGACACTCACGCCCGCTTTAATGTATATACATCAAATGTAATGTACTTGGCTTAAGTAAAATAAAGATATTATTATTATTATACAATTTTTTTTCCATTTGTCCAGCAAAATACTTTTGTATAAGCAGCAGTTGATAAGGTTGGTTAGGTGTTTCTATAGTACAGGGTCTCCGTATGTTATTTGGTTCTGCCGGGATTTTTAAGCTATTAACGGCATTTTGTACTAGGCATTAATCTGCACTGTTTCTTTCTGTTTTAGTTTTGTGCTTGCGTCGTTAGTGTTTTGTCGTCCATTTTTGGCTATCAATCACTTTTGTTGTTTTTTTAGAGTATAATTTTAAAACACGCCTAACTTTTGTAGGTTGCGAGCTGCCTAAATATCCGTCGATCTCCACACATTTATTGTTCCAGGTTTGGTTTTTCTTCTGTGCAATCATCCGCTTTACTGTTCTGAGTCTTGTATTCTTGTCTTGTTTTGTCACATCTTTCCAATAGCCAGTTATTGTAGGTTATCTGTTTCTTCTTTATTGGTTGCTTAATCTTTTCGTAATTATGGAATGCCCGTTCGATCAGTTTTAGCCCCGTGCAATTTCTATGTGTTTCCATATCTTAAAAAGTGGCTTGGTGGAAAGAGATTTGCAAACAATAATAAAGTCAATGAAGCTATAAATTACTATTTTGAGGCTCTCGACAAATTTATCTATCATATATTTTGCATAACGGCCTTAGAACATTGTTGGTACAAGTTTGTAGACCTAAATAGAGATTATGTTAAAAAATAAACACAAACCAACTCAAACATGTTTTCTTTTCAAGTTCAGGCCCGGAGTATTTCACTCCGCCCTTGTACCTTCATGTTGTTACACGACAATAACGAGTTATTAGAAGTGCAAAAATTTCACTTGTTAAAAGCAACCCCAACAACTTGTTGAATATAACTACCAAGCATTATAAAATAGCCTAGAATGTACGTTTTTTTGTTTTAAAGAAAATTCAGAAATAATTAACTGCCATGAAAAAGCAAGTTATTTAAAGAATGTTTTGATTTTTTTAATATTGATAATATACCACATTATACAGTTTATTCAACTCTACAGGTATTAGAGCGCTCAGTTGAACAATGGATCATATGATTGAAATTGAATATTGATGATTGAAACGTCAAACGTGGGAAGAGTTCAAACGCAATAAAATCCTGACTTACCAAAATTCTACTTTTTACAGATAAAACAACATTTACCCGTGACGCCATTACTAATACTCACAACTAGCATGTATGTAAAATCCCCACGCAACAGATGAAAGTAATTTTCAATATAACTTTTTGGTAAACGTGTCTTGTGGAATGGTAGATAGTTATTAAATTTTTATTTGAAAAATTGTTTTACAGGACAACTACTTATTTTACAAAATGAATTACACGGACTACTAGAGGATGTTCTGTTTCCAGTGCGTTGGATTAGTAGCAATAGTCATATTAATTGGCTTCTATGCTCTCTAGACTTCACAGTACTAGATTATTGTTTATGAGGCTGGTTCAAAGATGAAGTGTATAATAAATTAAAAGTGGACACTTGAGATTCATGATTATTAAAACGTTTATGTTTGTTTTTTTTTAATTTCTAATTACGCTAACTTGGAAACAAATAAAAATTGGATAACAACATTTGAGTTTTTTTACATACTTTCACGTGTACAATACACTCCTGGAGTTTGGTCTGCTTCCTTGTATATATAATGATACCATCTCTCTAAATTATATTGCAAACTAACTGTTAAATACTTTGCAGAAGGTTAAAGTTGCAAATCTTATTGTCATCTTAACAAATATTTACCCGTAGTACAGGTTTGCTAGAAATTCTAACAATTATTTATTAAAACAAGCATTTATTAGATAAATTTAAATTTGCTAACATTTTAAAAGATCATAAATTATTACTCTTAGATTTTAGGACAATATTTCATATTTTATAATTGGAATTCCGTAATCTGATTTGGCTTAGTTAGCATGTACATAATAGACAATTATGGGATAAAACCCATGAATACTAAAGAATTCAGGCACCTGTATTATTTGAATAATTTATCATGCGATTTTATTTTTAGGACTCATAATTAAATGACCATTAAGTATTTCCATTATTTTCTCACAATCTTTGACGTACACAAATAAGTAATATTTATAAAGTAAAGCTTTCCGTGTTTGTTTCTAGAAATTTCTAGGCACGTGTGTGAGTCACTAATTTCTGATGGGCCAGCAAAGTGTACATGTAAAATACATGTGATTAATAAATATTATCAATGTAAATACATTTTAAATAAACAAACTGATAATAATACAATATACTAAATGAAATCTGAGACAAATGGTGACGTGCTGTTTATTATCAAATGAACACTAATGCGGTTAATATTAAATAATAAATGTAATATAAATATTTTTGTTCAGATAATCAAAGTGCAATTTTGACTAACTAATTAAATAAGTTATTTAATTTTAAAAAATGCCGAGTAAGCTGTTAATTGTTTAATTCAATTAAAATTAAACAATATCGTGGAGGATAGTAAAATGTAAACATAATTTAACAAATAACTTTGTAACCTCTACATTCTATACAGTAAACTTCATGTACGAAAGAATGATTCAATTTAATCCGGAACACAATATATATATTTTTTAAACAACTAAACTCAATAATTATTTATTAATATAACTAATAACAATGTGCAATTATTTGCAATCAAAAATAAAAGTGTAATGTGTTTTAAAATTAAATCATGTTTGTGAATATAATGTTTAAAATTCCCAATTACTCATTACTATTCAAGAAGTAAATTGTTATTATGAATTAATAGAGAGTAGGACTGTTTGAATTGTGTACAATAGTTTATATTAGAAGTATCTAATTGATTAAACATTAAACTCAAGCGGATTTTATGATACGAAATTGGAATATTTATTATCATTTTGAGGTTTTGTCACAAACAAAAAGAATAAAAGAATTTTTCAACTGTACACCCAACTATTTTTTAAATCATTTTCATTATCTTTGAAAGCTAGTTTTACAAACTTTTTTACCTATTAATACTAAAAAACACATTACATTTATTTTATTTAAAGCTTCTTGTTTTTCTTTTGGCTTTAGAGATTATCCACTACTGGACATTAACCTCTTCATTCAGCTGCATGTTACGTCATCTAGCAGTATTGTTTTTCAGTCATTCTTTTAATGTCGTTTAATATTGTCAAGCTTATACTGCTCCGTTTACCCTGCTATTTTTAGCTGTGGTTATTGTTTTTATTTTTTTGTCATAAGTTAGTACTAATAATACACATTAAATTTTAGTGATATATGTTTTAATTTTCTAAAAGCTCTTCTACTCTGTCTAATAAGTTTTCAAATGTTAGATGTTTCATTGCATTTTACAGCTTGAAATGATAGCTTAGGTATATGTACTGGTCTGCAGTTTCTACTGGTTGTCTTGTCTCATTATCTTCGTTTTTACCAGAAGTTTTTTTCTTCTTCTTCTTGGTTCCCATCTCGTCGAGATGACATCACCAGTATTATTGGGAGTTAGTTTAGTTTTTGCAAATATGTGTTATGGTATTGAGATAAAAATATACGATATTTGTCTTTATATATACAGGTATATATTTGACAATTTTGTAGTAATAAATATAAAAAAGGGCTGCTTTAAAATCACAAAAGATGCAAATTTCTAATAAAAATTGTTATAGGTTTAAGATTTCTTTTTTTAATGGTGATATTTACAAATTTAAAAGCATCTGCAAAAATTTATTATGAGTAAGAGGTGCAAGTATATTGTGCCAGAATGCCACAATAAAAGCTAGAATGCATGTTTTAAATTATTAATAATATTAAAGATTTCTATTTCTAATAATGAATTAACATATAAGGATTGTAGTTGTGTCAATTGATACAAAAAATTATATGATATATGTGGTTGCTAAAAAAAATCTGAATCAGTGACAACATGATTGTTCATTTTTAATTGAATGTTGTCTACTGTTTGCTCGATTATTTGTCAAATAATTTTCTAAATTATTTCGTAATTCATTTATTATTTGTAAATAGTGTATTTTTTTTTTAATTAGTTAAAATGCAAATTTTGTTTTTATATTTGCATATAAATACGTGTTAATTTTGAGAACGTTATGATAATAATCAATTGTATTAAAAAGTAGTTTTCAAATTTGCATTATGAATTTTATGCCAAATTTCTCTTTAAAGATATTAACGGAAAGTGATTTTGTTTTTATTTGACATTAATCGATAGAAATTCAAACTTTCATTAAAAGTTACCCTACTATTATAAATTGTCCGTTAATCAGAGTAAGTTAAGTCTTACATGTATGCATGTTTGAAATAAGCGCAAAAATAATCTATTATATTTTAATTTCTCATGTGGAAATTGGAGTAGAAAGAAGATTAAAAAATTTAGTTTATCTCAACTTTATATGAAATAGTTAATATTAATATCTTCACAGAGACACAAAATATTTTTATTGTGATATTTCTTATCTAGAACATCAGACAACAGCTGTTAATATTTTGAATCAAAAACCTATAAACATAAAAAACAATCAATATTTATTTTTTGTTTTTGATAATATACCACAATTTTTAAAATCATTTTTCTGACAATATTTTCTTTGATCTAATTATACTTATACATAACTTTTTACTCATATCCCTACACTATTGTCATATTCGTAAAATTTGACGTGTTTCACTTATAATTCAGTTGACAGTTCGATTTCAAACTGCTCGGTTTTGTTTCAACAAAATTTAACAAGAGTAATAATTGTGTGAAAAATGGAAATTTCAAATCGTGACTTCCGAGTGATGATTTTTTCAATACGGTTTAACACCGCAGCAATGTGTGGAAAAACTTAGTTTGTTATTTGGGGATGAAACACCATCCAAAACTATGGTTTACAAATGGTTTGCAGAATTCAAACGTGGAAGACCAACGTTTAATGACGATCTTTGAAAAGGTCGTCTCTGTTGTAGCGAAAAATATTGATGCTGCGCGTGAAATAATTTTGTAAGATTGGCATGTGACCTATAGTGAGATAGAGACATCCTTAGGCATTGCAGCGAAACAAATACATACGATTTTGCACTATCATTTGCAGGAAGCTTGGCAGTTGTTGGATCCCACATAATTTAAAAGAAGAACAAAAACAGGCACTTGTCAAGTAATGCAACAAAATGCTAAAGAAATTCGAAGGGGGTGGTTCAAACCACATCGTATCAAGTGACAAACCTTGGATATATCCATATGAGCCTGAAACTAAACAGCAATCGACTGTATGGGTATTTCAAAATGAACCTAAACCCACAAAAGTGGTGCGTTTACAAAGCGTTTCAAAAAGAATGATTGCTTGTTTCTTCGGAAAAACGGGCCATGTTGCAACTGTTGCATTAGAGGATCGAAGGACAGTTAATGCTGACTGGTATACTTCAATTTGTTTGTCAAAAGTTATTGCTGAAATGAAGAAAGAAGGAACAACATAAACCGGCAAATCCTTGTTCATCATGACAATGCAAGCGCTCACAACATCCAATTATTGACTCATTGTCCATATTCGCCTGATTCTTCTTCCTATTTCGACATATCAAAAATAAAATGCGTGGCGAGCGTTTTTCATCGCCTGAGGCCTCTTCAGCAATTAAATCACCTGTTTTGGAGGTACCTCGCTCAGAGTGGCAAAATTGTTTTGAAGATTGGTTTCATCGGATGCAAAAGTGTAAAAATTTTACAGGAGAATATTTTGAGCAGCAATAAAGCGATTTACATAACGTAATTTGTGATTTGCTGTACATTAGTGTCCCTCAAACTACTAATACAAATATTAGCCCTACACAGACTTACATTCTAACAAAACAAATGTCTAGATTAAATTTTCTTTTTTGGCTATTTATATTTACATATATAAAAAATACTAATGCTGAGTTGCACCAACAACCGTCGGTCAAAACGGCGGGTTTGAAACGACCGTTTTTGCAAATATTGTATGTTTTCTGTTTAGCAACAAATTTCTGCCGGTTATTTGTTTTTAATCTCAAAATAGTAATTTTGTTGATTTGTAGTAATGGATTCATCAAGTTTATTATCCTTAGAGCATTTATATGATATTAATAAATAAACGTTTCCTTTCGTGTTTTGTTTGTTAATTTCTTGTATTTATTTTTATGTATGGAAATGCTCCTTTATAATATCCAGTTTTAGTTAAATTGTTGCAACTTATTCATATTAGATGTTTTCCATTTAAGCGATTTATGCACTCGGTAAATTTTTACATTTTTAAAAATCTCAGGCAAGAGCGTCTCACACTTAACAAACGCACTCCAAAATACTTGGCGTGTGTAGGACACTCTACTTGAAAACACATAAAAATGTAAGACGCGTTTGAAAAATAAATTTAAATAATTATAAATTGGTGGCATCAAGTGCGAACCGCTTTTAGATATTATATCCGCCTAACACACCAAGTGTGTCAGTTGGCCATTACTGACATTTGTCATATAATTTAATTGTCAAATAATTAAATTATTATTATAAAAAAATTCTGTAAATAATTCAAAATTAGTAGTGTCATCAAAATTAGTAAACTTTGTAATAGATCAAATCTAAGTTTGTTTTAAAATGAAAGAAACTAAATTTTCCGTATATATATATATATATATATATATATATATATATATTGACAACCACAAACAAAATTACGGTTAAAGTCAAGTTTGGCAGGTATGGCAATAGAAAGATTATAAGCCAGTGCTATTGCTACTTAGAATAAGGCCATGCAACAACAAATTGTTTTGTAAACCCGCATTGCCAAAAGTGTGCTAAAGCTTACCTTACACACACTTGACAAAAAACAAGAAATTATTCAGCCAAATAGATCAATTGTCCAATCTACATTAAAAAACTACAAAGTATGCAAAAATCAAGAAGACCTAAAACGTCACCACCATTAGGACGTGTAGCAACAATTAAACACGTAGATGCTCCAGCGCCGACAACAAATGCTTGGATGAAAAGAAGGAAAGTACAGAATTTGTTTATACAAAAATAGGTGAAATAATGCAGTTAACGACGGCAGCTGCCATTGCAACAACAAGAAGAGCTGCAGCAACAACAAAAACAATATCAAAGATTACCAAATAAGCAAGAGAATAGCATGGATGACTTTCACAAGTTAATTGATAAAATTAAAAAGCTTGATAAAGTGATCAATATAGCCCCCATGATACAATTGGTGAAAGAAGGGAGATAAATTAAAAATATTTGTAGATTGTTTATCAAAATTTAATTAGATGTTGTAACATGGATCAAATAAATTAGGTGTGGTAATGTTTTTGAATAAAAATAAATGCACATTTTTATAATTTCAGAAAAAAAATTACTTAAAATTCAAAATTTCAAGTTCAGGGATACTTCTGCAAAAAAGCAGATAGAGCCAATGCTGCTAGAGGAGTAGCTACTTTAATCAAAAATTCTATTTAAAATAAAAGATTGAACATAAGAGTAGATAGCAATATCAAACACGTTAATATTTGATTAAAAGGCGGACTGGTGTTAATAGCAACATACAATCTTAATTAAATATTAAATGACAATATACTAAACATTGCTGATATGGGAAATTGTGTTTTGATTTTGGTCAATTTCAATGCAAAACACTACACTTGGAGTTGTCATTGTGGCAACACTAATGGCATCATTTTATACAACATTTTACTTGAACACAACATATCAATCTTACACCCAGCAAGCCACATACATCATCCACTTACCGGTTTAACATCAACCACAACCGGCTTTAAAAATGTTTTGGATTAAAAATTTTATAAACAGTAACAGATTTTTTTTTCAAGATTTTGTTCTATCTAGACCAGACTACAAGTCGGCAGATTGGACAAGGTACAGACAATTATTGGACAAAAAAATCATTATAAATAATAAAATTAAGACTGTTGACGACATCAAAACTGAAGTGGACGAATGACAAAAGCAATTCAATTTGCAAAATCAGAAAAATCAAAATTCTAACATTAAATTATAAAGACAAACTACCACAACAAATTGGAGACTATAAAATTTTAAAACAATTTTGATTTGACTTTTAGTTTTGTTATTTACTAATATTTGTTAGCATATTTTGCTTTTCCAGCATATTGACTTTACCGTTAGAGCTGCTTTTATTTTCTTTATGATTCTTTCTTTTTATTCTGTTGAAACTTTTTCTACTTTACTGAGTAACTCTTAAAAAAAATCTTTAGTAGTTTAGTCTTTTAGTGTTTACACATTTATCGCAGATAAAAACCAGCTTCCGTTTTACAAATTATAAATATCTTTAAGTTAAAATTGGTTTAATATTAAATTTTACGCAAACATCCAAGTTTTTGTAGATGTTCCTTTGCTTCATATGATGTTATTATTATATATATATATATAATTTTAATGTTTAGTTATATTTTTATACTTGTATGTCTGTGCATTTTTTACCTTAATCTTATAATTAAATTATAATTAATAAGTAGACGCATCACAAAATAGTTATTTTAAATTCATTGTAGTTTACGGTCAGTCCAATATTAATTTTGCATTTTAAATTATAAAAAAAAAAATATTTTACTAATACATAGATTTATTTATATTTTGTAAACCCTTTCCACTTTAGTTTCCATAATTTAGTAGATAGATAAATTTGTAGATAGTTCATCCGAACAACCCTGCATTTTTTTTAGATTAATTTTTGTAACATTTATTACAATTTGCAGTAAACATACGATAAGATACTAATAATAAATGTTAACCTCGTCTGTCACTTCTTTTGATAAACATATTATAATTTCATTAATGCAACCAGGCATAAATCCTTCCTATGTCATTCGACCTATCAAAGTCCACCCAAATCGATTCAACCTGCATCTATATAATTACACATCCAAAGCACGATATTTGGCACTTATAATGCGTCATGCATTTATTATTATTTTTTGTATGTTTTATTATGTATTCTCAACAGACCAAAGTCTGACGAATGTTGTCTCAATTAGCTATATGCAATTTAACTAAATATGTTTATGTTTATTGGCGTATTGTGCGATTGTTGATGTTGTCGTTATAATATATTGTAATAAAAATATGTTATACTTTATATTGCCAGTGCACATAATTTTATATAAAAAAATACAATTTTATTAAATTATTTAAAACCATTTCACTTATTCCCGTATGACACTTACAATATTTCTTTATTGAATTATATATATAATTATGGATAAAACATTAAAAGTTTGTAAAATGCACAAATGATCATCAATTTTATTCCATCTATAGTTATATATGGGTAATTCCAATACTTTTCGACCAATTTGAAAAAGTCGACATTTTTGATTTTGCTCAAATTTTCAGGGATCAAAATATAGATGAAAAAAATGAGATTCCCAAAATTTTGGATCTTAGAATAATGCCTGTTCAAAATGACACACTTTTGAAGGTCAGAAATTTTACAATAAAACGTCTTTTTTAGCTTATTTTGTATCTCAATTTTTGTTCTTCTGGAAAAAGATAAAAAGGTCCACAATCTCTCAAATTTTTTTTTATTACATGTACTTTAAAACCCATATTTTTATATTTAATATCGTGGCAGTCATTTTGATATATTAAGCTTCAAACATTATTCCAAAAAAACCCGCAAGTTTAGCAGAATTGCAAAACTTTGCTTTCTTTAAACCGTTCTAACTTTGTCAAATCTTTACAAAATTTAATCCACAAGGTCTAGATTTCTTCGTGTTTAATCTCTTTTTTAAATGATCACACAAGACTTATAGAATCAATACGTATACACCACTATTTTGATGCAGGAAGTTGCACATATTTTCGCGATCTTCAAAACTTGTAATTTTTATGTCCCAAAAATGGGCTGTCACCCTATGTCGATTTTAGTCAAAATTTCAGTAAATACTCTTTGGAGCACAAGAAAAAAGGGTATCTATATGAGAAATGGTATATCGGGCATTATCAAGATTTTTTTTAATATTCAAAAATTGTCAAAATTGGCAAACCGCACATTTTTGTATTTTAGTTTATGGGCCTTTAGAAAAAGATAAGAAGGTCCACGATGGCTCAAAATATTCCTTATTACATGTACTTTAAAACCCATATTTGTCTATTTAATGTTAGGGCAGTCATTTTGATACATCAAGCTTCAAACATTATTTAAAAAAAAAAACGTAAATTAAGCAAAACTGCAAAATTATGCTTTGTTTAAACCGTTCTAACTTTGTTAAATTTTAAAGAAATTTGATCCACGAAGTCTATATTTCTTTGTGTTCAATCTTTCTTTAAAATGATTACAAAAGACTTATAAAATCTATACATATTCACCACTAATTTGATGCAGGAAGTTGCATATGTTTTTGCGATCTTCAAAACTTGTAATTTTTAGGTCTCGAAAAACCGTTGTCACCTTATGTCGATTTCAGTCAAAATTTTAGTAAATACTCTTCAGACCACAAATAAAAGGTTATTTATATAAAAAATGGTATATTGCGCATTATCAAGAATTTTTTTATATTCAAAAATCGTCAAAATTCAGAAAATCTAAATCACTTTTGCTTTGTATTTGAGTCAACAAATACAAAATATTTAAAAAACTTTTTATTTAGCAAAAAAACACAAACAAAACAACATTACTTTAACAAGTGTGCATTGATGCAAGCTTTTGATACTTGTTAAAACAGTTTTCTTTGGTTCGGTTAGTAAAATTTGATAAAAATGCTGTTCAACATAGAGAATACGCAAATATAATTTTTGTTTACGGACTCTGCAATGGTAATGCCCTAGCAATTGAGATTTCCTGACAGAAAACAACTTTTTGACGCGTTATTTAGTAAAAATGTTCACCCATATTATTATCAAAAGTAAAACACCTACAACCAGGCGACGCAGCACAACGACTTGCATTTTCTGAATGGCTTCTTGATAATACCCAATATACCATTTTTTATATAAATAACCTTTTTTCTTGTATCCTGAAGAATATTTACTAAAATTTTGACTAAAATCGACATAGGGTGACAGCGTTTTTTCGGGGCCTGAAAATTACAAGTTTTGAAAATAGCGAAAACATGTGCAACTTTCTGCATCAAAATAGTGGTGAATATAAAATAATTCTATAAGTCTAGTGTAATTACTTTAAAGAAAGATTGAACACAAAGAAATCTAGACTTCGTGGATCAATTTTCTTTAAAATTTAACAAAGTTAGAACGGTTTAAACAAAGCATAATTTAGCAATTTTTCAAAATTTACGTTTTTTTTTTAAATTAATGGTTAAAGCTTGATATATCAAAATGACTACCCCAACATTAAATATACAAATATGGGTTTTAAAGTACATGCAATAAGGAATATTTTAAGCCAACGTAGACCTTCTTATCTTTTTCCAGAGGCCCAAAAATTGAGATACAAAAATGTGCGGTTTGCCGATTTTGACAATTTTTGAATATTAAAAATTTCTTGATAATGCCCGATATACCATTTCTCATATAGATACCCTTTTTTCTTGTGTTCTAAATAGTATTTACGGAAATTTTGACTAAAATCGACATAGGGTGACAGCTCTTTTATGGGACCTGAAAATTACAAGTTTTGAAGATCGCAAAAACATGTGCAACTTCCTGCATCAAAATAATGGTGTATACGTATTGATTCTATAAGTATTGTGTGATCACTTCAAAAAGAGATTAAACACGAGAAAATCTAGACTTTGCAAATCAAATTATGTTAAGGTTTGACAAAGTTAGAACGGTTTAAAGAAATCAAAGTTTTGCGATTTTGCTAAATTTACGGTTTTTTTTTGGAATAATGTTTAAAGCTTAATATATCAAAATGACTGCCACGATATCAAACATAATAATATGGGTTTTAAAGTACATGTAATAAGGAATAATTTGAGCTATCATAGACCTTTTTATCATTTTCAAGAAGCCCAAAAATTGTGATACAAATTAAGCTAAAAATGACGTTTTATTGTAAAATTTCTGACTTTCAAATGTGTGTCATTTTGAACAGACAATATTCTAAGGTCCAAAATTTTGGAAATCTCATTTTTTTAATCTATATTTTGATCCCTGAAAATTTGAGCAAAATCAAAGATGTCGACTTTTTCAAATTGGTCGAAAAGTAATGGAATTACCCATATATATAACTCAATAAAAAATTATAGATAGTGGCATACGGGTATTATAGTGATAACAGATATTTAGATGGGTCAAAAAAGAAATAACACTCAATTTGAACAAAATTATTATCTATAAATTGAATTGTCGCAAAATAAAACAAAATTAAACTAACAATCTACTAGCAAGTTAAGTTATACTATAAAGTTTGGTTAGTAGAAGAATAAACTATATTACCTTATGTTATGCTGTGACTTTTATTGAAGATGTGGTACTAACTTTTTATGATTTAAGTTCTGGCAAAAGCAAGACTATCGCAGATAATAAAATTGTTTCCATAATATATTCACTCAGTACTGTAAGAACATAAGTAGGTCAATAATTATACAACAAAATCGTAATAAGAAGACAAACTTTAGTAAGTCATTATAATGTCTATGGGTGCATAGGTAATTAGTTTGTAGCAGAAATAGACCGACGTAAAATAATTTAATTGATTAATTGAAAAACATGTTTATACGTTTTTAGTACTTTTGTGGGTTGTAACCTCTGGCCTAAGCTGGTAGCTGTTAACAACACCTTTGACGTTTAAGTAGTATTAAAAAAAGTATTTGTGAAAACTTTTAAAAGCATGACACCAAACTATAAATATCACTAAAACGTGATATTTGATTATTAAAAAAATGTTTTTTAAATAATCAAATGTTTAGCATACAAAATAATAGAATAAGTCACATAATCCTTACCTGCATTTATGGCCTTACCAGTTCACAAGCTTTGCTTTGACGGTCTTGCCTTGTGATGTACTAACTCGGCCATTAATGTTTTGCAACCGGTCTAAAATAGCTATTTTGAGCAAATTTAGGATATTTAAATTAAAAACTCTGTTTATACTAAATACACAAAACTGTAACATACTAGAACTTGAAAATATCTAAAATATTTTGACTACCGCTCCGCCGCTTAACTTTGACAATTACCACTCAGTCGAAAATTGTTTGTAAGTTGTGGCTTGTTACCTACTACGCCATTAATGATTTCAGTTATAAATAAATTCAATTTCAGTTCCAAACTAAGCTTCTTGCTGCTTAAAGCTAGATTAGGCAATATATTATAAGCTACATTTTTCATTTGATTCTATTTAATTTGTATGTAATTCAATTGTTTCAATGTTTATCATAAAATAATCATTTATTATTTACGCAAGAATGTAATTACTTGCAGACATTTTAGAGTAGTAGGTCTGGTTAGTTTTAATTTATAATTATTATTGATTGTCCTAATTAAAAAGATGTGGTTTCAAATAATATATAGAACTGGCTTAATTTTAAATTTATATTAAGGAAATCGTAAAACGCACATAAAAACGGTTTAGCTTTAACGTAGCCGACTCCTTATACTCGCACTAGAGTGGAACATAAAAAAATGTGTACGGGGATATAGCATAAAATTACGTTATAATATCTGAGCAGCCAATTAATCGAGGATCGTAACGTTCCGTTCTGAAAAGCACCTGTCCGTTGATGATTTGTAAAATTGTTGAAGACATGTTTGTTAAGCCGCTTACTATTCGTTATTAAGTTTTATATTAAAAATACCATTGTAACAGATCGGTATCTAATGCAAATATTTCAAAAAATCTTATAGAATGTCATGGTTATAAAAAAAAAACTCGAGTGCGTATCAATTTACTTTCTTAGTATTCTATTATCAGTTTCAATACACCTTCCAGCAGTGTACAATTGCGACATTCCGGGAACTACGAGATAATTGAACATAAAAGCTGTTGCAGATAACGAAGATTATTCGAGACAAAGACTTAAACGCGTCCGGTTTTGCATTTTCATTTCTGAAAATAACCTTTTGAATGGAGGGATTATCTACCGACAGGTCAGACACTAAAGGAAGGTGATTAACGTACAGGTGGGCAAACGGCCTAAAATATCCCTAAGATCTTTGAATTTTTCTTTTGTTTTGGTTCTATTATTACTACGATGCAAGAGACCTTCTTCAATACTGTGAGCATTATTAGTAGCTGTAAGCGGAATAGAAATAATACGTATTCTATTTATGACAAATTTACTGAAATATTTTTCAAAATTAAATTTTAAGTTAAATTTGTTTTTAACGTGTTCAATCTGTCTACCTATAATAACCTATAATAACTAATTTGGTGTGATTAATTCTTTACTCTGTATAATATTATATTATATACTTAATAATAAAATAAATATAATTCACATGGCGTTATTTCAAATATTCATTGCTAGTATACTGTTTAAGTAAAAATCCAAATTTGTGGACGAATTATATCATCAATCATAATGATGAACATTTTGTACAAATATTCGATTGGTGTACTCTTATGTTGCTCATAATATTTTAAATATATAAACGATATTTTATTAAGTTACCAAAATGACTACTATACTATTTACTTTACACAATTTATTTTTGTTACTATTAGTATTGAAATATATTGCATTTTATAGAGAACTAAATTCTAAATAAATAAGTTATTATTCTCTATTTTTTAAACAAAGGGTTTGTTATATATTTCAGGTTGAGTTGTAAGTGTATAAATCAGTAATAACTCCCAAATAATTGAAAAAAAAGATCAAATTTAATTTTTTAACGCATTTTAAATATGTTTGAGATGCTATTTTAATCGATAGGTATGTGACTTCACTAATATTGTCTTATCACTACTGTTTACAGACAGTTTGCAAGTTCAGAGCTGTTTCTCTTAAAACAGAAATAGAAATATTTTTGACAGACTAAAAACCCAAATGTTCTTTGAGAATATTTGAAAAACTTTGTTGTTGGGTTAGAAACTCATTTGAAGTAGATGCAATGTGTGTTGAAATTGTTGATTCAAATAAATTACGAGAAAAATTGCTCAAAATGCAAGGTGATTATTAAAAAAAAGATTTGCCAAAATGAGTAAGCAAGTCTAATTCAAAACCTGCAGGGCCGGATTTTGCTATTTTTGACATTCCTTGAATATGGATACAAAGACAATACCGGAACAGTAAAAAAACAGTATTACTATGGCCTATATTCAAAAAATTGTCAAAAAGCAACCTTAACAATTACCAATGAATATAAAAAATTCTAGCAACAACAATAAAATTATTTACTTTGAGATCCTTGCAGACGAAATCGTTAAGCAAACAACAACAAGAATTTAGAAAAAATAAATCCACAATGTAATATTTACCCTACTATTGAATATAACAAACCTACTTTTGTATGCTTCATACACCTTACACAAACATTCAATAAAATAAAATTACCTAACGTCAAAAAACCCTGAAAACAAAAGGTATTACTTACATAACCATCAAAATAATTATGCTCTGAATACAGGCAACAAAATAAGACTTATGATAAATTAAAGACCAGTCCAGGAAATACCGGTGGTGAAAGTATTAAACAAGGGGATAATCTAAGCTGAACACAATCATGAACAAAATTATTGAAACTATAAAAACCATAAACATTGGATATACAATAGGAAAAAACCAATTCAGTATTATATGTTACTCGGACGACGCAATAATATTGGCAGAAAATTAGGATAGCCTAAAGCGCTTGCTTTATAAGTTTGACATAATACCAAAACAATTCAATATGCAGATCACGATATAAGTCAAAGTTTTCTTTAAAAAACCAATTAGATGCAAACTTACCAGACAATCAGGTAGAATAAGTACTGCGCTTTAATTACCTTGGCGTTAATATATCTAGGCAAAAGGCAAAATGTTGGTGCTTTTTGTCAATAAAATATTTTTGATTGTTTATTTATAGAATTTTGGCTAGTACTACCTGGAAAGCACTGTTGCCATTCTCAACTACTTGTTTGTGTGAATCAGGATTTGTCTGTTTTGTTGTTATGATAAATAACTGCAGGAGTAAACTGGATTCTCAACTGGCATGTGGTGTACACTTTCTATAAACTTTGGCCCTTTTTTTTTTTTTTTTTCTCTTTAGGAGGGGGGGAAAATCTTCTAAAGACGTTGTGCCGGATTCCTTTGGGACGCCACCACCAAACGCCTACCGACTAAAAACCCCTCCTCCGGTCTACCCTAGTCGACAGCGGGGTTACCTCGCGGTGTTGCTACACTGTCGTCTGGTCTATTTCTTTACTTTTGTTGGAGTTCCCTTTCATCCTCTTCCTTCGTCTTCATGATGTGTACCAACATAGTTTCTACGGCTGACCACTGTTCTTCACTTTCCAGCATAGTGTCGACAATGTTTTCGACTGTCAGTTCTTTACCAACTACTCGGTAAGTCGTTTTTCTTATGTTTGTCCACTTGTCGCATACCAGCATTGTGTGTTCAGTAGTATCCGACTGTTCGCAGTACATGCACTTGTCTGTATCGGTAATGTTCATCCGCTTCAAGTAAGCTCCAAAACATCCGTGTCCCGTCAGGAATTGTGTTACGAAGTACCCTATTTCACCATGTTTCCTGTTGCTCCAGGTCGCAACACTCCTGATACACCTCCTCGTCCATTCTCCTGTGGCTCCAGGCGTGCTCCATTCGGCTTCCCAGCTAGCTATGGAATTCTGTCTGGCTATGGCTTTCTGCCCTCTTCTGAATAGACCACTGTGCGCTCTTTTGCAAGGAGGTGTATTGGGATTACACCCGCCACCACCTGAATAGCTCTCGTCGACACGGTTCTGTAGGCTCCGGCAATCTTGATTGCGGCCTTTCTTTGAGCTTTTGCCAGCAAATTCTCGTATTTTTTGAAGCGGAGAGACTCGTACCATACCGGTGCGGCGTATAGTACTATGGACGTCACTACAGAGCACATCAGTCTTCTACTGCCTGCCTTGGCGCCTCCCATGTTTGGCATCAATCTGCCGAGTGCGTTCATCGCCCTGACCGCCTTGGCTGTCACTTCTGTGATGTGCTGCCCCATATGGAAATGTTTGCTTATGGTTACCCCTAGATACTTTAGGCTTCTTTGACTTTCTATCGGCACTTGACCCACTTTCAGTGTAAACTTATTGAGATGTCGTCCCGCTATTATCACCGCTTCGGTCTTTCGATGCTCCAGTCGTAGGCCTTTACGCTCCAGCCAGTCTTCGATCCGTTCTATTGCGTATTCGGCATCGCCAAGGGTGTGTGCTAATATTCCTCCGCTTACGATGAGTGCCAAGTCGTCGGCATAGCCAATCAGCAGAACGCCTTCTGGTAATCTGAGCTTCAGCACGTCGTCGTAGTAAATGTTCCACAGTGTTGGTCCTAGGACCGAACCCTGTGGGACACCACACGTCATTTCTAGTTTTAGTTGTTTTCCAACAAGCACCCCTCTATCTTCCAGATAAGCACCTATAAGTTTTATAAGGTACTCAGGTACGCCCCTTTCTTCCAACGTTCTAACAATACCAGCCCATGGAACTGTATTGAACGCGTTTCTAACGTCCAGCGTCACCAAGATAGCATACAATCTTTGTCTTTTCGCTGCTTCTGCAGCTGCCTTCACTTCATTCATAGCATCCACAGTTGAGTGTTTGCTTCTGAAGCCGTGCTGGTGTTCAGACAGCCCGCCTCTCTTCTCGACCTCTTCGATTAGCCTATTCAACACCTGTTCATACAGTTTGCCCATTGTGTTTATTAGGCACAGCGGTCTGTACGTAACAGGGTCTTCTTTGTCCTTTTTTGGTTTCTCGAGGAGGGTGAGCCTAGCTACCTTCCATTCTTCAGGAAAGATTCCGTCTGTTATGAGCTTGTTAAATACTGTTGCTAGCAGCTCGGGGTTTCCTTCCGCGATGGCTTTTACGACTTCTGGCGGAATGCCGTCTGGTCCTGCTGCTTTGCCTGCCTTTAGCCTGCAAGCCGCTTTTATTATTTCTTCTTTGGTGCAGGTTGGGACGTTGCTCTTGTCGATAATTCTTTCTTTCCAGACGTTTTTTTTATGAGAAGGAAATAATTTTTCGGCAATTTTAAGTTGTTCTACGTCTGCCAGGTTAATTGGGCTGTGTCCTAGTTTCCCTGTCACAATCTTATACCCTTTTCCCCATATGTCATTGTCTACGTCCTTACATAGTTCTTTCCAGGCGTTCTCTTTTGATTTCTTGATCAACTTCTTGAGATTTAGCCTGTGGGTTTTGTATATTTGCCTCAGTTCTTCGATCCGGGTTTCTGCAAGTTTTTTGCCGTTTGCTCTAGTTAGCTGCCGCTTAGAGGCAATACATGTCTTTCTTGCGCACTCAATTTCATTATTCCACCAAAAGGTTGGTCTTCTACCTGGTTTCGTACTTTTCTTTCGGAATACGTTGTTGCACACTTTGGTTATTATTTTCATCAGGTCGGTGGGGCTGCAAACATGCTGGCCATCGGTTTTCACTCTAATCTGTTCGATCAGCTGAGATTTCTTGTCCGGGTCAAAGCGCCAACCTTTTTTGTTGTTCTCCCGTTTGTTGCACTTTGCACCGTTGTCGGTTAAGCTCATGAATATATTCTTGTGATCGCTCAAGTTTTCTTCATTGCTGACATGCCATTCATTAATTCTGCCTTCTAGCCTTCTCGAACAGATGGAGACGTCTATAAAAGACACACTGCCGCGCCTCTCGAAAGTGGGGTTGTCGCCCTTATTTATTACGCAAAAATCCATTTCGTCACACCATTCGCTAAGGATGCTGCCACGCTTATCCTCTTTTTTGGAGCCCCACAGTGGTGACTTAGCGTTGAAGTCGCCACATATGAGGGATGGTTTACTTGTGCTTTTGACTACATGACTTATTTCCCTGATGACTTTTTCCAGATGTTCTGTCGCTGTGTTTGGTGACACGTAGCAAGAGAAGATTATTGCCTGATTCATTTCTACCCAGACAAAGCCCGTTCCCCTGCCTGTCGCTGTTGCCTTCTGTTGCGGTAGGTATATTGCGGCATCTTCATTAACGTCTGTTAGCCATTTTTTGTTTCGGGTCATAAATTTGTTCGGCTCTTGAACTAAAGCCACGTTAATGTCCTTGGTAGAACAGGTGTGCTTCAACAGGTCCATTGCCCTCTTGTCCCTGTTAGTGTTCACTTGTATAAGTTTCAGGTTCATTTGGATTCCGGACGCACGCCCTTCACCCTCACCTCTTCAACCAACTTTCTATATATTGGACACCGCGTTGATTCGGCTTTATGCCCCTGCTCATTGCATAAGTAGCAGGTTTGATCATTTCTACAGTTTTTGATTTGATGTCCCTTTTTGCCGCATTTGTGGCACGAGTCACCTTCCTCACTGGCTTTACATGAGTTTACCGTGTGGCCAACTCTCCGACAACGGAAACATTTTGGGGGAGTGATGATCTCTTTGGTTCTCCACCTATTCCATCCTTCGCCGATTCTTCTCTTGTCAATTAGGGTTCTAGCTCCATGTTTCTCTACAGTAAGAAACGCTTGCTTGCTTTCCCTCCTGCTGTTCTGGAGGAGCCTTATGTTACCAGTTTCTATACTGATTTTCTGCTCTTGCAGTGCTTTGTTGACCACTTGGCTCACTTCCTCTACCGTAGTGGTTGCGTCCAGGTCAAGAAGCATAACTGTTTGCATTGGCTGTTTGGTGGTTACTACTGCCACGCTTTCAAGTTTGTTGCATAGCGCCTCCTTAAAATTGGTCCCAATATCCGACCTATTTCCTTTCAGTTTTATTAGTATTTCGCCATCTCTCGTCTTTGTGACGCTACTTATGTTGACACCATCAGTGTCCACATTTCGTTTCATTCTCTGCATTATTTCGGCGTATGTGCTGCCCTGCTTCGGTTTGACCATAATTGTTTCGAGATCTTTCGGGGCTCTTTGTTTACCAGTACCACTCGGTTTTGGTCCTTCTTTCCTCACATATAGCTTAATGTTGATGTCGTCATTTCGGAATACGTACTCTATTACCTTCCTTACCTCGTTTTCTTCGTTTAACGAGGAGGAGATAACAAACTTTATGGTTTTTCTGCCCCTCATTACCATTATGTCTCTTGTTTTTAAGGTTGTTTCAAAGATGTTGCGTCTTCCCACTTCCGTTTTTGCTCCTTCGTTATTTACAACTAGCGCGAAGACATAGATTTCGTCATCGCCATGGAATTCTCCGGTTTCGGTCAGGTAGGTATTCCTACTTGCGCAGCAAAGTAGCTTGCCCGGGGCTATTTCAGTGTCCTTGAGTACGTTTCCAAAACCCGGGAATAACACTCTGGTTTTTTCCACAACTTTGTCTTCGCGATCGCCTTCTGCCCTCATCATGATTGCAATATCTCCGTGTGTCTCATGCTTGATGTCCTCTTTTGTTTTCTGGCACTTTTTAATAGCTTCCTCTGGCCATTCTATGTTGATAACGCTTTCTAAGTTGTCGATGCTTGTATGTTTTGCCATTACTTCTTCTATCGCGGTTACCGCGAGCCGTCTTTTTTCTTGCAGCTTGCTTTCTGTTTGTACCTCAATGTCTCTGCTCTCTATCTTTTGCTGTGTTTGTTGTTCTATGCCCGCCCTTACCGCCGGCACTATGTTACGGCACAAGTTAATTAGTTGCGTCGTTGGCATTTCGTCCTCCTCAGGTAACCATGTCACAATTCGTGCGAGTGTTGCCACGGATTCCTTGATTCCTTTCTTCGTGTTTTGGCTATCCTTGGTCATCTTCTTCAGTGAGTCTACCTCTTTTGCGATGTCTGTAATGACTTTTGCCATCCTCTGGCATTCCCTCTGTAGTTGTTCCATTGTTGTCAATGCTTCCTGTAAGTCAGAGATTATCATCTCCTTTTTAGGGGTTCCTGGGCTGTCAAGCCTTTTCCTTTTTGTCTCTCTCTGCTCCTTTTCATCTTGTTCACATCTTATCCACATCGCGATGCTGGCTGCCTTAAATACGCTTCCTGTCCTGCCTAATTCTGACATAGAGTGTCTCCTTTCAGAGTTTGGTGACGCATTCCTGGGTCGGGTCCCTTTCACCGGTTTGTTGAGTCCACCTAGGTTTCCCAAGTCTATGTGCTCCGGTTTCCCATTCTTGTCCTCTGTTTGAGTAGCAGGTGCTTCTACCTTTGCATCCGGGGTCCTCCTGGTGGGTGACCTGCTCAGGCTACCCCGTCTGCCCTGTGCCTTCAAAAGCTCCAATTCATATCTTCTCGTTTCATCTTTCTGCTCCCTCTCCGGGTCGTCATCTTTCTTGCGGTAATGGATTGACGATTGAGGTGCGCCCGCTTGGTCGCGCTTTTCCTCAACCGAGGTTATTTTGGCGTAGTCATTGGATGTCGATCGTAAGTGGTCTACTACCTCGCCACTATCGACCGGTTCTGGGGATCCGACCCCTGTCCCGTAAACGTTTGTTTCTTGCGTAGTACCTTCCATAATGTCTAAAATCTTGTCCCTTCTTTTACGCCTATCTGGACTGAAAGGTGGTAGTCGTTGGGGGTCCATTTGGGAGGGGTTTTGGAGAGAGGGGATGTCGGGTTTTTGGTTCCCTAGCCCTCGATACCTAATAGCGTCGGGAACCGAAAGGTGGTCTAGATTAGGCCGAAGAGTTTGACCAAGGGAGGTCGATAGATCACAGCGGAAAATGAAGAGAAAGTGTTCGCCAGAGCCCCTTTAGTTTCCATGCAGCGGGCACCGCGCGCAGGCGAGGTTGACTAGAGTTGGGCTTATCATCGTGCCATCTCCTTACCCACCAAAAACTTTGGCCCTAGCTTCTGTTAAAACGGAAGGTTAAACCTAACCCAGTTTTAATCAATCGGGTCGTTATGATTAACTTTAGGGCGAGGAGTTACTTATGTAGTAATAGATAAAAGATTTGCACTGTGCTACGGTGTAGAAGCCAATAGTATTTTTTATGTTTGTGGAAGTTTTTCATTTACATTTAAAAAAACCTATATCACTTGATTAACTCTGGCGACTGCATCAGTTTATGATGTAACGTCCCATATGTGGCCTTGTGATGAGTAACGAGATTAAACTATGAAGTTGATGGAGTTTAATTAAAATGAATTATTCAAAATGTGAATATTCTGTTGTGTTCAAGTAAACCTTGCAGAAAGACCGATCCTTGTTAGAATTTTGATTGTGATTTTTAACTAAAAAAAAACTATTAGCTTATTTTAAATACAAAGCTGTTGCCTAAAGAACTTGCAAAACAGCAAAAAACTATAATAGTCAGAGTACGTTAAATCTATCAATTTAAAAACCCCGTGGGAAAGATGTAGAAAAAAGTCAAAAAAATTTAGTGCCAAACCGCATCTGTACCTGTTAGTGAGTTATTGTCATGTTTATTTTATTACCGATCCTCTCAATGTCTCAAATATTTTAACAAATGTTTATTTTGACGCTTCCAGTGATAATAATTACAATGAAATTTTTTAAGAAATCAAAATAAACATTAAATAAACCATCTGTCATTTGTCTTCGACAAAAATAAAATATATAACGCACCGTTTGGAAATTTGGATTGGCATTATCTAAAGCGCACAGCACTGCTTCAAGTGCTGATTCAATACACATTTAAATCGTTCTGCTAAATTTCAGCTTTTGGCTTTGAATCGTAGAAACTGGCTATCATAGTACCAGTACTTAAATCTGGCAAAGATATTAAGCTCCCGACTAATTATAGACATTTCTTCCTAATTAGCTGCTTATGCAAGTCACTTGAATGTAATCAATAAGCGTCTTACTTGGTTATTAGACTGAAGTGATCTAATTTCTGATGTACAATGTGGTTTAAGGTGTTATTGTTCTACGACGGATCACCTTGTTCGGCTGAACACAACAATATGCCTTTGTACAAATCAACTTCTTGTAGCTGTATTCTTTGATATTGCTTAAGCATATGACATGACGTGGAAGTACAATGTTCCATATGCGCTTTTTTAGGGTGTTTGCAAAAGCATGGCGTTGTTTATACAAAGCTTCTAAATATCCAGTTCATTTAAGGCATGTGTATGTGATAGCATCTTGGGCTTACCTGCGCAACAAAATAGTATTGTTCAAGGGTTCATTTTAAACGCGACTCTATTTATGATAACTATTAAGCATAAGTCAGTTCACCATGCATGCGGTGAGCGGATGTATGTATGTTGATGACAGCTATTTAGTGTCTCTAACTATTAACTATCAATCGCATTATAAACTAGACCAATAGCAATGGATTCACTTTTTGTACTAGTAATACGTTGCTTAGCCACTTGTGTAGAAGGCAAACCCTATACTGTAACCTTTCTTTATATTTTGGGGAAACCTATTCATGTCTTCAATTTCTTGGTGTCACATTTGATTGTTTTTTGACTTGGCGTCCCCATTTATTAAATCTAAGATCCAAATGTGTTCTAGTTCTCAAACTGCTCAAGTCGTTAAGTGTCATGAGGAGCGGATTGAAAAACAATGCTAGTTTTGCATCGCGCTTTGGTACGTTCAAAACTGGATTATGGCTCTATAATCTATGCCTCCGCAGCTCTATCTACATTACGTATTGTGGATCTAGTTCACCATACCGGAATTCGTTTATCAATTGGCGCATTCTGCAATAGGCCTATTGCTAGTGTTTTGTATGAGACAACTAAACAATCACTTACTCTAATGCGTAAGATCTTGACTGTTAAACTGCTAAACGCTTGCACTTGCCACTTGGATTTTGCAGATTGCTCAAAAAGTAGCACCGATGTGGGTTGTGCTTTTCATTTAGATAAGCTGCTCTTTACATGTTACTTGTCAAGTCTTAGCAGTGTTTATACTGTAAAACTGCATGCTATCTATCAAGCTCTTCTCTACATCCAACTAAGCGCAGGTACAAATTATGCTATATGTAGAGATTCATTGAGTGCATTAAACGCCATAGATGACCAATATCCTGATTATTACTTTCTGAGACAAATTCATTCAATTTTGCTTCAGGTGTCTGAAATAAATGTCACTGTTTACTTTGTTTGTATCCCTAGTCATAAGTGGCAAGTTGGCAATAACTAACGCTGAATATGTTACAAACAAAGCTGATGTTAAAAATATTTGAAATTTTCTACAACAATAAAATTGCTGTTGTTTAGATGACAGTCTGAGTGGTTGCTATTCAAGACAACAAGCTGCAATGTATAAGTTTTTTATGCAGGCCAAAGGTTATCCTCAAGATATTACTAAAAATATTTTATTTTTTTTATTTGTTATTATTGAACATATTCTACTAACTAAATGTACTTACATTTATATTTCAAAAGAGAATTCTTGTGCAACAGTTAATTAAAAATAAAATAAATAATGAAAATATTAATTTGTACACACTGATAAAGATTCAAAATAATAATTGTTTAATAAAACAATGAATTATTAGAAGAAGAAAACTCTGATTGGTGTTGTTAATTGTTACTATGTATTAATTTTTTATCAAATTTATTATTGAGTTAAATAAGTTATTAGGTTTTAGTAAGTCGAAACTAGTAATTGTTTTATTTATAATAAAAGAAAAAGTGGCTGGTCTTTTGTTTTTAATTTTTACGAACAAAATCTATAAGAAATATATTAAAATATGTACTTATATTTTGATACTTGGCTACTTAACTTAATTTTATTATTATTGTGAACAAATAAACTTAAAATAGCACACTGTAAATAAATGAGAGCAAACACTATAAAGAAAAATAAATAAATACTGTTTGCTGTTTTATTATTTTATTTACACAAACTGTTTAAATTTGTAAAAAATGCAATTGCTGATTTGCTAATTATAGTTATTATCTAGAATAAAATACAAGACCTTATTTTGCATAGTTTTACTAACATAGTTAGCATAAGAGGTCATCATCATCAATAGTATTTATAGACATATCGATTATAATTAATTTGATGTGATTAGATGGCGCAGTTATGCTTACGCATACCGATCAACTCGTGTATAAATGGCAATAAATTTATTTCCGTTCCGTTGTAAAATGTGTCAAAGACGCCGATTGACGTGTAGGCGCCGTGACGCCAATGACGCCCACGGCGTGTCTCCCCTTCGCCCGTCAAGCATCTAGACCTCGCCCAAGCATGTTTCTTGAGGGAACCACCTTAAACGTACAATTACTTCCGGAACATCCATTCAAATTATTTTTAATTAAGGTTTATAACATAATAAAATCATATTATTATTATATATGCGGTAGCGATAAGATCTTTGTATAATAAATGACGTTGCCCCCTCTTTATATTTTATTATATTATTTTAAGAAGATGAATATGCATTAAGCGTGATCTTCGTACCGTTAAGGAAACAATTACCAATGGAAAAAATTTGACACACCATGCTGCCGACTCGCTTGGAAACAATTAAGGGACATTTATTTTTAATTGATTAATTAAATTAATAATTAATTTGAGAAAATCGACGTTTTATGGGCTTTTATTCTTTTTGCTGTTTCATGAAGTGTTGCAATTAACGAAAAATAAACTATGCTATAATACTTGCTTTATACAAAATTAATAACAATAATAATTATTTTTATTAAGTAAAAATGTTT
This sequence comes from Tachinus rufipes, assembly GCA_963932245.1. Lineage (NCBI taxonomy): Eukaryota > Metazoa > Arthropoda > Insecta > Coleoptera > Staphylinidae > Tachinus > Tachinus rufipes. The sequence continues at coordinate 59,007,418 of OZ010744.1, forward strand.
ACAAAATATCGTCAGTAATCACTATTTAGATTACAGTATATATAGGTATAGGCTTTAGGTACTATAGGTATAGTACAGTATAGGCTTTAGTTAATAGTAATATTATACTTATATTTTATAAGTGTAATTCCATAATTTATTTAAGTTAATTGGTATTATACACTTTATGCCTACTACATAGTACAGAAGATTTTGATGCACGTGCCCTGTAAGGTGTTGTTACTATGTCCGTATTATTTTTTGTTTCATAGTTGTGATAGTGGTTATTTCTTATAAATAAGTACAAATTATTAAATACAAACATTGATATTTATAATATACAGAGTAAGTCAAAAGGAACGTACCAAACTCTATTGTACACGTGAAAATAGTGTAAACAACTCAAATGTTGTTATACGATTTTTATTTGTTTTCAAGTTATAGCGATTAAAAATAAACCAATTTCATATATTAATGTTTTGATAATCATATCCTTCTTAACAACTTCTAAACATTTTCTGCTGCATTACGAAGAGTGCCAGTTGCTTTCCTGATTGAGTCATGTCTTTGTTTAAGATCGGCTGCAGCATTTCTAATGCGTTAAATTAGTGCATTCTAAGTGTCACTTTTACTTTGTAAACTGTATGTTTGAACTAGCCCCATAAACAATAATCTAGTGCTGTGAGGTCTGGAGATCTTGGAAGCCAACTAATAAGACCTTTTGTCCAAATTTTCATCTGACAAGTCAAAGTACATAGTAATTGATTTTGCAAAACATTAAGTAGTTGTCTCTTGTAAAGTGATTCTCCAAAATAAAAGAACCAATTAAATAAATATCTACCATACCACACCACACGTTTATCAAAAACTTATTTTGAAAATTACTTTTGACTGTGGCGTGGGAATTTTTTTCTGACCATACATGACAGTTGTGAGTATTATTAATGCCGTAACGGATGAATGCTGTTTTATCTCTAAAAAGTATGAGCGATACAACACAAGGATTATTCTTTATCCACTTCATACGTTTATGATAATCTTGTGGTTGTAGGTACTATACTCTCTGTGCATGGTATAAATAAGTTTTGCTCGCAAAGTGTGTTTATTATTCTTGCTTGTGGACTGCTCAATTGAATATTAATTCTTTGTAATATGGTCGTTGAATCTTCTGCTACTACATTCAGAATATTTTTTACTTTTTCTAAATCTTGTCGAGTTGCTCGTTTAGATGCTATGTTAACCTTGGAAAGCTTATCGATTTTGCACAGTTTGTTGAAAACTTGATAAATACGTTTTTATTAGGATGTCTCTGATGTAGAAACTGTTGACAGTATTCTTCAACAGCAGCTGTAGTATTCTCATTACAACAACACAAACATCATATTTGCATAATTTAAATTTAAATAAGTGTGTGGCATTTTGTATCACTTTAATTGTACAAACTCAAAAATAATCGATAAATTACTATCACAATATGGTACATTGATACATTATCAGAACAACAAAGTTATCAAATGTTTATAATAGTTGAGACAGTTTTGGCAATTTTTGTCAAGTGTTTCTCAATACAAAGTCCTATTTCTAAATCAAAAATTAGATTGACATCCATGATTGGGTACAAGAATATTCATCAAATCAGAGAAGCCCTTGTTTTGTTGGATGTGCAATAATTAAACCATTTTTGGGGGTTACTGTCATTTGTTTTTTAATTAATGGTCCCATATTATAAAAAATATAGATGTTGGCATTTATACTATTAACCGATATAAAAATTAATATCGGGACAGAGAAGCTTTTTTTGTTGAATGTGGAATAGTTAAGACAGTTTTGGGGATTTCTGTCAAGTGCTTTCCAACACAAGGTTCTACGTCTGAACCAAAAATATAAATGTTTGCATCTACTATTAACGGGTATAGAAATTAATATTGAAACAGAAAATTCTTTGTTTTATTGGATGCGCAACAGTTGAGACAATTTTGGAGCTTTCTGTCAAGTGTTTCTACCTGCCCCTGCGTGGAGAGTTAGTGTCGTGACTCTACTCTCTCAGTTGGATAGTGAATTTAAAGTGTTTTGAAATTTTGGGTTACCTTGCATTAATTTTAATCAAATTTAAAAAAAAAATATATTCTTATCAATTTTTGAATATAAATAGTTGTGAAAACTAAAAAAAATATTGTTTTTTAGGTCACCATGACCAGAAAGACTTAGTCATTATACATCGTTGAAAAGCTCTCGATAAACCCCATTCAACAAAAAAAAAATAAAAAAGTTTAGTTTTTTCCATAAAACTAAGTATTATCATTTAAAAAAAAATTAAACCGCTTAAATATATTTGACCCTTTTGAAGCTGATAAAACTTGTTTGGTGTCCCTACTACCAACCGTTTTTAAGTATTATTTATTGCAAAAAGTATAAAAATTATGCCAAAAATGTTATTATACATTTTCTTTTTTTTTCTTTTTTAGAATAAGATTAACCGAGCTTTCTAAGTTGATCCCCTGTTATAATAATTGTTTGTAAAAAAAGCATGGATTTTTTATTACATACGCACTCTCAAAAAATGCATTTAATTGCCATTTTTGTCACGCCGCTGCTGGAAAACAAAGGCTTAACTAAAAAATGAGCCAGGTTGGCTCCATAAAAAAATTTAATTTTGATCAGATTGTATACATTTTTTACCTAAAATAAATTTTACTGGTAGTTGATTATGAAAAAATGTTACTTGAATATTTTGATGCTTTTGAAAAAGAAAATGGTGTCTGTTAAACTCTAAACAATTTGATTTAAACTGCGACTTTTTCTTATTAAAAATTTAAGTAATCGTTTTTTTGTCAATTAATAATTAAAACTTTATAAACAAAAAATTTACAATTGAAAAACTTAAATAGTTGTTAAAAAAATAAATGAAATAATTCACCATCTAGAGAAAAAGATTTTTAAAAGAATGGTAGAAGCCGGATGTCCCTGTAACCTCTGTTTATTAAAAAAATGCAAAAACTTCAATTCATGAAAATTCAAGATATTGTAAACATTATTTTTCACATACTATGGATAATCCCATAGAAACAAGAGGATAAAGATAAGGTTGTGTAGCACAAAATGTAGGTCTTTAGAAAAAAGAGCTTTAGGAAAATTGCTTTGTCAGCTCGGTACCATCTCCGGTTAGCCAGTTGTCGGAGTGCAGTTTTTTCCAAACTCAAATAGTATACATGGGCAAATTGATGCCTATTTGATAGATATGATTTATCAATATAGTTATTCAATCAAAATCATGTGATTGACACAAATAAATGCTTTACTTAAAGTTTTGTTGTTGAAAACAACCATGCTTTGTGAAAGAAGTTAGTAAGCGATAATTTGTCAGTTGTTAAATTAAGAGTAAACTAGCTGGAGACTTATTAGCATGTAATTTTCCTTATTAATTAAATCATCCTTTAAATAAAAGTATACCCAATGCTTGATTAATGATGTAAATGGTTCCACAATTTGACCAATACACTGCTTGATATGCAAACATGCCATCCAAATCTAAACTGTTCTATTATAAATTTATTTTGTTGTTGTCAACTAAAAATAGATATATAAAATTGCTATTTAAATCAAGACAGTTTTAGATGAAAAGCATTTCACGTTTATTATATGACTCTTTCATTATTGTAGAATTTTTGGGGAAGTACACGCTAGAAAAAATGTTTGCAAATGCGGTAAAAAATAATCAATATTGTTCCAATTTAGCTCACCAGGAATTCTAGTAATACCATTTCTTTGACGAACAAAATTATAGATAGATATTGATGTATACGTTAAGTAAAGATAATATTAAATAAAAATTGCTAAAGGAACAGTAGATATAAAATAAGGATAACGACATTTTGTTTTTAAAGAAAGAGTTAAATTTTAAATAGCAAATTAAACATAAAATTGACAAAAAAAAGGATTATAAAATGATTTATTAAGTGTATACTTTTATACTGAAGTAAAACTTGGATGATCGTCGGTACACATTAAAAGAGCATTTAAGATTAAGATTTTGGATAAGAGTTTATGTATATAGTAATCAAACTAAGTAATAAATTAAATAAATACTAAATATTTTTTATAAATGTTATGATAAGTATGAAGTATAAAAAGTGCTATCATCTACAAAATTGTGAATAAGACTTGTTATTTGAAAAAGTTTATTAATGTAAATCAAAAATAAAGTTGGCTAAAGAAAACCTTGAAGAAAACCATCAATTCTAACTATAATTTTTCTATTGTCAAGAAAACTATTGATAAGATTTACAGATTTATTATCAAGACCTACACAATGGAGCTTGTTGATAAGATTAGAATGCCATACCCTATCATATGCTTTGGAAATGTCTAGAGCTACTGCAAGATTTTCTCCATGTTTGTCTAAAGTAGAATTTGTGACTAACATAAGTCAAAAAAACTGTTGTTGAACGTTTTGAATGAAATCCATATTGAGTATCTGAGATAGAGTTATTTTGTTCTGAAAACTTGAACATGTAAAAATTAAAATATTTTTTAATAAATTTTGACTGATTGTACAATAATGCAATTAGTCGATCATTTAAAGAATCAGACTTGTCTCCCGTTGACATTCACAATTTTCCAACAATTTGGAAATGTTTCTTTTTTGTATGGTAAGACAAATATTTTAAACAAAATAAGAGCTAATTCATTTGCAAATGTTTTAAGTATAATAAATGAAATTTTATCTATACTTGATGTCTTTCTAGTATTTAATTTAAGAAGATATCTTTTGACAACCGTTGCTTAAAATAAATGGTCCCATTATTATACCACTAGCCGGCATTGTCGGTACAGCAATACAAAAACTTATAATAATAGAATTAGATGCAAATTGGTTTGCAAAAATATCTGCTTTTTTCTTTTGGATTAGAACTAGAACAATCTAGTTCTAATCCAAAAGAAGAAGGGGTATTTTTTTTACTACCTTGCAAAGAATTTTTTTATAAACATTTTTGTTGTTTATGAAAAGCTGAGAAATTCAATTAGCTTTGTTTCTGTCAATTCTATCTTTTTCAGATTGCATTAGATTGTCACAACGTTTACAAGCTTTCTTATAATCCTGTTTAGTCTGTTTGGAACAATTACTGATGTGTTTTTTTATATTTGCTTCTTATTAACTGCTTGTTTTGTCTGAATTGAAAACAAGTAGTTATGTTTTCATTTAATAACAGAAAATAGAAAAAAATTCAATGACATTCTGGAAGTATCAAAATCAAAATTATTAAGAAATTCTTTTATATTTAGTATGATCATCTTAAAATAATGATAGATAATGCGAGTATTAAGTTTGGCCACTAGAAAGGGAAGTTTTAACAACAAAAGTAATAAGTGAATGATCAGAGTTTTCAAAAACAGCGTCAACAGTAATTGTTGTAATTTCTGGAATAATTAACAGATACAAATCTAATAATCTTGGTTCTCTAAGAAAACCATCTCAAAGAGTATAATATGTAAGTTGCTAAATAAGTTAACTTTCAGATAAATCATCAAAAAAGTTTTAGAATTGCCTTATTTAGAGAACGGTATATGCAAATTACAAAACTTTAGATGAAACTTTTGAAAAGCGTGACAATAACAGCATTTGCGGACAACGTATTACTAGTAGGTAGAAACGTATAGATGGAAGTAGTAAAAAAAAACTAGAGCTTGCAATGATACAGATATAGATGCGAAATAAAGGTTTAAAATTAGCAACACAAAAAACAGAAGCGGTATGGCTATTGACTAAGAACACTAATAAAAAAAACAGGTAAGTTAGAAGTAGAAGATTAAGTAACAACCATAGAAAAAAAAATACTTTGGAGTGACACTAGAAGCAAAAGACCAAACAAGTTAAAGAAGAGGTCAGAAAAACACAGGAAATGTTGAAAAAATTTGGTAGACTTATAAAAAAAAACGATGATTCTAGAAAAAGCCAGAAGGCAAATAACATCGGCAGCAAGAAGCAAATTGTAATACGACGCAGAAACATGAAAAGAAGACCAAAGACCATGAAGACAAAACAAAATAAAAACAATAAGCTACAAGAGCAAGCTTGTTAAGGATCATTAGTGCCTACTGAATGGTGTCACAGGAAGCAGTAGAGGTGATTGCAGCAACACTTCCCGCGAATACGATGGTAGACGAAGTAGAAGTAGGAACAAGCAAAAAAACAGTAAAAAAGAAGCAAGAGAGGAAACGAAGGAAAGATTGCAGAAAATAAACCCAAGACGTGTTATTATATAACACAAATACTGACTACTGAGCTTTTTGGAAAATTCATGCAAAAAATAATAATCAACGAATAGGAAAGATGTCTATTTTGTCAAAGAGAAACTACGTTCACAAAAAAATAATTTATCAGCAGTAAGATATGAATAAATTAAAATTCGGAAATAATTCTAACAAATAGATATCATAGGCAATAAACAATAGCATTTCTATAACACCAAAAAATGTAATAAGTTGATTTGAAAACAATTTATGAATTTTTGCAAAAAAAAATAATGAAACATTAACAAAACAGACTGCTGCAATACTGAAGGACTGGGATTTGAACATAATGAAACAAAATGAAGGAAACTACAAAGAAAATTAAAAAAATGTAAAAAACTACAGCAAAACTTTTGCAAGAAAAATTTTATTAAAAAAATGCTGATTCAAAATAGTTAATTCTAAATAACAATGCCAACATTTGTTTATCGCCTCTTTAAAAAACTTTTAGATAAAATAAATGAAAACATAATTACTATTCACGCACTAATCGTATTTTTCTAACAAATCCAAATTAAAAACAATTAAATGTTTGGTTTAAAAATTTGTTTATGAAAATTAGAAACCACAGTAATCAAAGTCATCTAACAAAGAATGGTGTTGATGAACAACAACTAATTAAATTAACGGGACACGGTAGCGCAAATTTGATTAAACCGTACCTACCAAATTATATTCGGTTCCCAATAAGATGAAACTATAACATACTTTAACTGCACCATAAATTGTACTAATAAATGTATTTATTTAATTATGTAAATTTATGTGCATTATTTATGTGATAAGAAATATTCAAGAAGAATACTACACGTGCTTCTATTTTCTAATTTTTGGTAAATTCACTAATGTTCAATTTTATTCGTGCATTTACAAAAAAATATCAGAAAACATTCAGCACTTTGGTATTATTACTGATAAAAATAGGTCATGCGTTAAAAAAAGATTGCTTGTATGGTTCATGTTTAAAAACATACAAACAGATGTAGACAGTAATTATTTTAATAAAACTACTCATAAACATTTGAGTTATATTTAAAAAACTTAAAAAATAGGGCATATAACGAGTTTTGTTAACTTACGTTGGTACACTGGATTAGGATTAGGTTAGAATAGAAATCTTACTGTAAATTTACTCAATCAAAGACAATGCTCAAGTTTACGAATTATTTCATTTTTTCTAAAACAATTTCTACAAAAAAATGTAAGATTAAAAATTAAATTTTATTTGAAAAATAAAATATCATTAAGAGTATATTTTAGAACAAACTTGATCATAATGTTTCTATTTGTATTTTTAATAAATTTGTTATCGATTAGAATTTGTTTTTGAAATTGGTCTAGTATACAAACGAGTTCGATATTTATAATTTTTATTTAACTCAAAACAAAGTCATAAAAATAACATAAGCATTTAACTATGATTTATAAACATGTGATGCCTTGTTTATGTTGTACAAAGCGATTCCATAACTGTTTAGGTTTAAAGTCCTTTGCGTATTTAATAACAATGAATATGAGTGTATCAGGTGTTAGAAATGATAGGTACGCGTAGAATGCGATTAATATAGAATTATGCTGCTGTCGGTAATAAGCGGCAATTTGATCAGGATATATCACATGCATCACGCGATTTCGGTTGAGCATACAGGCGTATAGATGTCACATGAGCATCGTATGACGAACGGACAATTCGATCGTTGCTTTGTCTAGACGAGGATAGGAGGGAGGATATTTTTTTTATGATTGGGATTATACTGAATATTCACAGTTTATAAGAGCAGACAATTTTATATGTTTTTCTATGGGTATTTTTTAAATATATTACCTAAATTTATAAAAACAAGACTTTTGCATTTTGATATGTACTTTTAAAACAAAAAATAATAATTTTATTATAATCCTAAGCCATTTTTTATTACAATGTGTAATTAAATTTTTCTTTAAATGTGTCATAGGAAGGACTAATATAACGTATGTTTTTGTAGTTGATGATTTTAAACTTTATTACAGTAAACATATTTAATTTCAATTAAATTTAATTGTACATTCTTTAAGAACCCAATTGTTGTGGTATACTCAATTATAATAAAATCATAATTTTGATCATTAAAATGAATCAAAGACTTTAGATTATTTGCAGTCAATCTACTCTCCGAATAGTTTATTTTTTATATTTTAACATTGAGTGGCAGGAAGAGGTGCCGCGTATTCTAGTGTGCCGCTCTTATTAATGTCCTGCTAGCACACAAACTAGCAAAAACACGTCCTTCATTCAACGTTTTAACTGATTAGTTGAGTACAGAACACTACGGTAGAGAAATGGTTTCAATCTTTGAGATATCTTTAAGATACAGAATAAAACTATTTGAATATAGGTTTTAGGGATTCTTGTCGAACATAATTTAAACGACACAGTATTTTAACGGCCATTTATATTTATCAAAGTCATACATGACAATAAAACAACCCCATAGGAAAGTATTTTCTTACACTTTTTTTGATTGTAACCTTGTCGTGGTTGTGGAGCTTGCGCGTCCCAATGAACTCTCAGATGCAAAACTGCATATTAATTACGATTATCCCCGAGGCGTGGCAGTCGCGTTGTTGGGCTGTGGAACTCGCGCGTTTGTGCTGTTTGTGGAAACCCGTAAAAAAGGATAAAAGTAACCTGGTAGCTGAGTCGCCCTAAAGATGAACCTGGCAACACTTCACTTTGGCCTGGATTTCTTTTTAAACGGGAGGTCAAAAGTAATCTGGGGACTATACTTCTCTCTGGCGATTAAATGTTGACGTCCCTACTTTTGTGGGCGCTGTGGCGGGTGGGGCTCCAAAGAAGTGAATCCAATTGGAAAAAAAAACATAAATAAAAACAAAACTTTCTCAATCAAGCGCGTCTCCAGATACCTCGGTAAAAACTGTAACAAGTGCGTCTTTAGTTAAACCGAAAACAATCTATTACAGCTCGGCTTTGTGGTCATAAAGTCAAAAAACAAAACAAACGAGCACTTTTAGTGTTGGGATAGCAATATTTGCACACAAAAAACGCCCAAGCCAACCCAAAAGTCTCCTCATAAGAAAAAAGCTTGAAAGCTTCGGAGCAAAGGAACACCTTTAAAACAAAAAAAGAAAAAGAAAAGTCTGAACCAATCCTAAAAATTACCTCTTATTTAAAAAAAGGTAGGAATTAGCTACACCTTTAAGTAACTATTGCCGAACTGTCTACTAGCAACGCTAATTAAAGATGCTTTAATTTAGTAGCTGGATAAAACCCTGTTCACCTCCGAGAAAGTACTTCCCACTTTTGAAAGATGGTCGCACTCAGGGAGATCTTTAAGATCACCTGAGATAACAACACATTCTTAAGATCACCTGGGATAATCACACATCCTTAAGATGACTATATATAACCATCTCCTGCCTCCAATCACTGTAGCCGGAAACAAAGTTAAACATCTTGCAACCAAAAACCACTTTCTAGCTTACGGTACTTTTGAATGTCATGGAGCTGGTCTTGAGTCGCTTGGAGTAACCAGCGCAAAGATCTTGATACCCCCGATGATCCAAAACGTCGGTTCTTTGTCCTAGGGATAAGGAAGAAAGATACTAAAAAAATAGATAGGGATAACCAAGTAGTTTACTTTTGAAATAACCTATCAAGATTACTACAAGCAAAGGTTAAACTAAAAAAGAGCATGGAGATAGAAGAAAAACTAAACCCACCCAAACAATACATTAAAAGGAGAACCATTTTTAGTCAAAGCCGGGCAAAAGACCCACCTGGACAAAACAGGGAAAGAAAAGCACTTCTTCAAAACATCCTAGAAAAAGCTAAATGACGGATCGCATTGATGTAATTCAATAAAACCAGCATCACTGTCGATCAGCCGTGGCAACTTTATGCCGCAAAATAATGCATACAGGACACAATAACCATAATCTAAAAACCATGGATAGTAAAATTCAGAGTTTGTAGAATTGGGAATGTTTTTGCAAATTCTACCGATGGTAATCTAAAAACGTGCTTTTACACACTTAAACATATAACAGCATTTCTTATGCCTCAGTTTTCTACCAGCAATATTACAACTGTAGAAATCAGCTTGGCTACGAGACTAAAAGCAAACACTATTGCAGTGTTTGCATATTTGACCCACGATATACTACCTCCAACAGTCGGTATATCAGTACTAACCTAGAAATACTAAACCAATTCGTTGAATCAACGTTCGTTACGTCTTGCAACCAGACTATAATAAATATTACACGAGCAAGAGTAAACATTTCAAACAAAACCCAAAAATTTGGTTGAAAAAACAGTTTTTATATTTTTTTATTGCTTTTGTATTTTAATATTGTGTCGGGATCTGTAGTATACAGCAAATTTTATTGAATGGTATATTTAATATTATATAGACTTTTTTGCAGTTTTGTTCTTTTTAAACAATTATTTTAAAAAAGAATTTGTATATCTAAATTATTCAAAAGATTATATAAATACACCCAAAAATTAAAACATACTACTAAAAAGTATGAGTCATAAATTTCTGGGAAATGCAACATTGTCGTTCATGGTCAGAGAAGCCGCAAACAAGGATGTTTTTCTTTTTTGTTGTAATTTAATATGTTTATGCCGACCTTATTTTGAAATTTATCATTTAGTTTTCAATATTATATTTACAATAATTATCCAAAAATAGACAAAATAGAAATTATTTTTATTTGTGGTACATAAAATATAATATAATTCTGGCTATAAATTGGTGAGTATCGTCGGTATTTTTAGTTACGCCGCAATGATTCCTATAGACACGTGAGTTAATTAAATATATATTAATAATGAGTGTAATAATTAGGTGGATATTAGCGGGCATGATCCGGTGCATGATCCGGTGCATGACGGGTTCGTCGACTCCAGCACTGGAGACGGTCGATGTCTGAACGATGACCTTCGGCCGCAGGAGACCTTGCCAATGACTACGTTCTCCGTGTATATGTCCCCCTTTTTCTACGTCATGTTACTATGCAGATGACGGCCTGCGTTTACTTTGTGTTGCGATATTCAGAAATACTGAAAACCAGTATGTTTTAGACATTCCAAAATGATTTGACGAACGACCGTTCGCAAACAGGCCCGCAGGACCGTCCGCTCTCTCGAAAAACAGATTCTGATTTTCTAATTTACCGATTCGAAACGCTCTCCACGCTCTACATAACTACAATTTTATAGTTTTTTTATTGTTATTATATATAAGTATACTTTAATTTATGTATAAATTAATTTTTCAATGGATATTAAAAACTATACCAGCAACTATTCTAAAACATACTGATTAATTCGGTATTGCATTAAAATTTATAAATTAAAAAATATTATTCATAAACAATACTAGACAATCATATTTAAAAACATAGAAATATATGTCAATATTCAATACTTCTTCAAGAACAAATTATTGTCTAACTAATATTAGCCTAACAATATAGCACGCTAAGACAAACATCGATTGTATTGTAAAATTCTGTCTCACTTATTACCATCCACCGTCTTCAAAAAGAATCATGATAACCAGAACATCTTCCATACTAATTGATATGAAATTTCAATTAAGCCTGCCAATAAAAAACTATGGGAATGTATGAAAATCGATGCTAGGATACGCGGAATAACTTCGGTCGATAACCCTTTGAATATTCATATTCATATTCACCTTCATTTTCACTACAAATGTATATTGTAAATAATGCTTGTATGTATAAATAAATACACTTAATTTAATCTACGTTTTTAGACAGAATTGTGAATATTTTATTGTGTGCGCATATACATATATTTTTGAAATGTACGAGAAATATGAATTGTGATCATTAAATAAAAATGCATAGTTCATTATTTAAAAATAACATTTAATTAGAGTTTGCATTATATTAAAACTGCATATTTCAATTTGATGATAAACAATGTATGAATCACTGTTTTCACAAACGTATACGTCATGAATCTAGGAATTATACGATAATGAATATATTTTTAAAAATATAAATGATTCATCAAATGAAATTCAGTACGATTAACTCGCTTACTTGCAATTTTAATGGTATATTAATTTATTTACAGTTATACATATTTTTATATATTTTGTATTGTAACCACCACAATTTACACTCTAATTTTAATAATAACAATAATAATAATAAGTATTTAATTTTTCTGCTGACGAAACAAAAACTTCATAAATTCTGTATGATTCATCCAACTTTCTATGTTACATGGATGTAAATAAACGGATTGTATTAATTCATCATGACACATGAAATTGTACTTTAATAATTAATAATGATAGTCTAGAATAAATATAAAAACAACTTGCAGATTTAAAACTACATCATAAGTAATATAAGCTAGAAAACTGATAATTTTTTTCGGAAAGTTAATAATAAAAAATCCCAGATATTTATTAATCAAATAGCTTTAACCTGAACGGTAACCCTTCCAGAATTCAATATACCAAAACTTTTAAAAAGAAATTTTTTTAACCGTACTATTGACACATGGAATAAACTTCCAAATTCAGTATTTCCCGAGACTTATGTGTGGCTTACATGTTTAATTTAATTAGACTTCTTAAATCTAGTCTTCAATGTGATAGTTTTAGCGAGTGTCGTTCCACCCGTTATAATTCAAAAGTATTTTTATGTTGTGACATGTTAAGTATTTCCTAAAAATATCACATTTTGAAATTTCTTTCTTTAAAATTTTTAGGGAAAAGCTTATTTTGAAAAGTCAAAATGTCATTATAATCAGGGTACAAGATTTTTGATAAGATATTTTTGTTGTATCTTATTTAATTTTTTTGAATAAGTATAAGAATAAGTATGAGTTTTTCGGAAATATCACCACATCCCGCGGTCCAACAAGTTTGTTGCAAGGTCTGCCGAAACGTCTTATTTGGAGGTTTTGAGGTTACGCTTTGCATAAGTCATTATTCACTCTTCGACGCACCATTTTCGTGATAACGTTTTTTGTTTTTTTTTTTCTGATTGCCGAGTTTGGTTACGATCAGTTGACTGTCCTTTAGGACACCGCTTGGCGCCCTCCGACCAATTGATGCAAGATCGTTTAGGGCCGGGTACGGCAAAAACCGACCGGGCGTCTGCAAGCCTCTAGAACTCTCGAGTGAGGGCGTGAAGCAAATGTTATTAAGATTGTTGTCATATTTACAATCGTTATAGTTATTAATCATTATGTTGGTCTAGAGCATGATTACAGACGAGCAGTTCAACTAGGGTTAACACTCACCCACGACGATGGTGATATCAATCTCCTAACGATATCAATTCTCGATTACCAACGTTTGAGTAGAGAGTGGAATGCTCCAATTTAAAATTATCATTTAGTAAAAATTGAATTTTAACATCATATGAGTTAAGTTGTCCTACATGTAGTGCACGATATATAGGACAAACAGGAAGAAACTTTGAAACTAGATTTAAAGAACATTACCGCTCCTTCAGACTACAGTATTCAGATAGTACTTTTGCAAATCATATTTTAGAAAATAATCACTATTTCCCAAATATCAATAAACTTAAAATTATTCACAGCTGTTCTGAAGGTAGAAAATTAAATTTCTTAGAAGCCTTTAAAATTATTAAATAAATAAATAATCTTTCCATCAACTTGCTTAATGACCGACTTTTAAATAAATCTCCTTTGTTTGAAATAATTTAATCCTCCCCCCTTTTTGCAAAATGTTCTGTCATAATTATCTATAAGTAAAAACCGCAATTCATTAATTTTCTCTCTACCTGTTTAATCTATTTGATCTGTTTTGTCCGATTTGTATTATTGTATGTAAATCATAATCATTTTTAATCATAATAATTTCAATGTAATTTTCCATCTCTCCATATACTATATATTTTACTGTTGTGTGTGTTTTATTTATTTTATCATCTAGTAGTTTAAACTTGAGTGCAAATTGAAAATTCAATTTATAATTATCATCAAGTTGTTTAAATTGGACGGACCATCAACCCGCCCAAGTATTTGATATTAAAAGATTAGAAATTTCTTCACTCTGCAAGCTTTAGAAATCTTTGTTTTAAAGAAGAAGTGATGATACTAACCCTTTTTGACCAACAATCGCTAATGAGTTTCGCAAATAATTGTTCTACTGCCCAAGTTTGGTTGTCGCAGGAGCTTGCATGCTTGTCGTTAGCAACTCCTGCAAATATCTTAGACATCCTTTTTTTCATGTAAATAAACATGATATAAATAAAGATATTACTGATTTTCTATAATTTAACATTATTACAGATTCCAAGAACAAAAGCTGAATAGAAAGTTATCTCGGACGGATTTAATTTTTTAAATTGTCTGGGAGCAGTAGATGGAAAGCATGTGTCAATTAAAAAACCACCACATACTGGTTCATATTATTATATAATTATACAATTATAAAAAAAAAGTTTTAGTAGTTGTTCTGACGCAGTTGTAAATTCTAATTATAAGTTTATTATGGTAGAATGGGCAAGTGTCAGACTGGGGTGTTTTGACATTTAGAAACTGCATTTAAGATTTTAGTTTCCAGATTTTGTGTATTTCAACGGCCTATTACACTATCCCTTAAGAAAGTCTAAACAATTGTCTTAACATGTTGTTATTTGCACAATTGTTTAAGGAAAAAACACCCACAAAGATACATTTGCAGAGGCTCAGTAGATACTGAAGACTTTGAGTCAGACAACGTCATAGAAGGCTCATTGAGAACGAATAGACAATAAATAGCAACACCACTGCAAACTTCTTATTTCACACATTCAACCATCAGAGATGGTTATTGCAATTTCTTTAATAACGAGCGCCAAGTGTCATTACAAAAAAGATTTGCATAACAAATAAAATAAAATAAGTACTGTTATTGTGCAAATATCACCCTCATCGCCTACATTCGCGGCCTTGTCCTATTCTCTTTCCTATCCATCCATAAGCATAGTATTCTACAACAAAGTTGACTTCTAATTCATCAATCACAGCTCCACTCTTTTGAGAATTTCTAATTCTCTTAAATTTCTTCCTAAAGTTGGTGCGCAATCAATTATTTTTTTAATTAGTACAATTTTGTTTGTATTGAGATATCAAGAAGTTGTTCATATTGTTTTTTTTATTATACTGTTGCCATACTCTAAAGTACACAATAAAAATAATCGGACTACTTTTGATTCACTCAATATATTGCACAATATTTCTATACAATCTACAGACGATAGATATTGTTGTACAATATAAAATGTGGAATAATATTGACCGTCTAGTGGCAGCTTATAATTAAATAATTACAAATAAATTTTGGATTTAATTTTTAAACAGATTAATGACAAATCTAATATTGAAGAATTATATAAATCTAATTGTTCGTTTACTACTTTATAATTTTGATTCTTTAAATATTTTTAATTTTTAAATCTTCCATAAATATTAAATTTGTATCTAAAATATTTAAGATGTTTAACGAAAAAGGTTGTGTTGAGATTTTGTGATAGTTTAATATCAAATGCTTTGCAAAACTAGATTTTTCAATGTATTTATTTTTAAAAGCTCTTATATGGTCATTATATCAAATATTGAATATTTGCCGAAGTGAGTCTCTATGCCGATTTCACACATCTCAGCTTTTGCTTTTGCATGTCTTTTAGATCATCACTGCTTTTGCCGCAATAATGATTTTAGATGTAGACAAATAACATGCTTCATTCAGAATACCCTGTGGTAAGTTCCTGAATTTTGTAAACAACAACCTCCGTGTGGCAGCTCAATAATGATATGATACTTCTTTAGAAGATCGAGATGGCGCCTTCGGTATCGAACTTTTCGGTGACAACTTGGATTCCAAGATCTATGTAGGCATACAAAATCAAGTCGGTGTAGCATATAAGAAACTCTGCCACGATAACTTGAACGCTGACACGACAGCGACTCTTCCTACGTTCAGAATAAGAAATCTAGATAGAGAAAAAAATATTAAATAATAATCAATCATAATTTGAAATGTAAGAATAATAATAATCTTAAAAACTCCATGTTTTACATCAAATTCTGAACAAAGTTGCATTTGTTGTTTTATGTTTGTTCACTCTTTCATTCTATTTCTTTATTAAATAATTATTTTTTTTATCTCACTTTTAATTAACTATTTCGGTTTTAAACCTTTACACTCAAATTACTCTGAAACAAAGCAAAATTTCGAAAAATTCTTTATTTTTGTTCAGAATTTTTTTAAAATATTCCATTTTTTCACTTGTTATGAATCACTCTGTAGAACAAAAGTAGTATGTATTTGAATTAAATAAATATATAAAGATAATAAAATATTAAAAACAAATTACAAATTTTGTATAATTTTATTTAATTATCCCACTGTTACAGTAATCTCAGAACATCGCGGCCTATAGAATGTGTGAAACGTAAGCGCAAATAAAAGATGCTAAAACGGGCGAGTGCAACAGAGCAAACATAACTTTTGTGTATATTAAGTTACCTATTATACCCGCCAATCTGTTCTGGAGTTACTATAAGTTGGACCAGTTTCATATCGTATGATCAATTCTGACAAACTTATATCCAAAGTTACAGTTTTATCAATGTTATTTTATTAGTATGTAGCTATCAATAATTTATGTTAATCAAAAAATAAGACTTTGTTATAAAAATCTTACTTAAAAGCAGTACTTATATAACTTATATCTCTTGAACGCAATGGTTGTGTGTTGCCAGGCTTAACCATATGCATTTTAAAACAATTTGATGTTCTGTTAAAACACAGATTAACTCAACATTTGAAAAAAAAACACAGTCAGATTGATCGTTTCCTAAGACATCGTGATTTTGAACCTATTGTTAAGTTATTTGGAGCCCTTGACATTTTAGTTTCATAGTAATTTTGTTAGGATGGCATACTTCCAGGGGGTGAGTTGAGAGTGATTGAGTATTAGAAACTAAGCTAGTTGTATTGTGGTTAGCTCATCTGTTGATATTGGCTTCTCTGATTGAATTTTTAAGTCAACAGTTTTTTTTTTATTTTTGGCCAAATTGCAGATAAAACTGTGTAGTTTTGTTTTTTGAATTCAACGGTAAAGATTTTATGGTAATGTGTATTTTTTTCTTCTATGTGTCTGATTGTTTTGGAATCTAGCAGTATTTGGTCTGTTGATTTGGATGTGATACTAAAGATGGATAGTGGCTTTTTGAATAATGAATAGGTTCGTTGGGTTTTGTTAGAGTTAATGTTAAAAAACTCTCTTTGAGCTTTTAGTCTTTCGTGTACACTGAACTTTAACCATTAACAAATAAGCAAATACTTATTGGACTCGTCACAATTTGCAATCTAGGCAAATGATTGATTTGATTGTTTCAAATCAATCATTTGACTAAATTAAAAAACCAAATTAAAATTTGTTGTCGTAATTCATGCAATAAAACATAATATATACTACGCGACAAAAGTAAAATAACACCATGAAACCGCAGTTGTAATATGTAAATTATTGATCAATTTATATTCGATTATAAAAATAAACGAAATTTTATATCTAATTTTCTAGATTAAATGTGTAGTGACATTACAAATTTATCGAGTAAATCAGTTGATTCAAATCAAAATATAACAGAAGTGACGATGCAATAGCTTGACGTTGGCGTAGATGGTTTGAAGGACAGGAACAAAGACAAAATTTACAACCTGGACGCGTCAGAAACACTACAAAATGTAAAGATTGTTGGCTCGTCTCCCAATTTTCAACAATAAAATCAATTGTAAAAGCATAACTAACTAAGGAATCTTCGTTCGATCAGTTTACCAAAAAATTCAATCATTTATTTTCAAGTTGTCCCGCTTTTTTCTTTGTTTGCTCTTAACTTCTTAGCATAAAAGGTGTCGTCTGAAATGATGCAACGAGAAACTTCAATAAGTCAATCAATAAAAGCAAGTTATTTTCAGCAACAAATCGAGATTTTGTTTGTATAGCCACAATGATTTTAAGATGGGTAGACTTTGTCAAAAAAACATTATAGTTTGCAGTAAAACGACATACAGTTCTTACACGCGTGAAGGTAGTATGAGAAGCAATCGCATAGCAAATCTTTACACTAACGCAGTTCAAGAACCAACACTAATAGCGTATCTGAGTGTTGAAAACCCCCTTTTCCAACTGCATAATGGAGATATACTGGGTAGAAGACTATGTCATCTTCAACCACCTCCACTCACTTTACCTGATATTCGGATACGTATCCAGAAAGCTTGGGATTTAATTCCTTAAGCTGAGATTGACAATTTGATTTCTAGCATGTCTAGACAAGTTGCTAAGTGCTCCAAATTGTGGAAGCCAGTATATTTGCAATATATACATTTGTCAAATTTTGAAATGCGCCGGGCGGAATTATTTTCAAGTATTAAAAAAATAACTTTACCAAATTTTGGTGCCAATAGATTGAGCATCATTTAGATGCTGCAAACGCAAAAACTACCAAATAATTTTTAAAATGCGTGTGATAACTTTAAATTAAACTCAAAAATTTTAATTACTTAAAACTTATACAACAATAGTAATTAATATGTAAAATTAACCTGCGTACCAATATTTCTATATATTAATAATTGTAATATTTACTTACATTCACATAGGTACATAGTATGAATTAAAGTTTAAATGCCAAATAGTTTGTAGTGACTGGCATCGCGCACCTACTGTGGATCAATAAAAAAAAAAGATTTTTCTGTTGTAGTATGATTTTGTGTTAATTAAGTATTTAAAAGTAGTTTTCAATGATTCTATTATCAAAACATAGTATTTTAAGTTTATACTTTTGAGAATTTAGATTAAACAGCGTCTTTCACAATGTTATCTCAACGCAATAATGTAATGCATTTCAAGTGCATGTAATCATAACTGAATAAAAAGTATCTACTAATTGTTGGTGTTTTACAAATTTTGTGTAGTAATAGATCAACGCTAATAGAGTAACACAAATTCAGCAAAGTTTTAACATTTTCTGTCTTAAAAAGAACCCAATGTTTGTAGTTGCTTTGTATCACGTGACCATCAACTGTTCAAAAAAGTTTTGGATACAATTTGAAACACGTTTTACAAAAAAAAAATACCCAGTTATGTTTTATCTCGGTTAATCTAACCGGTATAAAGTCTTAGATTGTTTACAACAAAAGATCCATACCAACGGCAATGCATGACGTCAGAAGCACTGGAATATACACTATTGTAAATATCCACTCAAAATTCTTAGAACCTACACAGCTCAACCTCAACCAATGACCGCAATTTCATTTCTAATTCCGACACTAGTCATAACAAACCATAAAAAATATTAAAGTTGTGGAAAAACACTCGACCATGTTAAATGTGACAGGTTTAAATACAAAGTAAAGCATATCTTTGCAACTATCATAGATGAATTGGTATAAAAGTCAAAAAGTAAATAATTTAAATTAACAAAAATGCAACTTATGGAAAGTTATTTCATAAAACAACGTAGAAAATCATATAGTGATATATGGAATATCTTTTCATAACTCTACATTTTTATAAAAATGCATAGAAGTAAAGTTGAAGGTGACTCTACACACTAGCTTGCTTACATGTTAATAATTACGCATGTTTTTCCCAATTTATTAGGTAATAGTAAGAGAAATAAATACAAAATACTTTATGTTCATTTTTTTATTAAAATAAAGTATTTGAATTTTGGCCGATCTAAAATTAACAATCCAAATATTCATATGCTAATATCGGCAAAATGTTGCAAATGACTGTAGTTTTTTATAAATATTACTATAGACATTGTTCAAAATTAATTAAAGACATAAATAAACTTTTACAAGCTCTACAAGACTTAATAAACTTCTAAAAACTATTCACTTACTGTTCAAAGATAGGAATAAAAGATTTTTACAACTGTACTATTAACAAACTTAAAACACATTATTGCCTAAAAATTAACCAAACTATTCGATCTCCACAAACTGGTTACAACTCGTCTTCAATATGATAGTTTATAACAAATGTGGTCTGTTAAATTGAAAAGTATTTATTTTGTTCTTATGTTAAGGATACCGTACACTATAAAATTTAAAAAAAATGTATTAATTAAAAGACTAGCTGATTACAAGTAAAAATGCTAAAAAATATAACATTCAGATAAGGAAAGACATGCAGAAACTATTTTGGACAAACAATCAACAACAATTTGAAAGAAAATAACAACAAATAAAAATTTAAAAATAATTCAAAGCCAATAAACGTATAATAATAAAAAAAATGCAATCAATCTAAATAAAGAAATGTTATTTACAATGCAATACTTTGCTCACAAACACAATTTTATAAATATATTTTTAAACAACAAACAAGCAAGGTTATACAAGCTCCAACGGAAACAAAATTATTATTTATTAACGTTTTGTTTGAATAGATCAACTCGTGGTACTTATTTTATATATTATTACGTAGACTATATACATATTTATAAAAATAGATTCAAATCATGAGTGTATCGTATTACAAAAATACAAAATAATAACATAGTCAACATCAAATGGAGTCATAAATTTTGATACAGTTCTAGTTCAAAAGTTCTAAAAAACTCATATAAATAATATTTCAGAATATAAATAATGAAGAGTATCAATAAATGGGACTAATGGCTGGTTTATTTATCTTCATCTTCGGTAAGTTAGTGATTAGTTACGAGTTCAATAAACATATAGGTCTTTTGTATGAAATTTGGGTGTATTCATACTCGTTCGTAGCGGTTTTCCTTTTGACAAAATAGTCGCACTTGATGGCACCAATTCAGGGATTTTTGAATTCATTTGTCAAACGTGTCTTACATTATCAATGTGTTTTTCAAGGTAGAGAACTTCCCACAAACGCCAAATATTTTTTAAAGTGTTTGTCAAGTGCGAGACGCTGTTGTGCGTAAATTTTAAAAATGTAAAAAAAAAAATAATTCAAAAATAGTAGCACTCGACCTTTAACGCACCGGGTGCATGAAGCGCTCAAATGAAAAACACCTTATATGTCACGTAATTACTGAACGCTTAAAGTGAGATAGACAGAAATATATTGACTTTTTAATAATACGTTTGGGGCACTGCTACTTCTTATTATTTGTTTGTGGTTACATTCATGCCAAACAAAACAGATTAAAATTATGTTATTTTTTGTTATTTTTTTAATAGCGTGTCCAAGTGATTTCTATATTATATCTGTTTTGTAAGCTTGATTTAATGAAAGATTGTCACTATTGACAGATAAAAGCAGAGAAATTTTATTAGCTTTGTTTCTGTCAGTCAGTATACTACTTTGTCACAATTACGAGCTTTCTTATTCTTATTCTAATGTATTTGTTAAACGTTTTTGATTTTTGTTTTGAATAGATTTTGTGAAATTTTCAGCTGCAATATGTGGATCCTATGTATAATATAAGCAATGGACAATAAAATCAAAGATTATTATTTTTACTATGTTCATCTTAAAATAATAATAGATTAAGTTTGGTAGTAATAAAAAAAAAGTTTTAACAACAGAGTTATATGTGAATGGTCGGAATTTACTAATGCAGTCTCAACAGTAGTTGTTGTAATCTCTAAAACAGATCTAATAACCTTGTTTTACCAAAAAGTCCACAAATAATAAATTAAGTAAGACTATGAAAAGCAGCAAAAAATTATAAGCTGTTGACCGGATAGTGTTGTAGAAGATGAGTGACTTAATTATTCAGTATTATGTACATTAAAATCTCCTAACAAAATTACTTTAATTTTTCTATGGTTACCTTAAAAAAACTTGTAAAATCTTTCAAAAAGATCATCAAAAAAGTTTGGAAAACGGTATATGTCTATTATAAAAATAGTTTTATCGGAAAGATTTAGTTTAAGAAATATAGTATTATAATTAATCTCGATCTTTATTGTTAACTTTGATTTCAGTAAAAAAGAAGATATAGGTTTTCTTTATAATCAAAAAGCTGAAGAACAAAATTTAAATTTATTTTTAAATCACAATTATTAGAAAAATTATTTTTTAAGCCACAGAGTGGTATCATTCAAGCTCAAATTAACAAATGAGCCGTGTCATTTTAACTTCAGCTGCCCATCATAGCAACAATCCCCCAAGACTATTACACATGTATTTTGAGTAGTACTCAACTAATAGAGTAGACCAGGGTACTAGCCTCATCGTACCCGCCCTCATACAGTTTCCTCTGCTAACGGTAACGGTGCAATTTCGTTTGAGGTTAGCAAAATTTAGCCAATATACCACAAATGCAACCATTGCAACCTATTGCGTCAAGCAAACTTGCACTATTCCAAAGTCAGTTCCCCTAACAACATTAGAGGCTTTTGCCTTGTAGGTCAGTTTACCGTTGCCTATGTCACTGTCAATTTCCTAGTGTCATTAAAAGAAGATTTCTATAGCGCTACTCATCTAAACATTTTCTCTTATTTCCATTTGTTTTTTTTTTATTTCACTTCATTCTTTCAAAATATGATGATTGTTTCATTGGTTTTTCCACACATTCTCCGCATTTTGCTTTTCTCATACATCCAAAATTTGCAAACTCATTTGTGTATTTTCAATTATTAAAGTATTTTGGCGTATTATTTTTCATAAAAAGTGCATATTTCTCATTGTACTTCAGTTCATTCACTCTTATTTTTTTCATTTGCGATTTTATATTCTATCGCGCAGCGTTATTTTTTTTATAATACTCTTTCACCATTTCTCATTTTTCCTACTTATTTCTGTTCACTCTTATTTTTTCATACATTGTTTTCTTTTAGATACTTTTGCAGAGTTTTGCATTCATATTTTTTCGCCTTTTTATCATATTTTAGTGAACTTTTTCTTGCTTCTACTTTTAATATATCTCTTTTCACTTTTTCTAACACAATTTATGCTGAAGTTTTTCTATTAATGCTCAGTACGCATTTTTGGTATTTTTCCTGTTTTTTAACAGGATAAACCTGTTCTTTCAACTTCCAAATGTTTGCCCCATAAAACACCATTCTTCTAAACTAAGCTATCAAACTTTGCCTTCTTTATTTTCATGCATTAAATTTATTTTCACTTATTCCCCACACCTGTCTTATCCCCTTGTTTGTATTTTTTACAATTATTCGCACTGATCACATACCCTAAATATTTGAATAATTCAATTTTTCTCCTTTCTATTTTCAATCTTTTTTATATCATTTTCTCTTTTTTTAAACATCATATTTTTTTTTTCATAAATACAATTCACTCTTAACCTTTTTTTTTAAACATTTTTCATTTCTTTTGGCACAATCTACATGTCATCTGCGTATTCTGGCTACTTCATTCTTTTTCTGCCTACTACAACTCCACCTGCTTGTGTTAGATTTAGCTTTTCCAAAATTTGCAATATATGCAGCAAACAAACTAGGACTAAGTAAGCATATCTGTCTCACACCTTTTGTTGTCCAGAAATTTTCACTCATTCTATCGTTTATACATACTCTGCTCACCGTTTCTGCATATACATCTTTCTTCATCTTACCAAATGCTTACTTTTTTCTATCACCCATGATCACAGTTTTTTATATTTTATAGAACTCTGACAATAATTATATCTTGAATTATACAGGGTGTCCGGAAAATACGTGTACAACGTTTGACGACAGACTCCTGACGTCAAAATAGGTCGATCTAAGCCGACTTAGTTATATCCAAAATTGTCTCGTTTAGCCGGTAGAGGGCGTCAAAAAAAACAAAAGTATAACAAAGTTGAAAGTATCTATTGTAAGAAACTAAGTAAAACAAAAACATTACTTAAGCAAATGTGTAAAATGACCGCCATCTTGCTGAATACACTTATTAACACTCTTTAAAAAATTATATTGGACCCTATCTAATGTAATGAATTAATAATTTATTCAAAATCAGTCAATCGAATCACAGCGGCCAAGGGTCAAGCATAGACAATTGTTTCGGTTCTACAAACCTCGTCAGTATGCCTTGTACGACCACGGCATCGCATGATAGCGAAGACAATTTTGAATAAACATTTCTGTTCTTATGAACACAATTGATATTATAAATAATCAAACGAAAGACGTTTGATTATTTATCCTATCTAATGTCTCGGGATTATTAAAATGGTTGCCTGCATTTAAAATTCGCTGCAATAAATCATCGCGTGTGTTTACCGGAGTCTTGTAAACTTCTGTTTTAATAGCGCCCCACAAAAAGAAGTCACACATATTTAACTCAGGAGAACGTGGTGGCCATTTTACTGGTGCATCATTGCCTCTTCCAATCCATCGGTTGGGATATTGATGATGTAAGTATTGCCGAACGGCAACGGAAAAATGGGGCGGGGCACCATCATGCATATACCACATTTCCCTCTAAAGTAAAAGGGGCAAATTCTCCAGAAGAATTGGTAATGTGTCTTGCAAAAAATTTAAATAAATATTTCCATCTAACCTGTCTGGAATAACAATGGGACCAATAAGGTAGTGATCAATAATACCTGCCCAAATATTAATTTTAAATTGATGCTGATGATGTGCAACTTTAATGGCATGTGGATTTTCATCGGAATAAATATGTT
Source organism: Tachinus rufipes (assembly GCA_963932245.1). Classification (NCBI taxonomy): domain Eukaryota; kingdom Metazoa; phylum Arthropoda; class Insecta; order Coleoptera; family Staphylinidae; genus Tachinus; species Tachinus rufipes. Next base: position 59,032,340 of record OZ010744.1, read on the forward strand.
CGTTGTGCAGATTGGTTACCCCAGATCTTGTAAAGCATGCCTCGTCAGTAAACATAATTTTTCTACAAAAATTTGGAACAAGGATTCTTTTGTTTCTAATAAATTGACAAAATGTAAGCCGCATGGGGGGATCAGTCGGTAAAAGTTCCTGGACTTTTTGTATGTGGTAAGGATGTAACAACTGTTCTCTTAAAACCTCATTGACAATCGTTTTAGGAACATTTAACTCACGTTCTAAGAGACGGGTACTGGTACTTGGTTCTTCTTCAACTCTTTCCAGAATCATCTCTTCTGTTTCCACAGTTCGAGTTGTTCGCATACGACCCCTGCCTTCAAACTTTTTCTCAAAACTGCCCGTTTTCCGAAGATGACGCTCAATATTGGCAAATGTTTGGTGGTTTGGTATTCGACGGTTAGGAAACCTCACCATGTAAACCCTAACACTCTGACGCCCATTTCCTTGACAAAGCCCGTATACCAGGAGCATGTCAACTTTCTGAGAGTTTGTATAATTTTCCATTTTTAATGGTAAAATGAACTTGTAATTCAAGAATGTTGATCGTATACTTGAGTAAATTTCATAGACTGGTGACAATTTGTCAATAATTGTCAAATTATTAAACGCTATAGCAACAAGGTCACTTAAAAAATTATTGTTACAGGTAATTTCTTTTTAATATTTACAAATTTTTGACGCCCTCTACCGGCTAAACGAGACAATTTTGGATATAACTAAGTCGGCTTAGATCGACCTATTTTGACGTCAGGAGTCTGTCGTCAAACGTTGTACACGTATTTTCCGGACACCCTGTATATATAATTAAAGATGAAACTTTAAAATGCAAAAATGATTATCAATTTTATTGTAAATTAAAATTTTAAGTACATTTTCAGTTATTTTTTATAACCAAAGCAAAAAAATTACGCTTTAGAAGTTTTAACAAAATAGTTAGGTTATATTATAAATGCTATTTCTCACATTTTATGTGTTAATTATAAAGAACAACTTCCTCACCTTAAATTTTCACAAAAATTTGTTTTCCATTATTTGTCATCTGCATCTTTTTATATGGTCTTGCAGTTCATACCAAACGTGGTCTTCTTTTACTAGTACGATTTGCAAATTCAGCATTTACTAGAATTTAAAAGACAATCAATCTGACGTTATTCCTTTCACACTCAAATTATTCTTTAAACGCTTTTACAACATTAATTTTTCGTTTTTTTTTCTTTGTTTTTTCTGGTTTAGATATTTTTACTATCAAATCTTTTTTTTTTCTCTTTATATTTTATTTCTTTTTTTCTAAATTGTTCTTTTAATTCTTCAATATGTTTGTTTTTAGTATTCATTCTTTCTATCATTTCTAATTTATCTAGAATTTCATCTAATTATGCTCCATCTTAGTTGTTTCCCTCTTCCTCTGACCATTTTATTTTTGAGATTTGTTCAAACAAATATTGACTTTTTTGTAACCAATAATAATAATTGATTTTGTACAATATAGATCATTTTCAAACAAAAATATAAGCAATTTAAATAATGTATTGCAATCTGAAGATTGGATCAAAGTTTCGGAGGCAAAAAGTATAGATTTAAAATACAATTGTTTTATTGATAAATTTAAAACACATTTCTTACGTTCATTTAAAAAGATTCGAGAGACCAAGTTAAATGCCTGGATAACAGAAGATATTAAGAGTTCTGCAATTAAATTAAAAGATTTGTTTCTGCTGGTTCAAAATAAAGTTATCGATCGCGAACAATATAAAAATTACAAAAAAATATATGATAAAAGTATAAAATTGGCAAAAAAAAGTATTACTGTAACAAAATCCAGCAATCTACAAATAAATCTAAAACTACTTGGAATCTAATAAATCGCAAAACAAAACAAAAGAACCAAAGCGTGATTGAACTGGAAATCGGCAAAACACAGATATCTGATCCTAAAAACATAGTCACTATATTTAATGAATATTTTGCAAACGATAAAAATAGAACTGATGTAAGTACTAATACTACAATACACAATGTTTTTAGAAAATATAATTCTATCTTTTTGGATGCGACTTCTGAACAAAAAATTATTTAAATAGTTGGTATCTTTAAAAAACTTTCCTTCCTGTGGATACGATAAAATTCTAGCAAAAGTAATAAAATCAAGCTTACATTTTTTATCAAACCTTTAGAACATATTATTAACAAATGTTTTACTCAAGCACAATTTCCAAGCGCCCTAAAGGTAGCTAAAGTAATATGTTTGCACAAAAAACGCAATCCAAAATTGACAACAAATTACAAACCCATAGCTTTACTATCAATTTTTTTTTTAATTATAGAAAAAATCATTGCAAAATGTATAGTAAATTTTCTAAAAACACATAATGTTCTTAGTAAAAACCAACATGACTTTCCTGAAAACCATTCGACGATGTCTGCTTTATAAAGTATTTTAGATTTAGTGTATACAAAGTTAGATGAGTCAAAGAAAGTAATGGCATTATTTGTTAATCTCTCAAAAGCCTTTGACAAAGTTGATCATCAAATACTTTTATAAAAACTAGATTACATTGGAATCCGTGGAAACTTCCTGGAACTTTTAAAATCTTACTTAGATAGTAGGTCGCAATTTATAAGTTATTGTGGAAAAAATAGTAATCAGGTAATTACAGACATAGATGTGCCCCAAGGAATTGTGTTAGGGCCCATATTATTTTTAATCTACGTCAACGACATTGAAGTTAACGTAAAAAACTTTTATTGTGCATTTGCAGACGATATCACGCTTATATCTTCAAAAACTAATAATAATGAATTACATGTTGATATGGTAGATAACTTAAAGAACGTCACAAATTTCTTTGCATCTAATAAATTAACAATTAATGAAGAGAAAACGTAGACAATGCAATTTCAGGCTAGAGAATGTAACTATACTTCATCTTTACTTATACATGCCAACTCAAAGTCTATTCAACAAGTAAAATCCTTTAAATTACTAGGTTTACACATTGACATGTCGCTTACTTGGAAAACTCACGTTGAATTTACATGTTCCAAAATTGCCAGCGTATGTTTTGCATTAGGAAGACTTCGGCAACTTTATGATACTCATACGTGCAAAATGTTTTATCATAGTATGTTTGAGACACATATTCGGTATGGTATTATATTCTGGGGAGGATCAACCAACGTAAACATAGTTTTTGTCTTACAGAATAGAGCATTAAGATCTATGACAAATAAATATAGAAACTTTTGTCGAGATGATTTTAAAAGTCAAAAAATATTAACTTTGGCTTGTTTATATATATATATATATATATATATATATATATATATATATATATATATATATATATATATAAACTTTTAAAATTTGTAAAAACAAATGTACATAATTTTAGCCAACTTAATAATATTCATAACTACAGCACAAGGCACGGTAATAATATAATGTATAACAAACATCAGTTGGAGTTATTTAAATCAAACCCATCATTATTAGTGCTACACTATATAATCACCTACCAGCGCAAATTAAGGAATTAAATTATAGTTGTTTTATAGCAAATTTAAAACAAAAACTAACGGGGTGTTGTTTCTAATCTGTTGAAGAATATTTTAATCATAATTTTAATGTGTAGTATACGTTTGTAACAACTATTGTTGGTATTTTATGTAATTTGTAAAATTTTATGTTTTTATATTATATGCATTATTCTTAGTCAAATGTATCTATGTAAATAATGTACTTATTTTTGTATTTTAAATTATATTTGAATAAAAGCTAAAAAACGTTTTATTGATTTGGGGGATCAAACCTACGACGTGAATTGCCGGTTGTTGAGTTCAAGCGCACTGTCCACTACACCACAAAGTACTGTTTTTGCGCTTGTTTTACTGTCTTGATGTTAGGTTAATGTTTATTTATTTGTTTTGTTGTTCACAACACACAACACTTTTTAGCAACCAATGCAAGCCACAGAAATTCTCTTATTGTTTTGCGATAAGAGTTGCCATTGATCGTAACTGCATTTTCCGCCGAGTAGTAGTCTATTTTTTATTTATAGACCATTTGACAAAAGCGCAACAGCGTGATCTATTAGCTTAATTTGGTAAACAGATTGTCTGGGCCGACGAGAAATGTTTGTTTGTCTATTATGAACTGAACAGTTTCCTCTTAGTATATAGCAGGAGCGCTCAGACTTAAAACAACGGCAAATAAAAGCATTAAGCGGCAAGCAATTGACTAGGTTACTAGGTCCTAGTAGAACCTAGTTACTAGGTAAAAATTATTGTTAAAAAATAAATATTCAGTGTACTTTTATACATTGAATGTCAGAAGTATTAAAAATAAAATATCTAAGACGATCGACTTAAAAACCTCACAAGATCAACCAGTCGATAGCGATCAACTGTTTGAGCACCCCTGATGTATAGTGTATCAAGGGCCAAAAGACTTTAGCAGCCTCTCGGCGGCGGGCTGCTAAAGCATTACACTCAATATATTTTTGTCTGTCCCAATTAAAAACATTGTTTTCAATGTTTATTATAATCTGTTACTACTGTCAGATTTTAAGGTATGACGTCATCATCTGAAATTGTGATTCACAGCCAATCAAATACCGCGAATAGTTTGAAGCCCAACGGCCAAAAAGACGATTTTCGGCACGCATTTTAGAACCGAAACAGACGCTTTCAACCTCATTTCGACAGTTTTATTAAATTTATTGCAAAATACTATTATAGAAGTGAGGGAGTATTATACATCGTTAGGTTTAAAATAACATAGAGATTCTAAAAAAAAGCAATAAACCCAACAATTTATTAAAATAGGAAGAATAAATAAAGAATATTATTTCACGTTTTCTTTATCTACTAATTGCATATATGCTTCTACAAGACAGCAAGATAAATTGAAAAACAAAATGAAAATGATCATTTTTTTCTTATTCTATAGAAAAGTTGACTTAACAAGAGTATTGTAATTTTGCTATCAATATTGCATATATTTGTCAATAAGCAAAGATTTAATTTCATTGCAATATTACAGCTTGTAGGAATTTTTGTAAAATATATTCACGCCCCATATATGCACATCAAGAAAGTAATAAAACTATTACATATAATGTATATATATAAATGGTTGCACAAATATAGAATCAATTTTTTACAACCAAGACATATAATACAACTAAAGTCAGTTAATAATATACTTTGTATATACAGTTTATCTACTATGGTCATACACTAAGCACTATATTAATGGTTATTTAATATTACGTTGATGCGCTCTACACCATCGACTTTATAGAATCAGGTCTTAAACAAAACGGAGTATATTTAGTTGTTTTGCATATTGTGTTATTTATTTAAAAATTGCTTTATAGTAACCTTCCACATTATTCTCATATTTTTTATCATTTGTACTGAAAAATATATGTTCTTCCTTCTCCTTATATAATAACCAATAATTTGGTGTAAATTGTCCATTTTTTCAGAATGTTACATTGTTGAGTCTTGTAAAGCAAAAATGATCTTTGTTTAACTTAAACTCACTAAGGTAGGACCAAATATGAACAAATGACTATATAGTATTCTTTAAAATATGATCAGAACTAAAAAAGTAAATTAAGATAGTCTATAGTTACTTTAATTACTTGTTATCATATACAAGAATTAAATCCTTAAATATTGCATCTAATTATTTTCATTTATTTTATTGTTACATATTTTATGTTCATTCGTTACGATAACCGCTCAATATGAATACCAAATGTGCAGCCAGGTAGAGTAATTCTACCTGCTTGGTGTAATCCAGATCGTTGTTAAATCTTTTGCACCATTCATAATAATATATACAGTACAGTTTAATCAAATAATTTTTACCTTTCAGTTACAGTTGTACGGTTTCAAAGATTCGTTTGCATGTGGATTAACTTACATAACAGAAGAATAATTTCTTTTACAACCTCGCATCGGGGATTACATATATCAACAAAATACACCTTACTTAAATATTTATAAGGTTGCAACGGTTACAATCTGTGACGATTTTATTGCTACGCCAACAATAAACAACCGGGCATAATTGATTAAGTACTAAATGTTAATATATCTTACGGCATCCGTCGAACAATCACACGTCATGTGGTGGATCATTAATATTTCAACGCAGAGAGTAGCAGTCATATTTCTTGTGTTATATTGCTATGAATGAATTGTTTTATAGTTGATATTATTATTCACATAATATTTTCAAAATAATAAGTAAAACATCACATGGCTTCTTTCTCAAATCGTATCACACATACCGATATCATACATCCAGAACAGAATCGAGCATCATCTTTCTCATAAGCTCTAAGCAGACAGACTAATATTAAATATTTAATAAAGTAATTTTATTAGTAGGTAGTGTATTGACATATTGATCATTTCAATAGGATATGATTCACAGGAAATGTAATTAAACATAAATCAAATTTTAATATTGTGTAAATGCAAATTTTGCCTTAAATTGGTTTCAAATTCATTGCAATGCTTACAAATAGTTTTTCTTATTTCTGTAGATTTGATTGTTGCACCACTCAAAAGGGGACAGGTGGGATGGCTACCTGGATCTCTTTTGTACAAAAACAAGTCTCGCCTTCAAAAATTTACTAGAATAGCAAGGCAACCGGCCACTTTTTCTTAAACTATTGTGCTTACCTATTCTCCCCAAATAATATTATTTATCAAAACCTTTTTAATCGTAATATAAGATATAATAAGATAATGATGGCAGTTACTGCATGATTAAATATTAATCAATTAAATCTAATGTATCTATTTTAAGCGGAACTGCAATCAATATGTTGTTTCATACCACATCTTGCAATTTAAATGAAATTTAAGATTAATCTTGTATCAACTTGATATTAAACATTATTATAATGGTGGCGTTTAGTATTAATTTAATAAATATAGATTTTATTTTTTTTCATAAATCATCTCTGCGTTTCAGTCACTGAATCAACTTTTTTGCCTCAAATCCTAAATCAAAAAAAACATATTCAGTACAAAAACTTTGTTTAAATAAAATTAAAAAATACTGGCCGCAATTATAATTATATAAAAAATCTTTAAAGAATCAGTACTTGAACTTTAATTTTATAGATTATCATGAACAGCAGAAACATTAATATTGTCGGATTAAATTATTATTATTATTATTATTAACAGTATTCACCTTTATCTAGTTATTAACTCGGTTTATTTAAAATATAACTTACCAACACTCGATCGTATTAATCATCATGCAGGATATATTATATTAATTAAATGTAATAATAAAACTAATAAGTTGCAGACTGATTAGTACGAATCACTGATGATCTAATGATTAACCTATATAGATATATAAATAATAATAAAAGTTATATGATGGTTATATAATTCTGATAAATACTGAAAATGAGTTACAAAAGCCAGGGCTGTTGCGTCATATTGTGCAAATAGATAAAGCGGCCAAAAATGTAATTGAATTGAATATTGAGTTAGAATTATTTATTTCAAAAAAACTAAAATTACTTTATAAACCTACAAACTTAGCAAATTAAGGGAGAATGCTAGTATCAACAGTGCGCCAATGTTCTTGCTACCGTTGGCGTTTTTTAGTGTAATTTTCCATGTAAAGTAAGTAATTAAATCTCTTTTAAACACATGGAATCAATTTGCAGTTTTACTAAAATCGTCAAAATAATATTTTTGGTGTTTTGAGCTATTAAAAAAATAGATAAATTAGCAATATTTGTGATAAATTTACTCATAAATAAGTATTCTGGGCGATTTTAATTCATAATATATTTCGATACATTTTATGTAATGAAATCAATATTTTAGTTATAATATTAGGCAAGAATGGACTTGGACTGAGAAATAAAAAAAGCAAAAATCTGTAAAGAACAGAGACTGGTAATTACAAACACGTGTTTACAAAACACAATGGCACTTGGAATCGGATACAAGAAGCAAATAAATTTTGAAAAAAGTTTAAGAATCGAGTAAAAAGAGTATGTGGGTTACTAAATGCCAATACGTACAGTACAGTATAATGGTTTGATAATGAGTGAATGAACTGAGACAGAAAACCAAAAAGTAACACCATAGAAATAGGTATTGTAAAAGAAAAAATAAAAAAAAACGTTTTAAGATAAAAAAAATTGAATTGAAAAAATACATGGAAGATCTTTATAAAACAAATAAAAAACTAGAAAAATTGAATGTGGAAAAGAAGGAGATCGTAAATAAAGACAATATAGATGACAACATTATGATAGAGTGATGTCAGCTATAAAGGAAATGAAGGTTGGAGAAGCTTCAATGATAGATAGAATACCGTTAGATCATGAAAAAAAAATATAGCGGCAAAACAATTTCGATTCAAAAAAGAGATAGAGACAAAAGAAGCAATTAGTATAATGAGAATAATTAAAGAAATGTACTTAAAAACAAAAGTTTACGCGTGTATTTTATAGAGTTAGGTAACCGCATTTGACTATAAAAAAATTGATTGAAATTTTGAAAGTAAAATTAATAATTAGATTAAAAATATAGAAAACTGATAGGTAATTTGTATATGAAGCAAGAAGTATCAATAAGGTTAAAAGAATAAAAGACCGAGTGGTCAGGGCTGTTGTTTACCAAAGTTGTTCAATATGTATGCTAGTTAAAGAACTTGAAGAAGTGGAATCAATGTATAGATTAAGAATAAACAAAAACAAAACAAAAGTTATGAGAATTCGCTGAAGAAATGTATAAGTTCTTGGTTCTAAAATTAAAATTACATACATTTAGAAAGAGGAGAGATAAATAAAGATACGCATGGGAATAGAACAAGATTATCAATAACCAAAAATTTAATACATTACCAAACATTTTACCCATCAGAGCAAAGCTAAAATAAAACTATATATAAATGATAACTAAATTACTTGTAACTTGTAAAGGGTGTTTTTTTTAGAGACGAATAACTTTAAATTGAAATAAAACTCAGAAAAATGTTTTTTAATATCTATGAAATTAACTTTTTTACAGATAATTCTATGGCATTAATATTAGAGTATAATTTCGGGTAAGTGACTGACGCGGCTGGAGCGTACATGGCGTAATCTGAAGGTCAAACTTTCACACACTATTTGCAGTCATTCAGGCCTATATTTTGGCAATAATGCGTCGAATGTAGGCTTCCAAGTGCTCAATTGTTTCTGGTTTATCGGTGTAGACATGAGACTTTACATATCCTCAGAGAAAATAATCTAATAGCGTCAAATCGCACAAACCTGTGGCCAGTTAACAGGTCCATTTTGTATGCACCAATGATTTTACCGACTTATAAAACGCACTAAAAGTATTTTTTTCTAGATGTAATGGTGTTTCAACAATGGCTTGTAGATTATTATCGCTCCAAATGCAACAATTTTCTTTGTTGGCATAGCCATTTAACCAAAAGTGTGCTTCATCACTAAACAAAATTGTAGATCAATAGCAATGTTTGGACACAAGTTTAATTGTTGAGCACAATAACAAATTGACACATTTGGATTATCATTAACACTACGCTGCACACTATCAATTGCTTTTTGTGTGCGCAAAAAAATTTCTGCACTTGCAACATTACATTCTTACAACAAATTACTTTTTTGTATCTTTTTTTTGCATCAAAAAATTTTAAGCAATAAATTAGTTTTCTACGTGCTATAAAAATGTTTACCAGTAAATATCTCTTATTTGTAGGCAGTGTAATTTTGAATCATTTTATTAATTCATTCACTTTATACGGAGTGAATCGGGAGAAACGGACCAAACTTCAGAAGTGTATTTATTGTACACGTGAAAATATTGAAAAAACTCAAATGTTGTTACACAATTTGTTTTTAAAATTCTAGTAATCATAGCCTTCTTATAAAAAATGTTCAAAAATATCGCCATTCACTTCTAAATATGTTTAAGATTTCTAATGCGTTGAATTAGTGCATCCCGAGTGTCACTTTTACTGAGTAAAATACATCTTTGAACCAGCTCCATAAACAATAATTTAGTGCTGTAAAGTCTGAAGATCATGCAAGCCAACTAATAAACCAACCACTGCAACAAATCCAACATATACATTTTTAATTACGCTATAACTTAAAAACAAATAAAAATCAGATAATAATATTGAGTTTTTTTTTAACAGTTAAAAAAACAAAGATATTAAATAAACAAAAAAAACATGCATACCAGTTGCAATAAAAAAATTAAGAACAGTACACTATCACAAAAAACACTTATAAAAACATCATGAAATAATTTGTTTGCATTTCGGCGATATCGGTGAATTAAGTAATATATTTGTATTAGATGTAGATAAAAAAAAGGTATCAGTAACGAGACAACAAACAAGGAACATTAAAACAAAAACGGGATAATAATTCTGGGGAATCAATAAAGTTATATGCCAATTATAGGCAAATAATGCGCTGCAGTTCTTCAGATAGTGATGACAAATTATGATCAACTAACAGGCTATTATAGTCGTAGAATCTGTCTAGACTCTAGATAGTACTGTCTATTTAAAAAGTTAAAAAAAATCAGAAACCGTTTTTAGACGCGTTCTTTTAGTGAAATATTTATGTACATTCTAACTTACTACTAGCAAGAGCAAAATACAACGTTTTTAACAAACAAGATATAATATTAATATAGTCGACGTGCGCATAAGAAAGCCAATTTAAAAACAGCAGCAGATAAATTAGTAATATGGTTTGTAAAAAAGAGCTAAGATTTAAACAGAACTTCAAGATCTTTAACTTCAGAATTACAATTTAGCAAAGTTTTATTGATACAGTAGTTATGAATCAATAAAAACTATTTAGAAGTAAACGTGACATCATTAAATTTATTGTCGTTTAAATTTAATTTAATTAAGCTACACCACCAAGCAATTGTATCAACGTTGCAGTATTAAACCATTAACAAGTATTGAGTTGGCAGTTGACATAATTAACTCTATTTTCAAGGTAGGACAATACTAACATTAACATGTTATTAGTTAGGCTAAATAAACTTAGTTTGGGAAGTAATAAGTAATATGTGATGATCAAATGGCATCAGTTCGATTTCGACTAAAGATTCGTTTAAAATTTAAGCCTTAAATGCTAAAAAATGTAAGAATGCAAATGGTTATGAATTATAATATAAATTGTCTGTTCAAAGACAAAGCAAAGTTTGAGTAATGTTGCAAATGTTACTTTAAAATTATACAAAAGAAAGAGTTTTTTCAGCATAACTTATATTATATTAAGTAGCAGAAAGTATAACGACATGTATAAAAACTTTATGACATGGTCGTGTTGTCAGTTGTTAACTATAACATTTTTATTTTTATTATAATGTGATTTTAATACTCGACATCAAAAATAAAACAGAAAATCTAAATCAAGTTTTCAAGAACTAGTAAAACCGCGTACCCCAAAATCATAATACATTGTCATTTATAAAACGTACTCCCTAGCAACCAATTCGGAACGGGTCATCAAAAAAACTACTAACGTATATAGTTTAGTTATATGTTTGGACTGAACCTATTTAATAGAAAGTTCAGTTGGATTGAGTTTCATTTATATCGTTCGTTCGTGACTTCCTAACTTATTAAAATATTTCATTTTATCTTGCTGCCATTTATTTTGTTATTCAAACGTTTTTGCACATATCGCAATGTCTGTCGACTCTCTTCAACTGCTATTTTATCCTTGTAGTTCTTCTCTTACTATGTATTCTGGTGTATAATTGTCTATTTGCAGAACTCATTTCAAGTACCGTAGATGCAGTTTTTTATCTTTTCAATTTTTTTTCAATCCCAGACTTTTCCAAGACACCAAGTAATACTTTTGACTAAGTTGTCAATTATAAGCAATCTTGCATTTAATATTTCCCCAAATTTTCTTTGTTCTCAATTGCCTCATTGCAACATCCGCTCTGCTGATATTTTCTAAATATCATCATTTGACGCTTGGCTATCAGACATAATAGTTATTAGATCAATTACCACTATGTCCGATAGCCAAGCAGCATTTCAGGCACTGCTTTTGCCAGTAATAAAATCTAAACTGGTTATGACTTATATAAACAGTATAGAAAGAAAGAGAACAGGAACATTTATTGGACCTGAACCTGCTTTTGAAATCTCATTTAAAACTAAAAACTAAATAATCTGCATTGGAAACTTGGAAGAGAAAAATTAATTAAATTTCATAACTCTTCAAATAAGTAATAACACTGACATATAATATTATAATGTTTCATGCCTCTCTCTGTTTTTGACAGAGCAACTATCGTCTACGTAGCTAAAGGACCACATTTTGTGTCTTCCTATTGCCATTCCGGCAACCCGTGCGTTTCTTAACACATCTAAGTCTAATTCATACACAAGGATTATTGGGCTCAGAAGACTACCTTAATTTATTTCTTCCACTTTTATATCAATGGGGTCCATAATTATTCTATATTATTTTCCTTTCTTGTTGACAAAAATCCCATTGTTTATTTGTTGTATTTGGATTGGACAAACTAATAAGACAGTATATCTTCAAGTCGTCCGCATACAATAAACATTTACAGTTAGTTAAAAAGTCACATAAGTCATTAACAAACAACAAGAATAAATTCTTGTAGCTTGTAACTTGAAGAGGCTTTAAAGTATAGATTTTTAACTATACGAATTGAGTCCTACCAACATGCAAACTGTGGATCCATTTTATAACCTTATTGTTGATCCCAAGTGATTTTAACTTGTATAGCTTACTCCATCGAATGCTTTTCTAAAATCTTTATATTGACATCCATTTGCATTTTATTTTCAAAAGCGCGTCTCAAAAGTATGACTGGTGTGTTAAGAGGTTTGTAATTGTAGACCAACCTTCTATAAATCCATCTGTTTGTTACTTAAACATGGTGATGCTGCTCTTTTTAGTTGAAATGCAATAATTGAGTCAATCAATTTGAGTATTGTAGATTGCATACATATATCTTAGTAGTTACTGATGTTACTTCTGCTACCTAACTTATGGATGGGCACAATAAAGCTTTTCTACCAAACAGTAGGAAAAATTCCAGTTTTTAATAATTTTTGGAGTAAATAGTGAAGCGGTTTTGTGATTAAGTATATGCAATGTTATGGTTTATATTTCACAGAATTTTTTATTCTATTAGTTCTCAAAAATATTAATAAATTTAAAAAAATGCTTAAATTAACTGTAATCGTCAATACGACTTAACTTTTTAAAAATGGAATGATCTCTTATTTGGATTTTATTACCAATTAATTTTCCATTATACAATTTTGAAAATGTACTATTCCTAACTCTGTTTGTTTGTACAAACATTTTGCTGCATATAAAACATTGTAAAAAAATGAAGTAAAACATCTATATCATAGACATTGTCACTGCTACTTATAACTCATCCCAATTATAGCTTGTGATGTAATTATTTACTTTTATTTAATTTGCTTTTTTGAAATTTAAAGTGTATTTAATATTTCAATTCAATCAATTAAGCTTCATGATGTACACTGGTATTTAACAGCAGATCCAATGCTTTTGACACAAGCGTATTTTTATCCGATGTAAAGATTAAGTCCAAGAAGTTTAAAATAACATTAACCTGTAACCTGTTACAGAGCTTAGGTACTCATACAACTCGCATATCATTTTCGCCTCCTGAAAGTGTAACCAATTGTGTGCCCATATCATCATTAATCCATAATGCCTCAGGTAAACCGAAACCATCGCATAAACCGAGCCTATGATATACTATCTACTAATACCGCCCTAAAGCTGCTGCATATGATTTTTCCGTCCTCGGCAAAACATCTTTTTAATCTAAAATACAAGTAAAAAAAAGTGTTTTTCAGAGTGAGCAACAAAAAACCTTGTTTAATTCTTATTCGTTAGTCATTACTACGCAAATTTTCATTGGTGACTAACAAATCAATAATCACACTTTACTACATAATGACTGATATTTATTAGTCATTAGTCACATCGGGCACGGATAGTCGTTAATAGAAAAAAAAGATTATTTATAATTTTAGTCAAGAATATCTTGACTTAATAATCCACAACAATGGTACAGATAAAACATCAGTCAAGCTCTTTCGAGCATTATTCGTTATTCGTACTGGTTGTTAGTCAATATTTTTTAGTCGTCAGAATACACTTTGCTTCACTCTGAACCAAACTCGGTACCGCAAACTTCGTAGTAAATAATCGAAGAAAAAACTAGTTGTTGGTTTAGTGGTGATGTGATAATACTGGTGATGAAATTTTGTGCCAAAACATTACTCATTTTAACCAAACAATCGTTTTTTTAATGTTTTCTGCCGTGAGGCTAATAACCGACGCTGGAAAGCTTGAAACTGCCACATCAAACTCACGGATCACAACTTAAATTATTGAGTTCTTTAACGTGCACACAGTAAAAGCATATTGTTTTCTAAACCAGATAAATTTATCCTATAAACTCTAATTCGGGACCCCCAGTGTACCAGTAGGGTGTACAATCGTAATTTATTTTTGATTTCAAAATGTGATATTTATAAATTACTACAAAAAAATGCTTTTGAATTTTAACAAGTGAAACCACACTTGCTAAAACTATTACAATAAAAACTAGAGCTGTCCGTCAATACTGAAGTAGAAAGTTTACTCCATGCGTCAATAAAAGTTTTGGTCCTACATCTCTAAACTGTCATTAAATATTTGTTAGAATTTTTAGCAAGCCTTGTACTACGAGTAAGTATTTGTTTAGATGGCAATATGTAATGTATTTATTTGAAAAATGTCCATAAAAATATCTATACAAATTGTAAAAATCTGCAACATTATGCCGGTATTGTAAAGTATAAGTTTAGAATAGAGTTTAGAAGAGATAGTGTAGTTTCAGATGCTTCTTCAAATTGCATATAAATATATAGTTGACATACTTATTGTAGTTAAGATGACAAAAATACGTAAAGCTTATAAAATTTTAATTTGACTTACTACTTGATCTAAATCATTAACGATAGAAAAACTGGTGTATCCATCAGATGTAAAATTATTGAAAAGTTGTAAAGATAAATTTAAACATTAAACTGATAACTTCCACTAAAACTACACTACTGAATAACCATATTATATGACATTTTTGAGAAACAAGTCGATTAATTTGATATAGAAATTTATTTTTATGTCCAAAAAGAATGTACTTTATTAAAAGAATTATAGATATCAGCTGATGACTGGTTACGTAACCTTGCTCAAGCTCGCTCCTTTATTTATATATTATAGCAATTGCTAATTGAATTATAGTATACTTTACTCTTAAATTAATTCTTTGGATTAGTAAAAAACTGTTATTGCCAACTTGCTAAAAAGTTTGTGCATCTTCTCATTTGAAATAACGGGTTTCAATGTTTTCATAGGTACAGCAGCATTAATAAGCTGTATTCCTTAAGATATCAACAGTTCACAGTTTGGGATTAATTAAAGAAAATATTTATAACACGAGTTAATAAAAAAAAGTTATGTAATCCAAGCAAGCACAAATCTATTACGTTTTCACTTTTTATACTGTTGCTATTTTATGTATAAGATTTGTACAGCAGACGAGCAAAAAATAGGGACCCTCCTAACAAAAAGCCTATTATAACGAAAATGTCTAGGCCGAGAGGTGTCCTACCCACCCCAAAGTCAACTCACCCCCAGACGAAATGTGTTATATCAAGGGGGCGATGATAAGTGTGCATGTGCGAGAAGGCCGGTATATAAAATGGTCGCAATCCAAGAGCCTTCGCAGTATTATCTCGACATTGGCCCGTTTAAGAACGCGTTTCACGGTGCAAACTAAAAGTTTGAATAATGAATAAAAATATATGTATATATAAAGATATAAGTTCGCGACGACGCCAATAAATTGGTAGACATCTCCCTTCTCCACGGCCCATCCACGTCGCTTCGGTTGGGATAGCAACGGTTACCAACAGCTAAACCAACCGACTACAGCACGGGCGTGGTGGTAGATAAAGAGTCATAAGAATAGTCGCGAGTCTCTCATACATACCGCAACGGTCAGAGAAGGATGGAATAGGATGGCGTGTGTCGTACCTTGTTTCAACACAGCGGTCCCTCGACGAACATGTGGCGGCTGGGTCGTGTGTGTGCAAGTTCATTCCCGTTCTGTAAGCTTTAGCGGCTGGTTGTGATGGACTTCTTCAAAGTGATATAATTTTTGCTGAGTGGTATAAAAAGTGAACACGACTTGGTGGGTGGGTGTCTCAACGGATTTGGATTTTACCATCGGATGTGTAAGTTTGTTTACTGCTTTTATTTTTTTTTACCTGAATATTCAGGTAGATACCTTAGACAGGATAAGTTTACTTTTATTATTGGCAGATATGTCGATTTTTTTAATTATCTGCACGCCGACGTCGCTTGGAAACTATGCGGACGGCCCACTTTCGCAATATTTAAATAGCACAAGTCCGTAACGCCGGCTAATACGTTAACACACTTTTTTATGTGGGCATTTTCGGCACGGTCTCACAATTAAGGATTATCAATTTAAACACATTTACATACATACATTACATGTTCGAATCAATCATTTTTTCAGCAATTCTAACTATTATTAAGTTGCACTGTGCACATGAATAATGACTTCTAGGAAGTAATTAGTTTAGTTAAATTTTATTTCAAAAAATGTTCGACAACTCGTTATCAATATTTTTCTCATTATTCCTAAATTTGCTATTGTTATACAATGCCGGTTTTACTTCTACATATGTACTTCAATTAATGTTAAGAAAAACGATTCAAGTCGATTGGATCCATTGATTTAAAAAAAAATTAAGTGCCTCATATTTTGTTTATACTCCCTACATTTGAAGGTGTATTAGTAATGTTTGTTATTATAATTCAATTATTTTAAAAATTAATTCTTTGGTTCTTCAAAATATTCAATAATTTTTTTTAATTCAATAATTACTTAGGTTAACAGACCATGTGGTGCGCGATTTGGCGTCTCCGTTGATTTATATCTGAACTAAAAAATTGCAACAACCCCTTGTCTGCCTTGTCCTATGCGTTTCGGTTGGCGCGTATCGATTTTTCGTGTGCGCGTCTGGCGGCCCCCCGTGTTTCGCCGTGCCGCAATGGTGCAAATGGTGCGCATCTTTCACTTCCGGTCTGGCCCTGGCCTTTCCCAACATCCCCGCTATAACCCGCGCGCCGTCAGCCGACGTCTAGACGCCCTGCTCCGATGCTACTAGCCGTCCTGAATGTACACGTTCGCAGTATTCGAATGTTTTTAGAATAGAAATTTGAAGGCAAAAAATGAAAATAATTCTATTGTTTTCTTTTTAGTTGGGATCCATCAGCTTAAGTTTCAAATTTAATATAAAATAAATAATTACCAAGAGTCATTATTATTTGTGATTAATAGTTTTTGTGATATGCTATAGTGGTGAAGATTTTAAATAATCATACATATATTTTAGAATGGTGAGTCATCTTAATTTAAAATGTCTGTATTTAAATTGTTATTGATATAGTTCAAGTAAGTTTAAGGCATTGTGGAGCAGTTCCTTTTTGAAGATAATCTCACACCTACCAATATACTTCTAATTTGGACTAAAGATTATAGACAATCGGATTTTCTAAATCATAAGTAACCAAGTTATTGAAATTAGATTTTAGAATCAGACAAGACGAATCTACTACATACTCTATCTGAATGTGACAGAGTAGTACTTTACATCAATAAAATTATCAACGGGATTGATTTGAACACTCATTTTACTTTGCAGTTATAGGTGTAAACTAGTAAATTAAAACATACATATAAAATGGATTTCATATTGATTTGTTTGAACTTGAAGTTAGCATCTATCAATGCAATTCAAGAATTTTATCAAGAATCCCAAGAATAAATTGTAAGCACGAGTTTATATCTGAGAAGTTCTTTTGCTAACGTATTCATTCCTGTAAGAATAAAAAAATGTTGGTTCTGTCAATTATTGATGAGATACATGTTCTAACCTTGCAGTAGTGGAAGTAAAATAGGATGGAGAAATAACCCACTAATTAATATTTACGAACTAGCCCGTCATTCAATATAGTTAACAAAACAAAAACTACACAACAAAGGCTAGTGCATACATTAAATCTACTGGTACTAGACTAGTTTTGGTGTATGACGTTATCTGGAGTTTTGAATTTAGATTTTTGTGGTTAAATGTCTGTTTTGAAAGTAACAAACTTACTGATTGTTAGAATAAGTGCAAACTATTTGGTAATAAGCATAAACAAAGATTTTGAAATAATATCTGATTGGGGATTCCTAACCTTAATTTTAATTCTAAAAAACCTAATTGTATAGTCAAAATTCGAGATATCAGCCTAAACAATATAAATAATTTAATTTTTAGAAAATTTAGGAAATTATATAACTAAGTAGAGCTCACCACTAGGAAATTCTTTTAGTTACAACTGCGAGAGAAAATTTCTGTGTTTATCCAAGTTTAGATAGAACTGGGTCATATCTAATTTTCAAAAAACTAGTTTTATCAAAGAAAAGATCTACTACAAAGATATTAAAGATTAATTAAACAACAAGAAATTAATTTTTAGTACAAAATAAGTTTCATTATATGATGAACTATTAAATATAAGCATGACCAAAAGGATTTTGGCCGATAGCATTTTGTTTTTAATATTGTCACTAAAATATCACTTTACATTGAAGACTAGTGTATTCTCAAATATGAAATATATTGTTCGGGTCTAATCAACGAAACATGTTTTAAATGTTATATTGCTATTTATTATAAATGTATTATTTGGCACAAATTATAAGTTAACAATGTGTAATTGGGAACCCAAAAAATCAAATTACTTAACTCATAGCTATGTAGCCCACTTTCACAGATTAAAGCATTTAGAAACACACATTTTTCGTGCAGTATTTGGAAAGTTCCGTCCGAATTCTAACAACATTAAAATAAAATTGCTTGTAATTATTAGAAATTTACATGCGAATACATACACAAACATAAAATTTTCTATTCCCAGGCACCAATTTTCATTAATTATTTATAAAGCGATGGATACGTTTTATGAACATTTCACACGGCAACTAATTAAAACATATGGTAAACAAATTAATTAAATTTGACGAAAAATATCTGACAACAATGAAACTTAATCCAAAATATTAATTGATACTTAAAAATATTAATGTTAATTAATGAATAAAACAAAAATAGCAAAAATTGATTGGATGAACTAAATAATAAACGCGTTAGGCGTTGGGTTAATATTTTGATAATTGATAATTGACGATGTCTCAATACGCAAAAATCAGTATGTTAATGGTTTTTTTTATATTTTTTTTTTTGAGGATGTTACGCACTATTGTTTTTTTTACTGTTGCGTACACTTTTTTTTTGTATTAATATTAAAAACAAAAACCATCCATGCATAATATAATATTTATGGTTATTATAATTTTGTAGTTATTATTGTGATTGCAATAGAGGAAAAACTAAATTAAATATAATGATGGTACCAAACTAAATTTGAATACACTTTGGGACAGTTAAATGTTAAGAACAAAGTAATAGCCGGAACTAACTTTAAAAAATATATAATAAAACTGGCAGTTTTAGGTTCACGCTTCCATAATGGTCCGTTATACAATGGAATCGTGCATTAACATAAGTGAATCATGTGGAAAGTGCGGATAAATCATTTCATTGGCTCATTTACGTTGGGCAACTGGTCGTTACACTCATAATCGTTACAAAGTATTTGAAAAGTGTAACGATTTATATTCGAAAGACTATAGTATATTTGCATTTATTATAAAGACGAATTATTTTTAAATTTAAGTTATTAAAAATTTAGGGTCTATTTAAAATATATACGAAACATTATTTGTTATTTGAGATTGGGTAGCAATATATTTTAGATTAAGTGTAGAAGTGAGTAATCATATTATTTTCAATCGCACCTGGTTTGTGAATCATATTCAGTGTTCATTTCCATTTTTTTTTTAATATTCTTTGATAAATAAAATGGTTTATCATAAATTGTTGCATTAATTAACAATTTAAATATAAGTCTTTATTACTGAATTGTATTAATGAAATCAACAGATAACCTTTTACCGATAAATTGGACACACAAAGTAATTTCATTTAGCGACAGCAATTTTCTCTCATAATATTTATTCCATGCCAGTAAACAAATATGCCCTCACTTTAATAATATTTTCAAGCAATTCATATCGCTTTAGCGTTGTTCATTTCGTGGAATTACACTGATTATGGTTTTATGGAACTGTGGTGATATCTAGAATTTAATTTACAAAAACATGCTTGCGAACATTTACATTTTAATTCAATTGTATTAAAGAACAATTATTCGGTTGTCTTGGGAATAGTATTAATTATTTGTTACCTGCTATTGTTATTATTTAAATAATTTACTTACTTATTTTATAATTAGATTTCAATTTTTATTTAAATGGAACCCTTCATAAAAGGTGTTCCACAACCTGTATACAACTTGTTATGTGTGCATTTATAAGATACGTCGCGGCAACAGCAGCAGCAGCTTTCAGAGCCAAATTGTTTGCTCGACCTTTAGAGAACGTTATTCCCCATGCGTCGTGTGGAATTCTGAGAAACGCGATCGAAATCCGGCGGCGCGGTTTTCGACCGGCGGCATTCCGCGAAAATTCCATCCGAACATCGTCACATAATTAACATCCCAAGGTCGTATCTTGGAACAATACGAAAATATATTTGTGCATGTCAGTCATTTAGGTAGACCTAATTAATTTGTTTGTTTGTTGTTTTTTTTTTTCATTAATAATATTCCTCATTGTTATCCAGACACATAAATAATAATGTAATTACAAAATCGGTCATAGCTAGAATTCATAGGCTATTTATACACCTTTTCATTATTAACTATTGTCATATGCGTGAGCAGTTTGTTTGTATAGCTAATAATTATTGTTACTATAATTCATTAACTCAATAATCATTTACTGTTTTCTACAACCTAACCCAATTAAACGAACCAAGGACCATAAACCAAAACTTCTACAATCGTAACTAATGACTTCAAACTATTTTGCGCTTTAAGTATTTATGAATTCATATTGTATGTATAACTTAAAATTCCATATTAAATGAGAACAATGTAAACATTAATTCAAGCTGCTGTTTGTAGTATTAAAGTCTTATCCATAGTCTGTGACATTCACCTTGCATGAGTGTCCATTGGCCAAGTTCATATTACTGAAATAGACTGCTACATTTAAAAATAAAAACAAATAATAAGTTAAAATAATATGGTAAAGGTATATCAGAAATCGTATATTCTGTACTTACTTATCCAAATAATTACATTTGATGTTCACATGATTCATTCAACATTTCGGTCTCCGATTGCCAAATTTATATTCGTATTGTGATTATTGTTTATACCTTTATTTGTTTTGTTTTAGTGTAAACACTTTCCAATAGAATGTTTATTTTGTACAAACGTGTTTACGTTCAAAAATATTGTATTTAATTCAATTGAATTTTTATTTGAAAGATGGATTTCCAAAATTTATTCAAATATAGCAGAAAACCTTTCATGATTGAATTAGGATTTTTTATATCAGCGAATGATTTTGTTTGTTTTCAATTAGTTTTTGGTAAATGTTACTATTTTTTATAGTTCAATGCATAAACATAACACAAAGAAAAAATGTAACTTGTAGATCAAGTCTTGGAATATTAAAATTGAATGATGAATATAATTGTATGTCATAATAATATTGTCTACAAAAATGAACAATTTGAAGAGACAAAAATAATCACTAATGAATGAATAAAACTGTATTTAGGCAATTTATTAATCCTTTGTATTATATTTTTATTCATAAGAGTTGATACACAAAAATTATAATTATGTGTTGTAAAACACAAAGCTACAAAAACAATTTCCTTTGTGAAATGGCCATCGACAGTTATTTTTTAGTCTGTGTACTAGTAATTTAACCAATAGGTAAAAATAACTTTTTTGCGAGACTGTAAATGCAAGTAACTGTAGAAAATATTTTTAAATCTTTACTTTTCCATAAATAACAAGATTTTGTATTTAGACACAAAAGCATCAAAGGTTTAAAAAACATGTGATTAATTGTGGTTGTTATTAATCCTTTGTGAGTGTTAACTTAAAAGGCAAATGTATTCATAATGTTTTTGTTGTTGCAGTTAAACGGGGCCGGTGTGTGTATGCGAAGGAGTGAAATCGGAGGAGGAGAAGATCCGTGCAGTTCCATATCAGAGTGGAATGGAATGTGCCGATATAGTCCTTCTGGCGACCTTGGCTTATAATGACCATTCAGCTGCCTTAGCAACTGCAGGGACTACGTGACGTCATTATCATAGAAGGAATTCTATAACTAAACAGTTTGACAGAATTTATATATTTTTTTGTATTAAAATGTAATAATTTTGTTCGTAAGCGGATTGATTCGGATGTTCGCGAGACGCGAAAATATTTCGCAGACGGCAAGAGGAAGAACTTATGGGCGTGGAGCGTGTCACAGAGTGAGAGAGAGAAGCGTCGCGGCCGTTAAGTTAGGTTAAGGACCCAGACGGGTCCGTCTCACATCGTCGAACCGTCGCAGTCTCGGGCACAATCGGATCGGCATTCGGGTAGCCTCCCCCACTATCGCGGTCTGTGTCTACTAGCCGGCGATTTCGTACGTCCTCGACAATTCTGCCAGTTCAATTTCAGCCTTAAAACGATCAACAGTGCTCGATACCATGTCTTTGCTAAACTTCTACGGATTGGAAGAAATTATTATACTAATTGTGAAAATATTCGCAGTGGTCAATATCATAAGTGCGGCTCTTTTAACTATTCAACCGGTATTATTACGAATTTAAATTAAATGCGGGTGAATTTACGAACACGTGTTTCTTCGATTTTGTGCAAAATAATGGCCAGATTGGAACACAATGAGGTCCTTATTTTATTAAATTGAAACGGGCCTTCGCACATCCGGGCGGCTGGCTGCGTCAGCATGCCTACTACAACTTTCGGTTTACGCGACCTACTTTCAGTGATTATTGGCGGCCCTCTTTTTATCTGTATAGCGATTTCCGGCGTAACGTTCGTCCGGTTTCTTGGAGGCGCTGACGTCACGTGTGCCGGCCTTGTGTCCAATTTGCTAATTTATTGGCAAACCTTGGACGTGGACACATTGCGAGGCGGTAGGCCCTCGATACTTTCTAATTTTCTAAAACAGGTGTTACGACCCTAGGATGCCCAAAAATAACGCGAGTGGCCATATCAGTGCTTGTATTATATCCCCACCATTATTTAGATGGATTTTATAATTGCGGCATAAATAGGAAAAGGCCACGTTTTCTGCATGCTGCGGCGCGTGTTACTTCGGTACTTCGACTTTTTATTCGAATTAGTCAGGTACCTGAAGTAGCGCGCGTTGCGGTAGGTAGCCCAGCTATGAACCGGCGACATCTGTGAGTGAGTAACCGAAGACGTGATTGATTTATCTTAGTTTTCTATACCAATACAACGAAGATCTGTCATATGTCTATTGTACTTCATCAGGTGCTCTGGTATTTTGGTTCCCGACACCTGTTGGAGTGCACTAATTATGTGGCTTTGTTCTACGAATGTCTACGTCCAGGAATTTTCATCTTGTTTGCTATTCTTATCACAATGTCAAACTCGTTTCCGCAATTCACACATATTTCTCAAGGCCATATTGCATGCGGTAACTTTTATATTTATTTGAATACATTTTATTTATTTATCACTCATTTAATAAAATTAAAATAATATTATTTTAAATTATGTTGTACTAAATTTTAAAGTATTTATTTTTTATTTACATCTTGAATTTAATAATCCATTGCATTATTGAAAGAAGAAATGAACGATTGTTATTTGTTCTGACAAAGTCCAATATTTGGCATTATTTTATTTTACTACTAATAACTAATTTAAAATTAGGCTGACAAAATTCACTAAGTCCACTTTCTGTGTTTCATTTCATTAAAAATATTATAATGATCAATAACCTCAACATAATATTTATTTTATTAATGTTTATTACATTATAATTATTATAGACATGTAAAATTCACTTCAAATATGCAATAATAAAATATTAATATATTGGACTTCTGTCATTAACAGCTACGATATTTTAAACTTGCTAATTTTAACAATATGATTCATATTTATTGTTTCTTGAAATTTTTATAAATATTATATAATTATTATATTCCAAAGAATTATTTATTTTTTCTGTATAAAAAAATAATTTGCTCTGCTTGTCTAGGTGCCGCTATTTTATTACTGTGCATATTTGTTTGGTTATTACATTTATCAATGCAATTCGGTTAATTAATTTAAAAAAAATCGATTTGTACGGCCGTGCTGGTCGTCACCGTTTCCTTTTAATATAGCAAAGTAGTATGTCCGCGCAGTGTAATAAAATAATTTCATTATTGTATTTATAATATTATATAATATAAAGTAACTTTGTCTTCTGTTCTCATTTAAAGGTAATTTTTGTCAATACGAGTGTATAATTCCTTTTTTTCTTTTTTATACTTATAGTACTTCCATTCCATTGAAGGAAATGTTCCATTTTTGGAATATTGGTTGGATTTGAAGCTTAGTTATATTTATAAAGTTCAGTATTTATTAGGAATTTTCGTGTAAATATTGGTATTTATTATACTAATTAAGAAATTATCTAGTTTAAAAACATATACTTTGTAATGTAATATGTAAGTATTAAGTATTAAAATATACGGTCAGTATTGAAGGTGCTATATACATATTTATGTCCGACATCAACATTTACAAGAATAGTAATGAAAATCTAAGTTTTAAAATTGAATAAATTGACAATGTCGAGATATTGATATTTTCAATTTAGAAGTTTTGAGAATTTTGAGGTATTGAGGAAGATTTCATCTTTACAAATAAAAATTTAATGCCAATCATTAAGAGCATAACCGACCGCTACCTTGATTTGTAGTATTTTAACAAAAACGGCAACTTTGGCTTCATCGCTGCTTCTACAAATAATTTGATAATCGATTTATTTTTTTACCAGTACATTTAGAAAGGATGAAACTATGATAGATCGAAGTCTTTTATTCAA
This sequence comes from Tachinus rufipes, assembly GCA_963932245.1. Classification (NCBI taxonomy): domain Eukaryota; kingdom Metazoa; phylum Arthropoda; class Insecta; order Coleoptera; family Staphylinidae; genus Tachinus; species Tachinus rufipes. The sequence continues at coordinate 59,057,619 of OZ010744.1, forward strand.
ATAATAGTTAGCCGAAAAAATGGTAAAAAAATAAATCGATTATCAAATTATTTGTAGAAGCAGCGATGAAGCCAAAGTTGCCGTTTTTGTTAAAATACTACAAATTAAGGTAGCGGTCGGTATGGTCTTAAGAAGAAAATAAATTTATAGAGTATCGCATCACGCGTTGATCACAACGTTCTATCTATTACAAATATCTGACTTGTTTACAGTTTTTTGATCAAATTTGCAAAAATCTCAGTATTATCAAGTTGTAACTAAATATTTCAAAAATTACTTAAATTTCGTAGATAATTCAATTCTGCTTAAAAAATGTATAAATGCATTTTAAAAGCTTAAACTGTTCTCAACTGCACCTCAAGTGTTCCAAACTGTTCCTAGCTTTTATTGAGCTATTGGCGTATCTAAAATTTGTATCCTATACATATATATATTTGTTGGACCTTTTAATATGCTCGTGAACCTTTCCGCATTAAAGACCTGCTTACAGATAACTACGTCATTGAAAATAGTGATCTGTGTATCTAATTAATTTGATTATTTAGTTATTGAGGCTTAGCTACAGCGCCAAGTGTATGCATCAGGTGGCGTCAGATCAAGCAAATGAGAAGGATATTCGAAGTCTGTTTTCAAAATGTTAATAAAGTAAGGCTCGTGGCACATCCTGTTAAAGCCATTGCTTGTGCATCTGTAGATTTAGTGCACAGCAAAAGTTTCATAAATCTCTCAGAAAAGGTATTCCAATGTTAAATTCTTGCCGGTACTTTTTTTAACATTGCAGACCTTTGCTTATTTGGTTTCCTGGTTTAGATGGTAATATGTCTTGTATTTGATATTTCCAATATTTCAAGATTAGTAGTCGCAATAACCATTTATACATTTCTAATACATGTAATTTGGGCATACTTTTTATGTTTTTATTCAATTCGTTAACAAAGTGGTTTAAAACATACAAAGACAATGTCGTCACTACAAAATGTAATTATTAACACAACCAATTATGTTGAGAATTAAGAATTGATTAGTTGGTATTTTAATAAATAGATTAACTTATTTATTAGTAATAAAATTGTCATATGTGTATTATCAACATAAATGTCATTACATTTTATTTATACGAATTAATGATAAAATTATATTGCAAAATTTAAAGGTTTACATTTAAATAGATTTTTTTAAAGTTCTTTAATCAGTTTCCTAATTATGATTGACAATTTGTAACTTAATAATAAATGCATTTTTTTTTTTCAAAAACTAATAGTAGATAATTGAAGTTGAACTTTAAGTATGTATTTAAATTCTCCAGAGTTTTTCTATTCAATAAATATTTGATAGCAGGCTTTTAAATACAATAAATAGTAGTACAATAATTGTTTATTACTAAAGTTAGTAATAAACAATTAAGCAACAGGGAGTTTGGATACTCCGTAAATTTTTCTTGCCAGCGTTCTAAAAGTAACAAGGAGTTTTGATACTCGTACATTTTTATTGCTATTCTAAAGACAACAGCAATACAAATGTATGCAGTATCAAAATTCCCTGTTGTTTTTAGAAAGTTAAAAATAAAATGTTATGATGTATCAAAACTACCCTTTAGAAAGCTAGCAATAAAAAAAATCGAGGAACAGAATTCTGCAGGTTTTAATGGTTTTTGGTCATTTTTTTAAAATACATTTTTGTTAATTTTATGACTAGATTTTACTATTTTTAACTTTATAAATAGAATTTTGCTCTTTTGCTTTTGCACAATTTTGGTGCTTTATAACAATATTTTAATCTTTAAATACCTCATTTTGACATTTTATGAATAAAATTTTTCACTTTTATACCGTTTTGTCGGATTTTGATTCTATCTGAAAATAGTGAATCAACTAAATATTAACGAAATTGGTAATTAAATAGTGTATTTGGTCATTAAACTAGAGATTTTTTTAATAAAAACTTAAACTTATGTGATACAAAGAAAACTGATTCGTTTTTGAAATTGAAAAATTGTCAATAGTTGTTGTTTTTGATGTAATGAAGCACGATCAAAAGTGCGTAGGGCCTCCACGAGCTTTCTAACGATCAGGCATGTTTTAACCAAAGTAGCAAATTGTTCTTGAAGAATTTAGTTCCACTCGTCTTAAAGGGTATATTCTAAAGTTTTTATTCGTCTGAAACTCGTAGTGATTGCGATGAATACATGTCCCAAGCGTGTTCGATCGTATTCAAGTCCGAGCTACTCTGCGTCCAAGGCAATACAGCAACATGGCATCATTTAGTAAACTTGGGCACAAGCATTATCTTGCAAAGTCATCGCCAACAAATGGTACATGAGCAATACATGTTCCTCTAAACATTACCGTATAAATAGATTGTCATTCATATTGCTTCAACAAATGTATGAACCTTTAAAAAATGCCTGAACACATCATTACACCACCTCCTCCAATTTGTATTCTTGGGGAGACAAATAACATTTTGCAAATCGCTTTCTCTAAATCTTCAGTAAAGAGCACGGATGGCCAATTTTCAACATGTGTTTGTGCAAATTGTAAACACTCTTGCCGATAATCTGCGGTTAAAGGAGTACATGATTCAGGTGTTTTTGATCTTAATCTATGATTAATCAGGTGTCTGGAAATTGTATATACTAAAATAATGTTTCTATGGACATCGTTCAGCATTTGAAGAAAAGCAGATTCTGCCGGTGTTTTCGTGTAGTCTTGTTTCTCGAAATCTTATCAAATCATCTGAGACGGTACTTCGAGGCATTCCTAAAGCATTTTCTATGTAAACGGTAACACACACCACGGCCATCAATCTGTAAAGCAACAACTTGAGGAACTTGATCTAGGCCCATGGCTTCTTTTTTTATTAATTTTTTTTTTCTAAAAAAGTATTAAAAACTTAAAAAAAAAATGTTTCCTGTAATGCAGTTTCATTTCAGATACAATTTTATTCACACCTCTGGAATACCTAAATATTAATAATATGGTACTAAAATTATATCTACATACAAAAAAAAAAAACAAGTTTTGACAAACAAAAACACATCACGACATTTTTTGAAGAAAACAAATTTTATTGAAAAATTAAAGTCTTCTGTTAATTTTGCGTGTAGTTTAGCTTCTCTATTTACGAATCAATCCCCATTGTACATAAAATTTTATTAAAACAGACAATATTACAATATAAAAGAAATGTTTACTGTGCAACATTATACAGCCCGTAGAAAATGTCGTCGTTTAAATGCAAAATCTCATAGTGACAAAATATATGTTTTATTTTTTTTCCGAATATTCTCTTTTTATAATTATACATGTATACAGGGTTCAGACAAAAAACGTAAGGCTGAATAATTCCGTTATTTTTTAACCGATTTGAATTATTCAAAAACCTTTTCAAATTGTTTTTTGAGTATTATAAAGGAGGTACACACTTCTTATTTTTAGTATATTTGCAATGATAACTACCTTTACTTTTTTTAAATAGCAACATTTTTTAAAATTTTCATGATATTCTAAATACAACTATGTAAAGTAATAATGTACTTTTATAACAATATTTGCGAGAAATTTCCTTCGTAATTGAATAGCTGAAAATATCTAATGTTTACTTTTGATGAGTTTGGGCAGTTATATTTAATGTCCAATTAATTTTCTCTGACTTAATTATTTATTTCCTAATAAGTTCAGCAGCCGAAGCTTGATTTATGTAAACAAATTAATTAATTCATACATGTATAGTTATATTTGATGGCTAAACTTTCGTACAAGGTCGAATACTTTTGGGATGACATTTTAAAATGTTTATTGGAAATCAGAATTTTTATAGTAACTTACAACTAATTTTCTAAATACTAAACTGACAATTGGGACAATTCTCTATGCACATTGCTAGATGTGATCAAGATAAATATTGCAAGTGATATATTCATATATAGGGTTTTCCAATAAGAGGTTTCATTTTGATATTAAAAAAAAACGGTTTTTTTTAAGAGAAATAAATAAATGTTTATTTCGTTGTAAAGAGGAAGGTATGCCATTAACATTTGAAAACGATATCAGTCAAATGGCCGCCACGGTTACGGTTGCAGTACCACATTCTTTTCATGAAATTTTTCATTATCAATTCGCACATTTGCGGCTGTATGTCCTTGATAACTTCACGAATTCCATCTTTAAGGTCTTGAATCGATTGTGGAGGATTGGCATAGACCTATCTTTCACCTCAAAGAAAAAAGTCTAAACCACCTCTTCGAGAAATAACACGGTCAGGAATTTTTTTCTTGCAAAATTGCGATAGTTTCGTTGCTTGTGTGGCACGTAGCGCCGTCTTGCTGAAAATAAACGTCGTCCACATCAATATCTTCCAATTCCGGCCATAAAAAATCATTAATCATAGCTCGGTAGCGCCATCCATTCAACAGTTGAACTAGCCTCATTTTCAAAAAAGTAGGTTCCATTCACACCCCCAGCCCAAAAACCGCACCAAACAGTAACACGATGAGGATGCAAAGACTTTTCAACAATCATTCTTAGATTTTCTGAGCCCCAAATGCAACAATTCTGCTTATTAACGTAGCCTCTGAAGTGAAAATGGGCCTTATCACTGAAGATGATTTTTCGATGAAATTCCAGATCATTTTGATGCATTTGAAAGACCCAATCAGCGAAGATACGACGTTTATGGTGATCGACCGGCTTGAGTTCTTGTGTTAACTGAACTTTAAAAGCCTTAAGACTTAAGTCTTTATGCAAAATACGGTGTAATGTCGTTTGTGGAATGTCTAGTTCCAAAGATCGACAAACCTAGTTTTTCTTCAACACTACGGGCTACATCAGCAATATTCGTGTTCTTGAGCGATGCACACGGTTTCGATTCTTCAAATCACAAACTTGTCCCAACAGCTCAAATTTTTCCACCAAGTTTACTATTGCCGGCCGAGAAGGTGCTTACAACGACCAAAAAGTGACTGAAAAATTTTCACCATTTTTGTAGTGAATTTTAATAATTTCAATGCGCTGTTGAAGCGTGTATCGTTCCATTTTTAATAATGGCGTAGTTTTTACTTGTCAAATGTCAAAAGATAATAGGTTCAAAATTGAAAGATGCCCAAATAGCTTGCTATTCAAAATGAAACTTCTTATTGGAAAATCCTATATTACTTAACAATGTTAAATACGACAAAATACCATATTTTTACATACTATCTTGTCATTTTACCGATATTACTTTTTTTCGGCCTTTTAGATCCAAGGTGCCGAAAATATTATTTTTTTAAATAAAAAGTCAATCGTAATAAAGTAATAATATTCATTTTCTTAATATTTCTCCTTTGAGAACTTTGACAATTAATAAACGATTTCAGTAAATCAATAATAAAATTAATAAGAATAATAATTAAGTATTCATTGATGATACTCAAAGTGTAAATGTTATTTTTATAATATACGCTCAGTGTTTACTGTCCACAAGATTTCGAAACACTCAAAAACATCTACGCAGAACTGATCAACACTAAAAACGTTTATTTTTAAGTTGGATTTATGCCATATAGATACACGTTCTCACTTCTTGCATGTATACTATAATAAGACTTTAGAACATATAAGGGCATATAATAAACATAAATTATTACACAAATTAAAATCAATTCTAAAATGTATGACATAAATTAATAATTTATTAAAACTAAATCTAACGATCACAGCGGCCAAGAGACAATTGTTTCGGTTCTACAAACCTTGCCAGTATGCCTTGTATGACCACGGCATTGCATGCCGTTCTAAAAATTGATATTTTTTTAATTTAATTATTAAATTGTGCATTTTTGTTTTTTTTTTTTTTGGTTTCAACATTATTTCGATATTTGTCGATGATTCAGAAAAAAAACGACTTCTACCCAAATTTGATTTATATCAAACAATTCTCCAGATATGGTGGGATTCCAACTTTAAACAATGTGTTCAATCATAGTTCAGAAAATAAGACGAATTGTAAAGTTGATATAAAATTGCATTTTTTTGTTATGTTTATATTTTTATAAACTGCTCAAGGTAAATTTTCAAGTGTTTGCATCAAAAATGACAAGGTGAACGAGCTGAAAACATAACGTAACAATCAAATATAAGGTTTTCAATAAGAAGTTCTATTTTAATTATAAAAGAAACTTTTATTTATTCTTAAAGTAGTACAAACTTTGAAATTACTTGTGGAAAATGATATCTAGTAAATGCCCACTTTGACTCTGTCTACAAATGGTCATTCTTTTGAGGAAGTTTTGATAGACATTTTTGCACAACTAAGGCTCTATCTGGCAATTATCAGCTGTAATATTGTCTTTGAGGGCCTTCACGAAGCCCCTCAGGAAACAGTCCCCAATTTATGTCTGATTACGTAAAATAATGCGCACAGGAAATTTCTCGTGCATCACTGCAATTGTTTCGCGGCTTGTAGCGCCATCCTGCTGGAAATAAAATTTATCTATGCCCAATTGTCCAATATAGGCCAAAGAAATTCAGTTATCATTCTACGGTAGCAATCGGCATTGACTGTAATTGCAGCATCTTCGTCGTTTTTGAAAAAGTAAGGTCCCATGACTGCCGACCCAAAAACCGCACCAAACAGTAACTCGTTGGGGATAAAGAGATTTTTCGGCTACTGTTCTAGGATTTTGAAACCACAGATACGACAGTTCTGTCTATTGATGAACCTAATGAGATGGAAATGTGTTTTGTTGCTAAAGATATTTTTTTCTAAACAAATCAGGATTGCCTGGCTTCATTTCCAGCACCCAAGAAACGAAAGTTCAGCGTTGTTCATGATCAATTTCTGCGTCAGCTGTACATTATAAGCATGTTGGCTAAGACCTTCATGAATTGCAGTGAACATCTTGGAATAGACAAACCTGGGTTTTCTGCGACATTGTTAGCGGCAGCGACAATACTTTGGGCTGACCTGACAGTACATCTTGACCATTTTGCTAAAAATTTGCAATTGCAAACAATGGTCTTGCGGGGTTTCATACCGACGAAAAACACCAAACTGCGAACTGTCTAGGCGAAATTTTAACCCTGTCTATAATAAGTTTTCATTATTTTTATACGTTGTTAGAGCATATATCGTACCATTTTCTTTAAATTGTATAGTTTCTAATGACGAATATCAAAGACTCAAAGGTTGCTATTCAACAGATCAACAATGCTGCGAAGTTTAAAATGGAACTTCTTATTGGAAAACCCTATATTTTACGTCTTAATATTTTATTTTGAGAATATAGTTTATATGTTTAGAAGGCGTATAAGCCAATCAGAAAAAAAAAAACCGTTTATAGAATACCCGTCATAATTTTTAGCGCTGTGGTTTATTTTGAGTTTTTCTTAATTAAAAAAAAAGCGTAATAAAACTCACTATTGCCTAAGCTAATGTAGTTTATTCTCATATCTTTTGTAGCTTAGTAAATCCGCTTTAGGTCTGGCTACACGGAGCATAGTCACTATATAAAAATAAATAAAAAACTTCTGCTGTTTGCAGGTCCTTCCTTACATTGATGCACCAATGTCTAAAACACTCTTTTCATCTACAAATAATACTAAATAAGATTTTCCAAGATATTGTGGCAAATCGCGAGCATCCATAGAACATTGTGGTGGTTTCACAATTTTTATTTTCAAAATATACTTTTAGAATGTACATATTGATAACGATAATAAATATGATTAAATTATGACTAGATGAGCATAGTACAAATGAAACAATTTTCTTAATCATTTTTATTTTTAAACTTGTTTATATTCCGAGGTATTACAGCAGAAAATACTACAAAAACCAATTTTTGTTTCATTTTCTGTTAGTACACCAAAACAAAAGTACCTGTACTTATTAAGAAGCGGAAAGTTTATAACAAATCCATCAGTAATTGTTCCGTTCAAACTATCAGAATTATAAAGAAAAAGCTAGTTAAAGTAAGCTACATTGTGACAACTATTACAACAATCTGAAAAAGATAGGATTTTCATAAATACGAAAGATTTCTATAAAACTATAAATTCTATACAAGGTGGTTCAAAATCTTCAATGCCTCTTCTTCGAAATGATCAAAGTTACATCATCAGTTACTAATCCAAATGAAAAAGCAAATTGCATCTAACTCAGCTATTCTAAATCTTCCTATTTACTTTAGGCAATGGATTATCAATACATATCTTCTTACATTAAATACCACAAAGGAATTAGGTTTAGATGACATTCCACCTATTATTTTTAAAACATTTGCAAATGAATTGGATTCTATTTTTTTCCCGAATTGTTTGAAAATTCCAAATATTCAACAAATTAGCTCTAGCTTAGCTTAGCAGTAGCTTTAGACATTTCCGAAACATTTGATAGGGTATGGCATTCTAATCCTAATAACAAGCTCCATTGTAGGTCTTGATTACAAATTTGTAAGTCTTGTCAATAGCTTTCTGGACAATAGAAAAATTATACTTAGAATTGATGGATGTAACTCAGACCCCAAAATCATAAATGCTGGTGACTTTCAAGGTTTTGCTTTTTTGTCACTATTATTTTGATTTACGTTAATATTTTTTTTTAAATAAACGAATGTTCCATTCATAGTTTTGCAGATAAAAGCACCTTCATACTTTATACATTCCAAATACCGTATCAACAAAACAAACATGATAAAGTGTCTTGAAATTTCTAGAATATGTAGCATCAATAAACAATATCTGACAGAGGTACTACTAATTTGGTCAATTCTACGGGTTATAATCTTACATAATCTTCTCTGGATCGATCATGTTGTTGACATAGTATCGAAATTATCTAGAAAACTAGGATTTCTTAATAGATGTATGCAGTTTTTTATTTGTTTAACTGCTACATATATACAGGGTAAACATGCGGCAAAAATTCAAAGTATTGGCAATTTTTCACTCAATCTAAACAACTGCAACCGATACATGTGATGATCAATGACGAGACAAATTCAAATAAAATCCACTTGTACATTACTAGATAAAACAGCCGTTCCAAGTAATCGTTAACATTTTTTTGTACTTGATAAACTCATTAATTTTTTGTACTTGATATACTCATTGGCGTACGTCATACTTTTATTTACATTAATGATTTTAACAAATATCGAATATGTATCTTCGAAACAAAGAGGTTTTTCAGAAATCATCATAGGACAAAATATTCTTATAATAGGCCAGGGAATAAACCCTTGAATTTTTGCAGCATGTTCACCTAACACCCTGTATAAAACATTCGAATCATTGTTGATCCAAAATTGACTGAGATTTTTTACAACATATGCGTAATGTTGCAGGTCTTTACATTTTCTATAAATATTTCCGTAGACATTGTTCAAACAAATTATAGACGTATTGCTATCTAAACAAATATTTACTCGTAATACAAGTCTTGATAGCAATTTGAACAAATAATTAGTGAAACACGAAGATGTAGGACCAAAACTTTTAAAATTTCAAATCCAGTGGCACTGAAATAGTACATATTTTTCTTTCTTTGTTAGAAGTGAACTTGAGTACTGCTCAAATATTTAGAACCTATTTCAAAAAAATACTGTAATGACCTAGAACAAGTTCAAAGAAATATTAAAAAAAAAAAAAATTATTTAAAAACTTAATAAATTTTCATTTACTTTCAAGTATAGTTTGTCCGCGTTAAGACTGCAGTGATGGGAGTGGTTTATAAAGTCAGTGTCACACAACTGTAATTGCAACATGTCCTTGTTGGTATTATAATACAGCTAACTTCACTTTGTTTATTATATTATAATAAAATGATTTTAAATTATTTAAAAACTTTAAAGCAGAAACATAGTTCATTGCTTCTTAATTAAATCTTAATATGTTTAGTAGAAATGTATATTAGTCACTTTTAATACTAAAATTTATTAAAACAAATTCCTAGAATTGCATGACGTTTACTCATATTTAAGTTTTTGAGGTTATACTGTACGTCAGCAACAAAAAAATGTAATTTACAGTTGAAATACATATAATTATTTACAAATGCGTTAACCTAGTTACAATAACGCAAAAAACTGATAAATATTAAATAGTAAAAACTGTTATCTAAATTTATTCAATTACAAGTAGCTTTGTTTTAATCTGGTAGATATTCTATTGAAAATTGGGTAAGCCTCTAAGCCAATCAGAGCATTGTTTCCCAGTTTCCATAACAACTACTACTGCAGTCTTAACGCGAACAAACTATAGTTGTTCTGATTTTATATTTTCCAATCAATTTATCTTGCAGTTGCCATCATATGAATTTGCTGTTTCAACCAATGTGCTATCATTTTGATAAATATGTAATCACTGATCTTTATACCATATATGTTATGTAACAATTATCAAGTTATCAATGCATGAGGTTATACATTAACGATTAATAAATCAATAAAATAAATAAAACACATTTTCTATGTACTATATCACGAATATATTTAAAAACCGTAACTAATTTCAACATTTACAAGGCCATCATCCGACGGTGATACAAAAAAGTATGAAATTAAAATAAAATTTACAAAGCATAATATAATTAAAAATGATTATGAATTACAAAGAATAATACAAAAAAAAACCGGTTTGAGCAGGTAGAGAAAGGATTAATGATTGGCGTTTACTTGAAGATAATTATGACAGAACATTCCCCAAAAATAATGGCTAGCAACAGAGGAAATTTATACAAGTCGGTTTGGTCATTAAGCAAGTTTACGGAAGGATTATTTTTTTATTTAGTAATTTCAAGAGCTTCTAACAAATTTAATTTTCTGTCTTTAGAACAGTTGTAGATGATTTTAAATTTATCGATATCTGGAAATGTATGACTATTTTCTAAAATATTATTTGCAAAAGTACTGTATGAATGAAGCATTCTGAAGGAGCGGTAATGTTCTTCAAATCTTGTTTCGGAATTTCTACGTATTAGCCCTATATAACATGCACTCCTGATATTAAAATTGTATCTGTACGGTCTTTAGCGTTGAATAAAATGTTTGATAACCTATTTTGACTTTTAAACGCTACTTTATAATAAATTTACTGAGAATATTTCAAATTTTCTCAGATATGTTACCAAAATGAGTTATTGAAATGTGTTTCATGGGTTCCATGACTTTTATCTTAAGATAAATTAACTGCATAGTGAGGCTAGACTATTTCTTAGTAATAATATTGTTTATGGTTTTTCTTAGAAATCCATTGTTAAGTTAGGTTAGATCATAATGATATGATTAAGCTTATTTTGCCGAGATTTGATTTTAATGGTAGACTAAAGGCTCTATAAACCATTGAGTCAAACAAAATGGTTGAGTCTGTAGAACTATTAATATGTCATCACAAAAAGAATTGTCGAAATACTCTCCACATGTAGATAAGCTACAGAAAACTTATTGTTGAATCAGATCTTGCACTTCAATATAATAAATCCCCAGATGCAGTTTTTTTCTTAAATCCAAAATAGCTAACCTTAAGAATCAGCCCGTTTCAGATACTTTTGACACAACTAGTATTAAGCCACTTTGACTTAAAATTAAAAATCATAACCTCACTTTCACAAAAGCTGACAAAACAAATGTTATAGTAATTCTTCCAAAGTTTGAATATCAGTCGAAACTTCAGCAAATTATTAACGGTGAAAACCTTATAACAAAATTCAAATCAAACTCCAATCTTTTTTTTTCAATAGTCAACTTTTATTTCCAAGCCCAAATATCTTAACTGTGATTAATAGTAATCCATTAGCATCAAAACTATACGGTCTTATAAAAAAACCACAAACTAGATGCTTCCATACGCCCAGTGGTATCATACATTATAAGCCCTACTCATAAGTTAGAAATGAAATTAATTTAGTTAATCAAAGAATATACAAATTTCTCTTGAAAATTTAGTGTAGTTAATTCGTTAGAACTTGCCAACAATATAAAAAATTTAAAAACTGCTAATTATTCTAAATTAATCTCCTTTGATATCAGTAGTATGTTCTCCAACATTCCTCCAAATGGATGTATCGAGTTAGTCTCAAATTTATTTGAAAATATAAATATTAACCCTTACCTTCACGTTGAAATAATTTTGCATTAAAAATAGCTACTTTCAATTCAGTTCAGTTCTTGTCAGTTCTTCAAACAAAACACAGGCCTAGCTATGGGCTCAACCCTAAGTCCTTGTTAGCAGAAATATTTATAACCAGAATTTTTTTAAATTCAAACCTTGATAAGAAACATTTTCTTTTGGTATCGATAGCCTGCTTCAAAGGTACGTCAATTAGACGTTTTTTTAGAATAACAATAACTTTAACAAAGTCAATTTGAAAATCACCAATTGTAAGTTGATGGTATCTGATTACTACTACGTCTAGATTTGACATACCACAAAAAGCTTTAAGAGTAGATTTAATCGAATCTTTTAGCATCTTAATATGGTTTGTGGTAGCCAGTTGCTGATCTGCACACCACATATGCTGTAACCTTTTTTTAGTAAACACAATGTTTTATAATTCTTTTGTGAACCATAGATAAAAATTATAAGACAAACTTTTTTGGGCACATATGTGTGTGTCATTCAAGCAGCAAACGTGTTTGTCCCAAAGTCTAGCGGTCAGCTGGCCTATCTCTCTGTTCCATAGTGGAATGAGGAAATAAAGATAACTGTAGAGCTCGCAATAAGTTTCAACAATTTCCGACGCAGGAAAATATGATTGTTTTCATTGCTCGGCGCAAGATTCTTGCAAGTAAATCATTGTGAAAAGCTACGTTTCGACGATCATACCGACCACTCCGGTCGGTGAGGTGTAGAAAAAAATTAGTGCGGCAGCCGGAAACAAATTTCCGGCTGTAGCACCGGCCGGTAGGTGGCCAAACAAATTTCTTGCGGAAGAAAGCAAATCTAGTAACTCCTCTAAAAATATATAATCTGATATGGGAACGAGGTGCCTACCCTAAATGTTGTAAAAAGGCCGTTATCCTGCCACTTCTAAAACAAGGCCAAAACCCAAATTCTGCTACAGCTACTGACTAATCTCTCCGACTTCCTGTTTTGGGAAAGTGTTAAAAAAATGGTCACAGTTTGGTGTGAATTTTAGAGACTTCTGGAAAAACACCAGGCCGGGTTCAAAAAGTACCACAGTATAGTCCAATTGGTACAGTTTAGAAATTCTATTCAAGACGCATTCTTAGAAAAAAAAAACATCTTTTAGCGGTGTTTTTTTATCTGGACAGTTAGTCACGCGTTCTAAGAAAGCTTTAAATGTGATTAAGTGCTTGCCAGTATAAACTGGGGGCGTGGAGAGAGAGGTACTTTTGCGACTGTAAAAAGCTCTGGTTGTATCCATAGTTGACTACGGTTGCGTGTATTTATCCGCACAAAATTCTCAGTTGAAAGCATTAGGAAGCTGTTTAACATGCAGGCATAAGACACGCAACGGAAGCAAATCGAATGTACCCTCGCTAGCCATACGTCGCAAATGCTTTGTACTACTGTACAAAGCGGCAACATAAACCGACAAATGACAAAGGTATAGACTTACTCCTACTACCAATGGGCGCAAAGGCTGAGAGTTTAGATATTTGTCTTCCTATGGTATAAGAGGTTGGGTTCTGCGAGGTTCTTCTAAAGGTAAGGGCACGTTTGGATCTGACCTCATTAAAAAACACAATACTTGTCCCAGTGTTTTTGAGGTCGTCCTACCAACTTGACATCTTGTATCTGACTGGCGACAGACAGTCCACATGCAAAATATGTCATGACCCTCTGACGTAATCGGCTCAAACTCACAGACAATGTTGTGTTCATTTTATCAAATAAAAAGGAGTCTATAAGAAGGCGCGTCCGGTTTTTAAGTGACAAAGGACTCTTAAAAAAAGTACATTGTTTGTCTTCTTACTGTTTCTTTTTATATTAATTTATTTATTTGTTTTTAATGAGTAGAGTATAAAACACCAGTCTTTTAAAACTTCGGTGGAATCTGTGACACTATTAGGCTAAGTTTACTTTTAGGGTCTGGCACCAAAGTATTTTACAACTTCGGTGTCGCTCTGTGATATTAGTTTATGTTATTTTTTTAGGCAGTGGCATCAAAGTTTTTTACAATTTTGATGTCACTTGTGATATTACCTTAAATTTTAGTTTTAATTTGTCATATTAGTTTATTTTATATTAGCCAATGACCTTAGAAAATATGTTAAAAGTTTAAACAAAGATTAAAAATCAACATAATCTTTATTTGCGACTTAACAAAAATAACTAACAAAACAAATATTTTTGAGAACTCGCTACTTCTCAAAAAACCTTGGTAAGCTGAATTTAGCATGTTTCCTTTTTATTTTTGTTTGGACTGCCATTTAGTCTTTCCATGCAAGAGGAGAACTATTTTTCTTTAAAAATAAAACAACTTTTAGTTTGCAAAAAATAAGTTTAAATTTAAACACAATGCAAATAGCGAGTTTTGGAACTCAGAGCCTCAATTAAAAATAATAATTATAAATTATAATAGAATTTACAAAGAAATATGACCTAATTGCAAACACATCCATTACATCTTAAGTCTTTTAATGCTTATATTTTTTTTTTGGGCAACAATCTAAACAGTAGCCAGAAACAACACTAAAGTTTTGTATTCCACAATTAAATAAAGAGAATGGTGTAATTATTTTAATTGTTGTTAGCTTAATATATATTTCATTTATAGCGCATAACTTGATGGCTTACTTAGCCACATAAGAAACCGTAGAAAATATATTTCATTTCAGCCCATAATCATATAAACTTCTGATTTCTTTCTAAAGTATTTAGTTTAACAAATTTGATTATCTGATGGTGATTGTTCATGATGTTCCATCGGTAACAGATGACATCTGTAAAATAAAAAAGTTTGATAGATCATAAGTCATGGCTATACAAAAATAATATTGAAACAACATTTATAACTAAAATGTAATGTAAATCAACAAATAATCTAAAGTATGTGCTTAACGTGCACATTATATATGGGTCATCTATATGCAATTTGTTGTAACCTCGAGAATGTAAAATAAATTGTTGCACGGTAAGGTCATCTTCGATTTATCGCCAAGAATAAATCATTGTAATAATTGTGAAAATTCTAAATATCAACGGTATCCGCACACCAGTGCACCGACGATAGATTGCAATTAAAATTAATTGAAATACATTCAACAATTTATTCATATTTAATGATAAAAATGTATGCAATTTAAACAAGGTCGACGATTGTCGGTGACCTTTACTTTCAATTGTTTCTTGTTTGAGGGCACCTTTAAAATAGTAACGAATTTAATTAGTCGTCCGATTAATTAATCTAAGTGGGACGTGGATTTATTTCCTTCGGTGGTAATCTTCCAAATTGTATGCAAATGAGACCGGGCCCACACAATTGAACACTTGATATAAAATGTAAGCGGGGAAGACTTCACGCCGGAACAATTGCCTGTTTTATTTTTTCATTGTTTCGGTCTGTATGTGTTTTTATAGTGGCTATGAACGATATGTTAATTATAATTTGGTAAAACCGTTATTACATGTAATTTATAAGATTATATTTATAGAGGTTGCGGTTTTGTGTACATTTAAACATCAAAATCTTATCGTTATTTAATTAAAACTTGAAAGAATTTACAAATAATTATGTTCAAATGAAAAAAAAAAAACAAATGAAATTGTTATAGTTTATAAGTTTAGGCAACTTTCATTTTTATTTTAACACTGGTATAATATAATACAACTCAGTAGAATTATAAACTCAAAATTTATTTTAGTTAGTGTTGTGTAAAATTAAATTTCAAAATGTGATTCAATAATAGACGTTTTTTATATGAAAGTCTTAAATTGCTTGAGGTTCATATGTTATGCCTGAAGTGGTAGTTTATTATACAGTTGAACCCCCATGTAATATGGCCGTTTTTCAAATTTAGAAGAGTTATTTGCTACTACTAGCAGTGACCATTGTTCTTGTAAAAATCGATTTTTTTTGGGAATGTTATTTACAATGTTTTATATATGTATAAGGATGGCATACTTAAAATGTTATTTAAATGTTTAATAAAGAACTGACATGAATCTCGAAATTTATTTCTCATCAGTATGGCTTAAGCCTAAAGTGAAGCCATACTGATGAGAAATAAATTTCAAAACGCGTATATGGATGATTTTAGACTATTTTAATATATATTTACATTTTGTAATTTCTAGACTGTTCGACTAAAGTTAAACTTGAGACACTGTGTGTACATTTATGCGAACATGTTTTACTTGTTCTAGTGTTGCATATTCTAGATATTAATTAATTTCCAATTCATTTTTCACTTTATATATAATTTATTTTCAAAATCCCCCCTTTTTTTTGTTTAATTTTAATTTTATTTTTATTTTTAAAAATTTTAACCACATTTTTCAATTTTATTTTTTCAATGTTGCAGTATTAGTAGTACTAACTGTAATGTGCAAGTTACTTTTATTTTCTAAGTAACTTGTTTTCGTCTTTGTAAAACGTCTATGCAACAAGCCCAACGATTAATTCGTTTTTCAAGATTAATATTTAATCACTTGTGTCATGTATTAAGCACATTTGTTCTAATGTTTACTAATAAAAATGTTAAATTACATAATATTACCACACAGACAGAATTGATTTACTTGAAAACTGAAAAAGATTTTTTAAATAGTTCAGATTTATGTTGATGAGGTATACTCAAAAGACCATTATTTTTAACATTAATGTTATGAATAATAGACCTAAATGTAAGCTTTTGAAACAGGTGTGGATAAGTTTTATTATTTATGATATTGTAATAAAAACAACCCAAATGTAGCTGACGATTTGCCACAGATAAGCATTTGATTTCATTTCGATTATAGAAGTTTTTGTCACTTCTATTAAGAATTCCGAATCTTTTGAATTCGACAAACATCAGTTTCATTAATAGCGGCGACAGTATCACAAAAACTGTCATTGTTCATAAAGAACATGAAAATGGACTTAAGTGCACAGTATGTTTTTTTAATTAGAAGTAAGGTATTCTTTTCAAACTTTCATTTGTTCCTTTTGATTTACATGCATTGATTTGTAATGAGCTCTAGATGTTTTATCAATTCTTTTATATCGTCGTCGCTTCGTACCAAAAGGTGCCATTGTATGTACAAAGGACCAAGAGGAATTAAATAGAGGGATACCACAAGGATCTGTTTTGGGACCTTTGTTATTTATTGTATATATTAATGATATTAATAATCAAAATGTTGTTTTATTTGCAGACGATACCTCTTTATTAATAAGTGACAATAACAAAGATGAATTAGTTAGAAAAACTAATGAAAATATGAGTGAATTGACTCAGTGGTTTAAAAATAATGGGTTAGCTGTTAATTCTGCAAAAACAAGTGCAATTAGATTTAACATAAATAATAAAAAACATGATGATAGTCTGTTAATAAAATGCAATGGACAAAACATAAAAGAGTGCAATAGCACAAAATTTTTGGGGCTATATATTGATTCATCTTGCAAGTGGGACACACATGTAGATAAAGTTTGTAAAAAGATAAGCACTTTTTCTTACATCATTAAACAACTAAAGCCAATTGTAAATATATCTATATTAAAAACATTTTATTATGCGAAAATACAGTCCGTAATGTCATATGCTATATTGGCATGGGGCATATCAACAGACTCAATTCGATTGTTTAAAATACAAAAACGAGCAGTACGTTATATTTTAAATAAATCTAGTAGAACTCCTTGCCGGGAATTGTTTAGAAGTTTAGGTATACTAACTCTACCTTCGCTGTTTATATATAACGCTTTACTTTATGCAAAAGAAAATATTATTAACATTAAAACATTAAGTAGCACTCATAACTACAATACAGGAAATGAAATGACATTAGAAATACCAATACACAAGTTATCAAAATATGAAAAATGCCCTATATATGTATCCATACAATCGTATAATAAACTACCAACTAACGTTAAAAAATTAAATATGTCTAATTTTAAGATTAGTATTAAATCCACATTAGTACAAAAGTGTTATTACAGTTATAATGAATTTTTAAGTGACATTTGGTAGATAAATTATTGTTTATATGTTTATCAGGTTATTTATATATTATTTTTTAAGATTTGATTATAATTGTAAGTTATTTTTAATATTTTACATTTGTGTGTCTAATTTTTAACATATTCGTATTATGTATTTATTTTTAATTTTTAAATTGACTGTACCAATATCTTGTAATAAGGTCTCCTGGAATAAAGTGATATTATTATTATTATTATCCCTGCGGTACACATAACATTGCATCTACCTAGGCGCTGTTAAATCAAAACCAATGAAGTCAAGAATTGATTTTAAAAGTGCATGACAAATTTTATTAATAAAATGAACACAGTTACTTTTTGGTCGTCCACCACATGAGCAAGTGCTGTACAGCAGTAGTAACTTTATCTAAATCCAGATTGTATTTGAAATTGAACGACAAGAAAGGCAAATAAAGCGGTAGGACAAGTATGACGAGTTCGTCAAAGAAATCTTGAATGTATGAGAATAAAAGGAATAATCTTTGATAGTTTAGTAAAAAGTTTGTTATTGTCCGGAGCGGAAATTTGGGAATGGAAAGAACAAGAAAAATTAGAGGCCATTCAAACAAAAATACTGGAAAAATAAAGAAAAAATGTAAAGAAATAGGAACATGCAGAGAAAAATATTTTAACAGGAATGGATATGCTAGTGAGGACGTAGAAAGATTGAGAATGCATAGAACTATGTGAAAGGAAATTATGATAAGAGATAGAAATATACAAGTGAAGAGCAGAGAACACGAATAAATCAATATAGGTACAATGCAAATTATGTACATATCATAGCTGATGAACTACTAAAATACCTAGAAGTTATGAAAAAAAAAGAATGATTGCAAAATTCAGATAAGGAAATGAGAAGAAAGTGTGCAAACTTTAGATGGATAATAAAAAAAAAATGTGGAGAAGCTAGGAAAAACACAGAACACATGCTGAAGAAATGCAATGAGATGAAAAAAAAAAGCATAGAAGAGGAATGATATGGATGATGGCGGTAACAAAAAGAAGAAAGGAAAATTAAACAGAACCGATAAGTAATTAATTAAAGCGTTTATTCTTATTTAAATTCTGTCCATAAGTTTAACTTATAAGTAAGTTTAATAAGTTTGTAGTAGCATCACACTTTACACGAACAAAATTTGAACGTGGGGGTGTAATGCAAATGATAAATCCAAGTTCATTTGAATGTATAGCACTTGACAATTTAAATAAATTGTCAGTGGAAAAAGATTGTGAAATATTATTACTAATTTATTACCTTTTCATAATTTAATTGTTATAACTGTTTATCGAAGTCCTTCTGGCATTTTATTAATTTTATTTGTATTTTGGGGAAGCTATTTGATACAATTAATTTACAAAATAAGATTATCATAGTTGGTAGAGATTTCAACATTAAATTTCTCACAAATGATACACAAACAACTAGTTTATGTGATTTGTTACTGTCGTATGGACTGAAGAGTATTGTAAATTTTAAAGTAGGAAAAAAAACTGTTTGGATAACGTTTTCTCTAATATAGACTCATCATTAGTATCAGTTGCTCCTATTGTTAGTGGATTCTCAGACCACATTGGTATACATTTTAAGAATATATCAAACAAACTATGTTTCTTATGAAAGAAGCAAGCGATAAATTTCCCAATCTAAAACAAAATTACTTGTCATACAAGCTAAAAATAAAAATAAACTAAAAGAAGCTAAACTGAATGCATACGGCACTTTTATAAAACAATAAAAAAACAGTCCTAAGGCATTGTGGTCTCTAATAAAAACTAGTCCTTCTAACGTCTGTGATAAAACCTGTGTTATAGATCATAATTTAATATTTTAATACGTTTTTTAGTAATGTTGCAAAGTCCCTAGTTAGTAAGCTACCAGCTTCTAATTTAGATCCTGTTAAATTTATTTATACGCATTTTGATATAGAAAACACCTATTTTCAATTTCATCAAGTAGGATACATAGAACTCAGAAATACAATAATGTCTTTAAAAAACTTTATAGGAGAGATGTATATGGGCTAACTACCGTCTTGTTAAAAAGCGTTGTAAACATTTTAGTTACTCCACTTACTAAATTAATAAATAGTTGTATTATGGGTAATATCTTTCCTGAAGTGCTAAAACAAGCTTTAGTCATTCCTGTCTATAAAACTAGCAACATAGAAAAAGTTAACAATTATAGACCCATATCTCTTCTTCCCATTATATCTACGGTTCTTGAAAAAATTCTTTCAGATTATTGACTTTTTAGAAAGCAATTAACTATTATCTAATAGCCAATATGGTTTTCGTAGAGGAAGGTCTACGAGGGATGCAATCATTGCGTTTACCACTGAAATCCTGGAAGGATTTGAATCAGGTGTGCACTCGGTTGGAACTTTCTTGGACTCAGTAAAGAATTTGATTATGTTCCTCATGAGGTTCTTTTAAGTAAATTATATTTTTACAATTTTCATCCTACAGCATGCAAACTGATAAAAACATATATTTCTAGCAGACAACAGCAAGTAAAAGTTGATAAAAAAGTAAACTTCTACTATATTATATGGTGTACCACAAGGGTCTATACTTGGTCCCCTATTATTTCTTATATACATTAATGAAAAATAAAAACTTACTATTATTTGCTGATGACACCAGTCTAGTAAATAGAAGAAAAGAGCTTGCAAGTTACTAGAAAATAAAGTTGAGAATTGAATGGTATCAAATAAACTAATAATAATAAAAATAGTCAGTAAAAGTCACCTTTTCTCTTTAAAGACATCTGCTGAAATTACTAACGGTAGTGCCAAATTTTTGGGAATTCATTTAGATTCCTAGCTAAACTGGCATAGGCATGGAGAAAAAGTGTCATTAGCTTTGTCACGCACAACAAATTTGCTAAGACACTTAATACTAAAATGTTTCATTGCTTACTCAAATCAAGTTTCAAGTTAAATTATTATTCAGTTTGATTAGTTTTCAACCAAAATATGTAAATTTTAGCAAAATTTGAAGCTAAAGCAAACTTTTATATTTTACTCAAACTTTAAGATAAAATATTTTTAAGTTTGATTATTTAGTAAAATTTAAAACGATATACATATTTTATTATATTATTAAAATTTTAAGCTGAATTAATTTCAGTTAGATTGTTTTACAAACGCAAAAGTAAAATTTCGATTTTTTTTTAATTTACTCATATTTTAAGCTAAATTGTTTCTCAATTTGATTGGTTTTTAATAAAAATGTTTGACCAAGACATTTTTATTGAAGCTAAATTATTATTCAGTCGATTGTTTTTCGCACAATTTATTATAATTTAAAGCTAAAACCATAAAACCAATATATTATTGTTTTACTTCAAATTGGCATTTACTTTAATTGGGTTAGAATAAATTATACATTTTAATCACATTTGAAGATAAATTGTCATTCAGTTTGATTGTTTTCAATATAAATATCTTTTTGTCAAACTAAAGCTAAAAATAACAAATTTTAAGCTAAACCCAAAATAGTTTTTATTACTTTATTCAGATTTGATCTTCAACTACATTACAATAAATTAATGCCACACCTTAATAATATAGGGTTCGGACAAATGTATTGATTATTTCAAACTTCTTATAAAAATTTAGATGCAATTTGAAATTTGAGTCCGGAATGAAGGAAGTCGTATAAAACCAAGTTGTTTCCTAAATAATATATACAGGGTGGAGCGAGTTTCAATGAACTTTTTAAGACAATTTTTTCCTGGACGAGTCCCACCTCTCTCAGAGGAGATTTCAACTGGCCTGCACGCTCTCCTGACTTAGCCCCATGTGATTTTTTTCTGTGGAGTTTTTTGAAATCAAAAGTGTACAGCAATCGTCCCCAAACCGTAGAAGCTCTACAGGACAATATTCAGGCTGAACTCGCCACTATACTTGTCAAGATGCTTGAAAGAGTGAATAAACATTTTAGAAAACGGCTTTTCCAGTGTGTACGCAATAAAAGACGACATTTGCCATACACACTTTTTAAAACAAAATAATTTAAAATTTCCCTTATTGTGCTAAATGAGAAAAACTAAATAAACTTATATTTTAAAAGTTTAATATTACATTAATAATTAACATATTCATTTTCTACTAACTGGACGATGGGTTTAATAAACAATTAGATTTTCTGTACTTTTTAACAAATCACCAAACATGTTTTGAGTTAAGATTGAATAATCATTCTCATAGCGTGATATGCATTGACTATAATGAGATGAAACTCTTGCAGCAAGTCGGAATAGATTGAATTTTTAGCACAATGCAGCGCAAAATAAGATAAATCCTCACTATACTATAAATACTTTAATAATTATAAAAAGTTATCCAATTTAAAAATATTATATATATAATATAAGTATCACATAACCATTTTTAAAATTTTAATGAGTAAACTACACTTGCTGAAATTTGTGAAATAGTTGAAACATGTAGATCTAATAATGTGGGTTCCTCATACTTGAGAACAATATTCAATAGAAGAGCGTATGTAGATTTTATATAATATATAGCAACAGTTCCACAAAAGTAATTTTTTGTATCTATCGAAAAATTCTACTTTCAAAGCTATACCAACAACATGCTTGTTTAAGAAAAGATCTGAGTTTGTAACCCTGAGAAGACAAATTAGAAGCGGCTATAGCTTGTTGGCCGGATAGTGTTGAAGAAGAAGCGTAAGTTAGCCATTCAATATCACGTACATTGAACTCAGCAAACAAAATAATGTATGCTTTTCTGTAGTTACCTTAAAGAAACATATCAAAACAGAAAAATCATTAAAAAAGTTTGTAGTTGCTTTCCTTGAGGAGCGATATATGCCTATTACAAAAATAGTTTGATCGGTTTAGTTTAATAAATATGCTATTATAAGTAACACTGTTCCCTCTAAGAAAAGGTTGTAAGAAACACCTCTACTAAGAGGTAAACAGATATCATGCCACCCTGCTATGTGTTTAAAAGACTTTACAGTGTATACACACACATGAACAACAAGAACAAAGAGTGGACAAGGACAAATTTCTTCAAATCTATAATAACCCATGGGGTGAAAAATAATTTGTAAAAACGTGAAAATCCTAACTGGCAGCAGAGTAGCAATTTTAGATATAAAAAAGGTTAAATCACATAAAAGCTAATACTAAAATTCCATAGACCCTTCACATTGACAGCTCGCTCAAATAGCATTGAGCTGTGCTGTGTGAAAGAGCACTAACACAAAGGTAAAGTTAAGGCTAATGGATTGGCGCGCAAAGGATCAACCATCAATATGTGTGGCGCTTAACACCATACTAAACGCAAGTACACACAATGCATTTAATGCACGACAGTATAACAACCCGGGTTCTAAAAAAGCAAAAGAGGTTATGATTGCCCCAAATCTCAAAACGGCAGACTACTACTTGAGATTGTACAGAAAGAAAGTGCAAACCATAACAGAAATCTTAACAGAGCACTCTCACTTAAAAAAATACATACATACTATGGCTATTGAAGATAACCCGATATAAAGAAAATGTGAAATGGAAAACGAGACGACCGAACTATGTGCTCTCCTACGCAAGAAAGTCCATGTTGAGGAATTGCTGGCTTGATATGGCCAGCATAAAGATGTCTTAGCATACATCAACCACATAGGTTGGCTGTGTGTTGAGACGGATAGGGTAAGGTTTACAACTAGCCTAAGGCCTAAGTGCAGTGAAATTGGATTCACCGTCCCACTCAAATTTAAAATCCAGAACCCTGAAAAGACAAATTAAAAAGATCTCCATATAAATTTGTTATTTAGTTTAATATTTGCGGTCATGTTGCTCGGATTCAGAAAGGTACTGAAAGTTTGGAGTTGCTTTACTTGAGGAGGAATATATGCCGGGAAGATTTAGTTTAAGTACAGTGCTATAATAAGCAATACGTTGAATTTTGTAAGTCATCATTCTGAAATACGCTTGTTGATGTTGATTGTTGATTTATTTATGTTTTGATTTGGCTCAGCTTTCATCACCTGGAGTCATGAAAGTTTGGTTACTTTTAAAAAACAATCTTTTAAAATCAATAACCTTTTTTATACAGACCTAGAGTGATTTGTATGATCTACATTATGTTTGTTTTTGTATCTCTGTTGATAGCAATATAATGTTTTTTTTTTTGGTTGATGTAATGTGAGTAGTGTACAAAATCCAGCATGAATTATTGAAAATAATGAATCAATGAAATGAATGAAGTAAATCACCAAAGAATTAGAATATTGTTAAAAAAATAAAAGAAAAAAGATTAAGAGCATGTGAGAGCCATAGTGTAGATAGAAATAATACCATTATTTCAAGCGCCCCACATTTTGACTATTGCAGTGTTATTGCCCAGTCTGTAACAAAAATGGCGTGTCTGGGTATTTAAGTATGTGAGCGGATTTTGAGATATGAGCAAAAATTAAAAATGAATTAATGTGAATAAATTTTATATTCACGTCAAAAGGTCTAAAAATAATCAATTAAGTTTTTTTTTCATTATCCGAAACTCATTTAATTTAAGTTGTTATAGTGAATAATATTTTTATATCATATCTTCAGTAAATTTTTTAATTCCATTTTTTTAGATCTTAAGTTATTTTTATTTTTTGATAGAATATTAACAGAAAACACAATGGTGGGTATTAATACTATATTTTATATTTTCTATTTTTATTTTATAAAATCCTTTTATATTATTCATATTATTGAAGTAATGATATTATTTTATTTATTTATTTTATTTTATTTTTACATACATGTTTCGATGAGTTATCATCATTTTCAATGTATTTATATTATATAATATTTCAAACTAAAAAATATTATATAATATAAATACATTGAAAATGATGATAACTCATCGAAACATGTATGTAAAAATAAAATAAAATAAATAAATAAAATAAAATCATTACTTCAATAATATGAATAATATTAATACTATATTTATAGTTATGAACAATTCCAGTAGTACTTGATTGGGTTGTAGTTATTATTAGAAAATATATTTTGCAGTACCATCTAACCCATCATTGTATCACCATACAGTATAAATACAATTATTGTTATAATACAGTAAGATAAAGTCTGGTCAATTTCCTGTGTAGAGCTTGTATTTTGTTAAAAAATGTAGAAAGGACTACATTATTGTTATAATACAGTAAGATAAAGTCTGGTCAATTTCCTGTGTAGAGCTTGTATTTTGTTAAAAAATGTAGTCCTTTCTACATTTTTTAACAAAATACAAGCTCTACACAGGAAATTGACCAGACTTTATCTTACTGTATTATAACAATAATTGTATTTATACTGTATGGTGATACAATGATGGGTTAGATGGTACTGCAAAATATATTTTCTAATAATAACTACAACCCAATCAAGTACTACTGGAATTGTCTTTATTATATAATAAAAGCAGTGGGTCATGTACACTGTCTATAATATTGCGTGCATGTTTAACAACCTAATAATTACACGTTGAAGTCTTACGGGTATCTTAGCTTCTGAAGCAAATTGAATAATCTCGCAACCGACTGGCGTAAAAAGTTATATTAATATGTAATAAAGATCGGACGACTAAAGCTAATATAAAAATAATACTATTACACAAAATTATTTGAATAGAAAAATGCGCATGGGATTTTTAACACACTAATAACTATTTAAATAACTAAAATTTGTAAAACTAAGATATGACCTCGAAATATTGATTCAGTTTCAGTGTATTCACATATTTTTATATACTTAAAAAAGTATAAACACAAATAAACGGTAAATTTATATATTTATATTAATCATGGCCTACTAACTTTATCCGATTTCGAAGGCCAATCGGAGCGTGCTTGTCAAGGCACTCTCGAAATGGTGCTATGTATGCATATTTTGCGTGTTTTTCATCTTTTTTTTTTAGCAAGAATTACAGTCTCGTTCAAAGGATCAGCATAGCGTGTGTAGAGGCTCTCTTGGTTGCGTGGCGTTTGTATTATGGATACTGGAGAGATACCAGTTCGGATCCAGTTTTGCTGGGATCAGCGGTGGTGTTTATTGTTCCGAGAAGCTTCATCATTATATAAATATGTCCGCTTAAAAGTCATCGTTTATGATGTTGCAGAATTACAGGAGTCCATTCTAAATGTTTTGTTACTACTTAAGTTAGTTGTGATTATATTTTAAATTTTATTTGGTATGTTAATTGCTACATAAATATTAAAATAGGTAATAATCTCCAAATATGGAATTACTAAAATCTCGAATTTAGTCATCACAACCATTCAATATGCTTAATGTTAATTCAATTAATTGTAGGTAAAATAATTATAAGAAAAAGTTGGAATAAATTTTACACAGCTGTCGCAGTGACTTCCGGTTTGCACCATTCATTCATAACAGAATTTATTAACTCTCGAGGAATTAAAATTTAAAACATTAATTTTCAAGATATAGATTTCACAATACATTTGTTAAATCGGCAAAGTTTTGATGACAACTTATTTATTTTTGACAATAGGAATTCGGGCAACAAACAAAATTGTTAAAATTAATACGGAAATATTTTCTTTCTCAAGGGCATTTCAATATTCCAGTGGCGTAACAAAGAATTTTTCTGTTAAAATAAACAAATGTGTTTTTTAATACTTAAAACCATGATGTAGCTCACAACGACAATACTTCACTTCTGCTTGATAATGGCCGATTTTTAACTTACCTTTATGTTCAACACAGGAAGAATATATGCACAAAACGTTTTTCTTGGATTTTTGAGTAAAGGTAAAATATAATTTTTTATTTTATAATGAATGCAACTATTCACTTTGTTCCTCAACAAATTTTGGACCTCCTCAACAAACTTGCATCGCAGGGACAAACATTATGTGCGGCTAAAACGGACATACTATTCTACACTTGTTTTGTCACCAACAAACTTTTGGATAATAGAAAAACACTTGACGTATACCCTTAAACTGTCTAAAGTATTGCTCTACCAACAAAACAAACACTATTCTGACTCAAATATGATTCTTATACTGAGTAACAGCTCACCTTTAAACATTTTGTTCCCCTAATGTTTCCCAATATTTTTACACAAAACAAATTATATTTTTTTACAGTTTTTGCAAGCACCTTTCACAATCTATAATGCAAAAATATTATTTTATTTAATTATTTATTTTTGTATAAAAAACATACAGTTACTTGTTGGTAACACACTAGAGATCATTGCGGCCGACGTAAATAAGTGCCAATTCTAGGCTGGTTAATAATCATTTGTGTCTTGGCTTCCCAAAGCGATATGGTGTAAGTGTAAGTGTATCGTATATTCGATTTCAACGTTTATGTTGTCTATTGTACAATACTGCGACAAATTTGAGGTGCCCACGGAAGGTATGCAGGTACTGCAATAGTATCTACTTTTAGTTCTATAACCCAGCTGCATATTACAGAGTGGTTCAGATTGTTTTTGGAAAACTTAAACAGTGTATTCAACTCGCTAAATGTAACAAAAAAGTTCCTATAAACATGTATATTTAAATGCTTCCAAACAAAGATGTCGCATGGTAAAGTCTAATTAACTGAATTTATAATATTAGTTTATTATCATCACTAGAGTTAACAAATTAAACAATTTTAGTTCAACTTAAAATCTGACGACATCAATACATTTTCTGTAGTCAATTTTACCTCATCTCATTGCATGCTTCTTAAATCTTTAAAATTAATTCGCCTCTTGTATTAACTAGCGTCTCATGTATTTTATCTTTTAGAGTTCCCAAACATAAAAACCCAATGGATTAAGATCTGGACTTGGTCGACCAACCCAACTCTGTGGGTAATTCGTAATCAATAATTCTTGAATTATTAATCCAAAATGTGCCAGAGCACCATCAAGTTGAAACCAGTTTCTATTTCTAAAGTAAAGAGGCACCCCCTTTAGTAAATCTTCCAAGTTGTTTGTAAAAAACTCATAAAATATAACCGCGTTTAAGCTTAGAGTAAAAAAAAAGCCACAAATGGTATTATGTTTTTACCAATAAAAACATTAAAACTAAATTCATTTTGATAAAAACATGTTTTGATTTTAATGTGACAAAACATGAAGGTTGTAGTAACTTTGCAAATCATATTTTAGAAAATATACACACATTCCCAGAAATTGATAAACTTAAAATTATTCACAACTGTTCTAAAGGCAGAAAATTAAATTTGTTAAAAGCTATACAAATTACTAAATAAAAAAATAATCCTTCCGTAAACTTGCTTAATGATCAAACCAACTTGTATAAATCTCCGTTGTTTAAAATAATTTAATCCTCTCCCTTTTGTTTTTTGTCTTAATTACCTTTAAGTAAAAACCGCCATTCATTAATCCTTTCTCTAACTCTAATTTTCCACTTCTCTGTACATTTTATGTTTTAATGTCGTATAAATGCTTTACAAACTTACTTTTATATTCATTCGGTCCTTGTAAAGGTTGAAACTAGTTTTTTTTTTTTTTAATATATTCGTAATATAGTACATAGTAAATGTGTTTTATTTATTTTATAATAAACTATCACAAAGTAACGGCCACCACCATTAAATTTTTAGTAAAATGGTTAAATTACATTTCTATTCACTAAATAATCATTGTGTAGAATGATGTG
The DNA here is from genome assembly GCA_963932245.1 of Tachinus rufipes. Classification (NCBI taxonomy): domain Eukaryota; kingdom Metazoa; phylum Arthropoda; class Insecta; order Coleoptera; family Staphylinidae; genus Tachinus; species Tachinus rufipes. The sequence continues at coordinate 59,086,425 of OZ010744.1, forward strand.
TTTTGCAAACATCTATAAATTACACTAAGTAATCAACATAATATAATTACAAATTAAACTTTACAATCCTTTTCAATTTCCGTTCTTCTTTTAATGACGCTTCTCATCCATACTAATCCTCTTCTATCTTTTTTCAACATATTGGTTCTTCTCTCATCTCAATACATTATTTTAACATATGTTCTATTGTTTCATTGGCTTCTCCACACATTCTGCACGTTTTGCTATCCTCTTTCATCCAAAATTTGCAAACTTTTTCTTTATTTCCACATCTAAATATTGCTAGTATCGTTTTTTTCTGTTTTTGTAAATTATCAAGATATTTGAGATATTTTCCATAATAATTTCATATTTCTCGTTGTACTTTAATGCATTCACTCTTGTTCTTTTGTCTTGCATCTATATCCTTATTACGCATCGTTATTTCTTTCCATACTACTCTTCCACTATTTCTTATTCTTTTTACTTTTTTACAGCCATGACCCTTCCATTATAATTTTTTCTTCTTTTCTTCTATTCTTTCATACCTTTTATTCATTTTTTTCAGACATCCTTGCAAAATTTTACATTAATTTCTTTTTCTCAATCTTTCTTCATATCTTATCGCTCTTTTTCCTTCCTCTGCTTCTATTTTATCTCTTTTCACTTCTTCTAATGCCCGTCTGACACTGTGCATTTTTCTGTATAACTTTCTATATAGTTGTCTGTACAATCCAAAAAGGTATAGTGTCATACACGAATACAATTTTCTATATAGTTTGTTATACAGAAATATATGGTAACATCATTTTATTGTATAGTTTCTGCGCAGAACACAAATTCACATATGTAAACAATAATGGCGGCGCATGTGATCAGCTGATTTTAATTTTAATTATTAATTCTACTTAATATAAAAATAAACATGCTAAGAATGAGGCATTAGAACAAATATTAGAGGAAACTTACCAATCATCCACAACAATAACCAAAATTAAAGCAAAATATAGTTTTGTAAGGGTTATTTTGAAAGGTTATGTCAACTCGATTAAAAGCGACGTTGACGTAAATAGGTAAATAAACATAACAATCTCAAACAGCTGACGCGATCCGCAGAAAGCAGCCAATAGAATGCCGTCTTTCATTCATTTTTACTACAATAAACTGCATAGTATCATACAGGAAAATATTGACTGTATAGAAAATTATATAGAAACTACTCAAGGTCAATTTGTACAATCGACTATAAAGAAAGTTATGCAGAAAAATGCATAGTGTCAGACGGGCATTACATAATGTATAGGATTTCCTTATTTAATCCCAGTACCCATCTCCAGTATAGTGCCTGTATAGCTTCTAATTTATTCTGTTCTTTCCACTCTTAAATTTCAGACACACAAAGCATCATACTTTTAACGTGACTATCAAACACACCACATTTTTGCCTTTCTTGCTAACTCTTGTATGTGCTCTTCCACCCCCTTTTCTAAACATCATAATTTTTGTTTTATCAACATTCACTCTTAACCTTTTTTTGTAATATTTTTAATTTTTTTAATTTCTTTTGCTATGATCACCATGTCATTTGCGTATGCTAACAACCTTACTTTCATTCTACCCACTACAGCTCCACTTGCTTGTGCAAGACTGTGCTTTTGTCTATGTCTGCAATATATGCAGCAAACAAACTAGAACTGAGAAGACATCCCTATCTCACACCATTTGTTGTCCAGAAATATTTACTCATTCCACAATTTACACATACTCTGTTCACCGTTTCTGTATATACATCTTCCATTCTTCTTACCAGATGCTGACTAAAACCATTTTTCTTTCAAACATGACCAGCATTTTTCTCTATCCACCCTATCAAAGGTCCAAGAACAACGCAATATTCCTTTTATCTTTAATTGCTCATTCAGTCTTGCCTCTAGTGTCATGGCGTATACGTTGTATGCCGTATTAACTAACGTTATTCCTCGATAATTTTCAACTAGCTTTTTTTCTTTTTTTGTATACTGAGCATACAACACCCACTTTCCATTTGATAGGAAATCCCTTCCATACTCCATTTATTACCTCTCTCAATCTTTCAATCAATTCTTTTGTTCCATACATCCATGCTTCATTCCGTATTCTATACACACTTAGCGTCTTTGTTTTCTTTCATTTATCTATTTGCCCTTGTATAGTTTCCTTTGTGATTTCTCCTGCCTGCAAAGTCGGCTCTTAAAGATTTTATTTTGATCTTTTTTTACCTTTTTCCTTTTTCTGCCGGTTCCATAAAATAATGTTGAAAATTTTTTACGACATTCTTCCATAATAATTGTTTGATTTGGCCTTGTTTTATGCAGTTTTCTTTCTTTGTTTATGTACTTCCATGCTGCTTCTTCTGATCTTCTTGTATTATTTTTTCTAATTCTTCTATTTTGCTTTCTACATCGATTTCTGTAAAATTCATTTTTTCCAATTTTTTGTAACTTTTTATGCTTTCTTCCTACCATACTACTTTTGTTATTATTTTATTTATTGTATCACTTGTGTTATACTTCCAATATTCCTCTTGTTCATCTTCTGCATCTTTATTTGCATTAATGTCTCTTATTTATTTTCTTAGACTGTCTTTTGGTTCTCTTTTTCTATTATGGTGTTCAAAATTTTCTCTTTCGCCTTTTGATCCAATTCTGGCATGGCAAGTCCCTTCTTATTATCAGTCTTCTCTCGTAAGCCTCTTGTAGTGTTTATTTAATGCTTTCTTAATGTCTTTATTTATTTAATGTAATTTCCTACGTTATTTCTCTATGTATTTCCGTAATGCAAAGTGATGACTTTTTCTAGACGTCAGTCTACGGTGATGTATGGTTACTCTCTCATGAATGTAATGTTGTTAAGAGTTAACACTATTCGTGATTTAGGCATTACGTTTGATTCAAGCCTTTCATTCACACTACATATCGATACTGTTGTGGCTAAAGCTTATCAACTTTTAGGGTTTGTCAAGCGTAACTCTAAGGAGTTTTGTGACCATCGTACTCTAATTATCCTTTACAACGCTCTAGTACGTCCCCATCTCGAGTATTGTTCCAATGTGTGGTCACCATACACCGCCGTCAGTAAAGGAAAAATTGAACAGATTCAAAAAAAGTTTGTTCGTTTTTTGGCGTATAAATGCAACATTGCAGGCAGCTACACGGAACTGCTCTCTACATTTAACATGACTAGTCTTGAAAAAAGACGTTTTAATTTTGACGTGACACTAGTTTTTAAAGTGCTTCGTGGGATTATTGACTGTCCTGACTTGCTCAGCTCTATAGGTATACATGTCCCAGCTCGAGTTTTACGCAATGACTATTTATTTCATATACCGTTCAAACGCACTGATTATGCGGTGCACTCTGCATTTACACGTATTTTGCGGCATGCCAACGAAGTTAATGTGGATTTTTTTAAAGATTCTTTTAATACCCTGCGACGTGCACTTGTCACCCATACGTGACCTTTTTTATATTTTGTAACTATTTAAGTTTTATTCTTATTTTTAATATTAGTTGTTTTATGTTTAATTTATGTTTTTTAAATTGTAAATATATACTTATTTTGTAATGGCTTCCGTTGACTAGTAAATAAATAAATAAATAAATAATAATTCCACCCATTGCCCTACCATTTTTTTCTTTGACTGTGGTTGACAAATCCATCTATACTCGTTTGACATATTGTCTTTCATTTTTCTTTGTACACCCAGGTTATACCATTCCAATTAGGTCAAACGTTCTAATGTAATTCCAAAAATCTTCTTCTTTATTTCTTAGTCTTTCTACGTTCCAGAATAGAATTGCCATTATTGTTTCCGCCTCTTTAAATCTTATTTTTAACTAATTGGTAAGTGGATAAGAGATAGGGAAGATACAAGAGCAAATTAAGAAGAAAAATCTTAAAAGGATATGATAGCGGGATCAAACCTTACAATTTGGAACGAAGAAGACAAATCGACAATGGTAAAAGAAAACTCAAAATCATGTATGTATTGACATTACCATAGCAACGTGGAAAATGGTAACAATAATGAATGATTGGACTGTGACAGAGGAAGAATCTCTCACAATCACATACAATACAATATGAAAAAAAACAGGAAAAAACGAGAGAAGGTAGATAGAACGTAAGACGGATGGACAAAGAGAGATGATAAAGAAAGCCATGAAAACAGTGACAGAAATCGAAAACATAAAAAACAGATGCAAAAAACACTCAATAAAGCGGCGGAAAAGCAATTCCCAGGTACAGGGAAGCCGTGGTGCAGAGAAATAGAGAAATGCAGGAAATAAAGCAATGCAAACAGAAAGGAAAGTAAAAAGACAGAAAAGAAATGATGGAATCTATAGACGGGGATCCCTGGGAAAAGCCATACAGAATAGTGATAAACAAATTAAGAAGAAAAGCAAAAGAAGTCTACCTAAAAGAAAACGAAGAAAAAAAGTCATTATTAAGAAATTGTTTCTCAACCGGTAGAAGAACTAGAAACAAGGAAAGAAGAAGAAACAGTTAAAGCAACAAGAAAAAAATTTAAAAAAAAATTGCCCAATAACAAAGCAGAAAGTCCGGACAAAATAACAACAAAGATTGTGAAAGTAGCGCTAGACGGGAACAAGGTAGATATAACTCAAATAACAGATGCGGAGAAGGGGAAGGAAAAACTTTCACAATATGCTGGAAAGAGACCACCCTAGTACTAATTGAGAGAAAAAAAGAAGCAGAAAATTCAACGTCATACAGGCTAAAATTGTACGGATAATAAAACAAAAGATAAAAAAAGATGAAAAAACAAACAATACAGATTTGCCAAAGGAAGAACAACCTTAAGAGCAATATGAAAATAAAATCAATAGCAACAGAAAGCGTTTAACAGCGTGTTATAGACAGCAATCATAGAGGTGACAAAGAAAAAAGAGCTAAACAGAAAAACAATCAAGATAATGTGGAACTACCTACAGAACAGAAACTTAGTGACCAAGAAGAGAATATTTAAACTGACAAGAGAAGTACCTTAGTGCTCAGGACTAGGACCAACACTATGGAACCTGGTTAAAAATATAGTACTTCGGATCAGGCTGCCGGAAAGCGTGACAATAACAGCATTTGCGGAATAAGGGTTTAAAATTAGTAACACAAAAAACAAAAGCGGCATGGCTTTCGACTAAGAAGACTAATAGAGGAACAGGTAAGATACAGATACAGGATCAAGTAGTAACCATAGAGAAAAAAATAAGTGACACTCGAAGCAAAAGGATAGAATAAACAGGTTAAGAAAGCTATCAGGAAAACAAAAAAATGGAAAAAGTAGTAGTAGAGGTAATTGTGGCAACACATCCCAGAAATTTGATGGTAGAAAAAAAAATTTAAAAAAAAACTAGTAAAAAAAAGGGAGTACAAATAAGAACAAGAAAGAAAGCGATACAAAAATAGACAGACAGTGGAATAAACGAGGAATGGACAAAACTAATCCCGCAGATAAAAGAATGAGTAGAGAACAAACCCGAGACCTACTATTATACAACACAAGTATTGACCGGGTACGAAGCGTTTAGAAAATTTTTGCAAAAAATATCAAAGAAAAGAAAAAATGTCTTATTCTGCCAAGAAGAAACACACGACAATGCAGAACACACTCTAGAAGAATGCAAAGGCTAGTAAACAGATAGAAAGAAACTAGAAAAATATACTGGAAAGCAAAGTGGATAAAACAACAATCATTAAGAAATGCCCAAGAAACTTTGCAACAAGAGTACTAAAAAAGAAAATTAAGGAGTTTGACAACGAAAGAATGTAGAAAAAGAATCATTGAAAACTGACACTTAAAATGAAAACCATAGAAAAAAAAAAGAAAAAAGACCAAAAAAGCACAAAAAACAATAGTAGGGGCTGTAAGGAGAGAGGGGCCGGGGACGGCATGAGTACAGCAGATGCTGCGTGGAAATCAGCGAGGCAATAACCAACTCACCTCAAACTAGTGCCAAATCTACTTTAGATTGATACGGACAGTACAACAATAGGATTTACGCAGAGAAGAAAACCGGAAGGCAATGCCAAGCGTAAGCCATTCTCAAAGGCCTCTTGCTGCAACCAACACCTTAATGCGTCCAAAACAAACAAAAGAATGTAGTGTTTCTGGAATGAATAAAACTAAACTAGAGTAAATCTACTTCCAAATGCGGTTGTTTATTTGTGTGAACAAACAATTGAACTGGTGCAGCTTGGTAAGTCTTTCCATATATCTAAAATTGCTATTGTTGAAAACTTGTCCATGACAGCGACAAGTCTAACAAGTTTATGGGGCGTGCATGATATAATCACTCGGTGTTTCTGTCTACAGATTCTGATACAAGGTTCATATAATATGACCAGGATAAAAATTTTACAGCTTTGTGTTATTGTATATTCATTCAATAAATGCAATATGATAAAACAATGTTTCTAAGCTCTATTACTATTGTTGAAACAAAAAAATCAGATAATCTTCTTGACCAAGCTCTCAAACAAGCGGTAGTATAAAATTAATCACACTGTTCTTTTCTAATATTGTCTATCTAGAGTCATATTTGGCGCATAGCTATGGTTCATTAATGATTATATTGTGAAGGATAGCATTTCTCAATCTTATTTTGCTAGAGGCTAATACAGGCATTCGACTGCTCCGTAAGTCTGGGTGACTAAGCCGGTTGTGCGCAATAGTTTACAAAAATATGGTGTAGGGTATCTTCCACTTTATATTAATTTATTAATCTTCTGTTGTATTAGAACATCTTTAACATATTGATTATTTTATTATAATTTTTTTATGATCGGTTTTTGTGAAAAGATTTTCGTTTCTCGCATCGTTGGCAATTAGAAAATTGAAGTAATAAGACTACCATCTTACTTGTTCAGTAGTTAAAATGTGAGGTGAGTTTTTCATCGATTTATTATCATAGTCTATGCTTCACGTATGTTCAATTCAAGTAAATTGTTGATAGTAATTGATTAAAACTTTATTTAATTTGCCTCTTTCATATAGTAGATTATAAATATTTTTGACGACTGTTTCAATTTTGAAAGGTGAAAAAGTTTTGGTAATCCTTACTTAATACAGAATAAATTAGACTAGATGTTATGGTGCTCCTATTTACATGCTTTTTTTTATTTTCTTGGTACAAATCCGCACAGTTCGTATGTTATTTGTCATTGAGTAAAAAATGTAGACTCTTATTTATTACTTATATATTACTGTCAGAAGGTTAATAAAGTAAGTGCTATAGTCATACCTTATACTTGGAACAATGTATTCAACCAACGACTACCTTTTGATGTGATACTTGTAATATTTTTCACATAACGATTGTAACAAGTACACATTACCTATATCTTCCGTTGATTTCCATTGTTATTTTATCAGTTTATGCAGAATTTAAATTCTAAATACCAAACTGCTTTGAGTTTCAAGTCAAAACCCGTATCGGCCGTATCAATTATTACATTAAACTAAATAACGAATCTAAATCTTCCTCAATTTGTTTTATTGGGGTTACAATTTATTATAATCATCTCTGGAACAAGCGGATGTTCTTGATTTAACTTTAAAAATCTTGTCTTTTTTCAATGGGAAAACAAAATATATAGCATATATATCGCCAATCAGGATTTTCGTTAATTTGCTTAAATAAATTTCATGAAAAATTACCTATGTTTTCATAGCGTTCCTCTAATTATGTCGGGTAATATATCAAAAAATCGTTTTCTTTCTATCTGGTCAATATTTTATTTGATTTAAATTCTGCGCGCTTCTCTTTTCCCTCTCCCGATAAAGTCCTTGATGTAGACATAAAATACATGGAATTAGTCAATATTTATTATCAAACTCTTTTAATATCTCTCTAATAAACATTTAAAGATCAATATTTTCCTAAAAAGACTAAATGCGTCAGTAGTTACTACTTTTTTTTTATTTTTGAGTGAATGAACTATTATGCAGCTACTAAATTAAAAATATTAATTAAAATAATACTTAAGTTTATTTTCTGGATATCGTGTTGCCTATTTTCCTCGATTGATTTTCCTCGATTGATTAAGTGAGTACATAAATATTGAAATATAAATTATAAAAATATATCTGGGAATTTTATTTGCATGTGGTGAAATATCCGGTTGTATTTCCCAATTATCCATTATCATATATGAGTAACTATATTTTCCCAATGAAATAATTCAGTTTTCAAACCCATAACAGAAAACTACGCTAGACCACATTACCTGCATACTAGACAGCCATCTATGATAAGGTAGACACAAAATAGACATACCACCCACAGATCTAACATAATCATAGAATTATGTAATTGTAAAATATAGTGAGGCCAGCAAAAATAAAGGCAATAATGCAAATATAATCACTGTGCATGTGGTTTTTGCAGGTGGCCTTTCGTTATTGAATTTTTTTCGCACCTGTCCTCGTTGACGTTCTGTCATTGGTTTGGAAGTTCTGTGGGATTAATTAAAATTCTAGTAAAGGTCGTGTTGTGTTATGGTGTCAAAAATGATCAGCTGATAAGACTCCCAAAAATAAATAAATAAATACAAAACGACCGGATTAAAAATTTATAATGTTGGGACTATGGTTGTTCTTCCTGGCTGTTGTTAACTTGAGGTGAGTAAACTTTAAACAGTTGTAGAACATTACATATGTTTAGTATTCACGTGTTCTATTAGAACAATGTTGTTATTGATAAAAAATTTAATTCAGAATTCATTGCTTTTGTTGCTAAGTAGGCCAATAGTAAGATTGTATAGAATAAAGGTGCGTATGTGAGATTCGCGTGTTAGTGATATGGTCATGTTTTCTCCAATGTGACATTTACGGGGTCAAGAATTGCTGATTATGTGGATGTATTTTTTTATAATTTATGAATATCCAACAATATGTTGTTAACATAAACGAAATATATTTATATATAATATGTATTATGGTCCACATGCTGCCATCTGTTAATGACAAGCCATGGTGTGGATAAAGAAAACACTTATACTTCTACAAAATTATTATAATAGAGTTTAAAACATATTTTTACCTGAAAACCGGTATTATATGTTGATGATTTATTTAACAACCGAATTTAAAAAGTTACAAGGGTCTTTTAAACCTTTTACCTTTCTGGAGTTTTATGGTACTTCGTGCGAACAATTACATACTATTATCAAGCAAATATTTAAATACACTAAACTAATTATCAAATCAATTTATTTGAATTATTAAATAACTATAAATTAATAATGTTAATAATAATATAAACACTTAATTCTAAATTGCGTTAATTGGTATATTCAATATTATTTATAATTGGTATTTTTAAAATTGAAATAAACATGAGATTACTTGAGACCTCAAATGAAAAGGTCAATATAAAAGTTTATAAGAATTCATCATTTAAATAGTCCAAAGTTATTGTATTGTTATTAAATTGGATCACCTTTTCTTCAATTTTTTTTATATTTGATACCAACTTTAAGATTGATTTTTAAATAATTGGTAGTTTTATTTCAACTAGATTAATAGTATAATAGTGAGAATAATGTATAATAAACCATATGTCATGTATAAGCTAATCGGAAGCAAGCATTTACGTATTAATAGATAGTACGCATGTGTATTATCACTCATAAATACATGTGCTGCTGATAGATAGATAAAAGTCATAAACAGCCAACAGACTAAAAAAAATTGAAACTTTTAAAAACTAAAAAACAAAATTCTTTTCCTTTGAAATTAAAATTATTTCATATTTTTTTTCTGATTCTTTGGTGTAATGAATAACCTAACAAATTATAATTATGTTGGCACATCATTTCAAAAAAATTGAATATGTTTTAATTATTATATTCTCTTCCTAAATATAACCCGTCTAATTAATAACTGATAATTACTTATTCGTTTCATTACCAATTTTTGGAAAATACTTCATTGGTAATAAAACTTATTGTAATTTCATAATTGTATTTTTTTTAAACTATCATATTGAAGACCGATTGTTCTGTACATGTAGGTTTTGTCAATGTAGTATTGGAGAAAAAATATCTTTCTCATTTGATGCAATATCCATAATAAAACACAAATGTACATATATGTAAATAAATAAAAGAACTTAATTAAAAAATACTACAAGCATCAGCTTCATCACTACATATTCAGTACACATTTTTTTCAATGTACAATAGTTTTTCTACATATCTTTCATATTTTATTGTCTTTCCTCGATACAATATCTAAATCTACCTCGTGTTAACTATGTATTGGCACCAGGGACAATATATGTATAAGGCTGAGACTGGTGTTATGGGTTGAGTGTACTGTGGCTCCGGACTCTCCCGTAAGACGTGGTCTACAGTTAGTAACCAGGGACAGATTCCCCATGGAATACGTTATCCGGGGTTCCTGCGCAAACCTGGGATGTTTTAATAAAAGAATGCGGTATCCGGGGTTCCGGCGCTGTTTAGCTGTTTTAAAATAAATTACAATCCCTTGGGTGGGTGGATCAGATACTAGGCCTCGTCAGTATTTACAGTGCTTTCATTCTCTCAATTAATGGGTGCGATAGTATATATTTGTCTTTTCAGGTACATATTCAAAAGCAGTTTGTGTGGTAGTAGCATAAGCGTAAGCCCTAACTGAAAAAAAATTGTACCAAAAAAAGAGCTCTTTTTTACTTATGGTATTGATCAATATATGATCTAATTTTAATAACAAATTGTAAAAAGACTGATCTCCATTTATGATTTGCCTACATTATAAACGTAACCACATTAGTAAATTTTTGCCATATAGTATTTTGTTACTGTTTAACTCGGAACATGTATCGTCGAACACGCGATTGCACAAACCGCAATACTTAACAATTATTTTCGTCCAAACTACAGTTGTTGCAAGTATTGCAAACAAATACTGCAACGTTAATTTGTTTTTTTGGTTAGCATGAAGCTCGAATATTTTGGGTTGATTAGCTCATGTTTAATTTATAATCCCAAAAAAAGGCTGCTCTCTATATCTTTATAGAGAAAACCGGCTCAGGTTATTCACTGCGAAGAAGGCTACTACTATTTTTTTTTTCTAAGAGGTGAACATTGAGATACTATTCAAGTTTCGCGAACAACGATTAATTAGATTTATAGGAAAACACTGGAAACAAGAAAAATGGACATCACACCGTTCTTTTCCATACAGCTTTCTTTGTTATACCAACTTGATTTAAAAATGCAATTATACAGCGAGTCACATGCGGACGTGCAATGTCTTGCATTAAGACAAAATTTTCAACGATGTGTGGGGCTATCCGCACGCTGTGCGTGCCACTAAACATATTCCGCCTCACACTTTAACTGAGTCTCCACCAAAAGAGACTGTAGAAGTAAAATTAAATTGTGTATCTTGTTCTTGTTGACGTCGATAAATGAATCGACCCTACCGTTACTCGAATTTAAGCAAAAACGACTCTTATCCGTAAATAAAACTCCATTGACCATAACTCCAATTCAGGTATTCTCGAACAAAGTCTAGTCGCGCTACTTCATCAAGTTCGTTTCTTGTTTGAATTGCAGTTTGTCGTCTGTAAATGTAAAAGGCAAAGGTTGAGCGTTTTCTGCCTCAACCTTGTCTTCTCACATACAAACCAGTCTGGCTCAAACTTTACATTTAACATTACGATGGATCGTCGATATTGATCTACCAAACACTTGGGCAACCTCTTTGTACGTTTTACCATTTTTAATCAATTAATATCAGTAAACTGATTTATTATTGACAATATCAAACAAAAAGATCCAAATTTAAACAATTACTTATTAAAGAATACAAACTTACATCAAGAGAAAATACACGTTTTAAATATAAAGCAACTTCTAACACAATACAATAAAACTTAAAAGTGATTTTAACATGTAATTACAGGTTGCAAGCTTTGGAAAATGTTTTAAAAATGACAAAAATTTAAAAAAATAAAATAATATTTTGTAGTTATTTGCTTTAGTATTTTATCTTGTAACACATTCTGTTTATCTTTTTTTAATATATTGAAATCAAGTTTGTTAATTAACTGCATATGGCAGCACTATAATGATTTCAACACGATTGAATAGATATCATTTCGCTTTAAAGTTTTTATCAACGTTATAACTATAATGATATGACGTTTTGGGGGACGCGTTTTGGTTTGCACTGCGTATTACGCTAATGCAACTTCAAGCGCTGAAACTTTTAAATAGATTTTCTTTACAATAAAAAAAAAACAATTAATATATGATATAATACACAAAATGTTTTTATTATTGATTTAACTTTTTATTTTTATTTTCCGAAAAATAAAGATATCAAGAAGCAGTGAATAAATGCAAAAGGTTTGAAAACTTTAATCCGGTTAGTGCACGAGTATGTTCTGCTTCATAAAAAGTCAAAAAGTGTAAAATTCTATTTATAAAATGATAACAACAACTCGCTCTAAAAACATCGGCCTTAAAACATCTAAATATTGTTAGAAAGCACTGAAATGTGAAAAATTTACAAATTCGGCTTGAAACAGCAAATACCGGCCTGAACGGCTTAAATGTAAAATTATAATCTTTAAAAGTTAAAAATCCGGCTATAAATATAAAATACTAAAATATTGTGGCAAGAAACCAAAATTTGAGCACAAATTGTTAAAAATGCCAAATTCTATTTATAAAAATTTAAAAATGTAAAAAATGTTCATGAAATCCCAATAATAGCAAACAATCCGGCTATAAAATATCAAAATGTTGTCAGAAAGATTTCAAATTTATTCATATAATGTGAAAATAGCAACATCCGGCCCATAAAGTATACACATATTGTCACTAAGTACCAAAAGTGATTATTGCTGTTAAAAATGCAACATTCTATCTATGAAAAATCAAAAATGGCAAAGTTAATATATTTATATGAAATACGTCTAGCCAAAAACTATTGAAAAGTGGGAAATTATGTTGAAAAAATGTAAAATTTTTTATGAAATCTTAAAAATAGCAAAATCCAACTTAAGACATTAAAAATATTCTTAGAACCAGAATACGGCATAAACTGTTGAAAAGTGTAAAATTCTTTTAATGAATTGTCAAAATAACAAAGCCTGGCCAACAAATTTTAAAAAGAAACAAAATACTATTGGAAAGAATCAAAATTTTGATATAAAATATCAAAATATTGTCAGTAATAATTTTTATTTATATTGTAATTTTTTTAATTTATCTAATTAAATTAATTAACATTATATTTATAAAATATGTACTTAATTTACACAAACATAATAGAATTTATTTATTGATAGTAGTGTAATAGTTAAATTTATTATTAGTTATCCAATTTTGACAATAGTCAAGCCGAATAATGAAAAGTTTCGTTAAAACAAATAAATAATATAATACACCAGAATTGACAAATAAGAAAGTGTAATCAAACGCAAGACTTGGACAGCAAAACAAACAAAAACTTAAAATGCAAAAATAAGCAAAAAAAAATGTTAAAATTATAAAATTAGAATATACTACCCAAATTAAGAAAAACCTAAAAGAAATGTGGTAATTGCAACATTGAATGGCTAACTTATTTATCTTCTACGACACTATCCGGCCTATCCGAGCTATAGTTTCTCATAATCTTACTTAACTTATTCAGAAACCCACCCATTATTTTCGTGATGGACTTTTTGTTGAACCAAAGTTATTAGATTAGATTGATAGGTATAACGACTATTGTAGAGGCTGCTTTAGAAAATTACAATCATTCACTTACTGCTTCTGTTTTCTTCCTATTTCTATTTCTACCAAACCTAAATCTATTATTATTCAAAGATGAACATAGCAATACTAAAACAATTTCTTAATAGTCGATTTGATACTTGTTGCTTATATTCCAAGGATTTGCATATTGCAACTGAAAATTTCACACAAAAATTTGTACTATTCTTTGGTGTTACCAACCAACTCAAAAGTACTCAATTCAGACAAAATATTGTATGGTGCGAAAGCTCAGTTATAAAGCGTTAGCGTAGCATGCGACAGTCCGAGGTTCGATCCCCAAAATATGACTAAAATAGTAACTTGCTCTTTATCCACCGGGGTGATTCGGAAGTCATCTAATAAGCGGGGACCAACCCCCTCCAAACAAGTCTTAAGATTTCTGGGGCGATGTAAAACGCATAATAAAGAAGAAGTTTAATAAAAAGCAAAATTCATTAAACAAATTCATCAGTAATCGTTCCAACAAAACTTGTCAGGATTAGAAAAAAGTTGTACAACAATCCAATACAAACTGAATAAGATAGGATTGACAAGAATAACGCCAATCAAATTTTTCAGTTTTCCATAACCAACAAAAAATTTTATAAAACAATAATTTCGTTTTAATGCTAAATACTACCCCCTCATCAAAATTATCAAAACCATTTAGTTACTACAAAGAAAAAGCAAATATTTTTGCAAAATAGTGCATCTAGCTACATATACTATTCCAAATTGTTCTATTGTTGTACCTACAACGCTGGTTCGTAGTAAAATGATTAATGGGTCTAATTCACTTTATGAAACGGATTGTCAAAAGATAACTTCTTAAATTAAATACCAGAAAGGCATCAGGTATAGTTGAAATTCCATCCGCCATTTATTAAAACATTTTCAATTTAATTAGCTAACATTCTGACTACAATATTTGTGTTATCAGCAGATATATCACAATTTAAAATTTATAAAAAAATGCATGGTCAGGCAGAAATTACAAGAAATGTGTTATGGTAAATTCAATATGTTTGCAATGAATTTGCAATATTTGTTACATTATAAACCAGCTATAAATATGTTTATTAAATAGAATCTTATTTCTTTTTCAGCACATCAAACAGTGCAGACCATTCTTTCGATGTGCTTATTTTTACCCAGCACTGGCCAATAACTGTATGTGCAGAATGGGAGGAATCAAAAGATAATAATAAATGCACATTACCTCCAAAAGAAAATCTATGGACAATTCACGGAATATGGCCGACAAAGGTTGGAACAAAAGGTCCAAATTTTTGCAACAATTCTTGGCATTTTGATCTAGATACTTTAAACCCAATATTACCAGATTTAGAATTATATTGGGTTAACATTGAAGCAAATACCCCATTAAATTCGTTATGGAAGCACGAATGGATAAAACATGGAACGTGCGCGGCCTCGATGCCTGTATTTGGGAGCGAATTAGATTTCTTCAGCAAAGGTTTGAAATGGATACAAGATTATGGAATGGGTAATATATTAACTGAAAGCTCAATAACACCACGGCAAAATGGTTACAGCGTTGTAGATATATATGACGCGATTCAGCAAAAATTGGGTAAAAACCCTATCATTGAATGTGTGATAGACAAGCGCTCAAAATTATCTCTAATAAGTGAAATTAGGATATGCTTTGACAAAAATCTAACTCTTGTCGATTGTGATTTAATTAAAGGCAATTTCGAAGGCTTGAATGAAAGCATATTGACAAATTGCGATCTGAAAACGTCCATTATGTACTTAGATAAAGTACCAAATGCGGAAATGCGTAGTGAGAAATACGATTACGATTATATGAATAGGTTGTATAAGTTATACAACTTAATTCAATATCTGATGTGGTTTACCATGTAATGTATAGAATGCTTAGCGAAAATTATTAATAGTTTTTAATTGTTGCAAGTTGTTAAAGTTTCAATTTTTTAGGAAATTCTAAACCATATTCTAAAGTAAGTAATTTTTTAATGACTGTTGTATAAATCAAAATGATTCTATTATTCATTCACACATTTCACGTCTGCTGCAAAATTGACACTGCACTAAACCAATTTATTCTATAGTATATACCTGTTTTGTTCTGTATGACAAAGAGCTGTAATGTAAACACACTGTGTAGTATTCAATTGAGTTTCACTGATATTGGTGCTGAGTACATGCGTTCAATGGTTGATTTCACCTATGCTCAGGTTCACATTCCAGCCAATTGTCTGTGAACAGGGCGTGTAACAGTCTAGTTAATTTAAAATAGAAACAAAACATTGGCTTCAAATTTATCTATAAAATTAGCCTGTGATATGCAAAGAGAAACTAATTTTATAAGGGATGTAAATTTTATTAAAACGTAACCAACAGTTATACCATTTACATTTATTTTACTGAAAAACATGTTTCACAAAGCAAAATCTGAATAACCACAAAATGAAAATGCGCCTGTTAATTTTGTTTGAGTGGACAAATCATAAAATAATATATTTAAGAAAATTGTATTTTTTAATTAAGTATATAATATTAATTTAACTAGGAATCAATCTAATTTTAACTTTTTACAATTACAAGTATTGGTTTTAGGATACATAATAATTTATTTTTATGACATAC
Organism: Tachinus rufipes; assembly: GCA_963932245.1. Lineage (NCBI taxonomy): Eukaryota > Metazoa > Arthropoda > Insecta > Coleoptera > Staphylinidae > Tachinus > Tachinus rufipes. Next base: position 59,102,853 of record OZ010744.1, read on the forward strand.
CCTATAGTGTTACCCATATGTGATATTATAATTTGACTATTGTAATGACATTAACTATACAAGTTTATTTTTTATTATTATATTATAAGCACTACAATTCTTGTACCAATGAGTTTACACTAAACCATCATTGATCGAGATCTACATACATTCTGTTGTTTTTAAATTAAAAACTATTAATTAGCCTCATGATTAAAAGTTCAGAACAGTTTTAGACTTATCATTGCTATATAAAATAGCGCCTGGACTGCACCCATAGTATAGTGATATAAATATTAAATATGTGCATCATGAAACAAGTAAAAACTAACAAAGTTTTAGAACATTCAATCTAACCAAACACAAATTTTCAAATAGGAAAGAATTTGTCATAAAACGGGAGCAGATCAAGGGCCATTTTTAAAAGCAATGATAGGGCTCTTGCTTGGGTCTATTGTAAATGTTTATCTATTTAACTCTGACGAGTAATCAAAATGTGATGGTTTAGTACATTAGTAGATTAAGAAATAACTAATAACTAATTAGTTAAATTTGTGCCAACTAACATTAAACTTAATTTGGATTATTGGCTTATAAAATACAATTAAGCCCAGTTCACATAGGAACATAGCCTGGAAATTTGCCTACATCTTTCTCCCATTTTACGATGGCATTTGTAAAGAAAATATTTATTAAGTATGTACTTATAAGCTTTATAACAGTCAATACATCATTACTAGGCGCATTACGAATCAAAATGCTTCCTGCTTAAAATGTGAATAGGGTATTAATTATACAATTACATAAGTTTTAAACTTAAAGATAAATATCTGTTTATTTCTTTAAGATAGTTGTCTCTTATATTACAATTAAAACTTTTTAGACATATCTGATAATTCACTTTTAAATGATTGAATGATGTAATGTGAATTAAAGTTTGGTGCTGATTAAATATCAATAATAGATAGAATTATTGGAATTTTTAAAAAGATTAACTAGAATAGAATTTTCAAATCTCAATTTGTTAAATATTTGCAATTTGTAAATAAAATAAAAGTTTACCAAAAATAAAAACAACAACTTGCTTGTGTATACCTAATTACATCTGTTCTTGGATAATTAACCTTTCTGTACACAGACAGTTTAATTATTGTTTTTTACTTCATAGCGTGTCGTTTTTTACAATTCATCTAAAAGAATCAAACTTATTGGTTGTTAATATGTCTTTCTTTAATTTGTCTTTTATAACCAGGCCTTTTTTAAAACAATATGTTTCAAAAACTATACTTGGGCCTAAGACTTTCATTTCATTTTTAGTCAAAACAAAAAAAATCCGTAATTTGTTTACCGTCTTGTAATTTTGTTTTTGAGGCATTAAACACCTTAAAAGAAGGTTATTAACACTAAAACGCCTTAATAAAAGTTGAATAGTAAGAGAGATATATTAAAAAAAAAATACAATTTTCAAAAATTTGCTTTAAAATGTATTTTATGTGGTTTCTGCAATAAAAAAATCGAGTTAATAATCAGTTTAATTGTTTTTATAATTCAGTGAATCGACGTTTGTGCTATTTTGAACTGTGCAGGTATAGTAAAATTTATCCTAATTTTTCATCAGTTGTCACGCATATTGTTCTGAATAAATCCTAATAAGGAAACCATGTCTCATCGAACTAACAATGCATATGTTTAGTTGATTTATTGAAAAGTACACCAGAATTTTGCTGATACGCCAAGCCGAAACTGGTGTACTGCAAACACGTCAAGGGCCTAGCCGACACCAACGAATTTTGGATGCCAAAGATTCCTAAAGAAGATCCTTTTAGTAATATTAAAAAAATATCTCAAATCAGATTGTCTTGCAAACATTGCCAAGCAATTTACATAAAATACTTCATTTATTAATTTTAAATGATAAATTGGTTTCGGTCATCTGATTCAAATAAAACGCGCCAAAAATGCCGTTGCCTGTCCGTGTATGATTTAACTGTATTACAGCTCTCCTTTACACACAAACAGTTCAACGTTTCTCCTAATAGATAGTCATTGCGTTACCATCTTCAACATGTCCTGTCCTCGGTCCACTGCTTTTTTATTCCTTTTTGCCGATGATATAAACGTTTATCAATGGGTCTGATAACCTTTCAACAGCAATAGATAATAATAATATCTGTATGCTCAATACTTGTAAATGGTTTACAGCCAACAAACTAACATTAAATCAAAACAAAACAATAAACATTCCGTTTTCATTAAGAATAAATGCCGATAATGTATACAGCACCACTTTCTTAGGAATGCGATTAGATAATAAGTTAAATTGGCAGGAGCATGGTGATATTGTCACAACTAAGTTATGTAAATCTGTGTTTCTAGTTCGCCAACTTAACAATAGCTTACCAAAATCAGTTTTGCGCACAGTTTATTTTGCAACGTGTCAGTAACATCTAACCTACGGAATTCTTGCATGAGGACATTCAGCAGTTATGAATCGTCTCTTTAAGCTACAGCGTCGAGCAATAAGAATACTGTCATGTGTTATAGAGAAGATTGCAGAGATGCATTTATAGCACTTAATATTTTGACGTTGCCTTTTTTATATGTGTTAGAATGCCTAATGTTTGTTCAAAAAAACATTGCAACGTAGCCTGTGCATAGTTATATTCATGGTCATAATACCAGAAAAAAGTCTAACATTTGTCCACGCTCTAGACGTTTAGCTAAGTCACAAAATGGAATACATTATTACGGTCCACACATTTTTAACTTGCTTCCCGATTCAATAAAACAACTGCCAATCATTCAGTTTAAAAAAGTTGTTAGAGTTATTTTCTTGGAAAGGCTTTTTATTCCCTAACTGATTTTTTATGTAATAACTATAGTAATATTGTCAAAATTAAATCAAATCCTCCAACCGTCCTAGTTTCTTAGTTTTATTAGATTTTAATGTGTTTTATTGTCGTTTATAGCCATTTATTATATAAGTTTTAATGTTTTAATATAATTGTAAGTAAATTTATACATTTGCATATTTTAATATGTTATGTGATATTATGTTATGTTCATGATTGTATTTTTTGTACTTGTGCATTTGATATTTTGTATTTGTAATTTTATGACATGTGTAAATTTTTTTATTAGCACGAATAAACCTATCTAATTATCTATCTATCTACCTATATAATCGTTGTGTAGTCTAGTACTGCGTTTCTGAAAGTGGAGTCCGCGGTCCCCCAAGGGACGCGGTAGGACCGCGAAACACTGTTACAGTCTAATAAATTCTGAAAAAGATAAGATTGTAAAGTCAAAAAATAAAAATTGCATAATTTCCACAGCTGAACACATATATTGATAAAAATGAGCCCGAAGCCAATGCGATATCCTTGAGGTGATGAAACAGCCTTTAGAGGACAATTTAATTCAGGAACAGTTTATTGATTTGATAAATTATGGGAGTGCAAAACATGTTTTCCGTGAAACTTGTAGAAATTTTTGCATTAAAATGGCACACTCCTATCCTTATGTCGCAACCATATATGAGTGTGAGTCGGCTTTTTGTACACTACTATCAAGACAAAATCTCGATGAGAGTAGCACTGGCCAAAACAAAGGCAAAACTGGTTCAGGCATAGCACATGCATCCATTCCAATAATTTTTTAATTTAAATTTAACGATTACATAACATGTAATATTTTCTGAATACATAATGGTTCGTAAAAACAATGTTTTATTCACTACACGCGCAATGCTCCTTTGACTAATGCAGTTTTGCCACTAACGCAAAAGATAAACAAACTTTCCGACCCACCTCTTTGAATAAGACTAGCCTTATCCTCGGTTGATACATTGTAGAAGTGAAGGAGAGAACAGTGTAATAATATTCAGTGTATGAAGAATAATAGAGCAGTAATTAAACAAAATTTACTTAAAGTAACACGTAAAAGTCGGAAGTAGTTATAATAAAATAAAATAATATAGAGCAGTGTAAAGATCGTTGATCAGTGTGTTTACACGTGTACACGTAGGGCCAAATTTGACTCAGATCTCTGCGGACGAGGATGCGTAAGAGAGACGAGTGCAAAGTGCGAGAGAGAAAAAAAGTATTTGTGAGACCTGGCATTAAGGTGCATTTGAGAATGCAGGACGGATGATAGAATTAAGGACATCCTAGAAACAATAAAAAGGGTGGAAGATAAACTTGAGAAAAGGACAGAACTAGAAAAGAGGATAAAGAATTCAAAAATAATAAATTCATAAAAATAAATAGAACAGCAAACAGAGAACAAGAACAGTTATTTGCCAGTGAGAGGGAGTCATTGAAAGAAAAAAAATGAGTTTACTCGAAAGATTAGAACCATTAAAATCAATCAAGATAAACAAGAAAGAAAGGTCAGAAAAAATCAATATAATAATTAGTAAATTAAAGGAAAAAGAAGAAACAGTGGATATTTGAATAGAAAATAAAGATTGATTCAAAGAAAATTAGAACCAGAAGTAGAAATAAAAAAGTGGTGAGGTTGGAAAGAGCAACTGAAGATAAGAAAAGACCACTACTGGTTAAATTAAAAAAATATGACTTATTGACAATTACTTGACATTGTAAGAACGGCCAATACAAGAAGATTTGAGACTAAAAACAAAAGGAGAAGCTTAGCTGAACTTCGCCTTTAACAACATTTTGTAAAATGTGAAACAAAGATATATTATTATTATTCTTTGATCCAATAAATATTGTAATGGTTGGGGGTCGTTTTAATAAACACTCAAAGTTATTTAGTATGAGTTATCATTCTGTCTTGGTGACAAGTAATAACATTCAAAAATTCTTTTAATTGGTCATTTACATTTATATTCTGGATATGGTGGTCCTACGATTACAGTCTAACTCGAATTCTGTGGCCGGTGCTAGGTGTTAGAGAAAGAAACCTATAGCCAAAACAAAGGATAGCGAGAATGCGAGAAAAGGAAACAATACTCTCAGAAACACAAAATGTTATTCAAATATAAATATATTTATAGCCGGGTAGCGCCGGCTTCCCATGTACATAAATAGATGTTATTGTCACCGCAGTTCATGCTAGACTGACGCGTTTTAAAATTGATTTTGCATGCAAATGTACCTACGTTACTATTGGTCTCGCTTAACGCTCTCAACTCAATTTTGTCTCAGGAGTGACCGGCCACAGTATTTGAGTTTGACTTCAGTAAGGAACTTGATTAGAAACGCATTTTCGTTCTTATGGCTTCATATACAACTTTCTCGAGTATTAATTAATAACGGTTTAGATTTCGCTGCTTTTTATAATGGCTTTGTTGGTGAGTTCATCCCAATATGTAAAGTGTTATTTTCCATTGTTTGTTTGTATGGTAACAAAGTTTATACATTTACTAACTATTACATGTCTTAGTAGTCAAGTGTCTTATAACCATTGGTTGATTTTTTTACTGGCGTAAGTTACCTAATAGCAACTTGAAGCAGCTAAAATTATTATAATTATCTGTAATCAAGACAGATTAAATGGTGTTTTAAATCTGCATACGCAGAACTTTGAGCCTTTGTGGAAGCTGGTGTTGAATTTATTATGATGCTTACTAGAATATTCTTTTAAATTCACATTCGCTTTGTGCCGAGGTCTAATTTTTTTGAGACCTAAGTTTAATTCTTGGATTTAACTGAATATTTTCTTAGAAACTGGTCAGCACAACCGTTTTGATCTATATAAAATAATCAATTTCTCTACACTTAACCATCTTGTCTAAAATAGACTTTTTATAATTTGATAAAATGGATTACTAGAAAATATCATTGTAAAGCGTAATTGTTTGGTGTAATGTAGTGTTTTTATAAGATTTAAAATTGTTTGTTTTTTGTGAGGGGGTATGTTTTGCTTATGTGAGAAAATGAATAGATTTAAAAGTCCAAAGTGTATCAATTTGTTTAACAGCTGATTACACATCTGTCATTAATTATGTTGATTAGTATTAAACACTGTTTGTGTAAGTAAGTAAATTGTTTTACTAATTCATGCTAGTTTTTGTTTTTGAAGTTAAGTTCTCCACCTCAAGTAAATATTTCACAAAAATCTATCAAGTCAGTTTCAAGATGTGATGTTTTTCAGTTTAAGCTTCTCCACAAGCTTAAACATCACCACACACATTTCCTCACATTTGCAGAACAAATTCACATGATTTTGATATATGGCGAGATACATAAAAGCAAAACTGCTGCTCTATACCATCATATCCATATATCTATATAAAAGAGCGTTGTCAGCCGAATACAAAAATTTGCACCGCAAAAACAGCCGACAACGCCATCAATACAGCACCAGAAGATTGTTACTTCATTTTAATGTTTTATGTGAATACATATTACAAACATTGCGCTAGCAACAATTGTATCCATTTTAGATTACGCCTGTGCAATATTTATAACAAGCGCAAAAATGTCTACCAGTGGTCAATTCAACAATACAAAACACGCATACTTGCAACGAAGGTTGATAAAATCTATGGTTTATTCTACGTCTATGCTATAAAACTGTAACATTATAAAGGCATATTCATCTTTTGAACTGCTAGTGATAGAAAATAAGAAGCTCAATTTTTATGAAAGATTCAAATTTTAACAAAATGTATGTTTTTTGAAATTTTCATAATCTAATGAGTTGCTCCTCCACAATTTCTGGAGAACTGACCAACTCGCCTAAGCTTGCTAGAAATCAAATTGTCAATCTCAGCCTGAAGGATAAAATCCCAAGCTTTATGGATACATATCCGAATGTCAGGTGAAGGTGAGTGAGGGTGGCTGAAGATAACGTCTTCTACCGGTTGTATTCCACATGCGTTCAATAGGTGATAGGTCTGGAGAACAAAAAGACCATAGAAGTAAATCAACATTAGATAATTCCAAAAATTCCATAGTAACCCTAGCTGTATGCGACTTTGCATCATCCTGTTGGAAAATACGGGCATTAACGCTGGTTTTAGAACAGTGTTAATGTAGGGATTTACGTTTAATGTTGTGACCCATTAGCCCACCAACTGCAAACACAATTTTATTCATTTGTAAATTTTGACTTTTAACTTATTCTTAAGTCGATTAAACAATTACAAATTATTGAACCCCAGAGCATACAGCATCGTTAGCAATTTGCCTGTAACTTGCTCTATTGTAATTGTATTGTAATATTAGTGTTATTGACGTCAATTTATTGATTATTGCTGATTTATACTGGGCAAATAAAAAATCTCAAATATTGCACCTTTTTCCAGAAACATTAAATTAACATTGTTTTACTATGTGTTGGTTTTTAAATTATTCTTGTATTAAATCTGTATAGACTAACTAATTTTTTTTTATAACTTGCTTGTGAACCGCGAGCACAGAATTGCGCAAGCGCAAGTAATCTACCAGCGACCGATGTGTGTCTTTACTACATGGGCTTAAATTATCTTATCAGATTGTTTCATTACGGTTTTATATAATTCATTAATTTAGATAATACCTACATTCTAATTTGTAACTTAACCTTTTCTTAGTTTTTGTTCTTCAAATATTTTAGTATATCAAGGACCGAAAATAGGCACGATATATTATAATTTTATTTTATTCAATTCTTTGGTCTTTAACTTAAATTTTTTAATAACATTCTTTTGTGGTTAATTTTAGAATAAATTATTTATTACAACATAGTTATTCTAAAATTTTATACTTTTCTGTTTCGATTACTGTCTAAACTAGATTGTTAATAAGAAAAAGCCACATGATTAAACGATTAAATTATTATCAATACATAAGTTCTATTCTATTTGTGTAAATTGACTTTATATACTTTACATTTACGTAATTCATAAATATGATTAAATATAACAAAACAAATGTTATTTAATTAATAGATAAAAATAAAAAACTAGAATAAATATTAACAAAAACACTAACTTTTGCTATTTCAGAACATTGATAACATTTAGTAAGTTTCATTTCTTTAAACGGTGGCCGGTGAAATTTGTATTAGCATTTGTGCAAACTGCAAAGAAAATATTTCATTACACTAAACAATGTTAGACAGTTCGTGCTAACAATAAACTGCTTCTGGATAAAATGTCTTGTCTTGAAGAGATAATTCAACAAAATAATGAAATACACATACTAAAATCTGCTGGTAAGCATAAACCTACAACTAGTAAGGTTATACCTAATAGTAAAGTGGTTAATTTGCTTCAACCATCAACTATTGTTTCCTCGCTTAACGATCGACTAAATCCAAAGTGCCTCCTAAAAATTTTAAGTGTCCGTCTATTACTGTTGATGTTGTCAATTTAACTGTAAACTCTGGAATCTATTGCGGCTATAAGTGAATTTTTGCCATCAAAACCTAACCAACAGTTTCCTGCTATTGCCAGAATGTTGGAGGCATAACAGCTAAACTGAAACAACTCTTGTTACCCGTTGCTGTGTCCAATTATGACGCGGAAACCTGACTCTCTCCAGATGTTTATGATTCGGAACTAAAATGATCTGTATATGATTTATTTAGTTGTGATCGGTCTACGCTAACTAACTCAAAACTGTTCAAACAAGACTAAAATGTACATTATTACAACCTATTTATGCGACTGTTGATCATTTATTTGTGTCTGTTATGTTTAAGCATTTATCTTATCTACTCTGTATGGTATATATTCACCTCATTCGGCCGTATATAAGTTTGCAAATCACTGTTGGGTCTATAGCTAATGATTTGCCAACACTTTATTTAATTAAAAAAAAAACTGTATATCAAATCACTTCGCAGTTCCAGTTCCATTTAAGTAAACATTTTTATAGTGAATACAGTTTACGTAACGAGAATGACTCAATAATTCAAGCTAACCCAAAAAATTTGAAGTTTTTTATCAAATCTAGAAAATCAAATAATTGTCCTACTGCGATGCATTATGGCAAGCGGACAAGTAATAATGGAGACAACGAGATGGTACTGACTGTTTGCTGATGTTTTTGTTGTTCTGTTTATGATTCGCATACTCATGGTGTACTTGTGTATAAATACAACTCGAGAAGTAGTACTCCATATACAACTTTCAATAAGTTTATTAGAGGTTTTAAAAAAAGTTGAAAGCCTTACATGTAAACCTCGCTATTGAACCCGATAAAATACTTGGTGGTGCAAAGTAGTTAAAGCTCTATCATGTTGCTTCAATCAAAGAATCGAAATCATCGATAAAACTTCAGTATCACAATTGGCAACCAAATTGCAATGTCTAAAGAGACAGACAATCAAATATAGTTTAATGAAAAACAAAGGTTTAAAATCAATTACCCAAATCCAATCCAACTCCAAAGCGGCCAACCAAATACAGACAATTGTTTCGGTTTTCTCAAATCCTCATCAGTGCATCTTAGTGGTAGCAGCACTCTTATATTTACATTATCCATTATATGCTTTCTCTAGATCAACAAACGCACAGTACACTTTCTTCTTCAATGCCATACATTTCTCAATTACTTGTTGAAGTGAAAAAATTTGGTCCATGCAGCCCCTACCTGGCACAAAACCGCATTGTATTCCCCAAATCTTCTCAGTCGTTATTTCACTCACTCTTTCAATCAATACTTTTCCAAACACTTTACTTGAGATACTCAATAATCTAATAGCACGATAATGTTTACATTCAGTCTTATTGCATTTACCTTTGTACAAAGGAACAACCACAGCATCTTTCCAATCATTTGGCACTGTCAATTTTCTAAAACACAAATTGAATAAGCCAATCAATCTATCAATAAGTGATATACTCCCATACTCTAAAATTTTACTCATAATCCCATCTACACCTGCGCCTTTGCCATTTTCAACAATTTTATAGCTTTCATCACTTCATCTGGAGTTAGACTATCTGCCATTTCACAAGTCTCTCTTTTGTTTGTCATAGAAATCACAGTGTCCGCATACAGTTGCTCAAAATATTCTCTCCAGCGCTCCATAACGCCTTCATTATTCCAAATCATTTCTCCACGATTATTTGCTCTTTTCACCCACTTCCAAAATATTTTTTTATTTCGTTCAAAGTCATTCTGCATTCTCTCCAATTCTTTTGTTCTTAATTGTTCTTTACTTTCATTTACTACTGTCTTTGCAATAAGTTTTTCTTTTTATACACATTATGCAACCTACTTTTTTCCATCTCATTTTTCTCTGCAATCCACTTTTTTATGCTTCTTTTTTTTCATTCACTGCTAGTTTTACCTGTTCATTCCACCATGCATCTCTTTATATTTCCAACCACCGTCACTCCACACACTCTCTGCACAATCAACTATTGCCATTTTTTTTATCTATTCCTCACATTTTCATGTTCTCGTTCATCATTTCCTTATCCTTCCTACTTTCTCTTGTCAAACTAATGTTTCTTCAATATTTTGCTCTGGTACTGTCATTTTGAAAAAAAAATTTTCTTCTATTTTGATATAACAAGATAATAATCAGGTCCACATTTGCTCCACGTACCGCTCGAGTATCTCTAATTAAAGTTCTCAATCTTTCATCATACACCACAAAATCAATTATAGTTTTGGACTCACCCCTATGCCATGTATACGTTTGTACTTAAACCATGTGTTTGATATAAATAATCCCTTTTCAACAAACAAACTTACCAACTTGCCATTTTCGTTCACTCTATCGTCACCAAACTTTCCTAGAACTCTTTCTGATTTAATTCTTTGAGTAACCACCATACGCTGCCACTAGAAAAATTCTACGGATGTCAATTTTCATACGTATCCATAAGATTTAGAATTATGCCAACACCTTGACAAACACTCATCTACACCAGGCCACTAAGCCAGACTACATTCATAATACTTAAATCTTTCCCTTTTCTGTCGCAAACCATCACTGTCCCATTTTCCGTTTTTTATCAATAACCTTTTATATTGTATTCATTCATATTCATTTATTTTATTTGCAGACAATCATAAAATTTACAAAAACATATCATCTGATAATAACTGGTGTGTCAATAATAGTTTATTATTGAATGCACAAAAATATTTTTCGATAAGTTATCATAGGCTTATAACCTACAATTATAGTAGCACTTATATAAATAAACTAAATAAAAGATTGTGACCAGAAACTTACATTCATCAATCATTTACACTATATGTTAAAAAATGTTAGGGTTTCTTTATAAAATGTCATCTGATCTATCTCCCAGCACATTCAAAATAATTTATTGTGCTCTAGAGTGCTCGCATTTTAAATATGTTCTATCAGTATCCATCTTATGAAGTACATATACGTAATATCAAACGTATTAAATTATTATTTTTAGATTATTATCTATTAGGAATTATTTTATCGGAAAACTTTGCCAAAAAAATTATTTTCCTGCCATTTAATCTTCGGCGAAGAGAAGCATATCTTTCCTTTGTGCGTGGGCTTGTAATGTCAAAGATTGATAGTAAAAATCTACTAAAAATATTATCTTTTTATGTTTCCTCAAATAATAGACAAATGCCACTAGTCGAGAAAACTACCCACTCTACTAATCATAAAAGTAGAATGTATGATAATCTAAAATAAATTTTTGATTGTTCTAAAAACCACTCTAGAACTCAAATGAACTAGTTGTAAACATAGATTTGTTATTTTACGTTATGTTTTTGCTTATTGTAGTTTTTTTTTAAATTTGTATTGTGTATAATTATTTTTAATATTAGTATTATTTTTGTATACATATGTACTCGTTTCTCATTTTTTTAATATTGTTGTGTAATGCAGTTATGGTTTATGTCGTCAATATAGAATTATTATTAATGCAGAATTTACTCGTGCAGTACTCGGATTAAAGTTATAGTATAGCCATAAGATATAGTGTCTTTACAACATGAGCTTAAATTATCTGAGGTGATTTTTAATTACCAATTGCCTCGGAGAGGCCCAAGTTGTAAAGACAGTATATCTATGGCCATACTATATTTTTTGTTTAGCACTCTTCCCAATATTTTTATTTTTTAGAAAAATATAAAATTGCAATTTTTTTCATTTTGCAGGGTGCTTTTTTTGTTATTCATTATTATTACAAACATTAATTAAGAGCTAATACCCCGTAGAATGATTTAATACTTTCAAATAAAATTGTCGACTTCCAGAATTATTTTTTAATTTTAAGTATAATTTTGCATAATCGGACCAAAACCTTCCTGTCGTAATATAATATGGTAACTAATGTAACTATGTACAATAAACATGGATACCATTAGTATCTTTATTGGTACATTTATTATATCACGTAGGAGTCCATCCTGTCATAAACCCAAAGAGTTTGTTTATTAATAGAGTGAAATAAATGGACCGTTCAGATGGTTGACCTGCAAGCATGGTGGTTGTATTAACCTCCCTCCACATCTTAGATATAGTTTATAGTACACAACCGGCGTATTTTACTGCTTTCCTTTCAAGAGCAACACACTCCCGGGGCTTGACGCACAGAACCGTTCTGAACTATTCTGAAAGGAACATTATTTACTGGCATATATTATGATGCGTTGACTAACGACATAACCAACAAATCATTATTTATTCAACTTGACATTTTGTTAATTAATTGTATAATTAAAAAACGTTTTATTACATTATTTTTATGATGCACAATATAGATTTTAAATTGCAAAATATTTCTAAATTTTAAATAAAAATACTAGTAACTTTGTTAAAAAGTTGGTAGCAAATATTAGATATATTTAGTTATTTGGTGTTGGCACTTGAAAAGGGCTTGATGCACCGTTGTCGATGGTGGTGCATGAGGGGAGAGGGGAAGCACACTCAGAACAAGTTAGGGCGTCGCGCACTTTGTGAAAGGTACATGGGGCGTCACGCACAGAATTGTTCGGAACCGTCCTGAACAGTGAAAGGAAAGCAGTGGCGGTTCCTTAGAGGAGGCAGGGGAGGCAGTGCCTCCCCTGCGCAAAATCTGTATACTAATCTGTAGTTATATAAGTTTATTATGTTTTTGATATTTAATTTTAAAATAATAAATAATTTACATTTTCGCGCAATTACTAGAAATTACTATTATTAGAAACAGATTCTGAGCAACGATTGCAAGTATTGCAACGAATATTTGATCTGCTAACTATATATTTTTATGCGACGCGTCGACGTAGTTACTGGACGCACGTACAAGCGGGAGAACTTTGCCTCCGATCTCCTATTCTGCGGCGTATAACTTATGACCTTGAGAATAGACAGCAATTGCTAACTTTTCATGCATGTATATCACTTGGGAGCGGCTGGAGAGGTATATGCCTCCGTCCGTAGAGCGAGAGCGCGCGACGTGGCCCGATACATTACGATTTCATATCGTTGGTTACATTGAATACGCCAATCACACCATTCACTCCAAACACGTGCGACGCATACGTTCAATAGAATTTCATTTTATTAGAAATTATTTCATTTATTTACGATAATGATTTACAATTGTGTATGCCCGAATTATATAAATTAGCAAGGCTTATAGCTACTATTCCCGTTACATCAGCATCTGTTGAAAGAAGCTTTTCCACTCTAAAACGCATAAAAACGTTTACTAGAAATACAATGAATCAAGCGCGTTATAAAGGTGTAACCAATATATCAATTGAGAAAAACATCGTCAAAGATCTGTGTCAAAATCAAAATGAGAAATTTTATAACGATGTGATAGATCATTTTGCCAACTCAAAAAATCGCCGTTTACCTTTGTTATATAAACATGTTTAAATCTAAATGATATCACGTTTTTAATTTCTTATATATATATATATATATATATATTTTAAATTTTGTTAAGATTTATTTTTAATTTATATATTTTTATATTTAGTTTATATTGTTTATCCTATGTATTGTAAAACATTATATATATATATATATATATATATATATATATATAGATGTCTAAAGGGGTTTAGTCCTACATTTGTATAGAAGTTATCGTCCTTCATGATTTGTGTAGCCCGATACCCCTTTAGATCTTAACACACAAAAATATGCCTGCGGGCATATATATTCTCATATATATCCCCTGCTGTGCGACCGTACCCGACCGTGCGACCTATAAAATTCAAATTTTTTTGTTCAAATGTTTCAATAGAATACAGTTTACTTGTTATATTCATTCAAATATTATTACGTTTATATTAATTTATTTAATACATTTTCTAGAACAAAGTATTTATTAAAAAAAAAATACTTTTTATTAAAAATGCCTTTTGTAATATTTATATTAATTAAATTGCTTACGTTTTTCTTATTAAAAGTTGTGCCTTACCTTCGGTTACCGGCTGGTCTAACCTTGTATGCTATTGTAACTTATTACAATATGACCGAATAATATTTGAAAACAACAATAATAATATTTATAATTACTACATTTTTAATTATAAAGGTTCATAAGCGTACATATCACAACGTTAATGACAGTCTTTAAAACTGTAACAAAATCCTGAGATTATTTTACAAAATTAAAGATAAGTGCAAATTCTGTAGAAAGTTATGTAAAGTCTATAAATAATTTAAGCAAATTGTTTATAAAAATGTTTAGTACAATAAATAAAGTTAACTAAATTTAATGCATTATTAGCTGACTTGAAGCTTAATTTGAAATATATGTAAATTACTATAATTATAAAAGTATTATAATTTATATTTGCTTTGCTTTTGTTTTGTGTTTAGATTTTGTGGCATAGTAATCTAAATTTCATTTTGTTTCAGTTGTAAAGACTATTTTTTTAATATTAAATAAGGTTGGTTAATTATAATGCAATTCTTAAGTTATTAAACTTTATTATAAGATAATTATAAAAATATTACACATAAAGTTACAATGATTTATAATTGTACTGTAAAAACGCCTTGATCTGGACGTTGTTTTGTGTTTAAATTTTGTATGATTTTTTTAGTAAAAATGTGAGAGTAGTGAAGACGTGAAAGTAGTGAGAATGTGATACTAGTAAGAATGTGAGAAGAGTAGGAATGTGAATGTAGTGAGAATGTAAAAGTTGTGAGAAAGTAAGAGTAGTGACAATGTGAAAGTAGTGAAAATTCAAAAATAGTAAGAATGTGAGAATAGTGAGAATGGGAGAAAAGTGAGAATGTAAAAATAATAAGAACGTAAAAGTAGTAGAATGTGAAAAAATACAGAATGTGTGTAGTGAAGATGTAAGAGTAGTGAGAATATAAGTGTAGTAAAAAAGTGAGATAAGTAAGAATATTAAAAATTTAAGAATAGTTAGAAGGTAAAACAAGTGAGATTGTAAAAATAGTGAAAATGTAAGAGTAATGAGAATGAGTAAGTAATAAGAATGTAAAAATAGTGAAAATGTGAGAAAAGTAACAATGTGAGAGTAGTAAGAATGTGAGAGTAAAGAAAATGTGAGAATAGTAAGAAGGTGAGAGTAAGAACATTGTGAGAGTGATAAGAATGTGAAATTAAAGAAATTGTGAGAATAGTAAGATGGTGAGAACGTGAGAGTAATAACAATGTAAGAGTAGTAAGAATGTAAGAATAGTGAGAGCGTGAAGGTTGTAAAACTGTAAGAATAGTAAAAATATGAGAGTATTGACTAAGTAAAAATAGTGAGAATGTAAAAATAGTAAAAATTCGAGAGTAGTGAGATTGTAAGAGTGGTAAGAATGTGAGAGTAATAAACATGTGATTGAAGTAAGAATGTGAAAATATTGAAAGGTAAAAGATGCAACAATTTGAGATTAATGACGGTAGTGAGAATGTGAGAGTAGAAACAATGTAAAAATGTAAAAGTAATAAGAATGTGAGAGTAGTGACATTGCAAAAATAGTAAGATTAGTGAGAATGTGAAAGTAGTGACAGTATGAAAGTAGTGAGAATGTAAAAATAGTGAGAATAGTAAAAATATGAAAGTAGTAACAGTAATAAAAATGTAAAAATAGTGAGTATGTAAGCATAAAGAGAATGTGAAAGTAGTGAAAATGTGAAAGAAGCAACAATGTTAGAGTAGTGTGAGTAGTACAAATGTAAAAATAAAGTAATAGTAAAATAAATAAGAATGTAAGAATGTAGAAATAGTAAAAAATAAAGATGCGACAATGTGAGAGTATTGACAATAGTGAGAATGTAAGAGTAGAAAAAATGTAAAAGTAGTAAAACGTAAAACAGGTAAAAATGTGAGAATAATGAGAATAATAAAAATGTGAGAGTAGTGAGAGCAGTGAGAATGTGAGAGTAGTACGATTGTAAGAGTAGAAAAATAGTATTCGTAATGAGAATGAAAAACAGTAATATTGCAAAAATAGCAAAAATGTGAATGTAGTGATAATGTGAGAATAGCAAGAATGTTAACGTAGAGAGAATTTGAAAGTTAAAACTATAAGTAAAGAGAGTAGTAAGAATGTGAGAAAAGTGAGAATATGGTAGAAGCTACACTGTGAGTGTAAAAGTAGTGAGATTGTGAGAGTAAAGAGATAGTGAGAGTAGTATAAATGTAAAAGTAGTAAAAATGTAAGAGTAGTAAAATAAGAAAAAAATAATTAATTAAAAATAATGAAAATAAAAAAATAGTAAAAATGTAAGATTAGTGAGAAAGTAATAGTAGTAATTTTCACATTTTTACTATTTTCACATTTTTTTTTCACATTTTACTACACTTATATTTTTATTACTATATTATTCTCACAATAATAATAATAATAATAATAATAATAGTAATAAAAATAGTCTTTATTTTTGTAATTTTACAAAAAAAAGCAAAGTTCATCACAATGATGATCTTTCATTTAACCTAATTTTAACATTTAATTTGAAACATATAAATAAAATTTAACTTTTACTTTCTGATTTTTTGATGGCTGACTATCATTTTCTATTTTCCAGTTATTTTATAGTATTTCATCAAAAATTGTAGCCTATTACTTCACTAGATTATTACTGGGATTTCCTTATTTATAGAGAACATTTGCCAGCCCTGATCCCTAGCACGAAAGAGGTTTAGCGCGCGTGCGGCTCAGAACATCTAAGAGCATCACAAACCTGTTAAAAACTCACTTTTAAGTTAGCAGTTTTGTTCGTTATTGGAATTAACCAGACAGAATCAAGAAAAAGCTCTCAATATGTCATTTCTAAAATTTTACTATTCTTACACTGTCACTAATCTAACATTCTTACTATTCTCACATTCTCAATACTTTTACAAACTTAATACTTTCATATTCTCACTACTTTTTTATTGCCGCTTCACTCACATTTTGCTACTCTAAAATTTTTACTCTTTTTACAATTTTATTATTCTCACATACTATTACATTCTCATTACTTTTACGTTTTTACTTTTCTCATATTCTTACTACTTTTACTATTATTTTACTCTCAAAATTTCACTACTCTTACATTGTAGCTTCTCCCACATTGTTACTATTTTTACTTTTTACTACTCTTACAGTCTTACTACTCTCACATTTTAACTACTCTCACACTCTCACTAATTTCACATTATCACTGTTTTCTAATTTTTACTACTCTCACATTCTTACTAATCTCACTATTCTTAAATTGACACTATTCTAACATTCTTACTATTTTTACATTCTCAAGTCTTTCACATTTTTTTCTATTTTTTCATACTCTTATTACATTTACGTTTTTACTACTTTCACATTCTACTACTCTCACATTTTTACTTTTTTCACATTTTTACTACTTTACATTTTCTTTATTCTCAGATACTCACTATTCCCACATTCTCATTATTCTCACATTCTTACTACTCTTGCATTTTTTAAACTGTTACATTCTCACTATTTTTACATTTTTGTTATTTTTACATTATCTATGTTCTCTCATTCTTACTACTGTCACATTCTTTTTACATTTACTATCTATCTATTCTTACAATCTCACTACTTTCACATTGTCGCTTCTCTCACATTCTCACTACTCCCACATTCTTACTACTCATACATTCTCATTATTATCACGTTGTTACTACTCTTATAGTTTTACTATTCTCACTATCTAACTGCTCTCACATTGTAGCTTTTTTCACATTTTCAATATTTTTAAGTTTTCACTAATTTTATATTCTCACTATTCTTACATTGTCAGTACTCTTACAATCCCACTACTCTTAAATTATCACTTTTCTCAAATTCTCACTACTTTTACATTCTTACTACATTCATATTTTTACTATTTTCACATAATCACTGTTTTCTCATTCTTACTACTCTTACATTTTTACTATACTCACTATTCTCACATTGTCACTATTCTAACATTATTATTCTCACATTTTTATTACTTATTGTGAATCATACTACTCTCACATTTTCTTTTACTTTTACATTCTTTCACTTTCACATTCTCACTACTCTCAAATTTTCACTACATTCACATTCTTACTACTCTCACGTTCTTAATACTTTTACATTTTCACTATTCTCACATTTTCACTACTCTCTTATTGTCGCTTCTCTCCCACTACTTTCAAATTCTCACTATTTTTACATTTTCATTACATTGACAATGGTCACTACTCTCATATTCTCACATACCCTCTACTCTTACATTGTTGCTTTTATTACATTCTCATACTTTTTTATTCCCACATTCTCACTATTCTCACATTTTCACTAACTTCATATTCTCACTATTTCTATATTTTTACTACTCTCACTATGCCACTACTCTCACATTATCGCTTCTGTCACATTTTTACTATTCTCTTATTCTTGCAACTCTCACATTCTCACTACTCGCACATTCTCATTACATCATTAATTTCTACTCTAACATTCTTACTACTCTCACATTCTTACTACATTTTTATTTCTCTCACATTCTCACTAATCTCACATTGTCACGTTTTTCACATTCTAACTACTTTCACATTATCACTACTCTTTCATTTCTTCATTTCATTTTTCACTTTTACATTGTCGCTTCTCTCACATTCTCTCTATTCTTTAATTCTTATTACTCATATATTTTTACTCCTTTCACATTCTTACTACTCTAAATATTTTAAACATAAATATTAACATGCTGTGACTGCGAAGGGTTAACAACTTACGTAATCAGTTTACAAAATAAAAATAATCATTACAGAATCAAATAATAATTACGTAATATTTGTAATCATTGCATAATCAAGTAAACTATATATAATTACGTAATTATTTTATAATCACGTAATCATTACATAATCTTGTAATAAATAGTGTAATTAAATATTAAAACACGCGTATTCAAATAATCAAATATTGATTACGCGTACTCAAATAATCAAATGTTTAGTACGCGTATTCAAATAATCAAATAATAATTACGCGTGTTCAAATAAATAAATGTTGAGTACACAAATTCACATAATCAAATATTGGTTTTATGGAATCATATATTTGCATGGTAAATTCAGTCGTGTCCAATCTGTATCTAATTGTGCCGCTAGAGATTTATTTATTAGACAATTTCACAGGTGTTTTTATACAACCCTTGTCATGTGCATGTGCAGTTGTTTATTTATTATATTAAAATAAATACCTACTTCAGTCGAATATAATTTTTCACTGATACAAATTGTATTATGTTTTGTTATTATTTTTGTTGAAAAGATTTTTATATGTTTATTTTTATTTATTTTTTAATATAATAAATCACATTTTTATTCTTGGTTTTGGATTTTTTCTAATCTACATAAAACATGATTAAACATCAAAATAGGTATATTTTCAGTTAATGTTCTTATTATATAAAAGAAATTGTAGTAAGTACTTTATTGAAGATTATTATAAAACATAAGTATTTATATTTAGAATAAAATTATAAAATCTTAAACAAGTGTGTACTTATTGAATAATCATATTCATTATATAATCACATAATCATTTTCATAATCACGTAATCAATGCATAATCATAATCATGTAATCATTACATAATCACGTAATTATTACATAATCACGTAATCATTACATATTCACGTAACATTTTGTTCATTTGTACATTTTTTTACTTAGTTGTTAACCCTTCGTGTGATCGTTACTTTTATAACTTCAATCTGTCTTTAATATTGTAATTCGCATATTAAAAACCTCATGTTTTGATCATCAACTTTATAACCTGCATACTTTAAAATTTTTGTTTACTTAATTAAATCTAAACATTTTGTACATTTTATTTTCTACGCCGTTTTGTAGGAGTAATTTAATATTACGTATTTTATAAAACAATTATAGTTGTAATTGAACTTAAACAACAAATTTTTCTTTAATAAGTTTATTTTTATGATTTTTTCCAACTTATAGTACTACAATAAGATATAAAAATAATTATCATTTAGGTCATATTTGTCGATGTTGTATTAAACTTTAAACAGCCAAGAAATAATTAATTAAATGTACGCATAATTTAAATAATATTTGCATCCACTGCGATAAAATGTGTGCATTTTTCTTATTATTTCCTACACCATTTGTATTTGTAAAGATAAGTTGTAAAAACGAATTCCATTCACATGTAAACGCACGTGTACATTTTTATGGAGCCATAAATCTTAACGCACTTTAATCACTGACTTTAGAGCTACACGGGCAAGAGACCCGTTCAAGTTATTGATCCCAAAAATGTAGCGCAAAACCATATAAGTCGCAGAACTATAATCCTACGTAGGAGGAAAATCTCATGGTGGACTACTCCAGAGTAGACGTAACTAATGTAGGACGAAAGTACTTAAAATAAACCTATATATATATATATATATATATATATATATATATATATATAATATATATATGATGATTTAGTATTTTATTTGCCTCCTCGCCTACAAAAAGTACGGGCCGCCACTGAAGGAAAGCATCTTTTTTTGTTTAATCATTTACTCCCTTCAAAGCAAGCTAGCAAAGGTAAGGTCTTTGCACTTGAATTGGTGCAGATAAAAGACCTAAGGTTGCGGCTGTGCCAACTGGACCGATCGTAAACCATAACATTCCGGTCCCGATAAGGTGTATGCTAGAGCAGCCCCTTTTTAACACTTGATAATTAAATATCAAAATAAAATACATATATATATATATATATAATCAGATCGCCCTTCTACCCATTGGGTGTAGGCTATAAAATACATTATATTCATAATAAAATTAATATTACTTTTCCCCATGATTTTTAACCTTATTCATTTTATACGTGGCTGAACTTAGCTACGGCTACGGATTCGTTTAAGAAGCACATTTGTGAATCCGCGGTCTCACTCAAGCATCGCCCAGCTAAATCATTAACATGCGTACCAGTATTGGAATTTAGCGGCGCTCTTATACTTGTTTTAGATCAATATAAAACTTAATAATTTAAACAAATTGCTCTGTTGTTTAACTAAATAGTATTATTTAGCAATAATTAAATAAATAATAAATTTAAAACAACTGCGTTATCAACAAAATATGTAGATATAAATGGGTGTTATTAAATTATAAATATAACATTAAAACAGCGTTCAATATTTTTACATAAAAAATAATTTGTAGCTTTTAAACGTTTTTACATATATTTGCTT
Source organism: Tachinus rufipes (assembly GCA_963932245.1). Lineage (NCBI taxonomy): Eukaryota > Metazoa > Arthropoda > Insecta > Coleoptera > Staphylinidae > Tachinus > Tachinus rufipes. The sequence goes on from OZ010744.1 coordinate 59,124,412, forward strand.
CTTATTATTTAACAAATAGAAATAAACTTATTTATGAAAAAAAATCTAAATAATTTGACTAATAATTTAATTTAAGGTTGGATGGCCATTGCTTAAGCTAATAAATATTTAATTAACCAATAATAATAAAACTTTAAACTTCCGGATATCCGAAAAAGATTTGTTTTTTAAAAACGGAAAAAGTAAAATATAGGAAAAATAAATGATTCAGTTTTTTGGCTGACACAACCTTATTTATGAACGGATCCGCTATGTTTTTGCTAATAATTGTTTGTATTTAACTAACAAATGGGAATACAATTTTAATTTTCCGGATATCTCAGGGGAAATTGGTTCAAAAACGGATAATGTAAAATATAGCAAAAATAAATGATTCAGTTTTTTGGCTGACACAATCTTATTTATGAACGGATCCGCAATGATTTTACTAATAATTGTTTCTATTTGACTAATAAATAAAAATATAATTTCAGTTTTCCGAATATCTCAGGGGAAATTGCTTTAAAACCGAAAAATGTAAAATATAGCTAAAATAAATGATTCAGTTTTTTGGCTGACACAACCTTATTTATGAACGGATCCGCAATGTTTTTGCTAAAAAGGGTTTCTATTTAACTAATAAATAGGAATACATATTCAATTTTTCGGATATCTCGAGGGAGATTGGATTAAAAACGGAAAATGTAAAATATAGCAAAAACAAATGATTCAGTTTTTTGGCTGACACAACCTTATTTATGAACGGATCCGCAATGTTTTTGCTAATAATTGTTTCTATTTGACTAATAAATAAAAATATAATTTCAGTTTTCCGGATATCTCAGGGGAAATTGCTTTAAAACCGAAAAATGTAAAATATAGCTAAAATAAAAGATTCAGTTTTTTGGCTGGCACAACCTTATTTATGAACGGATCCGCAATGTTTTTGCTAATAATTGTTTCTATTTAACTAATAAATGGGAATACATATTCAATTTTTTTGATATCTCGGGGGAAATTGGTTCAAAAACGGAAAATGTAAAATATTGCAAAAATAAATGATTCAGTTTTTTGGCTGACACAACCTTAATTATGAACGGATCCGCAATGTTTTTGCTAAACAGTGTTTTTATTTAACTAATAAATGGGAATACATATTCAATTTTTCGGATATCTCGAGGGAGATTGGATTAAAAACGGAAAATGTAAAATATAGCAAAAATAAATGATTCAGTTTTTTGGCTGACACAACCTTATTTATGAAGGGATCCGCAATGTTTTTGCTAATAATTGTTTTTATTTAACTAACAAATGGGAATACAATTTTAATTTTCCGGATATCTTGGGGGAAATTAGTTTAAAAACGGAAAATGTAAAATATAGCAAAAATAAATGATTCAGTTTTTTTTGGCTGACACAACCTTATTTATAAACGGATCCGCAATGTTTTTGCTAATAAGTGTTTCTATTTAATTAATAAATAAGAAAATATATTCAATTGTTCGGATATCTCAGGGGAAATTGGATCAAAAACGGAAAATGTAAAATATTGCAAAAATAAATGATTCAGTTTTTTGGCTGACACAACCTTATTTATAAACGGATCCGCAATGTTTTTGCTAATAATTGTTTCTATTTAACTATTAAATGGGAATACATATTCAATTTTTCGGATATCTCAGGGGAAATTGGTTCAAAAACGGAAAATGTAAAATATTGCAAAAATTAATGATTCAGTTTTTTGGCTGACACAACCTTATTTATGAACGGATCCGCAATGTTTTTACTAATAATTGTTTCTATTTGACTAATAAATAAAAATATAATTTCAGTTTTCCGAATATCTCAGGAGAAATTGCTTTAAAACCGAAAAATGTAAAATATAGCTAAAATAAATCATTCAGTTTTTTGGCTGACACAACCTTATTTATGAACGGATCCGCAATGTTTTTGCTAAAAAGTGTTTCTATTTAACTAATAAATGGGAATACATATTCAATTTTTCGGATATCTTGAGGGAGATTGGATTAAAAACGGAAAATGTAAAATATAGCAAAAATAAATGATTCAGTTTTTTGGCTGACACAACCTTATTTATAAACGGATCCGCAATATTTTTGCTAATAATTGATTCTATTTAACTAATAAATGAAAATATAATTTCAGTTTTCCGGATATCTCAGGGGAAATTGCTTTAAAACCGGAAAATGTAAAATATGGCTAAAATAAATGATTTAGTTTTTTGGCTGACACAACCTTATTTATGAACGGATCCGCAATGTTTTTGCTAATAATTGATTCTATTTAACTAATAAATGAAAATTTAATTTCAGTTTTTCGGGTATCTTAGGGGAAATTGCTTTAAAACCAGAAAATGTAAAATATAGCAAAAATAAATGATTCAGTGTTTTGGCTGACACAACCTTATTTATGAACGGATCTGCAATGTTTTTGCTAATAATAATTTAACTATTAAATAAAAATATAATTTCAATTTTTCAGATATCTTAGGGGAAATTGGTTCAAAACGGAAAATGTTAAATAATGCCAAATTAGTTTATTGAGTTTTTTAACTAACACATTAGGAATCCGACAATAAAAAAGATTGTCGGATTCCTAACGTTAACTATTTTTTAGTTTCACACAAGATATTTTTTATAACAAATTAAAATGTCATCAATTTGTAGGCATAAATTTAATTTTTAGAAAATACTTGATGTTTTAGCTTTAAAACGGTTAATTCAATTTTGTAATAAAACTTTGGAATACCCTGAATTTAAGAGTTTTTCCAGTGATGTGTAAAATTATAATAAATAGGAACAATTTTTTTTAAATAATTACATTAGTAATATTTCTGTTTGGATGGTTTAAATAATTACATTAGTAATTTGTATTTCTGTTTGGATAGTTTACTGATAGGTTAGTACTAGTAGTTTTAGAATACTGATAATTGTAAAAAGTACATGTTTTTATTAGTGATACCGCCGGATCCACTTTTAGGCCGGAACCGGATACCGAAACCTACAAAAAAACAGGATCCATAAAAATAAAATAAATAAAACAATATTTATCAGAGCCGTTATCTAGCGTTTTCAGCAAAAAACTGTTTTCTCAAGCAAATCATGGAAGAAAATTAATTTTCTTACATTATAATATAAATATTATTGATAATACTGATTAATATAATATTTTAATCATTATTTATTAATATTATATTATTATTATTATTTTTATGTTTTATTATTTGTTTGTTTACATTTTATTAATATATTTCACCTGTTTTTTTTTTAACATTTGTAATAAAATTTTTAACTTTCAGTACATTCATTTATTAAAAATTTCGGATCCGGCCGGGTCTGGCCGAATCCGACCGGATAGTTGTCAAGGTCCGGCCGGAACCGAATCTTTCTAATATTGGCCGAATTCGCCGGATACCGGGTTTGGATCCGGTTTCGGCGGCATTACTAGTTTTTTATCTATACTTTACCTTGAAATTTTTTAAATAGTTTTTTGTATGAATTGTGCCAACCAGTGTAACGTTTTCATTTTTTTATAAATATGCAAACTCAAGATTGTAAAAAAAAACGTTTAGCAGTTTATAAATGGATTACTTATTTATTTGTGAATATATATAGGTAATTAAAGAGTTCACTAATAACTGACCATAAGTAAAACTATTATCTCAGCTGCAATAAAAAAATCTTTACAATTTAAAGACATAAACATAACTTTGTCAAGATAAAATATCAAAATATTGTCTGATATCATGAAATTTATTTTGTTACAAAAAAGGGCATTCATAAGTAAAATAAGTAGTATCTAAAATACATTTTTATGTTTATTATTAAATTTGTAAATTCTTATACCAGCTTTTATTGCTAAAACATAATATTTTACTCTTAATTTATAATTAAAATTAAAACCTAATCACTTTATTAAATCCAGAAAAGCATAATTAACTAATTTAAATAACAAAAAACCAAAATTATGTTAAGTGTACTTATTTGTCATTTAAATTTATCAGTTTTATAATTTGATTTGTGAATTATAATTTTATTTTATTTAGAACAAGATTATAAGTTCGGTCTCTTTTATTCTAAAAAGGTTTTATTTTTTTGCAGTCGTAAAATATATTATCATGACCTCGGAATTTTATTTATACATCGGTCATAATAGCGTAAAAAAATCCTCACAATATTTTAAAAAGCAATTATTAATTAAAGTAATTAATTTATCGGCATCTTAAATGTACTGTTTTATAATGCATTTTTGAATAATTTGCTATGATAATTTGTAATACACTTCTATTACTAACACGTGTTAAAAATAAAAGTTCATTCAAATACACACTGTCCGTCACTTTGATTTATTATATGGCTGTTAAAAAAAAGTTTTTTTCTTAGTGCTCCTTTTAAAGTTTATTTCTGTTGTACTTGTTTTGTTATAATGCTTATAAATTTCATTCTTCAATATTATGCTGTATTATCATGGAACTTGTATGCTAATGATTACTTATTTAATCATTCTTCAAATGATTTTAAAATTTTAATTAATTTATCTGGTACTTTAAAACGTCTAGATATTATTATCTATTATTTTTGATTTCTTTAGTTAGTACATATTATTTAGTACTATTTCTACATTGCAATTAGGTTTTAATTCCGATCAAAATAAATCATTTTTATTTAAGAATATAAAGTATGATTTTGTTATCGCAACTCTATTCCGAAGAAAAATAACGAATCGAACATAAATTATTAAATTTAATAAATGAATAAATCGTACGGTTGTACTGTTTTTATATTATTACAAATATCTGACACAAACATAAAATATGAAACAAAACAATGATAAAGCATCGCTAGATTAAAGTAGAAATATGTACATTTGCACAACCATCACCATTAAACTTATTTTAATAACATATGCACACAAAATTGTTTATTTAGAAATCTGAGATATGTTTCTGCTTTACTAACCTGAATAAAAGCAACGGAAATCAAATTAAATTCACATGTCGGACGAGAACTCATCGATACGATAACACTATTATGACTAATAAGCAGTTCTATTATGTATCGCATAATTCATAAAGCACGATGGATTCGTTAGGTGATTACCCGAATTAGATTTTTATTTCCTTTCTCGATCTCGATCAACAACAAAGTTCGGAATTCTTCGGCTCTAACTCGTGTTTACATTCCTTCGAACTTATTGTTGATGCACAGTGGCGTAATCAGAAATTGGCCTTGCAGATTATTTACGTCTTTATAAATGTTTTTAATTTAATTTAATTAAAACAAACAAACATTATTAAACTTATTAAATATTATATTATTTACATATTTTTGTAATACATATTAATTTAATATTATATCCGATTTATTATAAAGGGTTAGTCAAAATTAACAGAACACCTAAATAATTCTCTAACCGTAAAACATTTTTAAAAAAGTTTTTTGGTTTTAAACAAACTATCGTTTAAACTTATTGTTAATACACATAATGCTTATTTTATTATAAAAATTTGTAAACATATTTTTTTTTATAAAATTCTTGTACTTTACTTGTACAAATTAAGAACATTTTCCTATAAACATGCACATTTATTTTAGCCAAATAGATAAAAACATCTACATCAGGTTGCTCATTGTCAAGCAGCTCAGTGATGGCAGTTTAAACAATTATTTTAATTCTGTTTTAATTAAAAATAATAATTTCCATAAAAAAAAATTTAATCTTAGAATCTAAGAAAGAATATTTTTCAGGCTTAAATTTAATTTAATTTATTGATTCTTTTATCAAATCCATTATCTTTTAACTATTTTTTTTTGTTACTTGCGGGAATAAGATGCAGAGCTCGTCAAGGTGAAGCTGCAGACACAACAAAAACTGCACCGGCTAGCATGTTCGAATGTTGCAGACGCTATAGCCACTCTGAAATTTTTATCGGAAGAATTGCTATGTTGCCGAATGTTTCTAACGTCACATAAGGTTTCCGCACGATCTGCTTGACATAACTTGCCAAATTAGTTATATTAATCTATGGAAAACAGATACCATTATATTATTTGTTATACTTTACTTGAGTTAATTGTACTATATTATAACTCTTAAATAATAATAGTTAAAAAAATATTTATTAAAGTTTTTGCATTTACATTAGTCTGAACTATTGAACTCGTAATAAACTATGTATTAGCATAATCTGCTAATAATCTATGTATTTATTAAAACCTATAAACAGCTAATTAAACATAAGCTTAATATAGATATTTTTATTTATTTATTTCGTACATAAGCAAAATATATAACTAATATTGCATCTGTACCTAAAAAACACTTGCTATTACGAAAAATAAAACCTAATTAGAAAATTGCTGATGATACCATCGTTTCAATGTGATAATTAAAGGTCAATTTATTATCAAAACTAATACCTAGATCTTTGATTTAATTAACTCTGGCCAATGAATTGCCGTTCAAATTATAATCGTGTTCAATTAACAATTTATTTCATGTAAAAGACATAATTTTACATTTTTCTATATTTAAACTTAAGTTATTAATTGAACACCAGTCGAAAATTTTATCTATGTTGTTTTGTAACTTTACACAGTCCTCTAAAGAATATATCGGTTTAATTAACTTTAAATCATCTGCAAAGATTAGAACATCTACATCAAGATTAGACACCACGTCGTTTATAAAACAGTTAAATAAAGCTGGTCCCAAATTTAAACCTTGTGGTACACCTGAAGTAGCCAAGAAGTGATGAGATTTAAATCCTTTGTATTCAACAAATAAAGACCTTTGATATAGGGAACATTTAATTAACTTACAAAGGGATGTTGAAAAACCTATTGAGGTTAACTTAGAACTTAGACAGTAGGATATTATGATCAATTTGATCGAAAGCTTTTGATATATCGGTATAGACAACATCAACTTGAACTTGACGATCAAGGTGCTCAGATATAAGTTGTGTGTGAATAAGAAGGTTAGTATTTGTAGATCGATTAGGTCTAAAACCATGTTGTTGAGTAGATAATTTTGAATTTATAAAGGGATTTATATAGGAGCATAATAAAATTTCAATACACTTTGCAATATTAGATATAATTGCTACGGGTCGATAATTTGATATCAATTCTTTGTTCCCAGATTTAAATATAGGAATGATACGTGTTGTTTTCCAAATAGATGGAAATTGCTGCTGGTTCAGCAAATTAAAAATATGCTGTAAAGGCTTGGACAGAATGAAATTGCAATCCTTAAGAATTAACGCTGGTACACCATCCGGTCCAGAACTCAATTTGTTTCCTAATTTAGTAAGTGCCTTCTCAATACTAGGCACATCAAATGCCGATATGTTTAAATAACTACTATTAATGATATCCATATATTCTATATCGGAATTTGAAAAAGAAGCATACGATTTAGAAAAGTGGGAAGCAAAAGCATTTACTATATCGGAAGGCAATGACAATTCTTTATCATCTAAGTGCATTGTTGGGGGAATAGAACTATCATTTTTCATAACATTTATAAAATCCCAGAATTTCTTAGGTTTATGACATAATTTTTTTCAGAAGTAGATACAAATTTCAGATAGTCAGTATTAGATAATGTTTTTACTTCACGGCGTAAGAGTAAATTTAAACTTGAAATATTGTGACAAAGGATGCTTATGTAATAGTTTACAATATTTATTCTTTTCCTTTAATTTAGTTTTAAGTGTCTGAGAAAGCTGTTTAGTAAAAACGTTAGATTATCTAAAACTATAGACAATTGCGATATTTGTTCTAAATTGATAGGTGGATTAAGATAAACATTAATAATATAGAATACATTTTTAAAGGTAATCACTTTAACAATTAAAAGGTCGATACAAAGACATGACAGATTAGACGTATCAACATATATTTCTGAAGACTCCAACGATGAATGGATAGCCAACAAAGCTCCGACGACAGATTTTTTATTTGAAAGATCTCGATCGCAATCTTTCCGATAAACTGTGTAATTATTACCAAATAGTTCACTGTTTATTACACTACTTGAAAGCCAAGTTTCCGTAAGGGCAATTATTAAATAATCACTAACTACACTGTGGCAATAAACTGCATTACATTTAAAATTTAATCCTCTAACGTTCTGGTAATATATACTTATAACTGCACAATTACTTCTAAAATGTTTTTTCATTAATTTTGGTTGTATCTTTTACAATTTGTTCTCTGGTTGCGTACCGATGATTACTAGATACAGTGTTAATTGAAGTTGATGGGCTACCAATAACGTCTTCATTAGAATCGTTGTTAGAAGTTGATTTCAATTGACTTAAAAAATCCGGATTGTAACTTAAATCATGGACAGTATACCATTTATAACAAATAAAAACATTAAGCATATTATTTATTCTCAGAAGAGTTAATAAAATAAAATAATTTAAAAAACATATTATTCTGTTAATAGTTTATTAAGTGCTATTATAAATAGTAAATCTGATAATGGCAATAACAACAATAAACATACATAGCCCAACGGCCTAAAATAAATTACAGTTTTAACAACCAAATAATTAAAACAATAATGATGATTTGGTTGTTTTTAAAACACAAATAAAAAAATAATATTGCAATTACTTCAACTTCAATTGCAGTTTCTAACTTTGTTTTTATAACGTCATCAGAAACAAACTTGTATTGAAATGCACTTGAAAACATTTCTTCTTATTTTATAATAAAAGTAACTGACAAAACATTCACTGAGCAAGTTATTTAAATATGTAGAAATCAGATTATGTCAATTGCCTAAAGCGAACAGTAGGCAACATCGCACACTTTCTTAATTTCCGAGTGGCTATAGCGTCTGTAACATTCGAACATGCCTCCGGCTATGTGTGCGGATATATAAAATACACTCATTATGATTTTAAAATTTAAGTTCCAAATGTCTATATTTTGTTGTAGCAACGTTCTGCACGATGAATATATGCATCTAAGTACATCTTATTCTTTATGCATTATTTTTTGTAGTTGTAGCAGATTCTATAATTCTTATAAATATGTAAAAAGTAAACCCAAAAAAACATAGTCACAATCTAAGCCCATTAGAGTATTTTCCAAAAGTTTATTTATTTGTAAAAAATATAAATATTTACACATTTAATAAAAAATTATATTGGTAATGTTTTCTGGCAATTATGTGTGGGTTTTCATTAGTCCAACAATGGATATTGTTAAAGTTAACAATTTTTATATTTTTGAAGTACTATTTATCATTAACTAGAAGAAAAGCCAATCTCCTGGTAGCAAATCTTGCACACACGTTATGTAAAAAGGGGTACTTGTTGCGTCCGCTTTTTAATGTGACAACTTTTGAACTTTGTAGTAAGAGATAATTTGATAGCATTAAGTATTTCTTCTTCAACGTCTTCAGTCCTTGATTGTCGGGTATGATATGATATTACTTCTAATAACAATAATAAGCAATCTAAATAATAATGCTAATAAAATAGAAAAATTAAATAATCTTATTATATTTACACGAATGCAGAAGCAGGAATGGCCAGGAAAGTGCTGGAATACTGCCTCAACAAAAAGGGTCTTAACAATACACTGCAAAATGATAACAATACAGATAAAAAAATGACATGTCTAATAAGCAAAGAAACAAAAATGAGACACAATCCTAATTGAACCAAATGATGGTTGCAGCTATGCAGAAGTAATAAAATGCATGAAGAACAAGGTGGACACAGAAGAAATTATCATCACAGGAGTAAACAAGACAAACAATAGCAACATTAAACTAGTGGTCAAAACCAAGAAAAAAAAAAGAGACAAAGGATTAAAAACAAAACATTTGATAGAAAAAGCGGTAAGGTAGCTTTAACAAAACTCAAAAAAAAAAAAGAAAAAACAATAAAGCTTCTAGGCTTTGAAAAAGAACTCAGCAAACTTGAAATAAGAGTCAAGGTATAAACAGTGAAGTTAGCAGAAAAGACTTACCAAAATGTAATGAGTAAGATATGCTTTTGTGAGCATGCAGGAAGAGGTAGCAAAAATGAGAATAGGCTCAGGCTTAAACAGATAGAAAGTGATAGAAGTCTTCTCTCCGCCAAAATGTTACAGGTGCCATAGACTAGGGCACCGGGAGTGCAATAAAACAGATGGCAAACCATGCAGAAGTTGTGAAGGTACTAAGCATAAATTAAAAGATTGCTCCTGCTGCTTTTAAAAACTAGTGCATGCACAGAAGGAGGAATAAAGGGAATACAGATTATCCTAAAAAATGTAGAACGGCAATAGACCTACTAGAAAAAATGGCAACCAGCAAGAAGAAATGGATAGACAAACAAAAAGACGCAGCAATATACATCTCAAACAATACAAAATTTTAACAAAATTAGGAAATTGTAAGCTTTTACCTGAGTAGAGTCAATGGGTGCAGTTACAAAGAAAAAAAGAGAGAGGCCAAGACAAGAATTCCTAGAAAACTTAAACCAAAACACAAAAGAAACGATTTACACTGTTGACAATCTAAAGAAAACTATAATTAAAACTTGCAAAAAAACATAAAACAATAAAGAAAAAAGAGTAAATTACAAACCAATGTATTAGTGAAGTAGAGATATTGCAGGCAAAAAAGGTACTATATAAAAGACTAACAAAAATATATGGTAAAAAAACAAGAGACGCCAACCTACTACAACAGGCACAAGAGGCATAAGCAAGAGAAAGAAAAACTTTTGGACATGTAAAGCAAATGATACAAAATTGTCACTAGTGTCCTGGTTTTCCGGTGAATCGCCTTACATAGTGGTAGTGACACGGGCAACATTATACTTTCCTACAAGGCAAAATATCATTAGTAATACTGGCTTCCCAAATTTCAGCTATTCCAAATCATTTCATTGAGTTAGTTCTTGTAACATGTACGCAGCTGTGCTGACGCTGTGCGTTCGATTATTAAGCTAACTGATTGCTTAATTAAGGTTTTGTAATGCACCGACTATCTAACAATAAATTTTTAGCTTTTCCAAAACAATTTGTGAGTATTAAAATTACACCTTTCTTAGCGTGCCAGCGCCAAGTATTCCGACACTTGACTCTACAATAGCGATCTATGGCCAAAATACAGTACAATCTGACAATATCAGATTTTCCAAAACTCTGGCACTTTTTTGTCACCAGCTTTTAGACTAATAACTCCTTAATTTTTTTTTTTTTATTTTTGAGTGTTGCAAACTGTAGACCCTCCCTATGTAAAAATAGTATTATACCACTGAGCCATCGCCGTCAACGTGTAAATAAAACATTCACATCAATGCCTATTGCTGCTTTAATTTATTACCAACTTAATAAGTATCTTTGTTTAAGAGTACTACTATTCTTACGCGACGTAAAACGGAATCTGCAAATTAATTTTTGTTTGGTTAAACTTACGTTTAAACTAATATTGAAAGATCGGCCCTAAGTCACTCATCTTCTACAACACTATCCGGACAACAAGCTTATAATTTTTGCTGATTCTCATAATCTTACCCAACTTATTCAGCTACCCACATAATTTTTTTGTGATGAACTTGTTGATAAACCAAGATTATTAGATTAGTATTTTTCAAAAAGTTATATAATATTAGTTTTCACATTGTCAAGTTCTTTAGAACAAAATAACTTCATCTCAGATACTCAATATAGATTTCGATTAAACCGTTCGACAACAGATCTTCTGACTTATGTTAGTTACAAATGAAATTCTACTTTAGATAAACAAAGAGAAAATCTTGCAGTAGCTCTAGACATTTCCAAAGCGTTTGATAAGGTATGGCATCCTAATTTTGTCAACAAGCTCCATTGTATAAGCCTTGATAAACAAAATGTAAATCTCATCAATCGTTTTCTTGATAATAGAAAAATTATAGTTAGAAATTATGGTTTTAACTCTGACCCCAAAATAATAAATGCTGATGTTCCTCAAGGTTCTGATCTTTTGCTAACTTTTTTTTAATTTACATTAATAAATTTCTTCAAATAACTAAAAGTTGTATTCATAATTTTGCAGATGATAGCACCTTTCATACTTTATACTTTCCATACATATCGACAAGTATGGCAAAGCGTTAAAATTTCTAAGTTAGAATCTGTAGCATCCATAAACAAAAACCTCAAAACAATATCTGAATGGGGCACTCCCAACATTTATAAATTTTATCTCTCAAAAAAACTCAACTTCTTACTGTTTCAAAATCCAAATCCGTATCTAGAAAACTAGGATTTCTTAATAGATGTAAATTTTTTTTTACTTTTACACTATCTTTTCTAAACTCTATTCAGAAACGAGCTATTCGGATTATTGAAGATCCAAAATTGACTTATAACTTTGATACATCACAACACAGGTGTTATGTTGCAGATTGTTTCAGATTTTTGCATTTTCTATAAATATTTTAATAGACATTGTTCAAACAAAAAAGAAGACATTTTGCCATCTAAACAAATATTTACTTGTAGTACTAGACTTGCTAGCGAATTCTAACAAATATTCACCGACAGTTCAGAGATGTAGAACCAAAAACTGTGTGGTGGGTGCACTCGTTGAAATTCAAAGGTATTTTTATGTTGTTGTGGCATTAGGAATTACATACCTAAGTATACCATAACAAAAAAAAAAAACGTAAACTAAAGATCCCCGCTAACACTGACAGCACATAAAGTAATAGTCAAAGCAATGAAACTAATTTTAAACCAAGGCAAAACAACATGGAAAAAGCTAAAAACAAACATGTCTATGATATAAAATTGTACAGAAGAAGAAATACAGAAAGCAGGTGGCAAAATTATAAGAAAGAAAGTCTACTGCACAGCACTTATTAAGCAAGGCATCTTTCCCACAAACTTAAAAAAGGCAAAACTAGTATTAATCAAGAAACCTATTAAGGGCTGCTTTTACAATTGTCAGATAACTTATACAAGGAATAAATTTATCTACAGTATATACTTGGTATAGCATTAGTTATACCCTTGTTACAGTCTAGAAAATCTATTGAAATGTCAATCATCATAAACTGACGTATAAATCATTTATTGTGAGCGTTACTTGGTTACTATACTAGAGATAACTACTGCTCCAAGCACCGAATAAGTTATTCATGGTTTATTTTCCTCAAAACATACAATTAAAATTTTATGAAATTGCCAGAGCTCCTAAAGTGACCGGCCATGGATTCTATCCATGTAAAATTTCAACTACCCGGAGGAAAATGGCCAGAATCATCAATCAAACCATTTTTGATAATTCAAGTACTAAAATATTAAATTTTATTAGGCGACAGTGATTAAGGTATGACAAATTATATTATTCCATCGTTGCTTTACCCACATATTCGAGTAGAATCTCTATTCAATAAATCCCAAATTAGAACTTGAAATAAAGACAAACCATCTAAAGATCCCAATGATTAGGCCAATCAAAGAAATAATGCTTGACAATTATCAATTTTCTTTAGTGCAAAATTTTTAGCAACGATTCCTACTTTAACTGTAACGCATTTTTGCATTTTCTAAAAAATCATTTATTACAAAGATGGCCGTTTCCGGAGCTGACTATAAATTGACGTATATGTTGTTTATACGCTAAATTCTTGTGCGCGTTACTTAGTTACTATACTAGAGATAAGTTATAAGAGATTGTAAAAGCGCATTTTTATATATTTCTTAGATAGCGCTATTCCTAGTTTAACCGACGATTGTAAAAGCGGCCCTAAATGGGATAATAGCAAGACATATCGACGCACTTGTCTACTAAACTTGCTAGGAAAACTCTATGAGCACATCATCAAGAGACTCATATAAGAGTTAGATAAGAATCAAGACCTAAGCAAAATCCAACCCGGGTTCAAAAGAGATCATTCTACACTTAATGCTCTTATCCTAAATAACAAAAAATACGCCGTACTGATCACCTATAATATAAAAAACGCCTTCAACTCGGTGCCATGTAAGGGTTTAATAAAAAATGGGGGCGAAGGTGGATTTCATATTGTTGTTGACTATATAGAAAAAAGCTGTAACATTAAAAAATACAAAATAATTCTAAAAGAGCCAGAAGAAAAATAGCAATCAGAATAGCAAGTGCCTACAGAACAATCTCGACTAAGGTTATACAGGCAATAACAGAACAATCCCCATAAACCTCCTTGTCCAAGAGCGGACCGACAACATAAGAAAACAAAAAAAACCAATAAAATAAAGACAGTGAAAATGGGATGAAAATGGCAGATCTCTTATACCCTTGGTGACACAGTGGATAAACAAAAAAACATAGAAATCTAAACTACCATCTTACACAGATCCTTACAGGACATGGATGCTTTAGGTCATACCTAAAGAAAATGTGTCTGACGGATGCCCCTACTGTAGTGAAATAGATAACCCAAAGCATGCTCTGGTGAAGTGCCTTCGCTGACATCAAAATAGAGGTACAGAATAAAGTCGGAAAGGAGATAACCGTCAGCAGTCTGATCCCACTTATAGTAAAAAGTGGAGAACCATTGATGAAGAAATAAGAAAAATAATGGAAACAAAAGATGACAACAACTTTCAAAAAATAATAGTAAAAGATAATTTTTAAAGAGATTCATTCATTATTAGGTTAAAACACAAACTGAACCGTGGGTGTGTGAAAGCCTTGATTGCTTTCTGTTCCTTGAACACGAGTTTGCACCTTATACCTGTTATCTTATACCTGTTCGTGTCAAATCAGTATTCGGTGCTTTACTGTTTCTCTATTAGGTACCAAATAGAAATTGAAGCAGCGTTTCACACTTGTTGGCAGCGACAAAAAAAAAACCAACCGTATACGTAAAACAAGCCTTACATGTCAATTTACTTTTAAAATATCTATAAGCAATTATTTATAGGTAGTAATAATAATTGGGATTGCTGGGACCTGCCGTAAGGAATAACTGTCTAATCTGAGCGTAAAAAAGCCAAAGAAAAAGTCATAATAAAATTATTAATTTACTAAACATAAAAACAAATAGTCCCAAGCGTACAATTCTGAATGAACCAGGCAAAAACGAGAATTATTTTTTTATAATTCCTCAGAAAGATTTTTTATACATCGTGTAGGCAAATGCCTAAAATAATTGGTTGGTGTTTACACAATGATCAAATTAACTTCTAAATTTGCAAAATTTTTAAAATTAGAGAATTTTACCCAGGTCACGCCTTCAGGAAAAGTTTTGCCACTTCTCTCAAATGCTGGATATATTAGAATTAAAGCGTCATGGAGGATGCAAAAGACTTAACTCACTTTTTTTTCTGCATCTATAAGGGCCGCTTGCACCACCTCGCTTAAAACTAGACCTTAGTCAAGTACCACTTATGTCCAAGTGAAGCTTAAAAATATATTTTGTTGCACCACTGTATTTTAAGGTCCACTCACGTAAGATACAGATATATGTGGCAACACAGCAAAGTTTGCTTTATTCTGTCATTATTTTTTGACAGCAGAGAAGGCAGACAGCGTCTGAATCAGTGATGCCAACTCGAGGGATTTGTCCCTTTTTTAGGGATTTTTTAGTGCTTCCTGGGATTAAGGGATTTTTACTTTAAAAAAAGGGATGTTTTGATTTTCTTAAAAATCACAATTTTAAAATAAATAATTATTATTCATTACAAATAATACACAGTCAGGTGACTGGTTCTCTGTCTGTCCCCCATAGTCCCATACAACAAGTTCGGTAAGGCAACTTGTCTTACCGCTACGTACGTCAATGTTTCTTTGTTTTTTTAACACTCCCTCCCCCTCGTCCCATCGGTTTATGGGGTATTAGGTTAAGACATAATAAAACATTTTAAAAAAGGGATTTTTTTGCTAAAAAAGGGATTATTTTTAAATATTTGAGGGATTTTTAAGTTGCTGAGGTTGGCAACACTGGTCTGAATAACTAATATTATTGCATTTGCAGTATATAGAAGGTTAGGTAGCAAAAAAGACCTAGTTAATGGTAATAAAAACTTTTAATTACTCATATGAGTGATTCATTCGCCCGACATACGTAAAAACGATCGGTTCATTTTATTTGAAGTATTTATTACACGGTTATTCTTAATAGAATTATTAATTAAATGGGGTCTTACGTGGTTTTGATATTAAATATTACTTTTCAATATAAGCAAGTTTTACATAATTGCACTGATAAATATCCGAAAACTGCATTTCTGCAAGTTTTTTATTATTATTAACTGAGTCCTTATTGCTACCTAACCTTTTACGTACTGCTAATGCTCAAAAAGAACATAAAATAATTTTATTCAAGTATTGCATTTGTCTATAATGCGAGATGCTGTAGATATGTGCACTTCTGCAAAGCTCCCTACACTTGTATGTTGAATAAAATCTAGTCAATAGGAGCATCTAAAAATCTATCCATTTGTAACTTGAATTAGTATGTAATACACAAAATTTTAAGATTTTTTATAAAAATGACAAAGACAATGCAATTTTGTAAATCAAATTTTAGGTTATTCTGCACCTTATATGCGTAAACCGAACTAAAGGTTCGGCTTACGATAAGTTCCACTTAGGGGTTTTTATGTTCTACTTAGCAGATGGTGCAACGAATATAAGCTCCACTTGAAAATAAAGTGGCACTTAAGCAGTTAAGCGAGGTGGTGCAAGCGGCCCTAAGTAACAATAGACACAGTGTGAAGCAGTTGAAAATATATCGCTAGTTATGGAGTCTGAAAAAAAAACATAATATTAATGTTAACAATATTGTATTGAAATCTATTAAAAATTTGATTTTCTATGGGCAATAGAAAAAAATAAATCTCTAGTAATCTTTAATAATTCATATTCAATATTAATTCCAAATAAATGTTATGCACATTTTTTTTATGATAAAGCCAACATATAACCGTAATAACTTAAATCTGTAGCAAATGTGTTATCAACAAATAGCATTAAAGCTATTCAATAAAAAAATGAGAAAATCTAGATTTTTGTTGGTAACCATTTGTTAATCCAATTTAATTTAATTCTACTAAAAGATCTGATGAGGTTAATGTTTTATGCATAAATTAGTAAATCGCTACATAAACTGTACAGAATTGTTGTCAAAATTAAGTTTAAATTTTACAAACAAAAAGTTGACAGTTCAGATCACATGTTGGACCAAAATCTTTAATTATAATTTATAATATAGGTACAACACGCTTAGCAATTTAACTGGGGCTTAACTTTTAAGATGTGTCGGTGAGATCGGCGATAAGAGATTTTTTAAACGGACTATCAAGAAATGGCTTCACCACAGAATGCTTAATATTATCTTCAATGATATAGTTTTAGCAAGTGTGGTTTCACAGTATTTTTAATTTCATTTTTGATTAATTAAAGTTATTTTGATTTGTTTTATTAATTTAACTTTGCACACACATGTTTAATCTATAAAGTTAACTATTGAATGTTTTAAAATTAGGCAAATTATTTATAAAAATATATATAAAAATTTGCTGCATCCCACCGACTTAGTTGACAAAAAAGACAACATCAAAATGAATCTTTTATAGATCTCACAAGTGTCGGATTCACCCTTCCGGAGGCGCTTACCAACTAAACTCCACCCAACTGTGATTGCCTGAAAGTTTGAGCTGTCAGGCTCATGACTTTCCGTTTGGAGAAAGATTGGAAAAAAGAGGATAGAATGCCTTATAGTCTCCTATAAGAGTGTACTTCCTTGTCTGGTTCAGCTAACCTAGCCAGATCAGAATTTGAGTTAAATTCAAGATTTGAAAACCCTCGTTGTTTTGAAGATACAGAGTGAACAAAATTTGCGACAGTTGGAACATTTTATTATCAAAAAGTACAAGTAAAGTTGCTGAATAAATAATAAATGTTCGAAATGACTTTCCCCAGGCTGGATACAAGCATTCAATCTTCTTGTCATTGAGTGCCAAACTCTTTCAAACACACCAGAGTTGATTCTAATTAAGTTACACCCAGCAATTAGCCAATTTCGTAAATCATCCAAATTCTCCAATGGAGTTACGTAAACTAATGACTTCAGATAGCCCCATAAGAAATAATCCAAGGGGTTTAAGTCTGGAGAGTTCAAGCAGGCCATGCCTGTGGCCTACCTCAACCAATCCAGCAATCTCCGAATTTAAAACTACGAGCAGAACTCACGCAATTTAACTCCTTTTTAAAATCGGTTTTTTGCAATCTAAAACCTTCAATTGTTTATTAAATTTTGAAATTAATTTGTAATTTTTTTGTCGATATATTTGCTTAAACTTTAAGAGTTATACTTCATTGAACATTAAACTTAGTAGACTTTTTATTGTGCTATAATTTATTTTTATAACCGACCTTAGATCGATTGATTGATCCTTTGCGATCGGGTATTTTTTCAGTTGCACGGACAAAACGTTCTACGACGTATGCCCGCGCAATTAGAGATTGGTTTCAAATTTAATTCTTAAGATGAATAAACTCAATTGACAAGTTTATCGTATTAGTAATAAAAGAACCTTAAGAATCAAAACAACACGTGTCGCACTGCCTTTAAAGTTTTAAAAGTAAACCCATTACAAATCTGACAAAATGAAAAAAATACGTACAATACCTCATTTTATAGATTTCATAAATTTAAAAAAAAAATTATAGACCTAACCATCAAATTCTAATAGTTTTTGTTTACGAGTATAATTTTATGTTCAAAATTTAAAATATAATAAAAATATGTTAATTAAAAAAAAATTTAAATAGTAGTAGAGTATATTGATGTAAAGTTTATGGTATTAGGGTATGCATGACTCAAATCTGGAAGATATGATACTTGTTAAGTATATTAATTTTGAAAATTCAAACGTGTTCTTTTGAATCTTAAGAGCTGATATTTGACATGGGTTACTTTTTTTGCATAAAGATCACTTTGTGTGCACCCTCCCAAAGAAATTCCACAATTTTTTTTAAGAGCCAGTATAATATATATATACACATATATAGTTCCTTCTCCTACCTGCGATATCTTCACTCAACCAATACATTAGCTTATAGTTTGCCATTCCTCGTTTATTGTTTAGTGTCCTTTTTCAGGTTTTAATTATAGTTTCCTTAAATGTTAAGATTATTGGCTATTTACATTATCTAATACAAATCTGTTAACAATGACATTTTTTTGTAAAAGTTTCCGACAATTTGTTTTGAATAAACTTCGGAAAGGTTAGTAAAAAATTTAAATATAAATAAATTTTGATTACATTTTACACCAATTCTCATTACATAATTCAATAAAGTTGATTTGTATAAACGTATACCAGTTAACTTAAAAAAAAAACCTTTATTTTTATTTAATTTATATTTCACTTTTGGTAATGTACAATTATCAGTAACAATATTCACAGTACACAATTTTTAATTTCACACACATAACAAGAAGTTAAACGACATCAATGCCCATCAATGACGTCATCGTTCTTATAATACAGTTGTGGTACAAAATATATATATATATATATATATATATTAATAAAATACTTTTTCATTTCTTATTTTAAGATATTGTACTATTACTACTATTCTATCACAAAATCAGTCAAGGTTCCAAAAAAAAGTAATAAAATTTTAATAAATCGTTAAAGTCTAAAAATATTATAAGAAATAATATTAAGTTAACAAGATAATGACTTTGGAACACCAGTCAATACCCTACAACAAATTAGTAGTAAAATTCTATCATTTATTTTTTTCAACATATTGAATTCATTGAAATGTTAAGTAATCTTCAGGTAACGAGATAATACATTAAACCTACTTACTAAAATGATAGTAGCTACCTCCTTTTCATGCTTTTTTGCAACTTAAACATCTGCTGCTTACAACTAAAATTAACAGATAAAATCACAACATTCAAAATAATAAATAAATAAATACAAAGATACAGACAATTAACCCTGTTCACTTATTACAGCCTCTTCCGTTTTCTTGTCGGAGACATTACTGGCTATTTCTTCAGAAAGAAAGGATAGATTTTGCAGTGAAAATACTTGTAACATTTGTGGCGCCCCTTCACTAGTACTCTGGATAATCATAGAATCAGTTGTTGTTAATCCGCCTGTTGTCTCCTTACTGTCGGATTTGTTTGGTTGCACAGATGTCACACATACTGTACCATCACTATTTCTTTGAAGATGCGGCATATTTGACATAATCGTTTGGTGCATAGGAGCTTCCGGTACAGTTATAACTCCGCTTAAGCTACCATCCACTGCTGTTAAAATAATTTGCCCTGCAGAATTCAAAGTGCCGTCAGTAGCGCAATTCATATCCACGACTTCAATCTGGCCATCATCGTCTTCAGTAGTCTGAATGATTTCACCCTGTGTGGATTGTAGATTGCCCACGTCTTTAATATGAGCTGAAGTACCATCGGCAAGTTTAATAATGGAAGAAGCAGGAACTAGCTGAACAATGGTAACTGACCCATCTTGATTGGTAAAAGTGTGTATGACTGTGGAAGGATCATCTGTCGTTATATTTGCATTCGCCTTTGCAGCAGCTTTCGACATTGCAATTTTTCGAGCAGTAGCATCTTTCCGCGCCTTCCGCTTTGCCGCTGCTTTTCGCGTTGCAATAGCTATCCACGATTCATCAGATTTCTTCGTTGCGACAGCATTGGACGTTGCGGTAGCTTTAGACGTTGCGGGAGCTTCCGACGTTGCGGCAGCTTGCGACGTTGCGGCAGCTTTCGACATTGTGGCAGCTTGTGACATTGCGGCAGCTTGTGACATTGCGGCAGCTTGTGACGTTGCGGCAGCTTTCGACGTTGCGGTAGCATTCGCTATCGCATGCTTCCCTGTGTAAGCATACAGCAAGTCTTCACGTCCATGGTAGGTATAGCAGTTTATTAATATTTGTCTTAAACTACGAGTCCAAGATACCTTCTTTTTTTCTTCCACACTACGAGCGTCCATTCGAACATTTGCCCATGGAAGTTCATTCGGCCACCAGGGAGGCTTTGTAGATTCTCGTCCCCACCCTGGTTTGCCTAGTCCTGTGGAATACTTTAGCATTAAAGGAATAAAACGACGAAGCTGTGCTTGCGTCATATTTTCTACTGCTACGGGTTTGTCTTCAATAATAAGTGGTGGCAATTGAAATTGTTTCTCATCTTCAACAGGCGATTGAACTTGGTTGGCCAAAGCAGTTTCAAGTTCCTCCATAATTATAGCTTGTAAATTTTTAATAACATCCGATAACGGATTTGCACCAAAGACTTTATAATTTATGGTTGGTTTTTCGTTTGGTTTTACAATTAATACTATAGCTTGATGACCAACCTTACTGACTAATTCTTCAATTGTTTCTTGTAGTTTCAGTAATAAACGGTTATATTGCCGTTTTCTTTTCCCGGAATTTTCTTCAAACGAATGTAGTTTACGATTTCTTTTTATGGATGTTATGAAGGTGTCAGGTGCAAAATCCGCAAAATTACTAGCTGCAACTTCATTTCCCATAGATTCGCACATAAGACCACCATCATCATAGTATACAGAACCAGATGATTGACAGTGATCATCATCTCCTGAAGCCAAAGAACTAGCCACCACCATAGCAATCTCTTCTTCTTCTTCTTCTTCTTGGGAGTCGTTAAACATCATTTCCTGGTGCAGGCAAGCCTCCAGTTCTGAAATGCAAGTTTAGTTAAAGCTTTTGTATTGTTGAATAAAATCAAATAAATAAATAATTGGCGTCCAAACCTCCTGGAATACTTACATACCAAAAATTAAAAAAATTAAACAAAATTTCAGTATAATGCAAAATTAATCTTCAACATTATTTTAGTAATTAAATTTTTTTCTGTTACTACTAAAACCAAAACCTCAAATCATTTATCACGTTTCCAAGATCAAAGACAATAAAAAAAAAATGATGCTCACTGACTATATTCCACTGAACCACATATTGCAGCTGAAAATCAGAATCATTCAACAAGTTATCAAAAATTTTGGTTGGATCTATTGGCCTGACAGAATAAAGCTAACCCACTGTTAGAAAAATCATTTGCTCCAGTAGTATTTAAAAAACAACTTAAAGTGTTTCAATACAACAAAAAGTATATTTGTGCAACCAAAAAAGTATATTAAGGTAAAACAAATTTAAGTAGTTTCCATGACAGAAATGTAAATTGTACAGTAAGAATATCAATGTTACAACATCATTTGAATTGTTTAAAAGAACATCAGAAAAGCTTTTAGTACAATATCTTAAAAAAAAAACAAAAGGAAATCATTTCCTAAGCAAACAATAAAAAATCCAAACAATAAAATTTTAATAAAAAAAACTAGACAAAATTACAGAAAAAAAACCTAATTAAAAACAAAAAACTTAAAAATGTCCTGCTTGTTGAGAAATCAACAATAGGAAAAGTTGACATCGTATATACAGGATGTCCAAATATGTAAAATTTATAATTGGACTAAGTGAAAGGTAATTATTAAACTTAAATAAATAATTATTTGATCAATATATGCCACAATTTTAATTACAATTTTTTAAATCTTACATTGCTGGAAATAGAATGAAAAAAAAAAACATAAATACTACATCGGTTAAGCAGAATATAACCACAAGGTGAAGTACTACTGCCAATGCCCTATGTTATGGTAAAGTGACATATTATAATAGGAAGATATTTATTGTAGTGTTGCTTGTATACCAACTTTAGCACTAGTTTAATTCTGTGCTAAAGTAAGTTCTACACTTACTTTAGATAGAATTAGACAGATCAAGGGAACATGAGAACAAGCAATTTAATTTGACAGAACAGGTGGATAAATGCTTGTTTGGTTTTTCAATTCAATTTTATTATTTTTTTGTTCTTGTTTAAGCATATAGTTATTTAAAAATTTATATATGCTAATCAGAGTGATTGAAAATAGTTACAATATTTCTTCATTGTTTATTTTCCTAATAGACGTCTTTAATAAATAATTTTCTATACATTAATGAAACCCGTACTAAATTGTGTATTAATAAAAAATATTGATTAATAAGAGATGTAGTTGATAAAAGAGATTCTATTAATAAATGGTCACATAAATTATTATTTATTAATTAAAAAAAAGAAAAACCTGCAATACAATTAACGCTTTAGTTTTTTTTAATTATGAGAAAATAAAATAAAAAAGTAATCTTACTTGCAATAAATAAGCAAGTTTAAACGTGATACATTTGCAAAAGATTGTTCATTAAGATGACAAAAAAATTATTTGTAAATTCAAATTTTGTATTTACTTTGAATATACAAAAAAAAAATTAATTAAAAAACAATTAAGACATTTTAATAACACAAAAGTATATATGTATTCAATACATATTGTTGATAAAATAAGGCCCTCCGCAAAATATTGAAAAGAACCTATATTTTATACCCCCCCAGGTTTTGATAAACTCATTTTTGGGCCCTTTGCATGATATTTAGAGCCTGCTACGGCGCTGTGATTAAGTACTTGCATTTTCTGAAACTGGTTTGAATTCAAATGGTTTTTTTAAGCAGTTATCTTAAGCATTGCTCTGTCATAGTCCTTTTTTTGTCAATTACATCCGTTTCCGGCTTTAAACATCAAAACATTACAAAATTTTATAAAATCCCAAAAATAGCAAAATCTAGTATCAAAATACCAAAATATTGTCGGAAAAAATCCAGTCATAAACTGTAGAAAAGTGTAAAATTCTTTTTATAAAATGTTGAAAATAGCAAAATCAAGTCATAAAGTAAAAATATTTTTAAAAAGAACTAAAAGTGAATGAAAAGTAAAACATTCTTTTCTTAAAATGTCAAAAATAGCAAAATTTTATCCATATAAAATATACATCAGTATGCTTGTGGGCTCTTCTGCATTGCAAACCCTAGCTTACAACTAACAACAACTACAACACTTGAGATTTGGAGATTTATAATATAAACAAAAAGCTAATTGTTTTTCATTGCATGTCCAGTTCGTATGATTATTAGTGTTTTTGCAGCAGATGACTTTTGTTGCATAGACAGCATATGAGTATTAACTTTATTTTATAGTTGTTGTAATGTTTCAATTTAAACATACACCAAAAATAGTTGCACTCAACCTCTAACCTACCGGGTGCATAAAGTGCTCAAATGAAAATCACCTATTATATATAAAATGTCATTATTGCTAATGTAACTTGGGTTGTCATTTTATCACCATATTTGCTGTAACATTGATCAAATACTAAAACTCTTGGTTTTATTTAAACCAATCTTAATCAAATTGTTTACAACAGCAATTCTGCTAAGATTGCTGTTTTTTACCTACATTGCTAAGATTTTAAAATGCCTTTTTAACAGATTGTGAAAAACATTGTGATTAATTTTATTGATTGAACTCTTTGTTTTGTCAAAATGAAGAAAATCCGACCCAGGTTTTGAAATAGACGTCAGGGGGCACTGCATGTTTGTGGACTCTTCCGAATTGCAAACACTAGCTTACAACTAGCTACACCACTGATTTGGAGATTTATAATATAAAGAAAAGGCTAATTGTTATTCATTGCTTGTACAATTAGTTCGTAGAACTTAAAAACAATAACTAAAAACTAGTTTTTTTGCAAGTGATAACTTTGGTTGCATAGACAACAAGTCTCAGACTATTAACTTTATTTTTTTGACAATTATTCTTGCATTCAATTTTTTGTTTTTTAATTTCAATTTTGATCAATTTTCTTCTATTTTTTTTTAGAATGAAAACTACAATTTCCAACTAGGAATGCGTAAAAGGGCAATAGTGTGGTCGTGTTTGTACATAGTGGTTAAATATCTTCCAATAACATGTGTTAATCTACAGTTAAAGTATGTTCTTTCCATAGTACTTTTTTAGTCAATTACATATACAGAATGTTTATTTTATTATAGAAATTTAGATTTTTTAATTTTTTTAAATAAAACACCCTGTATATTTTTACATTTTTTAATGATTTAATGATTGTTCTGTTAATTGTTTCTGACGTTATTGTTTTTTTTTATTCTTTGGTTAAAATAAATGTGTATATGAGAAAATGTTCTTTATTTGAAGTTCAGAAGTTTACTTATAACTCAAAAATATTTTTACAAAATATACACAAAATTAACATGAGAAAATGTTCTTTAATTGAAGTTCAGAAGTTTACTTATAACTCAAAAATATTTTTACAAAATATACACAAAATTAACCTTAATCATAATAATCATAGAATGTAAAAATATAGAAGATGTTCTATTTGAAAAAAAAAATTTACCAAATTTCCACAATAAAAATATTTTCAATCAATAGTTTGTTTAAAATCAAACAACTTTTGTTAGAAACTTTATTGAATATTTTAACGTTTCGAGAATTATTTAGGTGTTCCAGTAATTTTGATAAATAATTTTGAAATTGGTGTTTTTATGTTATGCCATAAAGTAAATACATATAACATAACAACAAACAAAAATATATAATAAAGCAAATTTGTGGCATTTTAGTAAACAGCAAGTATACTTCATAAAGCAAAGAAAAGTTTATAATGAGTTTACAAAATTAAACTAAGTGATTTAAAAAAAAATAGCATTACATAACTATGTAACATCAACATATACACATAAAAAACAACGTAAAGTTAATTCCTGATGATAAGGTAAATAAAATACCTTGAAACCAGTTGAAAATAAAAATATATACATAATATATTCTAACTTCAAATTAATACAATTTTTATCTTTTTCTATATTAATTCCTATTCGTGCCCAATTTGTTTTTCTAGATGTAATATAATAAATAGTTTTGTGGTTATAACATTTAACAAGAATTACTTTAATTGGTCTTCATAAATTCCAGCATGAGTATTACATTTAGTTGTTTAACTAATAAAATATATGAGTAAGAAAAAACTCACAAAACTACTAAATGACATAGCCAAAAGTTCTAAAATACCAGCAGAATGGAATTTAAGAATAATACTACCTATATTCAAAAATGAAGACAGAAGAAAGTGCAATAATTATAGGGAAATAACAATCAGCAGCGTACCGGAAAGATTCTACAAAAATTATACAAACCAAAGAATAGAAAAAAAAAACTATAGAACTATTAAAAGTCATGTATAAGAAAACAAAGACATCGTTAAAACATCAAGAAAATTTGAAACAAAGAGTAAATTAAAAAAAGATAGACAAAGAAATAAACGAGAGATTGAGAGAGACGGGAAAACTATTTAACATAATGAATATGATACCAGTTTTTAAAAGCAAAAAAATACAGAAAAACGTAAAAACAGATATAGTAAAAAAGGTAATAAAACCAACAATAACGTACTCCAGCAAAACATGGACATTATCAGGATAACATAAAACGAGAATAATTGCAACAGAAATGAGATGCTTAAGAAAGATTGAAAATAAAACAAGAAGAGACAGAATAAGAAACAAAACAGACAAAACCCACAGATAGAACCCATTATTGAAAAAATAATAGAGGGACAACTGAGATGGTTCAAAACATGTGTACCAAATAAAGGATAATTAAATAACTAAAAGAGTATTTAAAAATAAGAGAACTTAAAAAAAAAAAATCACTGAGAAAGAAAGACCAAGAAAAACCTGAAATGACAATTTAAAAGAAGAAGCAAAGAGAAAAAGAATAACATGAGAAGGAATCAAAGAAATAACATGGTTTATGATTAAATAAATAAAATAATTTTAAACACTTGATTTGATTTGGTTTTTGGCTTATCTAGAAAATAATATTTTTTTTAATTAACCCCTGCTACTAATCTGACAAATTATTCTCATTTAAAATAGTGAAAAGTGTTATGTTAATATTATTTACGGTTTTTAATGTATTATTAGGTCATAACCTGATACTTTTAATTTGTATTTTTTTGTTTAACTTTTTTATTCCAAATGGCTATATTTTTCAATCAAATATATATATAATATAGAATACAACAGAATTGTTTATTAGTCCATTAAGCAATAATATATTGATAGGACAGGTCAAATTGCAAATACATAAGATACTTAATACTACTTATAACTAAAGCTAGGATTTATATTCGTTATGATTTTTACCAATATTATATGCATATCAATTTTGAATGTACATCTCGACGAACCATAAGAAAGTAAAGCAAATGACACCTTCTTATTTTGGCTTATTTTGCCTATTTTCGGATTTTATGCATATTTTAGTTTTTTTGCATATTTAATGCTTATTTTAAGAAATTTTGCCTATTTTGGCATTTTTGTGCATATTTTATGCTTATTTTAAGCAATTTCCGGTTTCATAAAAATTTAAGGGTTAATAAAATATTTTTTTAAAACAATTATATGCGAACGTTTTAAAATAGTCATGGTCATGCATGACTCATGCGATTAATGCCCGACTTTTTTGACAGAAAAAGATCCTTTTTATTGGAAAATTTGGAAAAACATATTATAATTAACTCTTTTAAAAATGAATTATGTTAATTACTATTATTGTCAAACTATTATTATTATTTATTGAATTTTACTTTTGTTTCTTTTGTTGTGTTTATTATTATTATATTAAAAGTTATTATGTGTAATGCGTTTTAAATAAAAAAATTAAAAAATATGTTAATTTTTATGCTTATTTTGTTGTTTTTTAATGCTTATTTATGTGCTTATTTTGCAGTTTTTTACGCATATAAGTCCTACCTCTACTTATAACTATATAAATATTTAAAAAAATAATAATAGCTTAAAAAGATTACATATCAAAATGAAATCAATTAAAATAACTTTTTTTATGAGACATAATAGATATTTTAAAATATAAATAAAAGAATTACTTAAAGTAGGCAGTGTATTTGCTTACTGAATAAAAAGTATTGTTAACTAACAGTATTCTGACTTTTTTTAAAAACATTTTTAACAATTTGCTACATTTTATATCATTATTTAGTAGATTATAAAATAAGATACCCGCATAATTTGGAGACTTCTAGTAATCAACGCTTCTAATATTTACAAGTACGTGATTTTTGTTGGTCTCAGATCGTTACATAATCTAGTGTTATGATCATGTACATTGTTGTTACGTAGTGTATTATTTTTGTTGTAAATGCATAGTACTGTAAGAATATCATTTTCTACAAATGCAATTCGACATGATTCTGTACTATTAATGCTATATAATAGTCAAATTATTAATTTTTGATTAACAGAAACTCTGTTTATATCTGCTTGTCCCCAGACCAGTATATTATAACTAACAGCTGAATACGTTTGCGCATAATATGCTTTTAGTGCAGACGTTATCGAGAGAGTATTCATGATATTTTTTATTGCAAAAAGTAGGATTTAGTCACTTTGGAACAGACGATTATTGATTTGGTTATTTCAGTTTAGATGGATGTCTAAGTATATGCCAAGAAATTTAATTTGGCTATCTACTTTTATATCTTGGTTGTAAAGTTTGTAGATACCAAAGATTGAAGTAGCATTTATGTTGGCAAAGTGAATTATGTTTTACTAACATTTACAATAAGGCGATTGCGATTACACCAATTTTCAAATTCTCCTAACACACAATTGATATTTTGATTGACTTCCTCAATATTTCTCCATTTACAATGACTGAGGTATCATCTGCATACATATATGTTTTACCATGCTTTATAAATTCATACTTACGTATAGCAGCAAAACATGGGTTCTTAATCAAAAGACAACAAGCAAAATCCAAGCTGCAAAGATGAGGTTTTTGAGAAAGATTGCTGGAACCAACAGATTGAAGAAAATAAGAAACGCTGAGTTGAGAACTCGGCTACAAGTTGATAGCATACATTCAGAGCCAGAAGACAACGGTGGTTTAGACATTTGGTCAAGATGGCGCCAGACAAGCAGACTAAAACTGTATGGAAATCACAAAAGAAAAAGAGGAAAGGCAGACCAACCAAAACATTGGAAAATACAATTGTAGAGATACTCAGCAGGAACAACTCAAACATGACAAAGACAACAAATTTAGCCGTGAACCAAAAAAAACTGAAAGAATTTGTGATGTCAGTTAATTAAGCATGAATAATCTCAATACCCAAGAAAGGTATAAATGAGATTTAAATAAATAGAAATAAATTCAGATAAGTCGTTGATAAATAATAGAAAGATGAGATAATAAATGCTATTATTACCAACAATGATATTTACAACAAAAGCAAGCAAGTGCTGTAAATATCAGAGGTAATAGTATCCAATATAGCAATATGTTTACTATAATTTACAGTAAAGCTCCGCTAATCGAAATCGCTTTAATCCAGATGTCCTTGTAGATCGGACAAAATTAAAAAATATATATTTTACATTATGTACCTTGTAATCCGGACCGATTTACTCCGGATTGGCCGACCGACCACGGTTCGCCGTACCTAGCATGCCGACCAACGAAAAAAAAAGGGAAATCCTTAAATTTTTAGTTTATTTCAACATGGCACCAAAACGGCCACACAAAACATTAACTCTCGTCAAAAAACAAGAAATAATACACAAGTTGGGCAATGGAGGTTAAGCAAGGTTGCATTCGTCAGACTAAAATATCTGAGTTTTTCTTAAAAGGTTTATTGTTTTCGTGAAAATTTGTTCTATTTTCATTATAATAAAAGCTTTATTATATAATGTGGCATTTGCTTAATTATTTTATTATTGTTCTAGTAATCCAAATTGTTCAATAATTCAAATCAAGCCATGTTTTAATTGATCCGGATTAGCGGATTACTGTATATTTATTCCAGTTAGCTATGAAACAATAAATTTTACTAATTTAGTACATCTGAGTACTATTGGGCGATATATAATCGGGGCTATTCTCTATGCACATTGCTAGAAGTAAGCAAGATAAATATTGCTAACTAACAATATGAACTTTATTTTAACAAATCTTGCTTGCTAGCAATACGAACTGTCATTTTAACAAATCTTAATTTCTAACAATATGATCTGGCACTTAAACGAAATATAGTTTAATATATTTTATTATTATTTTATCTAGAGAATTGTCAGATTTGCCACCCTTTCTGATGTTTATATTGTTAACAAACAAGATTTGTTAAAATGACAGCTTATATTGTTAGCAAGCAAGAATTGCTAAAATTACAGTTCATATTGTTAGTTAGCAATATGTATCTTGCTTACTTCTAGCAATGTTCATAGAGAATAGCCCCGAATATGTCCCAACTAACTGCAGACCTCAAACGCAATCTTGTTTAAAACATATACTACACGTTCTTAGAACCATTTGCTATGTATAGTGTCACATATGAAGCCAATATTTTTAACGTTTGATGTAGAGGACAATGATATACAATTATTTCTATTTATTGTCTGTTACGATTAGAGACGTGTTTTTACTAAGAGATAAGTTCTATTTTACAAATACATAAACATTTCAATTCGTAAAGCTTATTTTATATTAGTTAATTTTCAATTACTGTTTTGGTTTTCTAACAATTTGAGTTATTTTTATCTGTTTAATTTGGTATAAATTACTAAATCTATCAAAATTAACAAAAACATTTTTGCACAAATAAATAATAAATTTACAAAACTCTAACAAAATCACCATACATTTTTCATTGTTTCTAATGAAAATGTAAAGTAGGATTTTGGCTTTCCTTATTATTACCTGGTTTCGCAAAAATCATCCCAAAAACCTTGCACCTTAATTCTGAAAGTTCGTTATACAAAATATTTAGTAATTTAATAGCTAAATATGCAATATAAATATTTTAAAATATATAAAACTTGCTCTATTTCCCTTACTATAATAAAAATTTCATAGTAAATAAACTATAGACTGAGCTAGACATTAATACAATTTCAAATTATTTACCAATAATTACAATGAATTAGAGCACAAAAATGTCAACAAATTTATATAAATAGTCATGTTTCTAATAAATATCCTTTTAATAGTGATTTATTCAAAAAATATAATAAACTTTTCATAATAAAATATTAGGATATATTATATTACCATGTATTGTCATATCTATCCAGAGACTAAAAATCTGCTCACCTTATATCATAATATAATAATTCTACTAACACAATTAGTAATAATGTATGTATTATGGTTTAAACACAACTATTATTTTGTAAAACTTAGTAGCAATCATTGGACAGCCACTACTTGTTCGGCAGCGAGAAAAGGATGCATAGCGCAAGATAGCGAGAGTGCAAGAGTAGAAACATGCGTGCAAACGTGATTGTATAGTAGGTTGCCTATTACAATAGTTTGTTTATACATTTATCACCGATACCAAATATGAAAACACAAAGAAAAAATAAATAAAACAATGATAATTTAATTTCAAATATACAACCATCATATAAAAAGTTGCATTTTTCAATTTTAATAATACAACAATCAATTTTATTTTTGTTCAGCAAATTTTATACAATAATTCAATATGTTACTTTAATAAATTCGAGTTCACACATTTTGGACTACATATAAAATAAAAATAATCAATTGAGAGAATAGGTACTTAACTGATAGTTTTCTTTAGGTTATTCCCCGAATTATATTTATTGATCTCTCGATCAACAGGTCATTTCAACAACAAAACTTACTTCGGGTTTTTTCGAGTTACCGAAATTAGACTCGGATTTCTTCCCTTTCTTTTTAATATTGAAGAACAGTGGCGTACTAAGAAATTAGTTGAGAGTTCGCAGTTAGTTTATTTTTATATAAAAAACACTTTGAATTATTTTTAATTATTTTATTCGTCTATATTTTCAAGTGTGATACCGTGGAGTATGTATTAGTACCACCATTTATGCATTTTTTTAGTTCAAATGAAATTTCTAAGTTAAGCTATTTTTACATTTGTCAATTTATTGTTCAATTTTAAAGACACATGCCCGTATTACACTGACAATAATTATATCTTGAATTATATATGTATATATAAAAATATTTAAATCTTAAAAACTCTATAAAACGCACAAATAATCATCAATCTTATTGTAGATTGAAATTTTAAGAATATTTTTAGTTTTTAAAATTAAAAAAAAAACTGGTTGTCAGTGTCATACGGACATAAGTTAACAATTTGAAATTAAAAAAAGCATAGAATATAACGAAAAAACAATCCCCAACCAAGCAGACCGAGTTGTTGCCGGGATAAGCAACACACTTCTTCTTTAAGGAAGAGATGAAAAAAAAAACTTAAAGGCGGATAAACCAAATAGTATGGTCAACGGCATAAGATGTAGAAAGCAACGGAAAACCACTACATTAAAGACCCACTTGGATACCCCCCAAAAAAATCACATGGCTTCATTCAGAACTAAATCAATATCCAGAGCATTAATTTCCCTAGTCTGTTCTCCGAGGAGAGTCAAAATGACGTCAATATAATACAAAAATGGAATGCTTGGTGTAAACTTCTAACACCAAGCAGGAAAAGTATACAATATAATAGCGGAAATCTAACGGATAAACATAGAAATCCTAGGTGTCAGTGACGTTCAATGGCCAGATCAGGGAGAATGTACCATCAATAACTACCACATGTACCAATCAAAAAGATCAAAAAAACTAAGAAGGCAGTTCTGAACGTTATAAACCTATCAAGCAAGATTATAATAGTGCAACTCAAATTCCATACAGAAAAAATAAATCATTCAAGTATATGCACTCACAGCGTTATTTTAACAAATCTTAATTTCTAACAATATGATCTGGCACTTAAACAAAATATAGTTTAATATATTTTATTATTATTTTATCTAGAGAATTGTCAGATTTGCCACCCTTTCTGATGTAAAAATAAATCATTCAAGTATATGCACTCACAGCAGACTAGAGCAAAAAAAAATTCTACAACCAATTAGAAAAAATAATAAAAATAGTCAAAAATTCAGATGTCACTATTGTTCTAGAAGACTTCAATGCCAAAATAAAATACGGAAATGTAGAAGATTATGTTGGCCCATATGGTCTTAGCAAAAGAAATGGAAGAGAAGAAAACTCATTGAATTCTCTTAGATTTGAAATCTGGTTATTACAAACACATGGTTCAAACTACCAAGAAGAAGACTATACACTTAGACATCCGTATGCCATACATCTGAAAAGATAGTAAGGAACCAGATAGACTATAGCTTAATCAACAAAAGATATAGGTACGCTACATGCACAGTAAAACCGTAGCCTGGGGCAGACGTCACAATCCTCTTCTTGCCACTCTGTTAGTGAAACTCAAAAAAATTCAAGTAAAAAGTCAAAGTTAGAAACTAAATACAACTATGCTCCAAGATGAAAAAAAAGGACAAAGTGTAAAGACAAACATCAATAGAAACCTCAAAAAAATTGTACAGAAAAATTAAGACAGAAATATAAATGAGGCTTGGAACAACATAAAGAAAGCTATAATAGATGGAAACAAAGATAAATTGCAATTCAAAAGAAACTCTCGGCCTCCCAAAGAACAATGGATGACGGATAAAATTTTGACAATTTAAATAAGAAAAATTATAAAAACCAAAAAAAACATTCATGGACAAATTTATTTATTTATCTAAACATATGCCATTCTACCTTTCGGTGTATAGCTTAAAATCATGGACAAACAATGTGAAAAATAAAATCGTTCCAACGAAGGTTTGATTCATTTAATGTACATAAAAAGATTAAAAAATTTATTTACACTAAAGAAAGAAGCAAAATGACATTATAAAGAACAACAAAAAAAAAATTAGACATAGAGAAAACAATAAAAAAAATGGAAAGAATACATACAACAATTATTTGAAGACACTATAAATGAAAAAAAACTTCCCACAAACCCTTAATAACAGTTGAAAAGGTAACATATTCTATCACAAACTCAAAAAATAAATAAAAAAGTAGTAGGGCCAGAAAAAAATCAGTAGACATTCTTAAAATAATTGAGAACAACAAAAGTAAATTCATGGTTAATCTATATGATGCCATCTACACGACAAGAATCATATAACAAGAATGGCTCAAATCAATATTCTACTACCAAAAAAGCACAATGCAAGAGAATGTTCTGATTTTTAAACAATGAGTTCGGATTTCATAGTAACTTAAGCACAAGAAAAGCGTTATAGAATAAATGTCATAATACAACAATATTTCGATATGAACGTAGACCTATTCATCAGCTTCGACTACGAAAAAGCCTTCGATAAAGTTAAACACAATGTACGTGCAATTTGTACGTCAGCCCTTTATCGAACCTGATTCACAAATCCTTGGTAAAATACCCTTGAGAAGAGAACAGCTGTGTTTTCTCAAGGCGACACACGACACCTCATGAAAACGTCTTCCTCGACGACGCCAGTCTTAAAGATAGCTTTTTGAAGCCTTATGGTAATCACCATTAGTGACCTTGAGCTGTAGAATAGTGTTGTATCGTCAGCGTATTGTGCCATTTTAACAAAAAAGATTGAGCCTTGAGATACTTTTGCCGTAAAGAGGAGAAAAACATGGTTTAAAAGTTTGAGTTTTGCGGTTTAAATATAATGCTATCAGCTTTATAAAACGCATAAGAAAAATTAAATCTGTGTAGTTTTAGTAGTAATCGTTTGTGCCAGACCTTGTCAAAAAATACCACCCCTGCAGTTTTTCTCAACCTTAAAGCTTCAACAATGTGATCTATCATTCTGTTCAACTGATTTACAACAGAGTATTTACGTTGGAACCTATTTTCTTTTGTTGAGCAAGATTTTGGAAATTTTTCACATCAGATTTTTATCCTGTGGTTAATTCCAAAGTTTTTTGCAGCACTAATTTTTTTGAGCTTTGAGAGGCCTGAGTCGGGGCCTGCGCGGGCCCTGGCGCCGGAGTAGCGTTTTTCTTATTTTTTGGCTTGAGCGGCAATCATTGTGTAGGATTTGCATCTCTGATAATTGGCTGGATGGGAATCGGAGCAGAACGACACTTTGGAGGTGCACCCTTTAGGCATGCCATTGATTAGTGAAAACCCAAACAATTCCGAGACACCAGAGTTGCTTTAAAGCATCTCTTGGAGGTCTGTGCGTAGAGTTGGCAATTTGCCCGCGCTCCCTTTTTTTGATCCAATTCTGACCGTTAGATTTAGAATATCTGTGACATCCTTAATTTTTCTTAGAGAGTTGCACAAAAATCATTGGAAAACGATCAAACTCATTCCCCATGCAATAGACATTAGATGGTTTAAAGCCTGTTTCTTTCAATGCCTTTTCAAATCGTAAATTTCGCTCTTCAGTAGTGAATCAAGTGAAGAAATTGGCCGTGGTAAATTTTAGATAAGCAATTGCCTTTCGATGGTCGTTTTTTGACGCCGGAGTGACCCAAATACCGGCGTGTTAGGCAAATGAAATAATAATTTCATTATCCCTAAAACATTTGGAATAGCTCGTTGAGCAAGAATTTGCGGAAATGGGGTAAGAGTTTCGTCATTGGCAGTTTTGGTTTTTACCCACTAGCTTGTACCTGACTTCGGTGAACTTAATCTCTTTTTTGTTGGCGGCAGCAGCGCCTTTAAATGAGGCTAATGCCTTTTAGTCTGAAGGGGAAGCAGGATTAGCCGCTGATAGCTGCCTTGTTAGTAGTATTTAAAGCTAAAAACTTACCCTAGGTCTTCTTGCGCTTTTGATCGCCCTGAACAATGATAAAACCCTCCTTCTCGTCCTTGAACCGACCGCGTTGGTAGTGAATACTGAGCTTGCCTCCTTGATTGCAAGAGCGTCCCCATCAATAGGATCCTCTGCAGCCACCTGGTAGTGAGCCCTCGTTCTCTGTGAAAGAGTGTTTAACTAAACGTTTAAGTTTAATGAAGAGGGTAATTTCTCTGACCCTCGCCTCTATATCTTCAAAGTTCATTTCCTCGTTGTTGTGGTTGAGATTGAAGGTGACAAATTTCATCAAATTGATTATTCCCGTAAGTTCTAAGA
Source organism: Tachinus rufipes (assembly GCA_963932245.1). NCBI lineage: Eukaryota > Metazoa > Arthropoda > Insecta > Coleoptera > Staphylinidae > Tachinus > Tachinus rufipes. The sequence goes on from OZ010744.1 coordinate 59,160,374, forward strand.
TGGTGGCCTCTAGTGTTCCCATGCGGTTGTTCATGGCTTCCACCATCTCACCATCTCCCGCATCTGATGGCCGAGGACAGTGGTCGTTGATTCGGTTTTCCACTTCTTTCATGGAATTTTGGCGGAGGCGCGAGGGTCATTACCGCTAGACTAGAAAGAATTTTTTTTTTTAATTTCACCTTTAAAAATTAAACTGTAAATTATAATTGCATTTCGGAGAGTAGCTAGCGTCTCAGAATTGATGCTTGCAGTACGACTGTCGTCAGTTAAATGCACTGCTGCTGCTAAGTGCTACTGCACTGCTGTCTTCCGTATTTCTTAACTGCAATCCCCAACAGGCAATTCTGCAACAGTGCGACATTGTTTGTCGCATATTGCATCATAGACAACACAATTTTGATCGCAATTACATTTCTTTACTATACAATTTACCTTCACTGTCCTGAGTTACTTGTATCTCTTCCATTCTACATTCCTATTAGTAAACGACGTACCAGGCACACTTAATTATTTAGAGAATTAACGCATTCTACTAATTATGAATTTCACAACCCCATTGGTAGAATTTGTAGATTTGCAAACTGTTTAACAAACAATTTCAATTTTTTTTGTTCTAAATCTATGTTTAAAATTCAATTGAGTCATATTGATTAAATGTTATGTATTTTATATTATATTATGTTTTTTATGTCGATCTTTTGCTCCTGTTTTTTATATTGATTATTTTATATACATATGTATTATATAGTTTATATTCATTGTATTTTTATGTAGATGTAAATGGTTTTACTTATACCGTAAAATAAAGAATTAATCAATCAAATAGCTTTTGATGTCGTCACTAATGGCACTATCACAGTAATCCCAAGTTCAATTCTAATAACATTATATTTATGTTTTTATCAACAACAAAATTAATAGAAATAACGAACATAAGTAGATATTTAAACAATACAAGTAAATATTAACTTTATTAAAAAAAAGTGTTTATTACGAAAATCATAATAAATTGTTCGTTGCTAAAGAAATATTTTCTGATACATCAATATCAATAAAAGGTTAATATTTATATTTGTTTTATTTAGTACAATACTTTTATACATATCAATCGTAAATCCCTATATACAAAAGTTGCAAGAGGTTGCATATAAAACTATCGCAATTAGAAGCACAGCATATATATTACATTTAAAAAATAAACACATAAAAATATGAACACTTGCTTAAATAATTTTTTATAAACTATGAAAATGTAAAACGTTGACAAAAATACTGAAATAGAACATTTTACAAGTGCTTACATTACACCGGTCGCCTTGATTGGTTTACATTACTTTTGTAATAAATTCTTTTAAAATGTTTTACCCAATTCAATAGGTAATCATTCTAATTTGCAGACAAAATAGTTCAATCAATATTTTGATTTTTGTCCTAGAATTGAGTTTGGGACCACTATATGATGATACACTACTGCTGCTATGCTATCGCAAGTTGAAAAATTCTTTTTTTTTTAAATTACTAAAATACGATATTTAAGAATTACTTCATATGCTACAACATAAAAATAACTATGAACGATTGAAACCAGAAAACACTAAACTTCTGTTTGTGTTGATAATTTATCTCTGAATTGTCAAGTAAATATTTGTGTCCATAGAAATAAGTAGTTTCAAATTCATACGTGGAAACAATATTCAATACAGTATATAAGTTTTATAAATAAGTTGTACAAAGTTAAAAAACTGTTTTGACCTATTAAGAAATACTAGTTTTCTAAATACTTTCAAAGCTATACCAACAACATGTCGTTCCAGAGAAGATAATGAGAGATTGTATTGTCCTAGGAGACAAATTAAAGAAGATTTAGACATTTGATTTGTTGTTTAGTAATATTTGGTACTAATAAAAAGTGGACAAAAAAATGATGTTTGATGGTTTAGTACAAAGTATGTTATTGTACAAAGCAAAAATTTGGGGATAGAAAAAGCAAAAAAAAATTAGAAACTATTCACACAAAATACTGAAGATGGGTATTAGAAGTAAACAAAAAAAAACAGCATACATTGTAATGAAAAAAGTTAAAATAAATAAATTAAGAGTAAAAGCAGGAAAACGTGCAATAAGGTATGAAAAAAAAAATTAATGTAAAATATTACAAAAGTGTCTAAAAAAAAGATAAACATTCAGAGAAAAATATTTTAACAGAAATGGATATGCTAGTGAAAAAGTAGAAAGATTGAAAATGAATAGAAGAAGTATGTAAATGAAAATTATGATGAGAAATAGATATAGAAGTGCAAAAGCAAAGAACACGGATAAATGAATCTAAGTACAATTTAAATTATGTAGATATCCTAACGGATGCACTACTAGACAAAGTACCTAGAAAAATTAAATTATTAAAAAAAAAGAATGATTGCAAGATTCAGATGTGGAAATGAGAAGAAAGTGTAGAAATTTTGGATGAACGAGAAAAAAAATGTGTGATGAAGCTAAGGAAAACATAAAACACTTGCTAAAATGCAATGAAATGACAGAAAAGCAAATGAGAAGAAATGCGGTACTAAAAAAAATGAAAAAGTAATGAAGTTGATGATAGCGGTAACCAAAAAAATGAAAGAAAATTGAAATAGAACTGACAAATAATTAATTGAAAATAATGTTTAGGGTTGTTTAGATTATATAAGTAATACATTAAGTTATATGGTAAATGTTATGTTAAGTTGTAGAACTTTCAAGGCCGAAAGGCAATAAATAAACTTTTATTATTACTGATAAAAAAATGCTATCAACTGCAAAACTATGAATAAGACTTTTGGTTATTTAAAAAAGCTCATTAATGTAAATCAAAAATAGTGTTGGCAAAAGAGCATTGATGCATAATTATCAGCTTTTTTTAAATTATATTGTAACAAAGCCAAAACAAACTAAAAACATAATATAATTATTATTTGGGGGCGTTGTCACCGTTAATGTCAATTACAGCTTTTCATTTGATTGAAAAACGGTCAATTTTACGTGCAAAAAAACACTAGTATTTTTAATCAATCTACGATTTGATATCTTCAACCAAATCGTCAAAGACTTTAAGAGATCCCGTCTCTTGTTAGCGATGAATTCAATCACACGGCGTTCAACATGTCAGCTAAATGGCAGTATAAAGATGATCCTGACGCTCATCATTGCCATTCTACTAGCAGCAGTGGCCGTTGGAGAAATTATCCTAATAAATAATTCCGCTCCGCTCCTACACACTTGATAGCTTTCTTGTAGTGCACAACCTTTGGAACACACTTAGGCTGCCACGCAAATTTTCTTTTTTTTAACGTTTTAGAGAAGCCATAACTTATCTCAAATGATCCAAATATTACTGATTTAAAATGCCAACAAATTTATAACTTTTTAGAATTCACTAACCTAGAACAAGTTAACACCCAATTTAACTTGCAATAAATATATCATTGCAGTCTAACATTTGCCAAAATTTGGGGTATATGTTAAAAATAACATGCTTAACTTTCCTAAACTATATCAATCATTATGTGACGTAGACTGGTCTTTATTAGAAGAGTATACTGACGTGAACCTACCATGTACCTACTGAATTTTATAAACTTAACACGGTTTTACATGCGCATCTTCCATATACTAAAAGCAACAAACAAGAATATCCACACTGATTTACAAAAAATATTATTATTTAATGATGATTTCAATTTGCAACATTTTCGTAAGATTAGATCATTGTTCAAACATAAAATTCAAGAAACATATAAAGAATATTTAAAAGAAGTTGAATCCAATATAATTAAAAAACCACTTCATATAATTTTTAATTTGTCATTAAAATTGTCTACATTTTCTGATATGTGAATATTATGCTGCGTGTGTCTTATGTTTAAAAAAAAAGAATACATCCAACTTTAAAAATATTAATTAACAATTGCTATACGGTAATTTCGCAAAAGTTTTTGAAGCATCTACTTACAGTATTATATACCCGCATGTTATTAGTTTCAATATGAATTTATGGCAAAAAAATCTACCGTTATAGTATACCCATAGATATAGTGTCTTTTCGACATAGGCTTAAATTACAGACAGCTGTCAAAGTTGAACTGTCAAAACAAACAATTTTAAAAAGGCGGCATATTTAAAGAGATTACATGATCCCATTCATTTAAAAAATCCCTGTACCTGGAACTCGAAGTATTATTCAAGGCTGAAAATATTGTATATTTTCACCCTTGAACAAAAAGGTGTTATAATATATTTAGGGTATAAAATACTAACATAATTGCCTCTTCAAGGCGATTGGTAATGATATAATCCGCTGAGATAAATTAAGGTCAAGTCGTAAAAACACTATATCTATAGGTATAAAACTTTAAGAATTTTAACTGTTATTATATTCTGCGTTGCTTGTGTTATATCAAAAAAAATTTGAGTTTATTTATTACACACGCAAACAATAATTATAATACTTGCAATGGCAGTAATATCTGTTTGCCGCATATACGCTTGAAAAAAAGTATGGATGGTATCAGGTACATAGGTATAAAAATTGCCTGCAGATATAAAAAATCTAAGTTATGTTAAATTTACATCTACTATTAAAGATATTCTTATAGAAAATTCTTTTTACAAAATTGACAATTTTATAATTTTTTTTTTAGATAATATTAACGTGTTTGATTAGTTTTATCATGATTGTTCATTTTTTGTTTTAATGTGTTTATATTACAGCACCACACCACATTATTCAACTATTTTGTTTTAAAATAGAGCATTAATAAACTTATCTATCTATCTATACTACCTTAGAAAATCAAGAACAAGTAAACGTAGTCTACACCGACTTTTCTATGGCATTTGATTGTATTGACCATTTAATCTTGTTACATAAACTTAAGACATTTGAGTTTAATACTACACTACACCAACTTGGCCCCCTGTTGTTTACATTATTTATTAAAGACATTACAACAAAATTATTACTTGTGAAACATTCCTTTTTGCAGCACATTTCTTCAAAATCAACTAAATAACATTTGTGCAAAGTTGTAAGCTATACTTTAAAGAAAAATTAAATAATGTATACTTATTCAATAAACAATATTACATTAGCTAGGTGCAAATTAAAGATTTAAGTGTAATACTTGATAGCAAATTATTATTTTTTAAGCATATACATGCTGTTGTATAATCTGCCAGAAAAATGTTGAGGTTTGTGCTCAGAAACTGTTAACAGTTCTCTGACTTAAATATAATTATCATCTTATATTATTCACTGTTTATTTTTTGTAGACGTAGCCAAGTGTTGGCCTCAACAAGTGGCCCTTACAAATAACTTACAAATAGCAATACCTTCCGGTTTTCTTCTCTGCGTAAACCTTGTTGTTATAATGTCCTTGTCAAACTAGTCTAGATTTGGCAGTAGTTCGAAGTGAGCTGGTTATTGCATAGCAAATTTTCACACAGAATTTGCGGCACGGATGCTGTCTCCGGCCCCTCTCTCCCTATAGCCCCTATCTTTATCTGTCTCTTTTGCCTTTATGTATTTATTGATCTAAACTGACATCCAGCTCTGCATTCTCTGCTTTGTCCAATCCGTGTGTTATTTATTCTAATTATTTGGTTTGTCCTCAGATGCGTTCTTTGTTCATTTCTTCTTCATCGTATCCTCTTTTCTTCATAAATAGTTTATCCAATTCCAATAGTTGTATTCCTTTTGGCAATCCTAAACTTGTTAGTTTTACCTCTAGTGATATTCTTGTATCTCATCTGGGATTACTTCTTCGTGTCCTCTCGTAGCCAGGTATATTCTGACCATCTCAAAAATTATTCGTCAACCTGGAGCGTATCTATCATTTGGTATCTGCCTCGTTATTTCCGTTATTCTGCTTTCCTTCGACATTTCTTTTCTACTTCTCTTTATCTCTGCAATTTCGTTTAGTATCGTAGTCTCTGTAAATGTTCTTCTGTTTTTTGGTATCCATAATTGTCCTGCCCTTCCTTATTTTTTTCTTTTTGATCTTTTTCCCTGTTTTTTTGTTTCCATTTAGCTACTCTCGTTTCTCTTCTATTTTTCCATTATTTGTTTTTTTTTTCTATATTCTTCCATTGTCAAACTTCTCATTTTTATTTCTTAGTACTCTTGTTGCAAAGTTTCTTAGCGCCGTTTCTTTTTCTTCATTCATCTTCCTCCCACGCTTCACATTCTAAAGGGTTTTTCAATAAGGGCGGGTAGATGTTGAAATGAAATAAAACAAGCAGTGTATTAACAAAATTCTTTTTTTATTTGAAAGACCCATGTATGCCATTAAGTGTGGAAAATGACATCGTTCAAATGCCCGCCTCAGCTTCTTATGGTGGCAAGGATCCGAGTGGTCCAATTTTTAATAACTCTTCCGCATAGATACGGCTGAATTTGAGCGGTGGCCTGTGTTATGTTCACCTTTAGGGCATCGGTCAATTGTGGTTTATTTGCATAGACCTGCAACTTCAAGAAACCCCACAAAGAAAAGTCTAGCGGGGTCAAATTGCATGACCATGGTACCCAATTCGCATCACCACTGCAAGAGATAACCTTACCCTCAAATCGTCCATGCAGAATGTCAATTGTGAGGTCCGCTGTGTGGCACGTGGCGCCGTCCTGCTGGAACCACATGTCGTCTACATACATATGGTTCAATTTAGGCCATAAGAAATTGGGTATCATCGTTCTGTAGCGCTCGCCGTTGACGGTGACCGCCTCACCAACGTCGTTTTTGAAAAAGTACGGACTAAGGATGCATTATCACCTGGTGAACCTCGTGTGACTTGGTGTCGTCCCATATACGGCAATTTTGTTTGTTAACATAGCCATTCATCAGTCAGCAAACAAACAGCTTCGTCTATAGTTATAAACTTTGAGCTCCTGGGTCAATTGGATCTTGTACGGGTGTAACCCTAAGTCCCGACGCAAAATTCGCCAAATTAAAATCGAGTGCCTCGGGTTCTGCTGTACACTTTCACGGACCGCGGCGATGTTCTCCGCCGATCTTGCGTTCATTGAACGTGCAGGTGTTAGCTGATTACTCAAGTACCCGTCGTCTCAAATTTGGCCACCAAACGTTGAAGAGTCAATTGTGAACCATAAAATGGGCGTAATGTGCGCAACGTTTGCACTAACAAACACTCATTTTGATAATAAAGTTTTATCATTTGAACATGCTGTTCAATCGTGTAACTTGCCATGGTGATTTGCATAAGTAACTAAATAATAAACAAAAGATTTAATAGATGTCACCAAAACATAGTTATAAACATGTTTTTAGATTAATTTTATTTAAAAAAAAACAGTAAGTTATTTGTTTTTCCTGATTCCTAATTTTGGAGTGGAGAAAAGTAAAACCCCAACCAAGCGCATGGGGATTGCACAACAGTAAAACTGCCACCATATTTTCTTTTTATTTCCTCTTTAAACTGTCAACCTTTTCGGTTTAACGTAAACACCACTTTTGACTAACTGTAGACAAAACATAAAACTTTATGTAATCGGGGCTATTCTCTATGCCTATTGCTAGAATGTAAGCAAGATATATATTGCTAGCTAACAATATGAATTGTTATGTTAACAAATCTGTGCTAACTCTATAAACGGTCAACACATCAGGAGGCGTCTCTAAATAAAATAATAATATATATATAAAAATTTATTTTGTTAAAATGTCATATTGTTAGTGATCAAGATTTGTTAAAAATACGGGTCATTTTGTTAACAACCAAGATTTGTTAAAATGACAGTTCATATTGTTAGCTAGCAATATCTTGCTTACATTCTAGCAATGTACATAGAGAATAGCCCCGAGGAGAAAGCAATCAACCGATACATTTTAAAGACGACCAAGAAAAAGCAATGAAAAAAAGCAGTAATTTTTAATCAATCAATCACTACGAACTTGAAAACCATTAAAAAAGCACCAGTAGTATCAGCGGCAATTATTACAATACTAAAAAGTATAAAGAAGAACGTAAGAGAACTGCAGAATTTAACGGACGGATCATATAAACTAAACACAGACATAAAAAATATGTATACACAAACGGAAAAACTAATAATTTATTTCCCAATAATTGAAAAAATGCCAGCCTAATTCTCATTAAGACACCAAATAAACATGAGGACCTCAGAACATCTTACAGATCAATATGCATACTAAACACAATGAAGTAACTATTCAAATTTTCAACACACATACAAAGGGTAAAAGAAATAGTCTTTCAAGAAATAAATACGCGGTCCAAGCCATACTAGACATCCAGAACGCATTTAATTCGGTACCCGATAGCACCATAACTGATTAAATGTTTAGTCTCCTAGATCTGTAATTGTACCAACACTTTGAAATGTGTTCAACGATAACATTCTTGAGCTAATCATGCCAGAAGAAACAAACTAGATAAAAAAAAAACTAGGTTGTAGGAAAATAGTCCTCGACAGTGCAATACAGGTAGAACCGTAGTCATCACAAACCAGGAAACCGTCAAATACTTGAGCATCGTCTTCGGAAGAAACCTACACATAAGCGCACATATAGTCTCAAAAAAGGGCTTAGCACAGATAATATCAAACATAGGCGAATCCAGACCATGAGGCGATGAGTGCAGTAGTCAACTCTTGGTCGTGCTTGAATCTCAATGATGCATAAATTTGACTCAACTCAAATTTGTCCATAATTATAAACATGAATAGACAGCACTGTAGTGACAAATGAGGATTATTTTAGAGACAAAAATGGGCTACTATGTAAGCTCCACTTCGCTCTAGTCATGGACGTTGGCAGAAATATAAAATAACGACATTATTGGTAAGCCTAATTTAAGTGCATCGATGGTACCAATTTAACACTTATTTTGTTTTGCAGTGAGCAATGTCTTAATGAAAAACAGCATAAAATAATCCATATAAATTACTTTCTGCCGAGTGATTCGAACTAATACGCGTTGCGCTTTATTCTGAATGATTGGATTCGCAGTGAATACGCAGTTTTCAGTTTTATAATGCAATTTTTTGATTCCAAACATTCTAAAATACGCTGTACATATATGTATTTTATTTAATATTTACTATTAAAGAAACAAAACCTAATATCTGGTCCACCACTCTCAAAAGTAATGATTACATAACACTGAATTTTGGGAAGTGACATAACAATTTACATTAAAAGTTTAAAATCAAAGAAAGAAAGATCTACGTTAAAACACCTACTTTATGGAACTGTAAAAACTGGATTAAAACTAAATTAAAAGACAATGTAAATGTGAAAAACAAATGGAAACTAAAAAGCATTTTTGTACAATTAGATTGTTGAGAAGATAAACGGAAAATTATGAAGATGATGAACAACTGAAACAAGATGTCGATAAAATAACAAATAAAATATGGAAGCAAATAAAAAAACTAAAAAAAAAAAAACAAAAAAGGGCAAGTGTGGATAGAATACAAAATGAAGCATGGATGTATAGTATAGTACAAACATGAATGGGATGATATTGCCAGACGGACATGCCGGGTTTAGAAAAGGAAGAGAGACCATGAATAACGCATACATACATCATATAATAGAAGAAAAAAAGATGAAAATGAAAGAAAGTTGTATGCGTTATTCTTAACCTAACCTAATAGCGGCATTTGACAGTGTGAATAGAAAGAAATTGTGAATGTAATTGTGAAAAAGAAGAATAAGTGAGCACCTAGTAAAAAGAATGGAAAAAGTATATGTGGAAACAGTTACACAAGTACAATTCAAATTATGTACATACCTATAGCTGGTGCACTACCAAATTACCTAGAAAGTGTAAGTTATGGAAAATAGAATGATTGCAAGACTCAGATGTGGAAAGAGAAAGTGTGCAAATTTTGGATGGGCAAAGAAAAGAAATGTATGGAGTAGCTAGGGAAAACATGCTAAAATGCTATTGCTATGAGATGAGAGAAGAGCAAATTGGAAGAAATGAGGTACTGAAAGAAGATGGAAGAAGAATGAAATGGATGATGGCGGTAACAAAAAGTAGAAAGAAAATTGAAACCAAACTGATAAATAATTAATTAAAAACAGGGTTAATAAGATTAAATATTATATTACTTGTGAATAATGCCCGTACGACACTGATCTATAATTCTTTATTGAATTATATATATAAAAATATTTAAATCTTAAAAAGTCTATAAAATGCACAAATAATCATCAATCTTATTGTAGATTGAAATTTTAAGAATATTTTTAGTTTTTCTTTAGAATTAACACAAAAAATGTACGAATTAACAGTTTTTAAAAAATAGTTAGGTTATATTATAAATGCTATTACTCACATGTTATGTGTTAATTATAAAGAAAACCTAAAAATATTCTTAAAATTTCAATCTACAATAAGATTGATGATGTTTTGTGCATTTTACAAACTTTGTAAGATTTAAATATTTTTATATATATAACTCAAGATATAATTATTGACAGTGTAATACGGGCATAAGTTATATGATAAATCTTGTTAAGTAGTAGAATTTTAAGGGCCAAAAGGCAGGAGATATAAACTTTTATTTACATAAACACTGATTATTAAATTTAACGCCATAATCGCTTAAAAATGTCTTCTTGCTTCACTTCAGTTGTAATAATATAATACGTTACCTTAAGGACTTGAAATCGTAGACTTTTTGACAAAGCTGCTTTCAGAAAACACCAATTAAAGTTTTTCAAACTTTGCGATACATGTTGCGAATTTGACAATGAACAAAAAATATTAATTTTTTTAAAATAATTTTTTGCAATTCTGAACTATAATATTGACTTTTCAGTTGCCATTTTCGATGTTATAACTACTTACTTTTTTTCACTAGTGAAAAAAAGTAAGCACTTTTTTTCACTACTAATAAAATTTAATTATTTTTTTGCAATTCTGAACTATAATATTGACTTTTCAGTTGCCATTTTCGATGTTATAACTACTTACTTTTTTTCACTAGTGAAAAAAAGTAAGCACTTTTTTTCACTACTAATAAAATTTAAAAAAAACAATAATTATCAGAAACTTGCGGATTATACTCCAAAATTGCAAAAAATAGTGTATGTTACACGTGTAAAATGCGTGTTTTTTTACTCGTCGCATTATAGATCTCGTTCTTCGAACTCGATCTATAATTTGCGACTCGTTAAAAAAACACTATCATTTTACAACTTGTAACATAAATAACTATTTCATCAATAAATGCATTTACACACACTTTAATAAAAAACATAAAAACTTGATGTGCAGGTTTGAAGCGTCAAAAACGTTAGAAAACGCGTCCGTGTAAATTTGAATAGAAATTGTCCTTAAGGGAAGAGAATAGTTGCGCTATTATAAGGGTTCACAGCATCAAACTCAGCAAGAAAACACCTGAATATAATTGAATAAAATTTTCACACATTATAAAAAAAGTCCAATCTGTGTCCTCACATTTGTAGAAATTTGATGCAATAAGTCGTATCTACGCAATTAATAAAAACAAAAAAGTTCTTTATTAATTTTTTACTCGTTAAATATAACTTCGAATCTTTAACTGTATCAATATTTTTCTAGAGAGAAAGGTTCACCAATATTCTCGTAGATGTGATTTAATATTTTTCCATAACAATACTACTAGGACGGGGCGACTAAACCCGCCAATTTTCTAGTGTTAAGATAAGGAGTTTTCCTTAGGCTGAGAAGTATTCAAAAAATTGTGTCATTTGTTTCAAGAATCTAAACCTTGCTAATTAATCTAAAAAAACGACATCTTTAAGAAGAGAGAAAAAATTGTGAATGAATATAGTAAGATTTATTGGTGAGAAAGAGAAAAACTATAAATAATAATAAAGAACTGGTATTGCTATATTTTGTAAGATTAAACAATGCAAAGCCAAAAATAGAACAGATATAAAGCAGACAAGAATAAATATTTTGTAAATTTTGTATGTAGATATAATATATCAAAATGGTATGCAAAGTACCCCAAAAAAACTTAGCTCATTTTTTAAATTTGATGACTCCAGATTAATATTAAGTATGTACAGGGAGTTTATAAATGAATGAGATTATGTAATCACTTTAAATATGCCGCTTTTTTAAAATCGTCCACTATACTAATAGTGCGTTCCGTATATCAACCGAAGTAACCTGCGGTTAGGTTACGGCTAAGATCTGTCGCTGAAAATCTTGGTTGATTTATGGAACGGCTGCGGTTATAGAAACGTCAAAATACAAAACTGAAATATTATAAGCTCAAACTTCATGAATTTATTTATTATTAGCTTTAGTGTTATATTTTTTAAATTTCAGTCCTTAATCTTAGATGATTTTATGTATTTATCTACCTGCTAATACAGTAATCCTAGTAGAGGTTGGCAGGTATAACAGGCAACTATGCACAATAATAATGTTTGCTCTGTTGCAATCATGCTTTTGCTCGTTTTAGCATTGACAGGAACATACATATACATTATAACCTATAATTAATAATTTAATAAAATACACGAGCAACATTTGAAGCTTTTGTTCACTTTTGATTGCATTTCAAATTTACCGCCATGAATAACCACGATTAATAGAAATTCACCGACGTTCGTTCATGGTGAGTGCGGTCGCAACCTTTGTAACCTTTTTCAGGTAACCGCGTTCCGTATATAAACTTGTTTCAGGATAACCGGGATTTCGGTCGCTTCGGTTGATATACGGAACGCACTATATATATATGTTTTCATATGTTTGCTTAACAGCTGTCAAAGTTGATCTGTCAAAATAAATAGTTTAGTGAACAATTTAAAAAAAAGCGGCACATTTAAAGTGATTACATAATCCCATTCATTTATAAACTCCCTGTAGAACATTAAACATATTTTTCACCTTTCTTCCTTAAAACAAATATGTAGGTAGTGAGGCATAAAATTCTTGATTATGTTGTCAAAAGACCCAAGCCTAAACATAGATGTGGAATTTTTACATCTGTTCAGTATTGAGTACACAGTGTCTAACTCCTTCCTTGTAGATGTAAGTATACACTACACATATCTTATATACATGCAACAAAAATTATTGTATCATATTCTTCTTTGTGGAAAAGTACAATAACTTAATTATGAAAGCTGTTAGATAAATATGTAAAAACAATTCTTATCTTTTATCAGAAAGCAATTATTTTTATAAAATAAGTTACTCTTTGTTGCATGCTACCTTAAATATTTTATGTTCAGTCAGTTTACAATATTGATGAGCTTTTTCATAATTTGTTTAATATGCACATCAGTATTATAAACAAAATAAAATATTTTAATTAAGTTGCACAAATCTGGAAACTCTATAATTATTCTTTTTATTATTGAAGGATTGTCCGATTGTGTAAAATAAACAGAAATATTTTTTTCTTGTAATCAATAAAGATGACAAAGTTATATTATAAAACATTGTAATGAAGATTACTACAAACCCATTAGTCATTTGAGCATAACTTTTCTACTTAAAATACAAAATAAAATGTTTGCAATGAAAATATGTTTTACGTTTTGGATAAACAAATTTCAATACCTTTTTTTGTTTGCAAATCATTTATTTGTGGCCAAAAAAAAATTGGTATTTATAAGCTTATTAATTAATTATGTAAATATCAAGGCAACATTTTGTACAAAAAGAAATAATAAAAATTATAATTAACATAATATTAAATGTTAAATTCTCATTGTTGGACAAGATGGAAATATGGTGGACCTACTTACAGCTTCTTAACAATTAAGACTGCAGATGGAGCCAAACCTAAACATATAAATTTACAACATAACATTAATGCATAGGTTTATTTACATTATTGTTACCTAAAATATCCAATGGTTTCTCAAAATCCTCATCATTGAAAACCTTCTTAGGGAAATTCGTCATTATTGAAAAAGGTGCCGGTTCATCAGAACGATTCATTTCTATAAATAGTCTTACAGCACTAAGAGGTTCCTTTGCTCCAAATGTCTGTGTTAATATTGAACCATTGGTCAATCTTACCTATTTAACATATAAAATTGCAAGTTACGTGTATTATACAAACATATTGTTGGTGGAATTATCATATACCCAGTATTAGATTAATAAGAAACCATAGAAAATAGATAAACAATTGACACAAATTCTTATAAAAATTGTTTGGTTGCGCCCAAAGAATATGATTAGAAATATAAAATAAAAATTTTGAATGAAATCAAAAAATGAAAAATTGATGTACTTGAAAAATACAAGATGGAAGCAAAATTGTATGCAAGTTTTATAATTACATTTGAAATAAGTGCAAAATTAGTGAAAAATGAAAGACAATGACCAAGTATTAATAGATGCCCTATGCTTATAATTAGCACAAATTGGCTAAGATTGACTAACCAAGTACAATTATTCTCTTATTGAAGAGGTAGACTTTGAGTTAACTCCCAGTTGAGGATAATCTCATAAATGTGTATAAACCTATACAACTATTTTTGAAATATAAACAAACATTCCTCTAACTCTCTTCTACTGTAAATAAGCATATGACCATTCACCCGTATCAGTACATTTTACAGAATGTGAACAGTGCACTTTAGACCTGGCTAGATACCTCCTCTGTATCTCAAAATTTTGATTATATTTTTGCATAATTGCTTAGAGTTTGCTGCTGCAAATTATTTCTGTGTATTACTCAGAAATAATCATCTAATTTTTAAAAATTAAAACGTTGAAAAATAATAAAATCAGAACTTCTTGTATATTATTATACTGATACATATAAAAACCATTATTGATATACTAACAAAAAGTATTGTTTGTATCTGCTAGATAAACATAAAAATGGTGTTACTAAATTGTCTTTTGTCAAATTTACTCTTTTGATTCAAAATTGCACTAGAAAATCTTTAAGAAACTTGTTTCATACAAAATAAGAAAAGTCTCAAAATATTATTTTTATTAGCGTTTAAAAGTGATTTTTTTGTAGGTAATAACCTCTTCTATTAGACATTCTGATGTATTGATATTAACATACAACCTTTGATTTTATTATTTTTTAATGATTTAGTTTGAATTCCCAAGCCACATAAAAAACAAATTGGCAGGCCAGACAAAATATTAAATATATATAAAGAAAAAAAGGCATTTTGATTGTTTTCGATATATGATCCAAATCCAGGTATGTTGGCCATGCTTCGTTTAGTCTATAAAAATGACATAGAAGATTATTTCTGTGTATAATGCAAACTATAGGGCTATTTAAGTATGCAGAAAAATTAAACTCAGTTTTTGAGCTACATACATAGCAAAAACATTTGTAATGACATCCAGTTATTAAATAAAATAAAATAAAACAAAATTTAAAATTAATAACAATAGGTCTGTTCCAACCTACGGTTTGGACAGTTTGCAAACCGTTCAAATTGTGCACACAAACAAATAATTGTCATCCATAGACAATTTTTTATACATAGTAATTTGTCTGCATAGTTTGAACGGTTTGCAAAATATCAAAATTGTAGGTTAGAACAGACCTAATATTACATAAATAAAATATAGAATTAATTTTAAATTTTGTTTTTTTAAATTTAATAACTGGATGTCATTATAAATGTTTTTGCTTGACAATGACGTATTAATATGTTGAAACTAGTAGACCGAGAGCTCGGAGCCAAAAAAACTATGAAAGTATAATCGCTAGTTTTTTAATATATCATTCTAGTAGTGGTCTAAATTAACATACTACAGTCAGCCAAGCTCTTGTTGGGACAGGTGCCATTGGTGGGTCCTCAAAGATATTGTGAATACCGAGGTAGTAAAGTAAGTTTATAAAAGCTGAAACTTTGCACGCTGATTAAATATTACGTATAATGAAAAATTATAGTAGTCAGTTAGATGTGACAGGAGTTGGTCAGTCAAGCCCTAAGTATGCATAAAAAATTAACAAATGTGACAATATATTGTAAGTGTCAGTTTTGACATTCACATAAATATTTTTTATACATAGTTGGGGCTAGACAGACCATCCATAAGCCTGACTGACTACTATAATTCTTCATTATATGTAATATTTATTAATACCCTGGTATTCATGACATCTTTGGCACCTGTCCCAACAAGAGCTTGACTGACTGTAATATGTTAATCTGGACCACTGCTAGAATAATATATTAAAAAACTAGCGTTCATACTTTCATAGTTTTTTTTGGCTTCGAGCTCTCGGTCTATAGCTAGCCGCAAGAAATAATTTTTTTAATAAAAATTAAAGAAATTAAATTTATTTCCGATATAATTAAACAATTCCAAAGTCGCAGTCTCCAGATTATTATATTGTTTCTGCTATAAAGTTTTTAAATCATAATGTATATTATTTTTGGCAATTATATAATATATTAAAGAAGTTAGATGTATTATAATACTATTGAGAATAAACAACTTGGAGCTGTTGCAATTACAGCTGTGTGACATTAGGGCCATTCACACAGACACTCCAAACACGCAGTGTTCAAAAATAGTCAACGCGCCAAACAAGTCGGCCAGCATGGAGCGTTGCGGGTTATTTAAACGATAAAAGCGTGTCGCTTGGAATTCCAACTAGAAGGAAAGTTTTTTTGGGCGCGTAGGAAGATCGAGCAACGAGCGCATTATGTTTCAGCGCATTTACACACAGTAAGCTCCAAAATTGTTAGAAAGTCTTAACTCAGACCTACTATAAACAATTTATTTACTGTGTACCATGTATAACTACTTTATATTGAAGATCAAATTGGAATAAATAATTTGATTTCATACTCATGAATAAATTAGTTCGAAATAAATTACAAAGATAAACTTTCTCAAGACAAATGTAAACAAGAATGAAAATGATTTATTTCACTATATAATAATCACCTGTATTCTGACATCGGTATAAATTTGAGCAGGCTTTGAAACAGATGCTATAGGAATGGAAGGAGCAATAACAGGTAATTTAACCTCTGGTTCAGAACCGTCACTAGAAAACTTTGCTTTCCTTGCAAGTCTATCCTGTTCAATTTGATCTTTCACACGTTGCCTTGCCATCTTTTCTTCTTCCTTTTCCCTTTTTCTTTGCTCTAAAATCTTTTTAATTTCTATGTCCTCTTGTTTTTTCTTGGCCTCAAGCATGTCTTTTCCAGATCGTATCCTATTCTTTTCACGTTCCAATGCTTCTTGTTTCTCACGCTCTTCACGCTCTAGTCTTCTTTGCTTCAGCTTGGCTTCTATTTTGGCCAATTGTTCCTTTTTCTCGTCCTCTGACAAAGCTTTTTTCTCTTCTGTAGATTCAGAGAAATTTTCGTGACCTACAAATATTTTAAAATAAATGATTATTTTTGTTAGTAATTTAAGAGAATATTAATTTATTTTGTTCCTGTATAAATAATTACTAAATAAAATACAATTTGATCTAGAATACTCACACACATAATATATTGAATTCTTACATAATTATTTTGACAAGAAACTAATAGCCAATTCAATAAAAGCTCAAATAAATTTAATTGACATTAGTCACATTTTGATATTGGATTTAAAAAATTGTTACTGATTTAAAAAAATATTAGACAGAGGAACAACTACAGTAAAGTCCGGTTATAACAAACTCAAAAAATGTACCAAAATCAGTTCGTTATATCCGAAGTTCGTTATAAACGGTAATAAAAAATATCGTAATTTGTTTTATATATTTATTATTCTATGTTAAAAGTAACGTATGAAGACCTACAATTTGTAAAAACAACTTTGAGCTTTTAAAGACAATTTTCCAATGTTAATCAAATGGATAATTTGATTTGCTTGCAGGCACGCGAAAATACTGTTACCAATGAGTTTTATTATTTCAAAATAGTTATTTATCATGAAAAGAAGACATTTAAGTAGTCCTCTAAAAAAAAAACGCGATTTGGGAAATAACGGACACCCTAACCCTAACAAAATACAATACTTCCAAGAAAATACCGCTCAAATCTATAAATCGGGGAACCCCAGAAAATAAACCTCAAAAAGTACGTTATAACAAGAAAATTGTGCCAATTTTAGATATATTTTGGTTCGGTTTATCCGAAACTTCTTTATAACCAGTAATAAATAGCGTTGAGTTTATGAGAAAATTTTCGTTGTTTTAAATTAAGTACGTTATACCCGAGAGTTCGTTATAAGCGGGTTCGTTATAACCGGACTTTACTGTATATGTAAATTTTATTTGTATTATATATTTTTAATACCCAAATAAACAAAAAGTTGAAGAATTGTTACAATACATTAGATATGTAAAATAAGGTATTACTTTTTACATTAAAAAATCAAATTTATGAAAAAAATTATCCTAAAACTAAAAACATTCATAGACGCGTTTCGAGGTTTACCTCTCATCAGTATGGCTTTATTTATTTTATGTATTACTTTTTGGTAAGCAATACTCATATTACAAAGCATACTATACTGAATAAAACAAAATGTTTTTTTATTGTATTAAAACAAGAAAGTTTTTTACTAGCTGTTAAGACTTCGTAGTAGTTTTCTATTCCCAATTTATGTAGACATCCTGAATATTGATTTTGTTTGATACGTGTACAAAAGAAGTTTGGTCATTGTTAATTAATTTTTAGTAAAAATAATAATAATAATAATAAATAATTTATTTAACCCTCTAATGCCCCAATTTTTAATCTTCATCGACATTGAATAATTTGATTACACCTGCCAGGTATGGGTACATTTTTTTTGCAAAGGAGAGTTTTGTGTGCATTCCAATATTGTTTACAGTTTTTCCAAAAATTTGTGTATTAAGAATAAAACATATTTGAACTTTGCGTTATATGTTATTAAGTCTTGAGACGGCCCTGGGCATTAGAGGGTTAATATTTTAACATAGTAACATCATAGAAATTATAAAAAATACGTAAATAA
Organism: Tachinus rufipes; assembly: GCA_963932245.1. Lineage (NCBI taxonomy): Eukaryota > Metazoa > Arthropoda > Insecta > Coleoptera > Staphylinidae > Tachinus > Tachinus rufipes. Next base: position 59,179,325 of record OZ010744.1, read on the forward strand.
ACGTAAATTCTTGTCTATAATACAATTAGAGCATTTTGTTCTCAAAGCAGTATGCTTGTAGAGAAAAAAAACTCATACTTTTTTTACTTCCCATGAAAAACTGTGTTATTTGAATGTTAAATTGACAAAAAATACTTTTAACGACCACTTCCCAAAGTAAACGAAATGAAATGAAGAGCATTATGAAAAACAGATAACAGAATAGTGCAGGAAAAAAGTATGAACTGGATAGAAAAGATATATTATGAAAGAGTAGAATTAGCAATCAATTAGGTAAGTTGTAGATGATTTGTATATTTTTAGCATTCAAAAATCGGTTTATAATTAAAAAAAGTCTTCACAAGTCAGAAGAATGTTTACAAATACAAATCTTCAAAGAAGCTATTTTGTATTGCAGCATATAGACCACAAAACATGTCACAAAAATTATATGGCCATAATTGGTTCAACAACAAAGTTATTACAATTTTAGTTAGTTCATCCTGAGCACTGTCGTAAATTCCTTTTTTCTGGTCATCTTACTGATGCAAGCATGCATTTTTCAATCCAGTTGTCTCATATTTATCCAGCGACAAAAAAAACTGTCCAATTCTCAGCTCACACATCAGTTTGAACAAAGTAAAAAAACTGTCAAAATAAATCTAGGCACTTTACGAATTCTAAAAAGTCAAGAACAACTTTTCCATATGGCAAGAATTGGTATAAATAACCATCTGATAAACACCATCATTTATATCTTACCGATTTTCCTTTCATATGCATTTTAATGTCTTTCACAGTACCAGAAAATCAACCAATAAGTCGTTAAAAAATTAAACTACCAATTATTTATTTATATGCTTTCTAACTTCTTGTTCACTAGGATATAAAATACCCTAAGATTTCATTCAACTTAGACTGCTGCACTATAAACCAAATCAATGAGGAAGTAATGGCATTTATACAAACAAACATCGCTTCATTTTTCTTCTTTATTGCGCGTTTTACAGCTATTTTACATCGCTTGACTTGTTTGATGGAGGTTGATGGAACCAACGGCTTATTAGGTGACTTCCGAATCACCCCGGTGAATAAAGAGCAAGTTATTATTTTAGTCATAATCGGGGATGGAACCCCGGACTGTTAGCGTGCTACGCTAACGCTCTATAACTGAGCTATCTCATTTTTAAATTTGATATCAAACCCATTAAAAAAAACAATAATTATACAGAGAATTTAAAAACTTAACACATAAATTAACGCATACAATAAAATTAACAACAAAAAAAAACATTTTCAAGTTATATAAAAATTAACAAGTTATGAACAGACTTCTCAAATTCACTATATTACAGACCCAGTGCTTTCTTCAAATATTGACATAGCCAACAGTTTTTGAAATTATTGTAAAATCGCAAATACATTTTCCAAACCAAATAACTCTAAAAACAACCAGTATTTCGAACAACACATTTTGTAGACAGACCCACATGATGACAAAAACGCCAGACATCAAAAATGACATTCATCTTCACATAATAAATGATTACAATTATTGCACCAAAAAAATATATTCCTAATGAGTGAGAAGCACGAGTTATTATTTTGCATTCCAAAAAATTTATTGCAACTCATCCAGGCAGTGGTCTACACCAAGAACAATATACTTAGAGGACTGCTCGATGTGAACAGTGTACCAAAACTCAGAACTATGATTGATAGAAATGTGTAGAGTTACGTCACAATGTATCAAAAGGTAAATCATAGGAATCTGACAGTCCTTGCCGTTACACTACTTCCAGTCTTAGAAAAGCTATTTGAATTTTTGATTCAAATTAAACTTCTAACCTATACTCATCAACTTCAAACATCCAAACATCCCACCTCAAGGGCAGGCACTCAGAGGTTTTGTTTATAGACATTCAGTCTGGTATCAAGGCCTCCTGTTCAAACTATCTAAATTAAACGTCCTACATTCAACATAATCAACAAATTTCTCAAAAACAGATCAAGTCAAATACATTTATGCTCAGTATACAACTTATTCTGCTCGTATATATATATAGGTCCGATTCAAAGCATTTTAACTCAAAGATATACACTACAGTATGCAGATAACAAAATTATTAATCTCGTATCACAAACCATCAGAAAATGTTCTAAACAAAAACATAAATCAAAAAGTAATCTATGCTTCCCAAATATGCAAATACTTGAGAATTAGTTTTGATACAAAATTGAATTTCAAATTTCAATACATCAAATCAAGTATAATGACCCGTTCCCAACATTTTCAATACTTAACACCAAAAACAAGGCATCAATATAAAATGCGCAAGTCATATATACAAAACCATATGTCGGCAGTGTCTTGATTGTTCATCAATACTTTTCCTAAACTACAATAATCTCACTCTCCAAAACTTCTATGTGTCTGAACGTTCTTCCTTGCAAGCAGTTACAAAACTCCGCCACCCTAACAACTCTTTACATAATCCTTCCAATGAGTTGGTGTACAAAAAAACAAAAATAGAATCTATATTAAAGAGCTCCAAACACAGCACAGCAAAAAAATCTATGTAAAAACGATAATAATAAAAAAATCCAGTCTGACTTATAATTACCAAAAATGCATTTATTATTTTTTTTTTCTCCCCACTTGCTGGTCTACACTGTCTCCTTATGGATAACTGCAGAGCTTCGTATTCCCTCTACATATAAAACCCCATCTCTGTCTCTACAACAATTAATTACTACTCTTTGAGATACTACAACAAAAGATTAACTAACAAATCATTTATATCATAAAATATGCTTATTATACACATAAAAATTGTACGCTTTTATTTTTTTTGTAAAATGATGAAAAGACGGTTGATGGCATTTTAAAATAATAATATTGTTTGTATGTATATATTCTGTACAACGTTTCTTTCTTTAAATAAAGATATATAATAATAATAAAAATAATATACAGAGTTAGTCAAAATTACCGGAACACCTAAATAATTCTCTAACCGTTAAAGTTTTCAAAAAAAGTTTCAAACAAAAGTTGTTTGGTTTTAAACAAACTAATTTATAAAAATATTTTTAATATACATATTCATTTTATTGTAGAAACTTGAAAAACTTTTTTTCAAATGGAATTCTCTGTATATTTTTACATTACCTGTCTATTTTAATTTTCAATATAAATTTTAACCATAAAAAGTATAAACACTGTAAAATTAATATTTTTCTCTAGTGGGTCATATATGCCACAGTGGCATAATATAGGTTGAGAGATGATCATAATACTCATAAGTCATCATTGGTGTTATGTTGACAAAAATCACCACACAACTCACTGGTAAGGTAAGATGAGCAAGTAAGACTGATTTGTTTATAAATTTGTTAGGATTTCCAAATCAATTGTGCTTTAAAATTACTGTAACTACATTTAATCTCCAAACGATACCCCACCACTGTCTCTCATCCAATTATCTGCTTTCTAGCATTTTTTTTATATAGTTAAATATATCATTCATTGTTTATGGCAGAACCACTAAAATGTATTATTAAGGTCTTTTTAATTAACAGATTTATGTTTTTGCAAAAATCTAATCTAAAGACAAAATTAGTGATAAAACATATAAAGAAGCAACTGCTAAATTCCCACTTCATATGCAAAAATTAAATATAAAACGACAAAGTTTACAGGCTGCGGTAAAATATATTGTATTTTTTATGTTATAAAAAATACAGTCTCACCTTACCAACTAAAGGTTAATAAAGATTTTTTCAAAAAGTCTAATTATGGGCTACATTATTAAGCAACAAAGTAGTTGTTGGTTTGCACATTGCCACAACGAGTTACTTTTTAATAATATAATACAAAATTTTTTTATTATTACATTGTTTTTATTGCAATAAAATTTAAAATTATGTTTCTTGTTGATAAATCGGTAAATGGCAAACATCAATTTTATAAGTACATCTGTTTATAAAGAGTTGTAAACAAGGTATAAACATAACTCATTTTTTTTAATTTTATATTTGCTTCATTTATTTTGTAACACTGCATAATATTATTGTCAATGTAATACAAATTTATTAATATAAATATAACAAATAAAAAGTAAAATCATTTATATTTGATTAAAAAATGAATATTATTCTCATTGATTTAAAAAATAATTAATAAATGTTAATAACATTTTTTTAAATATTTATTATATATTATAGACTATTAATAAATTCTGATTCAATTGAATTATTGATTAAGAATAAATGTATAATATATTGATAATGCGTACAATAATAATCCATGAGTCATTGTTACACAATGCTATAAAACTATTAATGAAAATAATGATAAACTCACCAGACTTTGTTGCATGAAATTCGACTTCAGTTTGGTTTTTGAAAAGCTTTCCGCAGTCATCGCATTTAATAGATTTGGCAGTCTGCGGTTCTTGTGAACTTGTAGCTGAACTAGCTTCTATAGTAGGTGCTTCTGAGCATTCGGGATTACCAACAGGTTCATGAGGTTTGTCTGCTTGAGGGGTACTGACTTCTTCTTCCTCATGAGACAATAACCACTCTGTGACTGTTTGTAAATCATTAGAACTAGTCTTAGATACTGCTAATTCACTAAAATCATTTAGGTTATATGTAAATAAATGTCAATACTCAAAGTTTTACTTACACTCTATTTCTAGGAAATCCCATTTCTACCAAACTCTCAATTATATTTGACATTGTTGATATTTATAGCAAATTATATTTATTTAAATATTATATTTTATTATAACAAAAAATACGGGAAATCCCGGCGATAAATATTTTGACAGTTTGACGGTATGGTTTGACGGTTTGATTGACCAAGATCAAGATACTTTTTAGGTTAGTCCAGATACAAACCATTTATATTTTTACCTTCATGAAATAAACAGTTTTTTAATTAATTGGCAAGCCTGAAATTAAAAACTATTTGAATTGCTATGAAATCAATTTGTTTTATATAATATTATATATTTGTATGTAAGTTGTTTTAATTACTATTTATAATTTACTGATTAAATATTTACGGTCCAAAATTAATGCATTATGTGTTATATAAATCGTATATAATTGCATTGGTTCAACAAGTCAGGATGGCCGAGTGGTCTAAGGCGCTGCGTTCAGGTCGCAGTCCACTCTGTGGGCGTGGGTTCGAATCCCACTTCTGACAATTCAGTTTTTGGTTTATTTTTATTTAAATATTTTTGTATCATATTATTATGTATGAAGTATTTATTAATAAATAATTTTATTATTTCTTTATACTCTTATTTTATTCTATTTAATTTTCCGGGCTATATTAAAAAATTCAAAATAAACTAAAAAAGTTATTAATTAATTTTATATAAAAAAAGGTATTGATATTTATATTTATGTTGTGTTGTATGTAATCAGTATAACCACTTAATTCAATAGCAAATTGATATATAAATATACCAAAAAATAGGTTACATTATAAATAAAATATTATAAAAAAATATCCACAAGAAAGGTAATTCAATTCCTCTTTTGTTGCCATTATTCTCCTTATGCCTTCATCAATGGCCCTTTAGTTGTTAGTTGTATGCACTTTCAAGCATAAGTGCACTTCACCAGTGTGTTTTCTGGGGTATCTTTCTCTCCACAGTAGGGGCATTTGTTCTGTTTGCCTTTACGTTTACCACCTTGATCTTAAAACAACAAGCATAGATTTACTAATTCATTTAAATCAAGAAGGAATTAATAATAGAAGATGTGAAAAAATCCGATCTAAGTATCCTGCACAATATGCATCATATAAAGTGTCAATTCCATCGGAATACTCTGAAAAAATTATGGAATCACAAATATGGCCTAAAAATGTGTCTATAAATTATTTTTTATTTCAACTCATTTTTCGCAAGAGAAACAAAGAAAAGCAGATACGTACGATGAAAAATTCCAAGTTATAATCTTTCATCAAAACGTCCGATTATTAGTACCTAAAATAGGAGAGTGTGAAATGTTATTAGAGTTAAGTAATGTTAAATTTAATGTTTTGTGTTTTACTGAAACATGCATGAAAAGTTGTCAATTAGATTGCAATTGGAAAATGTCGCAATGACACCACAAAAGGAGGAGGTATTGCAGTTTTTAAATAAAAACAAACATTATTTATAAAAATAGAATTGATATCACTAATTTATCACAAGATTTACATTGTGAAGTAGTGGCCATTGAGCTTGTAGATTATAATATTTTATTAATTACAATATATAGGTCTCCTCATAGAGATGATGAGACTTTTTTTACAATAAGCAAGATATTTTAATTTTATATCAGAAGAAAACAATTGTACAGGTTGTTATTAATGGGGATTTTAATATTCATTTTAATTATCAGTCAGTGCAAACACAAGTTTTTCAAGATTTAATATTCTCATTCGGTTTAAATGTAACTATAAGTGAAAACACTTGGTATAACAACTGTATCGATAACACACTAACAGATATGGAAAATACGTCATATAATAGTTATGTAGTAGAAACTCGATTATCGAATCATAGAGCTGTTATACTTGAAACAGCAAACACTATTAAATTGTCACATAAAAGTATATAATACAGACCTTTTACACAACAAGGAATCTTTTATTTGCACAATATAATGGAGTTGGTAAATTGGAGTTTTATAAAAACTAATAATAATATTGATATTATTACAGAAAATTTCTTAAAAATATTGCAAGAGTCGTGAGAACATGCATTAAAAAAAAAACTATAAAAGTTAAGTCAAATAGTTTTCAAATTAATTGGTTTAACAATAAATTAAAAAATATGCGAAATAATTTAAACTTGCTATATGATATTTATAATAAATATTCTACAGAGAAAAACAGAAAGTATTATTTTGATTACAAAAATTTAACGAAATTAATATACAAAAAATATTAAAATATGATGACATAATCACATCTTCTTTAAATAATCCAAAATTAGTTTGGGGCATAATAAATTCTAAAAGAAGAAAAAAAGACATTACATCAAAATCAGATTCCAACATAGTAGCAAATAATTTTGGGGAGTATTTTAATAATATTGCAAGAGGTATTATATCCAACATAGGTCCTACAGATTGTAGTTTTAAGAACTTTCTCAGACATCCTCAGATAAACAGTACAGCTTTTAATTTCAACAAAGTAGATATATTTATTATTTAAATTCAGCAATAGTCAAGAGCATAAAGAACCATTTGCCAAGCCCATTAACCAAGTTATTTAATTTATGCTTGGAAAAAGGAGTTTAACAGCATTAACTAGAATAGTCAATGCTTATAAAAATAGTCAATACTTAAATGTAGTTTTTTGTAACTTAAGTAAGGCTTTTGATTGAGTGCTAAGAAACTTAGCTCAAACAACTTCACTAAATACTGTAAAGCTAGCATATTATGAACTTATTCAGTCTAAACTGACTTATGCAACTAGTGCATGGAGGCATGCACCAGCAAGCAGTAGGTAGTTTAAAATTCAAAGAAGGGCAATAAGAGTCATTGCTAGACTAAATTCTAGAAAAAATTGTCGTGAAGCGTTTAAAAATTTGGAAATTTTAACTCTACCTAGTATTTATATATTAGAAATATATTATTCAAAACGTTGAACTTTATACGCAGCACAGCGATATTCATTCTTATCAGACACGACGGCAGTCTGATCTAAGAATCGACTTTATACGATTACAAAAGTCCAGACATGTATATATGTAATTACTATGCACCCAAATTTTTAAATGCTATACCAACTTGCATAAAAATCAAAACACTGCACATTCAACTCAAAATAATAAAAAATTATTTAAAACTAAATCCATGTTTTTCTTTTGAAGAATTTTTTAACTTAAATTTTTGATCTGTTGAAACTTAATTAATCTTATTATATAGCTATATAGTTTTTTGTATGTTGACATTTGTAACACATTTTGTAATTAACATGAATAAATTATTATTATTAATTTTTTTTTTTACAGATTAACTGGTTAAATAACCGAGTCTGTTAGACCAAAGCTTGTGTAAGTTACTGGTTTAAAACCTTACGGATAATTTAACACGTACCTAGAATTGCAGATTTCTGAGCTTCAGTAATGTGTATATATTTATTTAACTGAAGCTCTACTAAGTGCTGGCTAAAATGCTTTTCTACAAATCCTTTAACGCTTATTATACATAGTTTAACATGCACTTCTTTAATTTGCCATAAAGATTTAAGTTGGTAAGCAAAATCTTGATATTTATTTATTTTTTCTCGTAGGCTTTACTAGTATTTTCATCAATAGGAATAGAGATGTCAAATATATAAGTTGCTTTTTTTTCTTACTTTGGTATCAGTAACAATAGCAGTGTCCAAGTACATTTTTGTATGTTCTGATTTTTGCACCCATTTGGGAATATATTTGTAGGTTGGTATACACTTATCTACTACTTTAAAAATTTGCTAAGTCTTTGGTGTATAACTTTAACTACATTGTTGTGTCTGTTTAAATACTCGATAGGTGCAAAAACTGAACATTCAGAAGTTAAGTGTTAAGTGCGGAGCAACAACTAAATCCGTATCAGTTGTTGCTCCGCACATTCGACATAAGTCATTTGGAATATTTTTACCTATAATATTTTTTCTGTATGCCTTAGTTGGAACAACTTGATCTTGAATTGCAAATAATGTTCCTTTGGTTTCAGGGAATAGGTAACCTGTTGTTAAGTAATTACAAGATTCAATTTTATTACTTGTTACTTCATTAAGATTTTCATAAAATTGCCCATGTAATTTTTTTGGCTCCAATTGAGTTCAAGTTCAGTCGTTGTTTGTAAAATTCTAATATTAAAAATTGGATGTGTAGTTTTACACTGGGCGTTCAGTGATGATTTTAAATTAATGAAACCTCTCCCACCCCGTTTTCTAGGTATGTATATTTTATTTACAGATGATTTTGGGTGGTGTATTCTAAATTTAGTAAGTTCCGTTCGTGTTTGGCGATCTACAGCTTGTATGGCTGTAGGGGACCAAGTTAATACGCCAAATGTGTATGTAATTGTAGGCACAGCCCATGTATTAATAGCCTTAATCATATTTTTAGAGTTTAGATTAGTTTTTAAAAGTTTACGTATTTGACCAATATACGTATTTATGGCTGATTTTTTAGCTTTGTTGTTATCTAATCCTAGTGCTTGGCGAATTCCAAGATATTTGTAGGTGCCACCCAGAGCTATTGATGTAATTGTTTCTCCACTGAGCAAAGTCATACCATCTAAATCTTGCACTTTTCTTTTTTTAACGTGCAGTACTGCACATTTATTTAATCCTAGTTCCATTTTAATGTCAGTACTAAATCGGGATACTAGTTCCATTAGCCCTTTTAGTTGTTTTGGGCCATTACCATACAGTTTAAGGTCATCCATATAAAATGAATGATTTATACTGCAAACGGGTTGCTTTTGTAGTTGGTAGCCATATGAACTATTTTTTAGCATGTTGCTAAGAGGATTTAGAGCAAGACAGAACCAAAGCGGGAACTTAAGTTATCGCCTTGGAAAATGCCGCGTTTTATAGATATGAGCTTTGTAGTCGTTTTTATTGTTGTTAAATATAGCTTTGTTTTCCAGTTTTCCATTAAATGTGTAAGAAGGTTGATAAAAACTATATAAAATTGATGACAGTGTTCATCAATTTTATATAGTTTTAGGGCTCTAAGAAGCCAAGCATGAGGAATAGAGTCAAATGCTTTTTTGTAGTCTATCTACCCCATTGATAGATTACGGCATTTGACTTTTGCATGACTAGTTATAACAGAGTCCTGTATTAAAACCTCTTTGCATCTCTTACTTTGTTGTTTGCAGCCGTTTTGTTCATTAGTAATTATTTCATACTTGTTAATATGTTTGGTTATTTTTAAGGTAATAATGCTAGTAGAATCTTGTAGATTACAGGAAGGCAGGTTATTGGTCACTAATTTTTAGGGTCAATTGAGTTTTCTTCTTTAAGTAGCATGTACGTTAAACCTTCGGTCATAAAAGTGGGTATTGTCGACGGATCTTCAATAAGTTTACTGAACTGCGTAGCAAGTTTTATGTGGCAGCTAGTAAGAGTTTTCTACCAAAAGTTTTAAGTTTGTCTTGTCCAGCACTTTTCCAATCACCCATTTTTTTTGTTGTTTGTTTGATGTCTTCTGCACTAATTTTCAAATTTCATGTTTTGTATGTGCTCTGTTCTATTTTTTTCTTTTTTGATCCAGTAAGCTTTGTCGTTATATGTTTGTGATTTACCCCAAAAATTTGTCCAAAAATTTGTCCAAAAATTTGTCCAAAAATTTACTATGTGATCTACGGTAGGATTTTCTGTAGGATTATTGGTGTTATTTTCAAGTTCTTAGCATTCCAATTTTCTGTTTGAGAAAATCTAGATGTTTTTCAAGTTTTGAAGAGCAATATTGCGTACTTTTCGTTTTAGTTTTTTTGATACTGAGCTTCCATTTATATAAGCTTGCAGAATTCCCGTTTCTTGGCGTAGTTTATTGATTTTATTATTTAATCGTTTTTCCCAGGGAGGTATTGTAGTAGTATTGCAATTATAATGTTTTTTTTCAAAGTGTACTAGTTATAGTTTTGGCAACTCAGTATACTAAGTGATAGGTATAATTTATATTTCTACTATGTATAATGTGATTTTTTAGTATCTTATTCATTGTTGCTATTATTGGTCTGCTTACAGAAGTTAATTTTAGTTTAGGAATAGATGGCCTAAGACAAGGTTTTATTTTTTTGTATTCTAAGTTTATTTTGTTAAATGTTTGAATTATGTTGATTTGTATTCTTGCTTTTTTAGCTGTAAATCAACAGCTATAGTTATAGTTGGTTCATGTATTATCAAAGAAGTGTTTGTTGATGGTATATTTTTGATAGTGTGTTCAACTGTGCCAAAGACATTTTCGTGTACAATATGTGCAGCAAGAAATTCAGCAGTTGTAAGAGCTTTGCTGTTTATTATCCACCTAACCCTATCGGAGAGTCTTTGTGCTGTAATTTCATGTTGTGGATATAGTTCTTCCCATTTCTCTTTTAGTCGTGATTGGTAGCCAATTTTATTCGTTTCGTTATTTGTAACTACAAAGTATGCGCGCATTATTTCTAAATTTAGTTCTCTAGTCCAACGCATACGCCTATTAATTTGTTGTTGCCTGGTGACGAAGCGCCTTATTTGTGGGTCACCCAAGTCATTTTGGCTAATCTCATCTTCTTGAGTTTGCAAAGGTCTTGTGCTTCCTATTCGCGGAGTAGTGCCACTTGCTTCACTATTTACCGCTAAAACCTGGTTGCAGTCAGTATCAGCTTCAAGTTCCAAATCTGATACCACCCTTATTTCATTTGCTTTTTTCATTACTAATAAATTTAAGTATTTTTGGTTCCACGGAGAGTAAGCCCATATCACCTAACACCACTGCCGACTATATTAGTTGAGAAGCCGTTAAGCAAGGTGAATTTTCTCTATATTGCTACTAAAAGTTGTTAGTTAAAAAACCAACAAAATACTTCCATTAAGATGATTGTAAACAGTGGCAGTAGATTGAAATATTGATGTAAATATTCAATGAGCTCGGGTACGTGGTGGCGTTTGTAGTTTTCACCAAAAGTTACTAATTGGCCATGAGTTTACCTCCTGCTTATTATTATTATTATTATTATTATTATTATTGTTTTGCTAGGCACATTCTTTTTAGATATAACCCAAGACATCCATGGCTTGTTAAGATCTATGTGAGGTGGTAGTTCAGGTTAACATGTTCTCTGTTTACCCACGGTGTCACCAAGGGTATGAAGGTCTGTGTCTTGCACTGTCATTCTGCTTCCTATTTTTATATTGTCTCCACTCTCTTGTCTTTCCTGTGCTTCTTCGGTTGTTTCCTTTTTCTTTTAGCCCGCTCTTGGGCAAGGAGGTGTATGAGGATTGTACATGTTATTGCTTGTATAGCTTTGGACAAAACTGTTATATAGTCACTGGCTATTCTATTTGCCATTTTTCTCCTGGCCCGCTCTAGTATTATTCTGTATTTTTTTTGCAGTTTTCTATCCAGATGGGCGTACAACAGTATTGAATCCACCGTTGCACCCATTACTTTACGTTGTTGTATCCCCTTGGTTGATTTCAACTGTGAGGTCCTTTCTTCTACCCACAAGGACGACAGCTTTCGTTTTATGGGTTGCCAGTTCTAGACCCATTTTTTTGATCCACCTCCTTATCTTATAGGACGCCCACTCTGCCTCCTCTTCTATTTCCCTTATACTGTTATCCCTAACAACCATAGCTAGATCATCAGCATATGCTATTGTGGGAATTCCTTGTGTCATCTGTTCTCTTAGCAGACCATCATAATGTATATTCCACAGAGTGGGACCCAGGACAGACTCCTGAGGCACCTTGCAAGTCATTTCCAGAGTTGCTCCGGAGCTGCATTCTATGATTCTATCCTGTAGATAGTGGCATAGGATTTAGGAGGTTTGTTGAAATTTCCCTTCTCTCTAGTTTTTCCATTAGTCCCCTCCAGGGCACCGAGTTGAACGCGTTCTTTATATCTAAGGTGATTAACACCGCAAATTTGTGTGTATGGTGTTCAGCTACCTGCCTCACTGCTTCCCTAACATGTCAATGTGCATCCAGTGTAGAGTGGCTTCCTCTAATCCCGTGTTGGTTTCCACTCAGGCCTCCATTCCTGTCTAGTTCCTCTGTAAGTCTTGTGTTGAGGACGTGCTCATACAGCTGTCCCAGTGGGTTAAGTAGACATATGGGTCGATATGCCTTGTCTTCGTTCTTTTTGGTAGGTTTCTCAATTAGTACTAATTTTGCTCTTTTCCTTCATCCATAAAACTATGTAAATCATTGGATAGCCTAAAAAACTGAAGAACAGCAATTTTATTTTAATGGTATATAACATGTTAATGCGCGCAATTAATTGCTTAATTTTTTTAGGGCTTTTCATTTGCTTCTTCTATAAAAAGTGCAATAAAATGAGTTGCTTATTATAATTGTTGTAACTGCTTTTTTGGGTCAGTTTTGACGTCATAGATGGTTGTAGAATATTCTACTAGATCAGTTAAAACTATAATATGACTTCTGTTTTTTTAAGATATTACGGTTGCATGCTTTGCATTTCCTATTACTTCAGCATCATCTTGGATACATTTTAAAGTTTTGTATGCACCGGAAATATAATAAAGAATTTGAAGCTGTTATTAGACTTCCTAGCACGGTTTTTGAACGAGATAATGCGATTAAAGGGACCCTTTTCTACACGAGTTGAAATGAAGACGAAGTGAGGCGTAATCTATATCAGATTTGCAGATGATACGGCCATATCTATTTCTGCGACAAATGAAGCAGAATTAGAATATAAATTTAATCTTGCTGTAAACGAATTTACTGTATGGTGTAAAAAAAATAGTCTAATTAATCAACAAAAAACATTTTTTAATAATATATAAGTATCTTGGCACAATAATTGATACAAAGTTACAATGGCACGATCATATTCAAGTAGTGTGCAATAAATTAAACAAATCATTTTACGCACTTTTACAAATTAAAGCTTCGTTGCCAACAGAAACAGTAATGAGTTTATATTACGCCATGGTTTATTCCGCTGTTTCTTATAATATTATACTGTGGGGAGGCTCAAGTGATATAGAAAGAGTATTAATTTTGCTAAAGCGCATAATAAGGCTTATATTTTCTGTACCTAAATTAGAATCTTGTAAAATACATTTTGTCAATAATAATTTATTAACTGTACCATCAGTATATATTTACAAATGTATTTTATATGTTAATAAAAATTTATCAAATTTTGAAAGAACGTCGTCTATTCACGCATATGAAACGAGAAATAAGTATCATCTTAGAACTGCCGTCCATAAAACGTCAAAATTTGAAAAATCTCCTAAACATGCGTCTATTAAATTTTATAATAAACTACCCTCAAATATAAAAGAAATACAGTCATTTGATGTTTTTAAATCAACAATAAGAAAAAATCTTATAAAAAAATCATACTATAAAACCTGAGATTATTTATGTGATAACGAGTTTGAATATTAATTGTATTTTATATTATTGTAATATGTAACTTTTGTATGTATGTTTACTACTTTTATTTATTGTTTTATTATCTACACTATTTTTATACCTGTAATATGTAATTGACTTCATAATTCATATCCATACATGTGGCTTAAATGAAATAAAGTATTATTATTATTATATTATTATTATTATATCAAATAAGTCGCGCTCACTGTCAAAGCATGGAGTTGCCGCACGGACCAACACATACCAAAATTATTACGTGCCTAAGTTAATAATATTTGTTTTTAACACACATAAACACTTGTAATTTGTTTGTCGATAATGAATAAATGTTTGTTAGTAAAGAAATTATATTAAAGATATTTTATTTTAAAAGCAAAATTGGTGTTTAAAGTTAATTAAAGCTTGTAGCAATTAAAGTATTTATGCTTTGTCACTGACATTTATTTATTTTGTTTTGCAATACACATACAGAATATCACAAAAAGTTGGCTCAAAATTAAACGTCACATTTTTTCTTCAAAAGTATACATTTTTTTATATAAACATGAGTTCTAATGGTCTTTGTTTCTTATATGCCTGTATTTGTTTTGTTGAAAAAAATAATATTTTTTGGTATATCTTTTAAATTACTTGCTAGTCTAATTAACCTAACTTTGTAAATGGCATTTATAATAAATTAGAATAAAACCTATTATCAAATGTTATAATTAATAACTAACACATAAATAAATGGATTGACTCGGAACCAATCGACGGTTATTTAAATCTTAAATTTTATCTCCAAATATTAACGGGTATTAAGTAAAAAATATAAATAAAAATATGATAAAAAGTATAATTATGATAAATGAATAAACATGTGGTTTATGGTAATAAAGAAATATCATTTTAATAACACTAACCATTGATGACTATTTGTAGTGAAACAATATGGTACTATTTCCAGCATAAACCAGTATTCTTTTTGTTAATAATTAAGAAGGTCAAATTTGCCAAACATTAAAACCAAATGATTATCATGTTTTTAGTGCCGCAATTTATAAAATAAGACTATGTGGTGTCATTTTATTAAAGTTTTTTTAAAATTTGTATATGTGCCTTGCTGTACAGTACATAGCTTTAATAAATCCTATTGAGATGTAATTAAGTATAAACAATAGTTTTGTTGCTATAATAATAATAAAAGTCTTTTATTGTCAAAAAAGCAGAATAAATGATGATACATTGAAATCATATTATTAAACAAATAACTACAATAAGGCGCATGATCAGCTGAATAGATATAACAATATATATTCTCTGGTTTTCCTCATGGACCTTTAATAGTGCTTAAAATTAATTTAAAATATAATAAATTAAAAAAGAAAAAGAAAATATACAAATCATATGAGATATAATAATGATAAAATAATGATAATAATAAGATAACATAAGATGAAGAAAAGTTAGAGTTAAATAAAACAGAATATAATTTTTTAAAATTTTGATTTTGAAGTAACTGTTTTTTTAGTTTTACTTTAAATTGGTCATGATTTAAGAGATAACGGAAGAGTATTATAAACAGTGGCTACATTGTATTTAAACGATCGTTTAAACATTTCTGTGGAGTGTTTCTGAGGTTTAAGTTATGTGACAAACTACAAAAAGATATTTTGTTATAGAGATAGCTTGGAGCAGATGTTGAAAAATTTTTATGATACATTACAGAAGAGTGCAGATGCAATTTAGTTCTCTAAGTTTGTATCACAGGCAGCAGTTTTGTACTCGCTGTAGTCTTTTAAAGTTGTTCTCAGTAATACATCTGTGATTTGTGTGTATTACAAAAATTTAGCTTTGATAAGACTATTGACTGACATAACATGGCTTTTAATTTTTTGTTCAAAAATAACCTATTACTATAAAGCATTTTTAAATTTACAAAGGCTCGTTGGATAATATTACACTTAAATTTTTAGCAGAATCTACCACTGGTAATGATTTATCATTTACTTTTAGTTGTATGTTTTTTTGTAAAATTTTATGTCTTAGCTTTTTGGCCCAAATACTAGCATACATGATTTATTTGGGTTTATTTGCAAAGAGTGGTTTTTTAAAATATTTGTTAGCCGGTCTAAATCAATTTGCAAATAATTCATTAGAGTTCTTGCATTATCGATATTGGAAAAAGCATATATTTGAGTGTCATCGGCATATAAATGGTACTTTAAATTTAAAATAGCTTGTATTTGCAGTGATGCAGTATATATTATATAGAGCAATGGACTCAATATAGACCCTTGGGGCACACCTTGAGTTACACTTAATGCTTCAAATGTTAAGTTTTCAAGATTTACTCTTTGCTGTCTATTACTTAGATATGAAGTCATAAGTTGGACGGCTGTCGCGCTAAAATCTGTAGATTTTAAAACAGCAAATAAAAGATTGTAATCAACTGAATCAAACGCTTTTGAATAATAATCAATTAGTGCTAGTATCGTTACTTTTTTATTGTCATTAGATGTTAAAACATCGTCGACAATATCTGACAAAACAGTGGCGCAGCCATGATCGTCTAAATCCAGATTGTGTAGATGGTAAAATGTTTTCAGTATTTATATGTGATCTTATTTGTTTTTCTATTACTTTTTCTAATACTTTTAATAGAACAAGCAACAAACTGATATATTTGAGATCTTTATAACTGGTTGGATTTACTACTTTTGGCAACTGAAGTATACGTGCTTTCTTCAAACATTTAGAAAAGACTAAGAAGCAAAGACGATAGTTGGTAATATGTGTGATATAAGGAATTATAAAAACTGACAGCACATTTTAATTATGTCTATATTAAATTTATCAGCTTTGTACAATTTTGTTTTAATTTTTAGTATAATTTTAGAAATTTTCATTTTATCAGTACATATCTACAAATATAAAAAATAATACTTAAAAAGACTATATTTTTATAATCATTAAATAATTGTTGATTATTAGAAGAAATGTTTTTTAAGTTTGCAAAATGTTTATTTATCTTATCTACGTTATTTATATAATGTGAAAGGATTAAATTTAGTACGTTTGAATTTCTTCCATATTTTTGAAATCTCTATAGTTTTAATATTGTTTTGAGGTGTTGGTCGTTTAATGCTTATATAGCACAGTGATCTGCAACCGCATAACCGGTTGGACAGCCACTATCAATTACAATTGCTGATAAATTTAAAATAATAAGATCGATTAACGTTTGCGAGGTTTTTGTAATTTGTGTCGGTTTGTTGATGATTTGTTTTAAGTTTAGACTACCTATTACATCGTTAAGATCTAAGCTTTGTTTTCCTGCAACCAGCATGCTACAATTAAAATCGCTAATGCAAAAAGTTAGGTCGGAAGATGTAGTTTAGGTAGATAATATATCTTCAAATGCACTAAAAAAATCTGTAAAGTTGGTATTAGTTGGACGATAGATGGCACTTATAGATGCTGCGTAGTTGCCAAAAGATACATTAATAAAAAAACATGATTTTATATAAATAGCTACATCTCCACCTCTAAGTAGGACAATCACATCTAAAAAGTGATATCCTGGTATATGAATTAGATCGGAATATATATTATTTGTTAGCCAAGTTTCTGTAATTGCATAGACACCTGCATCTAAATTGATAATGTTGTTCTTAACTATGGCAAAGTTAGGAATAAGCAATCACACATTTACGTGGTAAACTTTAAAACTGTTCTCCATTTTTTAAGATTAATTACAATACAGTTTACTTATTATTTAAATTACATATGATTTATAATGAGATAACATATGTAATCATAACTAAAAATACAAATATAACTACGTTTTTGGCTAAGAACTAACAATCCTTTTTGTTTTAATTGTTTGTGCGCCTGATGTTGAATTATTTCTCAGCTTATGGTTTACGTCACCATTAATAATAGGAGTGAATAATATGTCAGATTTTTTTAAATTTGTTGCGGATGCTGAGTTAAGAGTTAAAGAGTTTTCTGATGTGTCTTGCAGTATTGACTCTGAATTTTCTTCAATATAACCCGTAATTTTTGGAATTCCTGGAGCACTTGATCTTTTTAGAATTTTGAAATTTTTCTTCACATAAAACATCATTTAATACATCACTTGTTTGAAGTTGATCTATTGTATACATAGTGTCCCAAATTTACTATTCATAAAATTAATGCCAGAAACTACAATCAAATTGAGTAATATTGACCTAATGAAGTAGTATATATAATGTACTACTTTATTATTTTTAAGAAATAATGACCTCTGGTTTTACTTGATTTTCAAAAACCGTGTATTTGATCAAAATTTATCAAGAGACGGAATAGTTTTCAAATTAAATTAAAAAAATTACATCTAAAGAATCTTAAAAACGATCTTTTTGAAGGTTTTTTTTAATTCAAACTTTAACAGTTTGTGTAAATAAAAAATAAATTAATGTAAACAAAAAATAGTTACAAAATATTAAAAATTAAAGTAGTTAAATCAAAAAAATCAAAAAATTTTGTAATTTACAATTTATTTTTTATCCGTATGAATAGCTGCAGAGCTTCGTATTCGGTGCACCATTTTATGTTTCCATTTATTTTATTTGTTATTAATGTTGTGTGTATTATCTATTTTATTTCTTTGTTTTAATCTTGTTAATATTTAGTGTTCTTTTTTTTTTTAAATTCTATACAGATTCTTAACATATGCCCATAAACTCGAAGAATTATAGTTTACAATCAATATTATTGATAAATGTTAAAAAAATTTAGTAAAAGTTTTATAATAAGCGAGATAATGAATTATAAAGTTTCTGAAAAATTAATATTTATTACTTGAAAAAAAATCGGTGTGCCATGCAAAAATTAAAATAATGCACGTTGAAATCCCGGCGGTTGTTGCCAAAAAAATTGAAAAAAAAAAACTAGGTGGCGCCTGTCGGTGTGTAATAAAATTAAATTATGGCGCAACATAACATGACCAATGCAGAATTTGTGGATGTGATATTGGTGTATGGAAAAGTTTATCAAAATTCAGTGACTGCAGCTCGCCTTTATTCCGAGAGATTCTCTCAAAGATATCATCCGGTTCGTGGATCGTTTGTACGTTTGGCACAGCGTGCAAGAGAAACTGGACACTTGCAGCCCAGACTTGGACAATATGGGGGACGTTCTAGACCAGAGGTGGCCAACCCAAATGATCTTGCGGGCCACTTTAAAAATGCATCATAACTCCGCGGGCCGCATGTAAAATTATTTATTATTATATTAGATTTAGATTCACTATAGACATTTTTTTTTAAGTGAAAAATTAAAACATAAAATATAATTTAATTATTCTGCAAACTCTAAGCCAAATACTCTTTGCAACATTAATAGACAAGGCTATAAAGAAAAGTTAAAAAAAAAGCAAAGACACAAGGATAGGATACAAAAAAATGAAACAAATTGGTATTCAAATCCTAATGTTTGCAGATGACATGATATTAATAGCAGACAAAAAAGAAAAACTACAAGGAAACATAAAAATATACGAAAAAGAACTAAAGAAGATAGGCATGGAAATAAACATAAGTAAAACAAAGACAATGATAGTAGCGACAAAACCTAAGAGGCATAAGATACAGTATTACAACTACCTTGGTATAATAATAGAAGAAACAAAAAATTAAGACATGGAAATAGATGCAAGAATTTAAAAAGGAAGAAGTATATTCAATGCACTCAAAAAACAATTCTTAGTTAAGAAAAAAAAAAAACAAAAATACAAAAAGTAGTAAAACCAGCCATAGTATACACGAGCAAATCTTGGACAACACCAGAAAAGATAAAAGCAAAATTAATGCAATGGAGATGAGATTTCTAATGAAAATTAAAGGAATAACAAGAAAAGATAAAGTGACGAGCTCGAAAATAAAAAGTGAACTATAAATTAAACCTATAGAAACAGTAATAGAGAAAAGGCAGCTAGGAAGGCTAGGACTTATACAGAGACTAGATAGAACCAGAATAACAAAGAAAATACATGAATTCAGAATACAGGAAAAAAACAAACAGCTGGTCCGAACAGGCCCACAAAACATTAAAAAAGAGGAATAGAGTGGAGCAAAATAGCGAAAATGACCAAAGACAAGCTTAGAAAAAAAGAATAAAAAAGTTATAAAATAATACATCCGACACCCGAAAAAGGTATTAAGGACTAAGAATGAATAATAATAGTATTCTGCGTATTCATAACTGTAAACTCATAAATAAAACAGGCAATATCTGTCATATATATATATGCGCAAGAATATTATTTTAAAATCAAACTTAATTTTTTCTCATAATTTCTACAGTTAATTTTAATTTAAATATATTTTGTAAAAGTGTTTTAAATCTCGCGGGCCGCAAAAATGTTCTAGGCGGACCGCATGCGGCCCGCGGGCCGCGGGTTGGCCACCCCTGTTCTAGACCAAGGCATATTTTTAATTTCAAAAAGGATATTGTCGATATTGCTGAAGAACGAGCTGACATCAGTACCCGAATAATTGCCGATCAAACTGGGGTATTGCAGTCAACTATATGGCGCATATTAAAGCATGAGTTACTGTATCCCTACCATGTGCAGCGTGTACATGCCCTGTTACCAACAGATTTTCCTCTTAGGGTAGTATTTGGCAAATGGCTGTTGCGTCAGCATGATGTGAACCCAAATTTTTCTACTAACATTTTAGTGACAGATGAGACAATTTTTACTTGTAGCGGTGTGCACAATTTTCACAATACGTATTATTGGGCAGTTGAAAATTCAAACATTACCCGGCGTACAAACTTTCAACACAGATGTTCGGTGAATGTATGAGCTGGAATTGTAAACAACCATCTTATTGCACCGTTTTTGTTGCCAAATCGTGTAATGGGCGCTGTTTATTTAATTTTTTTACAAGAAACCCTACCAGCACTACTGGAAATAGTTTCAATTAATGTTAGACAGCGCATATAGTATTTTCACGACGGATCTCCATCACACTTTGCAATAGATGTGCGACAACATTTGAGCAATGTGTTCCCGAGGAAATGGATTGGTCAAGGAAATCCAACTGCCTGGCCTTCTAGATTACCTGACCTAAATTTCTTAGACTTTTATGTTTGGGGGCATATAAAACATCTGGTATACGCTACCAAAATTCACAGTGATGAAGAGATGCGACATCGCATGTAGCGCAAAATGGCTTTGGCTGGCGCAGATGTGTTTGAAAAATAGAGAAAATAATTTTGAGCATTTATTATGATATTAAGTGTTCTAATAATTTTGCATTTTTGTTATTTGTTTATTATTTTGATAATTAGTTTATTAAAAGCTTTACTACATTTTTATTATTTTAATTTTGGTATGACACCGATTTTTTTTAAGTAATAAATTTTAATCTTCCAGTAACTTTATAATTCATTATCTTGCTTATTATAAAACTTTTACTACATTTTTTTAACATTTATCATTTATGCGCATAGGTTAAGAATCACCCTGTATAAGTCTTTGTTTTTTTAATACTTTCAGGCAGTTGATTGTACGTGACTAGTTCATTGCCTGGTATTGTTTGTTTTACTTTTTTGTTCTTGTTGTGTGTACATGTATATTGCTTCTTCTTCTAGTGTGTTATGTCCGTGATTTTTTTGTTGCTTTTTATTTAGAGGTTGGTTTTAATTTCTTTATTATTTTGCATTTTTCTTTTTCTTTTTCTTTTTCTTTTTCTTTTTCTTTTTCTTTTTCTTTTTCTTTTTCTTTTTCTTTTTCTTTTTCTTTTTCTTATTCTTTTTCTTTTTCTTTTTCTTTTTCTTTTTCTTTTTCTTTTTCTTTTTCTTTTTCTATTTCTTTTTCTTTTTCTTTTTCTTTTTCTTTATCTTTTTCTTTTTCCTTTCTTTTTCTTTCTCTTTTTCTTTTTCTTTTTCTTTTTCTTTTTCTTTTTCTTTTTCTTTTTCTTTTTCTTTTTCTTTATCTTTTTCTTTTCTTTTTCTTTTTTTTTTCTATTTTTATTTGTTTTGTTTTGTTAATTATTTTGTATAGTTCTTCTATTGGTGTTAGTTTAGGTGGTTTGTGTATTATTTTTAGAATTTTGTTTTGTTGTCTTTGTATTTTTTGTATGTTTGTTTTTGTTGTTTTTCCCCATACTTAAAGCGGCTTTTTTGTTATGCATTTCCTAGCTCTATACAGAAGCTGCGTTCGGCTATCCTACTCGAGTCACTCTTTTTACTCTTTTTGTTCTACGACCGTTCGGGTATTGTTTTTGGAGTGCCCGGAATCATTGTTTCGCCGATAGGCTATTACGGAGTAGAATAAAATGAACAACTCTATTTACACTACCTCGACTAGCGTGGATATAGGAGTCGGCAGCAGAAAAAGGCGCGTAGTTTAAAATCATTGCATTATAATTGACATAATATGGAGAAACAATAATTAGGCGACAATAAAAAACTCAAATAAAATTATATGGGTTTGTGTAGTTTATATATTTTAATTGTATGTACATTTTGAAGTTGTACTCATCAATACTAGACAAATCAAATAATTATTATTTTTAATATTTAGCAAAAGAAATTGGTTTTGTATTTATGGATGAAAATTTAAGAAATATATTAAACAATTCTAAAAACAACCAAGAAGAAAAACATAATTTATCTCTTTTGCTGTATTTAATATTAAGTGAAACATTTTGTAATTTGTTTGTTGGTTATTTGAGATTTGACACTGACAAACTCCTTAATGCGTTCGGCTAGTTTGACTCTAAAAACACCGTGATCACGTGACAAAAATCTACTCCAACACTACTCTTACTCCGAATTAATAGCCGAACGCAGCTACAGTTCCTATTGTTGCTGCGCTTTCTTTTAATAATTTGTTAATATGTGTATCCCAGGTGAGTTTCTCAGTTAATATTATTCCTAATAGAAATTTTACCAACAGTTTAGCGACCTATATACGTAGGTGTATTTAGACTGTCTGACGACTATTTTCACCTAGCGCACGCATAAAAAAGGGTGGTTATAGAGTAATAGATACATATATATATATATATATATATATATATATATATATATACAGGGTGTCCGGAAAATACGTGTACAACGTTTGACGACAGACTCCTGACGTCAAAATAGGTCGATCTAAGCCGACTTAGTTATATCCAAAATTGTCTCGTTTAGCCGGTAGAGGGCGTCAAAAATTTGTAAATATTAAAAAGAAATTACCTGTAACAATAATTTTTTAAGTGACCTTGTTGCTATGGCGTTTAATAATTTGACAATTATTGACAAATTGTCACCAGTCTATGAAATTTACTCAAGTATACGATCAACATTCTTGAATTACAAGTTCATTTTACCATTAAAAATGGAAAATTATACAAACTCTCAGAAAGTTGACATGCTCCTGGTATACGGGTTTTGTCAAGGAAATGGGCGTCAGAGTGTTAGGGTTTACATGGAGAGGTTTCCTAACCGTCGAATACCAAACCACCAAACATTTGCCAATATTGAGCGTCATCTTCGGGAAACGGGCAGTTTTGAGAAAAAGTTTGAAGGCAGGAGTCGTATGCAAACAACTCAAACTGTGGAAACAGAAGAGATGATTCTGGAAAGAGTTGAAGAAGAACCAAGTACCAGTACCCGTCTCTTAGAACGTGAGTTAAATGTTCCTAATACGATTGTCAATGAGGTTTTAAGAGAACAGTTGTTACATCCTTACTACATACAAAAAGTCCAGGAACTTTTACCGACTGATCCCCCCATGCGGCTTACATTTTGTCAATTTATTAGAAACAAAAGAATCCTTGTTCCAAATTTTTGTAGAAAAATTATGTTTACTGACGAGGCATGCTTTACAAGATCTGGGGTAACCAATCTGCACAACGAACATATTTATTCCGATGAAAATCCACATGCTATTAAAGTTGCACATCATCAGCATCAATTTAAAATTAATATTTGGGCAGGTATTATTGATCACTACCTTATTGGTCCCATTGTTATTCCAGACAGGTTAGATGGAAATATTTATTTAAATTTTTTGCAAGACACATTACCAATTCTTCTGGAGAATTTGCCCCTTTTACTTCGAAGGGAAATGTGGTATATGCATGATGGTGCCCCGCCCCATTTTTCCATTGCCGTTCGGCAATACTTACATCATCAATATCCCAACCGATGGATTGGAAGAGGCAATGATGCACCAGTAAAATGGCCACCACGTTCTCCTGAGTTAAATATGTGTGACTTCTTTTTGTGGGGCGCTATTAAAACAGAAGTTTACAAGACTCCGGTAAACACCCGCGATGATTTATTGCAGCGGATTTTAAATGCAGGCAACCATTTTAATAATCCCGAGACATTAGATAGGGTCCAATATCATTTTTTAAAGAGTGTTAATAAGTGTATTCAGCAAGATGGCGGTCATTTTACACATTTGCTTAAGTAATGTTTTTGTTTTACTTAGTTTCTTACAATAGTTACTTTCAACTTTGTTATACTTTTGTTTTTTTTGACGCCCTCTACCGGCTAAACGAGACAATTTTGGATATAACTAAGTCGGCTTAGATCGACTTATTTTGACGTCAGGAGTCTGTCGTCAAACGTTGTACACGTATTTTCCGGACACCCTGTATATATATATATATATATATATATATATATATATATATATAGATGTAAAACAACTAATACTCCTCCAAAATATATACACGCTGATAGTACTGGCCTCCAGAACGGAGGCAGGTACGAAAAACTGGAGGCAAATACGTTTTGGTGTGTATATCAATTTATTTCGACATAATACTTTACTAGGAGTCATTCTACAAAATTTTGTTCGGTGACCATTTCGACTCATACACATATACACTTATACATTGTAGTACATTAAAGTCAACACTACGTGGCGCTATGCTTTTATACTGATATACATATTTTGTTGCGGGCCAGTAGAATAGGCCTCCTCATAAGTTAACATTCTAATACGCCTCTTACAATTGGCAACATAGCAAATACATTTTATAAAAATAATTATATACTTTTAATATATCTAAACGGTTCACGTTGTTTATTAGTTTTGTATAGAAAATATGCAAAAATAAAACAGAAAATATTACTCAACTTTACGTCCAATGAAACAAATAAATAACATTTTTTATAATATATTATAAATGGTATGTAGAATGGATTTTAAAAATATTAAAAAATCGCAGATATAATACTATTTAATATTTCTTTAATAATAAATTTTTAAAATGTGCAATCAAAAAAAATAATTATTTTTAAATATATTTTTTTAAATAAATTAAATAACAATAATATTGTTTATATTAGTTTTAAAATTTATAAAAAAATTTAATTTTAGTCTTGTTTAGTAAACAATAATAGTGGAAGAGTGACGGATACATACCAAGCGTCGAGTGCTACGAGAAAACAGGTGTAACAATGAAACATATAATCTACAATCTATGGTGCAGTAGTAGTAGCAATTAGTGAAAAAGAAAAATTCATACATTATACAAATATATAAAAATAAAACAATATAAAATAAAAAACAAGCTAAAAAACATATAGATCAATGATTATAAAAACATAACAAAATAAATAAAATAAGAAAGTAAAAGAAGTGAATCCACAAAAAAGAAAAGAACAGAATATACACAATCACCGAACATAAAACAAACAATATAAATAATAAAACAACAAAATAAATTAAAATAATAAATAGAAATTAATAAAAATAATAACTGATAATAAAACAACAATTACCCGAATTAAAAATTAATAATAAGAAGGAATATAAAAATATACAAAACAAAATGAATGCAAAACGAGAAAGAGGATACGAGAGAGAAGAAGTCGGTATAGAAAGCCCTAAAAAAGAATTAAAAGAAAATATTAAGATTTCCAGAACAAAGGAAAATAGAGAATGAAAGGAAAACGACAGTAAACAAGGATAAAAGCCACAGAGAAGAATACAAAGAAACTACAAATACAGAAAAGAAAATGGAGGAATTAAAGAGCATGATTAAAGAATTAATGAATGAGGTGGCAAAAAACACAAGGGAATTAAAAGAAGAGATTAGAGAGATAAAGAAGGAATTAAAGGATAAAGAAATGAAATGGGAACAGGAAAAAATACAGATGATCCAAAAAATTGAAAGCTTAGAAAACAAAGCAGAAAAAGAAGAAAGACAGAAAAAAAGAAATAGTATTATAATAACAGGAATAAAAACAAATGAAAATGAAGAACAAAAGGGAGTAGAGAACTTTTTGAAAGAAAAACTTCAGATAATAGCAAAAATAGGAAAAGCCCATCTAATACATAAAGATAAACAAATAATAAGAGTTAATGTCGAAACATGGGAAACAAAGCAACAAATAATGAAAGCCAAAAGAAATCTGAAAGGGACCAGGATTTACATTGACAATGACCTTACACACGAAGAAAGATGCGTACAAAAAGAAATTAGAGACTTAGCAAAAGAAGAAAAAGCGAATGGAAAGAGGGTTAGAATAGGTTACCAAAAGTTAATAATTAACGGAGAGGAATATAGATGAAATAAAGAGTTAAAGGGTTTAGAAGAAGTGGAGATTCCAAAAAACTAACAAGAATACAGAAAAAAGAAAAAAAAAAAAGAAATGGCGAGAAAATGGTTCAAGAAATAAGATAAACAATACAGAGATCAATGCAAATAAAAGGAACATAACTAGAAAAATACAGAAAAGAAAAAAAAATTAAGGAAAAAAAAAAGGAAAAGAAAAAGAATAAGAAGAAAAATAAGGAAGAAAGAATAGGAACATGGAATATAAGAGGATACATGGAAAAAGAACAAAAAAACTATACTACGGAACGTTAAAATATTTAAAACAAAAGAAGGAACACACTATGATGAACATAATAGATATAAATGGAAAAATAATAACGGAAGAAGGCGAGATAATGGAAAGATGGAGGGAATACTTACTAACGTAACAAGAAGTAAAAGAAAACAAAACAAGAAAGGATGAAACAATGATACAGGGCAGACAAACAGAAGAAATAGATGAAAAAAAAAAAAAAGACGAAGTAATAGAAGCAATTATCAAAGTAAAGCAACGCCGGAAATAATAAAATAAGGAAGATTATTAGACTTATTAATAATAAGATATATTAAACAAATTATTAAAATGTACGCCTTACACCGAAAGGTAGAAAGGTAAATTGAATAAATAAATAAATAAATAGTAAACTTGACATCATTTGCATGTTAAATTAAAATAATTTTTTCAGTTTTACGCTAGAGAATTGCCAGGTTTAGTCGCACTGCCCTGTGGGGGTGCTACTAGTAGTATTGTTATGGAAAAATATTAAATCCTACCACATCTACAAAAATATCGGCAAACCTTTTTCTCTAGAAAAATATTGACATGTACAGCGTCGTTTTTAAATTATAATTGGTTCTTATGGGACAAAACGACAACCAACTCAATATCCAAACGATAAGATTTTAATCATCACTCTTTTATATGTTGAACTACATACAATATTCTATGTTTTTGTTTAATGATTTGAAGTTATAATTAACGAGTAAAAAATTAATAAAGAACTAATTAAAATTGCCACTTTTAAAAAATTAATTGCAAAGAAACGACTTATTGCATTAAATTTTTACAAATTTAATGACACAGAGTGGAGTTTCTTCTACAATGTGTGAAAATTTTATTTAATTATATTTATGCGTTTTCTTGCTGAGTTTGATTCTGTGAAGCTTTATAATAGCACAACTATTCTCCCCCCTTAATTAAAGTTATCATTATTTTTTTATCATTTTGAATAAATTGTTAGATCATTAATTACGAAGATAAATATAACTATCCCATATTTACATATTTAAAATTATGATACAAAAGAGGTTTTTTATTTTATCAAACTAGCTATAACAATAATATTCTATTGCAAAATAAAATTTATAGTGTCATCTTTAAGTTTAGTTTCAACTGATTAACACTTGAACACAAAAAACGCAGTAATTTTTTTTTTACAAAAGGCTGTAAAGTTTTTTTTAATATAAACCTAATAGCGTGCGGTTGAAGTACTACATTAATGTTCTAACTAATTTAATTAGGTAACTCATTAATTGCTAGTAGTGACATGTTAAAGAAGGTTGATAGCGTACGTGTTGGTATTATGTTCAAACCAAGATAAGTATTTGCTACTAGCATTCTTGTAGTCTTGTAGAACATTAGAGATGTTCAGATTTTTGTATAGAGACTTATTAGTGATAAATATTAAACTGTTTGTAATTGATATATCTTCAGCTTCAGAATGTTAGAAACTTGCTGTCCCATAGTTAAGAACAGTTGGCCCATACAGGTTTTAAAATTTATTTCAAGGTACTTTGCATTGGTAGATTGTAATAATTGTTTGCCGGAGAGTGACGGTAACATGCTGAAATTTACTTTGATTGATTTAGGATGTTTAAAAAAAAAAATCTGAAGTTTCTCAGAGACAAAACTTGGAATTTTACTGTTAGAATGACAAACGTAACTCTTAAAGGTTTTCTGTAAAAAGTAGATATAGCACCGGTCCAGGAATACCTTCTTGTGGTACCGCTGTTTTGATGAGGTGTGTGTTAATTACTTTACTTGATGTTTAACCATAAAAATGTTTTGGTTAGGTATGATTATAATACATGAAATGTGTAATGGGCAATTGCGTTTTCAATTTGCTTAAAAATCTCCGGTGTCAGATTTTTATCAAAGGCTTGGGTGTTGTCCAGAAAAACAGCCAAACAATATTTTTTTTTTTTTAAGTGTTGTTAATTTGCTTTATTACTCTGTAAACCTGCTCTGTAGTTGTGTGTTAGTTTAAAAAACCAAATTGGTGTTTTGGAATTAGATGAAATGCTTTAAATTTCAGTCTTTTCTGAAACATATTTTCAAAGATACATTTTAAATAAACTTATTAAGAAAACAGAAAAATGTTTCTGTCACAGGTTTATCAGAATGATTTGTGTCACTTTTCATTGAGATTGAAAATGTTCAGATCTAAGTAGTATAGCATTGAAAATATATGTGAGTGCTTTTTGCACATTTTTTGGAAACTAATTCTAATTGCTGTAATTTTTTTCATAGAAATATGGAGATCATAGCCATGTTTTAATCACGTGTTTGACTCACATGGTATGATGGCGTTAATAAACGGGTTGTTGTATTTAGTTTTGTTTTGTGGATTTCTAGTAGACTTCCATATTCTTCTATTTATTAGTAGTGCTTTTTTAGTTACTTTTAAATTATTTTGTAGCTTGTTTGTAGTGTTTGTGGGTTCCAAAACTGCTTAATGCTTAAATGTTGTTAAGCAAGACATTTGGGTGTATTTCTTTTTTTAATATGTTTTAAAACTGGTTCCAGTTATTTTATTGGTAGAAAAATCTGGTTTTTGTTTATGGTGTATGTGTGAGCTTAAGTAGATTAGAACAGGGAAATAGTCTGAAAAGATATTAATTTTTTTTTTACTTGCAGATAATTTAAGGGATAACTTTTGTATACAAAAAATCGAAGACATTTGTTTTTTATGTCACATGGCCAGTGTGTAGTTGCTTTGGGCTGGCCAAGTTCTAGGTCTCAGCGCTGGAAATTATGTTTGCTGCACTTTCTTGTAGACTCTGATCATGAATGCAGTCATTTTTGGTACGTTGAAGGCAGTTGAAGGCAGTTAGAACATTGAGGCATGACTTTTGTTTTGTTAACTGATTTTAATATGAATTTGTAGTGTTAAAGGTATTGCAATTCATAGATGATTAACTTGTTGTTACTTTGTGGTTTGAATGATAGAAAGAACGTTTTTTAACATTACATAAAAACTGCGTTCTTAGTTTAAATAAAAGGTGTAGTATTGCACATCACAATTTTTTGGTTCATGAACAGCTGCTTGATATTTTAGCACTTCTTTTGTCGACAATTTGGTTATTATTTATTCTTAGATTAAATTTTTGTTTATTATCCTGATTGTTGTTTAGCATATCAGTAAATTATTTAATGTTTGCTACTGCTGGAATGTATATTGGTGGAGGTTTTATGTAATTAAGTAGTTCTTTTGGTGGTGTACTCTTGTTTTTGAGTTTATTACATGTTTGTAATAATCTATTAATAGCCGTTGTTTAACATTCCACGGTTTGGTTTCTGAAGAGTTTTTACGTTTAAACGTTATTAATTAATAAATAATAACAAAATAAATTAAATAGATTAAAATAAAATAAATATCAGATTAACTGAGGCAAAGATCCATTCATGAACCAGTAACAAACAGTACAGTGTAGTATTTATTATTAGTGGTTAATTGTTTTGCAACATATATTTTTAATAATGAGAGTTAAAATACCACAGCAGTAAGTCACCGCTTAAAAAACGCTTTAATGTAGAAACAATTAATCACCGGTAGCATACTATAGTTGTTATAATGTACACCACATACAAAATTAAAATCAAAACAACTTCAAATAACTGTTCGTACCTACATTCAAAAATTTATGAAAATAACTATTTATTGTAGACTGTGTTACGGTTTCAATATTTATATAATCTTATACACACAAAAAACAACTAAACTAAACCATCTCCTGAATAAAACAAATAAAATGCCTATTATTAATAGAAATTTACAAAATACGATATATTGATAGTGGCAACATTGGCAGAGGCGTATTCGACATATTCACATATACATTTTATACAACTGGAGCCTAAAACGATGCTTTGGCATTTGGAGTTCTATTGCTATTATTAATATACCAATTTTTTTGTATATAATTAATGTTATATTTCTTTACCCCTCTTTGTGCGTCCTAATAAAGAATATTTTAAATAACTAAATGCAAAAAAATACACAGTTAAAACTATTAGATTTAGGGTGGAGGCTAGGTCGCCTTATGTGTGTACGGAGGCGAGTAAGATAGCTATGCATATATATATATCAATTTTCGCGCATTTTAATGGTTTCTTGCATTTTTAGCGAAAACTATACATTTTGGCCAAAAAATATTTCCGTTAAAAGTTGTACAGCAAAAAATTTCTAATCGATATAGCTCCTTTGAATTTTTCTATAATTTTCCGTTTTTCCGCTAGAAAACGCGGAAAGTAAAGTATATATTTCATTTTTTTGCACTTAGAGCCGAAACTATGCATTTTGGTAAAAAATTACAAGAAATCAAAGTTGTAGAGCAAAAAGTTTCTGATTGATATTGGTAATTTGGATTCCCCGATAGTGAAAGCATTTTCCGCTAAAAAATGTTGAAAAATGTCGCAAAGTGTGACTTTTTGCTGATTTTTTGAATTTTGAACTAAAACTATGAATTTTCTGGAAAAATTACTAGAGACCAAAAGTTTTAGAGCAAAAAATTTCCGACCAATATAGATTTTTTGATTTTTTCAATAATGTGGATATTCACCTGTTTGTATCATTTTATTTATTAGTGTTTTCAGTATTAGTGCTATTTCTTTTTTTATAGCTTTTATTACGTCATGGGTTATTTGATCTTCTTTTGGCGCGCTTCTTATTTTTAGTTGTTTGATTATATCTTCCATCTCTTTTTCTGCTGTTTTGTCAAACTTAGCTTCTTCTTCTATTCTTACAGTTGTTATTGTATCCTTGCCATCATTCCTCTTAATTTTGTTTGCTAAGTTTTTTCCCACTGTTGCAAAGTAGTTGTTCAGTTTGTCCGCTATGTCAATTTTATTTGTTTTTTTGTCCGTGTTTTGTTATAATTTCAGTTATTTCTTGTTTTGTTTTTTTCTTTGTTTTATTTAGCATACTAATTATTTCCGACCATTGTTTAGCTTGATTTCCATTTGCATTTTTTATTTTGTTTTTCTAGTAATTTTTTTTCTTTCTTTAATTTTATTTTTTACTTTCTTTTTCATTTCTATTAATATTTTTTTAATAACATCATTGTTTGAATTTTTGATGTATCTCTCTTATGTTTTGTTTCTATCTTTTATCATTGTTATTATTTCTATATTTATCCACTCATTGTATTTTTTTTTCTTTTTATTTTCGTTACTTTTGTATTTTGTTTTATTGTGTTTTGTAATATTGTTGTTAGTGTGCCAAAGTTGTGTACTGTTTTATCATCTATGTTTTCAAATTCTTTCTTAATTTTTTCATAGTTTATTTTCTTTTTTAGTATTTTTTCATATTTTGTTTTTTCATATATTATATTCTATTCTGTTACCGCATTATGGTCTAATAATGTTAGTTTTTAATTTTAATTTTTCTGTTGTACTCTTTTATGTTTGTTATAACGTAATCTATTATTGTGCCAGGTTTATCTGTGTTGTTTCTTATCACCCCTTCTTCGTTTATTTTATTTAATATACAATGACCATTTTCTACAATTAAGTTTCTGTAGTTGTTAGTTATATTGTTATTTTCTCTTAAATTTATGTTCATGTCGCCTATTATTATATTTTTGGTTTTAGTTTTCGTTATTTTGTCTATTACTTTTAAAAAATCATCGTTTTTTGCGGTTTGAGGTTTATATATTGCTGTTATATGTATGTTTGTTTTATTAAGTTTTATTGTAAGTATTTCAATATTTTTTTTCTGTTTTACTTTCTTATACTTTTGTTGCTATTCCGTTTTTATGTATATTGCAATGCCCTCACCTTTCACCACTCTGTTGTTAAATATTGCTGTGTAGTTTGGAATTTGAAAATATTTTTCTTCATTTGGATATAGATATGTTTCAGTTATTACAATAATATCAGGTTTGTATAGTACAGGTATTGTTAGTATTTTTTCAAATTTGTTTTGAATACTTCTTGCGTTATGTAGGTATATTTTTATGTTGTCCATTTTGGTTAAAGTTATTATTTATATATATTTTTGTTTTCTGTTTTTATTGTTCCTTGCATAATAGTTCTTTGGCATGTTCAATACCATGGATAACTATTGGCTTGTCTTTTTCTGTTTTTCTTGCAAGTATTCTTCCTTCTTTATAACACACCTATTTGTATTCGTGCTTTTTCAATTTTCTTGCTTTATAAAATATACTGTTGTTTTTGTATGTAAGCTGTTCCGTGATGTATATTTCATTTTTTTTTTCTTTTTAATCCACATTTATCACTTTTGATTAACTCAAAGAGCTTTAAAGAGCTATAACTCCAAATTTATTAAAAATAATATACTATTTTGTTAGGTCAATATTACTCAATTTGCTTGTAGTTTCTGGCATTCATTTTATGACTAGTTAATTCAGGACACCCTGCATATATCGTTTTGAATTAATAATTTATTTCGTTGCACTATTTTTGCATATAACGATTTTTCAGATTTTAGATGTTTGCGTAGAATTTGTTGTTTTTTTCTATAATCAAACAAAAAAATGTCTGAGAAAATAAACTTAAGAGTAACATTTAATAAATTAATAACTATAAACGGTCAAGTTTCTGCTACTTAAAATGTAGGTTTAGATCAAACTACGTTGCGTTACAGTGTTTTTTACACCCGCAGTTAGTCTTTGCCATGTGAGGAAACTTGCAATAGTTGCCTTTTTGATGAAGCATGATCAATTTCGTACACTTTTCTGGTCATGCAAAAGCGGCAAGGAAAATAAACTTTAGTATATTTTTTTTACTTTTGCAAAATCAAATTTTTGTTTACTTGTTAGAAGCAACACATAAGTTAGTTTTTAATTTTGTTATGTAAAACCATTTTTTGTTCTCATAAAAGTACTCCAACATTTCTTTAAATTCATTAGACAACATATTAGGAGCATAATTTAACGTGCATTTCTTGTTCTCATTATGTAAACAAAGTTTTAGGATACTGGAAACTCTTTTTACAACAGTTTTTAACAAAATAATACTAAAACGTTTTTGTTTTATTGGTTTACACACAACCTTTAGATTCTTAAAGCAATATGTTTAAATTGTTTCAAATAACTCACAAAAAACCATTTTCTATATATTGCACAAATGAATCTTTAAAAGAAAACGCGAAATGTTATGAATGGGCAAAAACGGCTTCTAATAATAAAAACTACGTCAAATTTTATAAAAGGCTTGCAAAAGGTTTTGAAACTGCCAAAAAAATGCAAAAAAGATAAGAAAAAGTATACACGCTTTGGACTATGAGAATTGTCAACCTTGGAAGAAATATTTTATTGTTTTTTTTACTTGAACTGTATTTTGCCAAAAAATTTTGATTTAAATTTAATTAAGAAATATAAAAACACAAGATCTTCCGCAAATGTTGAGTCACAGAAAAATATAAAAATATGATATAGAAAAGAATCAAATAACAACTGTTCAAAAATCATATTTACAGATAAACGCATTTTTTTTTCACAAGCGCATTAATATGTTATTTTCAAATTTATAAACTTTTTTGAAGAAAGGCCAATTTAATGGAACCGGTTAATTATTAAGTTGCCACTTTCCCACTAACTAAAACTGTACAAAAATCAAATTTTCGACCGGCGTTAATAGTCTTATTAGGCTGATACGCCAAAAATCTAAACTAACTAACTAACTCAAATTTTCAAATAAGCGCATTATTATAGTATATTCAAAGTTGTAAAATTTTACTGGTGGGGAAGACTAATCATTAATGCTCTCCTTACCTAAAGCTGTTTAAAAATCATATTTACAAGAGCACATAAATTTGATATTTTTAAATTTATACATTTTTTTGAAGAGAGGCCAATTTAATGAAGTCTGATTTCAATAGTATATAACATGTTAATGCAAGCAATTAATTGTTTAATTAAAAATAGTAGTTAGCCAAAAGTAGCGGAAACATAGTATTTTTTTTCTGAAACAATTCGCGTTATTAAGTATAATTGATTTGCAAAAAGTTTCTCTAGGTGCAATAATTGTACTCTCAAAAGCTAATTGAAAATAGATTAAAAAATAATTATCTTTAATTTTATTAATCGTTTATTATGCGTTGCATGGTAACAATACATACACCATTCTATTAAAATTTAAAGATAAATGCATTTATTATGCAGTTGGTTGTAACTGCACTTTATGCATTTTATAGATCAGTTTTGATGTCATGGATGTTAGTAGAATAACATAATTTATCAGTTAAAACTGTAGTTAGACTTTTAAAAATAAATGCAAGGGTTCTGCATTTTTCTGTTATTGCATCTTGTGCATTACTTTGAATCAGTTTTAATGTCATGCATGCATCGGAAATAACATAAAAGGAAATTTGAAGAAACCATTAGATTTCCTAGAGCGCACAGTTCAATTCTAGATAAACAAAAATCAAAATATTGACTGATCTATTTTGTCTGCAAATTCGAATGATCAAGTGTTTATTGATTTGGATAAATCATTTTAAAGACATTTATCACAAAAATAATGTATACAAATGAACGCGAATGGAGTAAAGTAAGCACTTGTAAAAAGTTCTATTTCAGTGTTTTACATTTTTAAAGTTTATAACAAATTATTTAAACAAGTTTATCTTTTCATGACAGGATATAAGACGTGTAGTAAATTTTTGAATTTAATAGAAATATGTCCTGTGCTTCTAATCTCTAATAGTTTTATGCACCTTCTAGTAACTTTTATATACAGGGTAATTTACAATTGATGTACTAAAAGTTAAGAATAATGTAAAATGTATACCTCTTGTTTAACATACTTGTACGTTGGTGCGTATGAACGATCGTGCTTAGATAAAATATCCAAAACGTCTAGTTCTTCTTTCAGAGTTTTAAGCATTGGATTAGAACACATGTTTATTTTAACTGCGTTTTAAATTTTACATTTTCTACTTGGAAAACACTCATTATAATGCAACAAAAACATATTTAAAAAAACTTTCCATTTAGAATTGACATCTAATACACTATAAACTGATGTCCAGTCTTGATTAATTATATTAAGCTTAAATTTAGCTATATTATATTCGGACAGATTTCGTGTAAATAGTATCTAATATTAGCATCTGAACTACTATTATCGGTTTTAAAAGTAATTTTTTGTCCATAATGATCAGACATGTGTCTCGATAATATTTTAACATCACAGATGTTTGATAAATTTGTTATTATATTATCTATACAGGTTTGAGAGTAATGTGTAACTCTTGTAAAAACTTTTACTAAAGGCTCAAGTCCATATGAATTTAAAAGATTAATAAAGTGTGTTTTGTCTGTTGTATTGCTCAATATATCAATGTTAAAATCACCACCTATTATAAATTTACCTGGTTCATTATTAAGTTTGTCTAGTAATTGTTAAAATATTAAACAAACTAACTGTTGCACACGCACATTCAACTTGGTTTGGTACTGTTTTATTATTCAGATCTTTTCTTACTGTAGCTTTAAATTCTTCTCTGACGTATATAGCAGAGCCACCATGTTTGTTCTTTTTCCTAAAAAATGCGATATTAATTTAAAATTATCAACTTTATATTTTACTAATTCTTTTTCGGATTGCCAGTGTTCCGAAAGTAAAATAATATTAAGATTTTCATTTTGATTAATTGTATAATTTAGTATATCGATTGATGTACTAATTGATTGCATATTTTGATGAAATATGTCCACGTAATGATCTATTTTTGTAGAGTTGGTTTTGTTCTTCGCTGTTGTTGAGTTGGGTACTTCTTTTTGTTGAGGTAGAATAAAAAATTATTGACGCAAATATTTTTAGGCCAAGTACTAGGCTCCATGATTTTTGTTGAATATTCCAATGCAACTGACACTTTAAATGATGCATAATCGGATGGATGTTTCGATTCAATTTTCTTGCAATTGCTGTTGAGTATTCTTTTAACTGTTAAGTAATTGATTACAATTTCTATGGTGGTGTCCGGATGTAAACGATAGATATAGTAGTGAGCGTATCTCGATGTTCCTTTCAGTGCAGTTTCTTGTCCTGTTCCAAAAACAACTCGCTGTCGTTGTCTTCTAACTTCAGTTCATGGTTCATTGTCAAATTGGTTTGTAACTAAAATGTTGTTTTCTGCTGGTTGGTTGAGCAGAGTGATATTTTCGCCGCTATGCGGCGCATCATTGCGCAGTCCGCTAGGCGGGTTGGTTTCTTCTTTTTGCAAATTTTCAGCATGATGTTTTTTTTTTTTGGGACGAGGATTCCCGCCATAAGAAGTAAAAATGTTTACTGTTTTTGTAAGATTATCAACTTTTGTGGTTAAGTTATTTATCAAGATATTTCCTCATTAATTAATTTATTTTGAGATTTTACCTTATTGTGAAGAGAATAGGTGCAATAACAGGAAAGTGCATAGCACTTGCAATTATCTTTAAACCGTAATATCTCAAAACAAAAAGATTTCAAAAATCTATTTAAAGTTTTAACTGGTTTATTATAGGTCTGTTCCAACATACGATTTGGACAGTTTGCAAACCGTCTAAACTGTGCACACAAACAAATATTAGTCATCCTTATGCAATCTTTTATACACAGTAATTTGTTTGTGTGCATAGTTTGAACGGTTTGCAAACTGTCCAAATCGTATGTTGGAACAGACCTTTTGTTATTCTACAACCAACTATGACGTCAAAACTTATCCAAAAAGTTCAGTTACAACAAACTGTGTATTAAGTGCATTTATCCACTTGATGCATTTCCATTGCAGATGTTATATGATGATATTGATAAAAAAATTATTATCTTTTTAATGATGTTTGAACAGTTGCCAAGCAAAACTCCAATGCATTATAAGCAAGAAATTTAACTGACCTTACTTTTTTTACTAAACAATTTATTAAAAAAAAAACAATAAAATCATACAATTATCTTTCACTTACCCAGCATGTTAAAAAACTGCCAATAAATTATTTTTTTATTAAACACTATTCTTTTTAACTTTTAACAGTAAGATTTTTTTGAATTTATAACAAAGACTTTATAAGTTTGTTTTCGATTTTTAACTAAACTGAATAATTAACGTACTTTACTAAATTTACCTATAATTAGACAAATATGTTAAAAAATCACATAAAAAATATATTACAATATAAAAAAATTTAAAGAATGTAAAAAACAACATTTGCAATGGTTGTATCAGCCATGCAGATTAAGATACTATAAAAATCGATTAAAATTTTTTGAAAAAAAAAAACGTTAAACAAAATTAACAAAGTGTATTGTTAAAAATAGAAACAAATCTATAAAAAAATCTATATCTATATATTCTAAAAAAAACTAAATGTCAAATGTTCAACCAACTTTGAATTATAACTCTAGTTAGAAGTTATCAAAAAGCAATATTTTTCTCAGACGGACGCAGGCATTTTAAGCCTAGGATGAGTGGGTGGGGTCTAATGAACCATTTGCTGTATTCATTGTTATGCTTTTATCATATTTTTTTTAATATAATTATTTTTGTCAAGGAATGCTTTAATCAAACATACTAGAAGCAATTTGTTGCCAAATTAAATAAAAAATATATATATATATATATATATAAATAAAAGCAATTTTAGATACTTACCACATCTACGTATAACTTGGGCCCTGAAAATGTAGTTTTTGCGTACATATATGTAAGAGAGGCACTGCTAAAGTTTGCGAAATTAAGTACTGCCTATATTGCCAGCGTTCTGCGATTGTCATATTCGTAAAATTTGACGTTTTTCACTTATAATTCAGTTAACAGTTCAATTTCAAACTGCTCGGTTTTGTTTTAACAAAATTTGACGAGAGAGATAATTGCGAGTGATGATTTTTTATGATTTTTGGTACGGTTTAACACCGCAGCAATGTGTGGAAAAACTTTAGTTTGTTATTTGGGGATGAAGCACCATTCAAAACTATGGTTTACAAATGGTTTGCAGAATTCAAGCGTGAAAGTCCAACGTTTGATGACGATCTTTGCAAAGGTCGTCCATGCACCATGCACCTCTGTTGTCGCGAATAATATTGATGCTGTGCGTGAAATGATTTTGTGAGATAGAGGCAGATTTAGGCATAGCAGCGAAACAAATACATACAATTTTGCACAATCATTTGCATGTCAGGAAGCTTTGCAGTTGTTGGATTCCACACAATTTGAAAAAAGAACAAAAACAAGCACGTGTCAGGTGTGCAAGGAAATGCTGAAGAAATTCAAAACGGGTTGTTCAAATTTGGTATATAACATCGTATCAGGTGACAAATCTTGGATATATTCATATGAGCCTGAAACTAAACAGCAGTCGACTGTATGGGTGTTTCAAAATGAACCTAGACCTACAATTAAAAGTGGTGCGTTCACAAAGCGTTTCGAAAAGAATGATTGCTTGTTTCTGTAGAAAAACAGGTCATGTTGCAACTGTTGCATTAGAGGATCGAAAGACAGTTAATGCTGACTGGTATACTTTAATTTGAAGAAGAACAACATAAACCGGCAAATCATTGTTCATCATGACAATGCAAGAGTTCACTCAGCACGACGAACTGAATTTTTGACTAGTTACAACCTAATTAATGACTCATTGCCTATATTTGCCTGATTTATCGCCCAATGACTTTTTTTTATTTTGACATATCAAAAATAAAATGCGTGGCAAGCGTTTTTCATTGCCTGAAGAGGCCGTTGAAGCATTTAAATCACTTGTTTTGGAAATACCTTGCTCAGAGTAGCAAAATTGTTTTAAAGATTGGTTTCATCGGATGCAAAAATGTATAGATTTTAAAGGACAATATTTTGAGAAGCAATAAAGCGATTTACATAACATAGTTTGTGTTTTGCTTTACATTTTCCGTAAACTTTCGCAGTGTTCCTTTATATAATATATACTTGATGGTTTTTGTCATTATTGTGTTTCTTTGCATTTTCAGTTTCACTTGTATATAATCTTATTATTATTATTTATCATTGCACATTCAACTGTTCTTGTTTATATGCTGTGCTCTTTGATTTTAAACATTGGCAAATGTTTTTATACTTACTATATTTACTATTGCATAATTTACATCGCAAATAAATGTTAGAATTATGGCTTTAACTAGTAGAAAAGATACAGTGCTTTTATGCAATTCAGACTTTGAAGTTACAATTTTACAACGATATAATGAAGATGCCAATAACTTTTAATTTGGTGGATGATAACTTGATAACGTATGTGATAAAGATTAGCGGATAATAGAATACTAAAAAAAACAGAAAATACATTAATATGCAAATAGATATGAATAGAACAACAATGGTCTTCCAAAGCTAAAAACTAGTTGCACGGTTTATTGCAGGCTATTTGCAGTCTTTTGTAAATAACTTGAATGGGTTTGTATACAAGTAAGCAAGACTAAAAAAAATAAAAAATGTGTTTTATAAAGAAAAGGTCAAACAATTTAAGGCTAAAAATGTATACAATTAAAAAATATTATTTTTATAAAACTAAAAACTTTAGCAGTAGAAACTACAAAAAAAGGTCATTTTTGCCCGTGGTGTAATCCAGAAAAACTAAAAAAAAACTTAAAAAAAGTTATTTGTAATAATTGTTTTTTATAATATAAAATGAAGTACAACAATTTATAAATAAATAAACACTAAAATCATTTTAGCTGCATTATTTTATAAAGAGTCTGACAGGCTCATCCTGTGTATATATGTATAAAAAATTAAGCATGCATCCTAGAATTAAACAAGTTTTTCAAGAACCAAATGGCGTCTTTTTGCTTAAATTTAATAAATAAAATTGGTGTTTTGAAAAACGATAAATTTTTCATGCAGTTAATGGGTATTACGCAGTTTTTTTCTGCATGATTTTTAATCAATTGTTTGCATTACATTGATTTACTGCGTACTGTTTGATATCAATTTCATTAAATTACCCATTAATTGTTATGCAATTTTTTGACGTAAAGCAAATTTCATCACATTTTAGAATTACATGCAAATAATCGATTTTTATGCAATTTTTGATGAATTTTGTTCAACAAATGCGAGTAAACTTTATGTTTTATTAACTATACAAAGCAAATAGAATTTTTGGAATGTTTTCAATTCAAGTCGGTATTCTGTATAATCTTTTACATATAAATTAAATGCAATAATAAGTTTTATGCATTTTTTTGCTAAATATACACTATACTGTACAATTTCAGAAAATTTTTATGCTATAAATGTATTTCTTCAGATTTTATAATATTACAATTTTGACTGTTATATTTAAATAATGCAATATTATTCTATAAAAAACTATCATAACAATATAAGTAAAATGTAAGCTACGCAATAATAATGTTTAATTTATACCCATTATAAATGCTACCAAAAATAATATACGCTTATCGAATATCATAAATCACATACGTAAGTGTGTAATAACGTTCGTTGTATATTTTTACAAATCACATAATATTACGATTATTATATGGAATTTATATTGCACTCATATGAAGTAAAACCACAAAACATATCTTTTTTTTTTTTAATGCTTAACTGACTCAGTTAAGTTAAATACCAATGCAGTATCAGACGACATATTAAATAAGAAAATAATAATATTATAATAATCACGATACATTAAAATGTTTACTATCTTCACTTATATTTTATGTTTCAATATTATTATAACAAATTGTAAAATTACAAAAGAGAAAACCGATTTGATTGCATTTATAAAACAATTCATGCTAGAACAAATAGAACCGCGTAGTTTTATTGGATATGTTTGCTGGAATAAAGGTATTTTATTTTTTGCTATTATGTTATATTGCATTTTTTTAATATGTACAGTTGTAAAAAATTAAGTTTGGGATAATTATATTTTTAAATGTAATTTAGGTTAAAAGGTAATCAAATTTTGTACGAATCCCGTGTTATGAAAATATATGTCTGACTTCACTTATTTGTCAGTAGGTAGATCAAAAGTAACAGTAGTCTGATTGTTGTCGAAAATAAAATTTATTATATAAGACAAAATTTTCCAGATGACAAGTTTAATTTAAAAAGAGAATATAATAAATAATACAAATTTGACGTTTCTAATTACTCAATTAACGATTAATAGTTATTTATGCACCAAACGCATTGCAATGAGAATATAATTCATATGTCACAAGACGTTGTATTTGTCAATCAGAATCGAGCATTTACGTAATAGTTGCTGAAAATACAGATGTTGTGTTTTTATGAAAATATAGCTTGCTCTAGCTTAGTATGTCATAATCGGACGCTTGGTGGAGAAACAGTAAATACTTCAATACAGGTAATTATTTAAACGTGAGTTTTTTGTGTTTACAAATTCCTGTGTTTTTACAAACATTTATAGCGTTTTTCACTGGTATTATATCGGCTTGTGCTGGTACCGAGCAAGCTCGAACTAGCATTCGCACGGTTCTCCATTTTTGGGCCGCACTTGCTCGGAGTAGTGGAACAAGTGAAATAGCGTTTTGTGGTGTTTTGCTATGAAAAAGCCCGCGATAAATTCTCATTTAAGTGTTTTTACAGAATG
Organism: Tachinus rufipes; assembly: GCA_963932245.1. Lineage (NCBI taxonomy): Eukaryota > Metazoa > Arthropoda > Insecta > Coleoptera > Staphylinidae > Tachinus > Tachinus rufipes. The sequence goes on from OZ010744.1 coordinate 59,221,829, forward strand.
TATCAAAATAATCAAATGTCAATGTCAATATAGGTTATGTCAAGTTGCACCATAGTATGATCACGGTTCTAAAAATTTGAGCTCTCAGGGAGTTAGAGCACGAATTTCGCATCAGTGGAAAACGACTCGCTCGAGCTTAAAATCGTCGGTGCTACTCAGTGGAACACGCAAGGCTCGAGCTAACTCGCACCAGCTCTGCTCCGAACGACGAGTGGAGAACGCTATTAGAAATGCTGTGTTTATGAGTGGAACGTGTTGTGTTTATACGTCATACAAATTCTAGTTAACGCTAGAGAATTGCCGGGTTTAGTCGCCCCGTCCTGTTGTGGTGCCACTAGTATTATTGTTATAGAAAAATATTAAATTCTATCACATTTTTCAGAATATCGGTGAACCTTTCTCTCTAGAAAAATATTGACACGTACAGCGCCGTTTTTAAATTAAAATTGGTTGTTATACGACAAAACGTCAACCAACTCAATATCCAAACGATAAGATTTTAGTCATCACTTATTTGAACCCTTTGTTTTGAAGATATAGGGTGAACAAAATTTGCAACAACTACAACATTTTATTATTAAAAAGTACATGTAAAATTGTTAAATCTACAATAAATCTCATTAAGTGCCAAACTCTTTTAAACACCAGGGTTGTTTCTAATTGAGTTACACTCAGCAATTATCCAATTTTGCAAGTTGTCCAAATTTTCCACTGGAGTAGCGTAAACTAATCCCTTTAGATAGTCCCATAAGAAATAATCCAGGGGGCTTAAGTCTGGAAATCAAGTTGGTCATCCGTGTGGCCCACTTTGACCAATCCAGCAATCTTTGTATGTTGCTGTTAAATAATCATGAGCAACCAAACTGAAATGTGGTGGTGCACCATCGTGCATAAACCACATTGCAATTTGTGTTGCCAATGGTACATCATTTAGAAACTGAGATAGCATGTGTTCCAAAAAAAAAATGTAATACGCCTTGCAGGTACGTCTTCCTAGTAGAAATGCTGATCCAATTAGACAGTCGCCCACAATTCCAACTCAAACATTCAAGGAGAACTGATGTTAAAAACAATTTTTACATACCTGATGCGGACTTTTATCTGCCCATACATGGTTGTTATGAAATTCCTTATTGCATTTCTTAAAAAACTGGCTTCATCGGTGAAAAGAATATGTGTCAGAAATTGAGGGAGTAGAGCTAATGTTTGCAAAAACCATTGACATAACGCAATACGTGAAAGAAAATCAACAGGTAGTAGTGCCTAAACACGCTGAATGTGATAGATACAACAAATTGCCTTTAAGATGAGGGTACCAAAACCTGGCAAGCGCTTGTGAGACGACCGCCTAAAAAGAGAACAAACGAACGATGGGACGGTTCTTGAAAAGACAGAAGTGGTTGCATGATCCGATGTTACATTTGGATGCGTCTTTCGTAGTGTTTGTTTCGTTTCTGTTACTATTACTTAATTTAACATTATTATTTACGTATGCAATAAAAATTATTATTAATTTTAATAAAGAATAAGTATGTATAACGCATATAATACATATATATATATATATTTATTAGATATTCTGTCCAATTTTCTATGGATATTGAACGGTAAGATAGCTTAGTTATAGAGCGTTAGCGTAGCACGCCAACAGTCCAAGGTTTGATCCCAAAATATGACAAAAATAATAAGTTGTTTTTTATCTACCGAGGTGATTCAAAAGTTACCTAATAAGCCGTTGGTTCTATCAACTCTCTTTGTCGTAAGACTTATGGAGCGATATAAAATAGTTGTAAAACACGTAATAAATAAAATATTGCTAGATATTAATTTTGTTATCTTTTAACAAAAACGACAATTTTTTGTAGAAAATTTTGTTGGTTTTTTTTTTCAACTAAACAAAATCAAAAATCATTATTAAAAATTAATTTTTATAACTTTTTTTATTTAGAAAGTTTTATTATTTTAAATTTATTTTGCAAATTATATTCTTTTTTAGAGGGCTGCAATGGGTTTTGGCGTCCTTGCTTGCTTTTAAAGTAAAGTAACACAAAAATCTTTAGCTGGAAGTATATACCTTACTTACTTTTAGCTATGTGCATAGAGAAATAGCCCTGTATAATATTATAGTCAATAATAATATTATACAGGACTATTTCTATAATATGACTACAACAATGCTATGCCCATGCAAACACGAAAACTCGCCCTCAATATATTCACACGTAGTCGTCTTCTATAGGATTCGCTGAAATTTGTCGAAGTGCGAGCAACGCGTTGAACTAAATTTTGACGGGTGCATCCAATTATTATTAATATTTAATTTCGCAAATAACTTTAATCGTTATCAACATATAGATTTGAGTTTTGGAATTGATACTCAAGTAATTGTTTTCTAGAGCATAAAATCAAAATAAATTTTTATAGTAAATTTATTCATTTAGAAAAGTTATTAAAATTTTAAATATTTTTTTTTTAAGAAATAATATATTCATGCTTTTTATTTCTACATATAATTTTTTTTTTTAATTTTTTTTTTTTAAGAAAATTGCGAATTATGAACTAGTGTAAAAATTCCTTGCTCTTAAATGTTTTCTAAACTGTCCAATGACTTACAATCAAAGTATTGACAATTTTTTGCGTAGAACTATTTAGATCTTTTTCTATCATGTCCAGCACATTCTGTTTTAATTGTACCGTTCTTACTGTCTCTCCGTTTCGTTTCAATGTGCCTGCTTCACAAAGACATCGATGAATGTTTTCAAAGGTTTTTTGGTCGAGGATATTACGAGCAGGAAACCGTTCAATGTACAATCGTCTAGCTTGTAATAAATTGCCATCAGCAAATCCATATATGAAATGCATGTCAATCATCTCGACGTTCGTATAGTGATTCATGGTAGAGGAATTTACTAACTATTAAAGACAAGTCAAACAGCCAAACGTCACTCAATCTAAACAACTGTGACCGATACATGATGATCAATGACGAGACGTATTCAAATGAAATCCACTTGTACATTAGTAAATAAAACAGCCGTTCCAAGTTATGATTAACAATTTTTTCTACTTTTTTTTTTTTAACTTATGTAAGTAAGAATTTTATTATTAATATTATTACATATATACATTAAACTAAAAATTAATTATAAAACTATCTCTAGCAACAAATTAAAATTAAGATAAAATGAATATGTATTTTTAATGTATAAAATAAAATAAAAAATGGTTTTGTCCCTCTCTCATCGTCCTGAGGTTTGTGGGTATTCATTCCCGTCTCAGGCTATCGGTATTGAGGGCTTGTTTGAGTTGTTTTCTTTATTTATTTAATTTATATTTTGTCGTGTATTAGCATGTGTTTTATTTTTAGTTTAAATGGTATGTAGTTAAGACTTTTTATAAATGTTGGCAGATTATTGTATTGCTTTGTAGTTTCTGTTGTTAGTGTCTGTCTGCATTTAACAGTTGTATATTTTGTAGTCCTTATGTGCGATTTTCTTCTTGTTTGGTGGTTGTGTATTTCTTTGTTTGACTGTGTTTTTATATAGGTTTTTATCATTTTGTGATTTATTTTATATAGCAATAGTATATTGTTCAAGTCTATCATCTTATTTATATTTAATTCTTCCTTGTATAGTTCAGTTGAAGATGTTTTTCTGTCCAGTGTGTATAAAATTTTGATGAATTTATTTTGTTGTCTTTGTAGTTTGTTTATGTTTTTTTGGTTGTGTTTCCCCAGATATGGTTTAGGTACTTGTTATGTGATGCAAATATTGCATGATAAACTGATTTTTTTGAGTAGGTAATTTCATATTTTTGTTACAGCCGCTATTGTTGAAGAATTTTTTTTCACAAGTTTGTTTATGTGGGCATCCCATTTCAGGTTTTCTTGAATAGTCAAACCCAGGTAATTCACTTCTTTTATTTGTCTTATAGTTTTGCCATTTATTATTATTGTTATAGGGGTTTCCTGTTTGTTTCGTTGATAGTAAGTAGGTTGTTGTAATACCATGTTTCTAAGGTTTTAACGTCTTCTTTAATGATCTTTTCTAATTCTATATTTTCTTTTCCCGAATATAATAATAATAATAATAATAATAATAATAATAATAATAATAATCTTTATTACCCAACGGAAGAACCAATACAGGATAACATAAAATAAACTAAAGTAGCATAACTAAAAAATAACAAAATATTTAAATTCATACATATAATTTAAATTTAAAAAAAAAAAAAATAAGTAAATTTATATATACATACAACAGTGAAACATAACTAAACTATTAGAAATACAAAGAAATTAAACAATGTAATCAAAAATACAATAAAATAAACAACAAAAAACAAATTATGGTCGTATACCAGCTACAATAACAAAATCAAAAACAGTACACAATCACTAAACACTCGTAAAAACATCATGAAATAATTTATTAGCATTTCGACTCATGTGCATGACCGGTGACTTAAGTAATATGTTTGTATTAGAAGTAGATATAAAGAAGGTGTCCGTATAACGAGACGACAAACGAGGAACATTAAAACGAAAACATGATAATAAATCTGGAGAATCAATTAAGTTATTAACCAATTTATAGGCAAATAAAGCGCTGCAGTTTTCTCTACGCTCAGATAGTGATGAAAAATTATGTATAATTAGCAGGCTATAATAGTCGTAGGATCTGTCTGGATACGTACCATCTAATTTAAATGATAAAAATTTTAGAAACCGTTTTTGGACGCGTTCAACTCTTAATGAAACATTTATGTAATATGGGTACCATATTACAGAAGCATATTCTAACTTACTACGAACAAGAGCAAAATACAACGTTTTTAACAAATTAAGATCGATGAAATATTTCGATGTGCGCATGAGAAAGCCTAATAACTTAAAAGCAGCAGCAGATAAACTATTAATATGGTTTGTAAAAGAAAGCTGAGAATCAAACAGAACTCCAGGATCTTTAACTTCAGATTTACGATTTATCAAAGTTTCATTTATATAATAGTTGTGAATCAACGGAAAATGTTTACGGGTGAACGTGACAATATTACATTTATTTACGTTTAAACTTAATTTATTTAAGCCACACCACCGAACAATTGCATCAACATTATGTTGCAGTATAGAACAATCAACAGGTGTACGGATTGTAAAATATAATTTAATGTCATCCGCATAAGCTAAGACAGGACACGAGATAGACGTTATTAAATCATTAATAAACAGATTAAAAAATAACGGACCTAAATTTGAACCTTGAGGAACACCAGAGCTTGATATAAATTCCTTAGATTTAAAACGATTGTAGTTGACATAATTAACTCTATTATCAAGGTAAGACGATACAAACTTTAACATGTTATTAGTGAAGCCAAATGAACTTAGTTTATGAAGTAATATGTGATGATCAATTGAATCAAAAGCACGCGAAAAATCAGTGTAAATGACATCGGTTTGGTTTCGATTATCTAAAGATTCGCTTAAATGCTGCGTAATGATAGCTAAATTTGTGGTTGTTGATCGACCTGACAAAAAACCATGTTGATTGGGAGAAATATAGACATGCGTATGGTTATAAATTATAAAATAAATTGTTTGTTCAAAGACTTTAGCAAAATTTGATAAGATTGAGATAGGTCGATAATTCTGCAAATCGGACGAGTCACCTTTTTTAAAAACCGGGCAGATTGCCGCACGTTTCCACACCTCAGGAAAAGTGGAAGTATGAACTGATAAGTTATAAATGCTTGTCAATGGTTTTGAGAACACATATTTGCAGTCTTTAAGTAAAAAACTAGGAATGCGATCGTCACCAGAAATTGCAGAATTTTTTAAACGGTTAACACTACTAACAACATCCAAGTCAGTAATAGTAGGCATGAAAAGCAATTCACGGTTATTACATGATTCGTTTATTGTTGTCGGATTTTTGGGCAAGTACACGCTAGAGAAAATGTCTGCAAACGCGTTAACTATTTCTTGCGGTGAAGAATAGCTAATATTGTCCCAATGTAGCTGACCAGGAATTCTGGTAGTACATTTCCTTTGTCGAACAAAATTCCATAGATCTTTAGGATTTTTTTTAAGGTTAGCTTCTATATTATTCATATATGCTTTATAAGCCTCAGAAATTTGATGTTTTGTTAAGGATCTCATTCTTTTAAAATCAATATAAAAGCACTGCAATGCCGTTGATTTCCACTTGCGGTGATAATAGAGTTTTATTTTAATATTACGTTTTATTTCAGTAGTAAACCATGGAGGAGATTGATTCAAATTACGTTTACAATATGTCGGCACCGATTTATCAAAAATAGCATAAATATGTTTGTAAAATAAAGTACATGCTTCATTTACATCACTACAGTGATCTAAGTATGACCAATCAGCATACATTAAATCATTATATAAAGAAAGGTAGTTGGCTTTACGGAAATTGTAACGTACATTAGAGTTACTAGGAAATGCAGGTTCTTTATTAATCGTCTTTACTTTAAAAAATATAGATAATGCAGGATGATGTTTATCTTCTGGGACAAATGGAAAAAAATCACGTTCAACAATGTTATAAGAGTCAAAATTTCTGAGGACTAAGTCAAGTAATCTATTGTTGGAGTTTCTAATAGTATTGCATTGTTTTAGTTTTAGTAGATTAATAAAGTTAGAAATAGCAATAACTTTAGAACTATTAAGCATGGACCCAAATTCTTCACTAAACGAGGGTATATTAAAGTCACCAACAATTAACACAGGTTTATCTAGAATTACTAACTCTATTGTTTCAAGAAACAAATCAAACATATCATTTGATACATCACCTGGTATATAAACAACAAGTGAATAAAATCTAAATGAGTTAAGGGTGCATTCGCACAAACAATATATAATGCATGTGTCATCAGCATACATATAGAGTGTTCCATGTAATGTAAGTTCTAAAATATCATTCGTGTATAGTATATATAGTGTCGATGGCAATATTCCTCCTTGTGGTATGCCGTAATCAGCCTGTAGTGGTTTGCTTTCTGTAGAGTTTACTTTTGTTTTTTGTGGTCTGTTTTTAAGGTATGTGTCTATTAGATTTAGTTCTTTACCCTTTATTCCAATTGCTTCCAGTTTTTTAATAAGTTTTGTTTTGGATATGGTATCAAATGCTTTTTTCATGTCGATGTACATTGCTACTACAGTTTCTTTTTGGTCCACTTTACGCTTTATATGGTCTATGAGACCATATGCAGCTGTTTGTGTTCCAGAATTTTGTTGAAACGCATACTGTTGTTTGAATATTATGTTGTTATTGTTTATGTGTTCAGTTAGTCTGGTATGAATCACTTTTTCTAGTATTTTATTTAGTGTTGATAGTAGTGATATAGGTCGATAATTTTCTGGTTTTGTTTCATCTTCTTTTTTATGTATAGGCACTATTATTGTTTGTTTCATGTAGCATGGGTAGATACATGTTTCGATAACTTTATTTATTATGTTCACCAATATTGGTGTTTTTGTTTTGTTTTATTATGTTGTTTGTAATTTTATCAAAACCTGGTGTTTTGTTGTCTTTCAATTTTATGATTATTTTATTTATTTCTTCTTGCGATGTGCAATCAAAGTGTATGTTGTTTATTTTTCTTTTTATTGTTGTAGTTTTTGATTCTTCATTTGTTCTTGAGAGTTGTTTTTCTGCTAGTTTTTTTCCAATATTTGTAAAATATTCATTTATTTCATTTGCTATTTCCATTGGTATTTTAGTTGTTGTTCCATTTTCTTTTAATATTTGTTCAATGTTTATTTGTTTAGAAATCTTTTTGTTAAGCTGTTTGTTTATTAATTCTCATAGTTTTGTGGGGTTATCTTTGTTTGATTGAAACTTGTTTTTATAATACAGTATTTTGGTATTCTTTATGTTGTATAACGTTTTCTTTTTTTGTTTGCAGTATTCGTTTTTTATTGTTTCATTGTTTGGGTTTCTAAGGTGTTTTTTGTGAAGTTTGTTTTTTTTTTTTTAATGTTGTCTAGGACTTCTGTATTGATCCATGGGCTATGTTCTGTTCTTTTAAACCTCTTTGTAGTTTGGTTACTTTCTATAATTTGTTGTAGTTTTTTTGACAGGTTTTCAAAGCTATCTATTTCTTTTGTGTTCATGTTGTTAATTTCTTTAGTTATTTTGTTGTGATCTGTGAAAATATGTTCAAAATACTCATATTTTTGTTTATTAGTTTTTTGCTTTGTTTTTATTTTGGTTATTAATTTGCAGTGATCAGATATATTTGATGGAATTATTGTTAGATCTTCTACTTCTTGTTTATTATTTGTTATAACATGGTCTAGTATAGAGTTTTTTCCATTTGGGTTAGGGTTTTTTCTTGTGTAGTATTGTATTGATGTTTTGTTTAATATTTTGTAACCATGTTCTAATAATATGTTTTTATATTCTCGTGTCTCGTTATCGTTTTCTGCTATATTGACGATTAAATTGCCTATTATTATTTGTGGTTTCTTCCTGTTGATGATATTGTTTTTTAGTGTCGTTTTAAGATCTCTGAAGTTTATTTGTGGAGGTTTGTAGATTAGGGTAATTGCTGTATTTTCTTCTTTTAGTTGTATTGTTAATATTTGTATATCTTTTATTGTTTTATTTGTTATTAAGTTATATTCCGTATCTTTTTTAATATACAGCGCAATTCCAGCTCCTTTGGTGCTTCTTGAATTATATTCTGCATTGTAATTATCTAGTCTATAAAAGTCTTGGTTATATGGTTTTAGCCAGGTTTCTGTTATTGCAATTATAGTGGGTTTATTATATATTGTAGGAATGAGTTCTATTTCTTCATATTTGTTTTTTATACTTCTGGCATTATGTAAATATAATGAATACATTTTGAATTGTTTTATATGTTTTTTTTTTCTTTTAATTTAGGTTTTCTATTTTAGCTTTTCTATGTCAGAAACGTTTTTAATTTTAATTTTTGTGCTTGTATCGGTTTTTCTTATGTATATGTTCCCATCTCTGGTCCATCAATATTTGTATTGAGACTCTTTTTTTTGTTCTCTTGCTTTAAAGAACAGCATGTTTGTATACTTGATAAACTTATTAAGTTTTGTACTTGATATACTCTATGTTTTTATTTACATTAATGAATTTAACAATTATCAAATATGGTTGTTCCAAATTTTGTTTACCATTTATCTTTAAAACAAAAAGGTTTTTCAGAAATCATCATAGGAGAATATATTCTTAGAATAAGTTAAGGAATAACTCCTTGAATTTTTTTTGCATGTTTACCTAACAGCCTATATATACTGTGCAGCTAAATTTTTATCCAATATTACAAACAACCCTATAAAAATCTGCAGAACCGATAATGTATCAACTAAAGATAAAAACCGGCTTAAAAAATTAGAATTGAAACTAGTATACAAAATACTAGAAAAATCATAAGACAACTAACAAAATACACACAAGGGCATGTTTCAAACAAATTTATCAATAAATTATCAGATTTATTTAGAAAAGCTAAATCTACTAAACCGATAAGAAGTAAAAAACAGAGAGATAAGGAAGGTAGTTTTAGAATTGCTTAAACAAAATTTAACAGTTTATAGTAACTGTCTAAGACGATATAATTTATCATATAACTGAAAAATACATAACATCAATTTTAGAAAAACAAAAAGCAATTTTACAGAAAACTAGGAAGAAGATGTAACAAATTATCTACTAAGAAATATGGGGCAAAAATTAACAACATAAAAAAAATTAATTGGATATCCAAAGAACGAGAAAACCATGCAACAATAACTTAAATGACACATAGTAACAAAACTACAGAACACGACATCAAAAATAAAATAAACAAAACTTCTAGCTGAAAAGCGCCTGATCTGGACATGATACAAAACTACTGGTTAAAAATATTTACAGCTATCCACAAACACGTTTATTCATAAACATACTAACAGACACAGGATGTGAAATATTAGCTGCTACAAAATACACAGAAAGGCATAATAAAGTAGCTACATTGTTACATCAAAAATTATTTGAAAACAATAACTTCTTTGATAACAAAAACAAAATACTATTCTATAACTACATTCCTAAAGCTATTATAGAGAACAACAAAAGATACTATGAGACGTAAGTATTCAAACGGACAAAACAATAACACATAATTGGCTTGATATTGTATAGACAAATAAAACAACAAAACTAACATATCTTATAGACATTGCAATTTCTACAAAAAAAATTAAACAAAAAGAAAGACAAAATTTAATAGACATTATTTTATTAGACTGAAAATTTCATTCTTTACACGTTGCAAAAAAAACCCATTTGAAAAAGGAGTTAAATTGCGTGAGCAACCCTTTTATAGGTATTAGGTTGACGGCAGTAATATAGTTGAAATTTATAATATTGAGGACATGTATTTGATCGCCAGACTTTCAATTTTCAAGTGATTTAATGGTATTGCAAAAAAGGTAGAAATTTCTTTCAGACTCTGTTATATTTGTAATTATTGTTAATATTGAATGTTGTTATGTAGTTCCCTGTGGAACTTCTTTTTATCAAAAAAATGTATCAGTTGGACTACTGGTAAAATATCTGCGGATTTAAATATTTTGTAGCTATATATCTGGATTTATTAATTTGTCCAGATATGTACAATCTGCTCTTAGTTAAAACGCTTTATTTCTTCTTTTAGTAGATAATTTATCAATTTCCGTAGTTTTAATTTCAGGATGTTTAGTCAACATAAATGTTTCAATAGTTTCTACTGATACCAAGTTTGCACATTTTCCAATGTATATCTAGGCATATTTGTTATTAATAATTCATTATTTATATCTATTTGATTGTCTACTTCTTTAGACATTGCAATTTGGTTGCCAGTTGTGATGCTGAACTTTTATTGATGATATTTGGTTTTTTTGGTTGAAGCAACCCGATGAAGCTACAACTACTTTGCACTACTAAGTAACTTATGTTTATGTCAAACGTCTTAATATTTCTATGTTACCATCTGTAGTATCTACTGAGTTTAAATCTCGGGTATGGCATCGACGTTTGTTCTGTTTTGAGATTTTGTAAAAATTTATATCTAACACGTAGTTGTGACTTAATAAGTATAATGTTAGCTGTAAAAAAAATGTGTAATATCTGTAAACAAAGATCGTAAGACAACAACTGTCTAATATAATATCAACATGGCCAGTATAAGTTAAAATCTAAAGTATCAGTTGTAATAAGTATTAAACTAAAAACAAATCTATAAATAAATCTTCTTCAATTTGTCTGGGGTGTTGCAATATTTTATTTTTTTTTCTAAAACACGTTTGTTTATTATGTTTTTGTACAATTTTGTTTTGCATATATAAAACTTACATGTATGCGTCTTGGTATAGAATACTATTTCTGACTATAGGAAGCAGCATCAAAAACTACACTATTGCTTCTAAATTCAAAAATAAGCTTGTTGAAAACCAGGTTGGTAACGCAAATAAAATATAATATGTTGATTTTACTATAAATATTTGTTTCAACACAATTTTATTGATACATTTTCAACATAATCAAAAACTTTGATAATCATTTTAGATGTTTCAATTAAAGTATTAAAAGAATTGAACAAACTAGGCTTCTACACAACCATAAACCAAAAATATTTTCAAAATGTAAACGTTAGTCCACAATTTAAAAAAAATTACTTTGTCGATGCAAAGTGTAATGGATCTAGTCAATTTCTTAAATATGCAGATGCTAATAAATTATTTAATGCACCAAACGTTTGGATAATTTTCCAAAATACATCCAAAGTTGTTGATAAATATTTCTGGCCAATCAATAGTAGAGTTTACATTGTTGATTCTCAATATAATTACAAGTCTATTCAATCAGCATACACTATCACCAGAAATGATAGTTACATATATCAAAATGTTGGATTATGGATGAATGGAAAGTTTGAATACATTAATGAAATATCGGATACAAAAAATAGAAGCAATTTAAGAGGAGTGTTGTTGAATATAAGCGCAGTAGCAATTTACAAAGACAGCTTAAATAACGAGTTCAATTTCTTGTAAGTATACCAATTATTGTTATTAATAAATTAGTGTCCACCAAAATAATAAAAAATAAATTGTATATTATCTTGTTTGTATATAATTCTTATTGCAGAAATACACATTTAGATGGCCCATATAAATTTAATTATGTATCGACTTGGACTATGCTGGATGCTTTCAACGTTACACGATCACTTAAGTATCATGACATTTGGGGCATGCTAGATCCAAAAACAAAAATGTACAATGGAAAATATAGAGATTTTCAATTGGGAATTGCTGAAATTGCAGGTAATATTTGAATAGAATAATAATTGAATAAAATTTGTAGATAGACGTAGTAAAATATAATAAATTACAATTTCAAAAAAATAAGAAGCAATCTAGATAAGATATATTTAAGCATCAAATTAAGAATTTTAAATTTAATTGTACAGTTAGAAAATGGCTATAACATGAGAATGTTGAGTAATTTAGTTTTGTCAAACAAAATGCAAGTTTGAATTAATTCAGCTTACGATTAAGACCAATTTATATAAACAAAAAACTATAGATAAACTATTATTTTATTAAATTTATTGTTTTAAAAATTATGTTTGAGTATTTTTATTACACATTTCAGCATCTCCAGCTTTTTTAGTTAAAGACAGATTTGTATTTTTGGATTACTTTTACAAATCACCTACCCCAGGAGCTGTTTTATTTTTGGCACCACCTTTGTCAAAAATTAAAAACATCTATATTTTACCATTTGAAATCAAACTGTGGCTTGTTACATTTATAACTATATTATCAATGATTAGTATCTTATATGCTATAACCAAATTTGAATGGAATGATCCAGTTTTTAAAGTAAACGTTGAATCCAGTAATATGAAACCAGGAGTTTTGCATTGTGCCCAAACTGGAATAAGTTGTTTATGTCAACAAGGAGTAGAAGCTGAACCTAAAAGTGTAGCGGGAAAAATAACAATATACGTGATGTTGTTGTCATTATTGTTTATATATACCGCTTACTCCGCTAAAATTCTCTCTTTATTGCAATCTACAAGCAACTCGCTAAGAACACTTGAAGATTTAAATAATGCTAAAATGGAAATAGGTGCTGAAGACATAACTTACAATAGAATTTTTCTTAGGGTAATAGAATTTATTTTTACATTTATTACTTTTTGTATTGTGTAATAACATATCTAACCAAATAAATCAATATTTTTTTTAGAAACAATCTAGCCCCGAACAAAAAATAACGTACCAGAGAAATTTTGTAGATAAAAACGGCAATGACAAGAATTTTTTTTCAGTTAAAGAAGGCATACAAAAAATGCGTTACGAATTTTTTGGATTTCACATTGAAAAAAGCGTTCTATTTAAACATGTCCTTGACTCATTTTATGAAAATGAAATTTGTAGATTAAAAGAAGTCAGATATTGGTCAATAATTGAACCATATGTGCCGATAAAAAAAAACTCAGTATATAAAGAGTTATTTAGAGTGGGGTAAGTAATATTTAAATGCTTTGCGATAGCAGTCTATACAAAAATAATTAAAATTATTCAATGTTGTGCACACTGCTATATTATGGAACATAAATATAATAAAAAAATATTTATCGAATGTGCTATAATTGATTTATAATTATTATTTTATAAAATTAATATATTTTATTTTAGGTATTCTAAACTACTAGATTGTGGTATAAAACATAGAATTCAAACAAGGATGTTTACCAAGAAGCCTCAATGCGAAGCTCAAGATGGAACATTTGTTGTTATATCTATCAAAGATTCTTATTTTAGTTTTGTTATTCTGGCCGTAGGAATTAGCATTTCTTTAATCTTGTTGATTACAGAAATCATATACAATCGTTATGTTTTTCATAATACCAATATGTTAAGTTTTAGGGTTTATTAATATCAAACAATAATTTAAATAAATTAGTGCACGTAAATACACAAACAGTGTGCTACTGTGTAGTAAAAAGCACATAAAGGACAAGTAATTGTATACAAGAAAATATAACTTTGCACACTTATGCAACTAGAATTAATCATTAAGAATAGATGTTTAAATTGTAAATTGTAGAATAAACTAAAAAAAAACTTAATTTATTTTCAGATAAAAATTCAAAACTTCACTCACAAGTTAAAGTAATTAATATTATATATAAACTAAAACTGATATTGTGTAAAAAATAGGGTACGATACTTATTCAGTAAATACAAAAGATCTAACAAAAGTAGCACCATACGCCAAAAATATAAACTAACAAAAGTAGCACCGGTAGGGGGGACTCTGGTGAAGGCACCCTGTCCTAAATATACGACTCAACATTATTTTTGGACAATAATGATACGATTAAATTGGCGTTACCAGGTTTCGCCAGTTCCAATAACCATTTTAATCAAGCAAACGATTGTGGCTTAAAAGTTAATTTCTCTAATATTTGTAGTTTAAAAAAAAAATATAGTAAAAAACTCTGTTTACAGCCCATATCTTTTTTTTTTATCCAAATTGTTTTAATCTAGTAGATTCTAAATATTATCTTAAACATTCATTTGCCAACAGGAAGTTTGTGTCTACATCCACAAACAACAAGCATATTTTAAACAGTACAAAACTCAGGGCACTGGATATAATAGCATATTTCTTAAACACAGACTTTTTGACAAGACTATTTTTATATGCCGTTCTCTAAATAAAGCAAATTCAATCTTTTTTAATAACATTTTTGAAAGTTTTGATAAGTTTCTTCAAGGTATTTAAAGAAAAACTAAAATAATTTAGTCAGAAGGTTTTAATGTAAATAATACTGAATGATTAAATTATTCAACTTTTAGTACACTAAACGGTCAACAAGCTATCATTTTTGCTGCTTGTCATAATATTACTCAACTTATTCAGCACATATTTTTCTCGTAGAAGAATAAATAAGCATCTATTAAAAATAATGAAAAAAGTATACCTGAAAACAGTTAACAGTGTCTGTATGAATGGCAAAATGAGTGATAAGTTTTGGACTACAAAATGTGCGAGACAGATATGCCCACTCAACCCGGTGCAGAGGGGTGAGGTGGTGCTGGGCAGAGAGAAAGTATGGTCACTAGCTTATGCAGACGACATGGTGATTCTAGCAAATACGCAAATAAAATGAACAAAATGATATTTTAGAAAAAAATTCTGGAAGTAAATTTATGTAAAACAAAAATTATAACTTTTAGAAAGATGGAAAGAAAACGTAGAATAAAAAACTGGAAATGAAATGGAAAAAAAATTAAAGTAAAATCATTTAAATATGTAGAATATGTTTATTGTACAAACAATAATACAAATGAACACATGAAAAATATGACAAGAAAGGCTAATAAAGCGGTTAGACAAGTATGGAGAGTTGGTTCAATAAAATTTAAATGTATGAGAATAAAAAAAATAATATTTGATAATTTAGTAAAAAGTATGTTATTGTACGAAGAGAAAATTTGGGAGTGAAAAAAAATGCGATAAAATTTAGTGGCTATTTAAACAAAATACTGGAGATGGGTATTAGAGGTAAACAAAAAGACTCCAGCATACGTTTGTAATGAAAGAAGGTAAAATAGATAAATTAAAAGTAGAAGATTGAAAGCGTGCAATAAGGTATAAAAATGAATGAAAAAAAAAAAAAATGAATGTAAAATATTACAAGAGTGCTTGAAGGAGAAGATAAAGGAAAAATGGGGAAAAATAGGAACATGCAGAAAAACATATTTTAACAGGATTGAATATGCTAGTAAAGAAATATAAAAATTGAAAATAGGTAAAAGTATGTGAAAGAAAATTATAACGAGAGATAGAGATATACAAGTGCAACAAAGTAAAACACGGATAAATGAATTTAGGTACAATTTATTATAACGGATGTACTACCTAGAAAGTGTAAAGTACAAAAATTGAAAAAAAGAATAAATGCAATATTCAGATGTGGAAACAAAGAAAAAATGTGCATGTTCTAAATGATCGAAAAAAAAAGTAGGATAATAATAATAATAATAATAAATTGCATTTATTTACAGAACGTAACAGTAAGTAACACTTCTATAAATTAGAAATATTAATAATTGATTGTACTGTACGTACTGTAAATAGAACAAATTCAGATCCAAACTAATAGAATCTGTCCTACCATTTGCCCTTATAATTTGTTTAGAACTATAAAATACAATTCTATTTTAATTAACTTAAAGTACAATTTTAAAGTTATAATTAATTTAATTTAAAATACACACACATACAAATAATAATATAGATGATATGATATATAAACAAAGAAGTATGAATCCTAGAAAGTTATACCATCAGACGAGCTTATATTTTTAATTTAAAATTTGATGCCGGCAAATATTTAAATTGAAAAGATACCAAGTTAAACGCTTATGATATTTAGTATGAAAAACATATTTAATTTTTTTTTATCTTATGAGTTAGTGGAGTGAGAATGCCTTTGAATCAAATATTTAGATTATAAAAATCCGTGCGGAAAGTTAACTTGTTTAACAATTTTATAAAATAAACTGACAGTATGTAACATTCTACGTTGACACATATTTAACCATTTTATTTCCTTGAGCTTATGAGATATTCTGACGTATTTCCTTATTCCAAAAATTAAACGCAAGCATGAATTTTGAATTTTTTGAAGGCGATATGAATTTTCTTTATTTATAAAAAGGCTATACATATATTGTGCCACAATAATTCAAGCATGATAATACCATGAATTTGGCTAATATTGTTTTAGTGTTATTGTTAAGATAGTTTCTACTTGAATAAATGGTTTTTAAACTCCCATAAACTCTTTGGGTATACTCACATGTTTTTTTTTTTTAATTTTAAGTCAGTACCATTATACATTCCAAGATTTTTTACACATTTTTTTGGTTTAATGACACTATTGCTGATTATTAATTGAAACCGTTTGTAGTTTTTTTATTTAAAAGGTCCAAATAATATTAATTCAGTTTTTGCGGCGTTAAGTTGCAGACAGTGTAATTTACAAAAAAATTCAATATTTTGTATATCAGCATTAATTTTATTTATTGCAACATATACTTTATCAGGATGAAAAAAAATAGTATATTTGAGTATCATCTGCGTAACAGTGATAGTTGCAATAAATAATATTTTTTTCTAAAAAACTTGTGTATATACTATACGGCAGAAGTCCTAAGATTGATCCCTGTGGTATACCTAATCTGAGTAAAGCATATGAAGATACAGGGTCCGCCAACAAGTATTGACAAATTTCGGAGCGTTGTGGTATAAAAACTAAAAAATATAAGAAAAAAATCAAGTGGTTAACTTGTTTAAATTATAATGCAGCTTTAGTAACTATGGATTTGTTGCCGGTATGCGTATTTTTTTTGTAACAGCGTTGGTCAGAACTGAATCCATAACTGAAGTTCAGAGGCAATTTGTGAGACAATATAACGTTTCTCGGCGTGGTAAGATTCCTTCAAGAAACACCATATTGCATTAGCACAAAAGTTTTGTAAACTAGAAATGTCAACAACGTTTATCGCGGGCCTCAAAAATCGGAACGTACCCCAAATAACATCGAAAGAGTGCGACAAGCAGTACAGCAAAGTTCACATTGTTTGGCAGTTTGCCAAGCAAGAGCATTAAACATTTCAAACACTAACCTTAAGCAAATTTTACACAACAACTTACAATTCCATCTCTATAAAATTACAGAAAAAATGGTTTTACAAAACGGCGATGTTAATTGACCTGCAAGATCTCCGCATTTAACTCCCTGTGATTTTTTCTTATGTGGATATTTAAAGTCAAAAGTGTACGTCAACAAGCCCAATACATTAGAACAGTTAATACAAAAAATTAGACGGTAAGTAAAAGCCATTAGCCTGGATATGTTGCACCGTGTCATGCATTTTGCAATCGGCTCCAAGAATGCAAAATATTGAATTGAACGCATTTGCCAAACGTAGTGTTTAAAACTTAAATACCAATAAAAACTGCATTTTGTATGTATTTTATATATATCATTCTCATTTCTGTGTTTCAATTAATACCTGTTGGCTAACCCTGTACATTATTTTCTAACTTTGTTCTTTGAGCTCTATTTGTTAAATAGTTGTCAAAAAATTGTAAGACTGTTTTATCAAGGCCATATGTTTTAAGATTACTTGTAGTATATCGTTGTTGAGTGTGTCAAACGCTTTTGTAAAATCTAATAACACTACTGCCGTTATTTGACCTTTATCTGTTTTGATAACAATGTCATCAATTATTGAATGTAAAGCAGTTTTGCAGCTGTAACCACGGCAAAAACCTGATTGTTTAGATAGTAGTATATAATTGATGTTTACGTATTTTCTTAATTGTTTATCAATAATTGTTTCAATAAGTTTTAATGTAACTGGTAGTAAGCTAACAGATTGCAAATCTTTACAACAAGTAGGATTTAAGTTTTTTGAATAGGTATTATATTTTTTCCAAATTGATGAGTATACACCTTTCATAGTACAATAATTAATTAGGTATGTAATGTGAGGTGTAATATGTGGACAACAAAGTTTTAATAAATTGATATTTAAACTATCATGACCCACTGCTTGACTCTTGATCGATGATATAATTTTTGATAGTTCTAATTTATTTGTTACCCTAAAGTGGAATACTGACAAATGGGTGTTTTGCAGTTATAATACGCCTGACATAACTGAATGTTACTATTCAAAGATGGCACTGAGTTGATAAAGTGCTAATTGATGCTTTCAACATTAATTAAACGTGCCGGTAAAGTTGATGCTTTATTTTTAGAAAGTATATCATTGCGTTTAAGTGTTTTCCAAAGATTATGATTTTTGATATGTTAAATCTCGTACTCTAAATAAGCTTTGTTTCTCTTTTAATTGCTGCAGTACTAGTGTATCTTAGATTTTTATAGTATTTTCAGTGATGTTGAAGTTTAGTTTGATGAAATTTTAAAAAAGCTTTATTGCGCAAAGATTGCATTGTTTTTATCGTATCAGTTAGCCACGGCGCTGGAGTTTTTGTAAATTTGTTGGTCACTAGCGGCAAGTGATAATTAACTAATTGAGATAAACTCAAAATTAAAAAAATCTATTTTTGTATCAATATCAGGACAGTCGTAAATAAGATAAAACGGAAGATTAATTAAATCAGAACAAAATAAAGTGTAATTTAAATGTTTGTACTGCTTATATGTCATTGTTTTACTTTATGTGTTAGTTTGCAAAATATCAACTCATGATCAACTATGCCATTAATATGTAAAACCCTAAAATCAAGGAGTAAATCCATGTTAGAATATGTAAAAAAACTACAAAACCATACATGCTAAAATGCAATGTGATGAGAGAACAGCAAATGGGAAGAAATGAAGTACTGTAAGAAGGTGGAGAAAGAATGAAATGAATGATGGCGGTAACAAAAAGAAGAAAGAAAATTGAAACAAAACTAATAAATAATTATTAAAAACAGGATTTAAACTAATTAAAATTATATATTATGTTAGAAGTGAATTAAGTTTATATGATAAATGTTATGTTAAGTTGTAAAATTTTCAAGGCCAAAAAGCAAGAAATAAACGTTTATTATTACATATTTTCTGTGTAATAAACTTCTTGATAAGATTATTAGATTTGTATTTTTAACTATTCCAGAAATAACAACAGCTATTGTTAAAACTCCAGATGTCACCTAAAAATTAGTTAAACCAAAACGAAAGTACGTGTACTCAATTCTGCTTAATAAGAAGCAAAAATCATTTAACAAACATATCAGTAATCGTTCTGAACAAACTAAAAAGAATTATAAAAAAGCTTGTAAACATTGTGACAATTTAATACAATCTGATAAAGATAAGGTTGACAAAAACAAAGCTAATGAAATTTCTCAGCTTTCCATAACATAACATACATTTATATAAAACAATAAATTTATTGCAAGTTAGTTTTAAAGTTTTTAATACCTTTTTTATTCTATTTACTAGGTGTTCACTTATTCTTCTTTTTCTTAAATATATTCACAGCTATTTTCTGTTTACGATGTCAAATGCCGCTTTTAAGACCAAGAATAACGCATACAACTTTTTTTATTTTTCTGTTATGTTTCTTTTTACTATATGGTGTAGTATGTGTTCGTTATTTATGGTCCTTCTTTTATTCCCGGTTTGTCCGTCTATCAATATCTCATTTATCTCTAGCTTTTTATTCAGTTTTTTTAATACCATGGCGTAGATGTTGTATGCTGTACTAAGGTTATAGCTCTGTAATTTTCTACGAGTTTATTATCTCTTTTTTTGTGTATAGACATACAAAACCTACTTTCCACTGACTAAGAATCTTTTTTCTTTTGTATACATTATTTATTATATTACTCAGTCTCTCAATTAAATCTTTTATATCATTTTTTTGTTTGATATTGTATCCACATCTTGTTTCAGTAGTTGTGCTGTATTTGATTGATTTTCGGTTTTTCTGTCCGATCTTGCATAAAATTTTAAGAAGTGCATCTCCAGTTTTCTATTAAAATTTGTTTGTTATTTTTTAGTTTTTGTGTTTTTATGCTTCTTATTTCGTATTTTTTTAAATTTTTATTTCTTTTTTATTTATACATTACCTTAATTTCTTTACATTTTTTTGCATACATTTTTTGCTCTTTGCTATTTGTGTTTAGTTGCTTTGTCATGTTTTCAATTTCAGACTACTTTCTTAGCTTTTTCTTCTGTGTGCATTCTATGTTTTACCATTTGCGTTTTTCAAATGTTTTTTTCTGTTTGTATAAACATTTTCAATCCTGTTGCGTTTGCAATTATGTTTTCTAATTTCGCTAATTACCAATTGTCTTTTTGCTTCTATGTAGGTATATTCTTCTTTTTTTATCCCCTTCCATGTTTTCTTTTAGTATGTCTCACCATAAAATTAATGAAATAAGTGCAATCAATTAAAGCGGCAGAAAGTCAAGCGGTAGATTTTTATTAGAAATGTACACGTTAAGAATACTCAACAATATATAAAAAATTACATGCAGTTAATTGTAAATTATGTTAATTTAGAATAATTTGTTTTAGATATCGTATAAATAATTCTGATCTGACATCACCAAGTGGCTTTAAGATATTAAAACTAACAAATATAGCCAGAAAAAAAGAAAATATACTACTAACAAATAAAAATTAATTAAAGTCATTTAAAAATTTAAAAAAATAAAACTAATATTAAAAGCTGTTAGTGATCATCAAATAAGTCACTTAATTAATATACTATTTATTAAGATAATTTCCATCCAAAACAAAATGTATATGTTTGAATTTTAACTTCTTGATTATGACAGCAAATCTTACTAATATAAATGTTTTGAGTGTAAATTACGTTTAGGTAGCTTCACAGATTTTTTGTATAGAAAAGTTATGTCTAATCAATTTTTTTGAATTTTACATATTACTAAAAAACATCAAAATGTACAGGAAGGTTGTAAAATTATTTCAACAATACCATTCTTTGAGCAAAAATTTTAATATGTTTCTTTCAATTTTAAATTGTGTTATGTTCTGTAGATTTTTGAAATACCTGGTTTGTTATAAGAAGTCATTTTAATGTCAAGATTAATACTAATAAAGCTAAAGCTACAAAATTGTGCAATTTACTTGGATTTCATATTTTCTAATCTAGAACAACATGAATTGTACAAAATTCAATCTAATCATAATGTACATATGTACATTTTTCAAAAATAAAATTAAAAAATTGCTTTTCCACCAATTTGTCAAAAGTAAGTCGAATTGAAAACTTTAAAGCGTTTAAACTAAATTACAATAAAAGTTCATTTGTAAATTACATTATAAATTGTAATCCCTAAAATACGAGTAAGGGTGTAACTGCAATTTACCAAAACTTAGTTTTCTTGGCAAAAAACGACTAAATGTTTAACGTTATTTTGGACATGTTAAGAAAATAAGCAAAAACTAATGACAACATTACAATGCAAATGGTTTTAAAGTATGTAGTTTGAATAATAAGATAAATGTTGATTTAATGTTGTAAATCATACCTACAAAGTAAATGCATTAAAAGTTAAAATAATGAGATTGTAAAATGTAAGTGCAAGAAAAAGATGCTAAAACGGGATAATGCATGGCCATTAAGTTGCCTATTATAGCAAAAAATCTGTGTTTGAAGTAGTGTAGTTTGTAAGGACCAAAAAACATTACGACTAAACTAAATAACAAATTATTCTTATTATACTCTTATGTAGTGCTTAATCCCGTATAAAATAGGGTAACATTCAATATACAAGGTGTTAGTAATATAAACCAAAATTAACAAAAATGTCTTAACAAACATGTGTACGCAAAGTAACGGTTTTGAAGATAAAGAAATAGATTTTTTTCTTTTAACAAAAACAAAAAACATAGTTGCATAGAATGCCCAAAGTTTCTGTTTCTAAGGCACAACATCTTAGTCTAAAAGATAATAATAATAATAATAATAATAATAATAATAATAATAATAATAATAATAATAATAATAATAATAATAATAATAATAATAATAATAATAATAATAAAAACTTCCAAATACTCACTTCTACATTGCGCATTATTTTAGGTGCTTCCTTAAAGATCAAACAAACATTCCAATTTTTTTAACTCAAGGTACAACGTATTTGTTGCCAAAAAGTAATAACCTGAGTGATTCATCTAACTACAGGCCAATTACTTGTTTATGTACACTATATAAAATACTCACATCATGTTTATCAAGTGCCATTTACAAACACATTGAAAACTTAAACGTTTTAGCAGAGGAACAGAAAGGTTGCACCAAAAAATCGCAAGGCTGCAAAGAACAACTAATTATAGATTCTGTCACTATGGAGCAGGCGTGGAACAAGCGAAGAAACATTTATACCGCTTTTATTGATTATCAAAAAGCATTTGACTCAGTCCCTCACTCATGGCTTATAAAAGTGTTAAAAATATATAAAGTAGAACAAACAGTAATAACACTACTTCAGCAGTTAATGTCAACATGGAAAACATCACTACATATTAATCATAACGGACAAAAAATAATTTCTAACCCAATAAACATCAAAAGGGGCATCTTCCAGGGAGACAGTTTAAGTCCATTGTGGTTTTGCTTAGCTTTAAATCCTTTGTCTACACTACTTAATGAAACAGGATATGGATTTCAATTGAGACATGGATCAACAACTAAACATGTTATTAACCACCTCCTCTTTGTTGATGACATTAAATTGTATGCTGCCAATAAAAACCAGCTTAACCAACTTTTAAAAATTACAGAAAGTTTTTCAAAAGACATTCAAATGTCTTTTGGGTTAGATAAATGTAAAACTCTCAACATTAACCAAGGAAAAAATATTACTTGTAACTTTGAAATGACAGATGGAAAAGCGATTGAATCAATGATGACTACAGACACTTATAAATATCTTGGCCTCCTTCAAGCTAGGCGTATTCAACATAAAGAAATTAAACAAGCAGTTTTAGTTGAATACAACAAACGATTAACTGATATTTTAAAATCAAAACTGAATGGCAAAAATACGTTTAAAGCCATAAATGCATATGCCATACCAGTATTAACATATACGTTTGGAACCGTTAAATGGACAAAGACCGACTTGGATAACATTCAAATTAAAACTCGAACCACATTAACTAAATTTCGAGCCCACCATCCAAAAGCCGCAACTGAAAGAATAACTCTACCACGACACAAAGGAGGCCGTGGCTTAATAGATGTTAATAAACTTTATCAAAACCAAGTTCAAAATTTACAACGCTATTTTCTTAGCAAGCAAACATCAATTCATAAAACCGTTTGCTTGGTTGATAACAATTATAGCCCCTTAGATTTATTACACACGAATGAAACTGAGCTCACTTTAAACATAGCTTACGAACAAGAAAAAACACGAAAGTGGGCAGGAAAAGCCTTACACGGCCGACACCCAAATGATCTCAATCACACTTTTGTCGATCAAGACGCGTCGAACAAGTGGTTGACTCAAGCGGATTTGTTTCTTGAAACTGAAGGTTTTTTGATTGCAATTCAAGATCAAGTCATTGCAACCAGAAACTACCGTAAATTTATATTGAAAGAAAGAAATATCGACGATATTTGCAGAAGATGTAATGAAGCAACCGAGACCATTCAACATGTAACTTCAGCTTGCAGAGTTTTAGCGCCCACCAGCTATCTACACAGACATGACTAAGTGAGCAGTATAATACATCATAAATTAGCAAAACTGCATAAACTAACAACAGATACGTCCCTATATTACAACTATACGCCCGCCAATGTACTTGAAAATAACACTCACAAATTATATTGGAACCGGAGCATCATAACAGACAAAACCATCAATTGTAACCGCCCAGATATTACACTTATAGACAAGATGTCAGACACGACGTACATAATAGACGTAACAATTCCCAATTCACACAACCTTCAGACTTCATGGAACGAAAAACTAAGTAAATACCGACCATTGGCTGACGAAATTAAAAATATGTGGAAACAGAAGAATGTATTTATAATACCAATTGTTATATTGACAACTGGCATTGTTCCACAGAAACTACATGAAAGTCTTTTTAAATTACAGCTCCATCCTCTAACTTACATCCAGCTTCAAAAAACAGTTATTTTAAACACAACATCAATAGTCCGGTCACATCTCAACCTTGATAAATAGAATTGTAGGCAACTTGTTTGAAAAAACCGTACCTACTAATTACCGTCAGAAATGACGTGCAAAACCGGAATAATAATAATAAATCATATATTTAATACTTTACATAGTAACATAATACAAATTTAACATTAAAGAAAATATAAAAAATACATTAATAAATGTAAATTCGTGTCAATAATAATAATACAATTAAGAGTATTTTGTTTTCGAAGCTGTATGCTTGTAGAGAAAAAAAAACTTTTACTTTTTTTTACTTCCCATGAAAAGCTGAGTTATTTAAATGTTAGATTAAAAAAACAAAAACTTTTAATCGCCACTTCTCAAAATAGTAGGTATTTGGTCAGAACCAAGATCTTTCAACACTTTTATATTTTGTATTTAAATTTCTAGAAGTTATTAACCTAATTTAAATTAATTTTTGTTATTAAAAAATTATATACGTTTACAGCAAAATACAAAAAGCTTGTTTTACCTATTGATTTTGAATATAATAAGTTAAAGGCCGCGGTGCGTGTTAAGTAGTTATGTGTATGTGCATATAATATGGTCGTTTTATTTTTATTTTTAAATATATACATATTTAGCAATAGAAATACAGTACAATTTATTTAATTCAGCTACACCCGAGTTTTTAAATATTTGTGTACTGGAGTACGTATATGGCTTTACGTACATTAATTTTATTATTAATTTTTGACTTGTTATCACTTGTTGATAATGTGTTTTTAGGCAACCGTCCCATACTAATATACCATATGATAGTATTGATTGTATATATCTATAATAAATCAATTTTAATGTATTAATATCTGCAACATATTTGAATTTATTAAATAGGTAAGCAAACTTCAAATTTTTTTCTAATATTCAAACTCTTTCTAAAACTCCCTTATTCTCGCAGATATTTTGGCATTTTTGATTAATTTGTAACTGCAGCTCATCGATGCTATTTACAGAAGTATCATAGACCAATGATTTCAAATAACTAAAAAAAATCTAAACGGTTTAGATCAAGTTACCCATCTACATAGAAAAGTTTGATAAAAATGCTCTCTACAACAACCAAAAAATAAGCTGGAATCAGATTTGTTGCCTTTGGTCAATAGTAATGTGTTTGAAACAATCATACATTTTGTTCTGTAGAAAGTTTAGGCGTGTTAATCGGGTTGGGAAATCAACAAGACCTAGAAACAAGTCGCCTACAATACCCATCATTCCATTAGAGCATGGAAATTTATGTCGGCCCAAACATGCGTATTGTAAAAAATCACAATTTCTATTTTGTGTGAACCCGGCTTCATACGGGTAAAAAAAATATTGGCAAGAAAACAGAGGTCTTCAGCACCATTGTGTAGATATCAGCGACTGATATTCTCCGCACAATCGTCCCCAGATTATACTCTATACGTGCTAGAATATCTTCTTCCGCTCTAAGAGCAGATAGTGACCTTGGTCTTCCGGATAAATGGCACTATTTGCTGAATGAAAAAGTATTACACACTCTTTGGTGATGTCTTTCAAACATACAATGTAAAGAAATTTGGCGATTCAACATAAAGATGTTGCGCTAAAATTGCGATCCAATGTCGGTTAATTCTGTGTTAAAGTAAACAGCCAAAGCAAACAAAAACTTGTGCACTGACAGCAACAGTCAAACACCTAAATGTTTATTTCACAAACCATCCACTAACTATAAAAAAAAACTGCAAGTTTTTTTTCAAGAATAATATTTCATATCTTTGCGTGAAAATTTTGATTCAATTACTACCTCTTTATATATTTATAATCTTTTTTTAGCACCCTGTATATGTAAATGCAAGTTCATTTTGATTGATTAGATTCCAAACTTGTTAATCATTATTATTTTTTATATAAAAACAATAATTACTATATTAACACTTTGAAGAATTTTAAATTTTGATTTTTTTTTAATTTTTTTGCTAAGATTTAATTTTTTTATTACTAATTCATATTTTAAAGTAAATAAATACTAATTTAAAAATAATTTTATATGTGTTATGTAAAAAACTCACTATCGGCGAAATTTTAATACATAGAGTAAACATTGTAATCAATAGATGTCTCTAGCGACAACAATAATAATTAAATTGCTTTTTTAGAAATATTATATTAAAATTTAACTTATTTATGTAATAAAAACATACTGATTCAATTTCAATTATTTGGTTAATGTCTGGTGGGGTATAATTTGGATAAGAAAACTTGCACATTTGAATAACGTAGAATAACTGAGTTTTCATTGTATGATTTCTGGATACTTTTAATGATAGAATTTACGAACACATTATTTATTTGTTGCTTAATATCATATATGAGTTATTACACATATACTTTTAATAGTTTAACAGTAATTTATAATTATTTTTTTTTATTGTATATAATTACAGTTAAAAAAACAATTTTACATGTTTGGAATTTAAAGTAAATTATGTAGTATTTCTATTCACAAAAATATGTGATTACTATTATAATGTAAACCATACATTCACTTAAAAACAAACTCATGTATGCAATGCTGCTAAGATTACTAAGATTGCTGCTAATATTATATTAAATTTTGAATCATGTTACGGGTTTTACACTCCAATCAGCATGCCTAATAAATAACAAAATTGCAGGACGGAAGTATGAGTTTGCATACACATTATATTAATTATAACTAAGTACAAGCCAAAAAATATCGGTTGGAACAGTCACACATTTTTAAACTTGGTGTGCTAATTCCAAGAATGTCAATAATTTAACCGTAACAGATATAATTTTTGATACATGCTTTATCAATTTTACTGGTTTGTCTTATAATTTTAAATAATATTTTGACAAATTTAATCCACGGTAGTATAATATAAAACAAACCATTGATAAGTCTATTTGGTTGCCCAAAAACTTTCTTTAAAATGATCTTTTAGCATACAATTTTATTGACTGTCTCATTAAAGGATTTAGTAGTAGTCTATCATGTTGAAACTAGATACCCAAATTGACCAAAGTAATAGTTCACCAAAACTTTTAATACTAAGTTGCAAAAACTTAAAAGACTTGCTGCTGATTTATAAGTTATGTACAATTCTTATAAAGTAAAATGCATCTTTAAACTATCTGCTATGATGAATAATATTAATAATAATAATTATAATATCAATTATTTTCAGTGGGTTTACAGTAAAATTAGATATACAAACAGATCAATATATACAAAAAATACAGCACTTACATAAAATTACGTCAAGAACAGATATAAACATTTATAATATATTTGTTGTTACTACAGACTAAACTAAAACGATATAGTATACAATATGAATAACATTTAAAGATAATTACAAAGAATTGAGATTTTTTTCCCAAAACTTTTCAATATTACATGGTTCCAATGCACACAGTAGTTTGATAACATTTGTCTCATAGAAGAATATGTAGCAACTTCCTTATTGTTTTTAAGAAAATTATTATAATATTTTATGCAGTTATAGAGTGCACATTTTTCAAACATAACTAATCTGTGACGGAGAATGCTGTATTCACTGCCATGCCTAGTGTTATACATAATTACAAAGAATTGAGATTTTTGCATAAAACTCTTCAATATTATATGGTTCCAATGCACAGAGTAATTTGAATAACATGTGTCTTATGGAAGAATATGTAGCAGCTTCCTTAATCTTTTTAGGAAAATGGTTATAAAGTATTATGCAGTTGTAGAGTGCACCTTTTTTGAACATAACTAATTTATGACGGAGACTGCTGTATTCACTGCCATGCCTAGTGTTATACGTAGTTGGTAACGTTAGTAATGTGTATGTACTAAATAATGATTTATGATTGCAGATCAATTTTATGCATTTACATATATATGCAGAGCAGGTACAGTTAACATGCTATTCTGTTTGAAAATTCCTTTCTCTATATTTTATTTTATTAATGATTCTTAAGGCACGTTTTTGAATTAAAAACAATAAATTTAAGTTTGCGTTATTTCCCCAAAATATAATGCCGTACTTTAAGTGGGAGTTAATAATTTTAAAACAAATTTGAACAAAAAAAATTGTACTTTTAGCTAGTACTCGCAGATTAAAACATACTTTACTTAGTTTTACTTCAAGACATTGAGTGTGTTTTTTGAAGCACAGCGTTTTGTCTACTAAAATACCTAAAAACTTTACACTTGTTGTATAACTTGTTGTTTAGTGTTAGAGTGCTTGGAGTTTGTAATGCTTGGTTTGTTTTAAAAAATATTGTATTTGTTTTGTCTGCGTTTAGTACTAACTTATTAGTTTCAAACCATATCTTTAAACTTTTCATCATAGTATTTCCGTTATGTAATACATCCATAAATGTTTTTCCAACAAGCATAAGATTTGTGTCATCTGCATAACTGACTAGGTGACAATCGATATACATTGTATTGTGTATGCCATTTTTTCTCTTCTTTATTGCGCGTTTTACAGCTATTTAACGTCGCCCCAGAAGTCTTACGACTTGTTTAAAGGGGGTTAATGGGACCAACGGCTTATTAGGTGACTTCCAGTGGATAAAGTTATTATTTTAGTCATATTCGGGGATCAAACCCCGGACTGTTAGCGTGCTACGCCAACGCTCTATAACTGAGCCATCTCACCGATTTAAAAATATTATAAATAGAAGTGGCCCTAATATACTGCTTTTGGGTATACCCATTTCAACACTGATAGGTTCAGAAACAATTTCTTTGTTTTTAAGTTTTAGCTTTACTAATTGTTGTTTAGCGGTTAGATAAGATTTTATCCACTTGTAAGCTGTTCTACGGATGCCGTAATAATTCAATTTTGTGAATAATATTAAAATATCAATTGTATCCAATGCTCTAGATAAATTCAAAAGTACACCGCATACAACTTCTCTCCTGTCAAGAGCAGATAAGACCGTTTGTAAACAATTAATTAGCGCTGTTTCAATTCCTTTTTCGGTGGTAAAGCCGTGTTGTGTATTAGTAAAAAAAATACTAAGCTTAGTATGCATTAATAATTCTAATATCTTTGATATATATCTGTAGTTTTCAAAAGAT
The DNA here is from genome assembly GCA_963932245.1 of Tachinus rufipes. Lineage (NCBI taxonomy): Eukaryota > Metazoa > Arthropoda > Insecta > Coleoptera > Staphylinidae > Tachinus > Tachinus rufipes. The sequence continues at coordinate 59,251,727 of OZ010744.1, forward strand.
TCAGAATCCCATTTTTTAAAATAGGTGTTATAATTGAATATTTTAACTTGTCTAGAAATATTTCAGTTTGAAATAAATTATCAAATATATCTTTAAAAGACTTGATTATGTGTGATATGCACTTCTTTATTAAGTTTATTGAAATTGTAACATATCTAAAACTTGTTGGTTTTCCATTTTACTGAGAATATTTAAAATATCAGAATCACTTACAAGCTCTAAAATAATTGATTCAACATTTAAAAGAATATCGCATACATATAGGGTACTAGTTCTAGAAATCTTAATCAATAATAACGTTGGTGCAATATTTTTAAAGAATTTATTAAACTCATTAGTTTGTTGAGCATAGTCATTTGTAGACGAATATAGTATTACATTTTTTGTTATTACCAAACTATGTTTTTAATAATCTGCCAAGAGCATTTGTATTTATTTGATGAGTTATTTAACTTGTTTGATAATAATTTAGTGCAAATTTATATTCCTGCAGATAAATAGACATCATTTCATATAATCTGTTATTTACATTTTTTAATTTCAGGTGTTTGGAAATGTACGGTTTTTCTGTAATTCTATTGTTTAATATGTTTTAATATAAATGTATTTATAAAATTTGTATACTTCACATTGTTATCTATTTCTGTATGTACATTTAAAAACTCATTTTTAATATCCAAACAAAACGCTTCTACAGAATCAGTTTTAAGAATTTACTAGAAATAGAAATAATTAAAATAAACAAATTGGAAGATAAGAAAACTATCAAAAAAAATTTAGATGTGGAAACTTTAGAAAATAACAAAAATTGAAAATTGGATATAAAAAAACTAGAAACTCTGTCTCCTAAAAAAATAAACAGTAAAATGCAAAACTAACCAATAGTGGACAAGAAAAATATCAGCACAAATCATATTTTAATAATTAATCAAAAAAATGAAACAACACAGTCCTCCAAGTAAACTGACAACAATATTTTATTTAGAAAACAAAATAAAATAACAAAGTACAACAAAAATAAAATAAGTACGTTTATCATCAGAAACCAAAACCTTCACAGCACAAATAATAAATTTGAAGATTTCGATGTATTTTAGATAGTTAGTTTTAGAAAACCAAACAAAATACCAAAATACAAAAAAAAAATAAGTACGTTTATTATCAGAAACTAAAACATTCATAGCACAAATAATAAATTTGAATAATTTGATGTATTTTAGATAGTTAGCAATGTCATGTATTATGTTTGTCTAAACATTGGATACACTGCAAATCATCAATTGCAATGTCTTGCATTTTTTTTATTTAAACAAAATTTTTGATTTAGTCGACCATAATATTTTGTTAGCCAAACTTCTTTGTTACGGCGTAAGAGGATTTTAATACTTGCAATGTAATTTTTTTTTTAGGAAAATTAAAGTTACCGATTTGGCTAGTCGCAAAGTCGATCGTAACGTGCCCCATTTCAAAACAAATTGTTTTTTTTTGTGAAGAAATAGTTACCAATCAACTTAAATTGTCCATAAACAAACAAAAAAGTTCAGTATCAAAAAAATCAAGTGAAAAAAGTGTTGAGCCGCAACACCTTAATAGACGCGACATTAATTTTGCTTTTTCAATCTTGAAGCGTATTCGGTATGTACCCAATTTTCTTGCCGCATAAGCTACTTGCTAATGGGATTATAAAAAGTAGACAACGCTATCAAGAAAATTTACTTTTTTCTTACAGATACCAAATATATCATGAGTACCCAACTAGAAGTATAAATGATTTTAGAGTAGTAAGAGTTAAAAAATCTTCCACATCTAACTGTTTGTTTTATAATGGATTTGTTCAATTTAATAATTTGCACAATAATATAAAAAACGCGTCAAACATCAATAAATTTAAAAAAGCTCTTTGTGGTCATATTATTGACAATACTAAACTAAAAAACTAAAACTAAAATTTTAATTTTAATTATCTGCTATATTTAAGAAAGTTTTAAACTTCATTTTTTTTTGTTTTTTTTAATATGTATATTTTTTATATCAACATTACAATACTTTAAAATGTGTGTATTTGTATATGTACTGTATTTTTTTTCTGTTGTATATGTAGCTATATGGTAAATAAAGTGATTATTATAGTTAGTATCTCCAAAATAACAAAAAAAAAAATAAAAGAAAAATAGAAAAAAAAACATATTTATGTATTTTATGGCTTATCCTTTTAAAGCTTTTTGAAAAAAATACACTTAATTTTAAGTTGATGTAATGCAATAATTTTTTATCGAGAAAGTTGTTAACTAGAATTGTTTGATAAAGATTTTTATAAGAAAATAAATTATTATTAAATTGTTGTTAATTTAGCTCAAATTAAAGTTGCATTTATACATAAGAGCATACCGACCGCTACCTTGATTTGTAGTATTTCTACAAATAATTTGATAATCAATTTATTTTTTTACCAGTATATTAAGAAAGAATTAAATTATCAAATGTCAAAATCTTTTTTGTAAAATTATATTTGCAAATAGCAACAAAATGCATTCGAAAATACAGAAAAACACATTTATTTCTATATTTGATGGGTTTTTTCGGCTATTTCGTAACTATTTTTTGACTAAAAGACTTTGACATATCATAGTATAATCCTTTCTAAATGTACTGGTAAAAAATAAATCGATTATCAAATTATTTGTAGAAGCAGCGATGAAGCCAAAGTTGCCGTTTTTGTTAAAATACTACAAATGAAGGTAGCGGTCGGTATGCTCTTAATATGCAACTTTTTAATCGCTTACCTACAATATTTACATACTATATACAAGTAGATAATGAGCACTCCGTGCAAGTTACACACTATGCTTTTTCTATCTGTCATAGAAAATTTGTCACATTTTCGATATGTTCGTGCGTAATAAGCCTATAAAATAACTTAATATGTTTTCTTAGCAATAACAGTTTCATAAATGACACATTACAGAAAATAGTAGAAAGAATAAATTATTTACAAAAATAAATTAATACATTTAGTTTATATTTGAAATCTAACAAAAGTTTGAAAGAAATTGATAACTTTCTTCATTAGATATCATGTTTAAATTTCTAGCTTTTTAATTTTTTTATAAGCTTACTACTGTTTCAAAAAAAGCATTGATTGTTAATTAAATTTTGTACAAAGTGTGTAAAAATAACTAAAACAATAAAATGCCAATTTCACTTATTAATTATTGCTTTTATAAAAATATTTCTAAATTCCTATATACTTATCAGATCACTGATTAGTAATAATCTCTAAATAGCCGTTCTTATTCGTTACGATAGTCTTAAATACTGAGATTTAGATAAATTTAAATAATATCATCATTATGTAAAGTGAATTAGTATTTCATAATGCGTACGCTTTATTATATACTAAATTATTTATTTATTTCAGGAAATGTTTATGTTATGTTATTCAACATTTCTAGAAGTCCTTGTTTTGCCATCATTTCAATAGTATTAAAATATGATATAAAATTACCAGTAAAAATCAAGTGTAGAATTTTAAATTTGAAAGTATTAGGTAAGAATATGTTTAATGTTTGCATATTATTATTAAAGTAATGACATTTTTATACTCTATTGCTAACCTTTCTCAAGCTGATTTAAGAAGACTGAAGGTTTTTCCGATGAAGAGTGAAACAAGACAAATGAATTATTTTTTGTGAATTTGATTGCGTTTGAAACTATAAATACTGAAGCAGTACCAGCGGTGAACAAATAATTTACATCATTGGAATTTGATCTCAGTATTAGATTTTAAGATACTTGCTTAAAGAAATTCAGACATTGTTAGATTATTACTAAAAAGTATAAAATATTAAATATGTACATTTATAATAATATAGCAAAAAAATAACTTAAATTGGTGAAAATATTATATAAAATTATAAGAAAAATATAACTTATCCATTACATTAGTTATTTGTTATTTGGGCATTAATAACAAACAATGCATTGCAATAACGTTGTGTTGTCACTTATTAGTACAACGCTAAACATATAATACTACATCATAATTAATTTAAACAATATGATTTAATATTTATTGTATTTTTCTTCTAAATACAACTCTTAGTCTAATTAATAATAGTTAATTTGTTTTATACTATTTGATTTTGTTGTTGTTAATAATTTGTTGTATTTTGTTATTAAATACTCTTGATAATAAAATATTTATTAATTTAATCCTAAAGAATGTTGCAGTACATTTTTATTTTGTTTTGTAAAGATTTTTTTATTTATTTTTTGTTGTGGGTTATTTGTTTACCGTTTCCCTAGTAGTCTATTTTTTCTGCTGTTTCTTTTATTGCATAATAAAATCGATTGCAAATTGCATTGTAAATCACTTTTATTTAACAACATTTTCTTATAAAGTTAAAACCAACCAAATAAATATTTAATTTTATTAAATTAATTTTACTAAAAAAAAAATTGTTAAGAAAATTTAAATAAATTATCTGTATATCGTTGCATCTTGGTTTTTCAATTTTTTGGTTTTCCTTGTTGCTTGTGTGTCATACATTCTTCTTGTGTTTCTATTATTATTTATTATGCAGACTTGTCTAAATCTTGTCTGTTTGTTATTTGTTTGTTTAATGATCAAATCTAGAGGTTCTGTCTGTGTGTCTTGTTCCTTATCTTGTATTTCTTGGTTTTATTTTTTATTTTTTTTTTAAACTTAATTTTCATAGCGATTCTTGTTTTTTTGTTTTTTGTTAGCGTGGATCGTATTACTGTTTTTACAATTTCTTTGTTTGTACTTTTTTCTGTTCCTATTCTGTCAAAAGAAATGTTTTATATCATGTTAAATATCTTCCTTGTTTTACCTATATTGTCTTCTATTTCTTTATTTATTTTATTGTTGCTCTGTCATATTAATTTTAAGTATTTATATCGTTCTATTTATTCGATATTTTTACCTGTATTTTGTGTGTAATTTTTTTGCTATTGTTGAGTTTTTTCTATGTTTATTTTTGTCAGTTTTTTTAATTAATATTTATATTTATAGTATGTTGTAGTTCTTTTTCCGATTCTGCTACAATTGCTATGTCTTCCGCAAATGGTAGCAATTGGGTTGTTTTTATTTATCAATATTTTTTCCAGCATAACTTGAGACTTAAATAGAACTTGAGTTGCGTTTTTAAGACAAAAGCTTACACCTTTACAAAATAGCAAAATTACATTTTATTTGCGTCAAATAAGGCTTAAATATAAGATGCCGTTTTTGAAAACTTCAGCTCTATAACGTAACTTTAAAACTGCAGTTACTTTTGTATACAGTAATACGCATTAATTTTTATTTTAATATATAATAAGGTATTCAACATAATCACATAGATAACTCTAATGTAACATTTTTTATATTTTATACATTTTATAATATATAATAAATGTCAGTGAAATACTGATAAGAATGCAGAACTTTTTTTAGCCGGTTTTTATGTAATTTTTTTGCAAAAATATTTGCTTTATATTAACTTTAAGAGTCATACTTCATTGGACATTAAATTTAGTAGACTTTTTTATTGTATAACAGTTGTTATAGTTCTGCTCGAAGTTGTGAATGTATTAAAACGTAAAATTTGAAATTATAGTATTAATTTTAACAGTTACATTAATTAAAATCATAATGAATAAATATAGTCATATTATAAATTGACAGGTTATGGCAGACGGTGTATGAATAACACAAAATTAAAAAAAAAAATGTGTTTTTTATCCGTTTATTTACTAATAAAAGAATGAAAAAAAAACAAAGCCATTGTTATACAGGGTGTCCGGAAAATACGTGTACAACGTTTGACGACAGACTCCTGACGTCAAAATAGGTCGATCTAAGCCTACTTAGTTATATCCAAAATTGTCTTGTTTAGTCGGTAGAGGGCGTCAAAAAAAACAAAAGTATAACAAAGTTGAAAGTATCTATTGTAAGAAACTAAGTAAAACAAAAACATTACTTAAGCAAATGTGTAAAATGACCGCCATCTTGCTGAATACACTTATTAACACTCTTTAAAAAATGATATTGGACCCTATCTAATGTCTCGGGATTATTAAAATGGTTGCCTGTATTTAAAATCCGCTGCAATAAATCATTGCGTGTGTTTACCGGAGTCTTGTAAACTTCTGTTTTAATAGCGCCCCACAAAAAGAAGTCACACATATTTAACTCAGGAGAACGTGGTAGCCATTTTACTGGTGCATCATTGCCTCTTTCAATCCATCGGTTGGGATATTGATGATGTAAGTATTGCCGAACGGCAACGGAAAAATGGGGCGGGGCACGATCATGCATATACCACATTTCCCTCCGAAGTAAAAGGAGCAAATTCTCCAGAAGAATTGGTAATGTGTCTTGCAAAAAATTTAAATAAATATTTCCATCTAACCTGTCTGGAATAACAATGGGACCAATAAGGTAGTGATCAATAATACCTGCCCAAATATTAATTTTAAATTGATGCTGATGATGTGCAACTTTAATGGCATGTGAATTTTCATCGGAATAAATATGTTCGTTGTGCAGATTGGTTACCCCAGATCTTGTAAAGCATGCCTCGTCAGTAAACATAATTTTTCTACAAAAATTTGGAACAAGGATTCTTTTGTTTCTAATAAATTGACAAAATGTAAGCCGCATGGGGGGATCAGTCGGTAAAAGTTCCTGGACTTTTTGTATGTGGTAAGGATGTAACAACTGTTCTCTTAAAACCTCATTGACAATCGTTTTAGGAACATTTAACTCACGTTCTAAGAGACGGGTACTGGTACTTGGTCTTTCTTCAACTCTTTCCAGAATTATCTCTTCTGTTTCCACAGTTCGAGTTGTTCGCATACGACCCCTGCCTTCAAACTTTTTCTCAAAACTGCCCGTTTCCCGAAGATGACGCTCAATATTGGCAAATGTTTGGTAGTTTGATATTCGACGGTTAGGAAACCTCTCCATGTAAACCCTAACACTCTGACGCCCATTTCCTTGACAAAACCCGTATACCAGGAGCATGTCAACTCTAATCGTAACCACGGCAATTAAAAAAACATCAATTTTTAGGTCTTATTCAGTAGACTAGCGGTACAAAACAAACGTTTATTTCAAAAAACCATTAATGCCCGTATTAATAGTCAGATAGATAGATAGATTAAATCTCAGATTTATTAATCGAAGAACTATTTTGCTACTCGTTGGTTGGCTCTAAGATAATTCACGGATATCGTGATGGTGAATATAGTTGCAATTAAAATAATTAAATAAATCAAAATTTATTAACACCCTCAAAAGCATATAACACTGCAAGTAGCACTAATCCACGAGACAAACCGCCCACAAGATTAAACATGGCTTATGATACAGTTAAGTTGGCGGAAGAAAGCCTGGCCTGTTTTACTAACCAATTTAATCAACCAATCATTGACATTGACTTAGTGTAAAGATTAAAAGTTATTTTTTCTAATATTTGTATTCTAAAAAAGAATTTAAATTCTATTTATCAAGATCTTGAACATAGGAAACATATTCTCTTTTTGACTTGACCAAAGTAAACAATAAAAATTCAGATCGCTTTAACCTAGTAGACTCCGATTATCATCTTGAACATTCATTTGCTAACCAAAAAAGTGTTTTGTGTTTACATTTACAAACACAAACATATTCTAGACTAAAGACGTACGAAATTTAAGGCATATTTCGTAAACTAAATCTTCCCGATAAGACTATTTTTGTAATTGGAATATACTGTTCTCCAAATAAGGCAAACTTGTTTGATGACTTTTTTAAAAGTTTTGACAAAGTAATCATAGAAAAACTGAAATAATTTGTTAATAGATTTTAATGCACGTAATATTGAATGATTAAGTCACTCATCTTTTACAACTCTATTCGGACAACAAATTACAATTTTTGCTGCTTCTCATAATCTTACCCAACTTATTCAGAAACCCAAATATTTTTATGTGATGGACTTCTTAAAAAACTAAGATTATTATATTTGTATCTTTCAACTATTCTAGAAATTACAACAACTACTGTTAAAGCTGCTTTACAAAACTTTGATCATTTATTTATTACTACTGTTGTTAAAACATTTTTTTTTTTATTACTACCAATCCTAAACCGCGCCACATCTATTATTATTCTAAAATGAAAGAATTTCTTAATAATTTTGATTTCAATACTCATTGCTTATATTCTAATGATCCACATATTGCAAAAAGAAATCTTACAAAAACTATTCAAAATGTTATCAAAAAAATTGTCCTGTTATTAAACCAAAAGTATTTGTTTTCAAACAAAACAAACAGTTAACAAAAAGCAAAAAGCATTAAATAAAAACAACAGTAATCGTTCCAAACAGATTCAACAGGATTATAAGTTAGCTCGTAATTATTGTGACAATCTAATACAATTTGAAAAAGATAGAATTAACAGAAACAATTGTAAGGTAGTACAAAATCTTTAATACCCCCTTTTCAAAATGATCAAATAAATCAAGTTACTAATCCAAAAGAAAAAGCAGATAATTTTGCAAACCAATTTGCATTTAACTCTACTATTATAAATTCTTTTATTGTTGTACCTACAATGCCGGCTAGTGGCAAAATAATAGGTCCAATTCAAAAAATATCTTTTTAAATTAAATACTAGAAAGGCACCAGGTACAAATCCATATCAAAATTTTCTTCAATTTGTTGTCTAGAAGTTACAACCTCACATAATTTTTTCTGGAACATTAATGTTGTTGACATAGCTTTAAAAGTATGTAAAAAACTAGGATTTCTTAATAGATGTAAAAAGTTTTTTACTTTTGTTCAACTTTTGCGTACTTACATTTGTCCTTACATTGAATATTGTTCTCAAGTAAAAAGAAAAGCATCAAAAAGATAGTGTCTCCGTTTAAAAACGAGCTATTTGGATCATTGGCGATTTAAAATTGACTAATGACTTAGATACTTTACGACACAGGCGTAATGTTGCCAAAGTCCTAGCTTACTAGCTTAAAATACTGCTTTGTAGTAGTCAATTCTTGAGTCACTTGAACATTACCTACAAATTTGTATGTAAAACCCGTAGTATGATATGCTTAATTGGCAGAAACGTCTATGAATGCACAAACCTGTTTTCAGTAACACAGCAATTGGTTTGGCTTACAAATTTGTCCAAAATGTATTAATTTTGGTATACAATTATTATATTTTAATTTATAATTTGTATAAATTTAAAGAAAACCCATGTATAAAAACTTGTTTAAATAATGCAGAGTGACGTCACACTAATGTTGAAATAAAGTTTCTTTAATAAAAATTCAATTCTTATAATCATTATTCAATACTTACGCAATTAATTATCAAAATATATTATGTATTTATATAACCTTTCAATGATATTTTTAGGTTTCTTTTGTTTTATTTTTAAATAAGTTAATCAAATCAAAACATAATCATATTATGGTACAGAGCCCACATTATTACATTAACATGCATCTGAAAATATCTCGTAAATGCAACCCACATTATTATTAGATTTAATATGCTTGTAATAATTGAGTTGCCTCATAGCATATATAAACGTATTTAATTAATTCTGACGCCAGCAGAGAAAGTGCTACATATTTATTTTTCTGCGTGCATTTAAAAGTGACTATTAAATAACAACCCAACCAGTCTACCACGTACCAGATCGGTTTTATGCACTGAAAAGCTACATACTTCCATTAAGTAGTCATAGGGATTTCCATTTTAAATTATTTAATTAATTAATATTTTTTTTTATTCTTAGTGCATATAGAGAGTTGAGTGGTAATTAAGGAACTAAATAATCAATGTTACTATACTTTAATATTACTTCTTAAAAAGCATTTCGTGTTAATATTAAAAAAATAACACAAAATAGCTTCAAACATATTAATAAATTTTTATTTTATTAATTGCTATTACTATCTATTTATAACAGAAATATTAAATAATGGTTCTAAATCATGTTCAAAATAACAATAAAAGATGAGAAAATGTGTAATTCATTTTACCGATTTTCATTTCAATTTATTTATTTATCCTTGTTGATTAATACATGTTGTGTAGTTTAAAGTACCGTGGTCATTTACAACTTCAGTGCTATAATAATAGGTTATTTCAATGAAATGAAATAAAAATAAGTGACGTAGAAACAAAACATAAACTTAATACACAAACAGAAACATTTATAAAACTTAATTGATAAAATTAGTCCATTTTAAAAAGTAATAATAATTGATATCAGTTTTCTTTGATAATGATCAAAATATTCAGGTAAAGAATAAAATTAGTTATTTATCAGATACTGTTTAAGAACAAAATTTTATTTTTTGTATTATTATTTAATTATTAAACTAATTTTTTTTACCAAAATTGTGAGTGTAGTAGAAAAAAATAGAAACAAAAAGTTTGACAAAAAATTTAATGAAAAAATAGAAGATGGGGCCGTGCACGTGGTATCTAGAAGGAAATCTTTTATAATACTAGACCTACATAAAACTACTAATCAAAAGAAAAGTTGAGAAAAAATTTATCCAGGTAAGAGTACCATTAGGATTTCCGATAAAATAAACAAGTATAGCTTAAATATCATTAATTTATAAATAGATAAAGCTAATATGCTGATCAAAAAGAAAAACGTCAGAATTAAGTGGACAAAAAGTAAAATCAAGAAATTTCTATCGTCAACAAGGTACTTTAAAGATTGGGTATAAGGCTAGACACTGTACACAAAATAGAAAAAAGAGAGTGTGCTATAACTGTAAAGATAAAATAAATTAGTAAAACCGTGCAATAAAAAACGCGTTCCTATAGCTGCAAAGTAAAAAAACATAAAACATAAGACGACAGATTATGTCCGTTATATAAAAAAACTTGTAATAAGATGTGGAAAAACGGGTAATAAAACAAACATAGAAATTAAGCATTATAAATTTGTGTAAGCTAGTAATATATTCCTGTTACTGGTTATCAAATAAATCAACGAAAAATTTCAAAACAAATCTACTAAAACTAGAAGACAGTATTAGATTACAAACTAAAAAAATCATAATTGTTAAAGACTTTAATTCCAAGGCAAGAAGATGAGAAGAAGTAAAGACTGATGCCAAAGATGATATCTTAACAGAATGGCTGTATTTACAGATATAATACATTTAAAAATCACAATAATTAGAACATATTGATCTAATCTAATATAACTAGAATGAAACATTAAACATAACAAAAATATATCCGTGTTGTAAAGATTACAAAAACAACCAATAACCATTCAAATTAACTAAAATGTAACATATGTAAATGTAATTAATAAGATTGCATAAATAGGTTTATATTGTAATAAGCAGACAAATTGTTGTAATACCGCAGAAACCTACATAAAGGCAGATGGAAACCATAATTGCACGGACAAACTAACAATAAATATAATGTTTTTGAAGTCTACACGAAAAATGGTTTACTAAACCGGCTAATAAATCCTAAAACAGACATAGATTTAGCGCATAAATTATTAATATGTTTAGCAAATTTAAGGCTACTGTCAAAAAGTACAAAAAAAGTAAGTCTTTCACATCTGATTTAAAAACAAGTTTATGTTTATTAAAAAATAGTTTCTTTGAACAATTTTACATCTGCTAAACAATATTGAAACACAATTGTTTAAATTTAGATCAAGCTGATTAATTTTACACCACTCCATCAGAATTTTTAAGTCGGTTTGAAAATTATTTTGATCAATGCAATTTTGTACAATATTAAACAATTTTATATCATTAGCAAACAACAAAAATTTACAAAAATTTAACTTTGTACCAATATCATTTATAAATAATAAAAATAGTATAAATCCACAATGCAAACCTTGTGGTACCCCAGAAGTAACATCTGTAGCACATGATACAAAAGTCAAATATTTTTACATATTGTTTTCTATCAGTTAATAAATTTGAGAGCCACTTTAATGCTAGGTTTCCAAATGCTAAAGACTTTAATTTGTTAATTAAAGTTAAATGCTAGACCCGATCAAAGGCTTTAGAGAAGTCTGTCTACACCGCATCTACTTACTTGCCAGGTTCCATTGCGTTAAGAATAAATGTTTTGTACATCAACAGGTTGGTAAAAGTCAATTTTTTTTACCAAATTCTTGCTGTTCTTCAATGACAATATTCTTACAACACCACATAAGTTGATCTGCAATTAGTTTGTCCAAAATTTTTAATGCAGATTGTATTGCAATGGCGCGGCAGTTGGAAATGTTTTCTCTATTGCCATCTTTAAATAAAAGCGTAATGTTGCATCGCTTCCAATTAGCAAGGAAAATACCTTGATTTGCGAACATTTAAAACAGTGTGAGTACCGGTTTACATAAAGTATATACAAAAACATAAGCAAGTATGCCATCTGGAGCAGAACTACATTTATCAGGTAACTTAGATATAGCATCAAACACTGATCGAATACAAACACTAAATTTAGGTATATTTACTTGTTCCAATTGTTGAAATATTGGCGCATCTACATTGTGCTTCATATAAACAGTAGCAAAATAATCAGCAAACAAGTTTACATGAGTTGAACCATTTTCACTTGTTTTCTCTTCAAGAAACATGTGTTTCGGATATTCATCTACTTTGTAAACTTCCTTAACATGAGACCAAAAACTTTTTGGATTATCATTTAACTCGAGCTCGACTCTATTAATGTATGCGTCGTATAAACTTTTGCTAGTGCATGTGGTCAAAGTACCTGAAACATTTATAATCAACACTGCTGCCACTGGCTTCATATTTAGCATGCACTGCTTTCTTCTTTGTTACCATATTTATGAGATTACGATTATACCATTTAGGATACCCTGATAATTTTTTTTAGATACATAGGTATTTATTACATGCTGTACCACACTATTAAAGTTATCCACGGCAACATTAATGTCAGAATTTGGTAATATTTTATCTCATGGGACACTCAAGAGATAGCTATTTATATATTCATAATTGGCTTTCCTAAAATCTAAAGTGTAATTTTTTGTTTGAAGATTAGTGCTATTTGAATTAATATGAGCCAATATAAAGTACCCAATATAATAAACAGAATTAGTTATAATTGCATCGCTTCCTTCCGCTAGGCAAACTTCAGTTTTTTTTTAGGTTAGAAAGTAACCAATCTAATAAAACACTTTGGTCATTTGGTATGTAAATAAATTGACGTAAATTGTGAAACTTTAAATAATCGGCACAAAATTGAGCATGATACAATTTGTTGTTCTCAGACAATACCTCAATACTTTTATATGAGTAGGGTCCCAAACAGCTTCAGGAATATTAAAATCTCCACAATATAAATATTTGCAATTTGGATTAGATTCACAAATTTTAACAAACGTCGTGCAGTTTTCATATGTTGAGACGTTAGATCTAAGAGTAATATAAGTTGAACTAATTATAACGTTTTTATTAACTTTTCTAAACAATTGCTCAATACAGTCAATTGTATTCAACTTATAAGAACCTTAATTCTTTCTGACTGCTATGAAGACTTCTCCACCTTAACTCATATTACTAGTTAAACTCGAGCAGTCCATGCAATATATATTAAAATCATAAAAACCTAATTCTCCATCAGATACATTAACATCTAGCCAAGTTTCAACAAATACATTTACATCATATATTCAACAAATAACATTTAACATAATATCTTTCAACTTTGTTTTGATACCATTAACATTTTGATAGAATATTTTTAATAGTTTTTTTACTTAACTATTGCAGGTTGGCTATTGATATATTTAATAATAAGATCTGTGTCACTTTTATCTTTTCTTTCACTTAATTCAGATCTTATCAAGTTTAATTGTTTCTTTTGATTAATTGTCAAATCAGACTTAAACTTAATATTGTTTGAATTAATGTTTTTTGTAGCTTTTAACAAGTTTATTGCAGTCTCTTGATGTCAAAACAATTTTAACGGGTCTTGGTTCAGAGGATAATTTACCTATCCTAACCACTTTTTTAGTTGAAACTGTAGGCATGTAGAAAAAAAAAAATTTAAGTTTGCATCAAAAAAATCAACTAAATTAAAATTAAAGATTAACGAAAAAAATATCCAAAAATATAAAGTAGTACTGAGGATAGATAAACATAAAATAAAAAATAGTGAATTGGATAAAGTTATAGATGTGATTAATAGAGCAATAAACTCCACATTTGCAAAAATGATAATAAGTGCAACAAACAATAGTAAAATTTACTGGTAGAATAATAAACTTGAGTCACAAGGAAGATATGTGCAAAAGCAGAAAAAAAGTAGACAGTAAACACAAATCCAAAACTAACCCCTAAAAACAAAAATGAACTAAAGATAAAACATCAAATAGAAAGTAACAAATTTAAATACGCTAAATAAAAAGCTTGGAAAAACCTAGATGACAAAGTTGATAGAGATGTATAAGGTTTGAGCTACAGGATTGTGTTTAAAAAGCTCAGACTAAAACGCGAGTCACACTAACAGAGTTGCAACAAAAACAGTTGGCTGAAGCACCTTTTCCTCGTCATTCCGTAAGTAGTTGGGACTATGTCAAGAAGATTGAAGTAATTTTTACAATAAAAAACTAAAATATACAATAGCAAAACTAAAACCAAATAAAGCTCCGAGACTGGCTAATAAACAAGAATTGTTAAAGAAACTATAGAAGTGATACCTGAAATAATATAAAATATATGAAATAGATAGAAAGAAGATAAACTTGTATTTTTGGAGCAACCAGTAAAGAATAAAGAGCTAGTTAACTACACCTAACAATAACTTTAGCAAATTTTTTGAACATTTAATTAAGAAAATTTTTTTTTTTTTCATAAACAGAAGGTCGGCAAAAAACGCAATGGACAATGCTACAAAAACCGAGAAAATTTTGCTTTTCAATTAAGATCGATATTAAAAATGCTTTATTCCGTAGAAAAACATTATAGAGAAGTTGACAAAAATGATAATTAAGGAATAAGGAAAATTTTGTTCAGCTACTTATTGAATAAGATTTTTTTTAATAAAGATTTCTACTATAGCACATCTACTATAAGAAAATTCTATAAATAAAATTTAAAAAAAAGATGATAAATCTGAAAAACAAAAAAACCATGAAAATAAATCAACATTAGCTAGTTCCAAGAACTTTTTAGTAACTTTTACCTACATGCGATATTGCATTATCCTGTTGGAAAATAACTGCCATTTTACAACCTTCTCAGAGAGAGCATAAATGTTGGTTTTAAAACATTGTTTGTAGCGATTTGCGTTTAATGTTCCTAGAATAAACATTAGAGATTTACTTCTATAAGCAATGTTTCTCATACCATCACTCCGCGTGCAAAAGTTGTTCCACAACAAACTGTAAATTTCTGAAATACAAACAAATATCTCAATTTGTCTTAAAAATAACTTCATTCCATTGATTAACCCATTGTAGTCTCTCATTGTACCATTCCAAACGGTATCTATTATAGTAAGGAGTTGAAGGCATACATAGAAAAGGGCCGTACAACTAGAGACTAATGATTAAACTTTTAATAAACTGATTAAACTAAGATTTTTTAGTTAGTTAAACTTATTCAGACATTTAAAATTTTTCTCAATCCATCTACGCCAACATCGAGTTAATATACTGCCTCCTTCTCTAAGCCCTATTACTTTACAGCAATCAAAATTGCTAAATTGTTGAAAAATGCTACGCTGACAAATTCAAAAATACTTTGGTTTAAATGAAGAACAAATCTTTACAATAAAATTGAACTGTAGCAATTTATTTTTTTAATTTTCATACTTTAATGTAAATTGATCAAAAACTGTTTGATAAAATTTTAATCATTTTTTAGTGTGAATATACATATTATCTGAACTAAAATTTTGACAAAAATTGAAGTACGAGTTCTTGACGTTCTCTTACTTTTGTCGAGTAGCATAGTTGTAGATAATTTTATGTTTTTATTATTACTCAATATTTAAGATGTTTTTTAACAAACAAAAATTATTAATCTTTAAGGTCTTAGAAGGTTTTATAGTAGTTTCAAAAAAATCAAACTTGTGTTTTATTTTAAGTTTATTTATTGATAAATATATATGATGTAATTTCTTCATTCATAGTTTATTAAAACAAAATAATATAATATGCTTATCTACAAAATATAATATATTTATATACAATAACTAAATAATCTAATAAAAGGTGCACAATTTTTATATAATAATATGATAAACCCCAGTATTCGGTGCTATACTGCTTCTATTAGGTACCGAATAGAAACCGAACAAAACTAAAAACAAACCAAACCAAATAGAACCGCATACGTGTGAACCAGAAACAGATTTTCAAGGAAATGCGGTATCCGTGGTTTTGCGCAAATCTGGGATGTTTTAATAAAAAAACGCAGTGTCCAAATTTTCGGCGCAAACCTTAGGTGTGTTTTAATTAAAATTAATTGTAACATAATCAGTTTTAATTACTTACTGAGCATAAAGCACATTGTTACCCTTACTGTTTCAGATGCAGCCAGCACGAGCAGAATACAAGCCAACCCAAAAAAACTAACTATTACAACAAGATACTAGCTAGCCAAATCGGAATCTGTCCAAAAACAGCAAAGACATCGCAAGAACTAGAGATAATAACAAATATATTTGTCAACTCCAATAAAACCGCCTTTGAAGAAAACTGCCTTAGCACTGAGGAGCACACCTCCAACAAGATTACTTGGTAAAACAAGAGACTGAACGCAAAGGCAAATACTAGAAAATTGTTTTACAAAGCTAAACAGAACGGTGAGTGAGTTACATATAAAGCCAGTTTTACGGCATATAATAAAACCATAATAAAAGTTAAAAAAAGAAAAGATACTGTAAAGACGTTCAAAACACCGGGCTTTAACACCTGGAGTTGCCAAACAAAAAAAAAACTGAGAAAAAGCAAAAACCATCATTAATCAGGGGAGCCTGAAATGAGAAATCAATACATTCAAACCATTCAAGTCGCCAAAAGCTAATGAAATTTATCTTATCATGCTTCAGAAAAAATACGAAGTGCTAAAAGAACCTCTATGCAAAATTCTTAGAGCGAGCTTAGCACTTTCACAAAAACTAAGCAGCTGAAGAGCAAGAAGGTAGTATTTATATCAAAACCAAAAAAACCCACGTATACTCTGGTTAAATCCTGCAAACCAATCAGCTTGATAACCTTTACGCAAAAACTATTAGAAAAAATAGCCGACAGGTACATACTGGGCGGAACATTAAAAGCCCAACCACTGCAAGTGCAAAAATACTATCTAATGCAAAGAAATAGCTTTGGGTGCTTTTTTAAATTGAGGAGACATTCGACAATACTACTTTCAAATCCATTGCAAAAACATTAAAGAATCGAGAAACAAACTCTTTCGTCTAACAATAGGTCATCAATTATTAAGAACTAGACTGTAACCGCAACATTATATGGACAAAGTGTAAGAGCCAAAGTTGCCGGCAGGAACCCGTAAAAAGTCGTACTTTCACCACTACTGTGGTGCTTAGTCATGGATGACTTACTACTCAATACTTAACTACATAGGCATCTTTACCCTAGGCTACGCAGATAATCTCAATATTTTTGCATTCAAAAAGTTTAAAACAACCGTGTCTAACATGATACAGAGCGCACTAAATACCGTAGAAAAGTAGTGTAAAAAAGAAGGGTTATCAATGAACCCTAGCAAAAAAACGATTGTACCGTTCACAAAACGGCACAGATCTAAAAAAACCTGAAAATGTATAAAGTCACGCTTCAGATGTCAAAGGAAATAAAATATCTAGAATTAAACTTCAACACACACCTAACAAATATAACAACAAAAGACACTTAGGTTTTTGCAACCAAAATGATGGTCGGACAGTACATGAAGATTAACACCAAATATGAGCAGGTTATACTTATTATCACTTACGAAGCGCGTTTGAATAAAAAAAACCATTATCAAGTGTACTGCCAAAACACTAGACAAAGTTCATAAGCTAGCATGTCTGCTGTTTTGTATAAAGAAGAAACTCTAGTGATAAGGTCGCACTTCATGTGATAATACCACAGCAAAATAAATGGATAAAGAATAGATACCTAGGAACAGTCAATGAAACTATTTGGTACACAGATGTGGCTAGAATTTACTTTTAATTTTAAGACAAACACCAAGAAAAGCAAACTTTGCTACTTCTTGGTAAATATGCTTTGATTTTTTAAGCAGAGGTGGCTGCAATCAAATGGTGCCCTAAGTACAATCAAAAAGAGACTAAAGCTTGACAGACTAATAACTATCATGGCAAACAGTCAAACGCCATTGCAGGCCCTGCAATTGCCTGTAATAAATCTAAACTGGTTATGACTTGCTAATACAGTCTGGAAAAAGTGGCTAAAAGCTGAAAAGTTTGCCAGGTATAAATACTAGCTATAGCTTGTCAAACCAAAAAAAAAAGAAACGTTTACTGAACCAGAACTCGCTATCGGCATCCAATACAACACTAAAAAAAAATAACCCGCAGCAAACTTAAGACAAAACACAACAAACTGTAAAAAAGCTGTAAAAGATTGACACATAAAAGAATATTTCTAACAGGACCATCGCATGATATCAAAACAGTGGTAACACAAATGAGTCCCATTAGACTATAAAAGCTCACAGAACTGATAACCGGACATTGTAGACTCAAAAAATACTTGCATAAAATAGGAACCTATTATGTCGCGGGAGTTTAGAAGAAGATGAAACTTCAATATACTTGCTGAATGAATGCAAAACTTACAAACAACAACGCACAGCCATCTTTGGCAAACATAACCTGACCGCAGATATGCTTAAAACAACCTATTGGCTAAAGGTACTGGATTTCATCAAAAAGACGGAGCTACTTAAAGAGTAGAACATTGGAGATGTACAACAAACTCAACAGAACCGCAGTGTAAAAAGCGCCAAGCAAAGCACCTGAAAGTAAAAAAGAAAAAAAATTTAAAGTAAGGAAGAAAAAATGTGTGGTTTTTTAGTTAAAAGACACTACTAGACAGTACGAACTGCCCAGTGACTTTTGAAGATTTTTCCATTTTCTACTCAAATTTATAATGCACCAGCGTATAGTGCACGTGCAGTTAGTTGTTCAATATTTAAACAAGAAATTTGGACAAATATAGATAAAAAAATATGTATCATTCCTATGACTTACCCCTTAAATTATTTTGATGGGGTTAGTTAAAAAATAGGATGTACTCAGAAAGACCATTTGATACCTTAGTAGATTTAGAAAACAAAATTAAGAGTGTCGTAGCATATTTAAAAAAATCTCACAAACCTTAAAGAAATTCATCAGTGATTTTAATAAACAATTCCATTTATCCATTGAAAGAGGAAGACTTCTACTTAGTATTCTTTTAATAATTCATCATTCATTTTTATGTATTTTATAAATAATTATATCTATGCTATTAAAAGTGTTTTGTAAGTTTTAGATAAAGCACCAACTTTTATAAACAAAAAAATACATAATAATAATATAAAAAATGATTGAGACCTTTACTATGTGGTAATTGATAGTACCGATGAAATAAAACAACAACTAAGTTTTTACCACAAATACTTTATTGAAATAAATATGTATATAACACTAATGAATAATATATCAATACAAACAAAAGTTTACTTAACATAATAAAAAAGCTTTCCATTTGTTGCATACTTACTAGAACTCGTTGTGTAGTAAGACTAGCTTGTTATTTAAGAGTTGTTGCAGCATTGTTCATATGTGGCACACTTGTAGTAGATTGAGAAATGTTTTTCAAATTTTCATAAATTCTTGTAGAACAATCCACGCTCTCAGTAATATTGGAAGATAAATCTTGCTGAGTACTTGATGTAGATGGCGGATCATCTTTACAATATTCAGAAATGTTGGAAGAAATATCTTGCCGTGTACCTGCCAAAAGTTTTTATTAAAAAAAATAATACCAGCCATGCTCGTCTTTTACATGGAACCATGACATAATTTAGCCGTTTATTTTACAAAATTACTGCGTTAATTTTATTATAATTTGGGCTTAATTTATTATTCTACGGGATCAAATTTTAATTAACCATTAACGTGTTAAATAATATACTGACATACCTTTCAACTTCTGACCCTTTCTAAACTCGGCAATATTTCCGCGCCTTTTCTTCCTAAACGCCTTGGTGACCCTTCGCTTATCAGGTGCACTTTTTCCCATTACGATAAAAATGGAAGATGACAAAAATAAAGATAATATGAATAAATAATAATACCTAGTCACCCCGTTCCTTTTCGGGGTAAAAACAGTAACAATTATGAAACGTAATTTTTAGTACCCGTGCAGTGTGCGAAATAACAACCCGTCTGCTGTCTAGAACAGCGAGAACCTATTTATTTGTAGACGTTCCTTAAAAATGTGATGCGCCATAACAACCGAAACCGGGTATATTACGCGCACGGATTAACATAGTGCCGCTGTCTTCTGTTATGAGGCAGCACATTTGCCAAACAAACAATTATTTCATTTATATTCACATATATGTATGTACAGACAAAAATACGTCTTTATTACTATCGATTTACGGCTACAACTTGCAAGATCGAAGACATTTTTATAGAACGCAATATAGCTTACGTAAACAAAATTTTAAATAAAATATATAAAATTAGGAATGTGTGCAAGCTTTATCCAACATAACAAATCAATATCGATATTATTCTTAAAACTTTTCGATCCAATCGTAGATAAATGTTTAAGTAAACGATGTCTCGGCGTATACATGTAAATCCTTAAAATGGCCAGGGATATAGAGGCCTTATAAGAATATATTTTTTTTGTGTGTATTTTATTAAATATAACACACGACTTTAAAAAAAATATTTATTGTTATTATTATTACATTTTAGATACTGTATATTGTATTTTGATTCAAAATTATATATGATCAACATATGATAATGACTATACTACAAAATATTTCTATTTTGTTAGGATTAGGCATTAAAAAGTGGCTTCTGTGATTATGTAGTGTTGATTAAGTTTCCCAACAGTTTTTAAATTGTAGGCACTTGTTAGTCAAAATGGTTATAACTTGTATTAACAATAAATATTTAAAAAAAAAAATTATGTCAATTAAAAAAAAATTAAAAAATCTGTCAAAAGCAAAAACAAAATTAGCTTTTTAACAAAATATTGGTCTGTATCAATATCAGAAACTGAAAAAACTGGTATAAACACACAACTGCTTAACTTTAGAACTTAAGCATAAAGCAACGATAAAAATTAACTCTATTGTCTAGGCAAATAGTAATTAAAAAAATATGCAAAATAAGTCATATAAAATATTAGTATTTTATAAATATTTTGTAAAAAATATAATTAAACTCTACCAACAGCAAATTGGATTAAAAAAAAAACAAATATTTAATCTAACATAAAATAATTTTTTTTAAATTATTAAATTAATTCTTTTGTTTTTTTTTCTATTCTGTTTGCACTGTATTGTATGTACTTATATAAGCTAAGCAATTCTTCTTCTGTCACTGTTTAGCCTACTACTACTTCAGCCGTTTCCCATGACATTACCATATTAAGGTAATGTCCATGTATGATTTGGATATTCTTCTTACAAACGTTGGTTTATTTCCTTGGATGCATATTGTAAGAATTACATTTATTTGTCTTTTCTTGTCGCACTTTACCACTCCCCCCATCTTAGCAATTTTGCATTGAAATTGCCTCCTATTAGAATTTGTATGCTCTTTTGTTGTTTTTATGATGTGTTCTAATTTTTCTAACTACTCTTAATAATATTCCATCCCGCAGTTTGGACTGATGTAACAGCTGTATATTATCATACCTTTTATATTGGCCCTATTCTCATTTTAGATGTTCCCCATTTTTATACCTTATCTCTACTTTTACTTCTTGTTCAGATAGCCGCGTCTGAATCCTTATCGTTTATTTACTCCCAATTTAATTTGTTTTTATTTGGTTTACTCACTATCACAATATCTATGTTTTTTCTCACCGATATTGCCAACAGTAAGTTGTGCGCCTCTCATCCTTTGCTTACATTTGTTTGGATAAAGTTAAACATCTTTGTTGGTGTCCTTGTTTTTGTGTTGTTTCCAATTATCTAAATTCTTGTTTTCTACGTTCCCTCGTCTTTTTATTTGTTTTTTGTTTATAATCGGGCATCTTCTTTCTCCTGTTCTGTGTCCTGTTACTTTACACTCTATATACAATATTTTCTATTACTGCAGTAGGTTATATAATGTCAGCCGTCATGTGGCCCTTTATCTAACATTTATTTTATAACATTTACTTTCTTTAGCTGTTACACTCTTTTTTCTGCATCTCTGCAAGCCCAATATTTATGCTTCTTTTTTTTATTAGTTTTTCCGCTGCCCCCTTGTTTATCCTGATTATAGCCGTTTGTATATCTTTGTACCTTTTCCTCATAAATATGCTTTCTTTAGTGACACCTCTATCACTAAGTTCATCAAACAGTTCCAGATACTATTGATCATAACTAGCTTTTCTGTGGAATCATTATTTGCTTTTCCTACATTGAAACCTACCATTCCGTCTCTTTTTTTAATTTTTGTTTGTCTTTGACCCTTTTGTTACTAGTAACAATTTTTCTTTTTTTGTTTCTTTTATCTATTAAAGATTGTTTTTCTTATCTGAATTTTTGTCTGTTTTAATAGGTCTTGTTTGTAGCTTCCTTTTTCTATCTGTTGTTGCTTGTAGTAGTATCGAAACGCACAATGTCATTTTTATATGTACGCGTTTCAGCTATCTCCATGATTTTCTTTGCTTTTCTTGGTACCTTTTCTGTCGGTATAGGTATGACAATTACCTCCTAAGCTGCTTTGTTTTGTGGCCTTTTTCTACGGCATCTAATATACAGGGTTTTCCATTAAAAAATGTAATTTTTATTTTATTTAAAAAAAACACGTAACAATAATAATAATAATAATAATAATAATAATAATAACAACATGTAATTATATTTGTAGTTCAATTTCAAGTAGAAACTTTCTGTCTACATGTGACACACGATATCACTTAAATGGCCGCCACGGCTGCGGTTACAAATTTCCATTTTTTTGAAGAAAATCTGCCGCACATTGGTTGTTATATTTTGAAAATATCAGCCCGAATATTATTATTGAGCTCTTCGATTGTTGTGACATTATTGACGTAAACTTTGTTTAAAAAGTCTAGCGGTGTTAGTTAAATCACACGACCGCTACGCATTGACCGTAACAGTTTCATCTTTATTATTTTCGAAAAAATATAGCCCCATCACACTAACTCTCTAACTTGGCTGTTCGTGACGGTGCTTCATTCCGACCTAATACACCGTAAACTTTACAAACCGTCTTCGCTAATTTTTAACATATCTGTAGTGAATTTTCACTAGTTCTATTCTTTGTTGAAGCGTATATCGTACCATTTTTGTAAATGGGATAGTTTTTACTTTTTAACTGTCAAAAAATAACAATATCATTACAAGTACAAAAATGGCGCAAACTTTAAAATGACACTTCTTAATGGAAAACCCTATACATATTTATATTTGCTTTCTCCTCTGTTTCAAACTTCTGCTCAATAATACGGATTTTTCCTATTTTTCCAATTTTTTTAAATTTAGTTTTTTAATTATTTCTACGTATGGCGTTTCTTCCTTTTATTTTTTTTTTGCTAACTTCTGTCTGTGTTGCCATTTCAATTCAATTTGAGATTAATAGTTTTGCCCGTTTATTAATCTTTAAAATTTTGTTTTTCATTTTAAAATTATATTAAAATATCTAAACAGTTATCAAAAAATAATTGTTTAATAATTACAAAAAAAACAATTACAGTTAAGTTGCTACTCCAATAGTTTTACGTTGTTGATAAAATTTATAAAAAATGTTATTCTCAAAACAAAAGAACTGTTAATAATTGTTTTGAAAGTTTTAAACATGTTTTTAGAAACACTATAATAAAATAGTAAAAACAGTGATCTTATAAACTGCATTTTTATTGTATACAACTTATCATAAATTGAGCACCACTCAATTTATGATAAGTAAGTCATAAAACAAAGCTAGTTGCAATACGGCTTTATTTTATATTTTTTTTACTAACAAATCTAACGTCAATTTACTTTAACAGAATTTACCTTTATTATTGCCAAATATTCGTATTGTAGACGTAGGAATCCTGTTTTTTTAAAGACGCAATTCTTTGAGTGTCATAAACTCCGAACATAATTTGCGCAATATTACTTTTTTTTAAATTGTTTTTTGCATCGTGTAGAGAATGAAATTTTGAGACACAAAATATATAATAATCTAAAATCTTTAATTGTTTGTTAAATTTTGAAATTTGGTTTGTGTTACTTTATTGCACCGCAAACTTAATAGACTTTTTGTTGTGCTATAAATTATTATTTTTAAATAACTATTGTTATAGTTTTGTTTGAAGTAAATGTATGATAAAATGAGAAATTTGAAATAAATTAATAATGCTTTTTCTACCCTACTTGTATCGTAAATATATAATAAATAAGAACTTTTAATAATATTCTTTTAAATAAAACCAAATTTTTGAGAATTGATGTATAGTCAACAACAATAAAATTTATGTTAGACCCCTGCACTAAAATATAGTCAATTTTATTTAAACAGCCGCTTGTATGGCTGAAATCTCAAAGAATAGAAACCAAACTATATAAGTAATTTACGTCGCTTATTTGAGTTAAAATTTTGGTTAATTGTTCTGATTAACCATTAATTTATTATCCTAACAAATTGAAAAAAAATTAAGAAAACATTAACTATGATTAACTATAACTTGCTAATACTGATCCTACGTAAAGATAATTAATGAATCATATTTATAAAACTCGCTATACGTAGACTGGCCATATATATTGCAAAATGCAAACATATAATCCGTATTTAAAATCAATACGATCGCCCTTGGGTGATGTACAATAATAATTACAAACTTCCATTAATTTATAAAATTGCTTCTGTTTGTTTCGTTATCGCAAATTTTATCGATAAACATCAGCTATTTTAAATGAAATAATACTATGCCGAACGGAAATAATCTATTTCACATTTTTTTTACATTAACTCCACAGTAGAAACATGTATATCGTGCCAGATGGTTCCGTTTTCATCCAGATTTTTAATATGGGTAAGAAAATGTCATTAAAACTAAGGCATCTTTTAATGATCTTAAATATACACCTTCATTCAAACTTATCCTAATCCTAAAAACAATGCTATTACCCAGGTAAATATATGTCTTACAATAATTTTCAAATGCTCAAAGTAGCTTTTGCTATTCTTATACATTATTTAACAAAATTAAATGACTATTCATAAAAAACACAAAAAAATCTATAGCATAGCAGTTACGCAAAGAGTTTATACATCGGATCAGTGTAGATTTATTAGTATCTCTTTTATCCAGAGCCACTGAATAACTTATTGAGATTGCCACTAATAATGCACCCTGGCAATTTTATTCCTAACCAATTTTGCGTACACATAAAAAGAAATGTAGAATACAATTCAATCTATTCTCCTTTTCAGGCGGATAACTATTTTGAAATACAGTTCCAGGAAAAGGAGGGCATTACTATGGTAGGTGGTAGTTTCTAATAATTTATTGCAATATCAAAGGGAACAGGTGTTCGAACAGGTAAAAATAGCAGGTATTGGAAGTTTGGAATTTCAATACTGACTCTTACTGACCGCATTGAAAGTGAATTCTTATTTCATTTCAACCTATATACACGTTCTAGAATTCAATAATTTGTAAAGTATATAATTTTAGTTAGTCATGTTTTGATTATAAAATTAATTAGTTAATGTTGGTTTTGCTAATTAGTTAAACTTAATAATATTTGATGTGGAAATAAAATTAAAATATTATTTTATATTATCGGTTAATACAAAAAAAATTTGAGTAGTTTCATTATAATTTTATTGTTATAACATACATTTTAAAACCAAGAAAGTATTAGAAAGAATAATAAAACTTTAAATTACTATATCAGCCATTGAAAATGTTATAATATATATTTAATTATAACAAAACTAAATATAATAAATATACACCGCTGTTTAGTTAGCAAAATTCAGATTAAAATATATTTTGATATAAAAATTCATAAAATTTATAAATCATATCGGTAGCCGGCCGAATAAACGCAAAAATGTCAATCAAGTGGCAACATGGCATTCAAAATTGATATATTTTGAACGCTATTTGTATTTTAAAATCAAAGTTGTTTACTTTACTACGGCTACGTAAATATCAAATTGCATAAAAGATTTTTTGCTAAAGAAAAATCTAGATTTTACGATGTGATGTTTTTGTGTACTCTGAATGTACTCAGAGTATTTTTTTGACTAACAACTATGATTTCTTATAGAGACCTATTTTCTTTTGAAATGGACACTTTGACGAACCAATTTAACTATTCCGAAGATTACAACAACTACTCTTAAAGTTGCCTTAGGAAATTTCAAATCATTTTTTATTACTTCTTAAGATTCTTTGTAAGAACTGTGAAGTGGACAAAACTTTGTATGTGTTTTGTACATAATTAAGCTTTTTAAACTTACCTATAAATAAGGCCTACCTCGCTGCGCTTGCCTGCATTATGTACTTATTATCTTACATTTTTTTATTAAAACTTTAAAACATTTTTAGACATGCACAGAGCATGTTATGCTAATGTTTTGTATGTCATTGTGGTATTCTCAACAAACAATTTTTTTATTATTAAGTGTAAGTTCTTTTTAAAATATTAAAATAATAAAGTTGTTTCTCTTGTTAAGTTGATCTTGGAATATTATTTTTAAGAAAAAAAAGTATGTTATATTTAATAAACTCTATTAAAAATCTATTCAAATCAAAATGTACATTTGCACCGATTTTTTTCCGATGCTTTTTGTTCATCAGTTCAAACCGTAAATAAAATTGTTGCGACTTAAATAAGGCCAAAAAATTTAGTTTTTTCACCGGGCTAAATGGAATAAGTTCTTAAAATAATTATTATTTTATTATAAAATCCGCAACTATTCAAGTTCAATGTCCACACAATGCTTAAACCTTAACGTAATACTTTTGACAAATATGGATTAAGGGCCGCTTTTACAATCGTCGGTTAAACAAGGAGTAGCGCTATCTAAGGAGTATATAAAAATACGCTTTTACAATCCCTTATAACTTATCTCTAGTACAGTAACTAAGTAACGCGCACAACAAATTAGCGTATGAACAACGTATACGTCAGTTCCAGAAACGGCCATCTTTGTAATAAATGATTTTTTTAGAAAATGCAAAAACGCGTTACAACTAAAGTAGGATTTATTGCTAAAATTTTTGCACAGAAAAAAATTGATAACCGTCGAGCATTATTTCCTTAATTGACCTAATCATTGGGATCTTCAAAGGGTTCGTCTTTATTTTTAGTTCTAATTTGGAATTCATTGAATAGAGATTCCACTTGAGTATGTGGGTGATTGAAATTTTACAATAGCTCCGATCACTTTAGGAGTCCTGGCAGTTTTATAAAATTTTAATTATATGTTTTGAGGAAATTAAACCAGTGATAACTTATTCGGTGCTTGGAGCAGTAGTTATCTTTAGTGTAGTAACCAAGTAACGCGCACAACAAATTTGCGTATAAATGATTTATACGTCAGTTTATAAGTCATCATTGACGTTTCAATAGGTTATCTAGACTGCAACAAAGGCATAACTAATGCTACACCAGTTTATACTGTAGATAAATTTATTGTTGGTTTAAGTTATCTGACAATTGTAAAAGCGGCACTTAATCGTTAAAATATAAAGGGAACTTATTATGAAGTATTAAGTAAATCCTAAATTTTGCGTTTTTGAATCAAATTAAGACAGATTTAAAAAATGCAAAAATACTTATTACTAGATTAATAAGTAATACAATTTACGCAAACACATCTCTCATTTTTTTTACATTTAAAAGCGCTTACAAATAATATGACAAACATTGACTAACGTTGTAAATTTGTATATTTTTGAATCATTTTTTGTCAAATGTAAATTTTTTGACTGAAATTAAACTAAACAATAAAGATTCACGTTGTTTTAATCTAGTAGACTCCGATTATTATCTTAAACTTTACAAGCATATTCTAGACTAACAACGCACATTTCAAATTTAAGGCAGTGGTTATAATAGCATATTTCTTAAACTAAATCTTTTTGATAAGATTATTTTTGTAATAGGCATATACCGTTCTAAAACATCAAACTATTTTGATAACCTTTCTAAAAGTTTTGACTAGTTTCTTCATAGTATTTATAAAAAAACTTAAAATTTTTTCTTAAGAAATTTTTATGTAAAAATATTGAATGGTTAAGTCACTCATCTTCTACAACACTATAAAAACAACAAGTTATTATTTTTGCTGCTTTACACAATTTTACTCAACTCACATATTTTTCTTATGATAAATTTCTTGGTGAATTTAGATTATTATATCTTTATCTACCATACCTATACCGCGCCTTATCTATCATTATTCTAAAATAAGCATAGTAAAAACAAAACAATTTCTTAATCATTTCAATTTTTATACTCATTGGTTATATTCTGAGAATTAACATACTGCAGGAGAAAATCTTACAAAAACTATTCAGATTGTCATTAAAAAATGTTTCATTTTTAAAAATACTTGTATTTAATTTAAACAAAACATACAAAAAGCATTTAACAAATACGTCAGTAATCGTTTCAATAAAACTTATCAAGGTTATAAAAAAGCTTGTAAACATTGTAACAATCTACTACAATCTGAAAAACATTGGGTTGACAAAAACAAAGCTAATCAAATTTCTCAGTTTTTTATAAACACCAAAAATTTCTATAAATTAATAAATTTAATGCAAGGTAGTTCAAAATTTTTAATACCCTTTTTTGAAATGATTAAATTAATTTAGTTACTGATTTAAAAGAAAAAATAAATATTTTTGCAAACTAATTTGCATCTAATTCTACTATTCTAATTCTTCCTACTGTTGTACCTACAATGCTGGCTAGTGGTAAAATGATGGGTCAAATTTATTTCAAGCAACAGGTTATTAAAAAATATCTTCTTTAATAAAATAGCAGAAAAGCATCGGGTGTAGATGAATTTCCACTTATTTTATTTTTTCATTTGCCAATGAAGTAGCTTCCATTCTGTCTAAAATATTTGTTTTGTTCGTGAATATTTGTTAAAATTCCTAGCAATCCTTGTACTAATATTAAATATTTGTTTAGATGGCAATATGTCTTTTAGTTCGAATGAACAATGTCTATGGAAATATCTAAGGGGTATTGAGTCATTAGACAAATTTGGATTAACAACAATTTGAAACAATATTCTAATTTAAAATTATTAACAAATTATGTTATACCTTATTTAAACAGTAATAATTGCCTATGGTGAACTGACCTAAAACATAGTAACATTTACTAATATTATGTTGAGGTAGTTTTTTAGAAATACTAAAATGTTTACGCGCAATTTTCAAAAAATCTGAATGTTTGTTGTTAACACTTAATAAATAAAACAAACAACCAAAACTAGGCGTTTTCTGTTTAAAAATATGACTATGCTTAAAACAATTATATATTTTTTTAATAATTGGCTATTAGTTTTTATATCTGTTCTATTAAAAGAATTATAGTTGTTATTTTAATAAAAACTTTTTTATGAAATGAATTAATAATTTATTCAATCTAACGATTAAAACGTCCAGTTGTGAAGCACAGACAATTATTTTAGTTATACAAACCAATTGCATAAATGCTAAATAATGCCTATTAGTGCAGACATATAGTATTAAATTGCACTAGCTAAAGCCAAAGTTGATTGTTTAAAACTTCTTTAATTAGTTTATAAAACAAAAACTATGCACAAGTCTGGTGTTTCTGTTTTTCTTATTTCTTATTTTTTTTTCTACGTCATTATCACTATTATCAAATATAATTTATTTTTTATTGGGTTGTTCAAACTTTTTTATTGTTTGGGTTCATTTGTTTGTTAACCTTGTTAAACTTGTTGATAAAAAATAATGTTTCTTACCAACCTCAAAGTATTGTAGAAAAATTATTAATTCTATACATCTATTCTTTCATATAAGGTACCAGAAAATTATTCTTTTAGTAGAGCAACTCAAATACACCACATGTTTTGTTTTTTGTTTTAAAAACAATTAATAGTGAAACCTTAAATCTATTAGCACTAATCGTATATAGTTTAAAGTACGAAATAAACCAAAAAAAAGCAAAAAACATTTTTTGCTGAGTTCTTTTTAAAATAGTGTTTCAAAACAATTTTTAGTGAGTTTTCTTTAATAATGTAAAAATAAAAAAAAACGACATTAAAAATTCTGCAATAGTAGTTTATTGTGTTTCTAACTATTGTTGATTTTTTTTGTCGTAACATAGTATTTAGTGGTAACTAAAACTTATTTATAAAGTATAGACTTTTTGTGAATAATTTATTACGTTTCTTTTAATGTTTCTTTAAACTTAATTTTATGTTCCTTCTGTGTATGTATTCCTTTTTCTAGATAATGTTTATTTATAATTTGGTATCATTTTTTTTTGTTCAAAAATAAAACTACATAAATTATTATTGACCTACAAATCTATAATAATAAGATTTTCAGCAATAAATCTGTCATTTTTTTTAATTGCTTATAATTGCGACATCTTGTTATGCTTAATGCATCCGCGGAAAAAATAATTGCTTCAGTCAACAAAGCGAGCTCAAATATTGCATAAAATTGCCTGTTTAGGCTTATAGTGTATTATTGAGTGTGCATCAGCTTGAATGCATATGATTAGTATTTATAATATAGAACTCAACTCAACTTCTCAAATAGTTCAACTAAACAGTTCAGCACAAAGACGCAGATGCATTTACAATCTAAAAAAAAATTGGTGTTAATTAACAAAAACAAAACTAATAAAAATTTTCAGCTTTCCAACAACATTTTGAGTGTTTAACCTATACCTAAAAATTTAAACAAATCTATTTTTTGTTACTATCTAAAATAGTTAAAATTATTGAAAAATATATTAATTTTCAAGCTGTCATGTTTTTAGAACAAAATAACTTTATCTCAAAAACTCAACATGGATTTTGATCAAAACGGTTGACAACAGATTTTCTGATATATGCTAGTCACAAATGAAATGTAACTTTAGACTAATATAGAGAAAACTTTGCAATAGCTCTAGACATTTATTTAGTATGACATTCTTATCTTATTAACAAACTCAATTGAATATGTTTTGATCATAAATCTGTAAGTCTTATCAATAGCTTTGTTAAAAACAAAAAAAAAACTATAGTTAAAACTGATAATTTTGACTTTAATTAAATCATAAATGCTGGTGTTTCTCAAGATTTTACTCTGATGTTGGCTTACAAAAAGTCTTACTCATAGTTTTGCAGGTAATGACACCCTTTATATTTTATAGTTTCCTAAGACCATATTGCAAGTGTATATAAAACTAAGATTTTTTAATACATGTAAACAGAATTTTGCTTCTGTACAATTTTTGCATATACATATATAAAACTTATATACGTCTTTGTATTAAATATTATTTTTAAGTATTAGGAAGAACATCTAAAGCTACACTATTTCTTTTAAATTCTATTTAAGCTTTTCGAATCATTGCCAATCCAAAATTGACTAATAACTTAGATACTTGACAACATCGGCGTAATGTATGTGTTAACGGAAAAATAAGTGAAAGATTTTAGACAACAAAAGGAGTAAGACAGGGCTGTCCATTGAGTCCTACTTTATTTGCAACCTACATAGCAGATGTAGAAAAAAAACTGAGGTTGGCTCAAGCAGGAGGGGTAATAGTTGGTAGAGAGAAAGTGTGGTCGCTAGCATATGCAGACGACATGGTAATACTAGCAAAAGAAGCAAAGGAAATGAAAGAGATGATGAAAAGTTTAGAAAAATATTAAAAAAAAAAAAAACTAATTAATGTAGAAAAAACAAAAATTATGGTGTTCAGAAAGAGAGGTGGGAGTAAAAAGGTAGAGGACTGGAAATAGAATGGGCAAGGTATTAAGGAAGTAAAATCTTTTAAATATTTGGGATATGTTTTTTGTACGAGTAACACCGAGAGCGAGCAAATTAAAGAAATGGCTCGAAAAGCAAATAAAGTAGTGGGACAAGTTTGGGGAATAAGTGAAAGAAAATTTGAATGTATGAGAATAAAAGGGCTTATGTTTGATAGTTTAGTTAGGAGAATGATATTGTATGGGTCAGAAATATGGGAATGGAAGAAACAAGAAAAATTAGATGCAATACATGTAAAATATTAGAGATGGGTGCTAGGTTTAAATAGAAAAACTCTAGCATATATTGTGCTGGAGAAAGTCAAAAAAGATAAGTTAAGAGTAGAAGCAGAAAAAAGAGCAATGAAGTATGAAAAAAGAATGAGACAGAGACACGAATGTAAAATCTTACAAGAATGCATAAAAGAGAAAATGAGAGCAAGAAATGAAAAGCTAGGGGAGATCAGGGAAAATTATTACAATAGAAATGGATATGCGAGCCAAGAAATTGAAAGAATGAGAGAACCTGGGAGAAAGATATGGTACGAAATTATGGAAAGAGATAGAGATATACAAAGACAAGAAAGGAGAATGCGAGTGAAAGAGTCTAGGTACAACGCAAATTATGAACATATTATAGAAAGTGAATTGCCAATGTACTTAGAGAGCAATAGGTATAGTAAAGATGACAAAAAGATGATTGCAAGATTCAGATGTAGTAATGAAGAGCAAGCGACAAGATTTTTGATGGAAGAGGATTTGAAAATATGCAGAATGTGCGGAGAGATTAAGGAAAGAAACTATAGAATATATGTTGAAAGAGTGTAACCAAAATGAGAGAAGAACAGATGGGAAAAATGAGATATTGAAAGGGGACGGAAGAGGGGTAGAATGGATGAGGGCAGTTAAAAAACAAAGAAAAGAAATAGACAAACCGAGAAGAAAATATTCTGAATTGTGTTAATTTTATAAGGATAAAGTTTTATTATTTTGGGAAGTTGTAAATATATTTGTAAATGTAATTTTCAAGGCCGAAAGGCAAGAAATAAACGTATTATTATTATTATTATTATTATTAACATCGGCGTAATGTTGCAACTTTGCATTATAGATACTATGACATTATTCAAACAAAATATAAGATATATTATTATCTAAACAAATATTTACGCGTAGTACAAGGTTAAAGAAGTCTATCAAATATTTATTGGCATTTCATAGATGTAGGACCAAAGCATATTAACTCATAGAATAAACTTTCAAACTTATTATTTTCCAAGACTTATAATCCGCAATTATTAGTGTTTCAATGTGATAATTTCAATCGTTGAAATACCAAAGTATTTTTACGTTGCTGTAACATTAGTAATTCCTAAACACCACATTTTAAAATTTAATTTAAAATATATAGTGGATGCCTAAAAACAATGTCAGAATTTAATACTGCATAGTGTATAAGATTTTGTAGTCAAAATAAATATAGTTTAAATGATAAACTAAAACTTAAAAAGTAGAGTAGATTATAATAATTTGAATTAATACGTACAATACTAAAATTTCACGCAGTTCATTTAATAGAAAATACATTGCAAAAACGTCAACAAAAAATTAACCATTAGTACTGCGCAATTTTATCACCAAACAATACAAAATTATATTTTTTATCATTATTATTATCCAATTATAAATTTCCCTGAAATAGAAACTAAAACGATATATATTTTCACACGCCAGGATATTGTTTCCACTTATTTGTATTTAATATCTGATATAATAAAAAACGCAGTACAAGCTAAAATTTAAACACAATACAATTAGTGAAATGCTCGTAGAACTAGAAATTTTATTCAAATCGCTTTTCGCGTTGCATAATTCTCTTCGCAATTAATGATATAACATTACCGCGATGACCGTTTTCGGAATATGTTTAATAGCGATTTCTGGAACTAAAATTATGTCGTAATAATGTATTTTCCTATTTCAAAATGATACGAGTTATTCTTTCGACGCCTTGCCCGATTCAACGAATTGGAACTCAATATTAAAGCCTAACTAATTACGTTTGTAATAATTAGAAATTTAAATATTTCTTGACGAAAATAATGAATTCTTACGCGTTACGGTGTATTATAATTTAGGATGGTACGATTCACCTCAGAGTTCTTCTAATATTTTTTTTTATACTTTAATCAGTATTCTTAAATTATACAAGTATATTTTTATAATATAAATAAGTTGATTATAATTTCAATGTGATGGTTGTTATAATTAAAGCTGGGAATTATATGCATTTAAAAAGTTAAAAATATGCTCATATATATGCACGCAATTTTGCCAAAATATGCACTAAATATGCACACAATTTTGCCAAAATATGCACTAAATATGCTAAATTTGTTAAAAATATGCACAAAATATAAAAATATGCAAACATTATTTTTTTGCAATTGTTCAAAACCTTAATTTTTTTAAGAAAATATAATTTTACAAAAAGCAATTTTACTTAAAAATAATTTAAAATTATACAAATATGCCCAAAATATGCAAATACCCACCAAATAGGCAAATATGCACCAAATACGCACCAAATATGCACTGATATGCAGCTGTTATTAAAATATGCACAGTAACTCAAAAATATGCAAAATATGCAAAAAAAATATTGGTTTTTAACACTTGTTTTCTTCTAATTTGTGTAGATACAAAATTATTTAACTGGCATATAAGTATTATAAATAATCAAACAAAAGACTGGTTTGCCATCTAGTTGCAAACCAGTCTTTTGTTTGATTATTTATAATATTAATTGTGTTCATAAGAACAGAAATATTTATTCAAAATTGTCTTCGCTATAATGCGATGCCGTGGTCGTACAAGGCATACTGACGAGGTTTGTAGAACCGAAACAATTGTCTATGCTTGACCATTGGCCGCTGTGATTCGATTGACTGATTTTGAATAAATTATTAATTCATGGCATATAAGTATTATAGAATATGCAAATGCATAAAATCCCAGCTTTAGTTGTAATAATTTAAATTAAAATCAAGACAAACACTTCTTATCGAATTTAATGGTAATAAAATAATGATTGCACACTTTACAAGTTATTTCAGACTATACTATTATATATATTATATATATATATTATATATATATTTTAAAATCAATTGTTTTGAAAAATTTTCAATAATTTAATTAGCATTACAGAACTAACTGCATATTAAGGCTACAATATATAATTTATACTACATGATTTTATCTTATTAGTTTTCTATCTATTTACTTATTAAATAAATGCATAGTTTTCTAATTTATAAAATACAATTATGTTGTTTTTTTTATTACGAAATATATTCAGTGTTTTGAAGGGGTTTTATCTTAAGGGCGCGGTATTTTGATTGTCATAAAACTTCTTGTGCCATAAAATCTAAAGTTTTTAACTTTGAAATTAAATTGTAATTTTTTTATTAAAACCCGCAAAATGGCTGCCAATTGCACAAATGCTAAATAATACCAATTTAGAGAGCAGCTTTTTTAGTGTTATAAAACTTTATGCAGAACTCATGCAATTTAATTAGTTATGATTTTAATTAATGTATCAACAGTACCAAGTTGTTAGAAAAAACAATACAAGCGGGAATTTTAAATTTCACATTTATCATGCATTCACAACTACGAGCAGAACTACAACAATTGTAACATTAAAAAATTAAATTTATGAAAAAATATTCTAAACTAAAAACATCTATAGACGCGTTTCGAGGTTTACCTCTCATCAGTATGGCTTTATTTATTTAAACTTAATAATTGATTTTTAATAATAATAATTGATTTTTAACTTACTTCGTCAACATTGTTCACCACCACAATTCAAAGTGAATATTTTAAAGGGTGTATTGACTATTTATACTAACTGACTTAATGACTTTATTTAATGGCTATGGTTAATAGCATTCTGAGAATGTACAAATAAACTTATTATTTCGGGATATTTAGCTGATGGTAATGACATGAAAGAATTAAAAAGGAAATTTGAAAATTAAAAATAGAATAAATTGTTTGCATAAATTATAATTACTATTATACAATTTCGTGTATATCAGAACATATATAAAATATATAAAGAAGAGACGCAATGTCCTCAAATGAGACAGTTGTAAAAGCAATAATTTCGAATAAAGCCTAGTTAAATAGGTAAATTTATACGAATGCCACAACGACATATGTAGCGCTCGTTACTATTTGTTCAATCGGACAACCCAATAATAACATTAAAAAATTAAATTTATGAAAAAATATTCTAAACTAAAAACATCCATAGACGCGTTTCGAGGTTTACCTCTCATCAGTATGGCTTTATTTATTTAAACTTAATAATTGATTTTTAATAATAATAATTGATTTTTAACTTACTTCGTCAACATTGTTCACCACCACAATTCAAAGTGAATATTTTAAAGGGTGTATTGACTATTTATACTAACTGACTTAATGACTTTATTTAATGGCTATGGTTAATAGCATTCTGAGAATGTACAAATAAACTTATTATTTCGGGATATTTAGCTGATGGTAATGACATGAAAGAATTAAAAAAGAAATTTG
Source organism: Tachinus rufipes (assembly GCA_963932245.1). Classification (NCBI taxonomy): domain Eukaryota; kingdom Metazoa; phylum Arthropoda; class Insecta; order Coleoptera; family Staphylinidae; genus Tachinus; species Tachinus rufipes. Next base: position 59,288,561 of record OZ010744.1, read on the forward strand.
AAAATTAAAAATAGAATAAATGTTTTGCATAAATTATAATTACTATTATACAATTTCGTGTATATCAGAACATATATAAAATATATAAAGAAGAGACGCAATGTCCTCAAATGAGACAGTTGTAAAAGCAATAATTTCGAATAAAGCCTAGCGCTACATATGTCGTTGTGGCATTCGTATAAATTTACCTATTTAACTAGGCTTTATTCGAAATTATTGCTTTTACAACTGTCTCATTTGAGGACATTGCGTCTCTTCTTTATATGTTTTATATATGTTCTGATATACACGAAATTGTATAATAGTAATTATAATTTATGCAAAAAATTTATTCTATTTTTAATTTTCAAATTTCCTTTTTAATTCTTTCATGTCATTACCATCAGCTAAATATCCCAAAATAATAAGTTTATTTGTACATTCTCAGAATGCTATTAACCATAGCCATTAAATAAAGTCATTAAGTCAGTTAGTATAAATAGTCAATACACCCTTTAAAATATTCACTTTGAATTGTGGTGGTGAACAATGTTGACGAAGTAAGTTAAAAATCAATTATTAAGTTTAAATAAATAAAGCCATACTGATGAGAGGTAAACCTCGAAACGCGTCTATGGATGTTTTTAGTTTAGAATATTTTTTCATAAATTTAATTTTTTAATGTTATTATTGGGTTGTCCGATTGAACAAATAGTAACGAGCGCTACATATGTCGTTGTGGCATTCGTATAAATTTACCTATTTAACTAGGCTTTATTCGAAATTATTGCTTTTACAACTGTCTCATTTGAGGACATTGCGTCTCTTCTTTATATATTTTATACAACAATTGTTATTTAAAAAAAATAAATTATTAACACGAACCCAAAGTATACTTTAATACCAGTTTGTTTATAGCTGCTCTTTAATAAAGCAAAGTAATGTAACTGGCCTGTATAAGCTTGACAATTTTTTGTAGTTATTGTGCAAAAGCAACGCTTCAATTGCCAGTGCACAACATGCTTTTGGCTATTGCGTATAAAAGCTTACTGCTAGATGCAGTGTTATTACACAACCCCAAGGCCTCAACTTCTAGTGTGTGAATATCAATCTTTTACAGCCTTTTAACTTTTAAGCATGCTAGCTTTATGACTTTATTACCAATGATCCTTCTCGGTATATGTGTGAATAAAGTCTGATAGCTAAATTACAATCCTAAAACTTCCCTAGCCAATTGTGTAATTAAATCTTTTTTTTGTAGCTTGAAAAGTAAAGATTCACCAATACTTTTTATTAACAAATATTATAACAATCTTTAACTAGTTCGTTACTTATCTACCCTTAACACAACCTCAGAAGCTCTATCTGCACGCAAACAACAATGTTTATGGTACATTAACTATTATAAACAATGCTAACAAATAACACTGTTAACAATATTGTACAAATAATGCATACATGTTTACGAATAAAAACTTAGATCATTTAAATATACAAATTTATTAAAAAAATTAACAAAATAAAACATACTTTAATTTTTGACGTAATGATGATGTACATTGTTATGAATAAAGCTGGGATTTTATGCATTTGCATATTCTATAATACTTATATGCCAGTTAAATAATTTTGTATCTACACGAATTAGAAGAAAACAATATTTTTTTGCATATTTTGCATATTTTTGAGTTACTGTGCATATTTTAATAACAGCTGCATATCAGTGCATATTTGGTGCGTATTTGGTGCATATTTGCATATTTGGTGGGTATTTGCATATTTTGGGCATATTTGTATAATTTTAAATTATTTTTAAGTAAAATTGCTTTTTGTAAATTATATTTTCTTAAAAAAATTAAGGTTTTGAACAATTGCAATAAAATAATGTTTGCATATTTTTATATTTTGTGCATATTTAAAACAAATTTAGCATATTTAGTATATATTTTGGTAAAATTGTGTGCATATTTAGTGCATATTTTGGCAAAATTGCGTGCATATATATGAGCATATTTTTAACTTTTTAAATGCATATAATTCCCAGCTTTAGTCATGAAACGCGCTACAAAAACAACATTACTTGGTTGTATAGTATGCCCATAGATATAGTGTTTTTACGACATAGGCTTAATTTATCTCAACGGATTATTTTATTAGCAACCAATTATAATTGTATTATATACCTGGAACCCGACGTAGTTTTCAAAGGTGAAAATATTGTATATTTATATAATATTTTCACCCTTAAACAAAACGATGTTATAAGTTATTTATGGTATATAATACAAACATAATTGCCTTCTCAAGACGATTGGTAATAAAGTAATCCGCTGAGATAATTTAAAACCATGTCGTAAAGACACTATGTCTATGGGGATACTATAATACATTTTAATTTCTAAAATTTGAAATCGTAGCAAACAATTTTTTTATCTAGAATTTCTTCATTTATTGTTTAATCTCTAGCGTTAAATAAGCTTTCTTGATTTGTACTGTGGGTATTAAAAGTTGAGATTTATTATATGAAGTACAGAATTTATTGCTAAAACCATTATGCAATTGGCGTAATAAAAAAGCACAATATAAGAAAAAAATCAAACGACTGGCCTCTAGGTTGCAAGAAACTATTCTAGTGCCGGTAGAATTAGTTGAACTTGCTCGATTTGCTAAATTTTACATTTTATAACATAATAGTTTTTTTATAAAGATCAATCTTCTAAAAATCAATATTTATCAATAAAAAAGAAATTTTATGATTAAAAATATTATTGAAAATTATGATGTCTCTTAATCTAGCTACAGTTGTGGATATTTAAATGTCATCATCTTTCACGGAAAATGACATTTTATTATACTTTCTTTTAAAATTTAATAGCAACTCTCCAACTTTTAGAAAACTATGTATATTAATCAATACTAATCTTTAAAATACTTACTAAAACAAAACAAAAAAATTACGTAATATGGAACTTGATGCAACTTGTCATTATTATGTACACCATATATTATATTAAAAATTGTTCATATAATTGATGTAACTTTATATTTGTAAATGGTTTAGACATAGTGGTAAAATTGTCTCTTATTTGTAAAAAATGTAATAAAATATAATAAGTAGAAATTCATGCCAAGGAAACGCGTGCTGTCAATCATGATTTAGTACCATAAAACATGCAATCAATTGCATTTTATGAATCAAACGCGCACGATCGATTGAGGAGGATGCGGAGGTAGCTACTTTTATTAGAGTGTAGGATATGGTGGTGCATTGTCTAAATTTTAGGTTCAAAGGATGTGTATACTTAATAATACCACACACATAGCAAAATGCATGCACAAACATAATATTAAGATATAAATATTTATTTATTATGGTATTTTCTTCAAATATTTTATTGAATTTTATTAAGTACACAAGTTAAATTATTATGCAAAACTCAATTACGTAAGTTTGTAAAAAATCAAATATACGTGTTTTAATTACTATTCTTAAATAATTTCAGTAATTTCAATTATAAGTTTAGGCTCAGCTATAAAATTACAATAGTTTAACTAATTTATATAAAATAAGCAATATCATATATAATAAAGATCTTATTACGTATAAACAATTCAAAATGATGTTGAAATCTTTATGCTTCACACTACTGAACACACAAAAGATGTTACATTTTTAACTTTCGGATTAAATCCACACTCTATTCTGATTTATTCAATAATTATTGTTTACTTTTCATTTTCCATTTGTTTGCCATGTGAATGAGATACAAATAAATATATTTTAATTGGATCATTATACTTTGCCAAAAATAGTATTTGAATGTAGATTGTAGAATAATAGTATAATTTACATATGTTCTAATTTGTATAATTCTTTTATTAATATTTATTATATGCTCTTTCTTAGATTGAAATTGTATAATTTCTCTAGTGAATTTATACAATGAATGTCATTTCAAAAACTTAAAAAAGCATTATAATTTTGTGTGCTTTACATTTGTTCTACCTGATATAACTTTAAATTTTATAGTTTCGGATATTTTAGAATATGTGTATTTTAATAGGTACAAGACACTTTATTATTTTTTTCAAAAATCAAAACATTCAACTTTATGTTGTAATCTTTACACAAAAACTATTCTTTACATTTATTTTTTAAAGATTATCTTTCAAATGTTGGCCGTAACTGTGGCAAACACGGTCCATTCTAAAGTTTCAATTTTTGATAATGCGTTTGAGCATTTTTAGTGGTATTTGGCAAATGACGCAAGTAATGTTAGCCAAAGAAAAAAGTCTAGAGAGGTTATATCACATGTCATGATCTACACTGAATCGTTTTTGAAATAAAGCATGGTTTCAAGGACTGTGTGGCAAGTAACGCAGCTTTGTTAAAACCAAATTTACTTTGTCGAGATTACTTGCTTCAATTTTAAGCAGCAAATAATCCGTTATCGTGGAGCAATAACTGACATCAATTAGTTAAGTTCAAGCCGGTTTTATTTTTGTAGAAATATGAACCAATGTTTTTACAAGCCTATAAACCACACCAAACCGTTGTTTTGTTCAGATGTAATAGTAGCTCTTGAATTGAATTGATTGATTGAACGGTATATGAAATAAAAAGTCATTGCGTAGAACTCGAGCTGGGACATGAATACCTATAGAGCTGAGCAAGTCAGGACAGTCAATAATCATACGAAGCAATTTAAAAATGTCACGTCAAAATTAAAGCGTTTTTTTTAAGACTGGTCATATTAAATGTAGAGAGCAGTTCCGTGTAGCTGCCTGCAATGTTGCAATTGTACGCCAAAAAACAAACAATTTTTTTTAATCTGTTCAATTTTTCCTTTACTGACGGCGGTGTATGGTGACCACACATTTGAACAATACTTGAGATGGGGGCGTACTAGAGCGTTGTAAAGGATAATTAGAGTATGATGATCACAAAACTCCTTAGAGTTACGCTTGAAAAATTCTAAAAGTTGATAAGTTTTAGCCAAAATAGTATTGATATGTAGTGTAAATGAAAAGCTTGAATCAAATGTAATGCCTAAATCACGAATAGTGTTAACTCTTAACAGCATTACATTCATGAGAGAGTAACCATACATCACCGTAGACTGACGTCTAGAAAATGTTATCATTTTGCATTTATTTAAATTAAGTAGTAAGTTATTAGTCTGACACCAACTAGAAAAAAACTGTACTTTTTCATTAAGTAGTACAGCATCATCCAAAGATTGAATTTTTATAAAGATTTTTATATCGTCTGCAAATAATAAACAACGCGCATTAGAAAAACAGTGTACTACATCATTGATAAAGATATTGAACAGTAAAGATCCAAGATGTGACTCCTGTGGAACACCCGACAAAACATCAATATTATGAGAAACGCACTGACCGATGCGCACAAATTGAAATCTGTTAGATAAATAGGATTGAATCTACAGCAACAAGGTGCCATTAACACCAATACCACGTAGTTTCATAACTAATATCTTGTGGTCAACGGTACCAAAAGCTTTTGGAAAGTCAGTGTAAACTGAATCTACCTGAAACCTGTTTTTGAGCGCATCTGTTATATAAGATTCATACAACAAAAGGTTGGAAGATGTCAATTTGTCAGTTCAAAAACCGTGTTGATTGACAGTAATTGCAAATTGCAGAATGGCAGTCAATTGACAGGTAACTAACTTAACAAAAACTTTTGGAATAACTGATAAAATAGATATAGGTCTATAGTTTGTTACATCATTCGTGGCACCGGACTTATGAATTGGAGTGACATGAGCTTGTTTACAGCAAGTAGGAAAAGTACCCATAACCAGAGATAAGTTAAATATAAGCCATAAGGGCCGACAAAGGGCAAACGCACATTTGTTGAGAAAAAAAGCAGTTAATCTATCAGGTCCTGGACAACTGTTCCCGCCACGATATATCAACACGAGTGTCACAAGTTCTGTCAAGTCCACAATTTCAAGACGTTAATCACATTAATCTAATAGCCACAACAAACTAAATAATAAATATGGAACCAATAAATCTTGGCAGCCCGCCATCCAGTCCAGCATCACCTAACCCCAATTTTCTGCCAGCATTTCTAATGGGTGATTCACAACCAGCCTCACCAAGCCCCGCAATATCTCCCGGACGCAACAAAACACCCATGATGAAAATGCAACAAAGTTACAACAACACACCAACGAATCTCCGTCAAAAATTATTCAACCAATCCGTCACAGATTATTCAATCCAAAACACCTTCAATAGTCCTAATATAGAAAAAGGGGGACCACCCAAACAAAGTTTATTTGATACAATCGATTCGAAACCGAAAAGTCCAATACTCAATAGCACTATGCAAAATGTAAATGAATCCCAATAACTATTGGGTTTTAATAGTTCGTTAACAACATCAGATATTTTTAAAACAAGATGCGATTCATTTATATGGGTAGAAATAGATGGTGGAGAATATGTGCTGTGTTGACTTATATATGCCGTCAGCGGATTGTAAACTGACCCAATAATGTGATTAGAATAACACGTATTAGCCAATTGCTTACACTTATCACGTACTGAACTAAATTTGTGGTAGTCAGCTGCTGATCTAGACAGCACATATGCTTTGTGTAACTATTTTTTAGAAAACACAAGATCTTTTAGCTCTCTTGTAAACCATATTCAAAATTTATAGTTTTTTTTATAATACTTAATTATTTTAATCACATAATGGTCAATTGTGTCAAAAACTAATGAATAAAAACGGTGACATGCTTTATCAATATTACAATCGACAAATATATTACCCTACCTGGTATTAAGAAAAACATCATTTAAGGAAACATAATCACATTGAAATTATATTGTATCACGTTATCTTCGCCACACCATACGTTGTCAAGTTTTAAAACTACATCAAAAGCAGGATGTTGAAGATCGCATGGTACAATAGAAAACAGCAATTTTGTAAGGCTCAAGTTTGAAGAAAATGCCAAAGGCGGAAACAATAAATCTAGCAAAACCAAATTTATGTTTAGTATGTAGTTCAATTGGTGCAAATTAATATACCCAAACGTGTTGGCAACTAAAGTACCTTTAGGACAAGTGGATTCTGTTCTTACACCAAATTCATTATTAATCCACAACGTTTGTGGCAAGTTGTAATCGCCAATAATATAAACAGTGTTGCATTCACTAATTAATTCTACATTTTCACAGTGACGTTGGTAAGTAAAGTAATCCAAACCAGGTGGAATATAAACAGTACCTAAAACTATTTTAATACTGCCGATATCAACTCAAACATACAATTCCTTATAGACAGAGCAATGACTAAATATTTTATATACATGGTACTTATTGGACACGGCAATAAGTACGCCTCCGCCACGTAATTTTGATGTTGCAATATGATTACGGTCACACCTGTACACTTTATAATTAAAAAATCCTAGTTCTAAGTCTGTAATAGAGCTTATAAGCCACGTTTTACTAAGAATAAAAATATCATGCTCCATTAATGGTATATTGGCATTTAAAGTAAACAATTTTGTGCGTAATCCGCGCACATTTTGATAAAATATTCTCACATTATTTAACTCAGTACAGCTAGAGGTCACATCTAAGGCACGTTTTGACGATGTCCATGAAGATAGACGTTGAAAAGGCGCTACATCGAAGTCAAAGGTTTGGATGTTGTTGTTGATAAAAAATCAATTTTTGGCAGTTTATGTTGGAGGCAGCAATTAGTAAATAAACGTACAAATACTCCTTTATGCAATTTTTCTGCGTTTAATATACAATCATCATTTACGTTGTTAACATCAGCAACAATATCAACTTAAAAAAAAACAATAAATGTTATTGTTTGTAAGTGGAATGCAGGCAAGGTCACTTATTCCCATATTAAGTTTAACATACTTTTTAATATTTTTGTGAATATTTTTAGTACTAGTGTTAGTAATAGTGTAATATAATAATTAACTGGTTTAATTTGTTGTCTAGAGGGTGTAAAGTTTGTATCTGTCTAAACTTTAGCAATAACTTAATTATAGTTGCGCAGGACAATTTTGTTCTAGTACTTACAAGACATGATAGGCAATTGAGGTGTCGAGCACACCAAGCCACAAAAATGACATGTGTATGTTTAGATGCATATATATCAGATATGATTAATTTAAAAAGATCGCTGCGCTTTGCATCACTTTGTTAGAGACTCCTATCCAACTCGTGACCGAGCGGCCGTTGCTTAACTTTTGTTAGCGCTGTTAATCATACATGTTCTCTCTGCCGTTATAAATATTTTTTGTTAAGTTTGTTTATTGTGGCCTTAACGAAAATGTTTAACTCATATATAATAATGTAAACAAGTTCAATATTAATTTACTTTACTGGCTTGTCAATTATGTTGTTGATTATTAGACTAACTATTATAACAAAAATGGCTACTCTGCCAGCCGTCGGCTCTATCTTTTGGTCATTTAATGCAAATCAATATTGTTTGTAACTGTACTAAACTGGTCAAATAAATAAGAAGAGTAAAACAATACTAAATGCAATTATAAAAAAGAATACATTTTGAGAAGGAATTTTGCTATCTTTTCACTAATCTTAAACCATTTGGTTCTTTGTTATTTAACCTAATTAGCACTTTGTATCTCATACACAGATTATTTAGTATTGGTAATCTATATTTGGTTTAGATTCTACTCTAAAAAACTTAATAGTTTTTTCTATAAAGACTAATCAAATGTTCAAACTCACGTTCCTACTTAAGCTATTTGCAGTGGCAGAACTAAGCCTTACCGCAAAATATTGAGAAGAATCGCCTCAGAAACGGTTTTGAAAAAAAGCATGCAACTTTGCAGTTTAATCTTTAATGTGTAAAAATCTTATAGGTTGGCAAATGTGTACAAAATCATTCAAACTGTATACTAAAATGTAAAAAAACATACAGACGTAGTATGTTACAAAAAGTTACCAAAACTGTCAAACCAGTTACTGTAATAATTTTGACAAAAATATAACAGATCTTTCATATAGTATTCTAAAATGTTTACAAAAAATCAGAAATAGTTATGTGTAAAAATGTCATAAGTTGGTCAAATGTATTACATCTGTTAAAAACTGTATTCTGACAAAAAGTTACTAACTTGTCAAAAATATTACTACATTTATCAAAAAACTACACTATCCTATGTTTGTTTTTCCTTTGATTTTCTAAGTTTTCAAGTTATTCACTTTTAACTATTAAAAAATACACAAAAGTATTTTACTTTTTACGTTTCCCCATGTCTTTTATTGGCCAACCAACAAAATGAAGACGTAGACAAAAAAAATAGAACATGGCCTCGTGATTAAATAATAGCAATCACGAATTTAAGGGAGCAGAATAAAAAAAAAGAAAGATAATTTCCAAACAAAACATATTGTGTTAAAAAAATGTAGAAACAATTAAAATCCAAAAATCATTAATAGACGGTATCTTACCAAAAACAAAATGTTTTAAAGAATATAATATAAAATTATTACCCGCAGCGCTGTGGTTTACAGATGTAATTATAAATTTATATAAACAACTTAATACTTAAATAAGCTTTATTTCTGTAGATATACGTACATATAACAAAACAGTATAAACACATATAAATACGAAAGTGAGTCAAACAATACAAGTGTACATATTAATTAAAATATTCTTCTATAGTATATAATTCTTTATAACATAAATGTTCAAAAGCTTTGGTTTTAAATTGATTAAGGTTTTTTTATTTTCTTGAGATGGTTAGGTAAGTGGTTGAAACATTTCATTGCTGCGTACCATGGTCCTTTTTCACTTGCTTGAAGGCGATGGATTGGATAATTGTATGTAAAATTTGCGTTTCTCGTACTGTAGTGATGGCAGATTTGATTTTCTTCAAATAAATGTTTGTTTTTATGGTTGAAAATTAACAACTCGTACACGTACAGCCCAGTAACTGTCAATATGTTATGTGCTCTAAACACACCTCTACAACTGTCATTATATTTAAGACCACTCATTGATCGTAAAATACGTTTTTGTGTTTTAAAAAGGTCATTAAGGTGTGGACTGCTTCCAAAAAAAATAAGGCCATATCTAAGATGGGATTCAAAATTGGCGTGGTAAATAGTTTTTAATGTTTTTGGTTCCACTATTGATTTTAATATTCTTATCATGTAACACGTTCTTTTTAGTTTATTATTAACATAGTCGCAATGAGATAACCAAGTTAATTTCTTGTCTATTTGCATGCCCAGAATTTTGACAGAATGTTGACAAACTAAACTTCTATCTCTAAGTAATATTTCTTTTGGCATTTCTGTTTTAGATTGGTTATGAGTAAACCAGATTATTTGGGTTTTCTCAGCATTTAAAATTAGTTTATTTTCTACAAACCATGATTCTGCTTTGTTGAACGTGTTGGTTGCAGAGAAAATAGATTGTTCAATAGATTTGTCGGCAATAATAAAATTAGTATCGTCTGCATAGTTTTGTGTAATAACATTGTTGTTGTCTATTCTGCATACTAAGTCATTTATATAAATGATAAATAACGTTGGTCCTAAAATGCTTCCTTGGGGTACCCCTGTTTTTATGTCTAACAATTCTGATTCTACATCTTTTAATGTAACTTTTTGTTTTTTGTTACTCAAATAAGATTTTATTAATTGTAAACATACACCTCTGACTCCATAGATATATAACTTGTCTAACAATATTTGGTGGTTTACACTGTCAAAAGCTTTTGACAAATCTATGCTAATGCCTAGTGGGTACATTTGTGTTCAAAAGATTTTACAATCTGGTTGATATATTCAAAGTTCGCCGTTGTTGTTGACTTGTTTTTAATAAAACCGTGTTGAGATGAGTTGATGATATCATATTGCTTTAAGAATTTTAGCAATCTGTTATTGATTAATTTTTCAAAAATTTTTGAGAATGATGTTAGCAAACTGATTGGTCTGTAATTTGAAAAAAGGTTTGGATCACCTTTCTTAAATATAGGTTTTACCACAGCTATTTTTAGGTTATCCGGAAACATTCCGCTACTTATGCACAAATTGAAAAGAAATGTGAGTGGGCGTAACATTACTTTTGTGCAAGATTTTAGTAATTTTGTACTAATTTCATCATAGCCCGTGCTATTTTTGTTTTTAAGTCCTGTGATAATATTATATATTTTGCTTTCAGTAGTAGGATTAAGATAAAACGTATTATTATTAAATTGTAATTCTGTTCTGGTGTTTATATTTGGCAAAGTCGATATTAATTTTTGTATTGATTCAATGAAAAATACATTTATATCATTAGCAGTACCGTCTGGTGTAATTAATGGTGTATTGTTTCTTCCAGTATATTCTGAGATAATTTTCCAAGACATTTGATTAATATTATCAGATGCTCTGATTTGATTACTTATTATTTGTTTATTAGTTTCTTGGAGTAAGAGTCTATACTTGTTGTTCGCTTCTTTGTACAGCTCGGCACAAGTGTCACTGTAATGTCTCAAAACACATAGTACATTTAAGGTATTTTTGCAAGTTTCAATTTCAGGTGAGTTGTAAATTGGTTTGTTTTTAAATTTTTGCTTGCAAGGAATTTTGGAAAAACATTAATTAAAATGTAGTGTTACTATATTCATAAAAATGTTCCAATTTATGTTTATGTCATGGTACTCTTGAAATGCAGGAGCCCAGTCCATTTGATGTAACTTGTCAATAAAGTGTTTTGTATTGTGCTTGCTGTAGACGCGAGTATAAAATATTTGTTTAGGTATATTTGTTTTGTTCAAATTTAATGTTATTTTTTGTGCAAGGTGGTCTGCTAAATGTGGTGGAAAGACTTCAGTATTGTAACTATCTACCATGTTTGTAATAACGTTATCAATTAGTGTTTTGCTAGTTTTTGTTATCCGTGTTGCTTGTTTGATTGTAAGTTTAGCATTATATGTGTCTAGAATATTAACATACTCTCTATATATGTTGCAGTTTACATCTAATGCATTAATAATGAAATCTCCTAATATAAAAAATATTTTATTTTCTGAAGTCAGATTATCTAGCAGGGAATCTAGGTGTTGAAAGAATGTATTAGTATCTGACTCTGGTGTTCTATATACAACTACTCATAAATAATTTCTTCCTGCATGTGACCATTCTATTGCCGCCATTTCAAAGCAATCTTTACATGGTAAGATTTGTAAGTCATTGCGTGGAGTACATAACAAGTTATTTCGTACATATATAGCTGATCCGCCATAAATTTAAAATTTTTAATTGAAAACATTTTTAAATTATCCTCAGTCTGCCAGTGCTCTGTTAACGTTAACACCTGACAGTCAGGATGGTCTTCTATCATAGCTTCAATTTTAAATGTATTTGAATGAATTGAACGGACATTATTATGAATGAGACTTACAGTTAAATTAGACTCCTTTTTGTTTGTTGACGGTCTCCTGAAAAATGTTTTTTTGGAAAATTATATCTAGCGTATGCTACACCTTCTGGCCAAAAGTTATTGGAATAGACGTTCTCTATATATTCGAGTTCGACACCCACTTTAAAGCAATTGTTGTTTTCCTTAGTAAATTTAGTTTCAATCGGTGAAACAACTACTTTGTCGGATAAACAGTTTAGTTTGTTAGAAATATATTTTATTATTGTTTCTTGTGATACGTTATTGTTTATCCTAGATAAACATAACCATATTTTTTTCTTTGAAGAATCATTCTTCCGACCTGCAAAAACAGAAACATCTCGGCTGGATATTACAGTTACTGCACCTGTACCTATTTCTTTTTTGATATGATATATGATTTGGCATGATAAAATCCCCCTCGACTTTCGATTGTTTTTCTGAATCAGCTGTTTCAGTTTTTTTAAATGTTGTAGTTTTCAATAAAATATTTTCAATAGGTATGTTCCAACCTACGATTTGGACAGTTTGCAAACCGTCCAAACTGTGCAAACAAACAAATATTTGTCATCCTTAGGCAATCTTTTATACACAGTAATTGTTTGTGTGCATAGTTCCTGACGGTCCCAAACCGCGTTTGGTGTCGGTTGGAACAAACCTATTGTCACTTTTTGTAGCTTCATTTGTTGTTCGTGTATCCTTCTCTTTTGTTGTATTGGCGTCCTTCTTTTGTAGCGGTTTATTGACTCCAATTTCTTTTGTGATTTTGTCGTTGATGTTTATTTTATTTGGTATAGATTTCTTTTCTACCACCGGTTGAACATTGTCGACAATAGATGTCGGGGGTTGTTTGTTAATTAAATGTTTAATAAGTGTGTAACATTTAATTTCTTCTTTTAGTCCGTTAATGATTTCGTTCTTGCAAGAAATTACTTCATTTAAACGAGCAATTTCTTTTTCTTGGGTGGTGAGTTGTTGAGTATTATCATCCGGTACGTTAATAACCTCAATTTGATCACTTCCATTAATTTTACATTTATGATTTTTAACACATCCTGGATGTAGTAGTTTTTCACAGGTATTACACTTATTAGTACCATTATCAGTTTTACCGCAAGTGCCACCGCAAACGTGCATTTTATTGATGTTTTATTAGATTGTTTGGTTTGTTTATGTTGAGCTTGTCACAGACAGATTTTTTTCTGAATGTTGGTTACAGTAATTGATTTCTTACAAATGTTTACAGCATCAATGTTTCTTATACTGACATTTCCAACAATTAATATGAAACCTTATATGATATAGTATTATACAACAGAGCTCATTTAGTAAAACAAAACAAAAACTGATTAAAAAGAAGAATTTACAGTAAAATTTATAAAAAATGGGTACTTAAAAAAAAATATTTAAATACTTATCTGTGTCCTGCAATGGTTGTTGGTGAAACCTTTGGATTATCTTAGACTTTTGTTTTTGGGGCTGATGTTATTGGTACTTGACTACCGTAATTAACGATTGGTTTAAAATTGAGAAAAAACTGCAAACAACACTCCAACGATAGAATAAAAAAACAAACAATTTTTTTTTAGTAAAAATAAAACATCCGACATTATATATTGAGTTTTTCAATAAGAGGTTTTATTTTGATAGTTAAAAAAAAAACGAGTATTTTTTAAGAGAAATTAATAAATGTTTATTTCATTGTAAAGAGGAAGGTATGCCATTAACATTTCAAAACGATATCACTCAAATAGCCGCCACGGTTACGGTTGCAGTACCACATTTTTTTTATAAAATTTTCTACGACCAATTTGCACATTTGCGGCTGTATCTCGGTGGCCAATTGTGATTACCTCTTGGAAAATTAACACGGTCAGCAAACTTTTCTTGCAAAATTGCAATTGTTTTGTTGCTTGTGTGGCACGTAGCGCCGTCTTGCTGAAAATAAACGTTGTCCACATCAATATCTTCTAATTCCGGCCATAAAAAATCATTAATTATAGCTCGGTAGCGCCATCCATTCACCGTAACAGTTGCACCAGCCTCATTTTTGAAAAAGTAGGGTCTAATCACACCGCCAGCCCAAAAACCACACCAAACAGTAACACGTTGAGAATGCAAAGACTTTCTACAATCATTCTTAGATTTTCGGAGCTCTAAATGCGACAAATAATAAATGGGTCTTATCACTAAAGATGATTTTTAGATAAAATTCTGGTTTACTATTGCCGGCCGAGGAGGTGCTTTACGACGACCAAAAAGTGCTTTAGTTTTGCGAACTGTAACTGAAAAATTTTCACCATTTTGTAGTGAATTTTAATGCGTTGTTGAAGCGTGTATCGTTCCGTTTTTAATAATGGCGTAGTTTTTACTTGTCAAATGAGAAAAGATAATAGCTTCAAAATTGACAACTGCCTAAATAGCCTGTTATTTAAAATAAAACTTTTTATTGGAAAACCCTTTAAATAAAAAGTGACACAAATAGAATTAATTAAACAGTATTGTAAAAATAGCTCACCACGTGCAATGTTCAATTGTAACGCATATAATCATCCGGACCTTATTTCGTCCGTATCAAAACTGTAATCACCATTACAACAATTTTAATCCCATTCGATACATTCACTTCTGCTCTGGGTCTATATAGTAATTCAGTTAACTTTTAAACTTAGTATTTAAATTATTGCAGGGTGCAATGAACATTGGTCGAAAAAAACCTCAAAAATCGAATTCTCCTTGAACGCAAAATATCCACAAAGATACGATTTCGCGGTTGGGGTCAAAGATTTGCTTATTTAAATAACATTCCTTTTAATTAAATAAATTTATTATAATGTTATCATTATTTAATAATTATAATTACTAAATTCCTTTTTTATATTTTGTTTTTGTTTAATTAAACAATAATACAAATGAAAATTTAACCGTAACAACTGTCAAATAATTTTCAACGTGATAAGTTGATATAAAACCAAATTGTTTTTTAAAATCGCCAAAAATTTTGTCAAAAAGTAATTACATCAGTGAAGAACTTACTAAACTATCAAAAATATTTTTACATTTGTCAAAAGTTACTATAACTGTCAAATAGTTTTTTTACAATGTAACAAGCAGGATTTTTTAAACGGGTTTTTAAACTGTTCAAAATGTTACTAGAACTGTCAAAAGTTACTAAAACTGTCAAACAATTTACAGCAATGTGATGAAATAAATACATTTTACAGCAATGTAACAAAATGAATACAATTTGCCAGATTTGTCAAACGGTATTCCAATCTGTTAAAAAAATTAATATATCATATTTTAAAATCAAATTTTACTTCATTTGTCAAAAAATTACTAAAAGTTTTAGTTACTAAAACTTCCAAACAATTTACAGCAATGTGTAAATATACCCTAAGTTGGAAGCAACTTTCTAGACTTGACAAATTGTATTTTAAACTGTTACTAACACAGTCAAAACGTTAATTTTTTTATAATTTTGCCATTTTTAATTTTTATTTTCAACCCCTTTCCTTTAAGATTTGAAATAAACGTCAGAGACGTCAGGCCCTTGCTTACAAGTAATTCCGCCGCTGGCTACTTGCATGTGTAAATGAAATATGCTCTACTAATTGTAATATAAAAAACATCAATCCATTATCCTGAAAGCAATCTAGGTTTTTTCTTTAAATCTCAACAAAAAACCAAAAATATTCAAATTAATTATTTTAAAATATTTCTTCACAAATGTATGCACCTATTATTCTATTGTTGTTATGCATTTTGGTACTTTATTATCAATTATTTTGCATAATATAACAAATTTCAACACAAAATTAATTAAATTCAATAATTAATTATATTCATTATGAAATAAAAACATTAAAATGTTAAGTATTAATTATAATTTATTCATTTTTTTACCGGAAACGTTTATTAAATTAAAAAAAAAACAGCACAAGACAAAATATTTAGATCTTTTTTTATTATTTCAATTAATTACAAAATAAATGTACATCATGCACTGATTTCTTAAAGAATGAGTAATTAATTCAACAATTTTTCTATATTTGATTGATAAAACATTAATTTATGTTTAACAAATAATTGATTACTAAATTTAAATAATCTCTTCATAATAATCATTTTGCCTAAATACACGAGTAGAAAAGAAATATGTTGCTCGGGTCAAATACTTGCAAATTTCTATCACGTGAGTTGACTTTAAAAGGAAAACACTACCTACATACCTACACACCCACACACTATTTCTAGTATGTATGTATGTATGTATGTATATTGCTTGTCAATCTAATATATAAAAATAACTTATTTTTACTATTAGTATGTATCAAAATTACAACTTATATAATTTGTTAAACTTTTCCTGAAAACTTTTGCCTGCAAAAATATGAATTCTTTCTTATTTGGAATTGATAAAGCGCAATTAAAGTTTTAATAGAACTTGCACATTTTAACTTACGTATAAGTTTAAGGGTTTTGTTTGTAAATAAAATTTTTAAATTTTATTTTTTAAGAGCAGTGACATACAATCGGAATCGCGGCCAAAATTTTTATTAAATCTGAACGTATGTATTTAAATTAAATTTGATGTGTTTGAAAAAAATGTATTTTTTCTATGTTATTAAATTTTGTCCGAGTTTTTATGATAAAAAAACAGTAACGTGTGTGTTAGGCCTCAATTTGTCTTTCAATAACAACTGTTTTATTTTAAAGAAGTTTAATAGTTTTGGCATTTTTTACAAACTCGGTCTTAATATTAACTAATTATTTTTGTAATTAAATAAGGCTAAGGGCCGGTTTATTCATCTGTTCTGTAAGTTATTGATTAGTTACGTGTTCAATAAACTTATAGGTCACTTAAATAAAATTTGGGTGTATTCATCCCATTTTATATGTCAAGTAATTATTGAACGCTTATAATGTTTTTATACGGCTAGTACAACTTTATAGAAAAAGATATCTATATACATATCTGTAAGAAAGACAGAGATAGACTTACTAAAAAAAACTATTGTGGTACTACTGCTTGTTGTTATTTGTTTGTGGTTACATTCATGTAAAACAAAACGGCCTAAGGTTATGTTTTTTTAGTAATTTTTTTACTGACGGGCCAAAGTGATCTATATAATTTATCTGTCTTGTAAATTTAATTTGATGACAGGTTGTCAATATTGACAGATGAATAAACATTTATGCATGGCAATCTTATCAGTAATGCTACAGAGCACTTTATAGAAAAGTGAATAAATCGGCCCTAAAACAAATTACAGACTTTGAGTAAATATACATGTTAAGCCATATTTGCTGTTCAAAGATATTTTATTAAACAAATATTAATAATAATTTACTCAATAGTTCTTCTAAAGTAGTACGTAAAAAGCCTTTTATTCAAATACGCTTACAGATAAACTTTATTTTACAATCTTCTGGCTGGTACAAAAGACCTAACCCCGAGCCTAACCCTTATATTTTTCCAACTTAAATAATTTTTATAGTATAGAACAATTTAATTTTTCTTTTGTTTCGAAAATATAATTGAATTGTGGTTTTGCAAAGACAGCTGCAAATTTATTTTACCATAACTTTTTTATTACAGTGTCGATTTAATTTAGACACACAATTTTTATTAGAAAACATAAAATTTGTTTATACCAATCAACCTAAACAAATATCCACTTCAATAATTTTAATCTAATTAGACAAGACATTTTTTTTTTTCTGTAAGTGTTAAAGCACTATTTGTTGCTGTCAAGGTTAAATTATGCGTTTTTAGTACATCATTTTTTTAATTTAGTTCAGGTAGGTAAATATTTGCTTTTAAATTTAATTTTTTTTTTTTAAATATATCAAAAGAAAATTTGGACCTACCATAATTTTTATCTTTCTCTTATGCTATTATAATTTGATTACACGTTTATTGAAACACTAGAAACAATAATTTCATAATACAGTAACAATTTATAAAACTTCTGATTAATCTCATAAATAGTTTTGATTAATTACATATTTAACAATATTATTGGTATTTTATCCATACAATAAATTATTTTGTAGTATTTGCTATAATTAAACGATTAATTTATTAAACAACTTAAAATGTATTACAGATAAGAACCAATGTGTAACATAAAATAATATAATTTTAAAAATGAGCAATAGAACAGAATCATCCGGCACTGCATAGTAATAACATAATTTTTATTATTTCAGTTTTATTATTTCATTTTATAATGCAATAACGCTTTTGAAAAAAGAACATTATCTTGTCTAATATAAAGAACTTGGTTGATCTCCCAACAAAAAAATTCTACAATTTTTTTACAATTAAATATACCAGCTTAATATTGCAGACAGATGCATTGGCATGTGAATTCAATTAAAGAACTGTTTATTAATTGAAAATGATTAAATTTCTAAATATATTTTGGACAAACTAAATTTAGTTTATTGAAAACAATTTAAAATGAATAAGATGATTGTGCTGGATGCTTTTACTAGAACAAAATAGACCCAGAACTCAATGCGCAAGACATCTCCTAAGTTGAGCCACTAGCATAACAAATTTAGAAATCTGACACGGTTAGTAAAACTGCAGCAATAACAAAAGTTTTATGTTGGCCATTTTAACAAACATAGTTTTTAGTAGAAGAAACGGACATTAGTTGCTAAACTTAACTGCAAGTTTTGTTGACTATGAAGTTAATTTAAACAGTAATGTTATGATAGAAACTACTGCATTAATGGCAACAAGCTTAAATGTTTAAAGAAAAAAGTGCTACAACGGTAATAAAAAATTATACATGTTAAAAATCTACTAAAAAAAAAAACTTAAAAAAAGTAGTAATGCATTCAACACTAAAGTTAACACTGATCAAGCTATAGCTGCAAATAAAAAAATAAACTAGTGGTGCCACTTACCATAGATGAAGGTATTTTAACCAAAAAAGACTTCAAAATAATAACAGACAACACAACAACAGAAGCTTACAAAGAAAATAAAAAACTTGTTTAAAGCAAATAAAATTAATGCATTGTTTAAAAAATGGCATAAAAAAAGTATTAAACTTAGATGATTTTTTTTGTAAAAACTGTGTTTATGCAAAGCAACATACACATAAAATTTTAAGTACATTTTTTAATTTAAACAAAAAATTTAAATAACTTTTTTCTTTAACTTGCTTTATATTTGAGATAATCGAGAAATACACATTATTTAAAAAACTTTTAATTTAGCAAAATTTAAGTAAAAAAACATTTCTAACAATGGTAACAACAAACAAAACAATATTACTTTAATAAGTTCTCAAAATGGCCACCATGAGCGTTGATGAAAGCTGGCAACTTACTAAAAGAAAATGATAAACTACTTCAAATTTTTTTGTGTTTTAAATGTGCAATGCAGCATTTGCAATTTTTTTTTTAGCTGCTTTACGTTGTTTATTGGCTCCGCATAAACTAATTGTTTCATGTGTTCTTACACATAAAAGTCCAATAGATTTAGACCAGAAGATTTTGCAGGCCAGTTCTGTGGACCTCTTCTACCAATCCACCTACTATTAAAACTATCGTGCTAGTACCACATCTTGTTACGTAAAGCAAGAAAGACATTGTTATCCAGCAAATTTTCTATCTAATTTTTAAAAAATTCGGCGTATAAACCAGAGTTTAAACAATATAGTAACATTTAAATTGGCAGTAGTTGGTTTGTTGGTAAGCTAGTACCCTAACTGCGTACGGATTTCCTAATGACCAGATATGCTCATTATGTATATTGTTAATGCTATCTCTTGTGTTCATAAATTTATTGCTTTACAATATTGAGCTAAAGTAGTTAGGATTTTGATGATCTCGTTCAAGAAGCCATTGAGAAAATGCAAGTTGTTGTGCTGCGTTGCCTGGTTGTAGGTGTTGTGTTTTTGATGATGATATGAGTCAAAAAAAATTTTATTTAAGGTTTTCCAGACAAAGTTTTTAGATAGTTGTAAACAAGAAAAAAGTTGCCTAACGCTGACTCCTGGTTCATCAAGAACTGCGTCAACTGTTTATTCTTCTTCTGCCACGGTGTCTTCTTGATGTGGACGGCAATTTTCAAATTTACGGAGCCTTCAAAATACGTCTAAAAATACGCGACAAGAAGGTTTTCTTCTCCGTTGTTAAACAGCATTTTTATCAAATTTTACTAACCAACTAAAAAAAAACAATTTTGCTATTTAAAATAATGTTTTATTGTTTTTTTTTTTTGCTAAATAAAAAGTTTTCTAAATAATGTGCGTATTTTGATTTTCTGTTTGAAATTAAAAAATGTATCTAAAGTTTAATTTTTTGCCTCTAGTTATGAAACACCTTGTATACAGAAAAATAACAAAACCTAGTAAAGTATTTTTATGTGACATATGTAGACCAATAAATGAACTATTTGTTGGTGGTGTAAGGTATGTGTTGTTCACGGGATATAAAAAAGTACTTTTTTTAAACACAAAAAGTGTTTTCAAAACTTTACAAAAATGTGCAAGTCAAAGTTTAGTTACAAAGTACAAAAAGTACATGTAGATAAAGATCAATAACAACATGAGACAATTTAAAAATAGCGCTAAAAACAACAGAAAAGCATAAACAAAATAATCACACCATTGTAGAAAGTGCGCGTACACAAAAGATATACCAAAATCTTTATGAACGGAAACAATCAACACCGCAACATACATATTATACAAAACTCCTAAAAAAGCCTAATAAATTTACTTCATAAAAAATAGAACGGCAAGAAACCAACACTTAATCATTTCAAGGTTTTTAGATCAGAAAAATTTCTACATGTTCCAAATAGTTTACGTTAAAAGTTAGATAAAAATGTAAAACTAATTTTGATAGAATACATGGCAACTTGAAAAATTACAATCCAAATGCTCAGCAAGCAATCTAAGACAACGCGTGAATACTTTATCATTTTTTGAAAAAAAAAACTAAATGAAGAAGTTTCAAACATCTATAAAAAAAAACAGAAACTGTAAAAAAAACAATACTATGAAAGTAAATAGTCAATCAAAATTGGTGTTTTGTGTAAAAAACTTATCAGGTAGCAATGTGACTATGTGTCAAAAGTCACATTTAAGTTAAAAGAATTGATTAAAAAAAAAATTTTCCTTAGAAATAAAATACTTTAGTATGGAGTAAATTGTTTAATGATTCTTCAACAAGTTTTGTTTTTTTTGCAAACTTTTGACAAGAGTTATAAAATTGCATTAAGTTGTATCTTAAAATGTTTTAAAGAAAATTTTAAAGTAACCATAATTGAAACTCCAAGATCTTTTATTGTTTTAAAAACTACATAAAATATATTAAATGGGTCAATCTTCATACATCAGCAGAATTACATAATCCAAACTGTAAGAAAATTTTGCATATGCTAAACTTTTCAGCACTACAGCTTATTCCAAAACCCACATATAAAAACAAATTGGCAAACAATTAAAAGAAAAAGTGCTTTACAGTAGATTTACTAATGTTTACTTAAATTGTAAGTAGATTTGACATCATGTAAGCTGTGTCAATTGTTAGTAGGTATTTAAGCAATCCATCCATTGCACACTGAAGTGCAATTAAAAGAATAATAAAAGTTTATAAAATTTTAATTTGGTTGGCAACTGTGACACAAAAAAGTCTACTATAGGCTATGTATGTATGCTAAACAAAATCATACGGGAGTTTTAAAGTAAAATTTTAAAATTTAAATGTACTGTCAAAATGAGTGTTTTGAAGATTTATATGATAATTGTTTTTATTGTTAAGTAGACGTAGCAATGTAATTTTTTTGTATAGTTTCCAATTGCTGTATGTAACACTGTACTATGTGTTCAGTTGGAATAGTTTAGTTTTAACAAAATAATTTGTTATTTCAACTATTCTACAACTGAATCATTGCTTAATTTGCTAGCAGTTAGCACTTGCTCCACAACATATCCTGATCATGTTAGTATATAGGATCATCAGCATCATCCTCTAGTTCTAGATCCTGAAAATAATCAATAAACAACAAAAAAAGAAAAGTAACCTTTTATACAACAATACATTTAATGCAAAATTAAAAATACTCTTTTTCCATTACCATTGCTATTACGTAGTCCATTACTAATTACCCTTTTGCTTCTATGTAGGTATGTTCTCCTTCTTCATATTTCTCTATACTTCCGTTTAGTATGTTTCACCCATTCCCTTCAATCATTTCCAAAACATAACTACATAATATCATTTAACTTTTTACCTAAATTATAGCAAGAGTATACTAAAAATGTCAATTTTGGTTCAGTATCTGTGTGAGAGTTAGAGATGTGAGTCTACTATTATTTGTAAAACAACAAAATTTAATTTCTGCAATAAGTTGCATCTTTTATTTTAAAACCTATGAGTTTACGTACATACAATATACGGTTGATAATACGTCGCGCGTTTAGTGATTCACGTATAGTTGAGACTGAGTGTAGTTGGGAATGTATACTATAATATAATACTTTTAAAAAGGTTTTTTGAATTTTTTGAATTTCTTCCATAAGGTTTATGATTTTGTTGCTATATAATCGATGCATATTCTAACTTTTGTATTAAAATGAATGTTAATAATGAAAGTTTTTTTTCTTTATTTAAAATGATCTATTTTAAATATGCATTTATTTTCAATTAAAATATATTATATAAATCAATTACATGATTAACCAACAAGAAATAATTTAGTTATAAACCTAAGTTCAAAAATGTAAAAGTATAATAATTCGGTTTTTTTCATTCATTTTTTTTTTTAACAAATTCAAATACATATGGTCATAAATATAATTTATCTAATGCTCACATTGTGGCTGAAGTATACATGCATTTAATAAAATTTATGAATATATACCCCATTTTATTTTATTACAAAATCTTCGTGTAACTTGTCAAAACAACTACATATTGTGTGATTTCATATTATCACACTCCAAAGGACTTTTGGTCTACTTCGGACCAAGTTGGATAAGGTTGATAGATTATAAACTACTAATTTATTTATTTAAAAAATTTAATTTATTTATTTAAAATAAATTATTTAAAAAAAGTGCCAGTCATATTTTTGAAATAATGTAAAACCATCAATATTTTTATGTTAATATTTATCAAAAAAATTGATGTATGTGTATAATATTTTGTTCGGTCATTAACTATATTGCTCAACGCTATTAACTGGAGATTTATTTTAATAAATAATTTACTAATCGAGCTAATTAGAAAAGATTTGCATTGAATAATTACCGGCTTAATTGCAACCAATTTAAAATTTGTGTAACCATGTTAATTCATTTACAATTTACTTTCAATCACTTTGCTACATATATAAAAAAAATCATAGAATTGTAAATATATCATCAGCTTAACACATTGTCTAATATCTACTGTAAGCATAATATTTAAAAAACAGACATGTTAATAGTTTTAGTAAAAACTCGATAATAAAATTATCGTAAATGCATTTTTTATGATTCCCAATTAAGTTTAGAATGCGTAATGTTTTAAAAATCTCACTTTCTTACAGTAATATAGCAAATACCGAATACTGATTATTAAAGCTTTGTAATCTTTTATTTAAAAAAAAATCTTATTGATGTTATATTTACTTGCAAATAATACTTTTTGATATTTATTGCACTTTCAACGTTTCTGTTATTACAGCACCACATTGCACACCAATAGACCTAGGCCAAACATGTACTTATAATAATAATGAGGAAGGATGGCCAAAGTGGGGTACTGAAAGTATATACCGCACGCTTCGTAAACGACCTAGTCCTCCAGTCCAGTCCCTCTCGGGCTCTGCAACAAACGACTTCTTGTATTAAATTTACTACAAGTCTCTACGCTTTAGAGAGTGCAGACTCGCACTTACCATTTCACACGCGGACGCGGAAGTTGCGCTAGATTTTATTTATTACTATATTTTTTAATTAATTGATTTTACAGAATTGATCATTTGTGCGCGCCCGATTGTAAGTGATAAATTTTATGTGTAATTTTTACTTTACATTATTTGTGGTGGTGAATCTGTGCATTATTTTGGAATAATATATTATAAATTAAGGTAAATAAAATAAAGTAATTATTTCAATTATTAAACAACAATAAGTAAAAATGTACTTAAGTATATTCAAATTTCTTATGTTACTAGTTTATAATTAGTTGGTTTAAAAATACATATTATTTTATATTATTTAAACTAAAAGTTATAAACTTTATTTAATCATCAAGACAAATTAGCTTTACAAAACATTTGTATTGAATTTTTTAAAACTTGCAGAATAAAATGGTATTTTGGGTTTGGAGGCGTCAAATGTTATCCAAAATAATCAGCATATTTTAAGGACTTAAATGAACAGACGCCAGTGGTATCAAATCAAATTTATTATAATTATAAAAAATATATAATTAAATAGCTAAGAAAATCATATAATTATGTTTTAAATGTATTTAAAAATAATAATGATTTTTATATTTAATATAATGCAAATCTTATAAAATAAAATATGTTTTAATAATAGTTTTATATAAGTACTGAAATAATTAATCAAAGCAAAGGTTATTAAATATTTCAATAATATAATAATACTTAGGCTTTTAAAAACACCAATAAAGAATTAATTGAAATTTACAATTCTACATAAATAATAACAACTTTCCTAACCCAAATATTTAATTTAACAAAACATATTTTCAATTTGTGGTTTCCTGCTAAACTAATAATAAAATTGACATTGCTAAAATTGATTACACACGATTGACCTATTCTATATATTTTCTCTCTATAATGTTCTAAAAAAATGATACTATGATACCCACGCAATCATCTACATATTATCAACTTTATACATTGTTGCCAAAAGTGTAATTTTTATTACTCTACCGACTTTATCAAATCTGGTCTTAAACATGCAAAAGATTTTTCCGAGCATGAGAACAAAATCATTTGAGGAGATTAATATTAATTTTATTATAGCTGAAATCATAAATGCCTGGTAAATGTTCAAACCCACGATCTCTATATTGCTCGAGCACGCCGGGATCCGATTTAAAGAAGTTTTTATTGTATGGTTCATAACCTGACATAACCATGCGACAAGAAGCAGGTATTAAATTTCAGAAGGGTGGTTAAATACAAAAACTTAACACTAAAGGTATTTAGTATTCTTAGGCAATGTATAAAAATAAATTATAAATATAATTATATAAACTATCTCTCTACAATAAATTTTAAATTTTTTGACAAAAATTTAGTTCAAATATGTAAGATAAACTATTCCCAAAAGCAAACAGATTATGTCTACAGATAAAACAAAGTGCATCATTATGGATGCAGGTATCAGCGTAAATAATTACGTTAATTGCCACTTTGGTACAATTAGCTGGGTAATGTGCATTTGTTGAAAGTTAGCGCCAGCAGTGGCGGGACATCAGAGAGAGAAATTATTTTCGCCTTTGTATTCTTTGCTGAATAGACACTATTTGC
The DNA here is from genome assembly GCA_963932245.1 of Tachinus rufipes. Taxonomy (NCBI): domain Eukaryota; kingdom Metazoa; phylum Arthropoda; class Insecta; order Coleoptera; family Staphylinidae; genus Tachinus; species Tachinus rufipes. The sequence goes on from OZ010744.1 coordinate 59,314,513, forward strand.
GACGAATGGAAAGTTAAATATTTATATCATCATTTGGAGCATTAAATTTTCTTTTAAAACTGCATTATTTATATTTGAAATTATGGTCCATTGATATGTCAACCAAGTTTACATTTTTAATTTCTGTTTAATTGCAAAAATATAAAAATAAAAATGTGTGTAACGGTGAAACTTTTATTAATAAATATGTTTCTAAATTGGGAATTTAATTTTAATACATTTCCTCAATTATCTATGAAATTACTAGGCGTGTATTCAATCATTTTTAATGTCCTGATTGCTTTAATACATGAGTTTAATTTAATAAAAGCTTGTATTCATAAAGTACATTATTTTCCTAGAAAATATAATAGTTTTGTAAAAGAAAATTGTTTTAGTTTTGGTTAGATTAATATTAAAATTAATATTTAAAAAAATTATATTAGTTTTAATTAATAAGAATTACAAATTATTCTAAGATTATCAATGATGCAAAATTAAAAAAACTTGCTTGCAATAAGAAACAATGTACGTTGTATTCATCACTTACACTTTTACTTTCTGTACTGAGCCGGCCGGTAAACGTACTCTTGAAGCATTCTTGGTAAATGCAATATCGCAAAGATTATTTATTGTTCACTAAAAGTATTTCAAGGGTCTCAGTAACAAATAGATATGTTAACAAAGGAAGGTGCGGGTTCAAAACATTTATTGAGTCATATTGAAACAAACAGTGGTCATACTTTATATAGATTTCAGACTTCAATGAAACTGTGACTGTTTTACTAATCTCAACAATCCTTTTATAATACCTGTGAACCAAGTCGTTAGCCATTCCTTTGTGTAGGCACCCTGATTAGTAAGGTTACGCACCTTATCTTAAAAACCACTCTAACCTGCCACTTTCATAGAAACCGGCAATTCCAGAAAAAATGTAATATCGCACCCCAAAAATATTTTAATGGATTCCAACAATTTTTATATATCGTTCTGAAATGATTGGTCAAATTCTAACATTAATCTACACTCATTATAAGAATAAAAAAGTTGTTTTCTAAAGGTACGTCTTCAAGATAGATAAATAAGTTATTCATTGTAGTTACTTTGATTTATGTTGTTATAATTTACAAATGTAACTTAAGAACTGTAAATCATACAAGAGTTAATTTTTAATATTGAATTGTTTTATATCCACTTTACATATGGGCAAGCAAATAGATACTTATGTGTAGCTGAACTTCTGAATTCAGATGGTTTTCTTAAACAGCAATGTCACACTAAAGAGTACTTTTGCAAGCACTCATGAATATCTTTGAGAGACTGGTTTTATACGTCTGAACAAGTACAAGTATTTTATAATATTATATATATTTTATAACACCTTATTCTTAAAGAATATATAAAATTTAAAAGAAAAAAATATTATCAAAGTGTTTTATTCTAATAGAAAACAAATCTACAATCTAATTAAATTTACTAAATTTAGAATTCTATACATAAATTTATTTATTTATCAATACCATATTTTAAAATAAGCAATTTATAATATAGGTCTTTGTTTTTAAACAAAAATGTGACTTAATCTTATCGCATTTTTTGCTGACTTCTCTGATTCCTTGCTCTGCTTGTTATGCTACGGATCAGTTGGTGTTAATGTAATTGCGAATTGCATTAAATGCGGAATTATTTACAAATTAATTTATATTAATTACTTAATATGTATAGTTAAAACGCTGAACATATAAAAAATCAATAGTAAAATGTCCGTAACATTGGTAAGTTATATTTCATTATAACAAAAAAAATATTAAGTTACTTAATAATAATTTTATTGTGATACATAAATTTAATTGTATTTTGCTATCGGATGTACATAAACCATTAATTATAATTTATTAATTGCATAAATTATCTATATAATTAAATAAATTTAAACTTTTGTGACATATCTGAGTTATTTCTGTAATACGGATATAAATTAGAAATAGTTTTTTCAAAGTTTGTTCTTTATTTTTATCTGGATTCGTAGTACAGTAAAATATTGTTATATAAAAATATAATAGCAACTTCCTATCAGGCATTCTTGTTGCTATTACAATATATGTTTCTACTTCTTACTGTAATATGCCCATTGCACAACTGTTATTGTTATGGAAAAGTATGCTATTTCATTAAACGCATAATGCGTGCGAAAAGTGAATATTACGCACGGAGATATCACCTGTCAAATGTCATATAACATTTAATAAATAATTTATTTTTTTATAAATGTTATAAATATTTTAGTTGTAAAAAAAGATATTGTACAACTTGCACGAATTTTCTATAAATTATTAAAAAAAAACGTTTATACACGTAGGAAATAGTATTTGCTAAAACGTATTAAATAACGTTTTATTATTATTTTGACTCTACTACGTGATAATTTATGTTTATGAAATAATAAAACAATTTACTATGTTTTTTTATCACAAATTGATTCATTAAGTTAACTTATTATATCTGTAGAAGGCTTAATAGAGCCGAAACTAGTAATGTACTCGTAAGAATAAATTTGTTATAAAATACATATTCTTGTTAAGTTCACGAATGACAGCTCAGTTGTGTAAGCTCTCACTAAACTTGGATCGTACGCTTACTTCACGCTATCGTAAATTGTTGCTAAAAACCGCCTTTAGTATACACTAAAAATATACAGATTACTGGTTACTGCCACATATACAGTTACGTACATGTGCCAGTGATTACACTAATAACAGGAAAAAGAAAAACATAAGATGAGTACTTTTCTTGAGTCGAAGCTCTGGCGACTCTATCACAACACAGGGGGGAGCTAATTGTTATTGAGTTTAGAATGAGTGACAAGTTATATAAATGAAAGTGTGAGAGTTGTAAAGGGTAGGATAAACGTAAAATATTACAAAACTATATTCTTGTTTTTAATGTAATAAAGTCGACAACATTATACTTTGGCGGTTTTAGAGAAAATGAGTAGAGCCATACTTGTTGGTAACTGGATACCCATTGAGATAAGGTTTTGCCATAACATAGATTGACCGTTGTCGAGAGAGCTGACTTAACCACAATATTGATTTTCAATAGATGCCAAAGGGATTGCAAATGTATAGATCTAAGACAATTCAGAAGACAAATATCTATCTTAGAGTAGAATGGAAATTTTTTAAGTCTTTTTGGTTTACCACTTGATTAATCTGGTTAAAGTAGGTAGTTCTTTTGCTTTGACTAATGAGATTGAAGTGTTGTTGCCAAAAATGTAAGCTATCCTGCAGAACGCTGGCATAGAGGTCGGTGTAATTAATAGCAACATAATTTGCCCGTTTATTGTATGCTTTCATGGTTTGGCACCCAACAAATGAATTACCAGATCTTTGCTTTGCTTTGTGTAACCCAAATGCTGTCTTTAATGCTAGATGTATAAAAACATATAGAATCAAGGGAACTTTGGAAGTTCAGTTATTAGCTGAAGTCAAGAACAAGGCTTTATAAATGGCATATAAGTCCTCGGTAAACACAAATGAGAGGTTAGGAAGTTGTCTTCGTGTCTTAAGTTGAACTTAGCCGACAGTAAAAATTTGGATATAGTTGAGCCAACGTGCGAAGTGAGAGGGGACATTTTCAAACAAATCACACATATCTGTAGAATAAAAAAACATATTTATAAACAATATTTACTAAGATACAAAGTTTAAAATATACATAAACAGTTTTTAAAACAGAATTTAAAATTCAATTTTATTAATATTGTAAAACACTTTACTTTTTAAAAGAACTTTAACGGACAATTTAAAATGTTTAAAATGTGGCAGTTTGTTAAAACAAAAAGACCCGCTGCTTTTATCAAAAATTTGTGAATTGTGTTTTTTGTAACTAAAATTTGTTTGCGTGTATTATAGTCTTTACTTAGATTATTGTTTTCAAAAGTGTTTTTATTTTTATATTTAAAACAAAGAACAAAAAATACAAACTTGGGAAAATTGATAATCATACCGTATTAAATGCGTTTTTGCAAGAGTCTTGTCATTTGAGACCAGCTACTGTTTACCAAATTTTATAATGCTTTCAAAAATTTGCATAGAATAAAGTTTTAACAGTGTTCTAAGTTAATATCTTATTTAAAGTTCTTAATGCATAACATATCTTTGAAAGTTTACAGAACAGCATGTCAATATTTTGCAAAAATGTAAATGGCGCATTTATTTTTTATTATTTTTTTAATTGACTTGTTGTAAATAATACACACGTTGTTTTATTATTGTTTATTGTTAGTTTATTTCTTTAAAATAAATTGCTATACTTTATCTATACTACATGATCTTTTGTTACTAATTTTGTTGACATATGATATCCTGATGTACTATTAGATACAAATACATAATATTTTCATAAGGTGTAACGCAATTATTTAAATAATTCAAATCACTTTCTGATTTGGCGTTCTCTAAATTACTTGCTACAGCTGTTTTAACGTGAACAATGTTATTGAGTTATTATTACTTATGTTTAGTTTTTAAACTAAATTTATATTTAAACATGATTCCTTTTGCATACTATAGTCTTTAATCACAAAATGTTGATACAGCATAAATATTAAACTATCTTGCAATTAGAACTACGCAACAAAGAAACTTAGAGAATAACATAAAACAAATCAAAAGCTTTGAGATGTGGACTACCGCCGGCTACTAAAGATACCTTGGACCAATAAAGTGACGAATATTAAAGTCTTCCGGCAGCAGAATCAGGATCAAAAATTCCTTCTCATGAATATAACAGAAATATAATGCAGGGCAAAATTAAAAGACAAAGAAGAGCATCATAGTTGCAAAACCTAAGAGAGTGGTTTGGCTGTAGCTTCGACTAACTGTTTACAAGTGCTGCCAACAAAATTGAATTAGTTGTAATGATATCCAATGTCAATACTTAACCAAAAATTTAATGATTGAATAACATGTTTTATTGGACTATTGTTTGATTATTTGTATATAGTATAATAATAGATACACTGGGTTAAAAAAAAGGAACAGCCTGAAGAAGTTGGCGTTTAGCTTTAAAATTAGAAATAGTAAGAGTTTTTTGATATACTATTAATTAAATTTTTATAGAAAATTAATAATGGACATGCTAGAAATCAGTTGGTCTAATGCATTTTGAAGCAGCTTGTTCTAAGCTATCCTAATGCTTGCCATACACCTAACTGCATAATTGACAATTAAACTTAAACAATCGTTTGATCAGTTTTAATTGAGCGTATGTGTGTTTGATCAAAATAAATGACTTGCACAAGTCTCGCAAAAAGATCGAAGAGACGTTCTGCATACTTGCGCAACTAACGATTGTCCAAGTATACTTGAGCGTGTGAGTTACTTCAAGTCGGCTCCTGTCGCACGTGGTATTGTCTTGTTGTTGTTGCATGATTTTTCTATTCCCATACGCAAATAATTATGCCAGTCTTTAGGTGCATTAAAGAATATCTTTAACCATTACACCAGTAGGTAATGTTAAATAAATTGTAAATTGGTCTAGGTTGTCTAACCCTTAAACGCCCGTCAAAGTATCATAATCAAAATCTAAATTTATTAAAGATGTTTACCCCATGTCTGCCTATTTATAAAACAATTCTGGAGTTTGTTGTCCTAATGCTGTAATAAGAAAGATTGCGCAATCCAAAAGAAAATCATTTGCCTAAAAATAGTTCATATAATAGTCCACTGCTTCTACGAGGAACTTCTAGGCTTTACTTTTGTCAATCTCTGCAAAATCAACTTACACTTACACTCTTACTCTTATGCATTCACCGTTACACTCTTATGCATTTACTCTTACACTGTTATGCATTCCGATCATTTGTTTTTTTAATAGTTATAATTTTGTGAAAAATTTGACGTTTTTGCGGCATTTACTACAATTAGATCAATCAAGAAAATGCAGCAAAATAATGCGATAAATATGGTAAACAAAAATAAACTTTTATCATCTACTGTGCGTTATAATAATAATAACTTCAAATTAAATAAGAACCATTTCAAATATACCTGTTTACTTTAACATAATAATTAATATTGCTACAATAAACCTATTTTATATTTATAAATATTGCGACTACATAACAACTGATTATTATTTAATTATATAATCTAAAGACATTGGGTTTGGGTATGTGAAATGCAATATTTGGATTGTACGTTGTAAGTGTGTGTTGTGATATTTAATTATATAACGACAATTTACAAAATGAAAAAGAAAGTTCGTTTGATTACTTTTAAGCAACATACAAATGTGTGCGCGTCGATTTCTGTCGTTTATTGAATCAGTTTAATTAATATTATTGTAGTGGATTTTGGAAAAACCATAAGAACAGAAGAAATCAGCTTATACTTTGTCAAAATCTTATAAAATACGACACTATTATGATTAACACCAATATTTGATTTTGTTTTTCTTACAAAATCAAATTTACAACTTGTTAAACTGTTATTTTACTGTTTAAAAATAATTAACAAGCTAATTAAGAAAATAATATTCAGAATTTTACTAATATCATTTTCATTATAATTATTATCACATAGAAATTAAGATCGTAATAGTTGGCCTACTTATTAAATGATCCCGAGAGCAAAATATACCGGAAATAGTACTGATTACGAGTAAGGCAATTACGAATGTTGGTTTATTTTTCTAATATGCGCTATAATATAAGTTAAAACGATCGATTTCCATTGTATTACAAAACTCATTATAGTAAGGCATATGTAATTGCACGGAAATAATGAAGATAATTAATTAAAAACAATTAGAAAATAGGAATTGTAATTCATTTTATAATATGCGATAAATTACTTACTACATATAACTACTACATTCATTAAATGATTTAAGTAATTAATTTAATGTTTTACTGAAATCAATTTAATTGATTAATATCTGCCATATATCCTACACAACAAATTATATATGAAATGAAATTTGTACTATATTCTCGCCAATTATCTAATATATTTACTCTAGTCAAGAAATGTGCTTGGAACTTTTCAAAGCTTAAAAGGGAAGAATGAACATGAAACAGGTGTTTATTTATATCCAAAATTTCAACACAGATCTTAGCTAAATTACATTATAAAATTCATTTTATAACATTTTAAACGCAGATATCCGACTTGTTATAATTATTGTAATACAGTATTTTGTACGATTGCCTTTGTTAATTACAGTAATTGGCGTATATTTATAGTTATTTAATTTTTATGAAATGAATGCAATATTGTTAGTTTAGCGACAAATGAAAGTAATTCTATGAAGCATGAAGCTTTGTCTAACCTACCATTTTATGAAGCCGTTTTACTTCGGAGCCATGCATTTTATATAATTTTATGAAAAGAAAGTTATTGGATACATGCAATCATTACAAAATTGCACAAAAGAGGAAATAAATTAGCATTGTTGACAATTTTAATAAGACGTTTTGTCTGAAATCGGAGTACTATTTTAAACAATCGGTGTTTAAGGCAGTATTATGCAATAAAATTGGTTAATTGACTGTGATTGCACATGAATGAGTCAATACTAAATTGCAGTTTTAATATTCCTATTTATTATAAGTAGATTTAATTTCATTACCTTGGATTAACTGATTTATTAATTTCAAATACATTGATAGAGAAATAATTTTTATGTATTATAGTACAACAGCGTCTGCAATTAGAATTACAGATATTAGTTTTGTCAAAAATCTTATCTTATACTCTACTTTATTTGTAGTTAATTATATCAATGAAATTAGTTTAGGCTGCAATTGTTAGATCAAAATTTATAACCAGTGGAGACTTATCTACTACTATTCAGAAAAGCATTTAAAAGACTGAAAGACGCCAACATCTAACGTCATCTTAAATATCTGTTTAGTTTGAAACTATTTAGACAACCCATGGTCTTTTGCTATAGTTTAAATTTTACAACTGGGTGCTTGGTTCTAATGTCATCTGTAGTAGTATACTACTAGCTTGTATACTATTTACTTTTTACTTTTTTAATTAAAAATAATTAATAAATACAATTATTAATAAGAAATCTATTTTGTTTTACCTCAAGCATTACACTTTTAAGTCACAACTGTTAACAGGTAACAGAACAAATATATTTATGCCTTAGCCGGGATTTGAACTTAGGTTCTCCAGTACCGTAACTAGTCTCTCAACCACAGTGTCAGGTCGGCGAGGAGACTGATTTAGTTTGAAAGAAATAAAAAAATGGTTATACGATCCAAAAAAATATAATTACTATCAAAATGATATTTTGTAATTTAAAATTTGCATACATTTAAAATTACCTTGTTCTGTGTATTTATAGAACATTGATTCTATTTATATCGCTTAGCGTTTATAGTTATTTTAACAAAGACGCTTTAAATTAATGAATATTTTCATTTTTTTTTTTTCATAAATTAAAATTATACTGAAACTGAAATAATATTTTTATTGCTTTAATATTTTATAGACACGAGCTTAAACTATCAAAAAATCAATGTTTGCTTAAAACTATGCTAAATCGCTGACATACGTCTGGTTATTATAGGCTACATTTATATCAAAATATATTGTGTACATAAATATACTAAAAAAATATCATTGTTTATGAAAGAAGGCTTTAACTTAACTTGAAGGTGATCTGTGGCTTTAACTAAGTAAATAAATACTAAGTTTATTCTAAAACAAGCAATTTTCTTAAACAATAGAACTAATTTTGCAAAAATCTCGATTTGAATGTGCATTTGACATTTTTAATAGTCTAATCTTTATTCAATGCTACTAGATACCTATTGTTATTTTATTACTTCAATTAATCTTTTATTACAATTAATATACAAATTTAAATTTAATAAGAAAAAATACGTTTTGTAGTAATACACATATTAATTTGCAATTAATTGCAAAGAATTCTAATTAAAACTATTATCAAGTGTATTATATTGGCAATAAAAGTACTTATAAAGTCTAATGAGATATATTTTTGTAGATTATTTAATAGTTGAAAATATTGAATAGTGCAATACATAATTACACCTTATCAAAACGTTTGGTTGATATTTAGTATGTCACAGAAAAGTGAAGTGAACGGTAATAGAATAATTTTCTTATTTAATTTACATATTTTATACTTTGTGAATAATTTATATGCCTATACTTTTGTTTGGTCATACATTTTATTAATCAAGAATCAGGATTTCAACTTTTCTAAATATTATAATCTAGGAAATACACTAATAAATAATATATGATATAATATTAATACTTTGAAAATTAAATATATTGTTATCAAATCTTAAATAATATGATTATTCAAAGATGTAAAATTTGATAGAAAGTAGTTTGAAACTATTGTTATATAATCATTTTCTTTTAGAATTGGAATAAAATAATACGTTTTTGTTATTGCAAATTTATTTTATAATCATACTCAAATTACATTACTGTAACTAAAACTATCACAATACCAAGAAAAGCATAAGAGTTATTGACATATGGAGATATTCTGTTATTTCTTCTTGTTGGATTTATGCTCCAGTTAAACTCATTTTTCGGATGGCGTTTGTTTAATAACGGGGCAGCGCCAATTTAAACCATTTATACATTAAAAGAACATCAAAAGATGTTGAATATACGGTATAACTTTACAATTATAATTGATAATTATAAAACCCACTGTTTATTTATCATTTGCGTCTATGTAAACTGTCAAAGAACAGTTTTGAAATTAGTTTATTATTTTCAATTAGTTGATAAGTATCGTTAATTCTGCAATTAAGGTTAACTTAGAGAAGGTTAACAAGCATTTCTAATTTGATTCATTTTTTATGTTTTTAAATATATTAAGTTTTTATTAAAAATAATTGTAGGTTGAGTATTTTAATTGTGATTATGATCTGCGCATACATATATATTAATGTATTTTAATTTTGTAAGTATTATAAGTAGAAAAATATGTTTTAATAACATATCTGAAAATGCAAATTTTATTTTATTAAACTACATAAAAATGCAGGATTGGTTGATAAAATAAAGAAAGACGATTAATGTGAATTTATAAAATTGCTATTACGATTCTGCTGATTAATATTTGAGTATAAAATATTCAATTCTCATTCAAGAAAAAATAAATAATAATAATGTACTTGTGTAATTATACCGATAAGTTGGACGTCTTATGAGAAAAACAGACAGTTTGAAATTATTTATGAAGTAATAGTCTATTGAAACCACCGCTATGTATAAATAAGAAAATGTAGTAGTAGGTAGTACAAATAACTAAATGATCAATCATTCTATATAAATATCAAATATTTCAAAATTGTGAATATATATTTACACAACATAAATAGTTTAATTTAATTAAACCTAATTTAAGTTACATACAAGACTAAAAAAATGTACAGCTTCTCAACCAAATTCAAAAGAAGTAACAGTGCTTGATTATACATAGGTTGTAAACAAATTGTTTAAATTGCATAATAAACTATTAAACATAAATAGAAAGAACAGCAAAACAAAACAATTTAAATCTAAACTTAAAGAAAAAATAATTGCAAATATTGTCAACAAATTAATTGAGTTTATTTCAATATAAAAAGATTTGGAGTAAGTGTAATAAAAAGGAAAAGTTTTTTTTTAGTATTAGAAGAAAGAAATGTACAACATTATGAAACTTTTTTTTTATGTATACGGTTTTTTTTTATTAGGTACTTTTTAATCAATAAAAACTGTGTAAACAGTGTTACGACTAAAATAATAAACAATTTACTTTTTATTACACATTTATTCTTACGGATACACTAGTTTCGACTCTTCTAGAGCCTTTACAGATATAATAAGTTAACTTGATTATTTGTGATAAAAAACATATTAATAATTGTTTTATTATTTTATAAACATAAATTATCACGTAGTAGAGATCACAAACCATCAGTGTTACGATTTAAAATCCCACCACTCCGGATTTTTCAGCGCACACAACCAACAATGAAATTATGTTGATCTTGCACTGAAAAGCCACGTGTACACTTGCTGGATTGTATTATAGCCGTAAATTAATATTAAAATGTTTCTAAACTAAAGCAAAAATAATTCAGGTTAAACGTGAGATTCAATCATTTTGCACATGTTGTTGTATGTTTTTAAGACACATAAAAAAGTCAATTTTAAAATTCTTAAATTCTGACTACATTCATTATATTAATACACCTCATTTCTAAAAAAAGTAAGTATTTTTTTAACGTTTCAACTTCATTCATTGTAGTAAAAAAGTTGTACAAATTGATTGAAGTATATTTAAATTGAAGTAAAACAAAAAAATATATAATATCAACAAAAACAATATATTTGAATTTGTGTTATCAGTACTTATCAGGAATACTAAATAATTTCAACCTCATCAAATTTTACAAAGTGTTATTAAAAAAACTTACGTTTTGGCAGGTAAGATGTTTTAATTAACAAAAAACAATACTACATAATCAATTAAAGTAGATGTTTAATCTATCGTCTTTGGTCTCACAAACTAAAAATGCAATTGTTTAAGGGCGCGGTTTAAAGAGTGTCATAAAACTACTAGCAGAACTCACTACGCAATTTAACTCCCTTTTTAAAATCGGTTTTTGCAACGTATAGAGAATGAAATTTCCAGTCTAATGAAAAAACCTTCAATTGTCTATTTAATTTTGAAATTAAATTGTAATTTTTTTGTCGAAATATTTGCTTAAACTTTGAGTTATACTTAAACATTTAATATAAAAGAGTTTTTATTGTTCTATAATTTTGCTCGTAGTTTGGTATTGCTGCTACATTACAATTAAAATCATAATAAATGTCATATTATAAATTGATGGCTATATAATATACTTGTGATATATAATATAGTAGTTTCTATGATTTAGGTAATTGTTTATTTAATTTACTTTAATTTATAATAATCTGTATAAAATATATAAAGAAGAGATGCAATGTCCTCTAATGAGACAGTTGTAAAGCAATAATTTCGAATAAAGCCTAGTTAAATAGGTAAATTTATACGAATGCCACAACGACATATGTAGCGCTCGTTACTATTTGTTCAATCGGACAACCCAATAATAACATTAAAAAACTAAATTTATGAAAAAATTATCTTAAACTAAAAACATCATTATTTAAATAAATAAAGCCATACTGATGAGAGGTAAAACCTCGAAACGCGTATATGGATGTTTTTAGTTTAAGATAATTTTTTCATAAATTTAATTTTTTAATGTTATAATAATCTAGCAAGTAAAATACCATCAGTTTTTATTTAGTTTAAAATATTATCAAGACATAATCTGTCAAGTAGTAAAACAACTAATTTTTTTCCAATATTATAGTATTAGCATGAATAAAGGTTTATTTAGAACTAGGATTACTTTTAAAATTGAAATATTTTTCTAAAATTTTATGCTGATGTGCATTTTGATTAATTGAATAATTGATTTTACAACTTTAGTAGCAAAAATATTGATATGACTCGAGAGACAGAGATGTAGCAAACTCAGCACAGCAGTGTTTAAACATATAAATCTGGATTATTACGTTCTGCACTCATTGCAACAGAAAAAATTCGAATTATAGGTTTGTGGTCTTGGTAATCACACAAACCACAAACCGCACAAAATTGTGAATTTTATCTCAAAAGATTATTTATTAATAAAACTTCTTTTGAACTGAAAAAAAGTTCCAGTTAATTGACAATTTACCAGAAAATGATTGATTTATTTTTTTCATCATGAGTTAACAGATTTAAAAAATCTTTTATACCACTTAAAAAAAATTTTACCCAACTGTGCAACATGTCCTACTAAAAGTTTTGGCCACGTTTCTTATCTACTCCTGCGTTCCAACAATAAGCACAATTTAAATTAAAACTGAATGATTTATTTTTATTTTTTTAAATATTTTTTATCAAAGATATAATACTCCAAAATATTAAGTAACAAGCTTAAAAGAAAAACGTTTTTAATCAATACTCAGAATACAAAATTTGGGTAATATTATGTCTCTATTCTCTTCTTTTTCTGCAAGTTATTTTACGTACCGGGCATACGTCAGCTTGTATTTCACTTTTGAAGCAAAAGATCACCATAAACGTCGTATCTTTGCTGATTGGGTTCTTCAAATGCATCAAAATGATCCGAAATTTCATCAAAAAATCATCTTTAGTGATGAGGCACATTTTTACCTCGGAGACTACGTTAATAAGCAGAATTGCCGCATTTGGGGCTCAGAAAATCCAAGAATGATTGTTGAAAAGTTTTTGCATCCTTAACGTGTCACTGTTTGATGCGGTTTTTGGGCTGGCGGTGTGATTGGACCCTACTTTTTCAAAAATGAAGCTGGTGCAACTGTTACGGTGAATGGATGGCGCTACCGAGCTATGATTATTGATTTTTTATGGCCGGAATTGGAAGATATTGATGTGGACAACGTTTATTTTGTTTATTTTCAGCAAGACGGCGTTACGTGCTACACAAGCAACAAAATAATTGCAATTTTGCAATAAATGTTTCCTGGCCGTTTTATTTCTCGAAGAAGTGATTACAATTGGCCACCGAGATCTTGTGATTTAACACCTTTAGACTTTTATCTTTGGGGCCACGTGAAAGATAAGATCTATGCCAATGCTCCGCAATCGATTCAAGACCTTAAAGATGGAATTTGTGAAGTTATTGAGAACATGCAGCCGCAAATGTGCGAATTGGTCATGGAAAATTTCATAAAAAGAATGTGGTACTGCAACCGTAACTGCGGCGGCCATTTGACTATTATCGTTTTTAAATGTTAATGGCATACCTTCCTTTTTACAATGAAATAAACATTTATTGATTTCTCTTAAAAAAATACCTTTTTTTTTTAAATATTAAAATGAAATCTCTTATTGGAAAACCCTATATATTAAACTTACATGATTCTTTTTAAAGCTGGGTATATCAATGTGGTCTACTTATATTACTTCTCATCCAGATTATCAACAAAACAGTTTTTAAAATTCAATAATTTTATAAGGCCAGTAAGTAATTTTAAATTTATTTATTTGTTGAACGGTAGGTTAGGCTAGCCACGTAGATATTTAGCTTTCATACTGGGTGTCCTGAGATCGAATCTCAGCTATAAATTATTTGTTGATTGGTTCACCGCCGTAGTCTTACCGCATTTGTGGTTTTAGCGATAAACAAATTTACAAACATTAATCATCTTGTCTTATTTTACTAATTATACTCAAAGAACTATCTACTTGCTTAAACAAAGTTGGGCGAGGTTGATACAGTATAAAATAACTCAATTTTATTATTTATAATAGTTTGGATTAATCAGTATAGAAATGTTTTTTATTGATATAATCTAACTGTAGAACAGACTAGACTGATTGGAATGTCGATGTAAACATAAATGAATTATGTAAATTAATACAATAAAAATATAGTAAATTTGATTTAATATAAGCGATTGGAACTAAGAATACATTCATGGCATACATTGCATCAAACTACTAAGAACGAACTTTGATCAGAGGGTGATTAAAAATATATAAAATACAATGTGTTAAAAAAGGTTTGCTTAAAATAAAACGTCATATTCTTTCTCAAAGTTATAAAAAAAAAACTATGTAAACATATATTTTATTGACCTTTGTTTTCAACGTGTTTTATCACTAAAACCAGTGCGAAGAGTTTTAATTAAAAAAAGATGCTGCATTACTAGATATTAAATTTTGTGCATAAAATCACGACTTTTTGATACCTTGATTTCTTTGTATCACATAACCTAAATAGCATTTTCTTCATATTTTAAATGCTTCATTTTACATCTATTGTGAGATCATGGTGATTACCACCACAATCTCACAAGATATGTAAAAAGTGGAATTATTTGTTACTGTGATAAATAAAATATAAATGTTTTGTTGACCAAGTCAGTTTGAACTGAAACAGCCTCTATCATGGAAACGGAGGCCGTTGTGGCATATATTCATATAAAAAGTTCTTCATATTGAACCAAATCTAAGTCGATTTATATTGAACCAACCTTTTTGTAACACCTTGTATGTATGTACCATATGTGAAACTTTTAAACAATCATATTATAGCTTTTCATTATTTTCTCTGAAACCTAATAATAATAACCATCATCAATATAAGAAATGAATTATTGTCTGTAATATGAAGTGATATCATAGACACAATCTGTTTTGATATATTTTCTATTTTAAAGTAAGAGGAGTAGAAGTCGGCTATTCATTTGAGATTAGAAAGTCGCAATTGGTCTTCTGTATTATTTAACTAAAGCAAATTTTAATTCAATTAACTCGTATTAGGTAAAAAATAAAAATTTAAATATTTAAATTTCTAACCACACAGTAGTATTTATCACGGATTTGGTCAAAAAATATTCTAAGCTCTAATTTGTATAAGTAGTAAATAGGTTTAAGTGATCTATCGTAACGAAGGTATGCGATAAAATTATCTTTACAACATAAAGAATGACAATAACAAAAAATAATAACGTTTTACCAAATGAAGATAATTTAATAGACTTTTGATTGGTATATAATTATATTTTTATTGTACAATTTTAATGAAAATGTTATTACTCATAGAGATTATGCACATCTGTTCTTTTTCTTTAATTTTTTAAATTATAAATTAATAAAACAAACTTTGCATAAAATTTTTAATGATGTTGTTTATTAACAAATATTGTTCTTTTATTGAAACAGATTTTGGATATCCTAAAAATCACTTAATTGTGATGTATACAGTAATAATGTCAGTTACATTCACAAATCATAAAATGAAAAAAATTTAGCAAATTTAAGATTACTAATTAGATATATTAAATTGTTTATATATTTAATACCTACTTAGCTGAAAATAACTCTAATGTCATTTTATTATAATAAAAGTTTTCATTATTTTTCATAAATTATTTTATTATATTCTAGAAGTTATATTTTTACGTAACATTTTAATGTACATATTAGAAAATGATAATTTAAACTTAAAATATACATTTTAATGATTTAAATTATGTATTTCATATCAT
Organism: Tachinus rufipes; assembly: GCA_963932245.1. Lineage (NCBI taxonomy): Eukaryota > Metazoa > Arthropoda > Insecta > Coleoptera > Staphylinidae > Tachinus > Tachinus rufipes. The sequence continues at coordinate 59,330,610 of OZ010744.1, forward strand.
TCAATTTACTTTTACTGCGATTATATTTCCGCCTTTAGTTATACACAAATAAGTACCTTATGGTATACTTTTAATTAACTTTAATTTTCAGACAATTAAGGTATAAATTTGTCATTATATAGCATTAACTAAACCCAATTAATATTAATTGGTATAAAGTAGTTCAGTATTCATTGAAGTTAATATGTTTATATGATCGTTCATTGATTAGAAAGGTACGACTGCATGGTGAATGCAAAATTGAATTTGTAAAAAATATGTGCTACAAGGTCCTTCTACATATAATATGTACCTACTTAGATTAGCATTTGTTGCACTGAACTAAACATTTTAATTATAAATAACTCTGATTTCATTGCTACACTTGACGCAAATTCTATTTGAAATAATGCTTTATATGTATGTAAATGATATGATTGGCATCAAATTTATTTTTAAAATTTAAAAATTGATTTTTATTTAAATTACCTCTGCACATAGTAGTAAACTGGTGCTCTGGTATTTTGTAGTACTCGTCCCTCATCAGTGTGGTCAGAGATACAATTAACAGTATACACTTTTTTGTATTTTACTAACTAATCTATTGCCAACATATTAAATATGAGCGAGTGGTTCGATAAAACAGATCATTTTTGATGTTATGGCGTTTTAATTAACTGAGTTGCGTGTTGTCTGAATCTAATTGATTTATTTTAAAGATATACATGGTTTATTAAGTTTGTCAATCTAAATTATATTAGAATTTATTTGCTTTTTTTAGTTTGCGATTGATGTTGTAGTTTTGTCAAAACAGTGTTCTAATAAATCTCCAAAGTTAAGAAATCTGGTGCTGTTTTAGAATAATAGTGAATAGTTTTTACTTATGATATATAATATTCATTAAAAAAGTAGTTCAGTATGTTTAAGTAAGATAAGGTTTTTAAGAATAAATGAGGTTGGTAGCAAAAAATAGTTGATTAAAACTGGTGAACTTGAACATTTTTATGTGTAGAAAAATATTGCATTTTTTCTTTATTTATTTTTCACAGCCCAAACTTTGTTTAAATTTTGATCTAATTTTTTTTTATTTAAATTTAATAAATATTTTATTTTATGTAAATTGCTTTTTCACTCAGTGTTAGATACATACACTAGTGTTTAGGGTACGCACCCTTCATCAGTGTGCCTAGCATCTCACTTGTCGGAGAGACAATTTACATAAAAAAACGTATGTCCTAAAAGGAGGCATTGCGTTGTCACCCTTATAGTAAAACTTGAAAAAAGAGAAATATTTATAAATATTTAAGTATTATAATAATAGTTTCTATTATAATACTAAAATAATTAAACAAAAAATAAGATTATTTCAATTTTATGTAAAACAAATCAACAATTATTTTTTTTTTTTATAATTTTAAACATAGATTAAATCAGAAAAGCAGAATACTAATACTGAAATAGAAAATTGTTTTTTTTAATTTATTTCACATATAATTCTAATTACATCGAAAAACAATGTCATCTTCAAATGAATTAGCAATTAAAAATCCTTTCCAATTTCAAATCAAAATAATAACTTTTTACTTCAACTTATAAACATAAAAATAACCAGACTGTGAAATATTAATAAACAGATTTACAATCTTACTTTTACAATTTGTTAAGTTTTAAATATTAATAATACAGTACAAAAAAATAGAACAAGGCAGACTGCCGCCCAGTTAACATATTATTTGTCTTAAAAATTAGAAGAATGTTGAAAGTGCTATGTCTAATGCTTCTATTAAGTTTATTAAATTTAGATAACATGTATTATAGAATATGAGTTGTTTTTTTTTTAAATACATTTAAGTAATTGCAATTTAAAATATTAAATAATTGCATACGATGATTGTTTTGTATTGCGTTTCAGTCGACGTTTGCGGTAGATTAATGGCAGTAGCATACACGTACATCATTAAATATTTTAGAATAGTGTAACTCTACTTGAGATCACTAGAGAAAGTGAAAAGGTAGTTGCAAAGAAATGTTTATAATTCTAAAAAGCGTTGCATCACAGAATTTTATTAATTGTAATTTTTATTGTATTGTTTTTAAATATCTAATTATGTAGGTACATTTTTAGAATTCATAGCATTTTTGTGGCAAGTTTATAACTATAATAATAAAAATATGTGATCTCAATAAAAAAAAGTTGCGTATGCTATAATTTAAAATTTAAATAATAATAGCATAATTACATTGGGGTAATTATAAACATTATATAAAATATATTAGAAATAATAATGAAAAAGCGCTTAATGCACAAATGCGTATTCCGCGCGAGTGCCGCGCACGACCTGAATACGGATTCATATTAAACTGTAATTATCGTTTATAAACGAAAAAGGAGGTTAAGTCACGCCGTTGCATAATTTGGTTCCGAAACTATATATCGACAACCGCGTTTTCAATAATTACAACAATAAGTAAGATATTCTATAACATGTATCTCGCCATACCATTTGTTAATATTTATTATTTTATTGTAATTAAAATAAATTAATTATCATTAAAAATGTATTTTGTATTCAATAATAAAACGTGGGTCGTGTTGCGGTAATGTAACACTTGCAATCTTAATCAAGATTGAATTAAAATATACAATAAACTTTTTAACTAATGCAAACAATCATCTATTAACACTTTTATAAAATTGTAACGAGCCGTGCAAGAAATTGCAAATAATTTAGTTAGCACATACTATTTCCCGTCTTCAATAACACCTGCTATATTATTTATATATGTACACCTAAGATAGACATGTTTCTTAACTAAATGATTTGACATTGGAAGCTATTCCACACATACATACACACATGGCAATAGGTATAAAACATTTAAATAAAGAAAACATAATTAATAATTGGCATTTAAAAAAATTGGTCAACACAAAATTTCAAAACATTCTAGGTCTAAATTTAACAAAATTGAAATGTAATAATAATATCAAATAAAATAACTTAATAAAAATTTTATAAAAAAAAATTACAAATATTGACTGTTTAGTGAAAGTTTTGTGTATATAAAAATTAGGACGTTAAATTCATTTCTGTTTTTATAGTAAATACAAAAAAGGTAGTAAACGTTAAGAAAAACTAATGCAACAGAAAATAAAAGAAAATTACTAAAATCTACTAGATTTGTTGGCTAGGTTTTACATTTAAGTGGTTATACAGTTTGACTGTTTAATGAGCCTATTACGCGCACTGCATTTATTAAAACTGAATATGATTGGAGTTGACGCGTTGACACTATTATTGATAATTTGTATTTAATTTAACAAAAATTACATTTAACTTATCGACATGAAATTTCATTCAATAAATTATAGTACAATGTGCGCAAATGCTCATTTTTCACTTGTATGGATTGCAGCAATTCATACAAGTGAAATTGCTACTTTAGTGAGGCAGTGTAATTTGTGTTTTTCCGACCAGTCGTTGAAAATGTGGTACTTTTAAAGCACCTGACCCCTCTGAAAGAGTTTATAGACATTATATGTATTAAAGTCGCCGAATGCTAATATTGATTTATGGATTTATATTTTGCTATTTGTACAATATACTATTGTGAGTTTATTTAGTATTTTTACGCAAAAGGTGTTACAATAAATCTCTATTTTAATTGATCTCATATTTACTAAAAAAGATTTTATGAACCACTGGAGAGATTACCTATCTACTCTATACCAGAGAAGGTTTTTAGCCATGAAACCCCATGCTGATAAGCGTAAAAACATTAAAAAGATTTTTTCAATATTTTTATTTAAAGTGTTGCTATTTTAAAAATCAATTTAATTTCTATAATTATTAATGCAACTATAAAAGAAAATATATCTTAACAAAATAATAACAAAAATACTGCAAATTGCGTATCAATACTTTTGCAGACATTTGTCTTAGCAGGATTTTCAATGTCCTTATAACATAATATTGTGACTGCTATGTCTCAAAATATGCATTAGCATACTTCTTAAACCAAATCTTTCCAATAAAACTATGTTTGTAATAGACATATTGTTCTCTAAATAAGACAACTCTAAACATTTTGATGATCTTTTTTCAAGGTAATTACAAAAAAAGCTTAAATTATTTTGATATGATATTTTAATGTACATAATACTGAATGATTAAGTCCGGCCAATAAGCTATGATTTTTATTGCTCTTATTAAGGTTAACTTATTTAGCAACTTATCTATTTTTTTGTAAACCCTTTTTACTACTGCAGAAATTACAAAATTAGTATTCAGGCTGCTTTCGAAAATTTACTTATTGCTTCTATTGTTAAAACATATTACTACTAAACCTAAATTGCGCTTCACCTATCATTATTTTAAGGTAAATATAATAAACCAATAATTTTTTTTTTATCTAAATAGTCTAACAAACGACTATGGCTGCATCTAGTGCAATTTAGTACTAAATGTTTGCTTGTTTTTTTTTTAATTTCAACATTTGATGTTTAGGAATTATTAATATATCATAACAACATAAAAATACTTTTGAATTTTAACGAACCACGTTTGCTGAATCTATCACATTGACGACTAGATTTAAACAGTTTGTAAACATTGACTTTCAATATTTGCAGCTTATAAGTTTCGGGAAATACTGAATTAAGTTTATTTTATGTGTCGATAGTATGGTTAAAAAACCTTTCTTAAAAGTTTTGGTCCTACATCTCTGAACTGTCAGTAAATATTTGCAAGAATTCCTAGCAAACCTTGTACTACGAGTTAATATTTGTTCAGATGGCAATATGTCTTGTATATACTAGATTGGAACAACGTTCATATATCTATCAAAAATGTTGTTAAGTATCTAAGTCATTAGTCAATTTTGGATCGGCAATGATGAATAGCTTGTTTTTGAATATAGTTAAAAGAAATAGTGTGTTTTCTTATGCTCTTTTTTGTACTTAAGAACAATATTCAATACAAGGACGTATATAAGTTTTGCATATACAAGGTGTTAGGTAAACATGCAGCAAAAATTCAAGAGGTTATTTTTTGGCCTATTCTAAGAATATTTTGTCTTATTATGATTTCTGAAAAACCCCTTTGTTTTGAAGATACAGGGTGAACAAAACTTGCGACAGTTACAACATTTTATTTTTAAAATCAGTTTGAACCACCTTTAGATTTTACAATTATCTTCACAATAAATGTAACAAGTATTGAAAATTATTTTAAATCAATTAATAAGAAATTTATATTTTTTGCATATGAAAAATTTATAATAATTTATTTAGGCAATAAAGATTTGAACGGTGTTGCTAAAATAATTTAGAACAATATGATACTAAAGAGTTTAATTATTATTGAATTGGGGAATATTTATACAGTAGCAACTTATACCGAACATTGTGGCTTCTATAAGTTTAAAGTATTTCTAACCAAGTGCTATAATATGAATTTGAAATTAATTAAAAACTATTTAATTCAAAAATAAGTAATTTTAACGGTTGCAATTTAAAAGTTGGGTATTATATAAACAAACCAAACGTAATAGATCTATTTGATAAAAATGAACCAGGAATAGATATTATGATTATAAGAGAATTAAGCAATGTATAAAACAAAACTAAAACTAAAACTAATGGACATTTCTTTAAGTTTATTTGATATAAGTTGAGTATGAAAAATACCCTTACATGTTTTTGTATAATCTTTTTTATGCATTTTTTTTATCTTGTATGCTGTATTACTGCAACAATAAATACAACTTCATTCTGTAAAATTAAAGATTGTTTCAGTTACTTGGGTTATATTTTATTTATTTAACTGATGCAAATTTTAAAATAGAAATTCTACTAGGATATTACTCATAATTTTTTAAAACAATAAGAAATATATAATAATATAATTGATGACGTAACGGATACATATAAGTATAAAAATGCAAATACTACAGGGTATAAAAATTATTTGAATGCTAACTCGTTGATATGGGTTAATCGAAAAAAAAAAAAACAATTACATATCATTACAATCAACAATATGCATTTTATTTTATGATGAATAAGAGACATCCTTTAAAAGATGCTATGACTGTCCAAAGAATGGTGAGTTCTGATCTTGTTTTGAAATGGTATATAGATAATATTTTAGCGTAGATTCCTATCAAGGATGATAATAAGCTAGCAAAATTGAAGTTGAGTTTTTGTTAGAGTTAAAATTGGCCATGTTGGGAATACTTCATTCAGATATTTGTTTGAGGTATTTGTTTACAGATGCTAGAGATTCTAATTTGGAATATGGTTTTTGAGAAGTATGAAATTTGAAAGGTGCTATCTTCAAAACTATGAATAGGACTTTTAGTTGTTTGAAGAAGTTTATTAATGTAAACCTTGAGGAACACCAGCATTTATGATTTTGAGGTCAGAGTTAACTTAAATCAAGATTTACATATTTGTAATCAAGACTTATACAATGGAGTTTGTGATAAGATTAAGATGCCATATCCTAACCAAATGCTTTGAAAACATCTACAGCTACCGCAAGATTTTCCCATGTTTGTCTAAAGTAGAATTCTATTTGTGACTAACATGAGTTAGAAAATCTGTTGTCGAACGTTTGGATCAAAGTCCACATTAAGTATCTGAGATAAAGTTAATTTGTTCTAAGAACTTGACAAATAAAACAATAATTTGAAGAATCAGACTTGTCTCTCTTTTTAAGTGTAGGTTGAACGTTTGCAGTTTTTTAACAGTTTGGCAATGTTTTTTTTTGTATGAAGGCAAATATTTTAGTCAAAATAAAAGCTAATCCATTTGCAAATGTTTTAAGAATAATAGGTGGAATCTATATCTGATGCCATTCTGGTATTTAATTAAGAAGATATCTTTTCACAACCCGTTGCCTAAAATGAATTATTTTATATTAGATTTAGAATAGTAGAATTAAATGCAAATTGGTTTGTAAAAATATTTGTTTTCTTTTGGATTAGTAACTAGTTTGTTTTGATCATTTTGAAGAGGGGGTATCAAAGATTTTGTATTACCTTACAATGAATTTATTTTTTAAATTTTTTGTTGTTTATGAAAAATTTAATTAGTTTTGTTTCTGTCAATCTTATCTTTTTCAAATTGTATTAGATTATTTCAATGTTTACAAACTTTCTTATAATCTTGTTTAGTCTGTTCCGAACGATTACTGATGTGTTTTTTAATTGTTTTTTTGTTTCATATTAACTGCTTGTTTTGTCTGAATTTAGTACAAATATTTTTGTTTTGTTTTATGTCTGGGGTATTTCCAACTTGAGTTTAAAAAACTTAACTTTTTTCTGTTTCAAAATCAAAATCCTAGGTATTGTACTAAATATTAAGACCCGTCTATACCCCCGGCCGGTATAGGGAATTACATGTATACGAGCGCCAAGATAACTAATGCATCAGTTAACATAATTACAATTTAAGACCGGATTTAGAAAATCTAAACATTTTTCTACGATTGGATGGAGGGGTTTTAAGAATAAAGTTGTTATTAATTTGTTATGATGGATAAAGCTTGCGTACTTCTTTTATCTTATAAGTTTTAATAAAATTAAAAAAGTATGTAAGCTTTATTCTTCATAACAAAGTAATAACAACATTATTCTTAAATCCCTTCCGTCCAATCGTAGATAAATGTTTAAGTTTTCTAAATCCGGTCTCAGATTGTAATTATGTTAACCGATGCATTAGTTATCTTGGCGCCCGTATACATGTTATTCCCTATACCGGCCGGGGGTATAGAGGGCTCTTAAACTAAACCTTCTTAGATAAAAAGTGACCAAAGTATAAAAATTTTATCTTTAAGAAATAATGGTTGGCAAGTATCACTTGTTTTCACATTGTTTAGAACTATGATTATTCTTTTATAAATTTTGAACATTGGCATTAATTTTTTATTACAAGTATATCCATAATTGACTCTGAGGAAAATCATCATTATCAGTTTTTTTAAATAGACCACCCCGTGTTTTCTTTTATTTTTAGAAAGAGAATTTTTAACTATTACAATGATATAAGGTTTTATGGGTTTTCGAAATATTCATTAAAATAATAAAACCAAATGTAATAGATTATGTTCTAATTACCATAGCAACAAGTAAAAACATTTATTGTTTTTTCTGTTATTCTGAATGCAATTAAAAAAAAAACGTAAAAGTGAATATTTTAAGCAAAAAGTCACCTACAATTAAATATGATTATTATTATTACTATAAATCATTAAGAACGTACATTTTGTTTTATTATTTTAATGAATATTTTAAAAACCGTAAATTGTAGACCCATAATACTTTATATCATTGTAATTGTTGAAAAATTCTCTTTCTAAAAAAAAATACAGGGTATTCCATTTAAAATAACTGATGATGACGTCATATCTCCTGAAATTAGGTTTGTATTAAAAATCAAAATACTTCACTATGTAGATTAAAATTTCTACAAAAACTTTTATTAAGGTTATTTTTTACATAAATCAAAAATAATCCAATAATCAGGTGTTTCCATATTGTATATTGTAACGTTCAAGTTTGCAATTTTTTTAATATATTTTCAAAAACTATATTATTTTATCATTAATGTTTGTTTTTACTTTAACTAAATTAATAGTTCAAACCAAGCATGTAATAAAGTCTTCAATCATTTATGTTACTATAATAATTATATTAATTATTTATTTTACACGCATCAGTGCAATCTTAAATCAGAAGTGCTATTCATGTGTTTAAAGGAAAGCATTGCACAATTAAGTGAAACATAAAATTATTACAAAACAAAATATCAGTTAACATGTAGGAAGTTGTCAGAATCATTACCTAATACATAGTAATTGTAAAAAATGCTGTAACTTGGTGCGTATCTCTGCACTTTTACACAAATTATGAGAAGTTTGTGATGATTATTATTTCAATCGCAATACCATGAAAACTACTTTTTTAATATTATTATTAACATTTGCAAGCAGTACCTTACAACAACAAAAATAGTATTTCGAATATTTATTTTGGTTCAGAATGTCTTACTTTATTTTAATTTTATTATTATCTAAACAACAGTAAAGCGCTATAATTTACTTCTGTAATAATAATTGATCAAATACACAATTCGAATGCACTTTCAATTTTATGCAAAAAAACTATAATATGATCGTATGACCTTATTGCAGCAATACACCTATCTCTTTTGCATACAAAGTAGTTTTCCTATAATGCAAGATCACTATTCCACGCAAAATTAAAACAACTTTTATTATTTATAAGAAAACAATCAACGCATGAATAATTGGAAAGTTGATTTGTCTCAATACTTTTGACATTTACAAAATTCCTTTAATACATAACGTAAACAAATTATCATTAATTAATTATTTTAGTTCCATTTTAACGCTATAATACAATTGATTTCATGGTTAGGTTTTAATAATCGGTTTTTTGTATGTTATGTTTTTATTTTGAAAATCTAATCTTGGGTAGTAATTAATGTACAATTAACTTTTGTATGAATTTTATGGAAGTCTAAATATTGAGCAATATACATTTTGCTAAATTAATTTTTTTTTTTAATTATTTAATATTTGTAAAGATAATTAAAAAAATCATCTTTTTTTTCTAAAATTAATAATTCTTCATTTTGGTAAATATTTATTTAAAAAAAATCCATTGCCTCTGATATAATTCGATAAAATAAAAAATAAAATACTGAAAATGATGTGATCAAATGAAACAAGGCACAAATCAAATATAAAATTTCTGTACTTGACAACAACAAATATATTTATAGTAATTGTAGTAATGATTAAATATCATCATTAAAATGTTAATTTATTACAGCATTATTGTGTAAAACTAAATTATTGTAAACAATATGTTATTGTAACATTGCATATTTTCTGCAAGAATATAGTTTTTTTTCTTCGTAATCATTATTAAACTTTTTATTTTCAATTTAAAATTAAGATGTTTTACACTTTCGTTTAATAGTAGAGAAAGAAGTTAATTGGTCACCTTTTGCAGAAAACAATGTACAACTTGTCACAATAATATTTGTTTAAGTTGTTTATTGTTAATAATTGGAATAACAATGGTTCGTAAACGCTGCACAATTACGGTTTGTACTTTCAGTTCCTGCAAACCGTTTATATTGAATTGAATGCATTATCATGTCATTAATTAATTAATTTAGAAATAATATGTTATAATCTTGTTATTTTATGAATGTGGTACTGAATACAAATAAAACATTTTTAGGCATGTGGTTATCCTTAGCCCACTTATGTTTCAATCAAGTAGGTAAGCAATCGCATCAAAGCATGTAATTTGTATTCCCATTAAATATAATAAATAATTTATATATAAAAACTCTAGTCTGCTTAATATTTAGTTGAGCAATAATGTCGCTGAAGTACATATACACAACTGTTTTATTAATTGATTTTGTTACTATACAACGAATAAACTATATAAATATTTCAGATTTTATCTTAATTTATTAAGGATGCGATTTCAATATTTCTTAAAATATGTACTTTATTATTTTTATTATTATTATACTTAGTGACTTGGTAGAAATATTAACAAGAAAATATATCAAAGTAATTGAATTTTATTTATAACGTGTGGTCTCTGTCTAATGCAACGACGAGTTCAGGAAAAAATCATATATTTTTGCAAACTAATTTGCTTCTAATTTTCCTACTGTTGTATTTTCAACACCGACTAGTGGTAAAATGATGGGTCAAATTTATTTTAGGCCCCGGGTTGTTAAAAGATATAAAAGTTAATTTTACCTATTACTCTTAAAACATTTGCAAATGAATTAGCTCCCATTCTGACAATAAAAATATTTGCAGTATCATACAAAAAAGAAACATTCCCGAATTGTTGGAATATTGCAAATGTTCTACCTAAAAAATGAGACAAGTTTGATTTGTCAAAAAAAAAACAGACCAATTGCATTACTATTCAATCTTTCGAACATAAAAAAAATAATTTCCACATTGTGAAGTTTTTAGAACAAAATAATTTATCTCAGATACTCAATATAGATTTTGATGCAACAGATCTTCTGACATATGTTAGTCACAAATGGAATTCTATTTTAGACAAACATGGAGAAAATTTTGCAGTAGCTCTAGACATTTCCAACGCATTTGATAGAGTATAGCGTCTTAATTGGTCTTAATCATAAATCTGTAAGTTTTATCAATAGCTTTCTTGACAAAAGAAAAATTTTGCTTTTTAACGGACTTTATTTTTGATTTACATTAATGAACTTCTCCAAATAATCAATAGTCGTATTTATAATTTTACAGATGATGGCACTCTTTATACGTTATACTTTTCAAATACCATATTCACAAATATGAAATTTCTAGGTTATAATCTGTAGCATCCATAAACAAAGACTTTGAAAGAATATTTGAATGGAGTGTTCCCAATTTGGTAAATTTCAACTCTAAAAACTCAACTGTGTAATGTTTTAAAATCAATATCCAAGGTATTATTAGTATTAAATATTAAACTAAACAACGAATCTATATCTAGAGGATAAATAAATTTTATTCTGTACATGTATTTAATTGACTTAAATTAATTTACTTACTAATTTGTAGATAAACATGAATCCAATAAAAAAGTTAATTAATAAAATTAATGATTGGTAAATAGCATTTTTCATATTCACCCAATTGTTTTATATCCAAATAATTATTTTTTTAACTACGTATTATTTTATTAAGGCAAGAAAAGTAGAACAAACATCAAATAATATTAAATCATTATACAATATTTGTTAACACATCGTACAATAAAATTATAATTACCTTCTTATATCTTCCTCAATTTCCACACCTATAAGTTATAAAATCGATGACAAAAATATAACATAACATACGTGTAAAAGTGAGATGTAACTTTTACTACGAAACCATCAGGTTTTTAAAACATTGCCAAGCCAAGACATAACATATTAGGTAACAAACCAATTTCATATTCTTAACGAGTATATACGCTGGCCTAAACCAATGGCAGCGTACAATGCGTGCCAATTTCGTCACAACATTCAACTGCGTATTGAATACCGATTGATTTATTATTTTAATCTGCATGCAATCATATTCATATTTGTCGGATAACATAGTATAACATTAAAGAATATTTAGAATTGTTTTTAGTTTATAATAACTGTTTGATATTTACAGTAATAATTAAATAATTTACACTAATCAATAATAACTTAGAACATACTGAGTCTGATTATTTAAGTTTATTAAATTGTAATAAAAATTAAACAAACTATATCAAAATTTAACAAAATTGTAGCTTTAATGTTTTCATCGAAAACTATAAATATACTAAAGCACCAAGAACCTTTAATTTAATTTTTATGAAATTTTTTTATAAAATGTAAATTATTTAAACTAAGAAATGATTAAAATTTCAACAAAAAATAATTAAGTTTTTCTTTTATTTCAATAATTATTTGCCTCTTCTTGATTTCTGGAGCACTCAGCTACTTGCCTAGGCATGCTATAAATCTAATTGTCAATCTCAGCCTGAAGGATTAAATCCCAAGCTTCTTAAATACCCATCCGAATATCAGGTAAAGTGAGTGAGTGAGAAAAGGCTATGGAAGTAAATCAACATTAGCTGGTTCTAGGAATTTCCTAGTAACCCTAGTTGTATGCGGCTTTGCATTATCCTGCTGGAAAATAGGGGTTTTTAATCTTGTCTATATTACATTAATGTTGATTATAAAACTACAGTAACTAATAAATTGCGTTTAATGTTTTGGGAATGAACACTAGAGAATACTTATTTTCATAAACGATTGCTTTTCATACCACATGTAAGAAATGTATGTTGTTCCACAGCAAACTGTAAACTTTTTTGTTCTCCTTGGCGTCGTCTAATTTGGGCATGCAAGTAAAATTTTAATTTGTTGCTAAAGATAACTTGCTTCTATTGATTGACTTATTGTAGACTTTTATTGACTCATTGTAGTCTTTTATTGCATCATTCCAGACGGCAACTCTTGTGGTAAAGAGTTAAGGTCAAACAAATAAAAAGGCAGTACGATTTAAGACCAAATGATTGGATTTTTCGGTAAACTAATTAAACAACAAATTTGACTAATAAATTGGAGATATTTAGGCAAGCTTACATTTCTGCCAGTTGGTTAGGCAATATCACAAATTGACAAACCTTCTTCTCTGAACCTGATTACCCCACCGCAATTTAAATTGCTTAATTTTTGTAAAACGCCACTTTGACGAACTCTGGGCATATTAAGATTAACATAAAAAACTAAATTAACTAATTTGCACAATAAAATTGTAATCTCACTGCACAGTTAATTTAGAAAAAATAACAGTAAAATTTCTTTTAATTTTACACTTTAAGGTAAATTGAACTTATCATGATTTTTTGTTGAAATTGTACTTATTTTTTTAGTTTGAATTATTTAAGTGTTATCCAAAATTTTGTGCTACGTGTTTTTGGTGCTTTTTTACTTTTGGCGGGTTGTATAACAAAATAGCACTAAATGCGTTGCGATGATAATAATGCCCAGAAATCGACAATATTTGAAGTTGCCAATATAGTTATAGTTAGTATAGGCACACATATAGTGTCTTTACGACATGGACTTAAATTATCTCAGCAGATTATTTTATTATTAACCAATTATGTTTGTATTATATACCTGGAACCCGAGATAGTATTTAAGGGTGAAAATATTGTAATTTACATATTATATTTACCCTTGATTACCGAAGTGTTAAATAGCTTCCATCTATATAATACAAACATAATTGCCTTCCCGAGGCAATAATCCTACTACAGAAGAAATACATTTACTACAGCAAACCTGCAACATCTCTAAACTTTAAAAAAATCTTGATTTGCAAATCAGCTTTCCGCGGTTTGTTTGAAGGAAACTTAGGATTATTTATGCTTAACCAAGTCCGAGGTAGCCAGATCCGGCAAATAAGGAAATGTTCAAAGAATTTAAACCACAAATCATTAACTGTTTTTATTGCAATGATGCATTGTCTTTTGTGTCTTTTCTTTACTATTTCTTTTTGCGGTTAAAAAGGTCGACTAAAATTATTTTATTATATTTTTTTCTTGTCAATATAGTAATTGATCACGATTTCTTGACAATCCTAAAAAAATTAAGGCAAAATCTTTTCCAACAGATTATTGAACTTTTCTTTGAGTTTGGAGAACCAGAATGCGTTCATTTTATAGATTTCTGTTTTGATCCTGGGTTGTATTAATGTACCTAAATTTATGCATGGTAACAATGTCGTTTAAAAAGTCATTTTCAAAACGAGCACAAATTGAGCGCAACAACTCTTGCTTGTTTGAGGATCTATTCATGTGATAGACAAATCCATATGACATTAAAAAATTAAATTTATGAAAAAATATTCTAAACTAAAATCATCCATAGACGCGTTTCGAGGTTTACCTCTCATCAGTATGGCTTTATTTATTTAAACTTAATAATTGATTTTTAACTTACTTCGTCAACATTGTTCACCACCACAATTCAAAAAGAATATTTTAAAGGGTGTATTGACTATTTATACTAACTGACTTAATGACTTTATTTAATGGCTATGGTTAATAGCATTCTGAGAATGAACAAATAAACTAATTATTTCGGGATATTTAGCTGATGGTAATGACATGAAAGAATTTAAAAGGAAATTTGAAAATTAAAAATAGAATAAATTTTTTTGCATAAATTATAATTACTATTATACAATTTCGTGTATATCAGAACATATATAAAATATATAAAGAAGAGACGCAATGTCCTCAAATGAGACAGTTGTAAAAGCAATAGTTTCGAATAAAGCCTAGTTAAATAGGTAAATTTATACGAATGCCACAACGACATATGTAGCGCTCGTTACTATTTGTTCAATCGGACAACCCAATAATAACATTAAAAAATTAAATTTATGAAAAAATATTCTAAACTAAAATCATCCATAGACGCGTTTCGAGGTTTACCTCTCATCAGTATGGCTTTATTTATTTAAACTTAATAATTGATTTTTAACTTACTTCGTCAACATTGTTCACCACCACAATTCAAAAAGAATATTTTAAAGGGTGTATTGACTATTTATACTAACTGACTTAATGACTTTATTTAATGGCTATGGTTAATAGCATTCTGAGAATGAACAAATAAACTAATTATTTCGGGATATTTAGCTGATGGTAATGACATGAAAGAATTTAAAAGGAAATTTGAAAATTAAAAATAGAATAAATTTTTTTGCATAAATTATAATTACTATTATACAATTTCGTGTATATCAGAACATATATAAAATATATAAAGAAGAGACGCAATGTCCTCAAATGAGACAGTTGTAAAAGCAATAGTTTCGAATAAAGCCTAGTTAAATAGGTAAATTTATACGAATGCCACAACGACATATGTAGCGCTCGTTACTATTTGTTCAATCGGACAACCCAATAATAACATTAAAAAATTAAATTTATGAAAAAATATTCTAAACTAAAATCATCCATAGACGCGTTTCGAGGTTTACCTCTCATCAGTATGGCTTTATTTATTTAAACTTAATAATTGATTTTTAACTTACTTCGTCAGCATTGTTCACCACCACAATTCAAAAAGAATATTTTAAAGGGTGTATTGACTATTTATACTAACTGACTTAATGACTTTATTTAATGGCTATGGTTAATAGCATTCTGAGAATGAACAAATAAACTAATTATTTCGGGATATTTAGCTGATGGTAATGACATGAAAGAATTTAAAAGGAAATTTGAAAATTAAAAATAGAATAAATTTTTTTGCATAAATTATAATTACTATTATACAATTTCGTGTATATCAGAACATATATAAAATATATAAAGAAGAGACGCAATGTCCTCAAATGAGACAGTTGTAAAAGCAATAGTTTCGAATAAAGCCTAGTTAAATAGGTAAATTTATACGAATGCCACAACGACATATGTAGCGCTCGTTACTATTTGTTCAATCGGACAACCCAATAATAACATTAAAAAATTAAATTTATGAAAAAATATTCTAAACTAAAATCATCCATAGACGCGTTTCGAGGTTTACCTCTCATCAGTATGGCTTTATTTATTTAAACTTAATAATTGATTTTACAACTGTCTCATTTGAGGACATTGCGTCTCTTTTTTATATATTTTATATATGTTCTGATATACACGAAATTGTATAATAGTAATTATAATTTATGCAAAAAAATTTATTCTATTTTTAATTTTCAAATTTCCTTTTAAATTCTTTCATGTCATTACCATCAGCTAAATATCCCGAAATAATTAGTTTATTTGTTCATTCTCAGAATGCTATTAACCATAGCCATTAAATAAAGTCATTAAGTCAGTTAGTATAAATAGTCAATACACCCTTTAAAATATTCTTTTTGAATTGTGGTGGTGAACAATGTTGACGAAGTAAGTTAAAAATCAATTATTAAGTTTAAATAAATAAAGCCATACTGATGAGAGGTAAACCTCGAAACGCGTCTATGGATGATTTTAGTTTAGAATATTTTTTCATAAATTTAATTTTTTAATGTTATTATTGGGTTGTCCGATTGAACAAATAGTAACGAGCGCTACATATGTCGTTGTGGCATTCGTATAAATTTACCTATTTAACTAGGCTTTATTCGAAACTATTGCTTTTACAACTGTCTCATTTGAGGACATTGCGTCTCTTCTTTATATATTTTATATAAATCCATATGAAATGTTTAGTGGCTCAATATTTGTTTCAACTTTAGCTTAATTTGGAGGTTTTGATCGTATCATATCATAAATCGTCCTCCAATCTCTTCTCATCTTTAATGGAAAGTTTTATTTTAAGCGGTCCCATAGCATATTTTTGTAAATCTTTTAACTACTTTAAATGCAGGTTTTTAATAATTGCTTAGTAATGTAAATAATTTTTTGGTTTGCAAATTGGCACCCGACATGTTTTTTTCTTAAACTTTATTGCACAGCTATAATCTATTTTTTGTTGGTAAAAGTTTACAGTGACATTTTTAAGCTGTTGTTTGTTGCTTTGGTTACGATTGGCTTCTTTTTAAATAAAGTTGCCTCACTATGTTAGGTTAGGTAAGACTGAGGTTTGATAAAACAGATTATATACACATTGGTTATACTTTATATGAGAGCAAATCATTAATATATTTACATATTACAAATCCAGTATTCAGTATACTTGTTTTTTTTTATCTTACAAATTTGTATTGTTTTAACTTTTTCTAGATATACTTTACTAGTAGCATTCTACCCTAAATAATCTGAATAACAATTGTGAAATTGTGTTATCAATTATAGAAGAGTATAAGTTTTTTTATCAATAACGTAGCTAAGGGTTTATAATCTGTTATTGCAAGTTGGTCAAATTAATGGTTTTAAATTGGTATTTTTAATTCATTTTTAATATAATAGTATAGTACAATGAAGCTTATTTTTTAGAAATAGCTCCTGAATTAATCTTGTAACTTATTTTAAAATTACAACCAGGTTCTTGTTTTTATTATTAATGTTTTGAATAGATTTTTTTAACTTGTCTAATTGCTATTTTTAACTTTTTATAAATAGAACTTTGCACTTTTCAACAATTTATAATCGAGTTTTGCTATTTTTAACAATATTTTGATATTTTATGGTCGGATTTTGGTTTTAGAACTTTATATTTTTTTTACATTTTTCAATTTTTTTATGGCCAAAATTTGGTGCTATATAACAATATTTTGATGTTTAAAGACCTGATTTTATTATTTTTAACATTTTATGACTAAAATTTTGCCGGGTTTAATAATTTTTGATTTTGTATCAGTAGAAATTTGCATTTTCAACAGTTTAAAACTAAATTTTGGTGTTTTTTGACAATATTTTTTTGTTTTAAGACAGAATTTTTTTGTTTGTGACATATTATAAATAGATATTGGTGCTTCCTGTTAACATAGAGATATGTTTTTGGCTTGATTTAAGTTGATGTCAAAATTTTAATATTTGATGACAGAATTATGTTGATTTCAACAATTTATAAATAGAACTTTTCAACAGTTTATGACCGGACGTTGGTACTTTCTAACAATATTTTGATGTTTTAAGCCAGATTTAGCTAATTTTGGTATTTTATGAATAGAATTTTACATTTTTTAGCCAGATTTTGATACATTTTTACAATATTTTGATATTTAATGACCGGATTTTGCTTTTTTGACATTATATAATTTTTTTTTGCAATTTTTAACAGTTTTATAAATAAAGTTTTGCATTTTTTGCCCGGGTTTTGATTTTTTCTGAAAATATTATGTTTTATGATTTTTGATAGATAAAGTTTTGAACTTTTCAATAATTTATGATCAAATTTTAAAAAAGAATTAACAAAATTGTGTACGCTTTTTTTTTCAACATTTTGCGGTAATGTCTAAAAATCTTAACCACGCTACTACTCACTCAATTTTGGGCGAAGCTATCTGCAAAGCTTTGATGTCATTCTCAACTACTTATTTGTGTAAAGCAGAATTTTTTGGGTTTTTAGCATAGCATGCGGAGTACACTTTCTATAAACTTAACATTTTGTATGCATTTATTTGTTCAAAAATATAATAAACACCAAGGTAGTTACTAATCAATGATGTGGTAATGCTGATGATAATTAAAATACTTACATAATAATATATTGATGTTTCTATGTGTCTTTCTTGTATATCTACACGATTGATTGAACAATATAATTCTATTTTGCACATTTATTTTACGGTAACGTAGCTCAGTGATAGATCGTTGGATTAGGAAGCTAGCAGTCCAAGTTTGATTTCTGAAATATTATTAAAAAAGTCACATGATTAGTCCCATCAACCTAATCCTCTTTAATATATAATTTAATTATTTAAAATATTATTGTAATAATAACAAATTTAATTTAATTTACAGTTCAAATATGTATTACATCTATAATTTATATGTTTTGGAACAAATATTTGATTTAATTTATCATTTTTTACTGTTTTACTTTTAATTTTGTTAGGTAATTTATTATAAAATGTTGTTGACATTTGTAATTTTTTTTATAGTTTATTGATTATAAATTACTTGTCTAATTAATATTTTTTTATATATAGTATTATGTGAATGAGATTCAAATACCTGTCTGATCTATTTTTAGATTTAATTAAAATGTAGTTTACATAATCATTTTTTTAATAATTAATAGTTGTATTAAAAATTTATTTGTCTAAAATAACATACCAATTATTCATTTTTTTAAATATATTTTTATAAATGCTGGCTGTTGTATCTTCTACATAAATAGTAGTTGGTTTAATACTATGTTTAGAATTTAATACTAAACGGTATATGGTAATGGTATTGGACCTAAAATGTACTTTTATATTTTTGTCAATATATTTGAAGAAATACTAAAACCATTATTAGTTTACATATTGTTTAGTAATGATCTATTTTAGATCATATTAATTATGATCTATTAATTGAAACGCCATACTAAAATTATATAGTAATAGTGGTGTATGATTTCTTTTTCATCCCTTAAAAGAAATTTTATATAGTTTTATTTATTACCGTTATACGTGTGGACCATCATGTTGATGTAGAAGAGGAAACAGCGGATTATGTCATGGTTGAACCAGGTATAAGTACTAGACCAAATTCCACAATTTTGCAAAGCTTCATTAATATTATGATTAAATTTTTGTAAAATGCTCTATTTGCGTTATTATATAATAATGGCTGTTAGCGACTTTAATCTTTAATCTCTCGGGCTAAAACATGTCGCGCTCCGGGCATAATAATCATTGCAACGCACTTGGTGCATAAATAACTTATATTATGTACTTTACACCAATTAAATATTTACATGTTGAAGATTATTAGACTAAGCACTTATTCGAATAAATTTAAGTTAAAACCGAAGAAAACAATCGTATGTTTTCATAATTTTCTACTTCTAATATGAATTTATTTTTGGTAAATACAGATGATTCAGTATATATAACAAAAATTTTTATTGTTATTAGAAGTAACCAATTAAAATATGTTATTAGTATTAATTAGTACTTTATGACGTATCAACATTTTAAAATAAATAGTATTTTGCAAAATGTTAATTATACAGGATATTATTATATATTATTTAGTATTTAAGAAGCTGAATCATTCATCAACTAAATTAACTTTCCAGAAGAGTTATTTATTACTTGAAATTTGTGTTTCCCTATTAAGATGTGTTGTGGTTGTCGCCCCGGCGCGGTGAGACACCGCCAAACGTTATCACAGCAATTACTCCGAATGGATTCTCCGCATTTAATGTGTCATGTTGTTCATGCGACTACATTCAATTATATGTATGATGATTGGATTGATGGTTAAATTCGAGCCATCCGCACTTTTCCATCTCACCTCATTATGTAATCAAAGACTCAAGATGAATGAACTATAAAGGATATACCCATCACTCACTGCTTGACATTTTAAATAAAATTTATTGAATTGCAAAATGTTTAGTTATTATTATATTTGGTATGTACGTATTTTTGTCCACTCCATTTTAAATTATGAGTAAACTATTATTATTTATTTGTTTATACTGTTTATTTCTGCTACGTGGTTAATCACCGACGCAAGAAATTTTGAAACGAATTTGAAAGTGCACAGTAAACAACAGTCTATTTAATCAAATTAGTAGAGATTAGAATTGTCAATTATATTAAATTGTTGTACGTTTGAAACGACTTGTTTTCAGTTAATACGTCATCTAACTACTTCTAAAGCACGTTGGTTATATTGTTAAATGCTAACTGGTTAATATTAGTTTATTGTTTTGTTTAATCATTTTTGCACATATATAGTTTGTTTTGAGTTTTATTAACGTTAATTTTTATGTGTCTTATTGTTTTCATTATTTTATTTTGAGGTGGTTACCTCACTTACCTCATCATCGGGAGTTATATGTGTAATTTTTATTATTTTATAATTAGGTAACCACTTCAAAACCAGTCGATTTAATAAAAACAGTAAATGACATAAGAATTAATATTAATAAAACCCAATACATAATTGGTATTGTTAGACTGACTATTACACAATCTGCAGTTACACCTAACAGCGTAGAATTTATTTAACTGATAATAGCTAAAAATGTTCTTGTAAATAAAACCTAAAATATCTATCTACAAGATGGAGAATAATTTGCATAGAATTGCAATAATTTATTTTAAATATAGTTGTAGATCTAGAATTAGTGCTTATTGTGATATTGTTTAAAAATGCATGCACAAACTAAATTTGATTGAGCAAAACTTGTGAATAAATTCCGCAAATGTTTAATCTTCTTCAAAAAAGTTTTTAAGGAGAGTTAAGGATTTTTGTCAGTATCATACCAATTATAAATATGATGCATATTAATTATTTTAAAGGCATAAAGTGGTATTGTTATATTTCCATAATGTAACTTGCACTTTGGGTGGTCTAAATAGATACCATCTAGCATTTTTTTCTGCTAAATTCCTCTATATTTTTTATAAATTTTAAAGTTTATTCTTGTTGAGTAAGTGTAAGTCTCTGGACGTTCTTTTTTGTATTAAGTCAGCTGTTTTTATTTAACACGTCTTGTAACTTATTGCGCCAGGATAAAGACGTGTACGATTGTCATTACCAAATATTTTGAGGATGTCATAAGTAGATATATTAAACCATTTTAAAATTAAATCTTTCCTCTATAAAATTAGTACAAAAAATTAAAATTTATATCATATAGTAGTGAATGTTAATTAAATATTTTATTTAAACAATGGTTAAATGTTTGTTCTGTTTGATTGTACTTATTACTTATTTTTTAATTGTTTTGACAGTTAATGTAATTTTGTGTATAAATGTGTACGTTATATAGAATACTATATTCAAGGACTAATCCACATTTTCATTAATAATTGATATTATTACTTACTTACTACACAAAGATACCTATTAAAGGTTGATAGTTTCAATATGACCTATGCTATATTTATTCTTTCACTTACTATACAAACCTTTAAGAACTGCTTTAATTTATTAATTTGACCTATTAACAGAAGCACAAATATATCGTGCGTATACATAACAAGTGCCAATGTTGTGAGAGGAGAACGAATCAAAGAACAATGAATTTATTAATAAATCTAAAATTTTGCAGCCTGTGCATAATGTAATTCGTGGAAGCGTAACTGAAATTGAATGAATTACTTACATAACAACGCATTTAAAATGCATGTATGTGTAAACGCACCAACAAGACGTGAACTGACAAAAAAATAAAGATCCTGGATATAACATAATGTGAGAGGAGAACGAATCACTAAAACAATGAGAAATTGCTAAAAATTAAAATTGTGCATGCTTTGGTAATAGATGTATTCTTCATATAAGAATATATAATAAAATATTTATTTATAGTTTTAATGTACTAGTTTTGGCCACATATTGAGTATAATCAAAAGTAGTAGACCAAATTAATAAATAACTAAACAAAAAGTTTTATTTTAAATATTAATATACAATCGTACAATCAATTTTAAATTTGCATAATTAGTTTTGATAATATTTTCATATCTATTAATCAATACTCTTTAAAATTAATTAACTAATTTTAAATCTAGTTTTATATTTCATAATACTTGTAAAGGTCAAACGAAATCAATTAGTTGAACTGTCATTTGTGTATTAAACAGATGCATATTGTAAATGAGAATTCAGTTAACCCATACCCGAAGGCAAAATGAATATAATAATTTTAATTTGATATAAACAAAGTTTTGGCAAAAAAAATTTTCATTTAAAAAGAATTAGCAAATGTAAAGTGCACTTTAATTGAGTTTATACAAGTGGAAATTATATTAAGGGTTCGTTTAATATGCTCAAGTATCAATTTGTCGCGTTGAGAATTAACTAGATAATGTGTTTTGTCTAGAACTTAACTGCACATTAACTCACAGCACAGGGTGAGTTAATTTTGATTTATTATCACAATTATTTAAGACAACATTATAATGACATTAAATTAAATAAACCCAGAAAATGCAAATTCTTATTGCAACATGTTTAATTATAATGACATATTTATATTGCAAAGAACAACAGTTACTACATATTTTGATTAATTATTATTAATACAGATAAACAAATTTACATATTATAGCATATATGATGCAATTTGTAACTGTGACAATTGAGAACAAAATCACTATTGTTCAGTTATGAAAAACCGAAGATGCAAAAAAGTATTATTAAATAAAATGAAATAATATTAATTATGTTCAGAAGTTTTTTATTTATTATCTAAACATAAAAGTTTGTAGTAAACAAGTAGTTTTATACAAAGGATGTAGACTATTTTGAAAACAACCTTAATTACCAATATTAAGCTTTAATAATGCAAATGATATATAACTTGAGTAAAAGGCTGTAGTGGCATTAGCGATGCAAAATTACTGGTAAACTTTTTGACAAAAAATGCATCATAAAGCATCAATTCAGCACGCACGCGCATGCAAAGTTAGCGTAATATTTTAAATTTACCGGTAAAATAGAATTGTTTTGGTAATATTACATAAACTTTATTTTACCGGTAATTAAAAAAAAAAAATTACATTAACTTTGCAGGCGCGTTCGTTCTGAATTGATGCATTTATTATTAAAAAGTTGTCAAAAAGCGCTGTTATTTAAATACAATTAAATATATCAATATAAATTCTATGCTTAGGTTGTTAATTTGCATAATAATTATTATGATTCTTTTTAAATAGCATCAATTTAATCTTGCTTCTTAAATTGCAGGTTTAATTAGTAGCTGCTAACCTATTACATTGTTATGTACTGTGAGTCATGTGTAATATTACCAATTTTTAAATTACTGGTGTTTTATCACTAGACATGTATATTTTTTAAAATTAAAATTGTTTGGTTTTTCAAGAAGTGGTTATGCCGTTATTTTGTGTATATATAATGTCCAGTAGAGTGTCTGTTGTTTCCCAAATCGCGATTTTTTTAGAAGACTAGTTAAATGTTTTCTTTTATGTTAAATAACTATTTTGAAATAAAGAAACTCATTGGTAACTGTATTTTCGCCTGCAGGCAAATCAAATTTCTTATTTGAATAACATGGGATAATCGTCTTTGCTGAGCTTGGTCAAATTACGTCTTAAGTGACTTGGAGAAACCGGGCGTTAAAGCCATTTTGCTATTTGAATGATTAAGCTTTGAAAATGTGAATGTCTAGAAAATATTTTAAAAAATACACATCTGGGTCAAAAATGTTTTCAACTTTATTTTCTGTGTAAATACAGTGTCAACTGCCCATGAATACATAATTGATAATGTACCTAAGGATAGATGTCAAGAATGAGAGATGTATAAAATAACTTCTGCTATAAAAAATGTTTTAGAATGACAGTAAAGTTGGCAAGAGTTTGTCAATGGAAAACTCGGAAGTGAAGTAATACAAGAAACCTCTAGGAAAGCCAAAGCTCTATAAGCATGTAAGCCATTAGAACACATACACATACTAGTAACTCAGTGCGGGCAATATCAAACAATAAAAAGTACATAAAAAAATATTAAGTTGAAAAAAGTAAAAGAAAAAAATATCTATTCTACTCCAAACATGCATATGCGCCTGTAACTGGGAAACTTAATATACACAAAAATATTGCACTTACATTTCAATATTTATTTTGCAAAGTATATACATACATACAGTAAATAGTAAATGTATAATGGTTCATAAACTTGAGGAATAACTCTACAGAATGTTTTCTTTACTAAATAATTAAAAATACTCAAAAAGGCGTATTAGCACAAGGGGCTTCCCGACGTTCATTTCAAAACTTGGTGGAAAAAGTTACAAAATAAAGTTTAAAGAGTTACAAAATTGTACGTTTTTCTAAACCGTCTTTGAGTAGGTTCTTTTCAATATTTTGTCAACTCTCGGTTTGACTTAAGACCTGGGTACAATTTGCAGGAGCGGATAACTTTTCCTAAAAACACCAACAGTTTTGATTTATTTTATTTTAGTAACTTTTTTTAATTCTAAAAACTGTTAATTTTGTCAATGTTGCTGTTAATTTTTGTACACAAATCAGTTTTTTTTCTATTTTAATACTTTTTGAAGATTCTAGTTACTGGTTTAAGTAGTTTGAGTTATAAAATACAAACAATTGCATTATTGTAAAATTTTTGATTGTTTTAGTGTAACTTTTTTGACAACTGACAGAGTACACTTTTTACACATTTTAACATTTTTTTGTTAGTAACTTTTTAACAATTGTGTACTTTTTTGGCAGATAAAGTATTTTTTTCTTACATTTCTTATACACATTACATTATACACACTGTGAACTATTTGACAGTTACCAAGTCACTAAAATCTATTGACAGATGTAGTCACTGTTTTGTATGACAGTTATAAATAAAATAAAATAAATAAATTTATCAGAGTTAGTACATTTTTTGCCATATATACATTAAACATCTAAATATTTGACTGTTTTAGTGACTTTTTGACAGATGTAGTAACTTGTTGACAGTCTTAAATACAACATAATACAACTCTTGTACACATTTGCAAACTTATATAGTTTTTATACGTTAGGTAGTAACAGTTTGACAGTTTAAAATATTATTTGACAGATCTGATACATTTCTTTCAAACTATGATATTATTGTAAACTGTTTAACAGTTTAAGTAACATTTTTATGTAGTAACGTTTTTGACAATTTTGAATAAAATTTGACAAATTTGGCAGATTTTATGCATTTTAACTGATTGATAACTTTTTTTGAACATTCAAAATAGTTTTTTGACAAATTTCACTGTTGACATCTTAATTTAACATATTATATTGTTGTAAACAGTTTGACAGTTTTTGTAACGTTTTAGTAACAGTTTAGAATGCAATTGATCAGATCTGGAAAGTTACTTACAACTTATAGTATATTTACACATTGCTGTAAATTGTTTGGTAGTTTTAGTCTTATCGACAAATGTAGTAACTTTTTTAAAACATGATGTAGCAATTTTTTGACAGATTTGAATACAATTTGACCTATCTGGCAGATTGTATACATTTTATTACATTGCTGTAAACTATTTTGCAGTTTTAGTAACTTTTTGAACAGCTTAAAAGCTTGTTTTAGATGTATAGATATAGATCTGGAAAACAGTTTTAGTAACTTTTTACTAATGTAATAATATTTTTGTCAGTTAGCTTTTGACAAATGTAAGTATTTTTTTTAAATACCACTTGACAAGTCTGCTATATTTTTGCCAACATCAATTATTACTGTAAATTTTTGATAGATAAAGCAGTTTTTTGAAATGTTTAGCAACTTTTTGACTAAAATACAATTTGAAATATCAAGCAAATGGTTTTCGTTTTATTACATTGATGTAAATTGTTTCATAGTTTTAGTAATGTTTTATATTATTATGAATAATTCAATAGCTATTTATTTGTCTGACTACTTAATATAAGATACTTTTAAATACGTTGGATGTGCAAAAGTATTTTAGTAGAAGAACAGCATGGGTTTCGTGAGGGTCGATCTACACTTACCAATCTACTTTCTTACGAAAATTACATTTTAAACGCATTTGAATGCAAAACTCAAGTTGACTCTATTTACACTGACTTTTCAAAGGCCTTTGATCGTGTGAGCCGCAATATTTTGATTGCTAAGCTTCGTGCTTTGGGTTTTCATAATGCAGTGGTTGCTTGGTTATCTTGCTTTTTGAAAAACCGAACGCAGTGTGTAAAAATCAATAACTTTCTTTCACAACCTATTTTAGTTCCATCAGGTGTTCCTCAGGGATCTCACTGCGGACCTATTTTATTTTTACTTTTTATCAATGATCTTTCTGACTGTATTAGTTCATCATCATTCCTATTATTTGCAGATGATTTAAAAATTTATAGAAGTATTTTATCAATCGATGATTGTAATCTTTTACAACAAGATTTAGACTCTGTTAATGATTGGTGTCTTATTAATAACCTTTTGTTTAATGTAAATAAATGTTTTGCAATCAGTTTTAATAGAACGCTAAGCAAAATTTCGTACGATTATATTATCGATAACAAGGTGCTACAACAAGTGACACAAATTAAAGACTTGGGTGTAATTTTCGATTTTAAACTTACGTTTGTTGAGCATATCAGCTACATGTGTAATCGTGCTATAAAAATGCTGGGGTTTGTATACAGGATGTCTGCTGATCTTTCTCCAAATACTCTTAAATTACTTTACTGTGCCTTGGTGCGTTCTCATTTAGAGTACGTTCCGTCAGTCTGGTGCCCTTTCTATGAAATCCATAGTCAGAATATTGAACGTATTCAAAACAAATTTTTTCGCCTGTTGTCCTATAGATCTGGTATATTGTCGGTTAATTTTGATCGCAATTACATTTCTTCACTATACAATTTACCGTCACTAAAAGTTCGGCGCAAAAGATCAGATCTCTCATTTTTGCGTGGTCTTGTGATGTCTGAAGTAGACTGTCCTGAGTTACTTGAATCTCTTCCATTCTACATTCCTATTAGTGAACGACGTACTAGGCAGACTTCATTATTTAGACAATTTACACATTCTACTAATTATGGATTTCACAATCCTATTGGTAGAATTTGTAGATTTGCAAACAGTTTAACAAACAATTTAAATTTTTTTTGTTCTAAATCTTTGTTTAAGATTCAATTGGGACTTATTGATTAAATGTTATGTATTTTATATTGTTTTTTATGTCAATCTTTTGCTTTTGTTTTTTATATATGTATTATATTGTTTATATTTATTGTATTTTTATGTAGATGTAAATGGTTTTACTTACCGTAAATAAAGATTATTATTAATTAATTGGCTCTTATTACGAAATAAAAGAAAATGTAATATGCAATATTTATTAACCAGAAAAAAAATCACAGCTAATTTTCTATCAATGACAATACTCATTCCGTGCAGATCACTATCCAATGGTCTACTTCATGCAATTCGATTTGCATTTAGAATTTTTTGTTATTTAACGTCGTGCTATATCTGTTTTCTCTTACGTAAATATACTTTTCCTTTCAATATTTATCTATTTAGGTCGCAATAATTTTTCGAATTCCGACAATGCTTGGATTATTCATTTAATTAATAGCTTTAACATGTAATGTAATTAATTAATTATTGGTGAGGAAAATTTACACACATTTAACCCAATTATTAACATAAATTCATTAAAGAATGGCCAGGAAATTTATTGAAATAATTATAATAAAAACGCAATTTGTTATGTGAAATAAAAATGTTCCACTTTTGTTTAATACTTATTAAATATGCTTTGAGTTAATCAAATAACAATTAATTGTGACCTATCATCAGTTGTATGAAATTGAACTTGAATGAAGTTTTCATTTCGTTGGATGAAATGAAAAGGATCTCATTCTCACATGCGTTTGTATTTATTAGGAACGACTTTCTATTTAGAAGATTTAGATTACCCAGATTACATATTATTATCATTGTGCGATTCTTGTAATTAGTACATGTTAATTAATATGCTAGTAGTACATTTTGTATAGGTCAAATTCAAATTATAGAAAATTATTCAATCAGAAACTTCAATTATAGCTAGTTTAACAATAATTATAACACTTTTTGTTTTCATTAAAATTTACAGGTGACCTAAATTATTATTAAACATTATAGTATTTTAATTTGATATAAATTGCTTTCTATAATGACATTGGGTTTGTCAGCTATTTATCCAGGCAAAGTATTAACTTCAGTTATTAATCCACAAGATTGCATTTTTATTTTTGAATATAACGAATAAATAAATATCAAATTTATGATGCTTATTAAATTATATTGTATTTATTATTGTGGTTATCGGAGTTAATGTATGTACTAATTAAGCTGAGTGATTTGGGGAAATTATTTGATAAAGTCAATATCGCTATAACTTGCATGAAAAATGGATCCATTCGTTGAATTATTTTATTTTATTTATCATTTAAATATGCCAATATTTTGAATTATTAAATTACAGAATTTAATTAAGTCAACATTTTTTTGTGGTTTTTGTTAAAGTTATTTTATAGACATAATATTATATAACATATTGTATGCATAACACTGGCCCAATTCAGCCAATATGTAATAAGGTTTTACAGTTAGTTCGCTAAGTAAATAATGTTATATTATGTTTTGCAACAATTGTTAGTCCAAGTTTATGTAAATTGAAATATGTAATGTCAATTTTGCTAGGAAATATACGTATTGTTACTAGTTTTATGTTACCTATTTTGGTAGTTGTAACTGTATTGTATTGGTTGCAAACATTATTTGTAATGTGTTAGATCTATCAACGTGATCTCGTAATATATTTGTAAATATAGTATGTTCTATAAAATCTATGTAATTGTAAGTATTTTATGACTCAAAAAGCCATCTATAATTTATTATTTTGTTTCATATATATTTTTTGAATTATTTTCATCTTTATGTGATTTATTTATTGCAACATATTTTTAAACAAAATTAATTAAATCTTTCTGTTCCTAATAAATAAACGTTTCTTTTGCAGATGGGATTACAATGTGTGGACGCGTTACTAAATCGAGCGTTCTTTCGGCTGGGTCTTATAGTCGGCCGACACCCCGGTTACTTCCTCATCGTTCCTATATTGTTGACCATGTTCTTCGTAACAGGTTACCAAAGGATTAAATATAACATAGATCCTGAATACTTGTTTAGTCCGGTGAATGGTGAAGGGAAATATGAGAGGGCTGTGGCCGAGCATTACTTCAAAGTCAATTACACAAGTCGATTTAACGTCGCTAGAATTACAAGAGCAGGTAGGTGCAAGAAAAAACTGTTAAAAATAAAAATAAGAGTAAATTGATTAGAGGTAGATTATATTACTTGTATAAAATCATAACAACAACGATTATTACTGCTAGTATTTGCTAAAAGTTGATTAATTCAATTGGGTTAAAATTAGTGTTAACTGTATAAGTGAGAGGTTGGTTTTAAGAAAAAAATTGAATTCATAAAACAATCGTTTCCCTAAATTTATCGGTTTGATGCATGCTGCTAGATATGACGTCACCTGTTCAAGTTCAATTTGTTTTTACATAACTATCAAAAATGTGTAAACTGTCAATTACAAACGAATTCTGCTTGTGTGTTGTTGAGTTTATTTAGTGGTGACGACACATCCAATTTAGGTGGTAACGTAATGCCCCTTATTACAAGAAAGAACTCTGTGTATGTGTAAAAAAAGCTGTAATACTGTTAAATTAACAGCCAACGGCTTTTTGGCGCGTTTCATTTGGATCAGATGACCAAAACAATTTTATGTAAATTACCTTCCATTTCCCTTTAGTATGAGACACATACATTAGTGTTTCAGGGTATGCATCAATGTGCTTAGCATTTCACTGGTTCAATTTCAATGATAAATTTCTTTGTTGTCATCTGGTTTAAATAAAATGTGCTAAAAATGCCATTATCTGTCTGTAGAACTGTAATACCTCCTTACACATACACACAGTTAAACTTTTTTTTTTATTATAGAGGGCATTACTTTACCACCACTCACATATTTTTATACATAAAATGTATAGTAGCTTTTGTGATGTTAGGCAAATTGTCTTTATAATCGGTGAGATGTTAGGCTCGCTGATGAAGGGTGCACATTCTGAAAATGCAATTTACATAAAATACAGTATTTATTTAAATTTAAAACATTCAATTTACTTTTCAGTCCAGACAAACAAACAGGCCTAATACAAATTGTATCAGTAAATATATAGGGTATAGTTGAAATTTTTAATCGTTGTAAATTGTATTCTAGAACTTATTCTAGACTACTATTTATGTTTGTTTTTATTTTAATTATAATCTAGAATTAATTCTGAGCTATTATTTATTGTTTATTCTTGTTTAATATGTTTATTATCTTAGTGAAAACAGAAGGACAAAATTATAATTCAGCATACTAGTAGAAAGTTTAAAATAAGAATGATTAAAGAAATTAAAAGTTTCAACACACAACATGCGCTAAAAACATTAAGTATTAAGGCCAGTTAATACATAAATACTTACTATTATTAAATACTAGTTATAAGACAAATAAAAAATATTATCCATAATGGTACAATTATAAGATCCTAAGCTTGTAACAAAACAGAAACACAATCTAACAATCACAGAGTTTCATTATTAATGCCATTGTTGTAAACTTAATCAATAAGTTAATACAAATCAATTAGTTTTAAGATAGTTTTTTTTAAGACAGTGCAAACCTGTTATGTATCCCATTAAAATTGAGTTTTAATGACAGACATCACATTTGTATAGTGTCGAAAGAATCTATTTACACAATATAAAATGTTAAAAGCTACACTTCTGTTCCTACAAAACACGTTTCTGTATTGTAAATTAACTTGAGGGCAGTTTTTTATCTATCTATTTAGTTATGAAAACAATGTTATTGCTTGCCATTTTTATATTAATAAAAAAAAACATGAATGATTTGCAACTTGAAACCAAAAGCGTCATGAAATTTTTGTCGAAAGTAGGCAGTAGCCTAAAAAAATATATATGAGAAAATGGTGGAATTTGCAAGTTTAATATTGGTAAAAACAGTTCAAAAGAGGCAGGGAATTTGGTCATAATGACCCAAAATGTGGAAGAACTCTGGAAGCACAAACTGATAAAAACATCAACAAAGTTGAAAATTTAGTGTTCTACATGAAAATTTTGAAATGAACAAAGTGTTGGCACAATGAATTTCTAAGCTGCTTAGTCTCAAACAAAAGCTGTGTAGACATCTTTTTAAGAAGAATTTGACTGCTTTGTCACAAAATAAAAACTCCTCTTTTCACAGAACAAAAGTCTTTGCAATAGAATCATAAAGGCTCTCTACCACCTAGAGAAGAAGAAGAAGAAGGTAATAACGCACTTTTTTGACCGAAAATGATGGCTACAATTGTCTGGGATGCTAAAGAATTTTTTTTAATTTTGTGTATATCAAAAGAGACTACAATAACGGGGATTCTCAACAAAGACACTATTAAAAATTTGATTTTATATACAAAAAGAACTATGCAATTATTATTAGAAAACTCAGCTTTCGTACGACAAATCGCGGGCTGCATAAAACACAAATTGTTCAAAAACTAATCAATTACAACACCCACCTAAGTGTGTAGCCACAACGGCGATCCGACCATCGAACACCGCTCCGATCATCAAACAGCGCTCCGAGCATAGAACACTAAAATTTGTTCTAAGCTCGGTCCCTCGCACACAGCTCGAGCCTCGTATTTATATTGAACTGAAACTTATTTAGCGGCGTGAGAGTAAAATTATTACAATATATTTTTAATTACTTAATAATTTTACTCTCACTGTAAGATTTAATAATGCCAAAAGTATAAATTTCTTTATCATTAGTCACAACTAATTATTTCTTATTGCCCGTTAAAAAACTATCTCTTAAAACTTAAAAAAAAATTATCTTTACGCTCTATCTATAGTGTTTCTTAAACGTCTTGGTCAGGTCTCACTAGCCAAAGACTATATCTAGTAAACCAAACAACAGGAGAACTAATTCGGAATAATAATGATGTTGCGTAAAGCATCCAAATCTCTCTTAAGAAGTGCTTGAAAATATCTCAAGAGCAACGGTGCACATTTTTTTAAACTAAAACATAAATAAATATTGTATTTTCTGAAATTGTAATTATTAAATTAATAATCAAACACTTTGTATTTTGAAAACGGTTTATTTTCAGTTTAGTTTATCTGCAATGCATTTCAATAACGTTATAGATTTTCAATATCAAAGTAAAATGGTGTCAACAACAGCACTTTTGGCAATATTGATTGTTATTATTTGTGAGAATTTTCTATTTGAACGCGACAGCCATGAAGCCATCTTTTAGGCTTATCACTTATCGCAAGGCAAAATAATTTTGCTAACCTATATAATATTCTGATGTACCGTCATATTATATAATTTAATTATAAACAAGTACACAACAAAATCATTATTTAATTAAATTTTTTAAAGATTTAGCTAAATAATGTTAAGATGATGTTATGGTCAACTTTAGACTAGTACAATCAAGAGCATTGCTGATCAATGCAGTTTTGCCAGGTACACCGTAATTACTACCGCAATTACGGTGTTAGGTACACTGGCAAAACTGCCGTAAATTATTTGCAACAATTTCCACTTAAAAAAAAGTATTGTCTTTTTTCATTACACTAATTTAATAAAATAAACTAATATCTAAAAAATTGTCTTAATTAAAATTTTAATGCACTATAGTCCAATCGCGTCATTTGGAAATGCTTTGTCAATGACAGGCAGTTTGATGACTGAAATTTATAGTCATATATGTATTTATATTATTGTATTTTAGCAAATGATATATTTACATTACATACAATTTTACTAGATAGCAATAAAAATAGAATGAGTTTTTTTAAATTAAATACAATTTTATTCATTGTTTACATTATATGACTTTGATAGAACTATATCAACTGAACACTTTATACATAGTACATCTATCATTGCATCTAATATAGAAATAAAGTAAAAATAATAAATAATATAAGTGGAAATTTTAATGTGTTGAATAATGTAAGCTTATGCAATTTTTTTCTAATATTAAATCCAATATTTTTTAGTATTAAAATTACATAAATTTACAATTTTAAATACAATAGTTTCGCAATATGAGGGAGGCAGTAATTCATTTTTTAATTTAAGAAATAAATTACAATTATTTTATTGTAGATTACTTAAACGACACAGGTATATTTTGTAGTATCCAAATTACTTTGGAATACCAGAGGTTTAAGCTTTTAATAATCTTATAATCCCTTTTGAATGTGCATGCTTATTTTCTACTTCCAGACATATATAAGTTATTGTAAATAGTTATCTTCAGTGAATAACATTTTTAAGATATCGTATGGTATTTAATTTATGTAAATTGCATACTGAAAAAATGATGAATATTAACAAAAATTACATAAACTTATATTATTCATCAATAAAAGTTTAATCTAAATACGCCACTCTTTTATTTCTATATTTGATGACTCACCAGACAGATGATTTAGACATTTCACAAAGCCCCGAGTGTTAACCTAAAAAACTTAGATTTATTTTTAGTTAAATAATTAATCAATATTTCTTAATAACTTTATTTATTTGTGACAATCAACAATAAATTAATTTAATTATATCTAAATTTTAACTTTAAAGTTTATTAAGTTCATACATATAAATTGTAATAAATTATTTGAACTTTGCACCACGAAAATATATACCGAGGGCGCCACAGTGCACAAAAAGCATTGAATTATTATTGTGAAGCAGAAAGAGTACGCACTATTAAAGGACATTTGTAAAAGTTATTCTACTCAAGCGCTCTTAAGGATCAGTATGGACAAAAAAGGGTATATACGTGTCCTGTGTCATTAATTGGACCTTTGAAAATACATCGACAAGTAATACTTTCCAAGGATTGTAAATATACAAACATATTTTTAAAAAATTAAATAAAAACCGAATAAAATAACGTTTAAAAATACTTTTTTTTAAACAACGTTTAAACAAACGAAAAGGAAAAAACGGACAATTTAGAAAATTGGATGTATATAAACTATCATGTGAAGATTGCACAAGCGTATACAGGACAAGCAGGCAGGAATTTCATTACCCGGTACAAAGAACATAAAACTTTTGCCAATCACATCCACGAACATCAACATACTTTTCCAAAACTGGAAAACACAAAAATTCTACATAATTCACAAAAAGGACTTAAATTAAATTTATTAGAAGCTAGGAAATTTTTAAACAAAAAAGTTACACTGCACCCCTTTTAAATGACCAAATAGATTTAATATATTCTCCAATATTTAAAGCGATTAGTTAATCCTTCTTTTTTAGATAATCACCATGTATTTTTAATCTGGTTTGTAATATATTTTTACCTTTAGTACCGCATGCTCATTACTGTAATCTTTAACATTCAGTCATTTTCTCTGTTAATCACCTTTTTGTATTTTAGATATTTATAAATAATGTTGTTGTTTACTCTTTAACTCATATAACTTATTTCATCTGTAGAAGGCTCTAGTAGAGCTGAAACTAGTAATGTATTTGTAAGAATAAATTTATGATAAAAAACATAGTAAATTGTTTTATTATTTTATTATAATTAATGCATCAATAAACGCGTTTTTGTAAACTATGCAATATGCAATAAGCAATAAACGATATTTTCAAAACGCAAATTATTTTGGCACGAGTTACACATGATATTTTTTGCCTGTTTGAAGTAAAAATAATGTTTTGGGTAATTTGAAAGTTTGATATAATGTGTCACTACTATTAGATTTTAAGTAATGGCATGCGAAATTTTGAATTAAATCCTATTCGAATACCGCAAAGATACATATTATTTATTTATATAGCTAATGCATGTTGCTAGAATAATTTAAAATTTTACAACAATATTTTAGGACCGCAATTACTTTTTGTTATTTTTTTTTGTAATATACGAATTTATGGCTACATTTTTTTCTCAAAATTACACAAAACACTATCTTTGGCGTAGCTATCTGAAATGCGGAACGGCCTTCTCGACATCTATTTCAAAACCTGAAAGGTGGCCAAATTTTGTTTTATTTTTGATATTCAGTAAATAAAATTTGGTTCTTTTTAACCGTTGTTTTCAAATTGTTCTATCTGGATTTTGTTATTTGTTTAGTTTTATGAAGGTTTTTACACTTTTTAAAAGTTTGTGATCGGAATTTAGTGCATTTTGTATTATTTAAAAAAATAAAAAAAATTTATCTCATTTATTTTTGACTTTTTATAAATAGAATTTTGCACTTTCAACAGTTAATAACCAAATTTTGTTGTTTTCTGACAATATTTTTATTCCTCATAGCCAGATTTTGATATTTTATGTATACAATTTTGCACTTTTTGGCAGTTTTTAGCTGGACAGTATTTTTAATATTTTATAAAAAAGTGTACATTTTTTAACAGTTTGTGGCCGGATTTAGGTGCTTTCTGACAATACTGTAATAACCAATTTTGCTGTTTTTGACATAAATAAAATTTTGCACTTTTTAATAGTTTATCACTAAATTTTGTTATTTTCAAATTTTTATGGTTTCTGACAATATTTTGATGTTTTAAGGTTGGACTTTTGTATTTTTGACATTTTATGAATAAAATTTTGCACTGTCAATCTGTTTATGCCAATATTTGGATATTTCATAAGCGAATTTTGCTGTTTTTTACTTTTTATAAATAGTATTTTGTACTTTTAAACAGCTTATAGCCGGGTTTTTGTGCTGGCAATAAAATATTTTTGATTTTTTATTGATAGAATTTTGTCCTTCTGGCTGGATTTTAGATATTTCATAAACGGACTTTGCTATTTATCAACTTTTCTGCAGTTTATGGCTCAATTTTGGTGCTTTTTGACAATATTTCGATATTCTATTGTTGAACTATACTATTTATGAGATTTTATAAAAAAATACATATTTCAACATTTTATGACTGGGGCATACAGACAATATTTTGATATTTGAAGACTAGAATTCGCTAAGTTTGACGTTTCATAAATAGAATTTTGCACTTTCCAGCTGTTTATAACCGGTTTGTGTGATTCATTATCATAATGTTGACATTTTATTATTGAATTTTGCAATTTTGTGAAAAATAAATGCACTTTATGGCCCGATTGTTGTTTTTTGACAAAATTTGAATTTTATAGCCGGATTTTACTATTCTTGACGTTTTATAAATATAATTTCACATTTTTCAACTGTTTATGGCCATATTATTTTTTTTACAATATTTTTTTGATATTTTATGGCCGGGTTTTTGATATTTTATAATTAAAACATTACATTTTTCCACTGTTTTTGGTGCTTTTTAACAATATTTTGATATTTCATAGCCGTATTTTTTTTAAGATTTTACAATTTTTTTTTATATTTTTCAGTTTTTGGCTGGATTTTTGATATTTTATAAATACATTTTTAGCAGTTTTTGGTGTTTTTTTATATTTTATAAAAAATGCACTTTTCAACGTTTATAGCCCGAAATGTGTGCTTCAAAAAATAGAATCTTATAATTTTTAACTGTTTATGGATAGGTTTTTTTTCCAACGATATTTTGATATTTTATCGCCGGGTTTTGCTGTTTTTGACATTTTTAAATAAAATATTACTTTTTTCTAGTTTTATGGCCGGTTTCGTGCTTTTTAAAAGTATTTTGATATTTTATAGATGGATTTTGAATTTTTTGTTGAGATATTATGAAAAAAAATATAATTTTTAACAGTTTATATAAGATAATTTTTTTATGTTTCTAAGCTGGATTTTGTTGTGTTTCACATTTTATAAATAGAATTTTGCATGTTTTAATCGTTTTTGCCGGATTTTGATTTTATGTATGCTTTTTTCTCAATATTTTGCGGTGAGCTAAAAAAATCAAGCTATGCCATTGAACACTATCTATTGGTTAAAATTCTTCATCAAAAGTTGGATAGAAAACCAATTTATTGCTTAAATTGCAAATATACTTTTATTGTACAAAACACCAGTTCAATACCGGTCAACCGGTCAAGGCCAGAATTAGGGTGGGGGTGATTGTTTTGAGGCGGAGGGCGCAGGCAAAATGATACAAAACGTCTCGGCGGCCGCATACGGTTATATTTATCAAAAACATTGTATAGGATGTATAGGATGTTAACATAATTTCAAATAATTGAGAAGCTATTTTTACCTAAAACCATTCTACTTTTTTTTAAAAAATTTATGAATTTTATTTTGTTTATCATTTTAAATATTTCTGCTTTGACTTATGTAAAATTTTAATACCTCATCAATAAAATGATTGTCATTATTAAATTTATATAATATAGGTCTTATTTCATTTTATAACATTTATCAAAAATTACGCATTTAGTACATAATATACCAAAAATTATTCATAAAACTCTCTCATTGTAAGAAATTTGTTTAAAAAACGCTTATAATTCCATTTATTGAACAAAACTTACAGAAAAGGTCATTAACATTATGCCAAAAATATATTTATAGCATAAAATAAACCATCTTTTTCTATAAATTTAATCAAAAAGTATATTAAATCAATGTATTTCAGACTATTTATAAGTCATACAGAAAACTCATTTAAAGAATAATAACCTCGTAAGAAGCCCATTTGCTGTATGAATTAAAAATTGCTCAGAATACTTATTCATTGTATAAAATTTATGAAAAAATTAGTAAAAAACATACTCATAGCAAAATTTGTTAGAAAAATCTAAAACACCAAAATGTTATTGACGATTTTATCAAAATACAAGGTACTCAAAACTTGCAATTATGTACGACAAAATATTAAAAATATAAAAGTCAGAATAAATGATAAATAATTAATTAAAATTGCTAAATTTACGACAACAAATCAACAATCTATTTGTCTATTGCGATTAGAATATACAAATACAATACGTGACAAGTATTTTAATAGCCGAACATTAGTGAACACATTCTATGCTCATTGCTTTTAAATTAATACTATTAAATTGGCATTTGTGAATTAAAGTTATTTTATCCTCGTAAATTATTACGCAAATTTTTAACAATGCTGGTATAATATCAACTATTCTTATCAGGTACATTACTGAGTTAACGTTCATGTGTACGTAAGTAAGTGAGTTCAATTATAAATCAGGCATAGGATTTGATGTAATTTTGTTTAAGTTTTATAATAAAACATTGATATTTTAACAAGAGTTTATTACATTTTTAATAAATTATGTACATTGAATCCGGTACAATAATTTTAGCTTAGGATTGCATTTTGTAGATGTCAAGACCACTAAGTTTATTTATTTTATTTATTTTAAATGTTTAAACAATTTGTTTTTATGTAATTTATATGTAATTAAGATTAAACTGATTAAAGTAATTTAAGACTTCTGCAAAAAAGTTGAAGACTTGCGTTGAAATGTGATTTAATGTTTATGAAACAATAAAATTATTATAAATAATCAAACGAAAGACTGGTTTGCCATCTAGTGGCAAACCAGTCTTTCGTTTGATTATTTATAATATCAATTGTGTTCATAAGAACAGAAAATATTTATTCAAAATTGTCTTCGCTATCATGCGATGCCGTGGTCGTACAAGGCATACTGACGAGGTTTGTAGAACCGAAACAATTGTCTATGCTTGACCCTTGGCCGCTGTGATTCGATTGACTGATTTTGAATAAATTATTAATTCATTTAATAAAATTATTAGTTTTTATAGTAGTTTTGCAGTTATATTTTATTGTGACAAATAAAGATATGTGCGTATACTCATCTTTTATAAACAAAATTTTCGGCGTTACTTTAAAAACAAATTTATTGCTAAAATAGGCAACTTTTAGATATACATATACCAGGTAATAAAGTTATGCTGAAGTATTTTATTTATTCGACTTATTTTGACCTGTATATAAGATCATCTTCAGGATTCGTTATTTTTTATGTATTAGATTTAAGTTTAATGAAATACAAAATACTAAACAAATATTATTTCCACATAACTATACCCTACATGTATACATAACTCTGACTAACAAGAATTATAATGTAATAAACTTGCAAAAATTACATTGTTCTTCAAATAAAATTTACTTACGATGCATTATAAAACACTGCATATAAAGAGTGTTAATAAAATAACTTTGCACGCTTTAAAAATTTAAAAACACATTAAACGTACTTAAAGTAGTCCGTCTTCTTTGCTCTTGCAAACAAAGATGCAGCCGTCGTTAAAGAGATTTGCGCAATGTAATGAAAGCACCAGGATTTTCAGTTGTTGACAAGCGACTATAACTTTTTGCCAAAAGTTTTTCTTGTGTGTTAACTTTAGTGCAGTAAAAAAAAAAAAATTTTAAACATAGATGTCTAACTGCACTTGCAGGAAGTGTTTCAGTGTCCAATAATACAATGAACTACAATGCCTGCCCAAAAGCTAATAAAAAACTAAAATTGATTATTTCAAACTCATTTATGCAAATATAAAAATTATAAACGTCACGACTGAAGAATGTTTATAGAAAATTATGTTTACAGACATGTTACAGCTTACAGTCGACATATTCAGCAGTTTATTAAGACGGA
This sequence comes from Tachinus rufipes, assembly GCA_963932245.1. Taxonomy (NCBI): domain Eukaryota; kingdom Metazoa; phylum Arthropoda; class Insecta; order Coleoptera; family Staphylinidae; genus Tachinus; species Tachinus rufipes. Next base: position 59,370,950 of record OZ010744.1, read on the forward strand.
ACATGTCTCAAGGGATATCTTTCTGGTAAATTCGTGTTGGCGTTAAAGTGCATGTTGCGGACAAAGTGGTAAATCGGCCAGTGTGCATAATCTCTGGCAATGTACAAATTACGTGCATTGCAATTAAAGAAAAATAGATTGTTATACATGAATATAGGAATATTAATTTAGTAAAAAAACGAGTTACTTACAAAAATCATATTTTAGACATTAATTGGGCATTGTGCGCAAAGACTAATTTTGCCTTAACATTATTTACTAATTTATCTATTGTAATGAGTTACTTTATTAAGGTTTTTATTTGGTGATGCAATTGCATTTAATGCAATTATTAATTAATGAAAGGCCATTGAATGTAAACAGTGATAATTTGTAATTATCATACTTACTTCCGATATTTAGATTTATAAGGTTATCTGCTTACATTATAAATCGCCAACCGCATTTAGAAGTAAATAAGATAAGCGTGTTGTTAGTAATAAATACATTAAATATTTTACAGTTTGAATTAAATATAATTGATTACTTCTAGTAGCCATTTAAAACAAGATCGACTCTAACAAAAGTTTCGTGTTTAGTAATCACCAACAATTTGTTGTTTTTAACATTAACAAAGTAGTTAATTAATTGTAAATAATTGTTAATGATGTTACTTTTGTTTTTTTTTATATTTATAGCATTGAAAGCCTATTTTAAAGATTAATCTTTGCAAAAACACGTTGAGAAAACTATCATCTCGTATACTAAACATTATTATAAATAAACGTTCCATGCGATATTACGTTAGCGTTTGTAATCAAATCTCAGAATTATCTGCAATAAAAGTATTTTAAACTAACGTTGGTTAATTACAAGCTTTTAAAAACAATTTGCGGAAACATATAATTTTGGTAATTATTTTGCTTATCTGTTAAATACTGGACATAAATATTTTAGTATAGTATTATTATGTAATTATTTTTATATTTAGCATTACATACACATATTAATTTTGTGTGTAAATTTAGTAGAATGAATGTAGCTTACATTTGTATATTTATAGAAAATAACCTAATATGCTGTAATTATTTACTTTGTACAAACCATATAATCGTTAGTTAGTTAATATTTTTGGCATATCAGCCTAAAAAGACTATTAATGCCGACAAACCATATAATCAGTTTTGTTACTATACTCGTATATATTACGGTGGAGCTTAGTTTTTTTTTTGTCAAATGTTTATTAGCACCAGATGAATTTTTTTGTTGCCAATAGATTGAGTTTCAAGCGCGAAAACTACCTAAGAAGAGGTAAAATTGACGTCAAACTTTTGAAATAAGCTTTTTTTTGTTTAGATTTTATGTTTTCAAATTAATTGTCATATGTTTTCAAATTAATTGTCATCAACTAGAAGGTTATAGAATGCACAAAAAAAATATGTAAGTCAAATAATCTCAAAAAAAGAAAAATAAATTTTTCAAGTGATGAAAAAATAATCATTTTCCAAACGCGTAATCTTTAAGATTTTAAGTGACAAGACTAGCAGTGCTTATTTTTGTTCTAAATTTTGTTTAGGAAATTTTATTTTTTAAACATAAAACTCGTCAGCACTCATAAAAATTTAACAAAAAAAATTTAGATAATCATTAGTGGTATCAACAATATTTATCATATCGGCAAAAAAAACTAAACATAAAAAAGCTGATACAAACTTAAAGGTACAAATATCAGCTTTTCAGATGATTTATCGCTTGAACAAAAAACTGAATAACAAGTCCTCAATAATTTGCAAATTACCAGATATTTTTAAATGAAAAATTATTCAAAAAAATAAGTTGTTGATTCAAGGTGATATTTATACCGTAGATTAGTTACAAGAAAGCAGTATAAACGATATTGCAACCAACAACTATTGAGTTAAAAAATCCTCCTGAAAGGTTAACGACAAGTGCACCCGGAACTCCAAATCCTAATAATTACTTAGATACTGAATAAACTCAATTGCTGTTACGTTCACCAATCAGTCAGTTCATAGAGTCTAAGATCATTTTAGTTTAAACGACGACGAAAACAAGTAATGCAGCATTACCGTCTACTTCTAAAATAATTAACGAATTAAACCGTAAGTTAAGAAGCAACTCATCATTTATTGACCGAATATCCAAGTTAATATTAAACAAAATATATAGACCTATCTATCTTATATAACTTTACTTTTAATTTATTTTGATATAATGTGACGTGCATTTTACAGACCTTTAAAGTTTTATCTAAAATTATATATATACATATATAGATTTTTTCAGTGAGCCATTTCCGAGAATCAAAAATTAGAAAAATTGAGTTTTTTTAGTTTTTTTTACATTTTTTGATCGTTTGTAACTTTTCAGGATTGCATTTTTAGGAAAAAGCACTTTTTATCTACATTTAAAAAAGAAAAAATACCCGTCATATTATTATTATTTTTAAGAAAAACTGCGACATTTTCAAAATTGAAGACAAAAAATTTTGGCTATGAAAACTTATTCTTTGGACAATTTTGAAGAAAAAAGTTTATTGTATTTTTTTCTGAAAAATGCAATCCTGAGAAGTTACAAATGATCAAAAACTGTAAATAAACTCAAAATCCTTGGTTTTTTACAAATTTTGATTGTTTATAACTAGGAAATGGCTCACTGAAAAAATCTGAAAACATTCACATAATCAGGATTCATGTAGTCCTCTACATTTTCAGTGGTTTGAGCAAAAACAAATGTTCATTCCGTACACTAGACTCATACATGGCAATAATGATTTAATGACTGTTTTGTTATTTATTTTAATGTTTTTTTTTATAGGATTGGTTAAAATAAATGTAAAAGTTTGTGGAAAAAAGTTCTTTATTTGAAATTGAGGAGTTTGAATTAATTGCTTACAACTAAAAAATGGTGCAAATGCAAACAATATTATTTTTACAAAAAATACTCAGAATTAATATTAGAATCAAAAATGTAATAATATACAGGGTCTTTTGCTTAAAAAAAATTCAGAATAAAATAAACACTTTGTATATTAAAATTATATTTAAACAATAGTTTGTTTTAAAGCAAAAAACTTTTGTTTAATACTTTTTTTACCGTTATTATTTAGGTGTTTTGGTAATTTTTACTAACCTGTATACAGGGTGCTTAAAAAAAATGTAAAATATTTAAGGGGGTGGTAGTACAAACCACAACAAACAAAATAGTCTTAATAAATATGGGTTGTCATATCAACGGTTTTGAAGATATGGAACATTATTTATTTTTATATATTTTTACAAAGAACAGAGTTATAGAAGATGTTCTAAGTGCCCTCTTTTCATTTCCAAACAGGCACAACATCTTTGTTTGAAGGATATTTGTACTCTTTCTAAAAACTCTTTATTGGCTCGGATTTCTTGACACTTTTCATTAGTTTTTAACTGCAACTCTTTGAGGCTATTTACAGGAGTAGCATACACTAATGATTTCAAATGTTCCCAAAGAATAAAATTAAGAGTGCTTAAATCAGGCAATTTTGCTGGTCATAAAACTGGTCCGCCTCTTCCTACCCACCTATGTGGAAAAGTTTGTTTTAAATGCTTTCTAACGGCAATCGAAAAATGAGCTGAACCACCATCATGCTGGAACCACATTTGTTGCCTGTGGGCCAAAGGAATGTCATCCAAAAGATCATACATTGTGTTCTGCAGAAAGTTAAGGTAAACAGCGCCTGTTAATCGGTTTGGCAAAACAACAGGACTTAGAAACCTGTCGCCTACAATACCCATCTACATGTTTAATGAAAAATGTGTCTGATGTTCACATTCAATTATAGCATGGGGATTTTAGTCGGCTCAACGCTGTGCATTATGAAAATTAACAACTCCATTTTGGGTGAACCCGGCTTCATTTGTAAAAAATTGTTTGGCAAGAAACTGCGGGTCTTTGGGCAGGTCTGTACTCTTTGTACATTGTATGGACAGAGCAGCTGCTCGTGGAAGGCTTAAAAACGATATTGCATACATAAAATTGAGGTTTGCAAGATGTTGGTAAAATTTAAAATAAGCCTATAATCTATAGCAAAAACAGACACAAACATATTAAAATAATAAAAAATAGGTACATATTATTACAGATAAATTTTTATCAGTTATCACAATATATTAAAAAAATTATTGTACGAGTACAGAACTGCTTCTGTCAACCTCGCCTTAATGATACTTTTATATCTTTTAATTGGCAGTTCTTGGATTTGAAGAGGAAGAAAATTAAATATTTTTAATAATATATACTCATAGCTTTGCTGAGTTTTCTGTAAACAATGCTTTGGAATAATTAAATTGTTTTTAAAGCGTGTATCATGTTGGTGATTGTCCAATTGTTTCTGTTTCTTGGCTAAATTTGGTTTTATGTATATTAAACAATTAAAAGCATACATAATATTAAATGATTTAAAATAAGGACTACAAGATGTTGTTGTATTGACCCCTGCCATAATTTGTATAGCCCTTTTTTGAAGGATAAATATTCTGTGTGCTTGTGGTGAACTACCCCGCAATAGGATACTTTGGTATAGCAAGGATTGTACATGTGCAAAGTACACCATTCTTGCAGTTTAAAAATCTGTATTTTTGTTAACTTTTTTAAGTAAATATAAGTTTTTATTAATTTGTTTGCTTAGATAATGTACCTGCACCTCCTAGTTGAGTTTAGGTTGAAAATAAACTCCCAAGAACCTAATATGTTTTTCAGCTTCTTGTGTAGTCATAGCAAAAGACAAAAACTCAATTTTACAACTATTAACTACTAGGCCGTTAGCTTCAAACAAAATCTCTGCTTGACCTAAAGCTGCATTAATATCTGAGTTAATGTCATCTATGTTTTGAACAACAGTAGTATTGTCCGCAAACATGTACACATTATTTGCTTGCACATTTACTTCCAAACTATTAATGTATACAAGGAACAACAAAGGACCCAAAATAGACCCTTGTGGTACCCCATATGTTAACTTAGCAATTTCTGATATTTTTCCATTAAATGACACCACTTGTTGTCTTTCTGTAAGATATGATTTGAACAGATTTAAAGTATAGCCTCTACTCCATAATAATGCAGTTTATCTAACAATTTTGTGTGGCATACACAATCAAAACCATTGCTTAGATCAATATATGCTGTACTCAGTTCGATCCCGCGTTCAAAAGCTTGATTTATAATTTCAATCACCTACTGTAGATTTGCCTTTTTTATATACAAATTGGGCATTGCTTAGCTTTGGGTCTATAAAAGAATACATCCTTTTGTAGATTACTGCTTTAAATATTTTTGAAAAATATGGTATTATAGAGATTGGTCTGTAGTTCTTTGGATCATTTTTTTCATATTTTTTATGTATAGGTGTTACTTTGGATATTTTTAATTTACTTGGAAATACACCTGTCTCTAGACACAGATTTATTATATACGCAAGAGGAATGGTAATTTGGTGTGTTGTAATTTTTACCGTGCTATCCGTGCTATAAGTTTTTGTTCTGCTCTAGGAGTAGATACCCACCTTGGTCTGCCGGAAAGATAGCACTGTTTTTGAAGTGAACCGGTATCTCTCAATCTCTTGTGAATTCTTCCAAACATACTATGTGAAGGAATTTGGTAATTTGAATAAGTTCTTACATAAAGACGCCGCGCTTTGGTGGCAATCCCATTAGCACAACTATACATAAAATGAATGTCGGTTGGTTTTGCATTAGAGTAATCATCCATAGCAATGAAAATGTGTGCACTAACAACAACTGTCAAATACTAAATATTTATTTCACAAAACACCAGCCAACTATGATAAAAAATAAAATATGGAGGAAAAAAGAATGATATGCTATGATAACCCATGTTTATTAAGACTTTTTTGTTTGTTGTGGTTTGTGCTACCACTTCTATAAATATTTTAGAATCTTTTTTGAACACTGCATATTTTCACTTTAGTTTGCAGTAAACTTGAATATGCTGCATTAATATGGAATCATTATAAAGTAGATATTAACTTAATTGAAAATATTCAGCGTAAATTTTTAAAGTATTTATATTGAAAAAGTTTGGACTCCTGTCAAGATTTTGATCATACTGTGCTACTTAATAAATTCAATTTTATTATACTGAAAATTAGGCGTATAATCACATCAAAATCATTTATTAAAAAATTAATTAAAATTATTTTTCAATTGTCTATAAAACTTTTTTCAGCAGAGTGTTTTGAGTGGCGCAAGTGCATGTTAATGTTCTAATATTATACGCTATTTTTATTATACCTACAATGAAATTCAAAGATTAGAGAAATAAAATCACAAATTATGATTTTATTGATCAAAAATTAAATGATGAAGTAGTGCGTCAATCTCATTTTTAATAGTTAACGTATATATCTTCTTTACATTTCCTGTTAGCGAACGTTCCTAGTGGTTAGTAAATATGTATGTATAAAAAACATTATATTTATTTGAGTCTCTATTTTTATTGAAGAATTATGGACAGTTGGCTAAAAACTAGCATCACAAAGAAGACAAAATATCCCAACACCTCCAAGTAGCTCTGCCCTGCCTCAGTTTGCGGAAAGGCAACTCATGACTAAAATGAAAACTGATAAAAAATACGAAAATATAATCTTAACTACCTAACGTTGTTTGGTTTTTTTTTGGGTTGAGAACAAACAGACGCCAAAAGGGCAATGCGCGATTTGTAGCGATGGAGGAGCTGCAATGGTTGGAAAAGTGAAGGAAGCCGCGCCAAGGATAAAATGATAGAAAACGCTACTAGTAGCCACTTTGTCATTTATGGACATTCTTTGGCAACTAGAAAGATGATTAAAAGTAATGAATAAAAACAATTAAATATGTTAAGAGCTTTTCGTTTCAAGTACACCTTTTAAAACTATTCGCCAAAAATCTGATATGGATCACTAATAGCTCTTGCTGCACATAGAAGCGCGGTAGCTATCAAACGGAAAAAATGTAGCCAGACAGTTTATTCTAAAAGATGCACTGGTGGTCACATTATAAATGTAACCACCAGTGCACATTATAAATGTGACCACCAGTGCATCTTTATCCAACAATTAACCGATATTGATTGGGTGCTTAAATTGAGTAACTTTTCTGACATCGAGCATAAGCATAAAAAATAAAAAACTTTTGGAAAATAATTGCATTTTTTAAAACGTGTGTTGAGAGCAGAGACATCTTTAACTTTTTTTGGTTGCAAAAATATGTCAAAACAAATGAGATCAAAATTTAAACCAACTTTCTTGAAATTTTTATCGTTTGTTGAAAAGAATCGTAGTTGGTTGTTTTTCCGACATTGACTCTAAGGGTATCTACAGCTGAATGGTGAACCCGTTTTCCTGCAACTCAAAACATAAACCTACTGGAATAACAAATGGCCAAAAAAGAATTCTGTGTGCAGGTGTATTTAGGAAACAATGCTGTTGGCGAAACTGCAGTAAAAAGTCTTGTGGGATTAACTTCAACTCTGTGAGTCTGCATTTTCAACGTATGCATACATAGAAAACAAATACAGAAAAAAACTGTCTGGGTCAAGTGATTTAAGGAAATTATGACAAAATTTATCCAAACAGTTTCATTCATTGCATTAAAGACAACTGAGCATTAAAATTGCTTTGTTTGGGAATTGCTGATCTAAAAAACCAGAATTTCTTAATAGGGGTGAACAGTTTTTTTTTACATCTGTACAACTTTTGCATATAAAACATATATACGCCCATGTATTGATTATTGTTCTGGACAACATCTAAAACTAGATTATCTTTTCAAAAACAAGCTATTAAAATCATTTGCGATCCAAAACTGACTAATAACTCTTTACAACATTGGCGCAATGTTACAATCTTAGCATTTTTTTTAATATTCTTATATACATTGTTTATAAGAAATACACATATTGCCAACTAAACAAACATTTACTCATAGTATACTATAATGGCTTCTAAGGAATTCTAACAAATGTTTACTGACAGTTCAAAGATGTAGGACCGACACTTCTAAGAGAGATTTACTTTACCGGACTATCGACAAATTAAATAAGTTTTGAAATTCATTATTTTTCGGGAATTAAAATTTACAATTATTTAAGGTTAATATTTACAAACTGCTTAAATCTTGTCTTTAATGGCTGCGTTCAGAACTGTTGCCAACCGTGTAAACTTGTATCAACCACATAAACATAAATGTCATAAGTTTTGAATTTAAATAAATAATTTAATTAGTTTATGAAGTCGCTACCTAACGAGATATAATATATTTTCAATATGTAATGCCATTTAATTCCATTTTGTAATGTTTTCAGATTTGATTATTTTTGTCATAGTTTTATATTTTTTAATTCTTTTACCAAAATGATATGAACGTTGTAATCTCATATATTTATTAATTACCTATATTGCCTTCTTTCTCGATTTTTTTAATAATATATAAGTTTATACGCGCCGATTAGCTGCTGAGTTGATGTGTCAGCAAGCAAGCTAACCTAAATGTATGATGAGTAAAATGCAACCGCGTTCTGCACGATGAGTCGTTCTGAACGCAGCCAATGTGATAGTTTTAACGAATTTAGTTTTACTTGTTTAAATTTAAAGGTATTTTTATGTTATGTAACATGCAAAATATATATTTTTTTATGAAATACAACGTAAAAATGAGAATCTAAAAGGTTAATCATTGTATTACTGTTGAGCAAAACCGCAAGTGAAGTTATTAATAAAATTGATTTTAGAAATTAATATTTGACAAATGACAACAATGTTACGTGATGACTTACTGTTTCAACTACATCATTGTTTCTATATACACCTAATTTCTAATTATTAGAAAATATGACGTCATGTAAAGAGGACGTAAGGCGTCTGACTGAGTTGCGAGTTATTAATTTATTAAATTAATTTTTAAAAAATTACTCCGGCTTGCTTAACACTATATAATGTGATTATAATATTCGGTATCAAAGATATTTCTAACCATAACATAATGAATGCAGAATTCTATTACGTATGCTTATTTACTTATTATAAAATTTCTAAAAAAGCAACCCTTGACATAACTATAAATATTAAAGTAAAGATGACGCAAAACTACAATTACTTTAAGAAGCGTTGCAAACGTTTTTAAAAATTTGAATACGGTTGGTATAAAATTATAATTATTACATTAACATAATACATCATACTATTTTTTAATATGGAACCAATCATATTTATATTTAGATCTCAATTTAGATGTTAAACATAACCAATATACGGGGTGTTCTCAAAATGACAGTTTTTAGGGGCAGCTTGATTCACTTTCTAATTTTATTGCAATTTACTCAAAATTATTTATTGAATTTATTAAATTGGAATTTAAACAAATTATATGAACTGTTATTTAAAAGTCTTGAAATTTGACATCACTTTATAAATATTGATAATTAATCAATGGCCATTTAGATAATATAATTTAATAACGACTGTATAGTTTTTGTGCATTTTCACTTGTCTCTATAAACAGATCTGTAGCAGTAATAGAAAACCAAATTTTGTGAAAAGATTCTATTTGAAATCTATTTGAAACATAATCATTACCTACCAAAAACCACAAAAGCCATTTCATGAATGAGTTACAATCGGTGTTAATAAAATATTTTTTACAATACAAATACCATACAATCTAGGTAAATAAAGTATGTTAGTGATGGCACGGGACAAAACTAATGTGGGAAAACATCGGATATTTACTCATTGCCCATGCACTATAATAGAAAATGAAATATACACTTTGTTTATATTTATAATGTAAAGCATGTGAATCTCCAAGTGCATCTGCATTAATTACGCTGACCTTAATATTGTTAACATTAAATTAAATAAATGCATTCAATCGAGAAAAAACTGCTTGCTTATTGATTAAATAAATTTTAAAAAACCTTATATCATCTATATTTTTTACAAGATTATTTTATTAATTTGAATTCATTATTAATGTATACTAAGTATGTAGTACTGGTTAATTCAGATAAACTACTATAGCCTATCGATTGACATGACCACACTATCAAATTATCCTATTTTTACATATTGTCTTGCATTACGTCCAGTTCATCATGGTTCTATAATAAAATTGCAATTAAATTATATTTCTCAATTAATACCAGATTTAATTTCATATGCATTTGATGAAGATCAAGTAATTATTTAATTATATTTGTTTCAGGTCGTTTTAGCAGAGTTATAGTAACATCAAAAGATGGCGACAAGAACATCCTCAGGAAAGAGGTTTGGCAGGAGCTTCGTATCCTGGACAACATTATACAGAACACGACCGTGTACTACGAAGATGAATATTTCACGTACAAGGATATCTGCGCCAAGTGGATCAACGATTGCTTCCAGAACGACATTCTAAATCTGGACTACATACTGGACGACGTAAGTAACTTAATAATCAATCTACCATATGGCGCCATACAATAATGATAAAATTCTGAATCGTCCCGCTATACGAAAAGTGCAGTTTTCTTATTAACTTGTTAAGTTTAATTGGGACAGTTGGTTAGTAAATCCGATGCATATAATCTCCAATTGAATCGTAAGAATTGCAATTATGGTTATTTAATAGTGAACAATGGGTGCAGAGCGGCGAGTGCAATTGCACGTGACTGAGTTAATTGAAGTGGAAGGTGTTGGTCGCTCAATGATAATTTGTGCTACTATTCTACTAAACAGAAGCAGCAATCATAAAACTTATATAAGAATATATAATTAAAAAATATACATTCTCTTTTATTTAATTTATTTGAGCAAGCCTATGTTTTAAGATTTTTATATTTAATAAGTTTAGAAGTATTTTTTTTTATGATGAAGAGATTACTATTAATTTGTTTGTTAAATTAATATTATTATATAAAGAATGTTTATAATGATTGAAGAATAGAAAAGCTACTGTTACGAAACCTCTCATCCAGTTCCTCGTTACCATCATCAATGAGTCCATGTGACGTAGTCAAATACATAAGTGTGCAGTTGCATAAATGAAAAGTATAGGAACCTGTATGCATGTGTGCATATTATAATAAATTGTAATGACTAGTAGAATAACAGTTCGCCAACATGCAATTTGCGATACCTGGTGAAAGTAGAACAATATCAAATTTGTTCGACTAGAACGTTCTTTGCGGAATTGTTGCCAATTGTGCATAGAATATGCCGAAAGTTGAGAAAATCCATTAAATTGGTAAAAGTTGCTTCAATAATTATTTAGATTTGGTTGGAAATATCCAAGTTATAATTATCTTTGTCAATCTCATATTACAGCATAACTTGTTATAGCTTGCGGCATGATTTACTTGCAAGTGTCAAAGTGATTAATCAATTACTTGATTTTGTATATCAAATGTTAAATAATAAATAAAACCACTTTCTAGTGATATTCAATAAAATCATAAAAAAGTAAAAGTACTAAGCATTATTCTATATACATATATAGGGTTCGAAAATGTGAGTACTACATCGACTGTTTATTTTATGTAAGTTTTCATAATGAAATTAGAAATTAAAGATGGACTCAAAAATAAAACAATTTAATTTTTTTTAATTATAAATTTAAAAAAAATATTTTTTACAAATGTCTACCTTGGGTTTGGCTGTAAATGTTAGTTTTCATCAACTGCATAGATAACACGCCAAATTTTGATTTAAAAATCGGCAACTGTTTTTGTGGATTATTTCAGAATAACTCCAATTGACATTTAAATTTCATGAGCTTGTGTGAAAGCATTACTTATAGCAAGTAGTTGTTTGTCGAAATCGATGTTGTTTACTTGCTTCAATAAATACTTGCTAAAAGCGTTTGTCTATGACCCGATCTAGACGTCCAAATCCGTGGTTTACTATGACAATCCATGGTTTTAAACGTATATATGTTATTTCTCTACACAACATCTGCCATCCAAAATTCGTCATTTTGGTGCTATATTGGATACACTATTACATTAGTCCAAATTGGATTGACTTATTAAAATGACAAAAATGCAATAGAATTATGTACTTCTTTATGATCAGTCAGTCCATTATATCTTTAGATGCTTTCTTACGTAGTAAGCACTGTTTTTACATTTTTCTCATATAGTTTAAATGTGCGTCAATCAAAACTCTTTTGCAGCTTTTTTTTTAATTTTTAATATTGACTTATTAGGCTTATGCACAATAACTATACCAAACACGGATTTGTTACTAATCTATAGTCTTTGATAAATATTGCTAAGATGATTTTCTATTCAATTAAAATATTAATTTTGTTTATTTACAAACCTATTCAGTTAAGAATGCGTTGCTGCTTAAGTTTCCAAACAATGGAATGAAAAAAGCAACAAAATATTCAAAGAACTAAAAAATATAAAATTTGAAAACACAAATTTGTTCAAATGGAAAAAATATAGTACAAATATCAGGAAATCAATTCAGCTCAGAATAAAAGTAGAACATTGAAATAAAACAATTAGTTGATAATGCAATCAATTTAAATATATTAATTAATAAATATGAAAAAGATCAGCAAAAAAATTACTTTGTAATTTATAGACATGAAGAACTACGAAAATTAAAGCAAAACTAAAAAAATACTCTAGAATTTATATTCTTACAGTATATGATCGATAGTAAAACTGGGATATAACAAAATACAAATAGAGGGTGTGGAAATATTTTAATGAAGTCATTCAGAATCTCAAATAAAGAAACGGATATCAAAGAAACATTATAAAAACGACAAGAAAGAGGGATATCAACGTTAGCGTATGGGATGTAGCTTTTTAAAAAAATAAAAAGAAAGAATTTTGAAATATTTTCGATAAGTTTGAAATAATTGGGCTTATAGAAATATGGACTGAAGAAAAAGGTTGGTCCAGTATACAAGACAATTTTCTACAGAGTAATATATGGAAACATACATCTGCTATAAAAATAAAAAGAGTCGAACAAACAATCGGAGGAATTTTAACAAGTATTAAAAAAGATATTAAATAATGGAAAAGTAAAAGAAGATACCGTTTGCTTACGAAAAGAAAAGCTACAATCAATGGAAAAACGTGGAAATATATTCTACCTAGTTTATAATAAAGGCTGTATAAATCTAATAAAAGAAGAAATTAAAGAAGATAACTTGTCAACAAAATAAGTAACAAATTAATGAACTGGACCGAAAAAGGTGATTTGAACATACTGAATGGAAACTGGGAGAGCGATGAATGTGATTATGGATTATGTTTTGGTTGATGGTGAAGGTGCTTGGTAAATAAACAAGTTTAAAATAGCAAAAAGGTTAGAGTCAGACCACCAACCGCTAGAAATTGCAATAGTTAAAAAACATCATCAATTGCAAACGTGCCAACATACAGGGAAACAACAATAACAATCTGCAGTCTTGAAAGAATTGAAGCTTATAAAGGAAAGCGTTACAAAAACGTCATTTGCGGCGGATATGTCGTTACGGGAATTAACAAAAATAATAAAACAATTAAGAACGTTGACACGACAAACAATGCAACAATAAAAAGAAGAATGAGAGATGCTTTCGGAGGAAGTAGAACAGATGGAAACCGTATTAACGGACTTTAAGAGGAGAAAAAAGAATAAAATAGGATTTGTCAAAACAAAAAAAATTAATTCAAAAAAATGAAAGAAGAAAAAATAACAAATATTACTACTGAAGAACAGCTTTGGAAATACATTTAAACTTGCAAAAAAGGAGTAATTCTACTTAAACGAAATGGATCATCTAAAATCTCAAACGAAAACATCTTAAAAGTCAATAGAGGTAATAACACAGAAGGAAAAACTATCAATGAAAGAAATTAGAGTACAAATAAAAAAACTTAAAACAAAAAAGCTTCTGGTGAAGATAATATTTCAAATGAGACATGCATCTACTACATGGATCTTCTTCTTCTTATAGTTCCTTATCTGTTAGGACGTTGGTAACCATTTTTGCAATCATTACTTTATTTACTACTGCTCGGAAAAGCTTGGTAGTAGTCATGCCAACCTATGTTTGAAGATTCTTTAACCATGATATCCTTCTTCTTCCTACAGCTCTTTTTCCTGCTATTGTTCTTTGCAGTATTTTTTGCAGTAGCTGGAATCTGCTTTTATTACTCACAATATGCCCAAGGTATTGGATTTTTCTGCATTTTATGGTGCTGAGGATCTGTTTGTTCTTCTGCATTCTGTGAAGGGTCTCAGTGTTGGTTATGCGATCTTTTCACAAAATTCTCAACATCCTTTGATATAACCACATTTCAAATGCTTCTAGTTTTTTTATCATAGCATCGGTTAGTGTCCACGATTCAACTCCGTAAAAAAAAAAAAAACAATAACACGTAGCAGCGCAGAATTCTCAGCTTCGTATGCAATGTGGTGAGATCGTGGTTCTTTAGTAGGGATCCCATACTGTTGAAAACAGCTCTCGCTTTTTTTATTCGGATCTTGACCTCTTGGGAGTGATCCCACTAATCGTTTACGGTAGTGCCAAGATACGTGTATTTATTTACTCTCTTAATGGGTTTTAGATTGACGGTGATTTGGCAATTTCTAATGTGGGATTTATCGATGATCATAAGTTTGGTTTTTTTGATGTTTATTAAGGCTATACCTTTTGTTACTACATGGATATTATGAATAAAATCTAGAAAAAAAATGTACCAGAGAAGTGGAAGATAGGTATAATTAAACCGGTGTACAAAAAAAGTGCTAAAAATGTAGCAGAGAATTATTGGCCAATTGCTCTAATGACTACATCTTACAAATTGTATGCGTGTATATTAGAAAATTAGATTAAATTTTTTTATAAAACTCAAACTAGTTCTAGAAGACAATCAGATAAAGTTTAGAGAAAAACGAGGAGTATGTGACGCCATATTTACACTAAATTATACACCAATATATATAGCACACTTTAATAGAAAACAAACAGCAAAAGTTATTTGCGCTATTTGTTAATTTAAAAGCGGCTTTTGACAGTATAAATAGAAACTACTTGACAGGTTTTGAGACAAAAAAAATATTGATTTAGAACTAATACAAACAATTGTAGATATATACAAAACAATAATTGACGCAGCAAAATATATATTTTAGATTTAGAAGACACCAGGAGGCAGCATTGTACATGGTCTTATTAGCACAAAATTTTTAAAGAAATGAAGAAAGTAATTTTATTGGGATCAGAAACAATTGAGGTACTGTTTTGACAAACACAACAGCGATAAAAAACATATTATAAGAAAAGCGGAGGTTGCCATGCATCAGTTATAGAGTATTGGAAAGCAAAAACTAAAAGCACATTTTTAAGCTAAAATGACTCATTTGACGCAATAGTAAGAAGCATAATCATTTTGCAAAAGTATATACATGGAAGAAACGGGAAGCCATTGAAAAAGTTTAACACAAATATATTAGATGGACTTTAGAACTTGATCGAAACACGCAGAATATATATATATATATATAAATATATTTATATTTATTTATTTATGAAAGAGGTTCAAAGAGAACCTAACCTATACAAGCAACTGCCTTAAAAAAGAGATTTGAAAAAAAAAAGTTTGAGCAGAAATTTCAGTTTTACAAAAAATAGAACAGCATAGAATAATTACACAAAAACTACAAAAAGGAATAGATAAACGGAAGATAGAAAATGCAAGATTATCTGAACTATGGTGTGAAAGAAAAAGAGAAAAAGGAGTAAAACAATATTTTGTTTTTTGTCATACTGTTATTACATGTTTTTAAGAAATCAACTTTTTATGAATAAATGCATATTTGGTTAAAAAAATTGTGAATGTGGGAGTAGTAACAGTAATTGGTTCCAGATTGGCTTAAGGTGCCAATAAATTTCAATTTAAAAAAACACTCTCGGTCAGGTCATACCTCAACCGCTCTGTAACAATTTTTCTTTGGCGCAGAGCAGTCTACGACTACCAAACAACTTGTCGACACACATTCTGATGCTTGGAAAGTAAACTGAAGCAATTAATGTCATTAATAATACATGTTTAGATTTAATTATTTTATTAGCTTGGTATTGCCATTGAAGATAAGCAATCTTTGTAATTTTGATCCCGCTCTTAAAGTAAAATGAGTGAATATATTTTTTTTAATTTTTTTTTATATATAGAAACTATAGAAGCTATAAAATTAGTCTTATTGGGAAAATTGGGTTTAAGAAATCTATTATAACTAATGCTCTGCGTTGTCACTCTAGAATATGCTTGTTGTTTGTGGATGCAGGAACATCACCATCAGCAAATGGTCAGCAAATGAATGTTCAAGATGATAATTGTAATATACCAGATTAAAGCGATCTAGATCTTTATTTTTACTTTGCTTTCAGTTAAAAAGAGGATATGGGGTTTTCTATGTTAGAGATGCTGATGAACAGAATTTGAATTTTTTTTACACCACAAATAATAAAGAAATTAACTTTTAAGCCACCAATTAAGTCAATGTTTGGTTGATTAAATTAGTTAATGGAAGTGGCGGGGCTTTATTCCGCCAACTTAATTGTATCATACATGTCTAAAAATATTGCTGTGTTGTCGTATATTTTGGACTAGGTGTCTTCACCTGAAGTAGTTCCCCTTACTTCAGCTATCCACTATTGCTTTGGTCACCCAAGGTCTAAACGGTAAGGGTGCAATACTGTCCGATGTTGGCACAATTTAGCCAATTTACGACAAATGCAACCATTGCTCAGTCCTATTGTGTCGAGAAATCTTACACTATTTTATAACAAAAACACACATTTACAAATTTTCTTGTATTAAAAGCTTATATTTATAAAATTGCAATTGTATTATGTGTATCTACTTTGTTGACCAAGTAGAAAATTATTTAGCTGTCCGTCTAAAACTTGCGCTGGTATATACAAATAAATGGTTTAACTACTAAAGCACCACATCAAAAACTTTATTTTGATAAATTTTGTTGCTTGCACGTTATTCATATTGTTTTATAAAACGAGAAATCAAGGAGTGCATTTGTTGAATAATTTTGTTTAACATGTTTAACTTTATTTAAATCTTTTATGCACTTGCTGGTCTGTACGTTAATTTTTTTTGCACAAGGGCCATAGGTTATATGCTTGTGTTGCTACCTCACAGCTGCCTCTTTAATTTGCACCTGTAAATTAATTACATAATATATACTACCGACCCCGTTAACTGAGAAAATGAAGAATTGTTTAAATAATTTAATTTCAATCAATTAGAAATTAACACAATTCTTCAATTTATGCGTAAATTGTATAATTAATGACAGACTGGGCGTTTTTGTGAGAACAAAAATACTGCATAGGTCAATACGTTTCTGATTGCATTCCCGCACTTTCTACAGGTCAAATGTTAAGCTTTCGACTTATAATACAGCATTTTGCATTTTATTGTTGACTATTAGATGTATGGTTGTATATACGCATCTAAGAATGAATAAATAATAATTTTCTAAATTTTATCAGTTTGCTGAATATGGTTTATAATTATTACAAACTAATTCTACGCTAATTTTGCTATAACCATATTGTGTGCATGACAACGAAAAATATAATTACAAAATTTGAATATTAAATACGATACCGTTACTATGACTAATCTGATTTTAGGGATGTAATAGATTCTAGTAGATGAGGTTGGAAATTGAAACGTATATGTGATATATGTGACAAATTGTTTATTCACATATAACCACTATTAATTGATTTGATTACATATATAAAATATATAATGTTAATTATTATTTATTTATTGGCCACTGCCATAAAGCGATTGTAGTACGTAATGCACATTTTGTAGAACACAAAACTATCCTTATACACTACCGAACCAAAAATTTAGGTCACTTAAGTTTTTTTGTTACTCATGCTGCCTAAGCACGAATTGTTTGATTGATTTGATATTGCAGTTTTTAGAACACAATTAATTAGAAAACAATAAACTTTCTTTTGGAATTATTTTTTAATGTCAGAAATACTGAATATACTCCACCGCTTATATTAATTATGGATTTGATCAATTAAATGTATCCATTATTAAAATTAAGCACTTCATATTCAATGTTACCCCGCTTGCCTCTATAACAATTAACATGCACCTTGGGACGTGCTGCATAGCTATATTATAAATTAATTGTTTATGGTGGATGCTTTCTTGATAATATTATGTAAAATATATTTTAATTTTATAATTAAATGAAAACGCATTATTGGATGTATCAGAATGATTCTAACACCCGATGTACATTGGGAACTGCAGATGCTAATTAATCATATTTTAATGTCAGTGAAGTGTACTCTTATTTGTTATTAATAATCAAATACTCACCAACATTAAAATGACTTCATATACCTGTTGTATAATACGACCGAAATACACACAAAATATGCACGTTTTTCATTAATATTATATATAATTGTATTGGTTACTATTTATTGTAAATTAAAGTAGTATGGTAAAAAGTAGAGCAAAGCACAGGCTTTATTAATTTTTGTTTATCAACGCACGTAATGGTTTATTGAATCAATTTTCAGAATTTGATTTTTTTATGGACATAAAGTAGTATATTGTGTAGCAAGCACGGTATACCCATTTTCTATAAATGAGTGCAATTCATACAAATTATAAATATAATTTATAACTGGCTAGAATTATATGCAAATTATGCATATTCTTTATGTATTGATGTAACTAAATACAATCTTAATTATATTTCCGCGATACTTTTAAATAAAACTTAGTTTTTACTTTCAGTAGTAAATTTGCATATTTTTCACTTTTTTGGGATTTTTTTTAACTTCTTTGAATTTTATATTATTTATTTTTCTTTATTTTAACTATATTGACATATTTTAGATTAAATTTTACGTCAGTAATGTAGGTAAAATAAAACAGAGATATAAAATTTTTGGTTTATTGGCGTATTTCATTATGAAATGAATTAATAATTTATTCAAAATCAGTCAATCGAATCACAGCGGCCAAGGGTCAAGCATAGACAATTGTTTCGGTTCTACAAACCTCGTCAGTATGCCTTGTACGACCACGGCATCGCATGATAGCGAAGACAATTTTGAATAAATATTTCTGTGCTTATGAACACAATTGATATTATAAATAATCAAACGAAAGACTGGTTTGCCATCTAGTTGCAATTATTAATACTAAAATGTCCGCATTAATCGGTATCATTTTTGCATTTATGCAATTGGCAGTCATTTCGCGGCTATAACGATTTTGAATCGCCAATAAATTATGAAATGAATTAATAATTTATTCAAAATCAGTCAATCGAATCACAGCGGCCAAGGGTCAAGCATAGACAATTGTTTCGGTTCTACAAACCTCGTCAGTATGCCTTGTACGACCACGGCATCGCATGATAGCGAAGACAATTTTGAATAAATATTTCTGTGCTTATGAACACAATTGATATTATAAATAATCAAACGAAAGACTGGTTTGCCATCTAGTTGCAATTATTAATATTAATGCGGACATTTTAGTATTAATAATTGCAACTAGATGGCAAACCAGTCTTTCGTTTGATTATTTATAATATCAATTGTGTTCATAAGCACAGAAATATTTATTCAAAATTGTCTTCGCTATCATGCGATGCCGTGGTCGTACAAGGCATACTGACGAGGTTTGTAGAACCGAAACAATTGTCTATGCTTGACCCTTGGCCGCTGTGATTCGATTGACTGATTTTGAATAAATTATTAATTCATTTCATAATTTATTGGCGATTCAAAATCGTTATAGCCGCGAAATGACTGCCAATTGCATAAATGCAAAAATGATACCGATTAATGCGGACATTTTAGTATTAATAATTGCAACTAGATGGCAAACCAGTCTTTCGTTTGATTATTTTGTATTTCATTATGTTAAAATTCATGCATATATTTTACGAACAACAACTCAACGAATATTAATTAAAATACCAGCACATACAAGACAAAGACTAGATAAAATTACTAACAAAAATAAAATTGATTCTTTTGCAAAATACATTTTACAAAAGATTTGCAACAACTAATTTGGAACCTAAATTCTAGAATCGAATACTTACTCATTACTTACTGAATCTCGCAATAATTTGGAATTTCTTAAAGAAGAACAACTTTATTCAAAAATACATAATTGAAGTCAAAATTTTATATGAACAAAAACATGTCGATGCCGACAAAATTTAATTTTTGAAAAAGTTACAGTTTAAAATTCTGGTAATAATGTACTTTTATGTACCTGGACGAAACATAAATTTATCAAAATGGATCTTTTATTTGTCGGTGGGTACACAAAATCTACATTTAAATGTGAAAGAAAAAGATTTACTATCAATTTGAACGTGAGATGTAAGTTAGAATTTTTAGAAAGATGCAACATGACACCTGTACACAAAAATGGTGACTGAGACTATCATAATACAATAAACAAGAACATTTTTCAAAATTGGGTTGTTTGATCAGGTACCTTCTGCTGTGTGATGATTACTGACAATGGCCCATACTATTCGGTGCAATTGGACATGCCACCTACATTTTTTGTAAGAATGATGCAAAACAAAATTATAAAAAAAACTTTATAGGAATTAATAAAATCACTTAGAACCGACAGAATTAAGCGATACTTTGAAAAAGAACGGGAATGCGGTTTTTAGATACTCTAATCATTGTAAGTATATTCCAATTGAAATGGCACATAAGTGTGCGGCTTTTATCGAAACTAAGGATTGCTAATTTATTGCTTGGGGTTCTATTGAAATGTGCTATGCGTCAAATTTTGGACATAAAATAATTAAGGTAAAGTAGGGATAAAGTTAAGACTACACTTTTATTATTTGACAAAATGACAACAACGTTTTTTTGAAAATATTACTACAGAGAAATGTTGATACTTTTCTACCGTGTAGAAACTTCTACGAAGTTGAAAATGTAAATTTTACAGTTTATTTAAACAATAATATTTGAATAATCTTGGTTTTAATCAACAAAAATCTTCCACTATAAATATGACCAAAATCTTGATGATGTCTTACGCTTAATTGCTCAAAATAATAACAATAAAAATTATGAAAAGACTTATGAATGTAATACTAATAATAAATTTCCGTCAATATAATATTGATATTTATTAGCAAATAATATTTGTTACCATATGTTTATTAGATAAAGTACTTATTTGTAACTTTATGTTGTATATAGATAACCAAAGAAGAAAATAAACCAGTCTTTTATATCCAAGCATATAAACATTAGAGTAATCTTAGGCTAAGAAATAACCTTTTTTTTTAGAATGACAATTAAACCAAGTTTAAATTGACTGAATTTTGTATTTAACGTTGACATTTAATGTGAAATATGTCAAATATCTACTGCCAACCAATACACAAGTAGCTACACACAATTAAAATAAAAGTCATACAAGTAATTTCAATAAAAATTATATTATTATTACAAAAACGCTACTAAAAGATTTGAACAATGTGTGAACAGATTCAACAAAAGTTTTAATTAAAAAATCTATTGATGTAATCACAAAGCCATTGGGTCATATACTACATAATACGTTTTGAGATCAAATGAAACATAACAATTATTAGACCAATACTTCAAAAAGGTGATGTCTTTTATTTTAAAAACTATAAGCACATTGCAGTTCAAAAAATTGAATTAAAAAAAATTGCCTATAATGAAACGTGTAATAAACAATAGTCTTTGTAAAATACAGCTTTACAAAGGTAATAGTTGCTTGGGATTAGAAAGAAGTATTTCTTGAAATATTTGTTGACCTATCAAGATCCTTTGATAGTTTAAATGAAGAAACAATAATAGACAAATTACATAAATACGGTATATGGAGTTTTTACTATAAACGTATATATTCTTATCTTATATAATTAATAATAATGGAATCAATTGTTCTGAACACCGGTTTAGATGGAACAAATCACTTTAATTCTGAATGTGTACTAATAAGTATGTGACAAGTTAGCATTGCTGGATCTATATACTTATACTTATAATATATGCGAACGATCTAGCCCGGTTATTCTTAACTTTTTTGCGACCAATCCAGGATCGCAAAAGAGTTTTATTTTCCAACAAATTTTTATTATTATTGATGATGTAATTTTAAGTATGTTACTTCACTAGTATTGTTTTATTACTTCTATTTATTGACAGTTTGCAAGCTCAGAGATGTTTCTCTAAGAAAGCACAAAAGTGGATTTCTACCACTTAAATTAGTTGAATACAGAAATGAACTTGTTTTTGTAAGATCTTAATGACTATAATATTCTTGTGGAGATCATGTCTATTTAGTAGAATATTTAAAAATAAAATGAAAAGGTATATTCCACAAAATATCCATATCGAAAAATATAGTTTGGTTAGAAACTGATTTGAAGTCGATGTAATGGGTCTTGAAAATGATTCAAATGGATTACAAAAAAATATCAAAAACACAAAGTGAAAAAATTTATATATATTGAAAAAGAGATTTGCCAGAATGAGTCACACGAACAGTGGCGTAGCTATCTGTAAATAAGAGTCTGCAATGCGAAAAGATGCAAACGTACAGCTTCCTCGACGTGTATTTCAAAACCTAAAGCAATGTTATGCTGTTTTGACATTTTATTAACAGAATTACAATTTAATTGTTTTTGGCTAAATTTGTGTTATTTTAAAAATGTTTTAATATTTTATGGCCAGATTTTTTACTTTTTAACAGTTTATGACTAAATTTTGCTATTTTTGGCATTCTTTAAATGGAACTTTGCAATTTTTGATGATTCTAACAATTTCTAACATTATTTTGGTATTTTATAGCCAGATTTTTTTATTTTAAGGATTTTATTTTGGTGTTTTCTGACATTATTTTGATGGCCGGATTGTGCTATTTTTGATTTTATATAAATAAAATTTTGCACTTTTTAGCTGTTTTTGTTGTATTTTAGTTCTTTCTGACATAATTTTAATATTTTATATCCTGGTTTTGTTATTTTTGACATTTTATAAATAGAATATTGCTGTTTTTATTAGTTTATTTTAGCTGGATTTTGGTTCTTTCTGACAATATTGTAATATTTTAACCAGATATTGCTATTTTTACTTTTTATATATAGAATTTTGCATATTTTAACAGTTTTATGGCCGGATTTAATTTTGGAGTTTTATAAAAATGTTTGCATTTTTCAATAGTTTATGGCTAAATTTTGGTGCTTTATAACCATATTT
The DNA here is from genome assembly GCA_963932245.1 of Tachinus rufipes. Taxonomy (NCBI): domain Eukaryota; kingdom Metazoa; phylum Arthropoda; class Insecta; order Coleoptera; family Staphylinidae; genus Tachinus; species Tachinus rufipes. The sequence goes on from OZ010744.1 coordinate 59,394,262, forward strand.
TGACGTTTTTGGTAAAAGCTTATTTAGCGGTTTTGTTATAGTTTATTCTATCCACATACGTCTTCAGTATCTAGTTCTTGTTTATCACGTAGAGTTACTTTTTTATTGTTCTAAGAGTTTTCATTTATGTGTTTTTCATGAATCCTTTTGTTTTAGATGTTTTTGCAGGGGTTTCAGCGGTATTGGTTAGAATCAATTGTACACAAGTTTTATAGAACTTAACTTTGTCCTGTGTAGATATAATATATTTGTTTTTTGTTTATTATACCTCATCTCTTACGCAGCTTTAATGACGTTCGCTCTTTTTGTGAATTTGTTAAATTTTTAGTTTTTTAATTACTTTAATTAACTTCTTCATCAGGATATTGAAGAGTGCTGTGTCTATCTATATCTTGTGTCAATACTTTATCAATATTGGGTTTTGCTGTTTCTGTTTAAATTTTTTATAAATCTGATGTACGTATTTGTTGCTATTTGTTAGCCGTTTATCTATGTATAGAAAGGCCAACTTATTTTGACGTGAATAAAAATTTGCATTTTTAACGGTTTAATACTAAATTTGTTTGTTATTTGATGTTTTAAAACTGGATTTTGCTATTTTTGACATGATGATTTTTTATTAATAGAATTTTGCACGCTTTAACTGTTTTTGGCCGGATTTTGATTTTTTATTTTAATTTATACTTTTCAACAGTTTATGGCTCAATGTTTGTGCATTCTAACGATTTTTTGATGATTCAATGTCGGATTTTGCTAATTTTCATATTTTATCATTTTTTTGCACTTTTTAAAAGTTTGTAGTTACATTTTAGTGCTTTATGCCAATATTTAAATGTTATGACCGGATTTTATTATTTTTGACATTTTATAGAGTGTTCAAGTTTTTAACAGTTTATAGTCATATTTTGGTAATTTCTATTTTTGACATTTTATTAATAGAATATTACATTTTTAACAGTTTTATTGCTGGGTTTTGGTGCTTCCTAACTTATTTTGATAGTCCGATTTTGCCATTTTTAAGATTTTATGAACATGTTTACACTTTTTAACAGTTTATGGCTGGATGGCTGTTTTTTGCAATATTTTGATGTTTCAAAGCTGGATTTGGTTATATTTGACAATTTATAAATAGTTTTGCACTTTTTAACCGTTTTTGGTCGGATTTTGACTATTTCTGAAAATATTTTGATGTTTTATTATTTTTGACTTTTTGAAAATAGAGTGTTGCACTTTTTAATAGTTTATGACAAGACTAAAAAATATTAAATTATGTACGCTTTTTTCCAAAATCGTGATATTTGTACTTTGTGTTGCTAGCCAAAAAAGTTAAGAACCGCTGATCTAGCGAATTTAATGTATAATAAAAATAGTGCAATAGTAAATTATGCTGACGGTACAAATATACTAATTTCACATTGCTATCTTATTATGAGGAAAGCCAATACAAAGTTTTTCAAATATACCTGAATGATTTAAAATAGTTTAATTTTAAATGGATCAAAAACGAACTGTAAAATCATTAAAGCAAAACAAGGCAAATTAGTAGTACCGCTATCAATCACAAAACTCTATATGAATACAAAATAAATGCAAAATTTTTAGGTGTTTCATAAACTTTATATTCTTATTGAATCCTGAAACGACATGTACGTTTAAATCTGCATATTATACAAATCTTTATTTTATTATGAAATATGGCGTGATGCTTTCATATTTTTAAAGCACAAAATAATCTTATCTAATTTAAAGTTCAACAAAGTTTGCATTGTAAAATGTTAGAATAGAGGTATGCTCGATACTTCTACCTGATCTACTTCTAGTTATGGCGTAATTTATGACATTGGTATATTAAAACTTCCTGCCTTTAACTTGGTTTCCCTTTATTTAAAAGAGTGATATTTGAACATGTAATAATTTTTATTATTTTTGTTTGCAGGTAGAGAGGGGAGAATTAAATTTGACATTTCCTCTCATGTTTAACCCGGAAACGTGGGATGCTCATGCTTTTCCCGTATTTTTTGGCGGATCAGTAGTCAGAGATGGAATAATACTCAGCGTACCTTCTGTTCAATTGGTATATTTTGCAAATGCAGACAGTAAAAAATACGACGCCAAGTAAGTTTCTTTTTTCTTTACAATGTATGTACTTATAACCGATAGCTTGATCTGATTATTTAAAATAGTAAGAATGATTTTTGTGACTTGAGTACGATTTCACTTTATGTACATAGTATGCTATGACACTCATTATGACTCGGCAGATAGAACATAAAGACACTAAATACGTACTCAATTTTACAAGTTTTGCAGTCGATAGATAATATTTATTTTTTATAGTTTTAAGTAGATATAGTGATTTCAAAATGTTAAAAAAAAGGTACTATAATGTATTATAGTCTTAATAAATATTGTTATTAAATCTCTTTCATAAGCGGCCCACGTTTAAATAGGCTGCTGCCCGGGCTTTAAGATTTAATCTTAGTAACTCAAATAGTTTGCTATTTTGTAATTTTTTCCTGTCATTCTCCTTGCTAAATAAAATTCAGCATTTTTTTAGGAACTAGTATTTTTGCGTAACTTAGATTATTTCAAAATAATAACGGAGTTTGCTAATGTTAAAGCACGCTCAGCTTTTGTGAAGTACGTAACTAAATTTTATAATCAAATAAATATTAAATACCATTGATTACTTTTCACACAATGTTATTTCAAATTTTAAAGTGCGTCTGAAATATTACTTGTCCTGGAACTCGCATTTTCTCTGAAAGTGCCTGCAGATACTGATACAGAATCTCGCACACAGAATGTATGTGTTTGTATCTGCTTGTGAACGAGTCCTTAATGTATCATAAAATCAATCTACTTATTAGAATATATTTAATGTTAGTAAATTAATAATTAAGTAGTTATGTAAGTATAATCATTTTAAAATCTCTTCGTAGAAAAGATTTTTTTATTTTGATGATGCTAATATTTATTTAATTAGCTTGTGTATTTAATACTATATACTATAAACGTTCAAATATATACAAATTATTATTATTATTAAAAAAAAATCTGAGTCAATGCCACCGTTTAAAATTTACCATGCTGATACAAAAGACAATTTTCATGCAAACCAAGGTTGTCAATATTGTGTTTCATTAATAAGTGTTGAAAAGAATTAGTAGCATGCACCTATTAAAGTAATTATAAAATGAAGAGTTGTTAATGAGCTAGGATATTATTTTACGACTTTCGGTTTCAATATTATTATAAGAGATTGCAATATTATTGTTTTTAATAAGTGTATCGTATCAAAGAACTTCCTGCGATATAAAACAATTTATATTGCAATAAAATGTCAGTATGTGGAATGCCGTATTTGTAAATTATTACAATTTTCTGAAAAAGAATCTTAATCTATCTGAAATCTAGAATATGTCAAACAAATTCAGAAAGTATTGTATCAATCTGCTTATTAAAAATTAACATATATGTCAAGTTTTCTAGAGCAAACCTATAATAGTTAGAATACTTTATAGCAACAACTATCAACCGATGAATTTCCAGGTGATACGCAAAATAATTTATTGAAAATTGGGTAGGAATTCAAATTAATTTTAATTTCAATTAATGATGTAATCTGCAATTTCAATTTATTAAAATTAAAAGAAACATCTTTTAAGCCGCCCTTAGACGTTCAATATTATAGTCAATATATTGCACAATAATTGATATTATACAATAATATTGACAGTCTGTAGATTATATTGAAAGATTGCACAATATATTGAGTCAATTCATTTTACTGTACAATCTAACCTAAAAGTTTTTTTTAACATTTCATCATCTATCTGAGCCTTTTTTCTTCTTCTTTCTAAAAGCTATAACTAAAGCAATGGTCACACAACTTGCTTTATTTTATTCCACATGTTGACTGCAATGTCAGTAATTAACAAAAAAATTGCGCAATTAGATTGCAACGTCTAGGTGGTCCAGCAATATATTGTGCAATATATTGAATAATATTATTGATGATAATATTGATCGCCTAGGGGCACCTTTACATAATTTAAAAACTAAAATTAATATATTTTTTTTTATTTACCGGTTATATCTGCCGATTGAATTTTATCATGGATAAAGAACCAAAATGTTCCAAAGTATTGACCTATAGGTTTTAAATTGAGTAAATGATATATATATATATATATATATATCAAAGTTTTATGATTTATACTTCCAAACTTGATGATTTTTACTTGAAGATTGTCAAGTTTATTAAAAATTAAAAGATTTTGAATGGAGTTATTGACTTATTAAATATTTTATATTTTCTATATTTATTTTATAAAATCCTTTTATATTATTCATATTATTGAAGTAATGATTTTATTTATTAAATATTGATTGGCAAATCTCAGAAATACCTGTAATATATTTTAGCTAAAAATTGATCAACACAAACAATCACATTTTTTATTACTTTATTTGAAAATACTTTTTTACTTTGTGTATTCTAATCATTTATTTTTTTTAATATTATATTTTAATTTGCTACTTTACATACTAAGAGCGTAATTTAACTTGATGGAAAAATGTACTTTGGGTTACATAATTTCTGCCTGAATACATCAAATAACAAAGATTATACTGTTTTTTTGTAGTTCTACATAAAACAAACAAAGTTATTATTAGTGTATCAATAAATTGCTACTTTCTGTTAAATATTTTGAACAGAACATAAGGTACTATAATAATACAGGGCAGAAAGACCTCGGTTGATAGCTCTTTTTTATATTCAACCAACTATTCTCACAATAGGCGTTTTGCTGTGAGAAACCGTACATACTAGCAATCAAACAGCGGTTATATTTCCATCTCTTTATTTTTGGGTGATCGCGGGAATCTCACAAAAAAGTACCGGTCGTAAACGGTTACACCTGTCATTAATTTTCTTATGATTATTAATAATTTAGTAAAATGCAGCTATGTAAACTTTTATTACATAGATTTAGTGATGCCGCCGGAACCAGATCCAGATCCGGTATCCGGCGGATTCGGCCAATATTTGAAAGATTTGGTTTCGGCCGGATCTTGATGACTATTTGGTCGGATTCGGCCAGATCAGATTTAAATAAATGAAACTAATGAAAGTAGAATAAAAATTTAATAATAAAATGTAAACAAAAGAATTGTAAAATATAAACATCATAATAATGAAAATAAATATAATATAATAATTAATAATATTAATAAATAATAATTAAAATATTATATTAATCAATATTATCAATAATATTTAAATTATAATGTAAGAATATTATATTATATAATTTGTTTTTTTTTTATAAACATCGCCAGTTTGAAAAAATAGTCTTTTGCTGAAGACGCCGGATGCCGGCGCTGATAAATATTTATTATTTTTTTATATTTTTATGGATCCGGCCGGATCCGGTTGGATCCGGTCTAGGATTCGGTTCCGGTTTATTTTGTAGGTGATGGTTCCGGTATCCGGTTCCGGCCAAAAAGTGGATCCGGCGGCATCACTACATAGAATATATAATATATTAATATAATTTTTTATACTTAATTGCCATTTTTAATCATTATTTTCATAATCATTCTTGACAATTCATCTCATTATAGGTTATCATATTTAAATTTGACATACCGAACATATTAAACTGCTCCCAACACAGGTTTTAAATTCACCTCGCTGGTTGGTAGATTTGGAGTCAAAAGTAGATAACCGGTAACTCGCGATAACGCAACGGTTTAAAACCATTTCATACCACAACGTCAACGGTATCTCACGGCAAAATACTTAATGTAATATGTATAAAATCATTTGAAATAATAATAATAATATGAAATAAATATATTTACTACTACTATAATAATATATGAAATAAACACCGTATACATCACTGTTGTTATAGGTACATTGTTTCAACAACTTTCAGAATTATATTGTTTTCAAAACTTTTCATTCTTGTGGACCAAATTGTATATAAGACAGAAAACTCTAAATTCGACTATTTTAAACTAAATCTAAATGTTTTCTTATAGGGGATCTGCTTGGGAAGATATGTTTCTGGATAAAGTGGGAGATGCGCAAGATAAAGGGATGTTTAAACATATAAGAATTGCAAGATTTGCTTCGCGTACCTTGGATAAAGAATTGGAGAAGAATACAAATTCAGTAATTCCCTACTTCACATCTACTTTTGTAATAATGGCACTTTTTTCCATAGGTAAGATTTACTTATATTATTTTTTTGTGAAACTTGAATTTAACTGTTTCAATATTAAAACTGAAGTGAAAAAACTAGATTAAATAATTACTATACCATTTTTATTTTGAATGCTAAAATTATTTGAAATATTTACTCTGAGCACAATATTTGTCGAACTGTGTCACTCAAATTTTGTTAATATGAAGATCTAAACTTTTTGTAGATATGGAATAAGTAATTAAAAATGTGATTTTTTTTCAGTTACATGCATGATGTCCGATTGGGTCAGATCGAAGCCTTGGCTAGGATTAATGGGAAACTTGAGTGCAACATTGGCCACTCTTTCTGCTTTTGGGTTATGCATATATCTTGGCGTCGATTTTATTGGAATCAATTTGGCAGCCCCATTCTTGATGATAGGTTAGTATTTTTATCAGAAAGTGATTACTTGGTACTGAAATTGCGCATTTAATTATTGTATTTATTTTTTAATAAAAATAAGTAAATATGCTTTTTACAAACTAGTTTCGATATTTTTAAATCATTGTCAATGTAATATACATTGATAAATGTTTATTTTATTTTTTTAAATAATTAAGAAAATATAAAATAGTACATTTAATTATTATCGCTAAATGAAAGTTAGTACGGTTTTATCGTGCCATAGAATGTTATTACCACATAAAAGTGACAAAGAACGTATTTTTTAAAGAACACTTTATTGTTAATGCAAAGTTAACCTCATGTTTTTCTTAGCTGGCTTTTTAAGATTTCTTAATATTAATCTAACGATATCAGTTAGCATAATCGTATAATTTGTAAATAATATCAACCATTATGAAACATTTCCAATTATGCACAAAAAGCTGCACAAAAACAATTTATTTATTGTAGTAGGGAAGAGCCACCAATTATTAGATTATTTTACATAAAGCTAATTAAAAGTGTTTCTAGTTTCATTAGATTGACTACTTAAGATGATATAATAATCAAATTTTTATTCTTTAATTATCATTTTATTTATATAAATACTTTTTTTTAAATATAATTTTGTGTAAAGTATTACTAATTATTTAATTTAATTCAGGTATTGGAATTGATGATACTTTTGTAATGCTTGCTGCTTGGAGGAGGACATCGATTAAGCAAAGTGTTCCAGAAAGGATGGCACACATGTTAAGTGAGGCTGCTGTTTCCATAACCATCACCTCGATCACGGACATGGTCAGTTTCTTCATTGGAGTCTTCAGTCCTTTTCCCTCCGTTACGATATTCTGCATATATTCCGGTAAGTCGATCAAATGGATGTTATACAACGATAAAAATCCACTGTCGTAATCGTTCTTAATTCATTCAATAAAATTGTTTGTTAATTTGATTTAAAATATAAAAAATATTTTTTCATTATAATAAGTCGGTTTTATCTTTTTGTACCATTTTTATAAACGTAAAATAATGCTAAGAAAAGTCGTTCTTAATTAATAAAATTTTATTTTATGACTGGTTAATTGATGCTTTTAGTAGGTATGTAGACGGTGTGTCTATATGAGCAGAGTAGTAGAAAATATAACAGTAGAATAAAACATTATAAATTATCGGTTTTATTTTGTTTTTATTGTGGCTAGGTGATAAAATCTTCTAATTGACTGGCAAAGTGTCGGATTCATTTCTTCTCAGCTTGAACACCGCCCAATAGTGAGTGCCAACGGAAGTTCAAAACCTTACGGCTTATGTACCTTACTTTTGTAGATTTAGTAATAGTTTGTAGATGTTTAGAATGAGCCCTATAGGCTATATTTATCGGACAGTTTACCAAAAATACGGGGGGTGATATGGATAAGTGTTTAGTCATGATTTTTTTATTTGAGGGCATGGTTTTAATACATAGTTTAAAAAAACTTGCTTTTTTTAAATGTTTTTTTGCAACTTTTATAGTTCTATTCGAAGTTATGAATGTATCCTAAACGCAAAATTTAGTTTTATGTAACTGAGAATTTATATCTCTACAAAAACCGATTTTTAAAAGGAGCTAAAATGCGCAAGTTCTACATGTAGTTTTAAACTATTAAATTTTCTATATAGGTTATGTCATGATTTTAATTATTAATAGAAACAAAATAACTTTATTTCAAATACTCAATATGGATGTTGATCAAAACGTTTGACAACACATCTTCTGACATATGTTAGTGACAAATGAAATCCTATTTTGAACAAATATGAAGAAAATCTTGCAATAACTCTAGACATTTCCAAAGCATTTGATAAGGTGTAGCATTCCAATATTATTAAGAAGCTTCATTCAATAGGTCTTAACCACAAACTTGCAAGTCTTATTAATAGCTTTCTTGACAACAGAAAAATTGTAGTTGAAATTGATGATTTTAACTCCATAATCATAAACGCTGGTGTTCCTCAAGGTTCTGCTCTTTTGTAGACTAAATTTTTGATTTACATTAAAGAACTTTTCAAATAACTAAAAATCATAGTTTTGCGGATGATAGCACCGTCCATACTTTCTTAAGACCATATTGACAAATATGACAAAACGTCTTAAAATTTTTAAAAGTTGTGGCATTTATACACATAATTACATACATTATAAAGACTTTGAGACAATATCTGATTAGAGTTTTTCCATCTTTCAATTTTAACAAAACTCCAGTTCCTACTGTTTTCAAATCAAAATCCGAGGTATTATCAGTACCAAGTTTTAAACAACGAAATCTCCTATTTTTAGAGGTTTTAATTTTACATAATCTTCTATGGAACAATTATGTTGTTGATATAATGCCACTGTTCCGACACAGCATCGGAAGTAGCAGATTTTTTGATTTGTCGAAAATAGACTATACGTGAAGCCTGTACCTAAGTCTTTTGTCAAAGTTTTTTTTTAGATACTTTTCAACATCGGACCACGGTATGGGAACGTCATTCAGATTGACGTTTTCATAAGGGGTGATTTGTCGCCGTGTGAAGAGAACAGCTTTGTTTTTCTCTGGATTCACTTTGAGCCAATCTTTTAGATTAAAGGTGGCTTTTTGTAGCCTTATGGTGATCATTTTAGGTGACTTTGAGGAATAAAGAAGTGCTGTCTTGTCAGCATATTGAGCCATTTTAACCCCGTGCATGCTTCCCGAAGGCATATGAGCGACGATTTGGTTAAATAAGGTAGGCAAGAGAATGGAGTCTTAATCTGCCGTGGGATAAAAATGTGGTTTTCAAGTTTTATTGTCAGACTTTTGAGGTTTAGATACTAGGCTATCAGTCTTATAAGACGCAGGGGAAAGTTTTGTCGGATCAGTTTTAGGAGGCCTTGTGGCTTTCCTCTGTCCGAAACTTTCGACTATGTGGTTTGTCACGCGAATAAGTTGATAAACGCTAGAGTGACCCTATCTGAACTGAACTGAACTGAATGTTGGTGGGAGGGGAAAAGTTTGTACCTTTTCGTGTAATCTTGAATTATGTTTAAGATCAACCTCTCGATGACCTTACTTAATGTGCATAGTAGACTTATTGGCCGGGTTTTTTCAGATTTTGGGATATTGATCACGAATAAGTTTTTTCATTCTGTAGGAAAGTACTTAGTTCTGAGAATCGCATTAGCTAGGTTAGTGAGAGCTATTAGTGTTTTATGTGAGAACAATTTCAGAGCTCTGTTTGAAATTTTATCGGGGTCAGGGGCAGACTAGGATTTAAGTTTTTTGAGAATTTCTCTAACTCGAGAAGGTCTAACGCAATCAAGTGAGGTATCGTCGTGAGCAATTTATTTTTTTGATTTTCTGGTAAACTCTTTTGACGTGCTCTAGATTAGTGTTGAGTTGATAAGTATGATGGATAAAAAGATGGTTGCAAGATTCAGATGTGGTAATGAAGAGCAAGTGACAAAATTTTGGAGGGAAGAAGATTTGAAAATGTGCAGAATGTGCGGAGAGACTGAAGAAACTATGGAACATATGTTGAAAGAGTGTAACGAAATGAAAGAAGAACAGATAGGAAAAAATGAGATATTGAAAGGGGCGGAAGGGGGATAGAATGGATGAGGGAAATTAAAAAAAGAAGAAAATACTTTTAGTTGTGTTAATTTTATAAGGATTAGGTTTTATAATTTTGGGAAGTTAAAAATGTATTTGTAAATGTAATTTTCAAGGCCAAAAGGCAAGAAATAAACGTATTATATATGATGAGTTTGAGGCTGTCGGCAAATGCTTTGGCCTTTTACTCTATAGTGTATTGAACCCCATTATTATTTGAAATTTGCCGTTTTGATACGATTGGTCGATCTGATATTTGTAGATGCAATCTTGATTGTGTCTAACCTAGGTGTATTCACTTTGGAGTGGTCCAAAGATCTTTTTGCAACGTTTTACGCTTTATGGGTACCGCCGACGGACAAATACATGAAGGTATTTTTGGGAATCTCACCGCTTGAGTGGGTTTGTGTATTGATTTATGTTATGATGTCGAGGTTCTGTTTACTACTTTTGTTGGGTTTTTCAACTACGTTTAGTCCCGAAAACTTGGTCAGATCTATGATCTCTGCACTTTTGGCTCCCTTTAGACGTTGTACGGCAACCATTGAAAACTGAATGAATTTGTTCCCCATTTGGTGAAAGTTGGTGGGATCGAAACCCAGCAATTCAACGACTAGACCATTGTCTGAGATAATTTGCAAACTTCCGAATTACCACCTTGGCCTGCGAGGCTGTGTGTCGATGGTGGCGGTGAGGGCTATAATGGTGTCCTGGTGAGCTTTGAAATTTTTTTGCAGTTGTAACTTACTGCGATTGTAGGTCTAAGACCTGGGCTTCTACAGCATTGCCCTGGGAGTGTGACGGTCTTGGTCCTTCTTCTTTTTCTTGTCTTTTTCCTGCTGATGACACTCTTGTGAGTTTTGTGGGGCTTCATGGTGGATGCTGTTGTTGAAGTGCCATCGCAGCAACGTTGGTTTTATTTGAAAAGAATATTCTCTATTTTATTTTTTTAGATTATTCTTGAAAAACAAAAAAATTGGTATTATTAATACTTATTGGCATTATTGATTATTAATACGTTTTGCAACGTAATTGCAGGTATTGATGCTAGGTTGTTGCTAGCTTCAGGCTGCATTGATTCGATGGTTTTTACTTGTGTGCAACTTTTGCAAATATACTTATTACTTATATACGTCTTTGTATAGAATACTATTTTTAAGTATTGGGAGGAGCATCTGAAGCTACACTATCTTTTTTAAGATTTGTTCAAAAACGAGCTATTTGAATCATTGTCAATCCAAAACTAACTAAAGACTTAGATAATTTACAACTTAGGCATAATGTTGCGGATTTTTGCATTTTTTATAGATGTTTTTATGGACTTTATTCAAACAAATAGACATATTGTCATCTGAACAAATATTTACTTGTAGCACAAGGCTTTCTAGAAGTTCTAATAAATATTGACTGACCATTTAGAGGTGTAGGACAAAAACTTTTAAAAGATTGTTTTAACACAACTGTTGCATATGGAATAAGCTTCTAAATTCATTATTGCCCACTACTTATAATCCGCAAATATCTCATCTTTGTAATAGTTACAAAAAGTGTAGTTTCTCTCTTGAAATTTTAAGGTACATATTTTTATGTTGTTGTGATATATAATTTTTAAGTATCACATTTTGAACTAAAAAAATAAAAATAACTTTTTTTAATTAAAAATAAAAATTATTTAATTTAATTAAGATTTATTATGTTTTAAAAATTACATTACGAAATTGACGGCCAAACCGCCCGAGTGGTGTAGTGGTTAGCGTACTGGACTGCTATACTAAGGGTTTTGGGTTGCTCCAACCCAAACTCAAGTTTCCTACCTGGAGGGTCAATTTTTGTTTTTTGTTTGTTTTTTTTTTGTTTTTTTTTTGGGGGGGTTGGGGCGGCAAAATCTTCAAAAGACTAACACAAATTCACAGATTCACCTCATATGAAGCGCCTACCGACTAAAATCCGCCCCGTTGAACATACCCGGGAGTGCGGCACATAACAGTAATGTAAAAAGCATTTGTGCATAACCTTCCCATCGAAATATGAATGAACGGTGCGTTCATTCATATTTCGATGTATTAATATGTATCGTAATGCGTCCTACGGAATTAATATATTTCGGAGCGGATTGCAAACGGGTTTTATTCCGCTGCTTAGCTTGCTGTGCCCGTAATTTCTTACGAACATCACAGCCAGCGAATGATGCCGTGTGTTCCCCAGCGCATAAAGCGCATTTGGGCGGCGCGTTCACGTCTTTCGTGCATTCCGCAGAATAGTGCGGACCGGCGCATTTTACACAAACGGGGTTACCGTAGCACCTAGATGCCGTGTGCCCGTAGCACTGGCATGTATGGCACTGGCTGATTTCGCCCGTGCGACGCTTTGACACAACCTTAATGGTCAGCGTAAAAAGCTTTTTGAGGTTGAAAATCTCTTGGCTTTTACCGGAATTTTCGAGCTGCACGTACAGCATCGGATATTCGACATCGAGGAGTTTATTTCCCAGCCGAGTTACAGAAAGGACGTTGAATCCCAGCGATTCAAGTTCTTTCTTAACATCTTCCTCAGAGTGAGTCTCTTTGGGGATGTTTTTTTACAATCGCTTTGACGGATTTCTCATCTCGCGTTTGAAACGTATAATAATTGGCTTTACCTGAAGCTTTCAGGAGAGCCGTCGCCGTACGGAAATTTTCCATAGCGTTCAAAGTAAAGCGGATGCCGTCGCTGATTTTTATAGCGCTGACAACTTTCACGCCGCTGTCTTTGAACGTCTTGCTCCACTTGTTAAATTCGCGTTTATCGCGAAGAACAAGAGGTGGAGGCTTTTCAACAAAACTCGAAGAGGGCGTTGAGGACGCATTATTTTTAACCGCCGGCTTTGCAAATGGTTTGCGTGCCGTAACAACAGGAGTTGCGGTTTGACGGGCTGCAGAAGTTGATGGTTTCTGCGGGGATTGGGAAAGGGTTTCGGAATAATTTTTACTCTTAATATTCTTTTCCATTCGTCTTTTCTTCTGTGTCAATTTGTGTGCCTCGCATCTGCGTAATGGTCTCTTCCAGTCCGCGGATTTTCTCGGCATGCGAAGACTGCATGGAGCGGAAGGTTTTTTCAAATCCCTGCAGTCTCGGCGTGACGATTTCCATAGTCGAGGCCGTGAGGGCTTCCAACACGCTTCTCGAGGAAAATCCATCGATCACTTTGTGGATGCCCTCAATAGCCCCGGCGAGCGTATCTTCTAAGGTCGATATTCTCTTGTCAAACTTAACAAAAGCGGCCTCGAACTGCTTCACTTTTACATCCATTTCGGGATGTTGTGAACCTGAAAATAAAATATTGTTAATTAAATATGATAAATCACAAATAATTAACAATAGTTAGCGGTGCGAATTGCAATCAAAATTGCATTTATCCGTATCAATTTTTCTGGTTAAGAAAAGATGTGTTAAGATGAGTACGCCTTCTTTCGTATAAAAAGAGAAACTTTAGTAGGCCCGTGTACTGCTTCAATAGTTGATGTTGCGTGCACGTTAAAGAACCCAATAATTTAGTCTTACTGGCGTCAGTGATTAGCTTTGGCAGCAGAAATAGACCGACGTTAAATAATTGAATTAAACTTGCGTTATAGCCCGAGTTTTATCTCATCTTGCTTCAGCCGGAGAATTGTGGTTGGTTTATTGGCGTAAACTCTTTCTTTCAAGTAGTCAAGGAAAAAATCTGGGTCTGTTAAATGCGGCGAAAACAAACCAGTCAAAGTCTGAGTTTCTGGAAATAATGCGTTTGCTGCAGTTTTCAAAGGCAGGCCTCAAAATGATTTCATAATTACAGCGAGCTTGTTAGTTATTTAGTTTTAGTTCCTGCACAAGCTGCATTTTATATGGAACCAAACGTAATCTCTTCTACATTATTTGAAGTGGTGTTACCTCCAACTAGGATGAACATCTGCAAGAACATTGAATGTTTTGTAAATTAACAGCCAAATGTAGCTTTTCGATAATATTTTTAAGAGGTGGAATATTTCATATTATGTTTCAAATAAGTTATTAAAACGTTCGTTTTTTTAAGTTATAAACTATAACGTTAATTGTATAACTCATATACAATATTCATCGAAATTAAAGATGTAGTTTCATATTATTTTAAATGTTATGTAAATTATATTTTGCTTAGTTTCTAGGCGTTGGGAATTTAAAACAATTGTTGTTACCATTTAATTTTAACATAAAAACATTCATAAACTTACATTACATAATGTGTCTAAGATGCAAATTAATCACAATTTTAACACATTCAATGACAATTCAGGTTTAAGTTTTGCCGAAATTGTGACACCATAAGCACTTAATTATCATACGAGTAAAAGTCTTCTATTTATTTGATAAAATTAGTCTTCTGAAATATCAGAAAATGTTGAAATGTGATTATCCATTGTATACCATCTACTATTATGAACAGATATAGGTAAGAATTACTACACTCAAATAAAATGAATAAATATTTATATATAATCTCTATTGCGATTACGTTTCGCACAAGAATGTACTCATTTATTTTTTATTAATTAATTGTTACGACGTTACATGATCGTCCATATTCTTTAAGCGTTTTATTGTTATTTATTATTATTATTATTGTTATTACAGGTGTTGCCACAATGTTCACTTTCGTTTGGCATTTGACCTTCTTCACAGCGTGCGTCGCCATTTCCGGATATTGTGAGCAGAAGAACCTACATTCCGTGATCTGTGTCAAAGTGCAGCCAGTTTCTAAGTCGAGTAAGTATAAGAAATCATAATAAAATTATAATCAAGTAAACTATGCGTTATAGCGCGCCTGGGTATTGTATCGCGAGGCAATTCCCATAATTTTAGTGGTTAATTTGTTAGAAAGTTTCCAATCTGAATTTATTGTAAGGTGAATTAATAATGAGTGAGTGTTTTTAATAACTCAAATGTATATTTTTTGCATACATATAATAATAAGTGACAATAATTCTCAAACTTTGTAGTAGCTGAACATATCGCAAACGTTATCATGAATGTTGACTATATTGGTGATGAAATGTACGGATAGTATGCCCATAGATATAGTGTCTTTACGACATGGTCTTAAATTATCTTAACGGATTATTACATTAGCAACCAATTATGATTGTATTATATACCTGGAACCCGAGGTATTATTCAAGGGTGAAAATATTGTATATTTATATAATATTTTCACCCTTGAACATCGAGGTGTTATAAGCTATGTATGGTATATAATACAAACTTAATTGTCTCCCCAGGGCGATTAGTAATGAAGTAATTCGCTGAAATAATTCAAGCTCATATCGTAAAGACACTATATCTATCGGCATACTATATATGATGTAATAAGAATTAATTTATGATGCTCTTCAATTGGTGTCATTTTGTTGTAATTGATATTGTATTCTAGTAATAATAGCATTTTCTATGTTTTGTTGAAAGTCTGAATAATACAGAACATTCTGTTGAAAGACACCAACAATATTTTTTATAATCATATCGAAACAGACAGGTAATAAACATTTTAAGAAGATTATATTTTTATCCTAAGCCATTACTGCTGAACACAACGATTAAATAATAATAAATTAGACTTTTCTATTATCGGGACTGGTCATTGACATTATAGGATTTATTTTTTAATATTTTTTACACATGAAATATTTAACTGTCGCTTATACTTCAATAAAACAATCAAATAAGTAAGAATCCTGAACTTCTACATTTTGTTTATAAATAATTATCTTTATGTTTATATTTTACAAGAATCATTACAGAATAATTAAGTAGTTATATTGTAGGAAGTTTAATATAATATTATTATCATGCAAATTACCTATTCAATTAATACAATGTAGTATATTTTTATTATCGATGTGTTAAATTAACATGAAATAATAATCAACTCATCAAGAATTGAAAAACAGGAAGTGCTTATGTCCTCGTGCGATGTTTTAGGAAAACCACAACAATTTATTAGACATATCACCAAGAATTTAATCGAATTCTTTAAAATAAGTGTGTCAAGTACGCTTTTCATTTAACAACAATGTCGCTGAATAATTATTTAAAATGGATAGAAATTGTGAAATATTATACGTTTATTGCTAATGTTCAACTGCTAAATCTTGAGTTGTCCTTATATTAGCAAAAATGAAGGCAAATGAATAAAATGGTTTATTAATTTCAACATCATAGTTTGAATCACTCCATTATCATTTTTGTCATGACCATCTGAGACTATTAGCTGTAAATAAAATTGCTTATTAAAATATTATAACTAACACATTATTTGGTACATATCTTGCGTCTACATAGAAAATACGAAAGTATACAAATTGTAATTTGTACATACATAAAAAAAATCGTGTAGGTAGAAGAAAGAGTTGTAATTTGAAAATGTTTCACTTTCTTCGAAAACACGATTGGACAAGAGCCGTCCGTGTGAACCAGCTATGATTTCATATGTTTTAACTATGTAGTGTGTGCACCTAACAATGATTTTTAGTAAAGTTTAAAATAATGGTTAAGTTGCAAATAGAAATAACTTAAAATGTCAAAGATCAAACTAACTTTTGCAGTATGCTGAGTGATAAATTATAATAACGTTTTTTTTTTAATTATATTATGATGTGTAATTTAAAATAAAAAACATCAGCACAAACAAATATAAAACGCAACACAAAATCTAAAGACGTGTTTAATATACTTTTATTCTAAGACAAACAATTTAGTATATTATTTTAATTTTAATTTGGATTTAATAAGTTAGTAGCATTGCAAATTTATTCTCAAAATTAAAAGTTATACATATTCTTGTTTGTAATAACTTGTTATACTTGTTATTTTGTATACGTATGCAGTCAAAATTCTTCAAAATTGACTTTTACGAACATGATTTTTTAACAGATGTCATCCTATTTTTTATGATTTTACGCAAATTATTTTGATTAATTGTAATTTCATTTTTTATTAATGCTTTATTTTAAAGAGATTTCTTTTTATTTCAATATGACAGTATACTGTGTGTGCACGGAATTACAAATGATAATATGCGTTTTATAAAACTAAGCTATTTTTTTTAATCTTGCTTCGTTTAAAACGTGCGAAAATTTCAGAATTATTTAGTTTGATTACTTACATTATTAATTGTGTTTATAAGCACAGCAATATTTATTCAAGTT
Organism: Tachinus rufipes; assembly: GCA_963932245.1. Classification (NCBI taxonomy): domain Eukaryota; kingdom Metazoa; phylum Arthropoda; class Insecta; order Coleoptera; family Staphylinidae; genus Tachinus; species Tachinus rufipes. Next base: position 59,411,713 of record OZ010744.1, read on the forward strand.
TGTCTTTCGTAATCATGCGATGCCGTGGTCATACAACGCATACTGACGAGGTTTGTAGAACCGAAACAATTGTCTATGCTTGACTTTTAGACGCTGTGATCGTTAGATTGAGTTTTATTATTTCATTTAAAAAATAAATGTGTTTTTTTTTCAATTTTATTCTTTTAAATTTAATTGCATTAATTCTTTTGAGTTAGTTATGGTTGTGTACATTTTTTTTATGTTATATAGGCCTGCATAAAAAACGGACAAAGCTGTAGCGTCCAGCATATTTATTAACCGATTTTTAAAAACAAATATTATATTAAATGACTTTAAAAAAAATTGTTTTAGTTGTCAAAGAAACAGCTGAACATTATTAATTTTTTTTTTCATTGCATTTATTCTTTCAATTTGTTTTCCTGTCATCGTCCATGTTTTGCTACTAAATGTTGGTTTGATTACTTTTTTTTACAATATCTGTTTTTGTGGATTTTGATATTTATTTTGTGATTCAGTTTTTCTTTTGCAATTATCATGGTCTTTGTTTTTTCATAGTTTATTTTTATGTTTATTTTCTTTAGTTGTTCCTCTATTATTTTCATGTTGTGTTGTAGCTCATCTTCTATCTCTGCAATTACTGCCATATCGTCTGCAAATAGCAGTTCTTCTTCTTCTTCTATTTTAGTTATTTCTGTTTTCCAACAACCTATTTTTACCATTTTCATTTTTTTCTTTGAGTGTTTTATTGCCTTGAAAAGCCTGGCAATGCGCTTAATACACATCCTTGCTTCACCCCTTTTCTTGATTGGAGTTCTTTTGATTCTTTGTTTATTCATTCTGACTATGTTTCTGTTTTTTATGTACATGTTATTAATCTTTTTCTTGTAGTGCCTATCCGATGTTGGCGACCAACATGGCTATTCTCACTTTACTAACTGCAGCTCTAAAGAGTTCAGTAGATGTTAAAGAAAACCATTGTCTGAGATTCTGGAGCCAGGAGTTTCAAGTTTCCGTTGTTTTATTCTGACGGGTATTTCGCATTCTTTATTTAGTTTTTGTAGCACTTCAGTGTTGAGGAATGGTCTTTTCAAAAATATTCTGAGTATCCGTCTATAGTGGAGTATATATGTTTTTAATAACTTTTATTATTTTTTTCTCAATTCAAATGCTTTTTCAAGGTCAACAAAGTTACGTGCATTACTTTTTTTTTATTATCTTCTCACTTTATAAATATTATATCCTGTGTGCTTTAATAATAATAATTGTCTTTATTTTTGCAATTTGACAAAAAATGGTGAAGTTCATTATAATGATGGTTTTTCAGATGAAAAAGATGGCTGTGCATTTTTGTATGATATGCTAAATATAGCATTTATCAATGGATTTGTTATCAGGGTGGATCAGATTGTTTTTGAAAAACTTAAGCAGTGTATTCTGTTGTGAAAACGTAGTTTCAAGTTTCGCACGGTTATGAATGCGAGGTGATCAGAGCGTGCGGGCTCGCGGTCGGTAACCTAGTGAGAATAAAACAAAAAACAATGACATGTATGTTTATGTAGAAGTGTAAGTGTCAGTCTGTAAGCAAGCTGTAACGTGAACACACGAACTTATAAACCTGACTGAATAAATTCTATTTGATACTTGTTTTGTTGGCTGTGTATTATCAACAGGTTATGGGCCCAGCACGCTTCCACTGCGCCACAAAACTGTGAAACGAAAGTGAAAAACACGTGTTGTCGGACATCTTGGACAGTAAAGTAGTTATCGTTTATTTTTGTATTTCGTGAGTGTTTCGGGAATAAAATCAACATGTCGGATAAAACAGACATGCCACATTTTGAAAAGCTGAAGGGCTCAAATTGGCCGTTGTGGAAACAATGCATGCTGCAATATTTCAAGGTGAATGCCTTGCTGAAATATGCACAGGGTAATGTTTTACGGCCGGAGAGCAATGGCAGCAATGAAGCACAGATCAAAGCATGGGAAAAATGCGATGGAAGGGCTACTTTGGCAATACTGTCGGCGATCGATAACAATCAGCAAACATTCGTGGCAGCTTGCGAGACCGCAGGTGAAATGTGGAAAAAGCTACTATCGGTGTACGAACGTTCCGATGGAAGTAGCAAAATGGAGGCAAATCGCGAATACCACGCTTATCGTTACATGGGCGGGTCAATGGCTATACACATTGCTCAAATCGAATTGTTGGTTGCAAAATGCAAACGCAGCGGTGACATTAAGTCACCTGAGGACATCATGGTGAAGCTAATGGATAATTTACCAAGAGAATTCTCCACAGTGCATGTGGCATTCCATCTGGCTAGTGACGATAAAAGGACGCCAGATGAACTAAAGAAAATCATACTTGCCGAAGAGGCTCGTGTGAATCCAGAAATGACAGCCGAAGCAATGTTCGTCAAAAAGTCAACAAGGTCCGTGTCGCAAAAACCAAGGAACGTCTCATCAAAGAAAAGGGCAAAATGCTATGGGTGCGGGGAACATGGACACTTCAGACGAGATTGTCCGAAGCGGAGCAAACAACAAGACAGCGGCAGCACCAGCACCAGCACCAACATGGGGAACATATGCTTCAGCGCGGCGGAGGCAGCGATGGTCAGTGAACGCGATGACAAAGTGTTGTGTGACAGTGGGGCAAGTTGCCACATGTTTAATGAAAAGAAGTGGTTTGTTGATCTGAATGAAGACAATGAAAAACTAAAATTGGCGGGCAAATATGAACTAGAAGCAGCTGGTCGGGGTTTGGTAACCGCATTGGCAAAAGTTGGAAATAGATGGAAGCAGGTCGACTTCAAAAATGCTATGTACATTCCAACTTTGCGGAAAAATCTGATCAGCACTGGATTATGCCAAAAGGTAGGCGCTAAAATATTAATGGCTGGTGAGGGGGTCAAATTCAACCTAAATGGACAAACCCATCTTGAAGGCATACTCACGACAAGCAACTTGTACGAGATGCAACTAAAGCCGTTGGAATATGAAGCGGCAAATTCGGTAGAAGAAGAACTCATGAGATGGCATCGGAAACTCGGCCATCCGGGTTTGGACCGAATGCGTCAAATGGCTGATACTGGTCAAATTAATATTAGAATTAATGCTAATGCCAAACTGTTTTGTGAAGCGTGTGTATTCGCGAAATCAACAAAGAAATCATTCAAAACCACACAACCACGAAACTATGCAGCAGGTGAATTTCTGCATTCAGACGTAAATGGACCGATGACACACAAAAGCCATGGAGGAAATCGATACTTCGTTAATTTTGTGTGTGACACCACCAATATGACCTTCGTGCACTTCATAAAGAATAAAGATGAAGTGTACGAAAAATTCAAACTAGTGGTAAATCTGATCGAGACTCAAACCGGAAATAAGGTCAAGGTATTGAGAAGCGACAATGGCGGTGAGTACGTCAATCACCGGATGAAGACGTTCATGGCGGATCGAGGCATCAATCATCAAACTACAGCTCCCTACACTCCAGAACAAAACGGGATATCCGAGCGTAAGAATCGTACGATAGTCGAATCAGCAAAAGCAATGCTGTTTGCAGGGGATTTGGAGGAAGGACTGTGGGCTGAGGCTGTATTGACAGCAACGTATCTGGCCAACAGAACTCCATCGAAACGATCCGGAAAGAAATCTGCGTACGAGTTATGGTTTGGCCGGGCACCGCAGAGTGCTCATTTACGTACATTTGGATCAGTTGCATATGAACATATTCCAAAGGAGTTGCGAAAGAAATGGCAAAAGAAAGCGAATAAGCGAATAATGGTTGGGTACGATTCGAACGGTCCGAACTATCGATTGTTAGATCCAATAACAAGAAAGATCTCCATCAGTAAGCATGTTACTTTCAATGAAGAGACTGCAACAAAAGAAACTGATAATCATTGGCCAGCAATCGATTTGAATGATTCGGACGTGGTGAACGAAGAAATTCCGCTAGAAAGAAACGAACCTGATGAACAACCAGAAAGAAACGAACCTGATGAACAACCAGAAAGAAATGAACCTGAAGAAGAAGAAAAACGGTACGAGCTGCGCACCAGAGGCGAAATAAGAAGACCTGCCAGATACGAAGCAAATTCAGTCCAGGCCGACGAACCGACGTCACTCTCTGAAGCCTACAACGGATCTGAGTCAACAAACTGGCGGGGTGCTGTCACGGAAGAAATGAACTCTCAAGAGAAAAATAAAACATGGATTGAAGTTGATCAAGTGTCAACGGGTGCTAAAGTGGTGGACTCGAAATTTGTGCTTAAAAAGAAAATGAACTGTGACGGAAAAATCGAGCGGTTTAAAGCGCGCCTGGTGGCTCGCGGTTTCTCACAACGTAAAGGGATCGATTATCACGAAACACACACAACTTTATTGAAAGCAAAGCAGACCCGTGCATGTACACAGGAAACGTGGATGGCCACATGATCGTGTTGTTGCTCTATGTTGATGACGGGCTGTTTCTGTCACCCAGCGGAGCTGCGATTGAGATCGTCATGAAAAATCTGAAAGACAGTTTCGAAGTTGTGGTCGGAGCTGGGAAGGTATTTGTGGGTTTGCAAATATATAGAAACCGTGCAAAGAAACAACTAATACTTACTCAAACCAATTACCTAAGGCGAGTGGTTGAAAAATTTAAAATGGAGGACGCGAAGTCAGTATCGGTTCCGGCAGATCCACACACAAAGCTGTGCACCATCGGTGAAGCCGTTGGTCACACGGTACCCTACCGTGAAGCGGTTGGATCACTGATGTTTGCGGCATGCGTGACTCGTCCTGACATTATGTACGCAGTAGCTGTCGTCAGTCGTTATGCTGAGAAACCACTGCAAGAACATTGGATGGCGGTCAAAAAGATCATACGATACATCAAAGACACGTCTAGTTACGGGATCATGTACGGCGGCAATGAAACATCTGAAACGTTGAAGGCATATTCGGATAGCGATTACGCAGGCGATCCTGATACACGAAAATCCACCAGCGGCTATGTGCTTATCTTTAACGGTGGACCAGTGGCGTGGACATCGCAACGACAACGAATTGTGGCCCTCTCGACAACCGAAGCCGAATACATTGCAGCTAGTGACTGCACCAGAGAAATCATATGGATTCGACGTATTCTGGCTGCAGTGGGGTTCGACGAGCCGGTTGCAACAAGGCTCCATGTGGACAACCAGAGCGCGATCAAGCTCATAAAGAATCCCGAGTTCCACAAGCGCACCAAACACATCGAAGTGCGCTTCCATTTCATCAGAGAAAAATATGAAGATGGACACCTAGACATCATCTACGTACCATCAAATCAGCAGCTGGCTGATATACTCACAAAGGCACTACCAAAGGAAAGCTTTCATGAACTCCGAGACGGACTGCAAATCATCGACACATCCGTGAAACATGTAACTGGTGAGAGTGTTGTGAAAACGTAGTTTCAAGTTTCGCACGGTTATGAATGCGAGGTGATCAGAGCGTGCGGGCTCGCGGTCGGTAACCTAGTGAGAATAAAACAAAAAACAATGACATGTATGTTTATGTAGAAGTGTAAGTGTCAGTCTGTAAGCAAGCTGTAACGTGAACACACGAACTTATAAACCTGACTGAATAAATTCTATTTGATACTTGTTTTGTTGGCTGTGTATTATCAACATATTCAACTCATTAAATAGAACAAAAAAGTCTCTATGCACATGTATCTTTAAATGCTTCTTCACAAAGATGCTTTTTTTGTTTAACTGTTAAAGTAAGCTACGAAAAAATAAATTAGTAACGCATATATAGTATCAAAAATCTAAGGTACTACGTACATTGCACAAAGATAGAAAAAAATTGCAACCTGTTTATGATTTGCGTCTTAAATATCCGGAAAAGAGAATGACGGTTCCACAAACTTCTTTGAGTTTGTTTCTTGTTTGAATTTCAGTTTGTCGTCTGTTTCTAAGCGTTTGCAATGTAACAAATCGGTTGTCAAATATAGTGGTTGAGCGTCTTCTGTCTTAAATTTGTCTTCTAACATATAATCCAGTCTGGCCCCAACCTGTAACATTACGACGGATTGTCAATATTGATTTACATTTGGGCAATTTTTTTGTACATTTTACCATTTTCAATAATTACATTAGCGATATCAGTCGGTGGTAAATCAAATTATAAACTGGTTTAAAACTAAATTGACATTATCAAACAAAAATATCTAAATTTAAACGATTACTTATTAAAGAATACAAATTTACATCAAGAGAAAATATGCGTTATAAATATAAAGCAACACATTTAAAAATTTAAAATTTGTTTATTTTAAGAATTAAATTGCATGAATGCTATTTAGTTTTAAGCCACTCAAAATCCCCTTCACTTAATACTTACCAGCTACAAACCTAAACTGTGGCATTAAACTTATAAATTAAATCTAATTAAGTTCATATTTAAATCTTATTTTGTAACTAATTACTTTAAGACAATTTTAATAATTTTATAGACTGTAAACAAGTTTAAAGACATATTAGTTACAATATTTGCGTTACAACTATTTGACCATTAATTACAAATTTATTCTACTGAAATGCTGCGCAAATTCTTAATGATTTATGATATTTATGTACATACGACTGCATTATAAATGACTGTTTATAACTTAGTTCTGCAATTGTGAAGTAGCTCTTTTCTATTTGTAAAATAAAGGTGTTTTAATTCTGACATTGTTAAAAACATATAAAAAACAAACACAAAATTGCAAACCGAAATGTAATAATCAATACTGATAACACAACAAAAACACTACTCATCCTTGCAGAAAAAATTAGACACACATAAAAGGCAAGGAGATTAAATTTATTTATTTATTTAAACATATGCCTTTCGGTGTATGGCAAGGAGATTAAAATATATTTAAATGATCGTCCCACCATTGTAAAATTGTAAAAACTTCATAATTTAGTTAAGTTTGTATGATGTTATAATAATAGTAGAAACTTGGCTTATAGAAGATATTAATAATACAGAAATTAGTTTTAACAATTATGTCATCTTCAGAACTAACAGGTTAAATTAGAGGGGGAATTATTTAATTGCTATAAAGAAACAAATTAATTTGAAGCTTATTATAAATACTCCTCCTCAATGTGTGGAGCAACTGTTTATGTTGTTAAAATTTAAAAGAATCACTGATCATAGGCGGACTATACATCCCACCTAGATCGGAGAATCTAAAATATAGTATTTATTGTGAAACTGTGGAAAACATTGTTGACAAATCCAAGTAGTAGATATATGATTTGCTGTGATTATAATTTGTCAGAAGCTCATTAGGAAAATGATAAGATGAGTCTATATTTAACAACACCAGCTTTAACTATAAGCAAATTTTTTGAAATCTTTAATCTGTTACAGATAATATTTCAAATTTACAAGAAACCTTTCTAGATTTAATGTTTACTAGAAATAGTCTTGATAATAGCTTATTCAACTTAAAATGATATTCAAATTGACCTAGTAATATTGGCGTTTGATGTAAAACTTTTTTTTTACTATAGTAAATGTTACTCTATTTAGAATTAATCTTAAAACTAGTCTTATAATTAAATAATGTGTTTGTTTTATTATAATAATTTAGATTTGATTTTTTTTTAAATAGAACACCGTTTTTACTTTTACATTTTGTAATAATTTAAAGATTTTTTTTATTGAAAAAACGTAAAATTACCAAATTTCCAGAATAAAATGAACTCCCAGTATATTGAAAGTTAAAAAATATTTTCAATCAATAGTTTGTTTAAAGCCAAACAACTTTTGGTTGAAATTTTTTCTTATATTTTACAGCTGAAGTATTATTTAGGTGTTCCGATAATTTTGACTAACCCTGCATATGATAGAATATTAGAATATATTGGTTTTTTCATCAACAACAACATCTTTTATTATAATTATTTAAACGATTTTTTTTCTTATGGTGTTAACCATAAAACACGGCAGCTAAGACAAAATTCTTCTTTTTTATTTCTTATAATACAACATATGTAATTATAAATATAGCGGAATATTGAATATTTTCGAAATGTCCGCTAAAGATTGAAGTTAATAGTTATTTATCGGGGTTATAAAAACATATTATGCATTCAAAAACATTTCTTAATATGTTCAATACTTCTCAAATAACAGTAGCTTTCAGCCTAATTATTGGCGCTTGTAAAACTACACATAAAGATATCCAATTTCATCTTAAACAGCTGACAGTACATATTACCGGCTAATAGATAGTTCATCACGGAAGACAAGAACCGTAAATAATGAGACAGGTCATTGAAAATGCGGGTTATTATTGAAACCGGTTTTGAATGTTAACCTGTTAACATGTTCCAATTTGCCATTATGCAATGTTTTGGGTACCTCGGTGACGATGTTCAGTTGCGTAATGGTCATCAGCATCGCTCAACGATCGAATGCAGACGGAGTTTGCGGAAGAGACGCGAAATTACTTTCATTCTTCCGGCCTTGGGAATTATTATTACATCACAGAGAAAGTTATGCCTCCAATAATCTTCGCGTGTTTACGTATGGTTATTTATTTATGTAAAAATAGAACGATTTTGATTATACATAAATAAAAATGTTATGATAATCGATTATTTAATGTTTATTGCTTTTAATTTAAATTTTCGCTTATTAAGCGGATATTTTACAAAAACAAACTTAAAATCGAAAGTATAGACTATGGGTGCTATTTCTATGGTTTAAATAATGCGTTTAGACATTTTCAACTAGATACAGTAGAACAATAAATTTATTGGTTTTTAACCGTTTTCTAAAACGGACTTAAAAACAATTATCTATTTATACTACAATATGTATAATTTATGAGTTTTAGTTTGGAAGCGCACTCATTAAGCACGGGTAAACCGTAAGAAATAGACCTGAACTGTTGAGCTAAAAAAAAACATCACTGTGTACAATATGCACGTATGTGTAAAATTAAAATATTGTTTTTCTGCAACCATATTAAAAGTCATCACTTATAATATCAATAACTGTCATTAAAGTGGACATTGTTGTAACTAATAAAAAAGTGTGCTTTAGTTCCTAACATTTTTTTACTGTTAATATTTTTGTTTAAGTTTTTTTTGTGAATAACATTTATTTAAGAAAACACCTTTATATAAAAGGTTTTCCAATAAGAAGTTTCATTTTGAATAGCAGGCTATTTGGGCAGCTGTCAATTTTGAAGCTATTATCTTTTGAAATTTGACAAGTAAAAACTACGCCATTATTAAAAATGGAACGATACACACTTCAACAACGCATTGAAATTATTAAAATTTACTACAAAAATGGTGACAATTTTTCAGTCACAGTTCGCAAAACTAAAGCACTTTTTGAACACCTTACCCCTATAGTAAACCTGGTAGAAAAATTTGAATCGAAACTGTGTGCATCGCTCAAGCACACATGAGAATATTGCTGATGTAGCCCGTAGTGTTGAAGAAAACCCAGGTTTGTCGATTCCTCGTCGATCTATGGAATTAGACATTCCACAAAGGACATAAAGACCGTATTTTGCATAAAGACTTAAGTCTTAAGGCTTTTAAAGTTCAGTTAACACAAGAACTCAAGCCGGTTGATCACCATAAACGTCGTATCTTTGCTGATTGGGTCCTTCAAATGCATCAAAATGATCCGGAATTTTATCGAAAAATCATCTTCAGTGATGAGGCACATTTTTACCTCGGAGGCTACGTTAATAAGCAGAATTGTTGCATTTGGGGCTCAGAAAATCCAAGAATGATTGTTGAAAATCTTTGCATCCTCAACGTGTCACTGTTTAGTGCGGTTTTTGGGCTGGCGGTATGATTGGACCCTACTTTTTCAAAATTGAGGCTGGTGCAACTGTTACGTTAAATGGATGGCGCTACCGAGCTATGATTAATGATTTTTTATGGCCGGAATTGGAAGATATTGATGTGGACGACGTTTATTTTCAGCAAAACGGTGCTACGTGCCACACAAGCAACGAAACAATCGCAATTTTGCAAGAAAAGTTTCCTGACCGTGTTATTTCTCGAAGAGGTGATCACAATTGGCCACCGAGATCTTGCGATTTAACAATTATCAAGGACATACAGCCGCAAATGTGCAAATTAATCATGAAAAATTTCATGAAAAGAATGTGGTACTGCAACCGTAACCGTGGCGGCCATTTGATATCGTTTTCAAATGTTAATGGCATACCTTCTTCTTTACAATGAAATAAACATTTATTGATTTCTCTTAAAAAATAAACGTTTTTTTTTTATATTAAAATGAAACGTCTTATTGGAAAATCTTATATTAAACAAATAGTCAAATAAATTGCAAATTAAATAGCACAAAAATTGTAACAATAAATTAATTGATGATTCTTGAAAATTTCATTAAACTGATTAAAATGATTTTTTTCAAAATATTTTTTTTATCAATTTCAGTTTTAATTGTTTTTTGAATAATCAATTCCAGGACTACTTTATATCTTTTCTACTCCAGGAAGTGTTTTTGTAACTTCTTGAATCTCATTGTAATTAATTATGCTGGTGTTGTCAGTGATGATTGTACAGGTGATAAAGTTAATCCAGTCTCAATATTTTCTTTGCAGTATTGTTCTTGTTTTTTGAAGAATTTTCATTGTATTCTTCTTTCACTGTGCTGAATTTTTGACCAGCATCTTTTAAGACTATGTGAGGTCACCGCCGACATCTAGTAGAAACGTGGCAGAAGTAAATTCTTTTAAATTATCTAAGAATTTAGCACATTTTGGAAAACATTGCTAATCTTATGAAATCCAGTCTACTACTCAATAACGTATTCCGTTTTGGTATTTTACAAAAAATAACGTAGTTCTGAAAAGTATATCGGGCGTAGGATCCACCTATTGTTTACTAAAAATTTTTGATTTGTTGGGTCTGTAGCCATTATTTTCTTTTTAGTTTCTCGATATGCATTTACCCCATTATTTATTAAAAAATTAGCAAAATTTATAATCCTGCAAGTTTTACAAATTATGGAACAGTACAGTGCGGCAATAATTACAAAGTAATGTAAAAATATGCGTTTGTTTTCAATACTTATTGCTAAACATACGCTTTGCAAGTTTCTCAAGATTACAGTTTAATTCCACTTTGGAGAGTGTTGTGTAAGAAGAGTTTGACCAGGTAATTAGTCTTTGATTTCTTTGAAGGAAATTATGTTGACAGTCAAGGTTGTAAAGTGAGTAAACTATTTTCTTTGTGATGTTTTATATTATTGTGGCACTCCGGGAAAATGATCACAAAATGAAACCAAGGTTGCATAGGATCTTAAGCTGGTTTTCAGTCAACATTTCAGAAGGCTAATAAGTTTGCGTCTGTTGATGAAGGTGTTCATCAAAATATTGCTTATACCATTTTTGGGCTTGCTTCCTCGTATATAGCACTCTCTTTCTTGGGTCTATAGTATTGGCATTAATAGTCTTTTTAAGCTGATATGTTAAAAATTTAAAATAATTAACTTGACTCAATAGTGGACTGGATTTCTTGTTTGATGATAAGAGTCGTAGTCAAACATTTGGAGCACATTTGACTCAATGCGGGCTCGATGGTGGTATGCAAATGAATACATTTAGATAACGTTGTTAATACTGATGTAGTAAGTTTCTGCTATTGTCGCTACTGTTCTTGAGGGACACATCTTTCTTGAAACTGTGATTAGTCACTACATTATTTAGGTTTATCGGGATATGCAACCTTTAATTTTTGCTGTTTATTTTAGTTTTTAATTGACATTGCGCAAAGCAAAAGGTATATATAAGACGCGCTCTAAAGATGGAAACTCAATTTAATTATGAAAATGATGGCCGGTACATATTGGTCAGAAATTATGTTGCCTTAAGACAGTCTTGCCTCTTAGTACGTTCAAGCTGATATTTTTTATTTGTTCATTGATTGTATTGTATGGCATATGAATAAAAAACAACGCAGTCGGTAGTTAAAATGATTTGTCTTTCTGGTTTGTTTAAGCTATTAATTCTTTTTCAGTTCATTGACTTTATTGTTGAATGAAATCTTGGAATTATAGTGCGCACGTAATAATATTTTTCACGATGGTTGTTTGCAGTGATCTTGGTATATCAACATGGTTTTGGTTTGTTCCAGGTTTACTGACTTTTGTGAGTATATACATCATTGCAATCTATACCAACGGCAAGAAGACTTGCTCATTATTGTAATACCTGGTCAAGCATATTAGTTCGTTACGTTAGATTGTGCAAAGACACTTTCATGTAGTCATCAAATCTATGGTCTATTGGGTAGATTGTCTTTGATACCTTCTTTGATGAAAATTTGCGCAGTCGTTGGTGGTGTTCTCATTCAACTTTTGCTACAGTTTTTTGTTATTGGCGTTTGGTTTCTGTAACTAGAAGTTAGTAGCGTATGAAATACTTATCAAACACAACTAGTTACGATAAACGGTATCAATTATACAATATTGTGAAATGGTGAATGTACGTTTGATTCAGTACGTATAGCAAATTTTGCGCTAATGTTTGTTTTTGGAGCTCTACCATGGTATTGAATAAAGTATAGTATTTCGTTTCTCAACCAATAGGTGTCAACGAGAATTTGGAAGATTAGAATGAATTTTGTCCTCCAATTCAGTTTGCAGTTGTTCCTGATAATGGAGGAGCGTTTTTTTTATAAAGGCAGTTTGTTATTTGTGTTGGGTCTGGCATTGGTGAAGTATCATTGTGTCTTATGCCGTTTTGCGACAATCCGTAGTAGGGTGATAAAATTTAAAGGGCCCCCTTACAGTTAAAAATAGCGTGTATTTTATACTTTTTCTTTCTACTCCCCCCCCCCCCCCAGGTTTTAATAAACCGTGGCAGGGCCTCTTTGTAGGATTAGAGGCCTTCAAAACGTCTCGGGCCTCTCCGTACCGCGGGGCTGCAGGGCCTTAGCTACGTCGCTGTTAATAAGAAGGAGCAATCATTTTATAATAAACTGCTTCGGGCAACCTATACCATTGAAGCGTTGGCTTTACTACTTTAAAGACTCTCGGGGCAGAAAAACTGTGATTGCTCTTGTTTTTGGGCATAAGGTGGTTAAAAATTGTTGCTGGTTTTTTGTTTGCTATTCAAGTCGTATCAAACATTAAAAACACTGCCAGTTAAGGTTTTCAGTTGACTTTGCTTCTTCTTGATTCAAGTCACCAAAAGCAGTTCAATGATGAAAGTTTTTGATACATAATATGATTGGCCACTGCTCAGGTTAGGTTTGTCGAGTGCCAATTTTTAAATGGTGTAGTTCTTACTGTTAGACATATCTTAGTGGCAAAGTCGACTATTGCGCAACTTAGATTTGTCGGAAGACATATCTGTCGGTGGGCAGTCTTCCGATTGCCGTTGTTCAATTCCATCTTTGATGAAAATCTTACTGATGAGATTGCATTCTAATGTGTTTAAGCTAATGTTTTTTTTACACCAAGTTTGTGCAGTCGATAAGTGATGTTTTTGGTCAACAACCGATTCAACGTTGTCAATAAAACGGTTTTCATGTAATTTTTGTAAGTTAAATAAGAGTTAAAAGCAGTGGTATTATCTGATAAAAAGTGAAAATCTTATCCGGTGGTAGAAACATATAGCGCTGATATATTTGCATACACAAAAGCTTGTTATAGTTTAATGAATGCAGATTGAACTGCGTGTTCCAGAAAACTGTATGTAGGTTTTTTAACCTTTGTTATTATAGATCCTACACATTTTCTCAATAAGTGTCGACTGACCCTTAAATACCCTTACTTTTTATTGTAACATATATCGTCAGGCATCTCGGTTTGCTCTGGTAGGTTGTGCAAAAACTGAAAATTGAATTTTTTTTTTCGAGTTACATGAAGACGTTTTACAATTTTATCTCTTCATTCTTTGCACCTTTTTGTGGGTTTTATTCAACATTCTTGAAATTCTGTAGGTATTCGAAACTGTCTTGTTAGTTCCTTGTGATGGTTTTACAACTCTTTGTTGTACCCTGCGGTAACTATTGTTAGAAATATTGCGCTAGAATTGTAAATCAATGCGTTTTGATTATTTCCATATAGGGACTTATTGTTTAGGCTGTTCTCCTGATTTTATAGAAAGATGATGCTGCATGGATCTTTGAATATGATCTTAGTCCAGCTTTTTTGTTTTTTTTTTTACTTGTGGGTAGGAAATTTGGCAGCATGTGGCGGTTGCTGTAGGAGATTCAGCAACAACATTACAATAAGCTCGTGAAAATTGTCGTAGCTTGTTTCATCGATGCGAGAAAAGAACTACTTTAAACTTTTAACTAGAAGGCCATACAATGAGTTAATTTCAAAGATTAATTTTTCATCACTTGAAATTGATTTATGATTGATATTATTTGACTTATATCTTTTTTCTGTGCATTGTATAACTTTCTAGTTGATGCGATTTTACCTTTTCATTAGTAGTTTTTGCGTTTACGGCTCCATTTACACTAAATCTATTGGCACCATAAATGTTATTTTTCTTTGAGATCATAAAAATTTTACAACAAAATGTAAGCTCTACCCTAACACTTACATATGTCATATTTGTCATGTTCGACAATCATAACTGGGCAATTCCATTTCAAACGGACAAGAGCTAGGGGGGGTGCATTGAGAAACTTGCTTATGTATTTTTTTTAGTTTCTATAACTTATTAGTAGTCCTTTGATCGGTATATGAAAGTATAAAACTCATAAAAAAAATTCTACGATTTTTTAAAGTTTTTTTGACGTTTTTTAACTTAATTGCATTTTTTGTTTAAAAACCGCAATTTTAACTCAAAAAAATAAATTTACTAATGAAATCAATCAGAAATTTTCCGTAGAATCCAAATCTGGCGCCACTCTAAGTTTATACCCTGTCTATAAGCCGCAAAAGCCATAAAACCATGTTTTTGTTCTCGGTGGGCTGGGCAAAAAGGAGCATTTTAAAAAAAATTTAACCGCTAAAGTTGGCGTGTTTTGAAGAAAATTAATTAGAAAATATAAATTTGTTTTGTGTATTTGGGTTTTAAAGGTCTAAAACTCGAAAAAACTGCAAAAATAAGCCTATTTTTCAACATAAACTTTTACAAATGCACATTTAACAGTTTTCAGAGAAACTATACACCAAATATTATTAAAAAATTTAGTTTTGCAAGCAATTCTACATAGAAAATAGTCAGTGTCGTGCTTATTTGGCAAACCCATCTAGAAAAAAAATGGTTCAAAATTTACATTAAATTTTTTTTTTTTTTTTTTAAAGATTATTTGGATTATTTTTTTAAAGTTTATTTCAGAAGTTTAACAAAGACATTTTTTGTTGTTTGAACCAATTTTCGGCCATTTTACTCTTTGTTTGATAGTTTTTGCGCCTTCGGCACAAATTTAGACTCGGTCTATCGGCGCAAAAATTTAAAAAAATTATTATTTTTGGCTTGTTAAAATTTGTTAAAAAAAAGTTTTAAACCACACCCTAGTGTGTTTATAATAAATTTTGTAAATATAAAAAAATAATTAATTTTTAACCCAAATACACAAAAAAAAATTATATTTTCTAATTAATTTTCTTCAAAAAAATTAAAAAATGCTCCTTTTTGCCCAGCCCACTGAGAACAAAAACATGGTTTTATGGCTATTGCGGCTTATAGACAGGGTATAAACTTAGAGTGGCGCCAGATTTGGATTCTACGGAAAATTTCTGATTGATTTCATTAGTAAATTTATTTTTTTGAGTTAAAATTGCGGTTTTTAAACAAAAAATGCAATTAAGTTAAAAAACGTCAAAAAAACTTTAAAAAATCGTAGAATTTTTTTATGAGTTTTATACTCTCATATACCGATCAAAGGACTACTAATAAGTTATAGAAACTAAAAAAAATACATAAGCAAGTTTCTCAATGCACCCCCCCTAGCTCTGGTCTGTTTGAAATGGAATTGCCCAACTAAGACATGAGATTATGAATCTCATAAAGGAGAGATGAGAGTATAGATAGTATATTCAGTTCTCAAATAAAGAAGTGCATGATATTTCGAATCTTATGTACTACTTTGTATTTTTCTTCATTCATAATCTCATGTACTTTTTTATCAATGCTCTTAAAATTGTATAGTGCATAGAAGTGAGAGAATAACGCAGCGATGTAATTGTCGACGTAATCATTTGTTTATTCGTGCTTCTTTATAAAATTGAATATACTGTATACAGTAAGCGTCTTCTCTTGGATAGAATACTCATCCTTAGTGGCAAAGCTACCTAAAAACAAGCACAAGAGCAAACAATGAATTTAAAACAATTCAAAAAAATAAATTTAAAAAAATGAAAATCAATTACTCAAACCTATCCAATTAATTCTAGATTTTGGTTTCTTCGTCAATCACTTTGTACCTTTACCTACTAAAGAATTATTTATCAAGCAAATTCTTCTTTCAGAAAATAGATCCTGGTTCTACCGAATGTTATGCAGTGGAGGTGTCGATCCAGACGACATGGGCAATCCTGAGGACAACAAAGATCATGCCTTAATGGTTTTCTTTAGAGATTACTTTGCGCCATTTCTAAATAATAGCTGCGTGAAAATATTAGTCATTTTAGTTTTTGGAGTATATCTTCTAGGAGCCGGCTATGGCATCACACAAATTGAAGAAGGATTGGAGAGACGAAAAGTAGCCAAATCTGATTCATATGCCATTGAATTTTTTGACAGAGAAGACGATTACTTTAGAGAATTTCCATACAGGTAAGATAAATAAAAGAAACTAATAAAACACAAACTAACTTTTTTTTAACCTTAAGGGTACAAGTAATAATTAGTGGCGAGCTAAACTACGCTGATCCAGAAGTTCAATTTCAAGTGGAAAATCTAACGCAAACTTTTGAAAATACTTCATTCGTGTCAAGTACTTTGTACACAGAATCTTGGCTTAGAAGTTTTGTTCAATATGCGGAAAGGAATCAAGATTATCTTAATATATCTATTAAAAATGAGGATGATTTCATGGCTGCTCTTAAGGAGGTAACTACAATTGTTTTTTATATATATTCCAAGATAAAGTAATTATATTTTTGTAGTATTGGCTAACCGATACAAGTCCATTTTCATTGGATGTTCATTTCAATGAAGACGGAACAAAAATTATGGGAATGCGGTTTTTAATCCAAGCCGTCAATATATCCGGCACTGAACACGAAAAAGAAATGGTTAGGGCGTTAAGAAGGATATGTCATGAATCATCTTTAAATGCTACAGTATTTCATCCGTATTTTGTTTTCTTCGATCAGGTAAATTTATATCACAATCTATTAATAAACTGGAATTAAATACTTATTTTTAAATTAATATATGTTAGCTATTACTTTATATTTAAGAAAAATACTGTACATGATTTTTATCAGTGCATTTCTTTGAATATTTCATCAAACTATAAAGTAATTAGAACTATTAAGTTCATTTTAATAATTAATATATAAATAAGTATTATCCACATTTTAAAAACTTTATTTTTAATCAAATATATTTTGTACTAATAAATTAATTATTAATTTCAGTTCGAATTGGTTCGCCCCATGTCTCTACAAAACATGGTAATTGGTGCTGCAGTCATGATGATAATCTCGTTCCTTTTCATACCAAATATACTCTGCTCCTTGTGGGTCGCATTCAGCATCATATCAATTGAAACAGGCGTAGTCGGATACATGGCGCTTTGGCATGTCAACCTCGACTCCATATCGATGATTAACTTGATAATGTGTATGGGTTTTAGTGTAGATTTTACGGCTCATATTTGTTACGCATATATGTCATCAACCGCCAAACGACCCGACGAGAAAGTACGCGAATCGCTATACGCATTAGGGCTCCCAATATTCCAAGGTGCATTCAGCACTATTTTAGGAATGGTAGCTCTGCTACTAGCAGATAACTACATATTTTTAGTTTTCTTTAAAATGGTATTCCTTGTTGTTTTCTGTGGAGCAATGCACGGTTTATTCCTCCTTCCGGTACTATTATCACTATTTGGACCAGGCTCTTGTACTAACTGGGATAAAGAAGATGAGATGAAGATGTCGTCAATTGAAAAGGCATTGCCGCATCCTTATTGTATACCACATCCGCAGTTTACTCTAAACGCCAGTTTAGGGACTAATATGAAACAACAAAATTTAATGAATTTTGATAAAGCTAAAAAGTATAAGACCTATGATCTTGAGAAAGATTTAGGATTAGGAACGTCAGAAGAAAATTCTAGTGAATCTGGTTCAAATAATTCTAAAGATAAGCAAGCATTAGAAGACGAGATGACTGAGAAACGTTATCGGGAAAGGTGGCGACGAAGCAGTGCTACGGATTTCCCCCATAGCGAATTCCACACTTCACAAATTTTAGACATATACGGAAACGATTCCGAACGCGATTGGTATAAAAAGAAAGAACGTTATGAAGAAAACAAAAAACGATTCAATGATCAAAGTAAAATTGAACCCAAAAGTTTAGAAAACAAGCAGCATAGAAGAAGGTATACGCCACCCGAACACAGATTTAACAGATCGCAAGAGTTAACTAGGTCTTCCTCGCATCACAATTTACAACATCCTAGATATATACAAGAACTAAGGTTTCCTTAATACATTCTTACAATTCTTTTAAATTTATTTTATCCCTTCAAAATTTCTGCCCGAATCACTTGAGTGCCTTATCTAATTTGGGCAAACTTTTGAAGTCGCATACCAAATTGTATTTATTTTAACATAATTAGGTACTTAACCTCTCCCTCGACATATTAGTCTATGTTAAAATAAGTATTTTAATTAGTTGATTTGGTGTAAAATCGTGATATTTTATATTTTTCGGTGTATGAAGTGTGCGTTTTTTTGTGGGGTCCATTGAAATTCAATTGTAAATATTTGACTGATGGCGATTTTTTTTTGTTTGATAAGTTATTTTGTAGATTTAATGTTTAAGTTTTTTTGGTGTCTAAAATTGCATTTTTAATGCGTTAGTAGTAGTTGCACCTTGATTTTTTGTGTGTTAAGTAGATTTATTGCTCAAATAATTACAATCATATTTTATATGTCGAGAATTGTACAGATAGTTTGTATGGTAATTTAAAACAAAAATATTTTATACACGACTAATTTTGTGTTTTTATTTTCCTTTTTAATTTTACAGCAATCATAGGCCTTTGGCTAAATGAATTCTATCTGGTGGCAAAATATGGAATTTTTATATTGTTTAAGTACATTTTTTCATTTTAAACACAAAATATAAATAACTTTTTTGTCTATCTCGCTTTGTGTTCAAGATAATAAAAAAAATACACATTATTTATAAACAACATTACTTTTAACAAGTGTGCGTTGATGCAAGCTTTTAATACTTGTCAAAATTGTTTTCTTTGGTTTGGTTAGTAAAATTTGATAAAAATGCTGTTCAACAACGGAGAATACGCATATATCATATTTGTTTACGGATTTTGTAATGGTAATGCACTAGCTGCATGTCGCGAGATTTCCCGACACAAGGCAACCTTCTCGTCGCGTATTTTCAAACGCATTTCGAAGGCTCCGTAAATTTGGAATTGGAAACCTTAGTGGAGGTCCACATCAACAGCACATCGTGGCAGAAGAAGAACAAATAGTTGACGGAGTTCTTGATAAACCAGGGTTACCCCTGTGCATTAGGCGACTTTCCGCTCGTTTACAACTATCTAAAAATTTTGTCTGGAAAACCTTAAATAGGGAAATTCTTTGTTCATATCATTATCAAAAAGTACAACACCAACAACCAGGCGACGCAGCACAACAACTTAAATTTTCTCAATGACATCAACAACTAACTTCTTTAGTTCATTATTGTGGATCGATGAATCTATGTTCACGAGAGGCGGCGTTAACAATATACATAATGAGCATATCTGGTCATTAAGAAATCCGTATGCAGTTAAGGAGCAAGCTTACCAACGTTAACTAAAAAGTTAACACATGGTGTGGGCTTTTAATAGGCAACTACTGCCAATTCAAATCTTACCACCTCGTTTAAATGCTAGTTTATACTCAAAATTTCTCAAAAATCAGTTGAAATAACAATGGATAACAATGTCCTTCTTACGTAACAGGATGTAATACCAGCACAATGGAGCACCGCCCCATGTTGGGCGATATGTAGTTCAGTGGCTCAACGATAATTTTAATAATAGTTGGATTGGTAGAAGAGATCCAGTAAACTGGCCTGCAAGATTTCCTGATCTAACTCTATTGACTTTTCCAATATCCGTAAGGATCTATTGGAATAAATCTATTATTATTATTAGACTTTTATGTGTAGAGACACATGAAACAATTAGTTTATGCGGAGCCAATAAACAACGTAAAGCAGCTACAAGAAAGAATTGCGAATGCTGCATTGTACAATGTGCAATCCAGCATTTGCAATTCACAAACACAACAGATTTTAGTACGATGTCAAGCTTGCATCAACGGTCAAAGTGGCCATTTTGAGAACTTATTAAAGTAATAATGTTTTGTTTGTTGTTACCATTGTTACAAATGTTTTTTTGTTTACTTAAATTTAAATAAAAAGTTTTCTAAACAATGTGTATTTTTTTATTAAAGCAAGATAGACAAAAAAGTTATTTAGATTTTCTGTTTGATATTAAAAAATGTATCAAAGTTTTATTTTTTCAGTTAGGAAACACCCTGTATATTAGACTGGTTCTTAAAATATTTGTTTGTGGAATTTCTTTGTGTGCACCCTCAGAAAGTGATCATTATGCAAAAATGTAAGTCATGCCAGAATTCAAAAAATGTTTCTTGTTTTAACCTGGCTGGAGAGAAACTTGCTCTTAGGGGAGCCCTTTCAATGTTTTGTGGTAGAGCCCAAAAATCATGTTGTCAGTTAAAGTTGTAAAATGAGTGAGCTAGATGCTTTGCGATGACTCACAAACTGGGTTTCGCTTTATTGTGGTCCTCTTAAAAAATTATCAAAAAATCAGACTGTTTGTTGATACTCTTAACCAAGGTCGCCTGTGGTTTTAAGCTAGTTGACATTCCTGAAGGCTAATAAGATTGCGTCGGCTGATGAAAGTGGTATCATTTATATCTGTGACTAAGTTGTGTTCGTCATGATTTATGTGGCTAAGATAGTCGTTTCATAAAAATAATGCCATTTTGGCCCCGTCGTAGATAGTCTTTTTCTTGTCTTCATAGTATTGGCATTAGTAATCTTTTTAGGCTGATATATCAAAAATTTAAACTAACTAACTTGGCTCAGTGGTGGTGGCTAAGAGTATATCATTGGGCTAAGGTTGGTTAAGTAATGCGGACGCTGCTCAAGTTCCAAAGGTGGTTTGATGGTAGTATGCAAATAAACATTTTGATAACGTTGTTAACAATGTTACGTAGTATAGGGTTTTCCAATAAGAGGTTTCATTTTGATATTTATAAAAAACGGGTATTTTTTAAGAGAAATCAATAAATGTTTATTTCATTGCAAAAAGGAAGGTATGCCATTAACATTTGAAAACGATATCAGTCAAATGGCCGCCACGGTTTCGGTTGCAGTAAAACATTCTTTTCATGAAATTTTCCATGACCAATCCGTACATTTACGGCTGTATGTCTTCGATAACTTTACGAATTCCATCTTTAAGGTCTTGAATCGATTGTCGAACATTGGCATAGACCTTATCTTTCACGTGGCCCTAAAGAAAAAAGTCTAAAGGTGTTAAATCACAAGATCTCGGTGGCCAATCACCTCTTCGAAAAATAACTCGGTCAGGAAACTTTTCTTGCAAAATTGCAATTGTTTCGTTGCTTGTGTGGCACGTAGCGCCGTCTTGCTGAAAATAAACGTAGTCCATATCAATATCTTCCAATTCCGGCCATAAAAAATCATTAACCATAGCTCGGTAGCGCCATCCATTCACCGTAACAGTTGCACTAGCCTAATTTTCGAAAAAAAAAGGTCCAATCACAACGTCAGCCCAAAAACCGCACCAAACAGTGGCACGTTGAGGATGCAAAGACTTTTCAACAATCATTCTTGGATTTTCTGAGCCCCAAATGCGAAATTCTGTTTATTAACGTAGCCTCCGAGGTGAAAATGAGCCTCATCACTGAAGATAATTTGTCGATAAAATTCTGGATCTTTTTGATGCATTTGAAATACCCAATCAGCAAAGATACGACGTTTATGGTAATCGACCGGCTTAAGTTCTTGTGTTAACTGACCTTTAAAAGCCTTAAGTCGTTATACAAAATGTTTCCACCAGGTTTACTATTGCCGGCCGAGAAGGTGCTTTATGGTGGTATTCTGAACACAAATGTTAACGTTAACAGCGCTGTAAAATTCTAACGTCGATAGATGTTACGAAAATGCTATTCTGTACGCGACTGACTGTTAACTACATCGATGAATATTAACATTTTCGCTGTTATATTAACATTCATCAAAACACTCGACGCTACGACTGATAGGAGATTGGTTTATCAATTGGTGTTGTTTGAACTGAAGTGAATTAATCAAAATAAATTATTTACCAGTAATGGTTACATGCTTTATATTAAATAAATAAACATAACCACTTGAAGTAGATTTTTTATTTTGATTTATTTGTTGGTTAGAAATTATATGCGTTTGCAACGAAGAATATTACGCTATTCTCAAAATCCTTTTGGCGTCTCTGATAATATTATTGTAAGTTTTTATAAACGGAGCAAAATTGTGTCAATAAAAAAATTGTTTTGTATCCCTGCGGAATTCATAATCACCTTCTATCTTTTTTAAATACAATTCATATTGCTCATCTGCCGTTTTTCTTTTGCGCTATTTGGATTATTTAAATATATATATATATTATATATATATATATATATATACTAATATATTAAAAAAAAAAAATGATTAAATGTCAGACTAAAGACCGTTACACAGTGCAAGCTAGCATCCGAGCACTTGCAGCTACTCGCACCGTGTGACCCAAGCAGTAACTGACAAAGCCAGCTCGGATGGTAGCTTGCACTGTGTCATAGATACACTGTGTAACCAGGCCTTTACTGTTTAAACAATGTACTATTAAGTGGATCACACATTATTTTTAAAAAATTTAAAGCGTTAACCTAAAATCAATATTTTATTTGACAGACGGACAAGATGAATGAAGTTATTTAAGTTAGCCGCGCTGTAAATGTGACGTGTATTTAACATCCGGTTGTTCAGAATACCGTTTTTAACAGCGCTGTTCAATTTGCCTTAACATTGCAAGTTCTTTACATCGATGTTAAATTTACAGCTGTTAACAACATTTGTTCAGAATACCACCATTAGTTTTGCGACCTGTGACTGAAACATTTTCACTATTTTTGTAGTAAATTTTAATAATTTCAATGCGTTGTTGAAGCGTGTATCGTTCCATTTTTAATAATGGCGTAGTTTTTACTTGTCAAATGTCAAAAAATAATAACTTTAAAATTGACAGCTGCCCAAATAGCCCGCTATTCAAAATAAAACTTCTTATTGAAAAACCCAGTCTTCTTGTTGGACACATCTTACTCGATATTGTGATTAGTCGCTACACTGATTAGGTTTTCTGGGATATGCAACCTTTGACTCTTGTTTTTTTCAATATGTTATTTGAATAAAATTATATAGAAGACGCAAGCCGGTAGATAAAATTTATATCAACTATAAAACATATGGTTGGTACATATTTGTCAGATATTATGTTGCCTTGTTGTTGGTGTTGCGTTCTGGTACGTTCAAGCTGATATTCTTTGATTTGTTTGTTTAACCAAAATTGAGTTTGGCATAGTAGTTAAAATAGCGCAGTTAATAGAAGAAAAAATTTATTTTCTTGGATTGTGTTAATATTCCTCTTCAAATTGTTTGTTAAAGAAAATTGTGTTTGGCATAGAAATCAAAATGGTAAAATAAGGTTGATTTTTGTATTTTTGTTTCACGGCGGTTGTTTGCAGTAATTTTAGCATGTTGACTTGTTCTTGGCTTGTTCCAGGTTTACTAACCTTTCTGAGTATATACATAATTGCAATCGATGTCAGCGGTAAAAAGTCTTACTTGCTATTATAATATGCAGTCAAGCATTGGCTTGTTACGATAGGTCGTGCAAAATATTTTCATGTAGTTATGTTATACTCCGCAAATTGTCTTTGATATCTTTTTCAGTAAAAGTATTTGAAAGTTCTTGTAAAACATCAATTTGCCGCAGTCGGTAGTGTTCTCGTCTAACTTTTGACTCAGCTTTCCGTTATTGGTGCTTGGTTCCTGTAACTAAAGGTAACTAGCTTCAACAAACGGTATAATTTAGTATTTATGCATAGTGCGCAAATTGTACAATATTGTGGAAAGGTGACACTCTTGATTCAGTACGTACCGCAGATTTTGCGCTAATGTTTTGTTTCTAGGTATTGACAGGAGTTTTGAGAATTGAAAAACATTTTGTTGTCCATTTTCTTGGTCATTGTTTTATGTTATCTTTTCACAAAAAATGGCTGTCCAGTAGATTGTTGGTTGCAGTATCTCCTGGTAATAAGGTAGCGTTTATTGATAATTGACGGCGTGTCATTGTCGTTTATACCACTTTGCGACAATTCTTGGTAGGGTGATCAATCTGCTGCTTAGCACCGTACGTTGCTGCAGTTTTTTGTTTGTTTTGCAGTTATTTTGCGGCTTAGCGATTGTTACTATTAATAATAAAAGAGAATCATTTCATAATAAACAGCTTTAGGCAATCTGATAGCATAGTTTGCTTTAGCTTTGTTTTTACTACCTTGGAGACTCTCGGACCAAAAAAGTACTAATTATTTCTTTCTTGTATGCTATTTGAGTCGTATCGGACATTAGTAGCACTGTCAGTTAAAGTTTTTAGTTGGTTTTAGTTTTTATTGATATGAAGTTTCCACCAAAACCAGTTTGTTGATAAAAGTCGTAGATACATATTATAATTGACCACTACTTAATTTAGGTTTGTATAGTACTAGTCTTTAAATGCGCAGTTGTTACCGTTAGACCTATCTTGGTGACATTATCAATACGGTAATTGAGCATTGCGCAGTTTATATTTGTCCGTTGGTAAACTCTCTCGATTGCCGTTGTTCAATTTTATCTTTTATAAAAATTTTATTGCTATGATGTTGTGTTCTGTTACGTTTAACCTAACATCTTCTTAGAAGAAAATATCCAAGAAATTGGCGCAGTCAATAGATAGTTTTTGTTCAACTTGGAAGTTGATGGCGTTGTTAACAAAAACGGTTTTCATGTAATTTTTAATAAGAATCGTTACTATTGAAAGACCAATTGAGTGCCGGGGCTAGAATTTACAAGGAGAAACACCAAGAAAAGCAAACTTTGCTACTTTTGGGTAAAGATGCCTCAACTTTTCAAACAAAGGTGTCTGCCATCAAGTGGACAGACTAATAACTATCATGTCAAACAGTCAAACGGCATTGCAATCGCCAGTAATAAAATCCAAACTGGTTATGACCGCATATACAGTCTAAAAGCAGTGGCTACAACTTGCAAAGTTTGCCTAGTATGGATACCAAAAAACAACAAAACAAAAGGAAATCTCATGGCAAATCAACATGCCAAAAAGCAAAGGAGACATTCACTAGACCAGAGTCCGCTTTTGGAATCCCATACAAAACCGGTAAAGAAATAAACTACAGCAAACTTGAGGCAAAACACAGCAACCTATAGAAGGGCTGTATGAGATTGACACATTCAAGAATATTTCTAACAGGACTATAGCATGATATTAAAACAGTGATAACACAAATGAGTTGCATCAGACTGCAAAAGCTCACAGGACTGATAACCGGACACTGTGGACTCAACAAGCACTTGCATAGAATGGGAAGAGAAAAAGACCTTCTATGCCGCGGATGTATGAAAAAAGAGACTCTAATACACTTACTGATACAAAGATTTCAAACAGCAACGAACAGCCATCTTTGACAAACATATCTCAACCGCAGATATGTTAAAAACAACCTATTGGCTAAAGATACTGAACTTTATTAAAGAGACAGAGCTGCTAAAGGAGTAGAATAGCGGAGATGTACAACAGGCCCAATAAAACTGTAGTGCAAGGGGCGCCAAGCAAATTACCTAATGGTAACAAAGAAAAAGATGAGTTTTTTAGTCAGTAAGAACCGGACACTAACGGACAGTACGGGTCACAGTGTCATTTAAATATTATTCCTTTTTCTAGGCACAAAAAAAAACTATTGGGCACATCCTGGTGGCGTTGCGCAGTTTAGATTTGTTCAATGACACAATGTTGCATACTAGTAAGTTTAAGTTAATGTCTTTTTTTGAAGTAAAATTGTTGATAAAATGTTTTTTACGTAATTTTAGTAAATTAAATAAAAACCAAAGAGATTGTTAAGGGCATATACAAAAAGACTGTACCAGTTCACTACATGTACAATAGTCATGCTGATTTGTTTTTTTAGTTTTTTCTAATTGAACTGTATATGTTACTTTTTACGTGAATAAAGTTTATTATTATTATTATTATTATGTTTAAAATTTTAAAGTAATATTTTAAAACCATTTAAAATTGTAACCAACGACAACAAATGAATTTTAATTAAAGAAACAGAAATGAAATTTTACACTATATTTGAATATTATTATATTCAATTAAATTAAAATAATCATTATTTATTTAACTGTCGAGCCGATTTATTTATCTTTCCATAAAGTGCTTAATAGTTACTAATAAGATTGCCATGAATAAACGTTTATTCATCTGTCAATAGTCACAACCTGTCATCAAATGAAATTTACAAAACAGATATACAATACAGATCACTTTAGCCCGCTCGCTAGTAAGAAAATAACTACAATAACATAACCTTAAGTTGTTTTGTTTTACACTTTACATGAATGTAATCACAAACAAATAATAACAAGTAGTGCAACAATCGTTTGGTTTTTAGTAAGTCTATTTCTTACAGAAATATATATATAAATATGCTTTTCTACTAAACTGTACTACCCGTATGAAAACATTGTAAGCGTTCAGTAATTACATGTCACGTAATTGAATATACACTTAAATTTCTTACACGCACGATCTTTAAGTTTAATGAGCACGCAACTATCAATCATCATCAATAACTTACAGATGAATAAACCGACCTTAAAAGTAAGAAAAACAGCTTGGTAAACTGTTTCTTTTAACAGGTAAATATTTGTGAGGTAAAGTGAGTATTATTGCCATAATGGTCATTCGAGTTTAAACTTATTTTAAGCTTGGTTGGATTGAAAGAATAATACACAAATTATCGGTCCGGACCTGTCCTGTCTATTGTACATACTTTCCACATTGCTTTCCACTCACATGCGCGGTAGTCAAGTCAGCTGTTTTGTTTTGATTGCATGCTGCAAAGATAGAAGATTTGTGCGTTTAATTCATTAATGAATAGAATGTTTTTTAGTTTTAGAAGAGGTTGGATTAGTAATTTATGCTATTCATATTTTATAAAATAAAACTTTAGTAATGAGTTCATCCGATTCTAATACTGAAAATTTGGACTGGTTGAAAGAAGCTATGGATATGCAATTCATAAATGATAGCATGTTTGATCATAATAAAGTAAAAGGTAATTTTTTTTGTAAATATATATCATAGATTCAAAAACCTTTTTTTTAATACATTTACAGGCAACAATACAAACACTGTTGGCTTGCAGTGTTCATCTCCACCATCTCTTCGCAGGAATCCTTCCAATGAAGACGATTCTTATAATTTATTCAAAGTCTCTCCGGAATTTCAAAAATATGTTTCTAAACAATTGTCGGATATCTTAGAAAAACAATTGAGTGAAAAATTAGACAATGATATAACTCCTACGCCACAAAAGATGAAAATAAAGGGAGGTATAAAATTGTTAAAATGTTCGGCAAAATATTTAAAGATTTCTAAAGTAAAACCTGATGAAAAAAAATTTAAAAGGCGATTGGAAGATCTTGAGTTAAACAACGAAGAAAACTGTAAATTAGTTGCAGTAAGTACAGATGATATTTTGAAAGGACATGATGTGAAATGTTGGTCAAAACGATCAAAGGCACCTGTTTACAATTATTGTAAAGACTTTAATGGTTCACTTGTACTCAAGGAAACACCATTTAAATGAATGTTATTAATAATATTTAAATCGAAAATTTATTCTGCTTTTTATTACCAAAAACTGTACAAAAATACATATTTATTATATCTTTTAATTTTTTTATATACCTCCGGATCCCAATTTAAAAATGTATTATTAATAAAGGTAATAGGTACATATTTGTAATAAAAAGTACTGATTTGCAATTTTCTTGTACGAGACATACTAGCTACCAAAAAACAAATTAAAAACTGTTATACTAAAATATATAACATATCTGAAAACGACATAGAAAAAGAGTTAAATATAGTTACCTTTTTTAAAATTGCATGAACTTGTATGTTGCGTGTGCACCGGAAGGTTAAAGGTTAGCCTATTAATTTTAACTTCACGTTTTGAATTATCTGACTAAAAATAGGTTAATGTCTATAGAGTACAAACTAAGATTTTGAGATAAAAAATAGTGTTCAGATTTTACGAGCTTTGATTCTTCTAAAGATCATCAGTTTTGTGAAATAGTCTATCCTAAAATGACTTGTACAATCTAAAGGTATCATCCTTGAATGGCTTGAGCTCAGTGTTAGAAAATTTGTATTTAGTTAGGTAGATATTTATCAGTGGCAGAACTAGCATTTTTGAACCTCACTGTAAAATCCGTTTTTGGAAAAAGCATACAATTTTGCAGTTTACAGATATGTTTAAAAATTTTGTAGGTTGGCAAATCCATATAAAATCAGTCAAATTGTGTACTAAACTGTTGAAAAACCTACTACGTCAATGAAAAAGTTACTAAAACTGTCGAACAAGTTTTATTGCAGATCTGACAAATGGTATTCTAAACTGTCAACAAAAAACTAAAAAAGTTACTAGTACTCAAAAATAGTGCACAGTAATGTGTAAAAATGTCATAAGTAGCCAAATGCACTACTATCTGTCAAAAACTATTCTACAATGTCAAAAAATGTAAATACATCTGTTAAAAAGTTACTAAGTTGTCAAAAATATTACATTTATCAAAAAGTTACAAAAACTGTCAAATAGTTTTTAGCAATGTGATAAGTTGGTATAAATCTGCCAAATTGTTTTTAAACTGTCAAATAGTTACTAATACTGTCAAACAATTTACAACAATGAACTAAAATGCGAATCATTTGCCTGATATGTCAAATTGTATTTTAATTATCAAAAATTATATATATATATATCTCTCAAAAAGTTACTAAAAATTTTAAAAAACTATTTCATCTGTAATAATTAATATTCGGCAAAACTATAGCAGCGGTTAATTCACCTAATTTTGCTATTTTGAATAAGTTGAAACTAGAGCTTACCAATTTTAATTTCAGGAACGATGATTTATAATTATTTTACAGTAATGATTACTATTTTTATTCATATTCCAGTGTATTTAGTATTAAGATTGAATTGTGATTGAGGTTAAATTTTAGGTTAGCTTTGAAAATTCAAATCTAACCTCAAATATTGAATGAGGATTACTAAAAGCTTGTTATAATAATCTCTATGTTTAAATTATATTACATTGAATATATAATCCAATTATTATTGTAATCCAGCTTTTATAGCTAACATTCATTTTGTCCAATGTACATAATATTTATTAATATTATTACATATTAATTTAAAAAAATTATGTCAAATTGACATTTCGCAACGATCACATCGTAGCGGGTTAATCGCTCAGCAACGATTATCGAATTGTAACGAGATCGTTACGAGTTATAAAATAGATTTTTACGTCTGTCAATGGGTGACTTAGTAACCGTCAAGTATGTCAGTTATGTGTATAAACATGTAAGTTGCAAAAACAGTAATGTAGTTAATTGTATTTGTTAACATGGCTCTCAAAAAATCCAAGACTGTACATTCATAAATTATTTCAAAACGTTTTGTGTAAAAAAAAGACTCATCAGAACTGTCAAAATATGTTCTAAAACTGTCAAAATATCAAAGTAAGGTATTAAAACTATCAAATTGATCTCTGAACCTGTAAAAATATGTTTGAATACAAGAATTGTATCTAAAGTAATATTTATTTATTTATTTATTCAATTTACCTTTCTACCTTTCGGTGTAAGGCTATTACATACATTTTAATACTTTGTTTAATATATCTTATTATTAATAAGTCTAATAATCTTCCTTATTTTATTATTTTAAATATTTTAATTGCTTCTATTACTTCGTCTTTTTTTTTTTTTCATCTATTTCTTCTGTTCGTCTGCCCTGTATCATTGTTTCATCCTATCTTGTTTTGTTTTCTTTTACTTCTTGTTACGTTAGTTCTTGTAAGTATTCCATCTTTCCATTATCTCGCCTTCTTCCGTTATTATTTTTCTATTTATATCTTTTATCTTTTATGTTCATCATAGTGTGTTCCTTCTTATGTTTTAAATATTTTAACGTTACGTAGTATAGTTTTTTTTTGTTCTTTTCCCATGAATCCTCTTATATTCCATGTTCCTATTCTTTCTTCCTTATTTTTCTTCTTTTTCTTTTCCTTTTTTATTCCTTTATTTTTTTTTTCTTTTCTTTATTTTTCTAGTTATGTTCCTTTTATTTGCATTGTTCTCTGTATTGTTTATCTTAATTCTTGTACCATTTTCTCGCCATTTCTTTTTTCTTCTTTCTTTTTTCTGTATTCTTGTTAGTTTTTTGGAACATCCGCTTCTTCTAAACCCTTTAACTCTTTATTCCATCTATATTCCTCTCCGTTAATTATTAACTTTCGGTAACCTATTCTAACCCTCTTTCCCTTCGCTTTTTCTTCATTTGCTAAGTCTCTAATTTCTTTTTGTACGCATCTTTCTTCGTGTGTTAGGTCATTGTCAATGTATATCCTGGTCCCTTTCAGATTTCATTTGGCTTTCATTATTTGTTGTTTTGTTTCCCATGTTTCGACTTCTACTCTTATTATTTGTTTATCTTTATGTATTAGTTGGGCTTTTCCTATTTTTGCTATTATCTGAAGTTTTTCTTTCAAAAAGTTCTCTACTCCGCTTTGTTCTTCAATTTCATTTGTTTTTATTCCTGTTATTATAATATTATTTCTTTTTTTCTGTCTTTCTTTTTTTTCTGCTTTGTTTTCTAAGCTTTCGATTTTTTGGATCATCTGTATTTTTTCCTGTTCCCATTTCATTTCTTTATCCTTTAATTCCTTCTTTATCTCTCTAATCTCTTCTTTTAATTCCTTTGCGTTTTTTGCCATCTCATTCATTAATTCTTTAATCATGCTCTTTAATTCCTCTATTTTCTTTTCTGTATTTGTAGTTTCTTTGTATTCTTCTCTGTAGCTTTTATCCTTGTTTACTTCTACCTTCTCTTTATTTTCTATATTTCTGATTGTATCACTGTTGGATTGCTTTTCTACTGTCGTTTTCCTTTCATTCTCTATTTTCCTTTGTTCTGGAGATCTTAATATTTTTTTTGCTTTTTTGAAATTCAATATACAAGTTTTAAATGTCAAAAATTTGCTTCCTAACAAAATGATTAAATTCTGTTAAATATAAAAGTTGGCAAAACTACCAAATTGCTAATTAAAACTTTCGGAAAGTTATTAAAATGTTAAAGTTGGAATAAATAACCAAAATCTGTCAGTTGTCAACAAAAATGATTCAGTACAGTAATGCATCTGTTTGTATATTATAACTCAAACTATTTAAACCAGTTACTAGAATCTTCAAAATGTAACAATATTGAAAAAAAAAATCCCAAAGTTTTAAAATAAACGTTAGCAGTTCAGGATTAATGTAAGAACATAGCTTTGGGAAAAAAAGGTGTTTTCATGCCTTTGCCCGTTTTAGCATCCTTCATTCGTGCTTACATTGCACACATTCAATAGGCCAGTGTTCTGGGATTACTATAAGATATCTACAAATACATGGGGAGGGATACTCGTATTCTTTAATATAACAGTAAAACATTAGTTTTGGGACAAATAAGACAGCTTGCAGCAGTGGTCAATAAAATGTATGAATATTTTTAAAGAATAAAACTATTCATGTTTTGACGTCAAAAAATAATATTTTTCACCTAGGGCGACTATTTTTGATGTATGTTTGAATTGAAAATTTTAGATTCTTATATATTTGATGTCACTGGAAATTTCATTCACTCACATTGATTTTTAAAAGGAGTTAAATTGCGCGAGTTGTGCTCGAAGTTTTATGACGCTTAAAATATCGCGCCCATGATGTTAAATTTCCTAGACCTCTTTTTTCTAACATCCTGTATAAATGAGATTTGACAAGTGTTGCAAACAATTTTTGGTTTGCTTTTACTTACTGTGGGATTGTTTGTAACATGGGCAATAAAAGATTAATATGTAAAGTCAATATTTATTAATAAGTAACTTAGAAAATATTCTTCCAATAACATTGATTGAAATTATAAAGATATGCAAATAAAAATTATAAAAACCAGTTTCATAAAAAAAAAAAACTCATTTTTTGACATTTTCCAACAAATTAAATTCTGATTTACTTATGGCTAAAATTTTCATAGTAATGTTTTGATTTTGTTCAATATGTTTGCTTATATCGGCGCATTTTTGTATTTTCTAGTATATTTCCTGATTGTCATAACTGTTAATAGAGTTTTGTAGGTTAGTGGTAAATTGTTACCACAGCTGGCTCATTAACATATTGGATTTCAATATAATAAAAATAAATAAACACATTAGAATTATTTTTATGGCGTTCTAAGCTTCTACATTTGGTGATACGTTTAAACTACACACACACCAACTATTGATAGGTTTATTTTTTTTTTTATGTCATCTGTAATTCATTTAATCAATTTTATAATATTTCAATTAACGCTAATAGTATAGTATAATAACAAAAATAATACAATTAAATTTTTTTAACCAACTGTAAACTAATACGTTTCCGTATTAAGTCCAATTCTACAATGGTAACTTCTACACGATCTCCTATCTGCAAATTGAAGCCTTTCATTTTACTACTATGAATCAATCCATTGGTTCCTACTCCAACATCAACAAAACAACCAAAATGGGTGACATTTTCTACACGCCCTGTTAACTCTAAACCTACTTGCAACTCATCTGCATTTGTCAAACCCTTCTTAAATAATGGTTTAATATCACATTCGCTTCTAAAATCATGATTAAGTGGCTTCGACAATCCTTCTAATATCAATTGCACATTTTCTAATGCTGGATCAAAAGATGCATAAGAATTAATCACATTATTTTCTTCCTTTTTAATTGTAGCTATGAATTTATCTGTACCAACATCGTTTACTTCTAACTTTAGATGTTTGATAAGCTTTTGTGATACTTCATAAGATTCAGGATGAATTATCGTGTCATCTAAAATATTTTGCTTAATTTTTGATGCTTTAAGATCAGATCTAATTCTTAAAAAGCCTGCACACTGCTTAAATGAGTGATCCCCAATTCCTTTAACCTTTTTTATATCTTCACGTGATGAGAAAGGGCCATTCTTTTCCCGGTAGTTTATTATCTCTGTTGCTCTTTTATCTGTTAATCCGGCTATATGTCTAAAAAAAATATATTATAATGTAATTAATAACATTCATTATATTTCCACCTTAAGAGACACTGTGATGCTGTGTTCAAATCGACACCTACAAAGCTGACACACTCAGATACAACATCATTGAGGGCTTCTTCTAATCTTTTTGCTGGTAAATCATGCTGATACATTCCCACACCCAAATGTTTTGGCTCAATTTTGACTAATTCTGCAAGAGGGTCTTGTATCCTCCTGGCCAATGATACTAAAAAATCATAATCATTGACAGTAAGTCTCCAGAAGAACAAAATCTTTTGTGAAACATTGGCAAGATATTTTAAGTGAAAAATATAGCATCAACAACTCTACAACTTCGATTCTGTCAATTTTCAAATATAAAATACCGCTATTGCACTTTTTGATATGCATTTGCCTGTTGTAGGATAGAGAAAAAAATTAACGGATTGGATACAAATTTTTGTCATATTATTGACTATCCAATGAGAAATAAGTCTTTCTTTTAAATAGTTTGTTCCGATGCCATGGATATTTTCTACTATTTTTATCTAGCGGTCTGCAATTGTCTCCATTCCAAGCTGTTTGCACATGCAAAAAATTCTTTTTGCAAATACATTATTTTAATGTCTAATATGCAAAGCCATAATACATTTTTCTTTAAATAACTTAACATAAGAAGAGGTTATTAAAGAGCTTATCCATAAAATTGTTCCATACATACATGTAATACTTTTTTCTAAATCAACTACATTAATATGATTTACCTGCACTTATTATATTAGGATCCATTTTTGGAAATTCCTTTTTAGCTTCAGCACCACATGAATAAATAGAAGCACCGTTTTCATTAACAATTGTGTAGGTTACATCTAAAGGTTTAAATAATTTTCTAGAAATCATGTCCGATATCCAAGACTCAGTTTCTCTGCAAGCCGTTCCATTACCAAGAGCAATAATTGAACAACTGTAAGAAAATTAAATTATAAATACAGAGAATGTACAAAACATTTAGTTTCTTACTTAAACATTAATAACATATTCTTTATTGAATCTTCATATTCCATTATTGAATGACGATATTTATGTGGATAAACAACCTCAGTAGCTAACACAGATCCCATTTCAGAGATAATAGCTATTTTACAACCATGAGCAAACCCTGGATCAATTCCCATAATACGTTTATTTCGTAAAGGAGCTCCTAATAATAATTGTTTTAAATTACCACTAAATACTTCGATAGATGCTTTCTCTGCTTTCCTCTTCAATTCTGCACGCAATTCTCTTTTAACCAAAGGACAAACTAAAACATAGTACCTCATCTAAGTGCTAAACAAACAATACGATTCTAAATAAATGCAAATAACTTCAATAGTTGATCTCTCTCAAATTATTGCACATAAAATATATACAGTGTTGGACAAAACAAGTATAGTTCATTAACTTAGATTTTTTCAACCGATTTGAATGATTTAAAAACCATTTTAAATACAAAAACCATTTTAAATACTAAAACAAATAACATATTTATTAGATTTATGGCAAAATATTGTTATAGAAGTATGTAGGTATTAGACACCGTTGAATTCAGAATTAAATGGAATTCCAAAAAAAAAGAATCAAAACCATGTTGCCATTTAAAAAAACTAAAATTGATTGTCATTACAAGTATGTATACTAAAAACAAAAGCATACATATACATATCAGCTTTCTGTGTTAAAAAAACCTTTAAAATAATTTTGGAATCATTTAATCGGTTGAAAAATAACAAAAGTAATTCAACCATAAATTTTCTGTCCAACACTCTGTATATATTTTCAAAATATTTAGTCCTGCAGTTACAAAGTGTCAATTATTGTATTATTTTCATAAATTTTTTTGCAAATATCTAGATGTAAATTAAAGTTTTATAAAATTGTATTACTTATTCGAGTATAACTGTCTTGGATAGCTTCATTCATAATATTGCTGCGATCAATAGAAGCACCTACTGTCTTAGGCACCCACTTACTAATGCAGAAAAGTTTAAATTTGATGAAGAAGTAATCAGGTACTATAATTCTAACAGATAGTACTTTCAAATTTTCCCCTCGATTAATAGCTAAAATCTTAAAAGAAACAACAAATTTATTAATTTTTAAAAATTTATTTATTTTTAAAAGTTTATTAATTTTTTATGATCATTATATCGTAGAGTGGCTAACACAAAACTAATTTCCATACTAATACCAATATTGTTTTGCAAGCCAATTTAAAAAAATCTTAGACTATTGTAGTCTTATAGTGAAGCAGGCAGTTAAGGACGGGAGCTTTGACAGTTCATTGCATGATAGCCATTGTCTCGGTAGTGAGACTATCATTTTCCTATTTGAACTGTCGTCCGCCCTTGCACAACTCTTTGGTCTCCCTTTACTCACTTTCTGGTTACCAAGGCTATTAGGTATCGATGAGCTTGGTAACCAAAACAGCTTTAAAATCTTTTTCTTAAAGTAGAACCCAACACAATAAACATCTATAAGGGTGACATAGCAAAAAAACAAAATGATAAATGATAGTTTAGAAAAAAATTCTTAAGGGGGTCTCAATAACAACAGGAATCCCCCCTCCCCGCTGACGACAGCGGGCTGCTCTAAGGATTCTTAGCGTCCTTAAAAACAACAAAAAGATCACCTACGAGCAAAGTCCCGGAGAAAAGCGACCGACGTGCTTAAAACATCCGAAGTAGTAAGAGCCTTAATAATGCAACGCAGGGACGAATAGACCTAAAAAGGCGTCAAAAAGGTAAATGACTAGAAGAGAAACTCGAAGCACTAGTAGCTCAAGTCGCCAACCTCGCCGCCAAACTAGCAAGGCAAAATCAACAAAGCCCTAGAAAACGAAGAAGACGACACCCAGGTGCAGGAGCAGAGATAAAGTGCGAAAGTATGCTACATAAAGTGCAAAACGCGCAAGAGGATCTTGAACTTGACGACCTCATCTTCATCTTTAACAAAAACGAAGATCAGGATAGCCTGTCCACAAAAAGGCTACAAAGTCAGTAACCATGACGGCAGACAAACCGATCAGTGATATCAGCAAATCCGGCCTGATCACGGAAGACGGCAAAATTGAAAACAGAGCAGAGGGTCCAGAGGTGACAAAGTTGCACTATTCCTGGCACTAAAAAAAATAAGCTCCGTGAGGAAAGAAAGAGGAGGGATAACGTGTGCTACCACAAAGGTGGTAAACGAGACTGTAGCAAGGAACATGACGGAATACGCCTTCAGAAAGGAAAATACCGAAATACGCATGTTATTCTTATACCTTGCTTGCTTGACAGCTGTCAAAGTTGAACTGTCAAAACAAACAGTATAGTGGACAATTTTAAAAAGACGGGATATTTAAAGTGATTACATAATCCCATTCATTTATAGAGACCCTGTACCTGCACTGTAGAAATGGTGGATCTGGCTTTTATCTCAGAACCAAACAAAAACATGGTAATTGACGTCAGCCTGTGTTCAGCAAATTTGATAGGACAAGTCAGGTGGCAAGTGGCAGAGACAGAATAAAAAAAGGACGCCCTATCAGAAATAATAAAAAAGACCACAACCAATGAACGTAGACCAATCTACTGGTGGACCAACGATATTGCGGAGAGTGCCCAATGGCCAAGAGAGTTCACAAAGACAAACGGAATACCATCAGCTATGACGATGCACCAGGAGTTCAAATAGAAGAAAAAGGACCTGAAGAAGGCGATAAAGGACTAAAAAAGAAAAGAGCGTGCCGTAAGATGCGCGAGGAAGTGGACAGAAACGTCTGGAAAACAAAGTACAAAATTGTAACCGGGAAGATGAGACTACGGTCGCCGATAACCCTACGCGATGAAGAGCAAAAAAGAAGTTCTGAAACTATTCCTTAACCACAAACCCGAAGTGTGGCCACAACTGGAGATAGATCCCAAAGCAATAACCACCTGCACATAAGAGGAAGTAACGGCCGGCAGTAAGCTGAAATTGGACTCGGACGGCACCCTACCGGAGGTCGCCAAAGCAATCACAGATCGAAGAAGACGGAGCGGAGCACTGACCGACATGCAGTTTGGGTTTCGAGAGTGACGATCAACGGTGGAAGCCGACAGAAAGAGAGAATATGTCGCGGTCGTAACTATGGACGTACAAAATGCCTTTAACTCTGCAAGGTGAAGAGACATAATAGAAGGATCATAGGAAATGCCTAAAATTTGACGGACAATAATGTGAACCAATCCTAATTTCTTGGATAAAAGCTAATTTTTTTTAAATTAGCTTGCAAAATATTTGTTATGAAATCAGTCTTTATCAGTGGCTCTAAAAAGCAAGTCAAAATACTTAATTTTAATACTTTCTCAATTAAATACTTACTTGATGTGGCTTGAGATAACCAATTTTTGCATGGAATTCAAAATACAAAGTAAACTTTGATTCATCTATATCATTGGATTTCTTCAATGGCTTCTTTGAATCTATTTCAGCATCTTTTTTAACTCGTTTCTGAAGTTTTCTAGTGTCTAATGAAAAGTATGTTTCCGATTTTCTAAAAAGAATATATTAATATATATAATATTTAGAGTTAAGCAGACTTACAATTTATGCACACAAGTTAGTGTATCCGGATCAGTAGCAATTTTTTGTGCAATGATATGTATAATACCTTGCTTGATTTTCTCTACATTTTCCAACCCATCAGTATCACTCTTAACATAATCTGCCAAATTTTCATTTTTTGAATCCAGAATAATACTATCAGCAACATCTTCTAATCCAGCTAATTTTGCTCGTTGTGCCAGTGATCTAACATTTTCTGGTTTATATGGCGCATACTAAAATATAAATATTAATTAATGTTCCCTTGAGGAGAATGAGAATTTAAAATGGGTATAAGCTTAAAAAAAAATATATCAAATTACTTGATATCATATTTGTCAACTGAAATATGTGGTCAAGTATAAAAACAAATGGCATCAGAAGAATGAATGCTATGGAAAAGATTCTTGTATGGAACAGAAGTATAAGATACAAATGAAAAATCCATACCTTATTAACAAAACATTATAGAATTGAACAAGTTAAAATCAATTAATTAGGCTGATGTTAAATTAAGAAATACACACTCAACTGGGAGACCAAACAATTTTTGTTTTATTTTTTTTATCAAAAAGTAATAAAATAGACCAAACCATCTGTAATCATGTTCAACTATAAAGGCCAATATAAAGACCAAACAAAATTTTATAAACATTGATAAAATGATTAGTGGTGAAAAGCAGTTGTAGCTCCATCATGTTGCTTCAACCAAAGAATCGAAATCATCGATAAAACTTCAGTATAACAACTGGCAACCAAATTGCAATGTCTAAAGAGGTAGACAATCAAATATAGTTTAATGAAAAACAAAGGTTTAAAATCAATTACCCAAACTCAATCCAACTCCAAAGCGGCCAACCAAATACAGACAATTGTTTCGGTTTTCTCAAATCCTCATCAGTGCATCTTGGTGGTATGGCATCGCTTGATGGTGAAGAATGAATTCGAATAATTGATTTATGTGCTCTTAAACACAAGTTAGATAATAATTGGTGGTGCAAAGTAGTTGCAGTTTTCATTAAACTAAAATTGATAAAATGTTTCATATTGAAACAACTGGACCATGATTCAAATTTAAAAACAACAAAATAAAGTTGGGGCAAAAAAAATCTTTATGCAGATCATGTACATGTACACAAATATTACTAGAGATGTACTCCCCAATAAAGACTTGCAAAATAATCAACATCCATTCTACAATTTTTAATAAAAATAATTTTTGGCCAAAATACATAGTTTTTGCTAAAAATGCAAAAATTTATATATACATATGTCTATTACTCCAAAACCACTCCTTTTCATGCGTGCGCTAGGTGAAAATAGTCTTCAGACAGTCCAAATACACTTAAGTATACAGGTTGCCAAGCTGTGGGTAAAATTTCTCTAAAACGTCGATTTTTAGTCTAATTTGAAGGGACTATATTATACTCATTTTATTTGTTATTAAATAAGATATTCTATTTATAAATGTTTGTTTATTTTTAGCAAATAATATTTAAAATAAATTTTGCAAAACTAGTTTCCTAAAACTAAACATTTATAAATAGAAAGAATATTTTGTTTACTAACAAATAAAATGAATATATAAGATATTCTATAAAATTACACAAGAAAACATTAATTATTATTGTACTTTGCTAGTTCACATAAATTAATAAAGTTCAAATTACAAATTTCTTTGAAATGTAGCAACTTCAACTATACTTACTAAATGCTCCAAAGTTTCTATATTCCTTGCAGATAATATAGATTGTCCCAAAATATCATCCATCTTCCCTGACTTTTCCACAGTTTTATAAACAGTTTGTATTTTTGCTTTCAAAGTTTGTATTTTATCCAGGCTTTCTTTAGTCTCTCTTAAATCTTCTGGGGTCATGTTTCCTGTCTCATTACGTCTGTATCGAGCAATAAAAGGAATCGTATTATTATCTTCAAACAATTTAACTATATTTTTCGCAACAAATTCATTCAAATCTTGCTGATATTGCAGTAACTCATGTTCTTTCCATAATGGTTCTATTGACCAATGTGTCTTCTTGAATTTAGTGTCACCCACATCTTTATCTTCATAAAACAGTAGTTCTTCTTTTAGCTTTTCTTCTTTAGGTTCAGTTTTAGATATGCTAGTAGGGTTTTTCTTCTCAACTTTACATTTGGGTTTGCTTATCTGTGCTTCTTTCTTTACAGATTTTCTTTTCGATTTTGTTAGATTCAAAGATTCTGAAGACTCATCACTTTCAATATCATCATACGATATATCAATATGATCATCAAAAGAATTCTTAGTTGGATTAGTACATTTGAGTTTGTTTATCTGTGCTTCTTTCATTACAATTTTTCTTTTTGGTTTTGTTGATTTCAAAGATTCGTCACTTTCAATATCATAACACAATATTTCAATATGTTCATCATGAGAATTCTTAGTTGGCTTAGTACATTTGGGTTTGCTTATCTTTGCTTTTTTCTTTACAGTTTTTCTTTCCGATTTCGTTGGTTTCAAAGATTCATCACTTTCAATATCATCATACGATAATTCATTATGTTCATCAATCTCAGTCCTTCCTTTCTTTGCAACTTTAGATTTTGATTTGCTTGTCTGTGGCTCATCATAATCACTAGAATCTATTTCTTTTTTTACATTTTTTCTTTTCGATTTAGTATGTTTTGGTTTTTCATCCTTTTCATCATCATCACAAGAAGAACTGATATCTTCAATATATGTAGACTTAGTAGCCTTTCTCTTTGGCCGTAATACTTTCTTAGTTTCCTCAATCTCTTCATCACTAGTCAATACATAAACAGAAGATTTTTCTGTCTTTACCACTTTAGTGGGTTTATGTTCCTCCCCAATATTGGGTTTTCTTTTAACTCCCTTAATCATTATTTATTTATATTAAATATAAACACTCACTGTTCTTCAATTTTTGTATTTATTAATACAACCTGTTGAATTGATTAGGTTTTACTTTCTAGGTTAAGATACATAACTAACATAACCGACGACGCCGAAGCAGATAAAATATTTGAATAAAATTTGAGAAGTCAAGCATGAAGTAAGAAATGTAAGAGCTGATGAATGAAGCTAGCTTCAGTTTATACAGGGTGGTCATTGGTTTGAACAAACAATATGATAGATAATTAAATAATAAATTAAAAGCTGTGTTCCATTTGACAAAATAGTCGCACTTGGTGGCACTAATCCAGTGATTTTTGAATTTATTTGTCAAACGCGTCTTACATTTTCAATCTGTTTTCAAAGTAGAGAACGTCCCACAAACGCCAAATATTTTCTATTGCGTTTGCCAAGTGTGAATCGCTCTTGCCCGCAATATTAAAAAATATAAAAAATGCACCGGGTGCATAAAACGCTCAAATAGAACATACCTAATAAGTACTAAACATACTTTTGCCAAATGTTTTCAAAATATGTGTTTTACTAACTTTTCACTGAATACATTTAATTTTTACTTATATATTATTATTTATAATAATAATTTTCAATTATAATCAGTCGAAACTGAAAAAGATTGTGTTTATTTCATGCACCACCTAATGATCTGGTGCATGAAGCAGTTGTATAAGAGGTTCGAACAAGTTTATTTACATACAGTGCTGTTGATGTGGACCTCCACTACGGCGATTTTAAATTCTCGAAGCCTTCGAAATGCGTCCGAAAATACGCGACGAGAAGGTTGCCTTCTGTCGGGAAATCTTAATTGATACTCGCGACATGCAGCTATCATTACAGAATCTGTAAACAAAATTGATATCTGTGTAAATACTTTGTAAACCTTGTTAATGTAATGTTTTATTTGTTTTTTGCTAAATAAAAAGATTTATAAATAATGTGTATTTTTTATTATCTTTGAAACGAAGCAAGATAGACAAAAAAGTTATTTAGATTTTTTGTTTGAAATTTATTATTCTTTTTGGTTAGTGTAAGACCCAAAAAGTTAATTGCTTTATTGACTTTTGATTCTACTGTAAATTGAATCTTAGGATAGATTATAAATGTTTATAAATTATAAAAAAATGAAGAGATGTCTTTGTGATCTTTTGAAGCCATCTAAAATATCATCTATCTATACCAAAAGTTAAAAAGTGATTTAGCCAGCTAAAAGTATCTTTTAATTCCAATTGTGTAGTGACATCTATAGCGGATTTGTTTCTTGATCTCACCTCTAGGTGACAATTCAGTCAAAGTGTATTGAGAAAGTGTCGTGATCAACCCTTTAACAATGTTTCAAAAGATAGCTACAAACAAGCAGAGTGATGAGGACTTGAAGAACTACTTACAGCATGAGCTTGCTCCTTACCTTTTATCTTTATTTAAAAAAAATTAAATGTGGAAAACAAAAAAATCCGTCTTATACGATACTTTTTCTAAGAAATCAATCGATTTTGGATAGAAGATTACTGTAACACATGGTGGAAAAGTCCAAAAGTTTTTTAATCTTAACAATTTGAATTGAAAATTTTTAAGTTTTCATTTGAAATTTTAAAAAATGAAACACTCATCATTAATAAAAAAATACCATACTTGAAAATAGTAAGAAAACTAAGCAGAAAAAATGTAAAAAACAAAAAAACAAACATTTTAATGACGATCAAAACGTGCTAAAAAATAAAAAAATAAATATTAAAAAAATAGACATATCAATACCGACGAGAATAGCGCCAAAAAAGACAAAAAAAAATTAAAATAGCAGGAAGAAAAACTAAAATCAAAATGCAATAAACATAAATAGAAAAGAAAGACCATAAACAGCAACGGGAGCTACAGTAGTGAACAAACAAGGCGCAGCTTATGCAGACTTGCTGAGACAAAACAAAAATACAGATTCAAGGAAATAAAAAAAACAAAAAAGAAAAGAAAAAAAGTTCGAGAAAAATAAAAAAAATATAGAGAACAACAATCCTGATAACTTGGACAGAAGCACATTCTTTTTTCTTTTTTCTGCTGTTTTATTTCATTTTATTTCTCTTTTTGGGGTTTATTTTATTTTAAGGAGAATAAATTATTTTTTATTTTTATTGTTATCATTTATTTACCTTCACGTTTTTTCCCATTCTTAAATCTGCCTCATGGTAAAGTTCTTGCATAATTAATTCAATGATGCGTAATTCTCTGCGCGTTAAATTTTTCTTTTATCAGTACCCATTTTTAATAAAGCATATATAATATTACCTCTATATTTATTAATTTTCAATTATTTAATATTTTATTTGCATAACCGCAACCTTCCCATGTGGCATGGCTTATATTTAAATTACGTTTTAGGTTTTTAAGGATCAATTTATCTTTATTATATCACTTAAATAAAGACATTACTTCGTACTACGTCTTATTACTTTTCCATCCACACGCTGGTATTAACCACTACCCTGAAACCCGACAAGCACCTGGAGGTTTTGTCACATCTTGGAGCCCAAGCAAAGCGATCAGTAGGACTGGAAATAATTATGATAGAACGTACACTTAAAAAGAAAAAAAACAAATAAAATTCTATTATAAAAGAGGAAAAAGAAAAATTGAGAAAATGGCATACACTTATAATAATTTTTTATATCCGCCACAATTGTATAATAGTAGTTCAAATGTAAACTTTACAGTGAATAATTATGTCTCTAATGGTTCATCAATTAACCTTGTAAATAGCACAATTAATGCTAAACCATCATTATTATATTACTAATGCCGTATGCAGTAAGCAAACTTATGAAAGCCATGCCCACATATAATGGTAGCTATCTGCATCCAGTTTCATTTTTTATTTAATTAAAAAATGTAATGTCTTTATATCAAATTGCTTACCCGTACTTTAAACTATGTCATCGTCTGTTTAAGGGAATAGCCTACAATTAGTTTACTGCCGTTTCCCATATATGCTACAACTTTCAGGAATTTTGAAAAATATTTTATGAACAGTTTTGGGGTCACTTGCATTAGCATGAAGTACGAAGACGTCTTGAGTCTGGTCGATACTGTCCTTCAGATGGAAATTTATCTTCCTACATGTTGAAGATGATGACAGAAGCACAGTTTTTGGTTCCTCTATATGAGGATCAACATTTAACTCACCTCATAGCACGTCATTACTCGATACATGTAGCAACATGTCTCATTAGCACTCGTAGTCTAAGAGAAGTTTTGGCCAAACATAAGACAGTTGAATTTATCACTCGCAAACAATCTAATGCTTCTTCTAACCAAATACTAACATCATAAAATGCACCGCAAACATCGGCACACGCACCGCACGCTAACCGGTTCCCTTGTTCAAACTTTTGCAGTAATAACATAGTTGCAAATGTCACTCTCGTGGAAGATATTGTTGAGGAATTGTAAAACTGCAAGGAAGCTACTGCCTAGGCTCAGGAGTGGATATTATTAA
This sequence comes from Tachinus rufipes, assembly GCA_963932245.1. Lineage (NCBI taxonomy): Eukaryota > Metazoa > Arthropoda > Insecta > Coleoptera > Staphylinidae > Tachinus > Tachinus rufipes. The sequence continues at coordinate 59,456,414 of OZ010744.1, forward strand.
CCGGGTCAAACCAAACGTATCTAATCAAAATCCTATTGATGATTTATTTTATAATGGCTGCAAACTTAAACACGATACATCTCAAATACATTCACCAATGTTAACCATAAAAATTGGCCATTTTGAATTTTCGGCATTAGTGAATACGGAAAGTGAAATTATTTGTTTATCTTACAAAGTTTTTTAACAGATTGTCAACGCTTTACCCGATATACCAATTCTTCCGGTCACATGAATTAGCGTAAGAAGGGTTTTTAAAGCTAAACAAAGTCGTGTCACTCACCAACTTATGGTGCCGTTTTTACTGGGTACATTTTCAGCCACATTTGAATTTTTGGTAGTTTCTCATCTGTGTTACCTAGTCATACTAGGAATTGATTTGTTACGCTTTCATCACGCAAATATAAGCTTGAGGAAACAAAAGGGCATAATCACTATTTCCGATAGCAAAAATATTTTTTTAATTACAGAAATTGATGTCTTCCATGAGATTACACCGCCGACTACATGTAGTTTTCACATTCGAGCAATTAACCAAACAGGTGCAGAAAAATTTGTTGATTTTTGTTTGCGATACAATGCTATTATTTCTTACATGTCATAAAACAAAGATTTATGTTAATTGAATTTTATAACATTTGTAAGTACCTGCTGTTAAGTGGGTGCACGTGTTTGGTTTTTACTCAATCCTCTTCAAAGAGGCTTAAATTCCTGGAATTATGAATTAGCCCTTGTAATTAGCCATCTGTTGTGTCCCACCACTATCAGACATGAATTTACCTTTTTTGTATTTGTACAATTTACGAGCAGTTCCGTTTCTACACTTGTACTAGCTACACTTGTAACAAACTTGTAATCAGACTTGCAATACAATAAATGCCTTTTATGTGAAAGTTATTTTTATTTTAACGTTATATTAATGTTTGTGACATCAATTATTAGATGTAAAAGTTGTTAAGACAACACTTAATTTACATCGCAAACGCAATCCACGGCCGACTTCTGAATCAGGAAGAATATCAACTGCCGCACACAAAACATGGTCCTTCGAACCGGATGCAGCAAGTATTGTTGAAATCCTTATGTTGTATTGCAAATCAACATTTGTAAGAAGCTGTTAGCGACGCCATATTTGTTCACTGCCGTCTTACAAAGAAGAAGTTTGAGCAAATATTCTCCATCTCTCTCGTCAGCGATTTACATCCATCACGAGAAAGTTATCTAATACGTTGTTCACGAACCACTCTACCAGCGACGCCAATCGTCCATCATTGAGGAAGCCGTTACGTGAAATCAACAGCAACCATACATCTCCACAGTATCAATCAGTAAGCATTATCACACCACTCTTTCCTATATATTCTTTTATTTTGTGTCAAGTAACATATTAAAATGCCTCCAAAAGCTTCATTACCTTCTCTTTTATCAAAACAAGAAAAGTTTGCAGCAATTTTAAAACGAGCTGAAATATTTTATAATAATTCTATTCAATCGGGCATAACAATTGAAATTGTTAATAATTTTGAGTCGCGTCTCAGTGAAATTGGGCCTACGTTAGATAAACACAACGAGTTATTAGATGAAATTGAAATCATTGATTCAGAAAACTTAGAGGAATATAATAAATTAAGGGAAGAATTTGAAAACTTGTTTCATTCAATCAAGGCGAAATTTATGACAGTCATTAATACAAATCTAGTAAAGCTTGGCTCAGATAATCACGCAGCAAATGTAAAACTAGCGCCTTCTATAAAACTACCAACTATAAACTTGCCAAGTTTTGATGGTTTATATGATATGTGCATGGGGTCAATTCTCAGAAACATTTTTATCATTGATACATTCAAATAATACAATCAGTAACATACAAAAATTTTATTATGTGCGGTCATGCTTATCAAACGAAGCAGCTAATGTAATAAAATCATTAAACATATTAACAGTCAATTATGATATTGCCTGGAAATTATTAAATAATCGTTTTAATAATAAGCGACTAGCAATTCACAAGCATGTCAATTTTTGAAGTTAACTTGATCCATAAGGAATCTCATGTGGCATTAAGCACGTTACTAGACACAGTTTTAGCTAATCTAAGAGCATTGGGTGCACTTGGTGAACCGGTTGACAGTTGGGATACAATACTTGTATACTTAATTTCTTCAAAGTTAGATGTAATAACTCGCCGCGAATGGGAATGTCATGTCAATTCAACCGAGCCTGCTAAATTTAAAACCTTGTCTGAGTTTTTAACAAAATGTTGTGAATTGTTAGATACTCTCCATAATGAAACTTCCAATAAGTCAAACAATTTTAAACAGTTGCAAAAAGCTAGCGTTAATATTGCCATTAGCAAATTTAAATGTGCACTTTGTGAAAGCACGTCTCATTCAATTCGAATAGCAAATTTCTCGGTCTTAACGTAAGCTCGAGATTAGAGAAAATAAAAAATTTAAATTTGTGTACCAATTGTTTAGGCCGAGCTCATTCAAATAAACAATGCAAAAGCAAATACACGTGCAAAACATGCAAAAAACGGCATCATACTTTATTGCATATTGAAACTCAAAGGGAACCCATTTTGCAAGAACCCTCAACATCAATGATAGCAAATCACTCCTCTACAGCATCAATTCAAACTATTTTATCTATAGCTTGTGTGAAAGTAGTCGATAAATGTGGCAAATCACATAATTGTCGTGTTTTACTTGATTCCGGATCTCAAATAAACTTTGTAACCTCAAAAATGCGCAAATTGTTAGGTATTTCTATTTCTAAAGTAAACATATCAATTTCGGGTATTAATCAAAGTACATCAAATATCACAGGAAGATGTAATATTTTAATTTACTCAAATAATAGCAAGTTTGAGTCAAATATTTCATGTCTAATTTTAGACAAAATAACTGAAAGATTGCCTGCAGTGTCTTTTAATAAATTATTTTTAAATATTCCAAAAACTTGCCACTAGCCAATCCATCATTTGATAAAAACGGAGATATAGATATGCTGTTAGGGGCTGATATATTTTGGAATCTAATTTGTATTGGCCAAGTTCAATTAGGAAAAATCTTTCTTTATTACAGAAAACTAAATTGGGCTGGGTTCTAGCTGGGTCAGTACCTGTTGTTTACTCATCTAATTTTGTCAATATCGTCCAATTTAAGCATAGATAATATAGATATCAACAAATCAATAGCTAAATTCTGGGAAATTGAGGAAAGTTTTGTATCTTCTCCTCTTACACTTGAGGAAAAGGAATGCGAAAGTCATTTTGTTAGTACCACCAAACGGGATTGTAATGGGCGGTTTGTAGTTAGTTTGCCATTAAATGATAATGTAAATCAATTGGGGGAGTCAAAGACTCTTGCATTAAAAAGATTTGTTAGCTTAGAAAGAAAATTAAATAATAATCAGAGCATTCAAGAAACTTACATAAAGTTTATGAAGGAGTATCATAAGCTAGGACATATGACAAAAATAGATGAATCAAAACCTCAACCAAATATATTATACTATTTACTTCACCATCCAGTCTTAAAGGATACCAGCATTACAACTAAACTTAGAGTAGTTTTTGATGGCTCAGCCAAAACAAATACGGCATTATCTCTGAATTGCATTCAAAAGGTTGGACCTACAATTCAACGCGACTTGTTTTTAATTATATTAAGATTTCGACGGCACTTTATTGTATTATCGGCAGATATTGCCAAAATGTATCGTCAAATACTAATAACAAAAGAGCATCGTCCATTGCAACGTATTCTTTGGCGATCATCACTTTCCGAGGAAATAGGTTGTTTTGAATTAAACACAGTCACTTATGGAACCGCATCTGCATCATTTTTGGCTATAAGATGTCTAAAGCAGTTAGCACTTGAAAATAAAGTCAAATTTCTACTAGCATGTTCTATCATTGAAAACGATTTTTATGTTGACGACCTACTCACAGGGTGCAACACTGCTCAAGAAGCAATCATTATTCGCGACAAAATTTCTTCTATATTAGATTCAGCCGGTTTTCCTCTTCGTAAATAGGCTTCTAACGACCCAACCGCTTTAACGGGATTATCAGATAACTGCTCAGTTGATGAATTTGTAAAACTAACTAATTCAACGGAAATAAAAACTTTAGGTATTTTATGGAGCCCCAAAGCCGATCAATTTCGATACAAATCTCAGAATTTTATAGGCGCTCGTGTTACAAAAAGAACTATATTATCAGCAATTGCAAAAATCTATGATCCCTTGGGATTAATTGCACCAATTGTGATTGTTGCTAAATTAATAATGCAAAGTCTTTGGCAAAATAAACTTTATTGGGATGAATCGATTCCTATAGATTTACACACAAAATGACTAGATTTTGTTAGAAATTTAAAAGATTTAGAAGCCATTCACTTTGATCGACATGTGCTATGTCATAATTATATTAAAATCATTGCACGGTTTTTGGGATGCGTCTGACGTTGCATACGGAGCGTGTATTTACATTAAATCATTTGATTATGCAGAATTCAAATTATCGTCTTTTATGCGCCAAATCTAAAGTAGCTCCATTGCAAAAAATATCAATACCACGACTTGAGCTTTGCGGTGCGTTGTTATTAGTACGATTGTTACAAAAGGTTCGTACTTCTTTGGAATTATCATTTGACAAAGAATATCTTTGGTGCGATTCAACAATTGTTCTAAGTTGGATTAATGCTCCTTGCAATAAATGGAAAAATTTTGTAGCAAATCGTGTAAGCAAAATTCAAGAGTTAACTAGCATTAGCACCTGGAAACATGTAAGAACACATGATAACCCTGCCAATTTAATATCTCGTAGAGTCAGCGCAGATAAATTAAATTTATCCAAACTTTGGATTTCAGGCCCAGAATGGTTACATCAAGATTATACTCATTGGCCGACTATAAATTTATCTAATATAACAGATGTACCTGAGTGCCGAAAAGTAAATATATGCACAGCCGCTACTGAATTATTACCTTTTTCAATATTTATAAAATTTTCTAATTTTACATCATTGCAACGTGTCACATCCTATATCTTACGATTTATTCATAATTTATTATGTAATCGAGAATTGCGACGCGTGGGTCCTTTAACAGTCAATGAACTTAATAAATCAGTTATTGCACTTATAAAGCGAGCGCAACTTGAGCATTTTCAAAAAGAAGTTTGTGATCTAAAAAGCGCCAAACCTGTTCATTGCAAAAGTCAGTTACTCTCACTAAATCCCATACTAGATGACGATGGTTTAATTTGCGTGGGAGGACGTTTGAATAATTCAACATTTGTTTTTAATAAAAAACATCAAATTATTTTGCCTAATAAACACAATTAACTTACTTAATTTTGCAATGTGAACATATTAAGCAACTGCATTGCGGCTCGAAAGCTTTATTAGCATCAGTTCGTAGTCAATATTGGCCAATTTCTGGCAAAAATATATGTAAAAGAGTTATTCATAATTGCTTGAAATGTTTTCGATCAAACCCTCCAAAGACCGCACATATCATGGGCCAACTACCAACTTCTCGAGTTAATCCTGCGCCTCCGTTTCATATATGTGGAGTAGATTACGCCGGACCGTTTTCAATAAAAGATAGAAAGGGTAGAGGTTCAAAATTATCAAAGGCATACATATGTTTATTTGTATGTTTTACAACAAAGGCCATACATGTTGAACTAGCATGTGATTTAACAGCTGAATGCTTTATAGCCGCGATGCGTAGATTTGTTGCAAGACGAGGCAAACGGTTACATGTTTATTCTGACAACGGCACCATTTTTGTTGGGGCAAACTCAGAACTTAAAGATTTGTCAAACTTTATTAAAGCAAGCATTAACCAAACTGCAATAATAGATGCTGCTAGTAAATCAGCTATTCAGTGGCATTTTATACCGCCGCGATCGCCCCATTTTGGAGGTCTTTGGAAAGCCGGGGTAAAGTCAATTAAATCTCATTTAAAAAGAGTTGCTGCAAACGCAAGGCTTACCTATGAGGAGTTTTATACTTGCTTGACACAGATAGAAGCTGTCCTTAATTCCCCATTATCTAGCGATTCAAACGACCTAGAACCACTGACGCCAGGTCATTTTTTAATTGGAAGGCTAATTACTGCCTTGCCAGACGCCAACATGATGAACTTACCGGAAAATCGCCTGTCCAGATTTCAGTTAATTCAAAGAATCACCCAGCATTTCTGGAAGCGATGGTCTGCCAAATACATAACTGGACTCCAGCAAAGGCCTAAATGGAAACAAAATGCAACTCGAAATATACAAGTTAACGACTTGGTTTTATTACGAGAAGACAATTATCCTCCTCTTCAATGGAAGTTGGGACGAGTTACTGAAACTCATCCAGGACCTGACGACATCGTTCGCGTCTCTACCGTTAAGACTTCAACCGGGGTTTTGAAACGGGCTGTGAAAACCTTGTGTACCCTCCTAATTGACGCTCAGTGAAGTGATTGACTGTATCAACAGCTTTATTTTATTATGTTTTCTTTATATTTATTATTTGTATTATACTTTACATTTTAAGTTCCCATATTGTTACATGTTGATTTGCATAACTATTCTTTTATCTGTATTGTTATTTTCTAATCCATTCATGTTTATTTCAAAAAACTTCAGTTTTTTAAGGCGGGCGGCATGTTTGCGATACAATGCTATTATTTCTTACATGTCATAAAACAAAGATTTATGTTAATTAAATTTTATAACATTTGTAAGTACCTGCTGTTAAGTGGGTGCACGTGTTTGGTTTTTACTAAATCCTCTTCAAAGAGGCTTAAATTTCTGGAATTATGAATTAGCCCTTGTAATTAGCCATCTGTTGTGTCCCACCACTATCAGACATGAATTTACCTTTTTTTGTATTTGTACAATTTACGAGCAGTTCCGTTTCTACACTTGTACTAGCTACACTTGTAACAAACTCGTAATCAGACTTGCAATACAATAAATGCCTTTTATGTGAAAGTTATTTTTATTTTAACGTTATATTAATGTTTGTGACATCAATAATTAGATGTAAAAGTTGTTAAGACAACAGTTAATTTACATCGCAAACGCAATCCACGGCCGTCTTCTGAACCAGGAAGAATATCAACTGCCGTACACAAAACAATTTTAATAACACTGAAGTTGACATTTCTTCTGTAAAGCCAGAAATAAAACTTGAATTACGCAAAGAAACATTTTCTCAGTCCTTGTTAGATTGGCATTACCAGGTGTTCTCATTCTTACAAACATCAAATTAACTTAACGGACACAACGCCGTCTGCGGTAAAACAGTATCCGGTTTCGATCGCGTATCGAACAGCGGTTTAAGCCGAAATTGATCGTATGGAAGCGTGGAGAATAATTGAACGACCCAATACTGCTTTTGCAAGCCTTTTGCTAACCACAATCAAACAAGATGGAAACGTGAGAATCTGTCTGAACGCCCGACGGTTAAACTCGGTAATGCGTTCAGAGACCAAACTGCTACGTACTATCGAGGATTTAAAATTAAATCTACACAACGTCAATTATATATCTTCATTAGACTTAACAGCTTCTTATTGGCAGGTCCCAATAAGAAAAGATCATTGTCAATTTTCCGCTTTGGCATGCAAACGTACCATTTCCAAGTTTTACCATTTGGATTAAAGACAACCGTTAGCTCATTCACGCGTTGTGTAGATAAAGTTTTAGGAGTGAAGTTTGAGGAAACTGTACATGCGTACGTTGACAACCTTCTCGTTACTTTGCATACATTTTTGGATTATATTGAACATCTTAAAGCGGAACTTACGTTACGGCTGAACAAATGTAAATTTTTCTGTGCAAGAGTTAAGTTCCTGGGGTGCATTTTTAATTCAGAAGACTGCCGGTCTGACCCAGAAAGAGTACAAGCTCTTCAAGATTTTTCTTCTCCCCAAAACATCAAACAGTTACAAGCTTTTTTTGGCCTTGCCAATTTTGATTGAGTGTTTGTGCAACGGTTTTTAACCTTAGCTGCTCCTTTATGCAAGCTGTTTAAAAAGGGATGTAAGTGGAGTTGGGAAACTGAGAAATGCAACGCTTTTCAGAAAATTAAAGAACAGTTGGCGCAAGTAGTTTTACTCTATCACCCGCGACATGACCGTTTGTTTGTCGTGCAATGCAATCCTAGTGATGTTGGCTTAGAGACCGTATTATACCAACGGGTAGAAGGACGTCAGTGCATTATTGCGTACTGTAGTAGATTACTATTAGAACGTGAAAGTCGGTACACCATTTCCGAAATAGAACTACTGAGCGTTGAATTGACGCTTTACGCCGTTGAAAGGTTCTGCTTCTTAGCAAAATGTTTACCATTCTTATGGATCACCGCGCGCTCACCTACCTAAGTTCAATTCGATTGCTCTTCCTTTGTCTCACACAATGCGTGTTGTCAGTGTACGAGTTTGAAATCCAGCATGTACCCGGCATCTTTGCTTCATTGCTGATGTTTTATCTTGTTTGTCCACTCTTCAAACTTGAGAATTTTACATTCTATCAACTTTGGTTGGTCCTAATCTCACTTCTTTATTAAAACGGTTGCCCGACAAGTAGCGTTTAGACCCAAAATTATCTTCAATAATTTTTGCCATTTCTTCAGGAAGTCTTTCTAACAATTTCTTTTTTTACAAGAATCTTCTATTCTTTCGTAGAAAAGCTGATGCTGTGGCTTACCTTTGTATACCTTCTGCCCTTGTCAGCAATTTTATCTTATTCTACCACCAATTTTTTGGACACTTTGGCGTCTACAAGATCTAGTGTTCTATACGTAGAGATTTATGGTGGTCTGATATGTTTAGATCCATCAAGAAAGGCATGTGAAATATGCCAAAAGTCAAAGCACTCAATTCTTTTAAAACCTACTTTTGAGTCTATCATACCTGACGGTTCTAATGATTTAGTGTATGTAAATTTTTTGATGTTTTCAGTAAATATGTCTTGCTGTATCCTATAAAACAAGCAACGGCTTCAACCATAGTCAATCGTATGAAAAAACGCTATTTTTCCGATGTGGAAAAACCGCAAAAAATACTTTGCAATCAAGAAACGCAATTTAGCTCCAATCGTTAGACGGAATTTTTGGCGGCAAACGCGATCAAACTTTTCTCGTCGGTTCAACATCTACAAGGAAATCCGGTTATGCGTGTAATGCGGGAGCTTAGTCGTTAAGTGAATAAAAAACAAAGAAGCAGATGCTAATGTTTAGTTAGAGGAAAATGTAGAGACAAGGTGAAAAGATGAAAAACATCAAAAAAAGAAATAGTTTAAGTCAAAACATAAAGTAAGCTGTTATGTCAGCCCAAACACAGACAACAACAAAGCACCAGGTACAAACAGAGATGGTAAAAACAGCGCTAGACGGAAACGAGGAGAAAATAACTGACACAAACAAAAGATGCTTAAAAGCAGCTCACACAATTAAAGGAGAAAATATTTATAAAAACAAACATGTAGTTCCAATAATAATATGTTTAGGAACCGAATCAAATAAAACTGGTACTGATTAGTTTAATTTATCATTGTATACTATCATTTTTATTTTTTTAAATTAATTTAATTATTATTATGTTATGAATATGTACATCTTTTCAACTACTACTACTTTTAAATTGTTTTACCTTCTTAGTACAGGTATAAAAGATGAGAGATTGTTAAGTACTCATTTAATGAGTCGCCAAGGAAGCTACTAATAAGCTAATCCAATAAGTCAAAGTAATAAAGCCAGTATATCTTTGGGCACATTATACTAATTAAGAAAAAGATAAAAGCAAACAAATCAACGTTATACAGGCTTACTGAACACACTAACTAAGATGATAAAAAAGTCATTGTGCAAATAGAAAAGAAACAATACGAATTTACCAAAAAGAACAACACTGTGTCATAATGTATAAAACGCGTTTAACAACGTGTTATGAAAAGCAATTATAGAGACGGCAAAAATAAAAGAGCTGAACAAAAAAACAACCAAAATAATATACAGCTACTTACAGGGTAGAAACTTAAAGACCAAGAACGAAAAATTTAAAATAACCAGAGCGATACTTCAAAGTTCAGCACTAGAACCAAAACTGTAAAACTTAGTTTATAATGAGTTACTTTGAATGAAGCTGTCAATAACGGCATTTGCGAACAACGTAGCAATAGTAGGTAGAGACGTAGACATGGAAGTATTAAAAGAAAGATTAGATATGATATTATACAGATATGGATGAGAAATAAGGGTTTAAAATTAACAATACAAAAAAACAAAGAACAGATAAGATACAGGTAGGAGATTAAGTAATAATCATAAAAAAGAATATCAAATAACTTGGAGTGACACTTGAACAATGAGATGGAACAAACAGGTTAAGCAAGCGGTCAAAAAAACAACAAAAATGAAAAAAAGTTTAGTAGACTTATTCCAAACAGTAACATGGGGAGAAATCATAAAGACAAGAAAAAAACAAGAAAAAAATAAAAAGAGCTACAAGAGCAAGCATGTTATGAATTGGCAGGGCTCACATAACTGTGTTACAGAAAACTGTGTTATCCCTGCAACATCTCTTGCGGATATGATAATGAAAGAAAAATTATAAATTAAAAAAAAAAAACATTAAATGAAAGAACCAGTATAAAAAAAAGCAAAGATAAAAGCAAAAAAGACAACGGTATGAAATGGCAAAAATAGTGGATTAAAAAAAATTGAAAATGAGCAAGAAAACTAACCTTAGAGATAAAAGTATGGGTAATAAATAAACCCAAGACGTGTTGTTATACAACACATATACTGACCGGGCACGAAGCATTTTGAAAGTTTTCGCAAAAAAATCAAAGAAGAAGAAACACGCAATGATACCAAACTCACTTTAGTAGAATGTAATGCGTGATAGAAAGATATAAATAAACTAGAAAATATACTGGAAAATAAAGTGGACAAAGCAACAATAATTAAGAAATGGCTAAGAGATAAAAATAAATAAAAACGGCTAAAAAATTTTGCAAAACAAGTACTAAAAAAAAAAATTTTAAAGTTTGACAACGTTTAAAAATATTTAAAAAAAAAACAAACAAACACACAAACAATCTACAGAAAAAAAAAGCAAAATAAAAACAAAAAAAACAAAAACAAAATACTAACGGACTGGATCAAAAGACAAAAGAGAGAGACTCATACTTTTTTTTATTATTTTTGTAAATATCTTGCTTGGTATGCTCGTTATTCTTGTATAATTTTCACATTTTCTTTTATCTCCTTTTTTATGTACGGGTAGGATTATTCGTTTATTCCATTCCCTTGGTGTTTTTCAATTTCTGATAATGTCATTTATTAGTTTTGTTATTTGTGCAATTCTCTCTTCACCCATAAATTTATCATTTCCGGCGTTATATCATCTGTTATTGGTGCCTTCCCGTTCTATAATTTCTTAACTGCTTCTATTACTTCGTCTTTTTTAATTTCTTTTATTTTTCTCTCCTGTACCACTCCTTCATCTTTTCTTGTTATGTTTTTTTTTTACTTTTTGTTCATGTATTGCTTTCATCTTTTCATTATCTTGTCTTTTTCCGTTATTATTTTTTCATTTTGTGTGTTCTTTCTTTTTTCTTAGATGTTTTAACGTTCTGTAAAATAGTTTTTGGTTCCGGTTGAAGTTCTCATTCATATCTTATCCAAATTTTATTTATGATTTTATTTTTTCTTCTTTTATTATTCTCTTTGTTTCATTTCTTTTTTCTTTGTATTTTTATAGTCTTCTTTTTTTTTGTTTGTAGGTACCTTTTTCATTTTTCTTTTTTGTCTCTTATCTCCTTCTTGACTTCCTCTGTCCACCAACTAGTTTTTTTTAGATCTTTGTTTACAATTTTTGTTGTTTCACAGCTCTCTTTTGCAGCTTCTAGTATTTGTTTGAACGTTTTTCATTTTTCTTCTATGCACGTTCTTATTTCTTTCTCTTTAAATTTTTTTGTAGTATTTTTTAGCATTTTGCTTGTATTTGTTCTTCTTTTAGTTTGTATGTTTTTATCTTTATCTTGTCTTTTTTCTTTCTTTTGTCTGGTCTTAGCTTTCCATTTCATATCCATTCGTAGTAAATGATGGTCGCTTTCTATTTCCGCCTGTCTTGTTACTCTTACATTCTTTACCTTGTTTCAGTCGTTTCTGTTAACGAAGTAGTAGTTGATCATTGATTCCTCATTCCTGGTTGGTTGAGTTCTTGTGTATTTGTGAATTTCTTTGTGTGTAGAATTTGGTGTTTGTTACTACCAAATTGTTTATGATAATGTTTAAAGCGCAATAAAGTTTTTGATCAAATGTTTTTCAAAGAAAATTGCATTTACGTTTTTTAATACTGTTTATTTGATATCTTGAACATCAAGTAATATAACATAAAAGTAGAGTTGTATGGTCATCACAAAGCTCTATGAACATTTATATATTAATAATAATACAATACAAATGTTTCACAATCCACCTCATAATTCCGTCAAATTGCACTTTTTTTGGCATACCTTCTTTCCTTTCTTATTTCATTATTTTTTATGGATATACACAGTATTTTTACATAATTTATTTTGTGGTGACTGGCGTTAATTTGTGTAGTTAGACATCGAAGTGTTGCAAAAGCTTAATTTCTTTCATATGATTTTACCGGCAAAAGCATCACTTTCCACGCTAAACTTTTACAATATAATTAGAAGCCTAATTCAAAAAAAAAATTGATCATTCTAAAAACCAAAATATATGTAGTTTAATTGCTTTTAATAGCCATTAGATTTCATTAAGTTGCGCATGTTCTGTTCTATTAAAAAAAGTTAATAAAATATGTAAAACGACTGTAGTTTTACATATTTTGTAACAATAAATAACTGTGAATTTAAAATTGCGCATTATTTAAAAAAAACATACATCAGCCTTAAAAATACTATTTTGACCAGTGATGTAATTGGAATCAGAAATAATTACTAATTAATATTATATTTAATTAGGTAATTCAATGATCTGTAAGTAATTTTTTATTACACAAATAATGTTTTATTAGTTTTTGAATTTTTAACTTTCAACTATGAATCACTTCAAATGAGTTAAAGTGAAAATCAGTCAAACGAACGCACCTGCTGATGCGACGTGATCGAAGTAATCATCAACATTGTTCAAACGAAATATAAGACATTTTGCCATCTAAACAAATATTTACTCGTAGTACAAGGCTTGCTAGGAAGTCGGCAAATAAAATGAACTTCCAAATTCAGTATTTCCTGAGACTTATAAGCCACACATATTTAAAGTCAATGTTCACAGACTGATTAAATCTTCTATGTAATAGTTTCAGCAAGTGTGGTTTTACTAGTTGAAATTCAAAAGTATTTTTATGTTGTATTTTGAAATTAAAAAAATATATATAGAAGTAATAATTGATAGGACAAGTAATCTGGCGCACCGAACGCACAGTTTTAGTAATATTTATCACTGAAGTAATAATATCTGCTATCCGATTTTATCAAACATTAATTAAAAAACTTACACAAAATTAACTAAGTTCTAATTAATTAAAAATAATAATGTAATAATTATTTATTGTTAATAGTTTTAACTATTAAAAAAAATAATAAGATTAATAATTAATCAATTAAAATAATAAAACAATCTTATAGATGTGTAGATGTGATTTAAAATCATCTCTCCGCCCGGCAAGAATGAATCAACAGTTCTAACGCATGCGTGTTACGTGATAATTGGTAGAAGAACGAATAAGTAGAGTGGCTTATGACTGTATGTAGAATACGTATATAGATTACTTCATATTATTGAATAGTAAACACCAACTTTGTTGTATAAACTTGACAGGATTTACTTTGAAATTATGTCACGAAAAAAAGGATATATGCGATATATGAACCTTTTTAGAGGTGGAAAGAAGAAAATCGAAAATAAAGACGTATCAACTGCACCCAATGCCGAAAATGGCCAATCATCTGCATTGTTACTTCGTAAGCACATCCATATTATTTATCATTTATATACTTTCTTTTAACTATGCCCATAATCAACCTAAAGATGATCAATAGAACGCGGATTTTTAACTTTTTATTAAATAAGCACTTAAAACAATAACCTGAAAGAATGTCTAAATTAATCAAAAAAGTAATTAAGTAAAACTGTGTAAAAGGTTATATAGAAGTTAGGTACCACATAAACTGTTATTGACATATTTATATTTAAAAACAAAAATGTAAAAAGCTGTGTTTTTCAGTGAACAGCTGGGGTCCGTTCGAAAAACCGGAGCGTTGGTGTGTGGTGTGCACACCAAGTGTGTAGATCACGTGAGCACACCTAGCGTCAATTCTCGAACGATTCGGAGTGACACCAAAGAGTGATTTTTTGAAGTTTGAATGTTATGAATCTTTCATAGACAATTTGTAATTGTTTATACCAGTTTTGTTTAATAATAATCAAATTTTACTGCGATTCAACGCTTACGTTCCCTAAATACCCATTCATTTATTGAACATAAGTTTCAACATAATGAACCTAAAATTATTTGAGTACGCTATTATAATGACTAGAGACCGGATTATATGCAAATGCATATTTGCATATTTCAATCATTTTTAGGCTTTGTTGCATATTTCATCCACATTCGGTTTTTATGCATATGTCACCGATTTTTTGAAAAATAAAAAATAAGAAACGTCTTTTTAAGTTACTATTTATACATATTAAGTTAAAAATATTCTAAAAATTAAACATTAGTTATTTTTACTGCCAACTATACTATTCAATTACAATCATTTTTTCATTGAAAACAAACAAAATGTTTTTTAAATTTACTAGGTTATATTTAAAATATCTTGGAGATTAAAAAAAATAAAAAAATATATGTTGCCCTTTAAAAAACTAAAGTTGGTTGTTATAAAACATACATGTGTGTACTTGTCTTTATGGTACTCAAAAAAACATTCAAAATAAAGTTATTTAGTCATACGTTTTTTGTCTAACATCCTGTATATACATACATATGAAATTGTATATTTTGACACATTTTACCTATTTAACTTTATTAAAAATAAAAAAATAGAATTTGTTATTTTTTTTTTTTTCATAAAAGGATTTAACTACATTTGTTTATATTTATGTTGCATATAGTTGCATATTTTTGCTATTTTCATGCATATTTTGGGCTTTTTTAATGCATATTTCAGTTTTTTTAAGTTGCATATAATCCGGTCTCTAATAAGACCCTCAAATTATACTAAAAGAATAAGACAGTTATGTACTTGGTAGTTTTATTTCTGTTGTGTGTGCGACATTTTTACTTATTTTTATCTATTAAAATTGCTAGTTTTAATTGTTATTTGTGTTATTTTGTTCAGACTTGTCCCTGTTACGTTTTTTGATGCAAAACTTAAGAAAAAAATACTTGCTTTTTGAACACATTTTGCGCGTAAATCTCAAAGTAAAGTCCACCCAGCTCAAGACTTAGGTAGACAAGAGCGCTCTCTCGGTGCGACGCTCTCTAATTTCGAACGCTTTGGGATGTCACACCTAGAGTGACACTCCGATATTTCGAAGAATATAGTGAGGTTTATCAAATATTTCTGGGAAAAATGGGTTTCATTTTGATTAGGGGAAACAGGTCTATATAAAACTTGTCGTTTATTCTGGTGACTTTAAGGATTCTTAAAAGTCGTCAGGAACGTCAATTTTTATAGTTGTTTTTAAGTAAAGTTAATGTTATTAAAAATAATTTAAAGGCTAATTTAAAATAATAAAATGTAAATTGTACAGTGTCTAAATTTTAAATAGTGCAAAATATGTGTTATGCATAAACTATGAAATAAACAGAATTGTGAATTGTGAATTTAAATTGTAAGTACAATGGTGTTTACACAAGAACAGAATGCCTAACACTACAAGTTATTATTGAATTTTAAAACAACCCACCACTTTTTTCTATTTGGTACTCACTCAAAAAAGCTAGTTTATTTGATTTTTTATTAGATAATCGTTTCTCAGCCGTAGACGATTTATGTTCCTAGACCGAGGAACGGACAAAAATATCAAATTTGAATTTTTTGAGGTTTTTGGCATTGAGGTCTTATACGTAACAGCCGCTAAAAACATGATGTCTGCATGGCATTTAAGACTTTAGGGTTGCACTAACTGCCAAAGATTGTCAAGCTTACATATGCCGGTTAAGCGTTGTATGCAGAGCATATTACACTAGTAAGAAGCAGAGCATACTAGTATTAGAGTATACCTTGGGGTTGTATTTATTACGTGGCTGTGCGGATAAATACTGGTATTATGGTATGTTAAGTATTGATGTTATAACGGAGTTCTGGCATTACGACCTATTGATTCTATATTTGCTAATTGCGCAGAGTATATTAATAATTATGTGAAGGTTGAACTTATAGAAAAGATCGGACTGACTCAGTGAGACAAATGGAATAAAGCGGCGCCTTGCAGCAAACGGCAGTTTGGTAACAAGCTGTTTTAAAGTGAATTAGTGTTTAATTAATCAATATATGACGTGAACGTAAGGTGTGCAGTTGTTGGGTGGTTAAGAACTTGTAGAGTCAGTTTTACAAACAATATATTTCAGTAACGCGGCGTAACATGATTTAAAAAATATTTTCTAAATCTAGCTTTTAGCTTTGTATACAATAAATAGACTAACAAGGTTTTAATAGAAAAAGTTATTATTATTGAAATTCAAATATTGGTGGATCTTAATTAACTTTTTTTTTGTGGTGCGTTTAGCGTTTTTGCACTGTTGGTTTTTGTTTCTATTGTGCACCTCTGGTTATTACTTTTTTTTTGTTATGTTTTTTTTGCTAAAGTCTAAAAACTTTTGCCGAAAGATTGCCTTAAGCACTTATTTGGTTAGTTTGTGTTGCGTATTGTAAGCCTCGCACTTGCTCAACAAGTGTTTTGTTCTCTAGACGTCTGTGGAGATCAGTCTGGATTTTTATTCTATGCATGTATTTGTTTAAATTACAATAGTTAGTTATAAGCTCTGCAAGTTTTTAAAGTATTGTTTGGCTTATCTGCGTTACCATGGTTTAGGTAATGTGTTTTGTTTTAAGCTTACTAAGCTTATTTGATTGTGTCAGTGTTTTTTTTTTATTTGTCTACTTGTCTCTTGACTATAACTTACCGCCTTGTGGGCATCCGCCAGTGGCGTTAGCTCTTACAATCTTACCGTTTAATTTAATTTTTAAAATTTATCTTTTGAGCATGGAGTTTACTTAACATTGGAGAGGTGATAAGCTTCTATTTTTTGTTGTTATTCTGGTGATACACAAGTACAGTTTGTTCTTTATGGTTTCTACCTTCTTGTAGGTGACTTTGTTTATGAGTAGAACATGGTTTGTAGAACAAGTTTTTTGAAGTGTAATTTTGAGTTTACTACTTGCTAAGTTTTGATTGTTTTGCACTTCTACTTGGTTTGCTTGTCTGCACTTTCAATTTGTTTGCTTGTCTGCACATTGCTAATGCAATTTTTGTAAGAGTGTTAGTAAAGGTTAAATTTAGATGAGATAGCGCAGTTTTAGATGCAAAAAATGCACAGAATTAAAAAAATGCTTATATCTATTAGAAAAATTTTAACGATGGCAGTATAGCATTTTTTTGTTTATCAAAGATTGTGTATATAATGTTTTTACATAATTAATTTGATTTTAAATAATTAAGTTAACTTGGTTTTGCAAAAAGTTGTTGAATTTTGAGGATTAAAACACCAAGCCATATATTTAAAAGTGCAAAGGCAAACTAAATCTTGAGTAACTTCAAGTTAACTTAAAGTTTGGTAAATAAACTTTAGGTTGAATTTGGGCATTGTTATGTAACAAAATTGTGTCTTAAATGAACACTTTTACGAAACTATTTTATTAGCATGCAATACGTTTAGGGAATTCAACCGTTGTAAGCTTAAGCAAATATTTAAGTTGTTAACGCAATTGAGGTTTTTCTACTTATTAAAATTATTATTTAAAGAACAACTGTTGTGTTTGCTGAACGTTTTTAATGAACATTAATTGGTAGTTCATACAATAATTTAATTAGTGTATGAGCTACTATGAAATTTGCAAATCTAAAAAAAAAATATTTTTTTTAAGTCAATAACCAAATAGTTTGAAATAATAGAAGAAAGGGATCACTCTGTTGGAGAAAACCACCTCGTCATCCATTCTTAAAAGTAGGTATATTTTAAATATAGTACTAAATTAGTTTTAGATGTTACGTAGCAATATGCATTTTTTTAATGACCTGCATACTTAGCCTATCTGAAAATGTAAGAAGTGATTACGCGTAAACCAGATTAAATTCTATATAACATTGCATTTTATTTACACTTTTTCTAATGACAATAAACGTTTTTGGCTATGACTAAGAAGCTTGTTTGGTCTGATGTAGATCAGTAATTAAGTTTGTGATTTAGATAAAATCAAATATGTAGATCTACTTGTAATCAGAATTACAAACAAAAAGACAATAGGGTACATGTGGCTAAATGTGCAGAAAAGCTGATAAAAATATAGATAGTTTTTGTCTGCTTTTTTACATACATTTCAGAGTATGATTATGATCTATTAGACTTTTTTTAACAAACGCGTTGCCTAGTTGCCTAGTTGTAAGGCAATTTTACTAAGTTGATGTAAAAAAGTACTTCACTCATAAACTTTTGAAATATTTGCGTTGTATTTTAATTAAAAAAACAATTTTAAATACTTGATAAGTATGAAAAAAGTTATAATAGTTGTCTTGTCAATCAAATCTGGATGAACTGGTATCTAGTCGTAAACCTTACTTATCTAGTTTTGGAAAAAAATTAGATTCTTGAAAAAAAGAAGATAATAAGAACAATAAGACTAAGCCATCAAGTATGGTACTTTTTTGCTACCATATGAAATGACGTAGCTCAAAGATTGGCCCGACAAGCTATTCTTTGATGTAATAAGTTGTCGAATTTTAACTTAGCTGCGCAAGTTTTATCTGGCGCTAATTTGCAACATTTATCATGCACCGGTGTTTGTAGTTTTTTTTTTGCGTAGGAAAAAAATATTAAAAGACACTAGTCAGCCTAGTACTGTCCATTAGTGTCAGATTTTAAAAATTCTACCTTTTCAATACATCCGCAGCTTTAAGGTTTTATTTGTATTTTCATTCTGTGCAAGTGCTTGTTGAGACCACAGTGTTCGATTATCAGTCATGTGAGCCTTTACAGTCTGATACGACTTGTTTGTGTTACCACAGTTTTAATATTATATCGCATAATATCAAAACTGTGGTAACACAAACAAGTTGTATCAGACTGTAAAGGCTTACATAACTGATAGCCCTGTTCCCTTACAGCTTTTTCACAGGTTGCTTTTGTTTTGCTTTAAGTCTGATGCAAATTATTTCTTTTTGTTGGAGATATGCAATGAAAACAATAATACATGTTTGTACATTTGTTGTATGCAACTTAACTTACAGCGCATCGAAGCATGCGTATATAACTATCTGTCATTTTAGATGTAAGAAGTAGAGTTCTACTATAACGTAGCACACACAGTTTTTGTAATGGCCGTCTGAGATAGACGTGGTAGTAGTAAAAGCGTTCCAGTATTATTTCAATATAAATCATTTTTGTGTCTTCTAATTCTTTTAATCACCTCTATATAAACCACGTTCTGTAATCCTTAACAGGTTATGGGCCCAGACACCCGTTTTTATGGAGTGATTATAAGAGTAATTGAAGATTTATACGGAAGAACACGTGCTCATTTTTGCCGGTACAGTTATCCGCGTTTCATTTGTTTTTTTCTGACTTTCGAAGTGTTAAAAGTGTCGACAATGGAACCGTGTACCCAAGTAGTGCGTTTAATAAAACTCGAGGGAAAGAGCAACTGGCAGCTCTGGAAGTTCCAACTTAGAGTACATCTCAATGCCAACTCGTTACTCGAAGTTGTTGAGAACGCGATGCCTGAAGGAGGCGATGCCACACATTGGGCTAAGCGAGATGCAAAAGCTCAAGGCGAAATAGTTTCAAGAATAAAAGAAAAGACGATGGTACACATTATGACTTGCTAATCCGCGATGGAAATGTGGAACAAACTTGAGTCCATTTTTGAGCAAAAGTCGAGCGCATCTCTTCATCAACTACAACAAAGTTTTTTTAATATGAAGTACAATGGCGAGGGAATCGCGTTATTTGTGAGCAAACTTAAACAGTTAGTGAACGATCTTCAGGCGTGCGACGAAAAAGTATCAGACAGAATGCTTATGTCTAAAATCCTAATCGCATTGCCAGATAGCTACAGATACTTCTGTTCCGCGTGGGAATTGCTGCCGTCGGATAAACAGACTCTTGACGATCTAGTCGCACGACTCATGATGGAAGAAGAAAGGTTATGTGTCGACGAACCGACAACAGCGCTCGCAACCGCATCATCTGAAGAATACAAGCGGCGAGACAAAGATAATGTAAAGTGTTATAAGTGCAACAGAATGGGTCACTACGCGCGCGAATGCAACCGAAAACGCAAACAAAAGAATGTGACATGTGCGTATTGCAAACGGCCGGGTCATCATATTAGTGAATGCCGCACCCTTAAGAGAAAGAAAGAAATCAGTAACAAGAACAAACATAACGGTGATGGAATTGCTTTTATGTGTTGTGGTTTTAGCACGGAAATAAATAAAGAAGAAGTGCGTGATAAGTTAGTGGTCGATAGCGGTGCGACAGATCACATGTTCAACAAGCGAGAAGCTTTCTTAAAGTACACTTTCTTGGCCGAACCGAAAAACGTGATAATCGGGAACGGGGACATTGTTAAAGCGATCGCCGTCGGTGAAGTTAAAGGTACAATTAAAATGGCCGGACGGAAGGAAACAATGAGTTTTAAAGAAGTGCTCCATGTACCAAATCTAAAAGTAAATCTTTTCTCCGTAAGCCAGGCTACCGACAAGAAATTCAAAATGGTGGCAGACGATACAAATTGCAGTTTTTATAAGGATGGGCGACTATACGCAGAAGCAAAACGATTTGGTAAGTTGTACATTTTCGACTTCACAGCCAACAAACAATCGCAGGCGCTGGCCACTTGGCACGAACGTTTGGGTAACCAAAGTAGAGTATGTGAAATACTAAAGCAAAATGAAATTGAAGTCAACGACGAAGATAAGTTGCAATGCCATGATTGTCCCGCATGCATCGAAGGGAAAATGCATAGACTTGCATTTCCAAACAGCACATCGGAAACTAAAGAAATTGGAGAGCTTATACATGCAGACTTGGGCATTTCATTGGGAGTTCCATCGTTGGGAAATTCGAAATATTTTCTGGTTCTTAAAGACGATTTCTCTAAATTTAGACGGTATACTTCCTGGCAGAAAAATCGCAGACATTTCAATGCGTTCAAGAGTTTATCAAAAAGTTTCAAACACAGCGGGGAAGAAATATAAAAAATTTCAGGTCTGATAACGGTAAAGAGTTCGATAATGCACAAATGAGAAATATGATGAGAGATCACGGTGTAACTCACCAACTTACCGTTGCGTATACCCCCGAACAGAACGGCGCATCCGAGAGGGAAAATCGAACACTTGCTGAAGGAGCTCGAACAATGCTCATTGCCAAAAAACTGAACCAAAACTTGTGGGCCGAAGCTGTTAATTATATGACGTACATTCTAAATCGAACTGGCAAAAGCAGCGTGAAAGGTAAAACGCCATTTAATGTGTGGGAAGGTAAATTTTTCGACCTAAATGATCTTAAAGAGTTTGGCAGCATCGCATATGCACACATTCCCAAAGAAAAGCGCCGTAAGTGGGATTCTAAAGCGAAGAAGGGAATTTTCGTAGGGTTCGCGAAGAACACAAAAGGGTACAGAATTTATTACCCGGAAACAAGACAAATAGAAATCAAACGAGACGTCAGGTTCACTACAGAAATAAACAACACCGAATCACATGTTGAGGTAGTTACAGTTGTGGAAGCGCCCGCTGTAACTAACCAAGATACCGAAGAAAGAAGCGAAGCATCTATCACTTCAAGCAGCGAAGAATCCGACGATGAACAAGATGCGGAGGAGTCCATCAACAATGACCATAGTGACGCCGAGCCACAACAAGAAGAACAGCCGAGAAGGTCAACAAGGGAGAGAAGGCCACCGGATTGGATGCACAACTATTCTACAAGCTTCATGGCCATTGAAGATGAACCACTCACCTATGAACAAGCAATGTCGAGCGTCGATGCACCAAATTGGCAGAACGCGATTAAAGAAGAAATAAAAGTGCTAAATGAAAACGAAACGTGGTCGGTTGTTAATCCAAGTGAATGCGGTAACGAAAAAGTGATTGACTGCAAGTGGGTGTTTAAACTCAAACCAGACAACAGTGGCGAAAAGAAATACAAAGCGAGACTAGTAGCTCGCGGATTTCAACAAAAGTGCGAAAATTTAAGTGATGTTTATACGCCAGTCGCGCGACTAGAGACATTTAGAATCTTTGTATGTATTGCATGCAAACTGGGTCTGCGCTTGCATCAACTTGATGTTGTGAGTGCTTTCTTGAATGGGGATATTGACGAGAAAGTTTATATGTATTTACCGGAAGGTATCAAAAATAAAAATGACAAAATATGTAAGTTAAAGAAATCACTTAACGGACTGAAAATGTCGCCAAAGAATTGGTATAGTAAGTTTATCTCAGTCATGTTTCGCGAAAAATTTGTGAGATCGAAAAACGATTATTGCTTGTTTATAAAGTGTATCAACAATGTCAAATTATACTTATTAATATATGTCGATGATGTTCTCATTTTTGGAAATAACGAACAAGAAGTGGAAAAATTAATAAAGTTGCTGAAACGTACTTTTAAAATGAAAGATATGGGCGAAATTTCAAATTATTTGGGTATTGAAGTAAATCACGATATTAAGAGTGGAGTAACGACACTCAGTCAAGAAAAATATTTAAAAAAGATTTTAAAACGTTATAACATGCTTGTTTGTAAGAGTACGTCCACACCTGCCGATCCATTGCTGGATCACAGCGTTCTTAAATTTGAAAAGTCTGAAAGTGAAGAGCTAGAGAGTGAATGTAGACAAATCATCGGGAGCTTAATGTACGCCGTTTTAGGCACTCGTCCCGATATATGTGCAATAGTAGTTATTTTAAGCAGATACCAAAATTGCGCAAGCAAAAATCTAAAAGTAATGTTAATGAGAGTTTTAAGATATTTAAAGGGAACTTTGGAATTGAAGTTAATTTATAAAAGAGATGTAAATGACGTGTTGCTTACAGGTTACACTGACGCCGATTTGGCGGGTGACAAGACTGATCGAAAGTCAACTTCTGGATATGCGTTCAAAATGTTTGGATGCACTGTAACTTGGTGTTCTCGTAAGCAGCAATGTGTAGCTATGTCATCCGCCGAAGCGGAGTACGTAGCACTAAGCGTGGCATGCAGCGAAGCGTGCTGGATAAAACAACTGCTTATTGACTTTAAATTATTTAAATTCACAAAACCAATTGTCATACATAACAATCAAAGCGCTATTAAAGTAGCAAAGAATCCCGAAGGTCATAGAAGATTAAAGCATGTAGATATTAAATACCACTTTGTGAGGGATCTAGTAGATAAGAAAGAGATTGAAGTGAACTACTTAAAGTCGCACGATCAAATTGCCGACGTGTTGACCAAAACTCTGGGTGTAAATGCGTTTACCAGACATGTAAAAAATCCCGATTTGTATGAATGTAACTAATCTTTCTTGTTGTTTATAATATGTAGTTTGTAAACTCTTTGTATAAATGTAACTGAGTTTATAAAATGTAGTTTGTAAGTTATTTTTGTATGAAAAAAAATACTTAGCGTAAGATGTTTTCATTGAAGAGGGATGTTGGAGATATGCAATGAAAACAATAATACATGTTTGTACATTTGTTGTATGCAACTTAACTTACAGCGCATCGAAGCATGCGTATATAACTATCTGTCATTTTAGATGTAAGAAGTAGAGTTCTACTATAACGTAGCACACACAGTTTTTGTAATGGCCGTCTGAGATAGACGTGGTAGTAGTAAAAGCGTTCCAGTATTATTTCAATATAAATCATTTTTGTGTCTTCTAATTCTTTTAATCACCTCTATATAAACCACGTTCTGTAATCCTTAACACTTTTCCGGTCTAGTATAGAATCCCAAAAGCAAGTTCTGGTTCAGTGAATGTCTCGTTTGCTTTATTTGGCAAGCCTTGGTCTTGTGGTATCCATACCAGGCAATCTTTGCAGGTTGTGGTTACTGTTTCTAGACTGTAACATAACCAGTTTGGATTTTATTACTGGCGATTGCAGGGCTTGCAGTGCCGTTTGACTATTTGACATAATAATTATTAATCTATCAGGTTTTAATCCCTTCTTGATCATGTTCTTTGCGCACCACTTGGTGACAGCCACCTCTGCCTAAAAAAATTAGGCATATTTGCCTAAAGTGTTTATTTATCCGCAATCTGTATGCTGCTTGTCTTGCTTTTGCCATTTTTGTGAAGTGTCGGTAACAATAATAGCTGATGTGGGCGTCGTTCTTATTACTCCAGTTATTAGCAGACATGCTAGCCTCTAAATTTTGTCTAGTTTTTTGGCCGTAGACTTGAGAGTGTTTTTTTCTTTTTATACAAGCGCTCCATATGTAATAATGGTTGTTACCACCAAATAATCATATTAAGTATTAGTTCCTATGTACTTCCAACTATCATTTTAGTTGCAAAAAACACTAAAATGGCTTTCGTTGTTATATTAGTCAGGTGTATGTTGAAGTTTAGCCTCGTGTTAAGCGTTAATCCCAAATATATTACTTTCTTTGAGATTGTAAACGTGGCTTCATACATTCTCAAGGTTTTTAGTCTGTGGCGTTTTGTTGTTGTGAATGGTACAATTGTTGTTTTGCTAGGGTTCACTCTGTATCTTCTTTGACACGGTTGCTTCAAACTTTCCGTATGCAAGAATGTGAGATCATTTGCGTAGCCTAAGGCAAAGATTCCCATATTGTTGAGTATCTGTAGTAAGTTATACATGACTAAACATCGCAGTAGGTCTAAAAGTGCTCTCCTCTGTAGACATCCACCGGCGACTTTGGCTTTTACAGTTTTTCCATATAATATTATGGTTACAGTCCTGTTCTTGAACATAGAATTGACTCATTGATGGATTTGAAGGTAGTATTGTCGAATGTCCCTTTAATATCCAGAAAAAAAAAACAAAGATACTTATTTGCTATGATAGTGTTTTTGCAGTTAATGACTAGTTGGTGTATAACTAGTGTGCAAGGTTTACCCGTTTGGTAGACATACCGGTGCTGGTACAGTGGTCGGGACTTTTAGCGGGGTTCATAAAATATGTCAAACTGATTTATCTGTAAGATTTAGCCAGGACATACGTGGGTCTTTCCGGCTTTGATATAACTACCAACTTGACTACCCTCCAGCTGCTTGGTATTTGTGAATCCTCGCTGTGAAGGTGTCGCATAGAAGCTCTTTCAGCACTGCAAATCCTTTCTGTAGCATGATGGGATAAGTTTTATTGGCTTCTGGCAACTTGAATGGTTTGAATGTGTTTGCCTTGATTAACTATGGCTTTTATTTTGCTTTTTTGTTTGACAATTCCAGGTCGTTTTGTAGTATCCCTAGTGCGTCATCTGCAGTAGGTTTGCAAATGATAAAGGTCCCTGCTGATGATAGGGAAGGAATCCAGATTTGAGAATCAGTTTTCTTTCCTGCTATTAATACCTTGGCTATCACTAGGTCTCTGAAACATAGGTCCTATAATAGCAGTAAATTTAGTACATGCTTTGCTAAGACGCAAAACGAATGCTTGCATATGGGGTGTGTTGTTAGCAGCCATCTGCCCGGTATGTTTTATCTTTTCCTTATAGATCCAATGTTTTTGGATAAGAGCAATATCAATTTTGCGTTTGACAATATACGCACTGAGGGCTGTAGAAGCTGTTCTGTAGTAATGTAAATTGATTTGCACAATGTTTAACATTGAACTTACCGTTTTTGTCTTTTTCGGATTGTCTCTGTACTTTTTGAAGGGGTCCAGAACCCAAAGCGTTATTTTAAAGAATTCTATGAAAAGTTTACCCTTGTTTAAGGTGTTTTGCATTGCTGACCTTTTTAGAAGAGTTGCTGTTTCCAACTGTGCTTCCGGTACCCATGTCATCACTTTTCTTGGATTATGTAAATTTCTTTTTTTTTCTTTGATCGATGTGCTAAGAAGTCATTGTTTGGTTGGCTTGTCCATACATGTGGTTTCTCTTCTTAAAAGTTTTTATAATTGCTACAAACTGACGTACCGGCTGTAGTTCATTTTTTTATTATTCTTGCGATGTTTATGTTATTTAAAGTTTTCTATACTTTTTGCAAAAAAGTTTCTTACTTCTTAAACATTAAAGTTTTGTATTCTTTAAGATGCTTCAAACTCTTCTAGTATTTTTTAATTGCTTTTTCATGCTTTGGGGGATTGTTTTTTAATCCGCTAAAAACAATATTAAATTATTTAAAAAAAAAAAACTTTTGACTTATTTTTATTTTGTTAAAATCCGTGTTTTCTAGAAACCGCTATGTGCATATTTTAGTTTTCTTGGATCCTAAGTTTAGTAGCTTTTAAATTATTTTTCGATTTTTTTGTGTTGTTCTCTAAAACTTAACATTTTTTTTAAACGCCAGGTTATTTAGTTTAAGTTCCTTTTAAACTTTTTAAAGCATTAGAGCAGTCATGTTGTGACGCCAACCGGTACGTTTTGTAAATTTATTTAGTTTTAAACTAGTTAAATTTGTAGAATTTATTAGTTACAAAACATTGGTCACAAATAAAAAGGATGAAGCAAAAAACAAAACAATCTTTTGGAGAAAACTATTAGGTGATTCATTTAACGTAGTTTTTCTTTTAATTAGCGGCACATAAATAAACCAAGTAAGAAGTTGTGATCAGATCATCAATATGTGCTCAAGTTTTATCGAGCACAAGGTTTTTGTTTTGAAAAAATGTATTGTTTTTGTCTACTGTTTTTTATGCAATTTGTATCTGATGTGATACGACAGAAATGGTCAGAAATCGTCAAATTACATGCATCTGATCATCAAACATTGTAAAACACCGTTTGGTAAACGGTAACGTAATTAAATTTAAATTACAAAGGTTTTAATTAAGATCATACGGTCTCCAAGTTTCATTTCTCTCTAAAACTTTATATTGCCAAGTCACGCACACATAAACTATAAAAAACGTTCTTACTTGGCTCCCATCCAAATAGTCTACAAACCCAAAGTCAGTCACCAATACGGTCAAATTTACAGACGCGTGAGCCACTCAGTTTGCCTGTGAAAGAAGTTGTCAGAATTACTCCGCAATTTCTACGTCAAATTGTAATCTGCCAATGAACTGGCCGAGTCGACGCTGAGCCAACTGTTGTGCTACTTAGACGACATAATCAGTAAAATCTTTACAGCATTATCATCATTTGACTTTGGTGATGCCAGACTGGATTAGAAACCATGCCAATCTATGTAATCAATATATTATCAGAGTATCTGAAGTAGAAAGACAACAAAGCTAATGTTTAGTATGATTTGATTTGCAATCCGGGACTATTGTTATGCCGACCGGTACGTGGTGTAAGTATAATGGTGTGTCCGTCTCGAGAACGCATTTTGATCCAGTTTGCGCATGACGTCAGGTGGGTTAATAGAAACTATGGCAACGCGCAATTCACACACTTATTATTAAAATCGCCCTTAGATTAGTGTCAGTGAATTATTAAATATATGCTTTGCTTTAAAAATAAAAGACCAAACAAATTATAATTATCAAAAACTTTATTATGCCATCTTGTTCTGTGTATGGGTGCACAAATCATACACAAAAAAAAAACAAAGGAACTGACATTAAATACCCGCTTTTCGGGTAATTAACCGCACATTGGCAACACTGCTTATCACCCACTTGACGTCACGGTTTAGAGAGAGATAGATCGGTCCGGAATAGCGTGATAATCGAGACTTGTACACGGGGTACCGGGACGTATAGCTTTTCTTAGTTTTTTTGATTTCAGTATTTATCAAATTTTCTGAAGTCTACATCCTCCCAAAATCTTCTAAGACTTTTGTATTTTTTGTAATATATTATCTGGCTTGCAATTTTGTTTTTTATATATAGTGTAACGTTCAGCTATATAACTTTGTTATTTTCAACCAATTTAAATGATTCAACAATTTAAAATGGCGCATCATAAATGCGTTGCTTTTACTATACTCAATTGACCAATACAAATGTTTATAAATTGGGTTTAAAAAAAGGGTCTTACTGATGTTAAACAAAGAATTTTTTTATGCATTTGATTTTTTTAATACGAAATTTAAATGCATACAATTTTTTTTTAAATTTTATGTATTAGGTTGTATCGGTTTGTTATGAAAAACCGGAAGTCAACAATTTGATGACTGGGACCTTAAAATCTTCATTCTAGACTGGCCCATTATGAATATAGGCATATTATTATTAATTTAATTCCAATACTTAATTGTAAAGTTTAATTAATGACTGTGTCCATCAAATGCAGAAGTACTTATTTGTTAAAATAAAAAAAATCTGTCTCTGAAGCAGAATTCCACGAAATGCACATTTTCTAAAGAGCAAATCAGTTAAAAATTTAAATCAGTAATACCACTTTAACCACCACGTAAACTAAAAAAAGCACCCTTTCGTATCTTCTGTTACCCCACCCTCGTGCCACTACTAATGTTGGTAAACGTGAATGCGACAAAATTTGACAGAAGCGCGCAATTTTTCTCTGTCAAAATAGCGTCGTATGTCATAAAATTAATCATGTAAATATCTTATTATTAACAAAAACAATCAACCACTGGCTACTAAAATTGATTACTAAGCATCGCGAAATTTTGCGCATCAGTTCAACGTAAGCAATAACCAATAACCTTATTTATTAGTTAATAAATCTACCTATCTCAGTCACAACAAGCCACAACAATGAGAGCCTTGCATAATTAAATTCCTTCATTTTTCTGTTTCAGATGGCTTGCAATTTAGAAATGATACAGAGTCTCGGTAAATTAACTGATGTTGAGAGCAGAATTAAAAAGTATAATGAAATAATTCTTTGTAAATTTAACAACATCAATCCGCAGATTGTGATCTCTCTGATAAATGAACTTATTGTCGATTTGGAGAAAGTTGAGTTTAAATCGACATTGCAAAGTGTATGGGATCGTATATTAGGTGTATATAAGCGGGAAAAGATCTATGCTGGCTTTGTTAAAGTGTTTGTTGCTGAGTCGCTAACCGATGATGTTGAATTTAATAAATGTGTAATGGGCATGATGAGGAAATTTTTGAAAGAAGGTGGTAATGAGGAACCGCTAATGGATTTTCTCTTCAAGTGTGATAAAAGACAGGTAACTATTTTGTTGTTTATAAAGTTATGTAAATGTAAAAATCTCTCTTTATTATAATACCTGAAAATGTGTTGCTCTATTGTCTATGAATATTTGATAAGAATCATTAGATAAAATTGTGTAATAGAGTACTTATATTTAGCATGTTATCAATAGCTTTGTGTATAAAGTAATAACAATAAGTCTCACCTACAAATGCATAGTGAGCAGATTATAAAATTGAGATAATTTCTACTAAATATGTTATTTATACTGGATTTTTTGTGAGATACTATTGCTTACTATAGTAACACAGTTCTTGATGGTTTCCGTCTATTTAGAAAACATCTTAAATATTTACTGTATGTTTGTATTGTCATTACAAAATTCATAGATATAGACGTTATCAGCATATACTTCACTACTAAAAGAATCCATTATTGACACTAACGCTGAGACTTTTGATAATAATAGAACTGACTTTATTTATAGTAATATAATACATACAAAGGCGAGGTTCAGTATTATACTGCTCTATCACCTAACCTTCAGTTTTCCTAAAAATTTGTTTTATAA
Organism: Tachinus rufipes; assembly: GCA_963932245.1. NCBI lineage: Eukaryota > Metazoa > Arthropoda > Insecta > Coleoptera > Staphylinidae > Tachinus > Tachinus rufipes. The sequence goes on from OZ010744.1 coordinate 59,486,463, forward strand.
TATTGGCATCTGCATCTTTTTCTATGGTCTTGCAATACTTAATCCAGAACATGATCTCTCTTACTTGTTTCATTAGCAGATTCTTAGATCACTAGAATTTTTAAGACGAATTATTGTCAATCTGACGTTATTTCTAATCAAAATTTTTTTAAGCTATTTGTTACAAGTTGTCTAGGTTAATAATGCTTTGTTACAGAATTCCATGGCAAGCTATTTTAATACAACTTTTTATTGTTATTTGTCTTTAACTGCTTATAACTTATTAAGGAATACAATTATGACCTCTGCTCTTGTATGAACTAATTTGTTTAAAATTACATTTCTAATAAGCTCTTATTTTGGCACACTGGTGGTGAAACACCCTGTATGTAGTACATTTAAATGGGCTTTAGGTTGCAGATTTGAAAATGTATAAACTCAAAAGTATAACAAATTACTTGAATCTTGGTTTTTCAAAGCAGAATTTGATAAATTAAAATGAATATTTCCAAGATGAACAAATTGTGTTAACTTCAAACAGCCAATTTCACAATTCATAGACTGAAGTTTTTGTCATAATATACATATTTTCTTTAATTTTTATTGACATAAAGGCATCTAACAAAAATTTTATTGCACTTCAAATCACAATGTAAATAAATATGTATAAGTTTGTATACAATAATTGTATCATAATTTGCTAAATTAAAAAAAGCAGCAAATTTCAAGTAAATCCTTCTTTGCACATGTTTAACACTACAATGCTTTTATAGGATATATTAACACAACATAAAAGCAATGATATATAGAAGATCTACGATGATTTAAATAGGTATGATATTAAAGTAGTTAATACTTATTTCATACCTCATACATAGTTTATCTATTTGTTTTTATTTTTTAACTTACAATTTGATTATATGTAGTATTTTAACATTAATAAGGTTATTTATCTTAAACTGTTAACAATAGTTAAATCGATTTATATTCAACACCAAAATCTTTAAGGTATGTGAGTGAATTGTGTAGCACACCTCCAAAAAGTAAAAAAATACATCACATCATCATTTGCTTTTTATGGCATTTTTTTAATGAATTTTGTATTTGATTTGTGAGTACTATGTATTAGTGATGAGTATCTCTAAAAAGATTTGTTTGATTTGATTCCTTCAAATTGAGCTGATGTTACATCAAATTTCTATATATACATATCAATGGTTAAGCTCACAAATGTGTTAAGTGCATTTTTTTACAAGGTGTTAACTGTATTTTTCAATCAATCTCTCGGTATCATAGTTGCTCAGTGTGCATATGTGGTAAGTGTCTGCCAATAATAGCGTCTTAAAACTCATTTGAAATTGGTGTTTCTCTCGGTATCATAGTTGCTCAGTGTGCATATGTGGTAAGTGTCTGCCAATAATAGCGTCTTAAAACTCATTTGAAATTGGTGTTAAGTGCTTCAAAATGAATAGTATGTGCTTGTAATGTCTCCTGTAAAAGTTTCATTTTTGTCACTTAACACATTTGTGAGCTTAACCATCATATTGATAGTCTTAAAAAAAGTTAATAAAATTTAATACAATTGATGGTTGAGACCTCTACTATGTGATAATTCATGTTTATGAAATAATAAAACAATTTATTTACAATGTTTATTACCACATAATAATATACATATATGCGGTAATAAAGAAAAAAGAAAAGGATTAACAAAAAAGGGATATCTTTGCTATGCACAAATGCTAAAGTAGAACTAACAGTGTAAAAATAGGGTTTAGAAAAGGACATTCAACACAAGATCATATATTCAGGGTTGGGCTGAAGCCGGCTCCGGTCAGGCTCGCGCGAGCCGATTGTTAAAATTTTTGAAACTCGTCAAGCCGCTAAACCCCTAAAACTAAAAATAAGCCATTTTAATAGTATGTTTATGCAAAATATGTGCCACACACTCGCAAACGAAAAAATACGAATTGCTTGGCTCTTGCTTGTGAGTGAGTCACAAGTTGTGAAGCTTCGGCACACTGCACATGGTATCGCCGATCGCCCGCTTTATTATTTTCTTCGTTACTTGTTGCAACTTTTTTTTAATAATTTGTTTGTACAAAAATAAATGAAGACAATGTACTCATTTATCGTCTTTTTTTTTTATATATATAAATAATAGCGAGTCGGTTGTTCAAAATTTGACAGCCCACCTTTGCATATATTCATCATATTAGAAAACTAATAAGGCAAGACAATAAACTTTTCATAACATTTGTTGACTTAGAAAAAAACATTTGGCAGAGTACCTCAAAAGCAGTTATGGTAAATACTGAATGAAAGACAAATAAACTACCAACTACTTGGAGCAATAAAAAGCATATACAGAACCACAATTAATTACATAAGAACTGGAAAAGAGGCATTAGAAGAATTCACGATTACGCAAGGATTGAGACAAGAAGGAGGAGCGTTAAGCTTAGTACTGTTCATCATTTTCTGAGATAGTAAATAATAAAACGAAGAAAGTGGAAATTAGAAATCACATTCTCAAAAGAACAAAAATTGAATGTGCATTTGCTGATAATTTAGATATAATAACAAAAACATAACATAAATTGGTGGAACGAAAAGTTACTAAAACACAACACGACTTGACTATAAATATAGCAAAAACAAAAAAATTTGTGGTAGCAAAATCAAATATAAAAACAAATATATAGCTAAATGGAAAGGAAGTAGAACAAGCAGAATCATAACGTAGTAGAAGCAACTCTAAATAACAAATATGAAGCATGAAATAAACAAGAGAATCCAGACAACAAACAGAAGTTATCACTCAATAAAGTGATCTTAACCACAGATGAGCAGTCAAATTGACTTCGCTCAGGTACTGAATTGCTGGTTTCCCCCCAGCCCTGCTAGATATACATCTCTGTACTTTTAGTATCTTCCTAACTCTCAGTATAAAGTTATTTGCTAAAACAGTGTGTTGCTCCTTTTGATAGTTATCTGTTTATGGTGTGTTAAAAGTTTGCAGGTGATATGATTTTTTTTTTTTAGTATAAAATTATATGGTTGAAGCTGTTTATTACTTTTCTGTGTGCATTCTATAAGGTGATACTATGTCAAAATTGATGTAAAAAATGTATTTCAAATAAATTTGCGTGTAACTACACATTGTTTTAGTATAAATCTGTTAAAACATGTAGACATTAAACATTTAGTGCTCAAATAATATTAATATGTTGTCAGAGCTGAAAATATTTTGGTTTTTTATGTTATTTTGCATTTTTTTAAGTAGGGGTTATTATGACCCACGTCAAATGTGTTGGTCTGACACTAATATATGGAAGTGAAACATGAGTAATCAATGAAAAAGAAAAGTAGAATACAGGCAACGGAAATGAAATATCTAATGACAGTTGAAGGTGTAAGAATAGGCAAAATAAGAAACAAACGGATAAGAGAGAATCTTCAAATCAAAAGAGTACACAACACAATAGATACAAAACGGTTAGAATGGTATGGACATCTAGAAAGAATGTCAGAAGATAGACAAACAAAGCAAACATGTAATGCAAGGACAAAACCGAAAAAAAAGAGGACGTTTTTTAAAGTCATGGGAAAACAATGTAGGATAAATATTATGCAGAAACTATTTAAGCTGGCAAGATACAAGGAGAATAGTGAAGGACAGAAATGAATGGAAAAAACAAATAAACAAGCTAATTTAAAAACAGCAGAAAAATCTTGACATCTAAAATGTAACCGTTTTGTCAGTTTTCTGCGATCTTCCAAAAATAGAAAGAAATGGAAATATAACCTTATAAGCTTGCTGCTATTGTACAGTTGGTTCCCTCTCATTTCAATCTTATTTGAAAAGATTTGGCAATGCAAAACTGTTTAATTAATTTGAGAGATTGACTGTAATAACAGTAACAGTTAAATAACATCTACCTTTTGAATCGAAACATATAATAATTTTGAACTGATGCAAGTTGCATCAAAGTAAAATTATAACTGAATTACTTGGTTGCTTCCTGATTGGTTTTACTTTGCAAATTGTTTTTATTTTTGGTAGCAGTGGTTGGTTGGTAGAATAAAGTATATAGCAGGTTGCCTGGTTATGCCTCTAAATGATTTAGGTGCAGAGTAAAATTGTTTGATGACGTTTGGGAGACCTGTTTTGCTTTAGATATGCATTATATTTAAATTCTTTGCAGTTATAGAATTACACAACTACCTGCTAATATCTGGTAATATGTATATGAATTATGTGTTTATTAATTTGAGAGAGTGACTGTAATAACATTGTAATAAAATTAAATTTAACGTGAAGTTGCATCAAAGTAAAATTATAACTAAATTGCTTGATTGTTTACAACATTGGGCTGGTTTGGATCAATTGGTTTAATAAAGTGATTTGTGCAAATTGGCTTTGGGCTATACAAAATTTTATAATAATAATTATATTGCAGCAGAAAATTATGTTATTATGACTGCTTTCTTTTCAAGGATAATATGCCTCAATTACTTAATGCACGGAACTATTCAAATAGTTCTGAAGGAGTAACTTCGTTAATAAATGTTAATTACATTTTATTATTTGTTGTTGAGATTGTAAAAGAGCTTGAAGCAACAGCAACATTGATGCGGTGCATGAGGGGAGAAGAGTTGACAACCGATAACAATTTGTGGCATAGCTCTCTTTGTCAAAGGAACATGGGACATCAAGCATATTATAGTGAAAGGAAAGCACATATTAAATAATTTTTAAATACATTTTGAAAATCTGTCATCTGTCAGATGGACAATAATGGCATTCTAATTTTTATAACAAGCTTTATTGTATTGATGGTTTTATCTCTGACCCCAAAATCATAAATGTAGGTGAAAGGAGATCGTAGAAATTCCAACTTAGAAAAAGAGAGACAAGCTCACTAAGTCTGGAGTTTTAATATCTTTATTGTGGAAAAAATATATTAAAAGAAGGGGTATGTGATTAGATGTAATGAAAAAATTCATTTTATGTTATTTTCTATAAATTAGTCTTAATGCAATTGGTATAGTTAAAACAATTAGAGAAATGGAAAAGTCTAAGTGTGTGTATCTCTTGTAAAAGCTTTTGATTGTGTTGGAAGTTTTTGAAAAAAAAAAAACAAAGAACTTCAGTGGAAAGATAGACAATTAACAGGTACTCTGTATATTGTACAAGTAGCAATATGGTTAGATGACAAAATGACTGATTGGTTGTGATTGGTAAAGGACTGAGGCAAGGCTATTATTTATTCCTAACTTTGTTTAATATGTATGCAGAACAGATGGTAGCAGAGTGCTGCTAAAGGAACAAAAGAAATAAAATTAAGGGAAATGATTCATTTGCTTTGCCGAGAAAACAGAAAGTTTGAAGATGTAAGTTTAACAACTTGAGGGAATGCAAGAAATATGGTTTGAGTATAAATCTCAAATCTCTTATTAAGCTGAAGGCAAGTGGAAAACTATAGAAACCTTGATGTTTGAAAAGAAATGAAGGAAATAAGAATGCGCAATAGGAATGGCAAACTAAGCTATTAGATAAAAGCAAGTATAGAGAAAATTGCGGAATAGGATTGGAAAATGTTTTGTTTGGAGTGTGTTTTTCTACAGATGCAAAACATGGACAATTTGGAATAAAGATCAAAAAGGTATTGAAGCATTTGAAATATGGATTTGGAGAGGACGTTTTCTACACAAGTATAACACATCACAATTCATGAAATGTTACTGAATCTTACGGTGATGTGAACCTCCTTAAGTGAAAAAAGTAAGGTGATTTATGCTTACATACGCTTTAAAATGATTTAATTTAATTTGATGCAACATTACAGGTCTGTTTGTATCTACAAAAACAACGAAAATTCATTAAATTATAAAGAAAAAATCACACTTTTAGTTTTTTGTTTTGCAATTACAACTGACAGTTTTTTATTGTTTATGTTCATTAATTTTTTTTTTAAATCTAGAGATATCATGTTGTATATCTATTAAATCAAACTGGACATTTTTATTTATTGAATTTTAAAATATTTCATATTAATTTCATTATTTTAGTATTTTATTTTCTTACAACCACTGATGAAGAACAAAAATTGTTTCTTCGAAATATATATGGATTAATTTTTGTTATGTTATTATTTGATAGAAGACTGATTTTTTGCAAGAAATATTAATAACAGTTAATAAGCAAACAAATTTATAGTGCATTAACTTTAATTTGACCACAAAAAATGAACATTAATAATAATTATGAAGTAAATAAATAATTTATTCAAACTCAATCCAACGAGCCAAGAATTGAGCACAGACAATTGTTTCGATTTTAATCTAAATTGAATAGCATTACCATTTACAGATTTTTTGATTAGCAGCTTTTTTTTTTTTTTTTTTTTAAATTTTGGGGGAAAATGCCTTACGCACTTTGTGTGGGGCTCCTGGTTACCCGTATACCCACTAAAAACCCTAACCTCTAAGCCCTCCAAGCCTTGCGGGATTACCGTTGTGGTATTACTTCACAAAGTCTGGACACCTTCTATTTATCCTACTATCCTTGGCTTCCTGCTCTTGCTTTCTCCTCTTCCTTTTTTGTTGCCATTATTCTTTGTATGCCATCATCAATGGCCCTCCAGTTGTATGCACTTTCAAGCATGAGTTTGGTCAGGTTGTTTACAGTTATCTCTTTACCGACTCTTAGCTGCATCTCTTCTCTGGTGCTTCTCCAGCGAGGGCACTTCATCATTGTGTGCACATTCTTTTTAGATATGACCCAAAACATCCATGACCTGTTAGGATCTGTGTGAGGTGGTAGTTCAGGTTACCATGTTTTCTGTTTACCCACGGTGTCACCAAGGGTATGAGGGTCTGTGTCTATCTGGCGACGTCACCCTTGCACTGCCATTCTGCTTCCCATTTTTTCATTGTCTCCACTCTCTTGTCTTTCCTGTGCCCCTTTGGTTGTTTCCCTTTACCTTCGGCCCCTCTCTTTGGCGAGAAGGTGTATGGGGATTGTGCTCGTTATTGCTTGTATGGCCTTGGACGAAACTGTTCTGTAGGCACTGGCTATTCTAATTGCCATTTTTCTTCTGGCCCGCTCTAGTATTATTCTGTATTTTTTTTCTTGCAGCTTTCTATCCAGATGGGTACGGCGTACAACAGTATTGAGTTCACCGTTGCACCCATAACTTTACGTTTCTCCGCCCTTGGACCCTCTACTTTCGGCATGATACGTGCCAGGGCCATTACAAGTTTCTCTGCTTTTTGCTTTACCTCTGTTATATGAGGGCTCATATTCCAGTTTTTACCTATCCTCATCCCTAGGTATTTGATGCTGCCTTGGGATGTGAATGTTGTATCCCCTAGATTGATTTTAACTGTGATGTCCTTCCTTCTACTCACCAGGACAACAGCTTCCGTTTTATGGGTTGCCAGTTCTAGACCCATTTTTTTGATCCACCTTCTTATCTTGTAGGACGCCCACTCTGCCTCCTCTTCTATTTCCCTTATACTGTTACCCCTGACAACCATACCTAGATCATCAGCATATGCTATTGTGGTAATCCCCTGTGTCATCTGCTCTCTCAGCAGACTATCATAATATATATTCCACAAGGTGGGACCCAGGACAGACCCCTGAGGCACCCCGCAAGTCATTTCCAGAGTTGCTCCGGAGCAGCATTCTATGATTCTATCCTGTAGATAGTGGCATAGGATTTTTCTGAGGTATGTTGAAATTCCCCTTCTTTCTAATTCTTCTATTAGTCCCCTCCAGGGCACCGAGTTGAAAGCATTTTTTATATCAAAGGTGATCAACACCGCCAGTTTGTGTTTAGGATGTTCAGCTACCTACCCCACTGCTTTCCTAACATGTCTAAGTGCATCCAGTGTGGAGTGGCCACCTCTGAACTTGTGTTGGTTTTTACTCAGGCCTCCATTCCTGTCTAGTTCCTCTGTAAGTCTCGTGTTGAGGACGTGCTCATACAGCTTTCCCAGTGGGTTCAGTAGACATATAGGTCGGTATGCCTTGTCTTCGTTTTTTTTGGTAGGTTTCTCGATTAGTACTAATTTTGCCCTTTTCCAGTCCTTGGGGAAGATGCCTTGCTTTATGAGTTTGTCAAGGACCTTCACGCAGAGTTGAGGTCTTTTTGTTGCTATCGCTCTGATCACCTCCGGCGGTATCATGTCTGTCCCGTGTGCCTTTTTTCTTTTAATTTTACCACCTGCCTTAAGTATTTCTTCTTCTGTACATTCCGGTATCATATCCATATCTGTTCTTATCTCTAACCACGTTGTTCTGCCTAGGTTTGGAAAGAGTTTCTTGGCTTCAGCCGTTATCTCCTCCCCTGTCAGTGTTATTGGGGATCTTTGTCCTATTTTATTTGTGACAATTTTATATCCTTTGCCCCATATATCCCCATTTAGTTCCTCGCACAGTTTCTTCCAGGCCATCTTCTTGGATTCTATTATTGTCTTCTTAAGGTCTTTTCTCTCACCTGCGTATGCCTCTTGTGCTTGTTGCAGAAGGTATATGTCTCTTGGGTTTTTTCCGTTTAATCTTGTCACAATCCTTTTAGTTTTTATACATCTCCTTCTCATGTTTGCAATATCATCACTCCACCAATACATTGGTTTGTAGTTTACCCTGCCCCCTTTTTTCTTTAAAGTCTTTTTGCAGGTTTTTATTATAGATTCTTTTAGCTTCTCAGCAGTGTGTTCCATTCCCGTTGTGTTTAGGTCCAGGTTTGAGTGGAATTTTGCCTCTTGCTCATTACGGAAAGACCATCCGGTGGTTTTTCTTGTCTTCTCCCAAGTCTTTACCTTCCCCGGCCTGACTTCGAAATGTATGTTCATGTGATCACTCAGATTCTCTTCCTCGCCCACATGCCAGTTGCTAATTTTTTTTCCATCTTAGAATCTTAGAGGTGCACAGGGTCACATCTATGAAGGATTTTGCTCCGTTTTTTTTGGAACGTAGGAACTCCCCCTCTATTCAGGACGCAGAGTTCGTTTTCGTTTGCCCATTCCGCCAACATATCACCTTTCCGGTCGTCTTTAGGAGACCCCCATATGCCTGACTTGGCGTTGAAATCCCCGCCAATGATCTTATCTTTCTTGTGTTTTTTTTGGTCCTTACTTAGTTCTGTTAGCCACTTTTCGAAATGCTCAATGCTTTCATTTGGGGAGAAGTAGCAGGCATACATCACTGTGTCCCGGTCCTCCACCCAGGTGTAGCCTACACCACTTCCTGATTTTAATGCCGGAGATTTAGTATTGTCAGGGATGTATATTGCCGCGTCTTCATTTTTATCCATAATCCATCTTTTCCTAGTTGCTGCTATTTTTTTATTTGGTTTCGAGACTAGGGCATAATCTGCTCCTGCTTTTTGACAGTTCCATTCTAGTAGATCCATAGCCGCTCTACATCTGTTTAGGTTAACCTGTATAACCTTCATTTTCTAGCCCTTCCGGCCCTTTCTTTCTCCTTCTGTGCTTGCACCAGTTTCCTGAACGCCGGGCATCTCATGCTGTCCGTTTTGTGACCTTCTATATTGCATAAGTAGCACTTCTGTTTATTGGTGCAGTCTTTCACTTTATGTCCGGTCCCCCCACAGTTTCTGCAGGGCTCGCCATCCGTACTTTTACAGTCCATTGCCTTGTGACCTATTCTATGGCATTTGTAGCATTTTGGCGGAGCAAATACCTCCATCACCCTCTATCTATTCCAGCCTGAGCCTATTTTCCTTTTCCTTATAAGGTGCTCTGCTGCCTTTTCCTGCATGTTCACGAAGGCATATCTTACTCCATTCTGGTTGACCTTTTCTGATAGTTTCACCGAATCTACCTTGGCGCTCAGGTTGTCTCTCAGGAGTTCCATGTTGATTTTATCCTTCACCTCATCTTCATTGAAGTCTTCATCCACCTCTAGAAGCCGTATTGTCTTTTTTCTTTCATTTAGTTCAATGTTGGCTACCTTGTTGATTTTCTCATCGAGTGTTTTCCTGAACTCCTTCCTTACTTCTTCCTTATTATTTTTAACCACAAGTTTAATGTTGCTATCTTTCGTTTTATTTATCCCTGCGATGATGATCTCGCCCGTGTTCACCTCATTCTTCATACATTTCATTACTTCTGCATAGCTGCAGCCCTGTTTTGGTTTGATTAGAATCGTATCCATCTGTCTATCCCAGCGCTTCTTTGGCATCTCGTTTGTTCTTCCTTGCGTTGGTTACCTTTTGCCATGGATAGTCATTGTAAGCTCCTCATTTTTAAGACAGTATTCCATCACTTTCCTGGCCATATCTGGTTCTGCATCCGTGATACAGGCTAGTCTCGATTTTCCCTTTTCCATTGTCATTGCCTTTACTTCCTGCATTGCGTTGATTATTCCGCTACTTCCTTCTAGTGTTCCCGTCCCCTTCATGGTTTTCACTACATACGTGAGTCTTTCATATTCCTCTTCTGCTTTGCCATTTTGGGCAATTATGGAGCTTTTTGTAACCCCACACCACCATTTAGTTTCTTGTTGATCCTCCGTCATTGCTGCTATCAATTCCGGGTGTCTCTCCGCTATTATTTTTTCAGGGTATCCCTTTGTGCTCTCGCTACTACTTAATATTACTACTAAGTCTTCCTTAAAGGTATCACTCGTCTGCTCGCAATTCGGGAATAGGTCTTCTGTCCAGTCTACTTCCATCAGCTCCTGTAGTGCTTCGACCCCTTTTTTGCGTGATAGGCATTCGTTGATCCTGTCTCGTTGATTCCTTTCCTCCGCTGTCTCCATTGTTTCTGTTTGCTCCGCCTTATCCACTAGGCTTATACATTTCGGGAGCTGTCCTATAACGGACCCCTGACTCTCCTGTTTTTCTAACATTTTTTCTAGGAAGTTAATCCCTCCATCCGCTCTCAGCCTTGATGAGTAGCCATACAACCTGTTGGCTGCATCTCTAGCTTCCGGTTTTATTCTATTGCTTACCAGCGCAATGTTTCTCAGATTTGAGCTCTCTGCTATTATTCTCCTTAGAAGATCCTTCAGCTTTCTATAGTCCATCTTAAAGTCCTCTAGATCTGCTTCCCTCTTCTGGGGAGAGTCAGCCATCCTCATTCTTTTATTGCTTTGGAGCAGGGTTTCCTCCGCTTTTATTCCTGTTTCCTTAGATGGAGTTGCGAGAAGTTCACTTAGGTTTCCCAAGACTATGTGATCAGGTTTCCCATCCTTGTTCTCTGTTTGAGCAGCCGGTGTTTCTTCCTTTGCATCCGGGATCCTCCTGATAGGTGACCTGCTCAGGCTACCCCGTTTGCCCTGTTCCTTCAAAAGCTCCAATTCAAATCTTCTCGTTTCCTCTTCTTTCTCCCTTGCCGGGTCGTCATCGCCCTTGTTGTAGTGGTTTGCCGATTGAGGTGCGCCCTCTTGATCGCGCTTTTCCTCTTCCTCAACCGAGTTTTTTGTTGTTTTGGCGTAGTCATTGGCTGACGATCGTAAGTGGTCTACTACCTCGCCACTATCGACCGGTTCTGGGGATCCGACCCCTGTCCCGTAAACGTTTGTTTTTTGCGTTGTACCTTCCATATTACCAAAAAATCTTGTCCTTGTCCATTCTTTTACACCTATCTGGACTGAAAGGTGGTCGTCGTTGGGGGTCCAAATTGGGAGGGGTTTTTGGATATTGGGGATGTCGGGTTAGGGACTATTTTTTTAATAGGTTATCCTCCTCTGTAGGGTACGAGAGATTGCTTTTTGGTTCCCTAGCCCTCGATATCTAATAGCGTCGGGAACCGAAAGGTGGTCTAGAGTAGACCGAAGGGTTTGACCAAGGGAGGTCTACAGATCATAGCGGAAAATGAAGAGAAAGTGTTTGCCAGAGCCCCTTTGATTAGCAGCTACAATTTACAAATTATCTCTTGCAATTTCTTTATTTGTTCTGTAATGACAAACTAAAATGTTGTTGGCGATATGGAAATGATTTTGAAAATTAAAATGAATAATAAAATATTATTTGCTAGCTACATATAATAATTATTCTCAAAAATAAAAGCAATGCAATGCAAATACTGAACAATGGTACATGTTTTAGACTATAAATTGTTTTGATTGTTTACAAACTGGTTTGCGTTTACTGTACATAATAGCTATGTTGGAAAAGCCAACTATTAGTGCAACAATTCATACATGCTGTATGGACCAGTCAGATGTTTTGAAACCTCTAATAGAGTAATTACTAAATTTGGCACTAAAATAAACAATCTTTGTACTAATTGATACACATTCTTCTTCTACGTAAAATAATATACTTTATTTTTAGGAAAGACAAGATTGTTATTGAATTATAATGACAAAAATAAATTATTTTAATTGGAGTTAAAAATTTTAAACAAATATACTTATTATGCCGTATGAATTGTTGTTTATCTTTTTATTGGCTTTTTCAGAATTTTATTAACAAAACAACTAAATTTGATATCTAATAAGAATAAATAAAAATTAGATGATATGTCTAATTGTTTTATCAGTTATTACTCATTATACTATAACTAGTAAGATAGGATCACACGTCGTCACTCTTGAAAAATTTAAAATTGGCATGGGTTTTTCTGGGAACTTGACAATTCTCTAGATAAAATAATAATTATATATATAAAAATTTATTTGGTTAAAGTAAGAGTTCATATTGTTAACAAACAAGATTTGTTAACATGACAGTTCATATTGTTATTAAGCAAGATTTGTTAAAAATAATTTATATTGTTAGTTAGCAATATATATCTTGCTTACTTCTAGCAATGTGCATAGAGAATAATAATAATCATCTTTATTTTTGTAATTTTACAAAAAAGGCGAAGTTTATTATAATGATGGTCTTCCACTTAACCTAACAACATTTAATTTGAAGCATATAAATAAAAATTAACAAACGGGTACTTCCGGGTTTTTTTATGGCTGGCTATCATCTTCTATTTTCCAGTTATGTTAGCCCCAATTACTCAGAAAACTAGAACAGATGTAAATATGCAGTTTTGCATTTGAATATGATGAGATAGCCTAATGCTAGCAGTTTGGGCAGTTTTTATGAATAAGTAGAATAGGAGGGAAAAAATAATTTTTGTTCATTTTTGATATACAGGTGTTTTTTTTTATGTTTGTAAATTACCAGAAAAAATCATACAGGGTATCACAATAAGTGAAGAATAGAATACTACACAAGTCTTAGTAGGTAGGAAAAAACAATCTTATATTTTAAGAAACTTTTTTGATAAAAATCAAAATGAATTTTTATTTTCTAGTTAATAAATTAGCCTGTATACATGAAGATGTTTTTACATTGTTTTATTTATCAAATGAAGCAACTTATAGGACATATGTAGGTATGTTTTTCTTATTTTATTTTATGTATAGTTATTTTTGTTTGTTTTTGTTTTCATATATCAAAATTTTTCATCCAAAACATCATGTCTTTTGACAGTGTAGTGGAAATAAAAACCTTGAGAATTCAAACAATAAATTTTCATATTCCTTCTATGATAACTAAGTTTTTATCTCAGTATTATAATACAAATTTATTAGATGTTACTAAATGAATATTTATTTTATAAGCTTGAAATTGAATAAACTACCAGAATTACAAATCTTTTAACAGGAAGTAAATATAGTATTGTATTGTGTTTATGTCAATAACATTTACATAATTTCAATGGATAAGAAATAATTGTTATTTACATGAGTCATTTGACTTCATTAATAAATATGTACAGGCAGGCATATAGTTTTATGTAATATATATTCAATTTTTTTTTTAGTTGAATATTCTTATCATTGCTTACTTGATAAAATTATGTAAATATTAACAATTCCAATGAGTAAATATGGCATTCACTTAATACACATTTTATAAGTTAGTTGGTTGTTTTACTTGACATTATTACAATGAAAGTTTATAAAGTAAATGTACAGGTAAATTTTAAATTTATTTTTATATTGATTTTTTTGATTATTTTATGCATATTTTTTATGTATGTTTAAAATATACATTTTATGTTGATGTTATGTGTTTATTAGAGACTAGTTTTGCCTTTGTTAAACTACTTTACGTTATTAATGCAAAACTAAATGTCCTGTATGCTAAAACGTATCGTAGTATTCATTGTTTGATGATGGATGTCAGAAGCCTATACTAGTTGCTAATAAATTAATAAAGCTGACATTAATTTATTAGTAACGCTTTCAACCGATCGACATAGATCGGCCGCCAGTATTTGATTAACTCGCGTTTTTGAGTGGGAGTTTTGGTAGGTTAAATGTATAACGTCGCGTCAACTATTGCGAAATGGTGAATTCAAAAAATGAATGATTGTAACCTTGAAATTTGTTAACATTTTTTAATAAAATGTCAAATTAAAATATTGTTAATTTTTAATTGTGTAATATTTGTAATAATTTGCTAATATGTTTTTTATCTAGTTTTATTTTAATTTATTTTACAATTTTGTACTTATAAATTTGTGTTTATTTTTAATTAAAATTGACCTCCATTTAGGAAACACGAACACGAAAATAATTTTAAAATATATGTTTATACAACATATCAATTTGTTAGAGTGAGAAATGATAATTAGAAAGAGATAAAGGGGTACGGCAAGTTGACAGCATTTAGTTACCACGACGTTACTATTTCCCATTCAAATAGGATTAGTTACTTTTGATATGTCTGATTTGTCTAACCAGGACAACTCGAAAATGCTTAATGTGAGTTATATTAACTGATAATCTAGGATCTGCACTTATGTGGAAAAATAAATTATTGATGTTGTATATGTGTTATAAATCAATGAACGAATAAGTTATAAAATATCAAATTAAACGATATTTTTATTGTATGAATATTTATAGTTTTTCAGATTTAAAATTGATAGATGAAATGAATGCTTTCTCATTTCTGAACTTACATTTTATATTATAGTAGAAAGCATTACACACATTCTGTGGGGCAACCTGGTTGCTCGTATACCTACTAAAACCCTGAACCTCTATATCCTTCTGGACTTGCAGTATCACTGTTGTGGTATTACTTTACAAGTCCAAAACACTTTTTATTTTTCACTTCCAAATCTTATCCTCTTCTCTTTTATTGCCATTATTTTCCTTATGTCTTCATCAATGGTCTTCCAGTTGCTTGCATTTTTTACCATAAGTGGGGTTTGCAATTCAACAGTTTAAGCTCTGGGTTAACTGTTTCACTTCAGTAGGGGCAGCTGTCATGTACTGCAAGACACATTTTCTTTAGGTACGACCAAAAGCATCCATGTTTTCTAAGGATCTATGTAAGATGGTTATGTTACAGCTTTTTTCCATATAGGCGCAGCATACAACAGTATTGAGTACACTATCACTACCAATGCTCAACACTTCTCTGCTCTTGCCTCTCACGTTTGGCTTGATTTGCGCCAGAGCCATTACTAGTTTTTTTGCTTTTTCTGTGGGGTCTTATCTTCCAGTAGAATGAAGATAGGCAACATTGCTAAGTATTTAATGCCATCTTGAGATTTGATTGTAGTATCCCTTAGATTGATCTTGACAATGTGTTCTTCCTTCTGCTAACCAGGACCCATCTTCTTGATCCACGCTATTCCAAGATTGTCCGAATAGGCTATTGTGGTAATTTTGTGTGACATCTGTACTCTCAGTAGTAAATATTCTCCAGGGTGGAGCCTGATCATTTTAGTTGTGGTCCACATTAACATACTACAGTCAGTCAAGCCGTTGTTGGGACAGGTGCTGTTGGTGCGTCTTCAAAATTTTTATACATACTTGTGGCTTGACTCACTAACTCCTCCCATGTCTACATATACTCGACTGACTATTGTAATTCTTTATTATATATAATATTTAATCAGCGTACATAGTTTTAGCAGTTTATAAACTCATTTTACTACTCTGATATTGATTCACCCAATCTTTGAGGATGCTCCAATGGCACTTGCCCCAACAAGAGCTCGACTAATCGTAATATGTTAATGTGTACCACTACTAAAATGATGTATAAAAAACTAGCGTTAATACAACTGTGGCAGCGTACCTAGCATGTTAGAACTGTCAAGTACCTCAATGACCCTAGTTTACTTTACACACCTACGTATGAATAACCTCGGACAGTTGTGAAGTACCTCAATGACCTCATTGTCATTGTACTTTCTTACAGCCCGAAGACCCACCCACCCACCTAGTGTATGTGTGAATAACCTCGACACATTCTCAGACACTACCTGCATGTAAATATCAACGTATACAGTACATTAATTATTATAAACAATGCTAACAAAAATCACAGTTGACAATATATATATATATAATTTGTTTTATTTTATTTTCAGCTTGTGAAAGTATTAAAACATAACTACAAAAACATACCTCAAGATGTTTGTTTCAAATACATCCACTTTCGTATTATTCCACAAATATTTTCAAATATGGATGAAGGCATCAAAGATGAATTAATGGATCTTGTGTTGGTGACACCTATTGGATTTGCCTATACTTACATGACTAGTGATATAATACAAATATTTAAGAATAATATTATTAATAAGTAATATATCTATAATTTATTTGCATCTATCTATTATATCTTTTCTTTTTAGATATCTACCACTGATTTCTACAACTCAAAATGGTGCTTGGTCTAAATATTGCAAACTTCTTATACACTATTGTGGAAAGTTATTGCATTGTGAGATTGAGTTAACTAATTCCATATTGAGACTTGTTGAGAATGGTTTTAAAACAAAAACTATTCCAGACCGGGTGGGCTCATATGAATGTTGGAAAGTATGTTATTTATTAAACACAAATATATGAACACAAATAAAATGTTATTAATTTTATTTTAGATGTTAATAGAAAATTATAATTTGGACCCTAGTTACTTAAAACAGCCTAAACAAATCCGCTTACTGATAAAGCCATTAAAAGCAATCCTTTCTCGAAATAACGTTATTTTGTTGAAAAGATTTGAGGCTTATACATTTTTTATTGAAAAGGCAGAAAATCAATCAATATCCTGCTTAGAAGACTACTTAATCAACTGTTTTGGACCATACGATGATGAAGCAAAAAAGAAAATGGGATGTGCATTTACTGAATTATATCCAAAGACCACAGAAATTCTACTTAAACTTATAGGTTTGTAAAATATTTATATTCTGTGTACAAAGTGTTTTTCTAAAATTGCTAAATTTTTCTAAATAATTTCAGGTCATCAAAAAAACTCGCCCTGCTGCAAGAAGAACACATATTTGCCTGATATTTATGTGATAAAACAATTTTTAAATATTGAAAACTTTCATAAACATGCAGAATTATTTGTAAGTTGTGTAAGGGTATGTTCAGAATTGACTATAAAGTGGACTACTGAGGAGGATGGAGATACCGTGAGTATATTTAATAATTATGAATATACTGTATTTGATAATTAAATTACATTTTAGGTTATTAATTGTCTTTGGAGAACAATCTTTAATTTATTGCTTAGAGTATCTGATGAGAACCGAACAGCTGTAGTTACTGTTATATACAATAATTTATGCATTTCTATAAAGGTTTGTTTGTTTCACTTATGGTAATAAAAAAAAGTACAAGATTATGTTTCAGAAATGGGATAATATTGAAAAATACTATGATAAAATATTACGAACTATGCTGAAATGTATGGTAAAATATCTCTTACAAAATGGACTCCATTTTGACATCATTATTCATGATAAATTGGTGTTTCCATTAATTCTAGAATTGATTTCATATCAAACAAATAATCCTAATATTATGTAAGTACATTTATGAAAGAAATTTAGTTTTTAAGAAATTATATATAAATTTTTTTTATAATTAGGAGTAAAACATTATACATTGACTTTTTGGATGATATGCTAGAATATTGTAAGCGCAATAAGACTTTTTTAAAGAACATGAATAGTCTTTTCAAATATAATACCAAAACTTGTTTAATATTAACCCATATTCTATTATACTGTATTAAAAACATAAATGATGGTTTTAATATGGAAAATTGTGATGAAGATAAAGAAATTATTATGAATCTTTTTGAGTATTCCGTATCTCACAATTTAACACAGGTAATTAACTAACAAATTTAAATAATAACATAATTAATTGTTTATATATTTATAGAGTTCTTTTGATTGGAGTATAGCATGTGAAGTTCATCCAAATACTGTTCTGCCAGATTTAAAATCTATGCTTATTAAAAAACTTAAAACCATAGTACAAACAAATCCGAAAGTATTTTTAAATACATTTAAAATGTCGCAGGTGTTTTTGGATACTGTGACAAGTACAGAACAACAAATATGTAAGTACATCATTATTATAATTTTTTATAACTAATAAATATAATATATATTATTTTAGTCAATGATTTGATTTTTATATTTTGCAATTGCTTTTCATTGCCAATAATGGTGAAATTGAATGACCATGTTGAATATAAAAAAGGCATGAAGAGAGCAATTGATATTTGGAAAAAATATAATTTTAAAGAATGCGAAGATATGTATAAATGCTTCAAGGAATTATTGACTATTCAGCAGGTATATTATTTAATTTATTATAGTATGTTTAGTTTAATGAGAGATATCAATAGTTGAGAAATTTACATTTTCATACAGTTATTATATTAAGCAGATGTGTTTGAACACAAATTACATAGTATTGTATACAAAACATTATCTGCTAGTGACCATGTCATTCTTATATATCTCTTGTTTGTTTGAATGCACAATATAATTTTAATGTAATAGGTTGGCATCATCTGACAACTGTAACTAAAATAACTTCATTTTATTACTTTTAAAGACAAAAAAAATTTAAAGTTAATTGCATTTTTATGAATAAAATGTCACATTTTCCCTCCGGTATGGGCTATGGCTACGGATCTTATAAACTATAATTCAAATTAAAAGATAATATGACATAATTTTTTACCAATCATAATAAGCAGTTTTATTATTATATTTTAAAAATGTTGGTAACACTTCTCAAGGTTCATCCTCATTTTGGATCGTGGATACATAATGGAATTGAAGAGAAATAAATAACGTAAAAAGCTAATTAATAGCAAGATTAAATTAAATTTTGTGAATAGGGTCAATTTGCACAAAACGTTCCTTCTCCTTCCTCTTCTAGCTCCAACTATTCAAGCGGCATGAATTGCACTTGCCTATTTGATTGGCTGTTTAAATTTCAAAACTGCATCTGACTGCAATTTACATTTTGATAGTAATTAGACGCCCTGGATCAGTTATCCTAGTAATTGGAAAGCAGCTATTGTATTATGGTTGGAAATATCTTTCATCTCGGACAGTAACGCCCGGTTTCTCCAACATGTCTCAAGTCCTAACTAGACCTCAAGCTAGGCCTTAAGCTGAAAGTCAAGCTTATTTCGTTGCACCAAAGCAAAATCTCACCTTATTTGCGTCAAGCAGAGCTCAAATAATAGATGCAGTTTTTGAGAGCACAAGCTCTGCAACTGTCATCAATATTCTTCTAAACAATTATTTACTAACTTGCCTTTATATACTGTAAAGCATATTAATTTTGATTTTATTATTTAATAAGTTACAGTATAATTAGCTTCAAAAAATTCTAATTAATGTAATCTTTAAAAATTATAATTATTTGACACATACATAACCATAATGTAACAATTTCTGACATTTATATTTTATAATAAATTAATGACAGTAAAAAATTTATTAAGACTAGAAAGTTTTTTTTTACCAATTAGAAAACAGCATTGTGAATATTGGCGACATTGCCAAATCTATTCGGATCCTAGCAAAGACGTCGTTTCTAAATGCATGATGCAACACAAATTCGACATAAGCTGGGCTTGATTATAAGCTAAGCTTAGTCAAGTAACGTCTCAAGTGTTTACATTTTTTGGCATATCAGCATAAAAAAACTATTAATGACAATATTATTTAAAAGTAAATGAGGAATTTCTGGCAGTATGCAGTAGAAGGGCATTTAAGTGTTGACATTATCACAACATATTTTGAACACAAAAAAAACGTGAAATGCCAAAAAAAAAATGTAAAATAAAAGGTGTAATATTAGGAGGTGACTATTGTACTCAAAAACCACATGGATTGGATGGAAATGGAATTTCTTTATAGCTGTTCATTCCTACATTCTTTTTTATCTGTCTTGTATATAGTCCAATCTTGGTCTTCCCTTGCTGTTCTCTCCTTCTGCCCTGCTTTCTATAGCCAGTTGTTGCTTAATTCTCCCATGCCTTAAGAATATGTCCTACTTTTTGTAGAAATACTTGCTATGTCTTTTTTTTTTATCTACTACTTCTAATAATTTTTCATTTGTTACTCTGTAGCACTACATTTCAAATGCTGCCATTCTTTGTTTTTCTTTTTGTGATTCAAGTCTCGCATCCATACAGCGCTATGCTTTAAACATCTTTAATAGATATTTTCTAATTCACAAGTCAATATTATACTTCAAAGATCTTTTTTTTGCAACGTCTTTACTATCTTGAGCTTTCCTATACTTACTATCAAGTGTGCTTCAGTTTTCTCATCTCTTATTTTACCATTGAAATTTGCCTTTTCTCTTATTTATTTTTATTTAATAATCATTTTACTACTTCTTATTTTGTTATCTTCTAATATTGATATATCTTCATATCTAATTGTTATCCATAATTTTTCACTATTCACTAAAGTTTTTTTTGCTTCTATTTATTCTTGTTGGAAAAAGAGGATCTCTATATCCATATTATCTATCTTAGGCTTCATAAAATGTTACTCAATATCTCTCTTTTGACTGATCGAGCTCTTGCAGCATTGTTTTCAGTCCAGTGACAAAACCCAACGGTTTTTACCAAATTGGCACATTTTCTTATAATATTAATTTCTTCTAGCTGCCTTTTGGTGTCTTGGTAAACAGCTGTGTACCTTAATGATGGTATGGTACACATTCTAATAGATTATAGAAGAAACTATCACATTAAAACTAAGTATAAAAAATAATTATTTAGCAACTTTTATTTTCACTTTGCACTCTTTGGAGAAGCCTGAATATTAGATATATATCTTTCAACTATTCCACAGATTACAATTACAGTTGAAGCTGTCTTACGAAATTGTGACCAATCTCTTATTATTTCTGTTGTTATAAGTTCTTTTTCTTTTATATTACTACCAAATCATCATTATTGTAAATGGGATTGCTTATATTCTGACAGTCCAGAAGAAAATCTCAATAAGATCATTCAAAATAAGAAAATGTGTACCATTCTCTATTATTAAAGGGGGGTCAAATTCACTTTAGCGAATTGTCAAAAATCTTTTCTTAAATTAAATAAAAGGTATAGATGAAATTTCATCTGTCATTCTTGAAGTATTGAAATGAAAGTTTTAACTTGTATCTAAATAGGGAAACTAGTTCGATTCTTCTAATTATAGGTCAATTGTGTCACTGTCAAACTATCTAAAATGTTTTAAAATATAATTTTAAAAGAAATAACTATTGCAAATACTCTTATGGTTTTTAACATATTGCTGTGCTAGAAAGACATCTTAAAAATTACATTTAAGATGTCTTGTTTTAGATCAACTCTTGACATTTCCAATGCATTTAATAGAGTGTGGCATTCTAATCTTATTAACAAGTTTTACTGTATAGTTCTCAATCACAAATCAAAATAGATGGTTTTGACTTGATCCCAAAATTATAAATATTATGGTAAGCAACAAATATGTATATGTACAGAAAAGCTCCGCAAATCCGAATCAATTAAAACATGGCTTGATCCGAATTATTGAACAATCCGGATCACTGGAACAATCATAAAATAATTAAGCAAAAGCCACATTATATAATAAAGCTTTATTATAATGACAATAGAACAAATTTTCAAGAAAAAATTAAACCTCTTAAGAAAAACTCCGATATTTAGTCTGGCGAATGCAACCTTGCTTAACCTCCATTGCGCAACTTTTGTATTATTTCTTGTTTTTTGACTAGAGTTAATGTGTGGCCGTTTTGGTGACGTGTTGAAATAAACTAAAAATTCTCGGATTTTCCTTTCTTTTTTTCGTTGGTAGGCTAGGTACGGAAAACCGTGGTCGGTCGGCCAATCCGGATTAAATCGGTCCGGATTACAAGGTACATAATGTAAAACATACAATTTTTAATTTTGTCCGAACTACAAGGACATCTGGATTAAAGCGATTCGGATCAGCGTATATCTAAATCCATTTCATTTTGTCTTCTTGTGGTTACAAGTTTGTATAATTGGCTCTGGAATGATCGTTGTCGATTTATCTTTGAAAGTATTTATATCTATTCTTTTTTTTTCCATTTTACCATATTATGGTGTCTAAAGTCTAAAATATCTCAATATAGAGAACCCAGAGATATGGATTAAGTTTTTTATATTGTATTTAACATAATTTTCAACTTACAGTTGGCATGTTATTTATTTGAAATATTAACAGATTTGCATAACTAAAAACATCAAAAAATTTGATTTATCGACTTGTATTTGTTTTTTGACGATCCGATAGATACATTATTTATTTCATATAGTAATAATTGATTAAAATCAATATGTATTTGCATTGAAAAGTGCAGTCAAAAAAATTCTGTTTGGTGACTGAATAACATCAGGCGCTAAATCTCCCAACTTAATATCAGCTGTTCACCGAAAAAGAGCTCTATCTATGATTCACTAAATGTCTTCATAGTTGGTATAGTGGTGTCACTTTAGCGTGGCCACCATAATAGACTTTCATATGCATGAAAATATTGTTCACTTCTACGGGCCAATCTAAAATGTCTGTACTTTAAATTGTATAATTGTTATTTCTCTGCTTAATTATTAATTTAAAAAGATTTTTTTAATATATTTTCTGCATGTTTTTTTCAAATTTTTTGAGCTTATTTATTATGTTTTAATATTCTTTTAATTTTTAGATGTATAATGTTTTACCAGTTTTAAATGATTTTATTACATTATTAACTATATCACAGAGAGTAAAAGCACAAGAAATGTTATACAATGTTATAACAGATCTCACATCAAATAAAAATAAGGAGGTATCTAAAGACGCTTTGAAAATTCTCTCCAGATTCAATTCTGTTAAAACCACATCCGCTACACCAATACAGTTGAGTCGTGCTGCAAAAATTTCCAACATGGCCAAAACAAGTCCTAAACCTACAGAGAGTCCGAAATCAACTATGGTCCGGTTATTTGGGCATGATATTGACACCTTATCGCCAGCAAAATTGAAAGGCAGCATGTTAGAAAAGGCTTCAACAAACTCGTCACCAAGGGCATCAAACATTATGCCTGTTTTTACAAAAAAGACCCAAGATCTTGATAGTTTCAAAGATATAGACTTTGTTTCTATAAAGAAAGAAATCAAATTACAGATGAATAAAATGAATGACCATCAGATGGAAATGATTAAAAAGAAACGTGATGACATACCAGCTCTCTATCAGGATTTGTCACAAAGTGTCTCACAGAGCTTGGATATCTCTATAAAGAAATTCAAAGAGAATGCAATGCTTCAGAATAGCATAGATGAACATGAAGTAAAAAGTACCGAAAAAGCAGCAATTGCTCTGAAACCAAAGGAAGAAACTTTACAGATTGAAAACATTGTTTTGGCAAAAGACGATGATGAAACTAGTTATACTAATACTAGCAATGTGTCTTTAAACAGCAGTACAGACACAGACACCTCAGGAATAGTAAAAACTAAAAAGAGGGGACGACCTCGTATGTCTGAGGAGTCTAAATCAGGTATTATTTATATCATAAACATAATTTTTAGTTAAATATGTTATTTCTGCAGCTCGAATCAAACGTCAATCTATAGAACAAAATACTAGTGAGAATAAGAATAGAAAAATATTGACACCCCCATCAAACAGCAATGTAAAACGAAGGAGTACTAGAAAATGCAAAGCAGATACTAACGATGTTGCTGGCAATGAAAAGGTAATATGTATATAAAATTTAAAAATAAGTGCAAACAAGGTATTGTAATATCGTTTTATAGATATTGAAAATATGCCATTGGGTGGTAAATTTGGGTTAACTATATTATTTATTATTTACTTATAAAACTTATCACAAGTTTTTCTCACATTATATTTACTCAGGATTCATAATAGGATGTAGTTTGTTTAATTGAATTTGAAATTTTTATAGGGGTGCTAAAATTCTTTACACTAAGAAGAAAATAAATTGATCCATTTCACTTACAGAACAAGCAACTGGTTCTGGTTTCTTTACTATTACCTATGGGACACTTTTGCACCCAACCAAAATTGGTATATTAAACTAAACTGGTGGTAGTATTTACGGATAAGTATAACAAAAGGAAAAAAAAAATTATTATATGTTGTCTTTAAACCAGCTATAATCCATTGAAAAAAAGTTTATATCTTTTATGAGATTTTATTTTTGTTGCTTCTTAAGAAATTATGTTTGCAGTTTTTTTTTTTTAGTTTCACAAGTTAGAGGTTAAAATCACACAATGAGCTCTAAGCATTTTTACACTGGCTGTTCTGCTATTTCTCACTGATTTTAGTGCTTATCTCTCATATCTTGCTGTATCGACATTAATCTCAATTTTTGTTGTCTTCTAACCTTTTGTTAATTTAGTTTGCTCTTCTTTTTTGGTGGTTAATATATTCCAAAATTAGTGTAGATGTTTTAAAGTAAGCAGTTTGTAAGATATTTTGATTTATATGTATACTTAATTGGCGCATTTTCTGTAAGAAAAACAGCTTAATTTAATAACTTTTATTTATTATAGGAAGAAAAATCTGATAAATTGGAAGAAAATAGTAGTAAAAACCAAAGCAAAGAAAATCAAGAAGATAAATCTGACACAGACGACATTAACTATGAAAAATTAAGCAAAAGTGCACAGCGAGCTTTGGCACAATTAAAAATCAATATGGTGAATGGAGAGAAATTAGTCATACCTCGTAAGAGAATATCAAAACGTAAATCTTTTAGTGATGATGAGTTAGTGGAATTTCCAAATACTAGAAAATTCAAAAACAAAATGAGCGAGATCAAAGAAATTTCAGAAGAAAAGGAGGTGTGTTCTGATGCACCTGGATCAAATAAAAAAAAGGAATTATATATATTACTTAATGGACAAATCAATAATGATGATGTAGATAAAGATTTGCTGAAAGAACAAAAAGACATAATTGATAAACAAATTACTGTTGCTGAATCAAGTAAAATTAATAATAAAAAAGAATTGGAGGAAAGTAATTGTGAAAAGTTAGGTGCTGAAAAAGCTGATCAAAATGTGAATATCAACGGTGAGGATAAACAAAATTCATTGGTGAAAGAAGAAATGGATTCAGATAATATAATTGAAGAATCTCCTCCAATTGAAATAACTCCTATAAAAGATTCCTACAAAAATGCTTTTAATAAAATTAGGGTTTCGCTGTTTAAAGTTGAAACCTCCTCACCTAAACCAGAGAATACAGAAATTAAAAATGATGATTTATTACAAGAAAAATCATTGTTGCCTGACACTGAAACTTTGGATATCTGTTCGGAAGATGCTAAGGTGCCTTTATGTGACATGGATACAGAAAGTATAATAATGAATCATGAATCTTTTTCTGTGGATACAAAAAATATTAGCGAAAGTATCGGTGACATGTCATCATTAAATTTAGCCATTAGTGATTGTAGTGCAAATGGAACATTAAATACGAGTAAATTGGTAACAAGTCCCATTATGAATGATACACCAGATAGAAATTGTAAGTTATATAAAGATACACTGCATATATCGCCCATCAAGAAGGTTGATCTAGATGACACTACCGATTATATTATTAGAAATGGTAAGTTAAATTTATGTTTACAATTCAGGATGTGTTTGAACAATGCCACAACAAAGATTTACAAAGTTATTATGCAGACTAATGTTAATTAAAAAAAAAAACAGTATTATTAGTATTTTTTTAAATACAAAAATCAAATTATTGTTAGCAAAAAAATTTCAAATTTACATTGAAAATTGATGTTTATTTACAATACTGTTTTTTTTTTGTATTTCATTGATTAATATTGAGAAAATGGGTTTAATTATTATTTTGTTATTAATACTTTTTTAGGTATTCACAATGATAATTTGGAGGAGGATTTACCCAAAGAAAATGACTTAAGAGAGAAGGTTAAAACAGACAATTGTCCTATTGTCTTAAAAGCACCTAGCATTAGATCGGCTAAACTACTTAAGCTGCTACCAAATCCGCCAATTCAAATGAAAACTCACAAAACGGTGATAGAATCAACAAAAACTATACATATTTCATCTCCGAAAACTGATCGCATCAGAAAGATGTTGCTCAACTGTGGCGATCAGAATAAAACTGAAGAAATTGTCACATTTGAGGAAGATGAACTTCTTAAAATAAATGATACTGATGTTCTAAAATTTGATCGAGAAATACCAAGTCCTTATGCCAAACCAAAAATAAGTATTTTGAAGAGGAAGATGCCAGATACTGCCGAGGAGGGATTATCACCATGCGCAAAAGTAATTTTCTAACATTTCTATCTATTATAATTGAGTCCAGAGTGAACCATCCCATTACAAGCCAAACATAGGTATTAATGATTTTATGTTAAAATGACTGAATGAAAACTTTTAGAGGTGACTTTAGCGAATGGTCTGGTGCAAGGAGTGTTGAGCAGGCCTCTTGGGTTCGATTTCTAGAAGCGGCAATATCTAATTTGTCAAATATATTTTGATGCAGTCGTCTTCTTTACAAGGCAATTAGTGGTGTGGATCGGACTCTATGTTAAAACTGTAGGTCCCGGATGTTTGTGTAGAACTAATATAGCACACCACAAACATACGAGAGGGGTGCTTATGCTCGATCACGGCTTTATAAGAATATAAAGTGTATTTTAAAGAACTTTGGCTGATGTCCAAAACATTAAAATTAAAATTGTCTACTCTGGTTTCAGAGTTTCAATATCATATTTTTATATATTGGTGGGGACCACAAGAAATAATAAACATAAAAAATATATATTATGCATTTTACATAAAATCACTAATAGTATCTTAAAATACAAGAATTTGTAAAATCCTAAATTCTGTTTCTCACCATCTCAAATTTTTGTTACAGAGAAAACGTGTAAACTTCAGTGATCCGCCTACATCGTGCCAGAAGATCTACTTTAAAGAACTAGAAGAGAATACACGTTTTAGAAAAGCAAAAAAGAAGTCATTGAATGCTATATTAAATGTAAAAGGCAAATCAGACAGTATTGATTCTATTCAAAACATACAAATACAAATTAATAATTTAAATGATGGTATAGTCCCACTTTCTCCTACTAAATGTGAAGAGCAGAAGAAAGATGTTTGTTTGAATGAAGATTTGGTTTCCAAGAACTTCACTGAATCTGAAGAGCAGTTTAGTATTATTATTAATGAAGATCTAGTACCGCTTATAAGTTCTCCCATTAAATCTGAAGAGACAAGCAACTCTAGCTTCAGTATTATTAGCGATATTACAGTGAAAAAAGCAACGGTTAGTCATTTTGATTAATTTTAAGTTTGTTGGTAATTCATCATTAATTTTTGTAGGATGGAAGTGCTGAAGATGCAACAAATACAAAAACCTTAATAGAAAATATTGATATGGTGAATATTAATTATTATTAAAAAGTAACATTATGATGTATGTCTTAATAAATTATTTACAGGCAAAAGATGATGAGACAATTAATCTGATTGATGATAAAGAAATTCTTGAAACCACTCATTTAAATAAGACTGATATATTTTTTAAAACTTTTTTGAAACAATGTTTAGAAATATTGGGAATAAAGAAAAGTCTTCCCATTATTGAAGAAGTACTAAAGGTATGCATTTTGTTTTTATTTTTAATAATTTGTGAGCTAACTATTTAGAACTTTTAGACACAGTTACACGAACTTCCTGAAGAAGAGAAGACAAGATATACAAATTTGGTTAACAATCTATAATTAGTAAGTTGTAACAGTTTTAATTTTGTATTACATTTAATTTATTTTTAAATAATAGAAGTTTAAATGGCTTATTTACTGTGCATATTCATGTGTAATTTTATTAAACATAGAGTTTTTTATTTATATTAATGCATATTGTTTTAATTAAATTAAATATTATGGAGTATATCATTTCTATGAATTAGAACTGGTCTTCATATGAAAACCCTAAAATTGCAGATTTATGCTAAATATTAAGCATGTGACTTACATAGTAATTATGTGCATATGGTAAGTACCATGTTATTTTTATATTAATCTATGTATGTATGCATGTATGTAAATATTTTTACAATATTCTGGCTAGTTTTATATTCTTTATTCATAAATTCAAATTAATTTATTAAACGACTCGGTACCTTGCAATAGGCAAATTTTTGAATTTTTTTTTGGTATGGGAAATCTTGCAGATTACAAGGTGAGACAGTGTCGGATACCGACTAAAACCCCTTCCTTCCTACTTACATTGTAAGGCTTCAGTCACACTGCACCACTCGCCAACCAAAATTCAAACAAGTTAAATCATACGGTGACTGTGCGGTCCCACTAATTCACTGCTTGTTCGAATTTCAGTAGATGGTCTACGGCTATAGCTAATTGGTGTTTGAAACATATCAACTTTGTAATGTTATAAATTATATAAACATAAATCCTAACTCCTAACCAATTTTATATATTAGTTTTGTTATAATTTTACTAAAATGACAGATCTAAAGATGTCGATGATATTAATTATTTAATTTACGCTAGTTTGCATGAAGGCAGTGATTTATTTTAAGAAGTTTATTTAAACATAACATATGCACAACCAAATAAAAATTATACACTTACTAAAAAAAGTGAAAAATTGGAATATTTGGTTGGTCTCCAGTGGATGCAGTGAGACAGTAGTGGTTGGTGGCAAATGGTGATAGTTGATGACGGTGGTACAGTGAGACTGCAACCTAACACATCCTGGAAACCGCATTTCTTCAAGACGTATTGTATCTTTCTCCTTTGTTAAACATTCTGCTGTTTACTTTGCTTTTCTTCCTCTTATGTCGTCTTGATGTTTTAGATGTAGTTATTACTTTTCACTTTTCTTGTGTCTCTATCAACCATATTTTTTGCAGTGATTTCTTTACCTTGTTCAGCATCATCCTGTTCTTCTCCACAGTCCCAGCATGCTGCACTATCTAATATTTTAAAACTCTCCAGGTAGTTTGCAAAACACCCATGTTCTAACAATATTTGTGTTATATGGAGGTTCTCCTACCTTTTTTACCACTCGTTTGCCGTTGCGGTTATTAGCCGTAAAATCCTACCTATCCATAGGTAGTATCTTTTGCCTCCAGTAAGCATGATCCCTTCGGTTTTGGTTGGAGGTAATTTTAACTGTATAGAGCTCATCTATTGGCTCAGATCCTGGTTTGTCTAGAATTCCAGTTGTTCCCTATTCCTATCGCATAACCGATCTGGGTTACTCCTTTGGGCACTTTAAGATTAATCTCTGCTTAAGTCATAAAATATGTTTCACAGGAATGGCCCAAGGACTGACCTCATGTTATCTCCATTTTTGTTTTTCCTGAGACCATCTATTCCCGTTCGCTTAGGTCGCTTCTGATCAAATATGACGACACTTCTCGTCGACGTAAATCTTTTTTTATTTCCAACCACGCGGATCGAATTAAACGCTTTTTGTACATCTAGTGTCACCATAATGCTGCATTTTCCTTTGGCCGCGTCTGATATTTGCTGTAATGGGAATGTCGCATTCGCTCTTTTTTTGGCTTGGTTGATTTCTGTCTTCAATCCATTTTTCTTGTTGGTATACTCTCTCAGTTTCATTTTTTCCTCCTTCTGGATACATATTTTTGTGGCCTCTACTACTTATTTTGTCTCATTTTAGAAAAACATTCAGCAGTTTAAGCCAGCATCATCATGTCTTCGCTTCTGTCTCCCCTATAGCCTTCCTTAGTGTTTCAATGTATTGTGGCATTCGTTTTTAACACATTTTGCATCCAATAGTTGGGACTGGTAGATTTCTCTAGTACTTCCTTGCGTCTTTGTCAGGGTTCTTAAAAATAACGTTTTTCGAAATGTTGCTTCGTTTTCAAGTAATTTTAGTGTAAAGATTTAAAACTGAAATTAAAAGTGAGATTATAAAAATAATTATTAATAAATAAAATGAAAGAGTGAACAAAAACATAAAAATATGTAATGATTTTTTAATTTATTTAAACTCAATATAACAATCAATCAATCTATTGTATGATCTGTGACTGCGGCTAAGGGCCAAGCATAGACAATTTTTTCGGTTCTACAAACCTCGTCAGTATGCCTCGTATGACCACGCGCATTATAGCGAAAGACAAATTTGAATAAATATTTCTGTGCTTATAAACACAATTGATGATGAAAATAATCAAATGAACTTGCTGAAGCCACCAGTCGTTTGTTTGATTATTTATAAAAATATGTTTCAAATAACTATGAAGAATTGTTAAAACGTGTCCGCCTTGGTGATGCAACTTTCGCAATGAAGTATTAAAGAGTACACTTTTTTGATTATTAGTATATTGCCATACGATCTGTCAATCATCTAATAGTTATTAGGTGCTTTCCTTTTGCCAAGGGAGGTAAGTCAAAGTAAGCCAAAATACTCAATTAACCTTCTTTTTTTAATTAAAGTTTACTTGTCGTTGGTTACAATTTTATACATTTTAAATGATTTTAAAATATTACTTAAATAATTTTCATCCCGTGATAGGATGCTGTGGGCAGAAGACAAGTAAAATTCTAACTGTGGCTTATTTGCTATTGTACAAATGAAACGGTCTATTAAGTAAGGTGAAGTAAGAATAACTGAGAATAGTGGCAAAAGGAAAGCACCTATTATCTTTTGTCAAACTGTGATTGTTATCTGTCGTAATGATAATTCTATATGCGGATATACATAATTTTTCTATGTGATTTTTGCAATGGCAATGCATTAGAAGCTTGTAGAGAGTACATCCGGAAGTTTTCCAATAGGATACATACATTGCACAAAGTGGTTTCTCAGTCCTAACAGAGGCTTCGACAGTATGGTATTGGTGTGTAAAACAAGAAATAGTGGATGAACCAGGTATAAGTACTAGAAGAATTTACACGCGCATAAAAATTTGGAATAGCTTGGATCTCCAGAACATTACGACTCGAAAAAATGCATCCTTTTCATTATCAATAAATCCAGCACTTACAACCAGGCAACATAGACAACATCCCGCCATTACAAGTATGATATAGTCAGATGAAGCGACATTTTCCAGGTATGGCGTAATTAACATTCACAATAATCATGTCATTGGAAAATCTACATTGTAATAGACAAAGGTTTAGTGTTAATGTGTGTGGTGCCATATTTAACGACCAATGTCAATGCTAATAAATATTTTCATTTTTTACAAAATGGCGTCGAAAATTTATTGGTTGACATTCCTATTGGATTATTGCATAGAGTGTGTAAGAAGTTGAGTTTTGTTTAGAGTTAAAATTGACCGAGTTGGGAATAACACAGTCAGATATTGTTTCAAAGTCTTTGTTTATTTATGCTACAGATTTTAACTTAAAAATTTCTCTACGAAATTTTTCGATGTGATCTTTGGAAAGTATATCATTTGCAAAACTATGAATAGGTTAAGAGCTCAGTTTTTTGAGTCTTATACAACTTTGATCACAATTCGTGCAATTTAACTCCTTTATAATCGGTTTTTTGCAACGTGCAGAGAATGAAATTTTCAGCGTCATTTTTAGTACAAGTATCTAATGTAGTTTATTGTTAAATGTTATGTTAGATTTAAACGATCACTGTATGCAACCAATTGTACTCGGTACTCGGTTACACTCGGCAAGCCGAACATTCCTGGCGCGCTCAAGTTCCGCGCAGGGCTTGCGCTCATAGCTATGCTATGGCTCATAGTCAGTTAGGGTGTAACGTTCATCGTCTCAAGATCACTCATCCACTGCTTAATCTAATAAAACACATGTCTACCGCCATTACTGTCGTGAATCTCGGTTTAGTGCTATCCTCCTAAATCCTTACAGATATCTCCACATCAGAACAGGTTATGGGCCCAGAACGTTTAGGATAACAAGGACTAAAAGCCTTTACCGATATTTTTTTGAAAATCCGGACCGTTTAAGTATTTTTCGTGCATCACGAACACGTGCTCTCGTACGCACGTCCGGGCATCTTAAGTTTCGTACAATCCGCGCATCCGCGAAGGCCCAGGCAAAATGTCCGATTCGGCAACAAGCATAAGTGTAAGCAAATTCGACGGCACAAACTATCCCCAGTGGAAATTCCAACTCAAATGCATACTACGTGCGAAAGGCGTATACGACATCGCGACCGGCGCAACAGCGAAACCCTCAGCACCTCACGATGCGGAGAAATGGACCAAGCAAGATGCTCTAGCCATGTGCATCATGTCCTCAGCTCTTCAGCTGCAACAAATCTCCCTCATTGAAAACTGCAACTCCGCCGCTGAGATTTTAAGTAAGTTAGACGCCATATACGAGCAAAAGACAGAAACCAACAAGATGCTCGTACACGAACGCTTTTACCAATACAAGATGTCGCCTACAGACTCAATTGCGCAACACATCGCCAAGGTAGAGAGCCTAGGCAAGCAGATCAAAGAATCTGGCGACACAATCAGTGAAACGGCAATCATCACCAAAATTCTGAGCACCTTACCTCTAAAATTTGCTACATTTCGTCAAGCATGGCTCTCGTTAGATGATGCCAAACAGAATTTGATCTATCTCACCGCCAGACTGCTAGACGAAGAAGTAAACCTAGCAGGGCAAGAAGAAACCGCCAGAGCTTTTGTCGCCTATGAATCGAAACCATCGCACAACCCGAACGGCTCCAACTTTAAGAAAAACGCTGTCTGCAACTATTGCAAGAAGAAGGGTCATTATGTGAGGGAATGTCGGACATTGAAGAGGAAAAACCAACAAAATCAACACAACCAACCGTCCACTTCTAGAAACAACGCCCTCATTGCTCACAAGAGCGAAGCTGATGTATTAGCCTGCACAATCAATGCAGATGAATCGTGGATCTTAGACAGCGGTGCTTCCAACCACATGACACAAAACAGAGACCTTTTCTACACATTTGAGGAAGCCAAGCAACTACAATTCATCTCCCTAGGAGACAACAAGCAGTTGGAAATTAAAGGAGTCGGTAATATTAAAATTGAGAAGCTAATCAACGGCCAGTGGCAGAACAGTGAACTGACAGATGTATGGTACGTGCCAGGCCTAAAAAGAAACCTCATCTCTGAAGGACAACTCACACACAAGGGTTTTGCAATCTCCAAGTCGAACTCTGAAGCTAGAATATTCAAGAATCGTGAACTCATCGCCACAGCCTGTCATCAAAACAATCTGTATAAGCTGCTCATTCGTCCGAACTCGATTGAAGCCAACATTGCGACTGGTTCTTTACGGAAATGGCATGAACGTATGGGTCATCTGAACAAGCAATCCGTCAGAGAAATATTCAGCAAAAACCTCATTCCAGACTTGAAGCTAACAAACAACGAAGAATTCTTCTGTGAACACTGTATCTTCGCAAAACAGCATAAGCATCCATTCAACAAGCGTAACGACAAGGAAACCGCACCAGGAAATCTCATCTACGCCGACGTCTGCGGTCCAATGCAAAAAGACTCCATCGGTGGTGCGCGCTACTATCTGCTGTTTAAAAACGACTTCTCAGGCTACCGCGTAACTCGCATGCTAAAACATAAAAGTGAAGTTTTCGGTGTATTTCGTGACGTAGTGAATCTGTTTAAAAATCAGTTCGGTTACGACATTAAACGTGTACGTGTCGACAACGGGAAAGAGTTCATCAACAACAACACGCAAGATTTTCTTCCTCCAACGAGGAATCGTTCTGGAAACGACAGGGATTTATACTCCAGAGCAGAATGGGCGCTGTGAGCGTGAAAACAGGACAATCATGAACAGTGTACGCGCTATGTTATTCGCCAAACAACTCCCGCTGTCACTTTGGGCTGAAGCAGCCAACACGGACGTATATCTTCTAAATCGAACACAAAACTCACAGAATAAGAACACAACCCCCTTCGAACTATGGACAGGTAAAAAGCCGTCATTAAAACATGTGAAAGTCTTCGGATCAGACGCTTATTTACAAACGCCTCCTCATCTTCGTGGCAAGTTAGACGCCAAATGCAAAAAGCTGATGCTAGTAGGATACGATGGAAACTCAACCAACTATCGCCTACTGGACATTAATACAGGTAACATCAAAGTCTCTAAACATGTTATGTTTAACGAAGAAAGTGTATCCGATAACAACAAAAACACTGAGCCGTCACACTATAACCTAATCGAACTTGATGACGATGATGAAGAAGAAGCAGAAGCTGAACCTGATAATTGCAATGAGAACCAAGAAAACCCTCACGAAGACGCTCAAGAAGAAGAAGAAAGTGATCATGAACCGGAAACAAACAACGTGGGCAGACCAAGACGCACTATCAGAGAACCATCCTATCTACAAGACTACGATAGAGATTTTGAAGTGAATTTGTCGGAATTAGTAATTCCAGACACATATCAGGGGGTCGATTCTGATCTATGTGAGTTTTGTCACCGATGACAAAACTCACATGTTTCCATGGATACTTATTTCTGACATTTGTGGTGACAAAACTCATCGATGGTTTTTACATGGCAACCTAGTAATTTTGTTAAATCTGTCAAAGTTGCTATATTCATGTGAATTATTTTAAATATCGTTTCAAACATTCAATTGTGCATTGAAATAATTAAAAATATAAATTAATATAATTTGTGACAAAATCTAAAGATTTATAAAAAAGTTGTATTATTTGCTATGTACAAATTGTTCTATATTCAATAATAATTAATAATACTTTATTAATATAAAGATCATGCAATGATATAAGACAAATCAATTTACATAATATAATATTACATTAATAAACCTACATTTTTTAAAATAAAATGCGTTAAAACTTATATAATTACAATAAACATAAATTGAATGAATATACATCATTATCACTAGCATTATTTACAATTTGAAGGAGTTATCATTAAAGTATTCTTTTTGTAATAGGCTCTGTTTAATAATAACTCTTTTAACGTATGTTTATGTCTTGTGTTATATGCTTTTCTGTTGTGTCTGTGTTTTAAAAATTGACAAATTGGTTTTAACATATAACGGTGTTTGAAAAATATATACACAATACCCAGTCATTATTTTTTTGCTCTGAAATAATGGTCTGCAATGTTTGTCTCAATCTTAAAAACTATTTGTTTTTGCAACTTAATTTTTTTTTTCAACCTTATTAGAATTACCCCAAGCAACTATACAGTACGATATGTAAGACTCAAAGTGCGCATAGTAGAATAATTTGAGAATATTAAAGTCCACAATATTTTTTAGCTTTGTAGCAACATCACACAGATACCCTAGTTTTTTTAATAAATAGTCGATGTGCTTATTTCAGCTTTGAACTATTTGCGTTAAATTTAATGACATCTTAAGTCGATTTACCTTCCTTAAATCTATATTACATATTATTAAAAAAATTACACTAATCAAAAAAATTGTTATTTTGAAAGCCACAATACTCTCTAACACTTTGGCAAAAGTGCTCAAAATTGATATAGAGCGATAATGCTCGCTGTTACTTTCATCTTCCTTTTTAAACACGGGAACTATCTTTGCTAATTTAAAATGTTTGGGAAAGATTCCTTGATTTAGCAATTTATTTTCTGATAGTAGTAAAATGGTCTAGAAATAATGTCAATATACTTTTAAGTAATTTGCTGCTAATTCCATCTGACCCTGCAAAGTTTGTATTTTTAAGTTGCTGTACTCCATCACGTACATCTTGTGTCACTGGATAAAAGAAAATTTACTTAGTACTGAGATCAATATTACTTCCGTGGGTAGGTTTGCTATTTACTGCTATAGTCTCAGTTATAGTGTTTAAGTAGTTATTGAAATGGTTGGCAATATTTTCTGAATTTGTTTTAGTTTTGTTGTTAATACTTGAACTAACAACACTGTTGGGTTTGTTGGACGCAACAACGTCATTTATGATAGTCCAGGCGGTTTATTCATATATTAGATTCTCTTAATTTTTGATTAAAATGCATTTATTTCCAAAATTAAAACTTATTTATAGATGGATTATAACGATTGTAAAACAGTTTGTCTTCTTTGAAGCCAGATCTCCGTAATATGTGTAAATCTTTCAGTCTATTTGCGAATATTGTTATTTCCATTGTGATCTATTGTTTATATTGGTAAATTCTTTAAAGGAAACGCTGCTTCTAACAAAAAATGAATGTGTTTAGAAAATAATTGACATTTATATCGTGAGAACTAAGATAATTTATAAATTTTGTAGTATTGCTGGCACTGTTAAAATTTCTGTGATAACTAACCGGTGTTTTAATTTGTTTTATAAGATTGAATTCTATTATGTTTATATTTATTATGATCCTATAATAATCCGTTTTCTAAGACATTTCCTATAATATTTCCTGCACTTTACTAAAGCAAATGTTATCTAGACAATTTTAAAGCCGTGTTGGTTTGTCTATCTTTGGCTTTATGTCATACGATAACAGCAAATCTATTAGTTTCGTTTTCATCTTTGATGTAAATATATTATTATTTAATAATAAACTACCAATCAGTATATCATTATACCTTACATTTGCTTATCTCAATAAGGGCCGCTTTTACAATCGTCGGTTAAACAAGGAGTAGCGCTATCTAAGGAGTATATAAAAATACGCTTTTACAATCCCTTATAACTAATCTCTAGTGTAGTAACTAAGTAACGCCCACAACAAATTAACGTATGAACAACGTATACGTCAATTTATAAGTCAGTTCCAGAAACAGCCATCTTTGTAATAAATAATTTTTTAGAAAATGCAAAAACGCGTTACAACTAAAGTAGGATTTGTTGCTAACATTTTTGCACAGAAGAAAATTGATAATTGTCGCATTATTTCCTTGATTGGCCTAATCAGTGGGATCATCAAGGGGTTTGTCTTTATTTTTAGTTTTAATTTGGGATTCATTGAGTAGAGATTCTACTTGAGTATGTGGGTGATTGAAATTTTACAATGGCTCCGATCACTTTAGGAGTCCTGGCAATTTTATAAAATTTTAATTGTATGTTTTAAGGAAAATAAACCAGAGATAACTTATCCGGTGCTTGGAGCAGTAGTTATCTTTAGTGTAGTAACCAAGTAACGCGCACAACAAATTTGTGTATAAATAATTTATACGTCAGTTTATAAGTCATCATTGACGTTTTAATAGGTTATCTAGATTGCAACAAAGGCATAACTAATGCTACACCAGGTTTAAACTGTAGATAAATTTATTCTTGGTTTAAGTTATCTGACAATTGTAAAAGCGGCCCTAAGTAACATAATAAATTAATTAAATTGCTTTTGTCTTAAGAATTTATTTAAGTATTAATTTATTTTGATTATGTATGTTCCAATTAAGTGTAACGAAAGTATGTATATATTTGTTTTATAATTGTACTTTAATTGATAATGTTATTGTTTGCATATTAAAAATAAAATTTATAAAGTTTGTTTTATTTTACAAATATATCATATATCAATCTGCCTAAATCCAAACATATATAATCAAAATTTACTCGACTAAAGTCTTATTAAATTTGCTTGAGCAGTTTAGTTAATGATTATCATAATTTCATTAACATAAAATAATATTATATATTAATTAAGTGAATAATGAACAAGCAGACGACCGCTGCACACTAGACGCACGCATCATAATATATTCCGCAAATGCATCGAAGTACATTAATACTATAATAATGCGGTATGTGTCGTCAATATGCGAGCCAACTAATTTATGTATATTGTTCACACAATTTTAAATAAATGGTTATTGAAAGAATTAAGTATATCACAATATTTATTAGAATTTTATTCAATTTTATTAATGACAGATAAACTCACACGAACTGTCATAAAAGTCACCGTATTAATTGTGCCTGTTTAAAGTCACCGGTTTTTATACGCTTTTACTCATTTTGTGACAAAACTCACAAATATTAAAATAGCATGCTCTGGAAGTGACGTAATTTTGATGAGAAAAACCATCGGTGAGAAATGTCACCGGCGGTCAAAGTCAACCTATAATAATTAGGTTATTATTACTTATTATGAATTTAACGTTATTAAAGGTAATTAAATTATTCTATAAGCTTGTTACTGCAAATATTGCTTGCTATTCTTAATAATAATGATGTAATAATTTATAAATTGTTTATAAATCAACTAAAATCATTATTTAAAGAAAACTCACGCGAACTGTCACTTTTAAATTATGCATGTTATAAGTCACCGATTTTTGTTACCAGTGGCAAAACTCACCAAAATTTTGTCACATTTTATTGAAATACGTCATTTTTGTGAGAAAAACCACCGGTGACAAAAGTCACCGGAGATCAGAATCGACCCCCTGCAAGCTATGAATAGTGACGAAAAGCTAAATTGGCAAGAAGCCATTGATGAAGAGCTCCAATCCCTCAACGAAAATAATACTTGGGAAATTACTGATCTACCTCAATACAAGACCTCAATAGGATCCAGATGGGTTTTTAAAGTAAAAACCACAAACGAAAAACCTGTTTTCAAAGCTCGCCTATGCGCGAAAGGATTCTCACAAGTAAGAGGTGTAGATTTCCAAACATTCGCACCAACAACCAGATATGACACAATCCGCATACTCCTCGCCATCGCTGCCAGCCAACAACTCAACATACTACAATTTGACGTGAAAACCGCATTTCTATATGGCGAACTCAAAGAAGAAATTTACATGCAACCGTCCATCTCTATAAAATTAAACGAATACATCGATCGGTTAATTAATAGATTTAATCTACAAGATGCAAACGATCCAAACATTCCAGCTGATCCCAACACAGTTCTCACCGATCCGAAGATAACTCCAACTGACAAACAACTACCGTACGCAGAGCTAATCGGCTCCCTAATTTTCGCAGCAACAACGGTACGCGCTGACATAGCATTCATAACAAACGTACTTAGCCGCAAAATCAACAACTACGGAGAGTGTCATTGGAACGCTGCTAAACGTGTGCTTAAATATCTGAAAGCAACAAAACACTATGGGATCAAGTATGATTCGTCACCGCTAGATATAATCGGCTACTCAGATTCCGACTACGCTGGAGACGCGGAGAATCGAAAATCAACCAGTGGATTTCTCTTTCTGACCAACAACAACGTCATCACATGGAGAACACAACTTCAACGCTGCGTCAGCTTATCAACAGCTGAAGCCGAATTCATCGCTGCATCGGAAACCTCCAAAGAAGCGATTTGGATAAAACAACTTTGTGACGAAGTGAACCAAAAAATAAGTGCTATTACAATCAATGTGGACAATCAAAGTGCCATAAAGTTAATTAAAGACCCAGTGTATCACCACCGCACAAAGCATATTGATGTACGATACAATTTTGTACGCGAAAAATACCGCGAAAAGCAAATCAATTTAGACTATGTCAATACGAAAGAACAACTCGCCGACATGTTCACCAAAGCGCTACCACATGATCCATTTGTAAAATTTCGCAACGCAATCGGCACTATCAACTTATCTTAATATGTATTATGTAATATGTAACTCCTTTATTCGCTAACTTTTGTAAACTTGTTTACTAACACCACTTTTACTGTTTTTGTACGCTGCATTTTATTTTTATTGTAATATTGTTTTACTAACCCACATTTTCATTGAATGACCAAACATATGTTTGAGAGGTGATCGTTTGGAGGGAGTGTTAGATTTAAACGATCACTGTATGCAACCAATTGTACTCGGTACTCGGTTACACTCGGCAAGCCGAACATTCCTGGCGCGCTCAAGTTCCGCGCAGGGCTTGCGCTCATAGTCAGTTAGGGTGTAGCGTTCATCGTCTCAAGATCACTCATCCACTGCTTAATCTAATAAAACACATGTCTACCGCCATTACTGTCGTGAATCTCGGTTTAGTGCTATCCTCCTAAATCCTTACAGTTATCTCCACATCAGAACATGTTACAGTATTTTTATTAAAATAAACTATAAAGGCACCATTGACTGTAAATATAATAAGCAATATTAAGAGGCAAAGCAACCACAATCAATCTGAGAGTATATACTAAATATAAAAACTTACAGTATTAAAGTATTTATTTATCTATTTGCTGATTAAAATTAGCAATAGTTTTAAAAGTACATAAAAAAAATGTCACTAATTGCCGTCAAATCATTCGACCGCATCACTACTGCGAAAAAGTTACTGAGACTTCTTTCTCCGTCCCGCTTTTGCCCCACTGCGCTCCAGTCGTGCATAAGTGCGCCATTGCTACGGCCAGCTATCGTAAAATATATAAATTTTCTCTAGCATAGCACGCACTAGTCGTAATGCCAGAATCTCTATAATTACATCAATACATAATATGATGATGATGGTTTCCTTGCTGATACGGCTACAGCGATTATTGTCTTGTTAATAATGTATTATGTTTGGCTCTGTCATACGCTGGTGGCTGTTATACCCTAGCTTGTTTTTGAAAGTTCTGGCTCACTCTGGGTATGCTAGGTTTCCATTCTCGTTATATATCTAGACAGTGCTAGATTTGTTTTTATGGTGTTATTGCACCTCAAAATTGCTCCCCCCTTTTGCAATCACTATAGAACAGCTACACGACCTGACTAAATTCCGCACACTTCTGCTGTATAGAAAACTTCCGTGTTTCTTATAGTCATTCTACCTTATGTGCATGATCGATTTTAAGCACTTCATATGAAATTGATCAAGCTTGGAGATGTGGTGAATATAGTTACACCAGGTTTTGGAGCCATATAAACGTGTAGGTATTACCACCTGCACAATTCGACATTTGATCTTAACATCGATCTTGTTAGTTGCTGAGATTGTGCTCCCAAGGTATATAAAGTTGTCATCTTCTTGTAGTGTGTTGTCACCAATATTACCAATTCAGGGGTAGATTAACTTTTGGCGTTTTTCTAATTGCCTGCTGCATAACTACAATCTTACCACAGTTTATCTTCAGACCAAATTTTGTGCAAGAGTCCTCTAGTCTAGTAATAGCTTCTTGTAGCGCTTTCCAATAATTAGCCACCAGGAAGGTATTTCCATAATTCTTATGAAGACAGGGTCTTGTTTAGTGATTTCAATCTAGGTAGATTATACAGTCTCTTTAGTACCGATATTTTATATGCAATGCATCAAACAAGTCTTGGAAGGGTTGCCTTATGGTCACTGAGAAGGATAGTTCAAATAATGTGGGCCAATACATCCTTGCTTCGCTCCTCCAGTGACGCTGAATTATTCCGATAAGTCCCTATCTACTTGGACTCTGCATCTCATGCCATTATGAATTTGTTAGATGATGGTCAGGAATTTTGGCTTACAATGTAGTCTTTTTAGTACGATCCAGAGAGCGTCACGGGGTACGCGGTCGAACGCTTTCTCCAGATCCACGAAGCACATATTGGTGCATACTGTTCTACACATTTTTCTTACAGTTGGCGTATGGTAAAAATTGCATCCGTACTGAGTTTCTGGGAGGACGCGGTTGGAGGCGATTGAGAAGCACTTTTTCTACGATATTCCAGCTGTATCCAGGAATGATATTCTTCTATAGAAGTTACAGTCAACAGTTTCTTCTGCCTTTGTAGAGAGTACATATAAGCTGTGTTCGGCTATTAATTCGGAGTTTGAGTAGATTTTTTACACGTGATCAAAATTTCAGTCAATGGGGTCATACATAACCAAAGGCTAATGGAGTCTTTCTCATCCGTCCGCTGATTAGTTGTCAGATCTATGTTAAGTTAAAACTATTTATTTGATATAGTAATTATTAAAATTATTTACCATAATAATAAATTACTAAATATATTATGAAATTAATCTAAATGTGAATATTTCACAATAAATTAAGTTTTTTTTTTAATTGTATTTAAAAATAGAACTAATTTTTGTATAAAATAAACATAATTACTCTACAAACAAATCCAAAATCATGTTTGTATTAAATGTACAATATAAAGTTTATTGTCATTGCATTTGTCTGCAGAAATTCGTTAATTTACCCATACAAGGTAATGCACATGCTGACTCTTAAATCCACGTTCGACGAGGTAGCGTAAGTAGAGTTAACTTTATTCACTTCACTCTGTAATTGCCGAACGGCAAATATTATCTCCGTGCACTCCAAAAGCAATACTCGAACCGTCGTCGTACAGTGAAAATAATATCAAAAGTAACTGGAGTAGGATAGCCGAAAGCAACTATAGTAGACAATTTAAACTCGTCTGGCACCGACTCTGTTTGCCACATTTCGCAAATAAAGTTAAACAGCTTCTCTTCGAGGTAGCTACCTACTAGTTGATCCGTATACCTCCCCCATCTGGTTGGTGTCAGTGTAGAGTTGTAGTTTTGCAGCATGTTCTAGCCACTAGGTGTTCTTGACTGTTCGGCTTACTTTTTTGAGAGTTGTGTATGCAGTTGATAATTGCTGCTTCAGCCTATGGTTTTGTCTGTTGTTCTCCCATTCACGAAAAGCTGTCTTGTAAGCGTCAATCGCATCCGTAAGTTGGTCATAATTGTCTACAAACCTGGTTTCATCGGACTGCAACTCCTATAGTGCTCTGAGGAACACTGTAGTCTGTAAAGTCCATTTGTAAAGTTTTTCCAATCTGAGGCAGCCTCAGATGAGGACACAAGTTCTTAAAATTTTCCTGATAAGCAGAACGCACTTTTCATAAGTTTCTTTGTATCCAACTTCTTGGGTAGAAGTTTGTTGTCTCTTTTGGGTTTAATTACTAAGATGCATTTTGCATACAACGAGACTGTGATCGGTTCAACATTTTGTTCCTCTTCTTACTCTTGCGAGATGTACATCAGCAATATCTTACTGGCGAGTGATAATATGCCACTGCTTAGAACGCGGGTGCTGCCATGTTTTGAACTTTTTGTATGAACAATGTGTTTGTGTTTATATTGCAAACATAGTGTCAGCAGTTATCGACCGTTTGAGTTACACGTCTAAAGTCGCGTCTACCAACTACACCAGGCTATTGATTATTGCAAAAGAAACTCTACTCAGAATTTTTTCATTACTAAGACGCCATTTCCAGTAGGATGTGTACCCTCCTTGTTTTTCTGTTAGTTGGCACTTATCCGCAAATCTTGTTTCACTCAATGCAAACGTCATCGATGTTGTACTTTCCTAATTCCCGGCTGCTATAGCTCTTTCGCTCTGTATATACTTTTTTTTATATTGTCCTGTAATGTGCGTAAACTCCAAGCACCAATTTTAAATATAGGTTTGAAGAAGTTATTGTTCAGTTTATTTTTATTATTGTTTGTATTTGTCTGACACGTTTTTTAGACACCTTTTCTAGCCCCCTCCACCGATGTGACCGGCACCGACTGGACCGGTTGAAACGTCAAAACCCAAATTTGTTAAGATTAATTGTGGTAGCTATATATCAGTTTTTACTTTTTTTAAATTAAATAACTGTTTGCATGTGCAGTGGCAGAGCTATCTTTAAACAATGCTCTGCAATGCAAAAGAGCTGACAAGCACAACCTTATCCCTAAAAGTTATTGTTAAACTGTCAGCTGACAGATTGTTGAATTGGCAAAACTGCCAATTGTTGTTGTGTTGACTGTCAACAGTCAATATATGTCGAATTGTTAACAAAACTGTCAAATTGTGAATAAACTCAAGTTCTGAATAAAACTGTCTGATGTCAAATTATCGTTTATAACAAATTATTGCTAAACTGTCAAATTGTTGATGAAACTGTCAATTCTTCAGCAACCCTAAAATTGTACTTAAAACTGTCAAATTGTACCTAAAAGTACAAAATTGTTGACAAAACTGTTAAATAATTACTAAAATTGTCAATTAAATGACAAAACATTATATTGACACTAAGCAACAAATTAAAAAAAAATAAGGTTACTCTGTTGGAGAAGTTGATGGGTGAGATCCAATCCCTTGATGACAAATACTTGCTGGGGCGAGTGGGTGTGTCATTTCAGAACATAAGTATGGAAGGATGTTTTAAACTGATGTTCTTGTCCACTCTCCTACTAGTTGGTTATCAATAAATTGGAAGTTTTTCTTCTCTGAAAGTGTTAAAAAACTCTATGTTAAAGAAGGCCAATCACTTGATAACTGACACTTGTTGGGTGGGCAAGACACTCCAGAG
Organism: Tachinus rufipes; assembly: GCA_963932245.1. Lineage (NCBI taxonomy): Eukaryota > Metazoa > Arthropoda > Insecta > Coleoptera > Staphylinidae > Tachinus > Tachinus rufipes. The sequence continues at coordinate 59,530,941 of OZ010744.1, forward strand.
CACGATTACTCCTCTACTCCTCCTTGCAACCTTTGAAAACCACTATGTGAAAGAAGGTAATAATGATACCAATCTCCTGATGACTAACATTTGGGTGTGTAAATAAGACACTCCAATTCATGATTACCATCGAGTAGGTTGAACTGAAGTGCACAACCACCCGCCCAAGTGGTTGTCATCAAAAATTTAGAAATAACTCCTCCATGCAAGCGTTAAAAGTCTTTATATTTGAAGAGGAGGTGGTGATACCAAACGTTGGTAACCAACACTTGAGTTGGTGAGTACGCAACTTTAATTCGTGATTACTCTTGAGTAGTTTAAACTAGATTGGATTGAATTGAAACAATCATCATGGTTATTTTAACTCTATCGGTTGCTCTTCTCAATAATTGGTTTGTGGAGCAATTAAACCACTCTTAGATTTTCTCCTAAATAAATAAGATCTTAATTGGAAACAAACCAAATGTAAACAACTCACACTTTTCAACATTCATGAAAACTCACTTCACAGCAAAAGCTTTTATTATTAGTGCCTGATGAGCATTCTCCTAATATCTATGGGTGTGCCATATCTATCACCTGTCTAATGGAAGTGATTTTCCCTCATTCATTTATTATATGTGCTTTCCTTTGACCAATAATCTATCTCACATTTCTTGCCCCCCAACCCACAGCGACAAAGCAACCCAGTAGTAAAGTATGTTGGGTATGCATTTGTTTTAAAGCAAAATTTAAAAAGAATATTATATTGAATTACCTATTTGCACAAATATAATGTAATAGAAACTTCAGAAAACCACTTTATCTGGTTGGTAACAGTTTACATGGTTGGCAATAATCTAAAATAAACGGTTCAGAGAGACTCAACTGTTTATCTCCAATTGATCCTCATCGCCAGGCAGTAATGAGTGATATTGAACGCAGCCATTGTAATTATTAGAACTAAAAATTAAATATATTGAAATCGATAGTTAACACTTGTTCAATATACAAACTGTGAAGTAAACATTTCATTATAAACACAGTGAGGTGAGGAGAGATTCTTAAATAATTAAGTGAGGTGATATTCTCACACAACATGTAAAAAGAAAGCACCTTATAACATAATCTAAATTAATAAAGAAATTCGAACTGAGCAAATTAATAGAAACAGAATTTTATATTCTAAATAATCTTATCTAATTCTAAAATTCAATTTTTATTTCATTTTCAAATATATTTTGTTAATTTTCTCATATCTAATATCTCTCTTTTCTGAAATTATCCCTATTTGATTTTATCATCAAATATATTTACCCGAAAGTTTTTGAAAACCCAGTAGTAAATTTTTTCTCTCGTTACACATATCATATACTACAGGTGAAGATTATAATTAATAATTTAAATACTGAAATAAATTTAATTAAAATATTTGCTTTAAACATAAGTATTTATACATTACATATTATTCATATGACATAAAATCACTTGATGGCCAAGGATCCGAGTCACTCTCTTCCAATTCATCACTAGGAACACTGGGCCCTTGAGAAGCATAGCTACTGCTTTCACCAGTCACAGACATAAAATACGATGAATCTAACTTAGAGGGAGACCTGCCCAAAGCATTGAGACCTTCCATTGCCCGTTGATTGTGTGGGTCTAATCTGAGGGCAGCATTATATTGGTTGAATGCCTCATCATCCTTTTGTAAACGAGCATAACAATCAGCTAGCAACTGATGTGCATGTGATGTGGGAAACTTTTCAACATGTCGATGTAGCAATGTGTAGGCCTCTTCATGTCGCTGCTCTTGTTCTAAATGTTCAGCAAGTAAACAAACTGCTGGTGCAAATGATGGATCTGCATTTATTGCACGTTCTAATAGAGTCCTAGTTTTTGCAGAATTCGTAACTGGATCTTTCATAAGAGCTGATGCATACAACTAAAAATTAATAAGTTAAAAAAATCAACAAGTAAAAATAGTTTCAACTTACTGTTAAAGCTTGAGAACTGTTTCCTAGAAGTTTACAACTATTAGCAGCCATAGTTTGTCCTTCTCTAATTCTCAACAAAGCAAAATTGCTTTCCACCAGTCCCTTATGACCATCAAATCGGTGTGGGGTATATTGCACCACTTCTTTAAAATGATAAAGAGATTCAGAATATTTCTTGATTTGCATCAAAGTATGTGCTTTTAGTAAAAGTGCTTCAACATTTTTTCTATTCATCATGCAAGCTTGCTGTCCAAAATACACAGCCCGTTCAAATTTCTTAATTGAATACATGTACCAACCCATGACAACCCAATGTTCACAACTCCAAAAATTCATATCTAATTCAGTGTTGATTAACCTTTCTAATTCTCGAAGATGATCCTTTTCGTTAGAATTGGCCAATAGATTTGCCAGCAAATCTCGACCCATTATTAAATTAGGATCTATGTGTAGGGCTCTTTGTAAAGAAGATAGAGCTTTCTTTTCATCGCACATGTATATGTAACAGTATGCAATAGTAACAATTAATACACTATTATCTTTTAAACAGTCTATGCTTTTAAAGGTGGTGATTGCATGCGAGTATTCTCTAGTATACATTTGGGCTTGCCCTCGTAACCATGTATTAATCCAACCTAATTCAGATGTTGCTTCAAGCATCAGAGAATTTACTTCAATTCCCTATATAACAGAAATAATTTTAATAAAAATTTAACTTAAAATTAAATATATGTTACCTTAACACCTAACTTAAGTAAGTTCTCGGCAGCTTCAATAGCACATGGTATTTCTCTCAATACTTCTTTATAACAAGTAGTTGCAGATCGTTCAAATCCAGCATCTCTGTACATATCACCCAATGCCATATTTACTTTAGGAGTTCTCGACCGTCCTGAGATACTCTGTAGCACCTCAATGGCTTTCTTATTTAATTTTAATTTAATGCAGCATTGGTAAATCTTGTATTTAATTTCTATATCACTTAATATCTCCTTTTGTGTGTCTGGTATTTTCGTACTGTTTTTTGTTTTAATTATGTACTTCCTAAGTTGCAATGCTTGGTTGTAAGCCGTCTCTGCTTGCAAGTATTGTTGTAAATTATATAAAGAGTCTGCATAGTAAATGTACAATTGAAATTTCATAAACGGTGTGATGTCTTGTTTCTGTTCACTGAAGGAAAGAGATAATTGCGCCTGAAAAAATCAAATTATACTTTTTGTATATTATAAACATTTGTATACTTTTACCAAATGCACTACATTTGAATATAACTCTTGCTGATATAAAGTAGATATTTGCTTTAATATATTATTCATTTTTTGTAATTGTATTATTTATTGAGGTTAAGATAAAATGAATCAAGTGGCTTCTATTCACCTATTCACGTTCTTATTTATTCTATGCCTAGGCAGGCTATCAGTTATCACTTATCAACAACAACCCCCATTTATTGAAGAAAATTCTTGTATTTGAGAGCAAATCACTGACACACCTTACACCGAATTAAAATTGATCAATATATTTGCCTATATTGCGCAAATTCAATAGATTTATTAAACTTTTCCTTCATAATTCTGAATCTGTTTTTGTTTTGTGATTGAATTAATTTGTTTCTATTTCAATTTACTGCCTCACTCGCTGAATGGAACATGGAATACTCGACGCAGTCCGCAGAACGGCACAGAACAACATAGGGGTGTTTGGGTACAGTAAGGTGTTCTGCAGGTACAGCATAAATTCACATTGCACATGCGGAGGGGAATATGCAAAATGTTCTCCCACCGAAAACATTAAAAATGTCAACAGAAATAGTTATTTTTTAACCTTTCATACAGTCCATGCTGAATGCTGATTTCAATTTTGATCTCTTAAATTCAACAAAGTTTTCATAAGTACAAGCAAAATAAATATAAAATAATTTTGAAATTACCGAGTTTTTGGAATATTGTTTTGTAGTCTGGAACATCACGGGTGTAGTTTAGAACAGTTAAAAAAAAGTGAAGAAGCAATGAGAAGGAATCATCGATCTTTCTCACTCACTCGGCTCATTCCATTCAATTCCATTCAAAAGGCGCTAAATGTACCAGAAACCACACCACATGAACAGTGAAGTGACAGTGAAGTGTTTGTTTTGGTTATATCCTTTGTTCCTGGTTAACCTTTAAACAATTAACATTAACTACAATTAAATTAGAAACTTTAACATGTCTACAGAGCCAGAGGGTTTAGAACTATCTAAATCACAAAAGGAGCGAATTGAGAAAAACAGACAAAAAGCTTTGCTCATAAAACAAAGTAAATTGGTTTCTCATCCTTATGCAAGGGGGTAATTATTTATAACGGTATTAACAGTTTGTCATTTAATTAATACATACGATATTTTTTAGGCAAGCAGTATCTATTGATAAAACAATAATTAAAGTAGGTTCAACAAAATATAAAGATACTGGTGGTGGTTTTCTTTTGGAAGAAAAACCAGAAGAAGAAGAAAACAATATAGAGGTACATATATTAACAGTTAAGCATTTAGAAATCAGTTTCAAAATTGGTATTTGTTTAGCATAATGTATGACTCAATTTTTTAAACAAATATTTTTTTAATTCAATTTTAAAGGTGCAGACATTTTGGACAAGAGACTATCCTACTGCGCTGTAATTAATTGTTTAAATGTATATTAAAATTCATCATAAAGATGTTGAATTTTATAATTTCTTTCTCAGCTCGGTAGTTAAAATGTATATTAAAATTCATAAGATGAATTTTATCATTTTAAAATATATTTTAATAAATTAAATTAATAAGAGTTAAATTACCAGCCACTAGAGGTATATATAGTGGGAAATACAACAAGAGCGCAAAAAATACTGAAATGAATGAATGAAAAGGCAATGTGGACACAAGAGACTATAAGAATTAAAAAGAATTGAATCAATCAAATAGCATAGAAAAAGATGTGGAAAGAAGAATGACAGAACTTGAAAAAAAGAGTTAGAGAAGCAACAATGAAAAAGACATAAATAAGAACAGAAGAGAAATTTGGGAGCAGCAAGTGGTGGAACAATGAATGCAATCAGAAGAAGAGAGAAGCAAGAAAAGCACTAAGGAAATGGAAAAAGAACCAAAATGTAGTATCAGAACTACAAAAACAAATGCTCAAAGAGCTCAAGAGGATATATGGTATGAATGAAGAAATGGAGATGGACACTGAAGAGGAAGCTTGGAAATAAAGAAAGGAAAAGAAAAAGAAAAGAGAACTAAACAATTTTCATAGAAAAATGTAGAATATATTTTTTTTAATTGTATGACGGAATAGAGGGAAAGAAAGAAGAAATTATTTAACAGTTGGAACAAGAATCAGAAAATCACAAAAGAAACAATTTGGAGGCAGATAAATGAAAAAAGATTAAAGAAAGGGAAAATGTAATATATGGATGGGATATAAAATTAAGCATAGATGTTTGGAATCGGAAGATTTGATTGAGAGACTGAAAGAACATAAATGTGGGTCTTGTAGTGGCAGAGAAAGTGTGAGCGCTAGCGTATGTAGATGACATAGCGATTGTTGGGAGAGAAGCAAATGAAATGACAGAGATGATTAAATGTTTAGAAAGAAGTTGAGATTAGTTAATATGAAAAAAAAACAAAAATTATGATGTTCAGAAAGGGTAGAAAATATTTAAATATTTATGGTATGCATTTAAAGATAATAACGAGAATGAACAAATAAAAGAGATGGCAAAAAAAGCAAATCAATTATCGGGAAATAGGGGAAAGCAAATTTAAAAGTAAAATAAAGGCATTGATTAATAGTTTAGTGAGCAGTATGATCCAGTATGGAGCAGAAATCTGATGATGGAAAAAACAATTAACAAGCAAAGTACTGGAGGTGGGTGTTAAGTCTAAATAGGGAAACACTTGCATAAGAGAAAGCAAAGAAAGATAAGATTAGAGTAGAGTTGTGGCAGGAAAACGAGTGATGAAATATGAAGAAAGACTAATGCTCGTATTTATTGAATTATATATATAATTATGGATAAAACTTTAAAGTTATTTTATTATAACCTAATTATTTTTTTAAAACTGTTAATTCATACATTTTTTTGAATCAATTATAAAGAAAAACTAAAAATATTTTTAAAATTTCAATCTGCTATATAATTGATAATCATTTGTGCATTTTACAGACTTTTTAAAGCTCCATCCATAATTATATATTATTACATTCTATAAAGAATTATAGATAGTGTCTTACGGGCATTAGAGAATCCTGCAAGAGGAAGAGAGATATGTTCAAGAATGAATAAATCTAGATAAAATGGAAAATACAAGTAAAAAGTTAGAATGATTGCAAGTTTAGATGTGGAAATTTTTTTGCAAATTTTGGTTGGATGAGGATGAGAAAATGTGTAGGATGTGTGAAGAAGCTTGGGAGAACATGAACAGTGCTGAAACAATGTAGTAAGATGAAGGAAAATATGGGAAAAAAAGTGGTATGGGACGGAGATGGAAGAGTAAAGAAACAGATGAAGGCGGTAACAAAAAGAAAGGAAATAGAAACAGGAGTTGATATTATTAATTAAAGGAAGGGTTTCATTTATGTTAGTATTGACTTTAAGATAACTTAAAGTCAATACTAACTTTATAATGTAAAAATTATGTTAAGTTTTTCGAGGCCGAAAGGCAAGAAATAATCAATTATTATTAATAATTATTGTGCTAAGGACCAGGGTCGTTATGTTTAAAACAAATTGTTTTTTAACTTTTGTTTTAACTAGTTTAAAATAAGAAACATTGTTTAGACGATTTTGTTTTAAACATGTTTAAACCATTGTTTTTTTTAATTAATGTTTTTTTTAAATATTTGGTTTGTTATCTCTGGAAAATATAAAGCATAAATAGCGTTTGGTTTGTTTTGATATTTATTTTTAAACTTGTTTTAAACTTGTTTTTATTTATTTTGTTTTAAACAAAATAAAACATCAATAATATTAAAAAACAGGTATTTTTGTTTCCAACCCTGCTAAAGGACACAGTCTCGTGTTTAAAACATACGCTGTATTTAAAAATATTGAATTAAAAAAATTATATTTGTTTAAAAAATTTAGTTCTATATGCTGAAAAAAAGCCAATTTCTCTTAAAAGACGCAGAAAGAAATAAAGAATCAATCAATGTTTAAATTAATTCAAATGTATTTTAAATTTTAGATTAATTATGCTGATTTTGAAGCACCTCTATTTGAAGAAGATCGTCCAGATTGTGAAAACTGCAAGAAATCATTTTCAAACTCATGGTTATTCGATACCTTTAATCACAAAGTTTGTGATGAGTGCAAGTACGGTTAATTCAGTTTATTCAAATGTAATTTTAACATGTAGATTGTCATGTGCATCCAACTGAACTTATATTGGTCCAATGCACCACGTATATGATTTTTCATTCATACCTATACCTCATATTAATATTTGTGAGGTAAATAAATATGTGCAGGGCTGCCAGATTTATATTTAAACACTGAGATGATATGTAAATTTTGCAGAAATTAATTTTATGTTGAATAGAATTATTGAACAATTAAAAAAAAAAAGTATAAATGCTGTAGCATTTCTCCGTAAGTTTTGTAGTTGGCAAGGCTACTCCTTTAAAAAGTAAAAATTACATGACATAACATCATTGTCAATTAAATCTTGAATAATTATTAATAGTATTTTGAGTTTACGTGAAGGTTTTATTATAAAATAAATTAAAACAATTGTCCTTACAAGAAGTGAAGTAAGGACGATTGTTTTAATTTATTTTAGACAATTATGTTTATTAATGTAATTTGTGTTCAAAAATAAACAATGTTCCATGGATACCATGTTATAAAATTAAACGTCGTAATTTATTTCATTAGGTATTTCAAAAATAAATTATAATTTCAAAAAAATTAGTACTAAAGTGTCAAGGAAACATTTGTTTACTTTTAATTATGATTAGCTTAATAAGTATTTTTTATATTTACTAAAGTATTTTAATTACAACTTGACAAAAATATTGTTCCAGATTTATTTGTTCATGACTGAGCATGATCCATGCAATCGACATGGGTTGACATTTTTCTTAATTAGATATAATTTTAAATTGCCCATTGTTTATGCAACTGTAAATTTTATTAATACTTCAGCAAGACCCTAACATTACCTTAAGACATACATAAATAACTGGTGTTCTAAAAATACGGTTATTGTATGATTCAAAAACAATGGAGTATTGCACAACATAAAAAACAGTAAAAACATTATTTTATCAGCAAAATTGATTACCACATTTATAAGAAGAGTCACTATTAAATTTGCTAAAAAGATTTATATTGGCAACCAAAAGAAACATGCCGTATCGGTAAGCTGCTAATTAAGGAAGACAGAAAGACCAATTATATTTTGTTGAAATTTAAAGAAAAACGCAATATAGCATTAACTTCTTATTGAAGATGCAGATTGTTGAGCACAATGTGAAATTAACAATATCTACATTAAGTATATATTTTTAACATATAATAATGAAATTACGTGGTGCAGCGGGCCAATTGTTACAATCTTCACTGCAACTAACATGTTATTCATTTTAGAGACCCTGAAGTTCATAAATTAATAACAAAATCAGAGGCAATGAAAGAATATCTTTTAAAAGATTGTGACATAGATAAGCGACAACCACCGTTGAAATTTATAACTCGAAAGAACCCACACAATGTTCATTGGGGTGATATGAAGCTATTTCTGCAGATACAGGTGAAATTTTCTCTAAATTGTGTTTAATGTTTTGCTAAATATCTATTTTGATAGGTTGAACAAAGGGCTCTCGAAGTTTGGGGAAGTGAAGAACAAATACAAGAGGAAATTGAAAAGCGTGAAGAGAAGAAAATAATGGCTAAAACAAAGAAATATCATAAACATATGAAAGAATTAAGAATGAATATGCGAAGCAGTTTATTTGATCGTACTACTGCTGCTTCACACACTCATGAATTTGGTGAAGATACTTATAATGAGGAAGAGGATAATTATACTCATACTTGTATTACTTGTAAATATGAAGAAACTTTTGAGAAAATGTGATTTTCTTAAAGTTATATTATATGTATTTGCATGAAATTACTTAAAATAAAATATATTATGTTTATTTTTTTTAATTATTGAAATTAAATACCTAAGATTGATTGATTATAAGTTCTGTTAGTGTCTATAGAAATAACTGTTGATTATCCTGATATAGAATCATTATTGTGTGCATTTTAGAGACATACAAGAATGATTTTAAATTGGAAGAATACCAAGTAGGTCAATTTCAGATTATATGTAAATTATTCATTTCCAAAAAATGATTTAAAATTTCATCAAAAAATCTTGGCAAGTTTTTGATTGGAATATAAAATCTCTGATCAGTTTACCGGAGAATTTGGTCTCGTACCGCCTTTTCATTTGTTTGCTCTTAACTCCTCACTATAAGAGATGATGAAGTATGTACACGAGGAGAACGAAAAAAATTACTTTTGCCATTAACACGGTTCAAAAACCAACATTAATGCCCTATCTGAGAACGTTGTAATTATTTACACTAAGAAATTGCTTTTTTTCCTCTGGGAAAGTAGGGGTTTTTGATGTTATTGTTCTTTTTGTCTGTTTGGTTATAATAAATGTCTATGCTTTGTGGGAAAATGTTCTTTATTTGAAGTTTGTTTGAATTAATTTCTTATAACTCAAAAATGGTGCATTTTATTAAAAAAATACACAAAATTAATCTTAGAATCAAAAATGTAAAATTTTTAAAGGGGTTCCGTTTGAAAAAAAAAAGTACTAAATTTCCACAATAAAATAAACAAATAGTTTGTTTGAAATAAAAACATTATGATTAAAACTTTTTTTGAAATTTTTGATTGTTGGATGGAGAATTATTTAGGTGTTCTGATAATTTTGACTAATCTGTATAATACAATTTATTAAATTAGAAACTAAAAAAAATTATAATTGCTAAATGGTATAGTTTTTTTAATATAATAAATATATACATACCTTTTATAAGTAATTTTTTCTGAAATAAAAGTATCATCAACATAACTATTGACCACTTTTTTTTCTATAAGCTGAAATTAATATTGATTCTAAAAGTTAAATATTAGTTAATGCATAAAGAAGTATAATTTTGTCTATACTGACACACACACTCAAAATTTAGAAGAATATATGGAGCAAATTGGAATAAAACTAAAGTTGTATTTTGCAAAACATTAGTAAATAAATAAGAAGATGTTATTATATACATTTTATTTCTATTTTGTTTTAATTAACAATAAATATTCAGTATGTATAAATGTTAACTTTTATTATTAATTTGAATCTGTATATTCTTTGTATATAATTCGATTTAATTAAAATGAAAATATATGCAGGATTGACGATTGTTACTTCTTTCTCTTAGAAGATATGTTATGAGTATTGTTAGGTTGATTCGTATTAGCCCTACAGTTGTGCCGAAAGTGCCAATTATTTTTTATATGAAGATTATTGCATTGATATTATGTTATTAAATATATTGAAAAACAATGTTAAAAAAAGTATTGACAATCATAATAAATTTATTAGTTATAATTAGAATGTATTCCAAATATGACAGTGCATTACTGTGTAGAATTAAATTATTTTTATTAAATTAGAAAAGTTATTTATTAATTTTACTGTGAAATAATGATCATTTAATGATTGATAACTTTTACTTAATGATAAGTGATATTTTTTTTTATTTTTTCATAAATTTATTTTTGTTTGTGTACTTCAATTTGTTTTCAAATTCAAATACAAAATAGTCCATAAATAAGTCGAGTATTAAAAACTTGTGTAAAACTTACTTAGGACTTAAGTCCATGTTTCCAGGTTGGCCTCCTTTATGTTTATGTCACTTCGTAACACATATTATTTATATAAAAAAATTGACTCAACAACCTGTAATTATCAGTTTTAAGTGTGAGATGTTTATGCATCTTGTTGACCATGGATATACTGAATACCTAAAAATATATTGCAACTACATATTTGAAACATCTTAGAATTTGTTATTTTGAAGAACATTTAATGTATGTAGAGCATAAACAAATAATTAAAATTATTAATTGTTTCCAATCTTACAACCAAGCGAGCTTTTGAAAATTTTGTACATATAAATTTTTGCAGACAAAACAATAACTACAATAAAAACCACTTCATCAGAATTGTTGAATATTATAAGTAAAAAGTAGCAAATTAATGTTGTGCAAAAGTCACTTTAAAAACGGCAAGAGTTGAAAAGTCTGGTATCCAGTTATATATCCCGGACTGGTAGTTGTCAATGAGTTTAGTTTTCTTTTTTTGATAAGTAGAGTTCTATTGAGTATTACGTAGTGTATCACTGCCTACCCGTACAGGAAATGGTGTATGTGTAATTTTCAGTTCGTATTTGCAGTCCTACTATGTAATCCATGATCAAATTTCCACTTATGAACCTATAGATAAAGGCCATTCCCTGCTAAGCAATTAAAGTCTAAACTTATTTATTTATGCACCACCTTTTATGATACCAAATTATTTAACTCAATGATATAAGTATCAAACAAATTATTAAGGCAGTAATATTGATGTAATGTCTGTAAATGCACTGTTATGTTTGGATGAAATCAATTATATGGACACATTTCAGGGCAATTTGTTGTTATAATTAATACGCTCCGTTTGTATGTATAGGTAATTAAATAATAATGACTAAGTTTTAATGTCTTGTTTATTTGGAAGACATTTCTTGTTATTAAAACCAGTATAAATTGATCGAGTATGAATACAATTATTAAAAGTATACATAGAGCATATTGCAGACTGTATCTATTTTACAAGCAAACTGGGCACAACATTGGTTTCAGGGTTTCTCATCTATATATCAATGTCACAGTGTTGACAGAAAAACAAAATCAAAATGTTTTCTTTCAAATATTTTTCCATATTTATCTCGTTCAAAGAGATAATTCATTTGAAAATCCGTTAATACTGCAGCAGCATATTTTAAAAGAAGAAATTAAAAGACAATTAAAATATAATAAAATTTAAAATAAAATGTTTTTTTTAAGATTAACTTTGAAGGTCCGGTAACTTGCGCTAATACGTACATTGAAAATTTTCCTAAGAATTAGGGATGAAATGTTACCATTTACTTCTACATTAACATGGTCGAATCAATATATATAATATGTAGTTAAAGATAAAAATTAAAAACTAAACATATTGTAACAAATAAAAATGAAGAAGGTGGAAACAGAATCGATAAAAATAATAATAAATAATAATAAAAAAATTATAAAACATGACGGTCTACAGTATTTTCCTCCGTTATTATTTCCAAGCACTAAAATGTGCTTGCTGCACAATCAGTGATGTAGATATATACATATACATATATAGACTATATGTATATGTATATAAAATCATTCATATTTCTACCTATTTAAATAAAAACTAAAAATTACTCTATATATGTACAATTTGATCAAGTGCCTTTCTCAACATATTTATGATTTACATCTACTATTTATAATCCTCTCCTTCTTTTAATTTTTTAATTTAATGATAATAATAACTCTGTGTAATAAAAAATCACGTATGTACAAAAAACAATTACACGGTCACAAGGTGACACTGGGTCCCCAGTCTTGCCAGGTTCATCGGAAACCTGAGCTGAACAAGCAAACATGGGAAAATTGAGTCCTACAGCTACGCCCATCACAGAATTTAGTTTCTTCATATCTAATATGCCTTGCAATTGTCAAGGCCTATGGAATCTGCAACAAAATAATAAATTGAATTATTTGAACCAATATACCTACATATTTATTTTCTGTAAATGTTTAATAGTTTTTTGTGAATCTAGAAAATATACATTTTAATAAAGTTTTTATTTTTATTAAAAGTTAATCAATATAAATTGCGTATAATTTAATTTACGGCTTTTACTGCCGACTGTAAATCAATAAGTGATTTTCCCCATATAGAAATCTTTTATATTCCGTCACCAGATAGCCTTTTTATTTACGTCGTTTTCAGAATTACGTCGTAAAAATCCAATATTTAACATATTATATATATATTAAACTTATTATTCAAATATATTTATTTTGTGAAAAAACTCCACATGTGCTATACATTATTTTTCATAATTAACTGTTTTAGCTCTGATGAAATAAAACAATAACTAAGTTTTTACCACAAATAAGAAACTTAGTTATCATCAAAGTTTTATTCTAGGTTATAAACGTATGCTAAAATTCGAAATTCCTGAGAATAATACATACCAGTTAGCAACCATCCATCTCTCTCTACTTTTGATTGTATACAGAAAATGCTCAGAAACGTACCAGTCTAACAGTAATTTTCTTAGGACTTAGAGAATTTTTGCTATATAAACTTTTGCAATATTCATTCTTTTATACTTGATAGCATTTCCATAAATTTTTGAAACTGCATCATTTATTCGTTTCAAACTACTACTGTAATGTGATATCAAAAATATTTCCAACCATAACACAATGATTAAACTTTTAAATTATTATTTATTTTCATCAATTCCATTATGTATCCAACAGAAACAAACATGAAAGAATCATATCCCAATTGAAGGGAGAAAGTAAGCGATTAAAAACAGGAATTAACGAGCCTCTCGAAAACGCTCAAAACAGATTTAAAGCCGACAGCACGCAGCATTAGAAATCGTCTCGATTTATGAGAAAACACCACGCAAACACTAGCACAACTTGAAGAGCAATTATATGGAATCGACGAAGAAACCGAATATATTTCAGATGAGGGATTAGATGCAAGATACAACACCGTGCAAGCTGAAGCTTGGAAATTTTTATTAGAGGCTGAAGTGGAAACAAGCTCTATGACATCAACTGAAATTGGAATTAAAAAACAGCCTGCACCAGCTTTGTAAAATGACTATTTGACGTTTTTGCGTTTTTTCTTAAAAAACATTTATTATTTTTTACTTTAAACCATTTTTGATTTAGTTTTGTCATAGTCTTTTTTTTGTAATTACGTCTCTCTGTAACAAAGCTGAAGAATTATAGATGTGTGTAATCTAGGATTTCAGAATTATAGATAGAATTATTGCTCTAATTGTTACAATAATTAGAAGTAGTGCTATTGGGTTTAACATTCACTATTATTATGTATTTTTGAAAACTAAACAATTCTACTGTCAAAGACAACCATAGTACAATAGATGTGACTTTAAATTGTATATTTGATGTATATCAATATAATTACCTTGTTAAATGACGACTGTCGTCATGCACAGCCATTTCCGAACTTTTAAACTCATTCAACTCCTTCCTTATGGCAGCTTTATCTTTAGGGGTCAACCTTGTCCAAGGTTTATCTGCCCTCCTATCGTAGTCATGCGCCTGTGTCACTTCTATATAATCGTTGAAACGTATGATCTTTTTGTCTTTGAGTTCCTCTACTGTCGGTCGAAAACTTAATTTTCGAAGAAGAAATCGTTTCTTTTCCTCCCTTTGCTTTTTCTCCTCAGCTGCTGTTGTCTCTGCAATTCATTAATAAATGTCAAAAAAATTTAAACAAAAGAAATTAAGAGAGTGATTCTAAACAAATGCAAATAATTTTAAAAGCTGATTCTTAAGAATATTACCTTATAAATGTCCAAAATTACATATTTTTAAAATTACAGGACATTTAACATTAACAACTGTAATAGAGCTCATTAAATTTCAAATTTATTAGAGATATCAGATTAAATTAAAGTCTGAGCTGCTCACCTATACTATTTGAATTGTTTGCATTTATATTTTGAGCCCTGTAAATAAAATAAAAAAGTTACCGTTAAAGTACACTCACTTTTAAGAATATTTCTCTCTTCTAATTCCTCCTGTGTAGGTCGCATACTCAATCTTCGTATTAGCCGCGCCCCGATTGCTTCTTTGCTTTCCTGCCTTTCATTCTCACTTTGCATTTGTAAAATGTTCCTATTGATTAGTTCCTGCCTATCGGGACGCAAAGCCAACTTCAATGAAAGACTTTCTTTGCGAGCTATCTTTAAAGCTAACTGACTTTCTTCAGTAAGATTGCCATCTTCATCTCTATAGAGAATTGGACCATCTGCATCATCATCATTGTCTTCCCTAATTATATATGGCCTGGCATTTTCCTTATTCTCCATTGTACAAGGCAATCCAAACTTTCCTGGTTTACCACTACGACAAAAAATTTGAATTAATTTTAATGCTTCCAAAAGTCTAAAATAGAATTTATTATTTATTTATTGATCAATATTCTGTTATTGTATGTACATTGAATTTTTTGTTAATTAATGAATTTTTAAATGGAAATATTTGTTATGTTAAACTTGATTTTTGTTAAATGGTGTAAATAAATCTATGAACAAAATGTTTAATGTACATAAAAAACCTGAATATTTACAAAACTTTGATGGAATATTCAGTTTGCTTTTCAATTTTATATATATTTACCATATTCTTATCCTAGGCCTCATAGGCGGCCTTCTTTGGTAGCAAAAATGAACAATAAGACAAAGAACATTAGATTAGGGAACTAATGTGCACCTACTTGTTGAATCAGTGCTTACACACAAACACGCAAAAACAACGTAAAAATTAAACTGTATTTATACCAGTAAACATAGTGTGGGGAAGAAACACATGGTTTGGACAATTAAAGCGTGCAGATATTGTTCTTTTATGGGGAGGATGAATACTTTAATAGCTAAATTAGTATCTTAGTTGGTCCCCTTTCGATGTACATACCCATAGCTCCTCATCGAAGGTGGTACTGCTTGGATCCGCCAGGATCGATCAGATCTTAAGTAAAATAATCACACAAGAGAATTAGAGATGGTGAACGTTTTGTTTTATGTTTCAAAAATTTGGTGATAGCTGTGGCATGTGCAGAAGTTGAAGTAATTAATATTATAAACTGAGGTTACTCAAAGAGGAATTATGATTGTGGTTCTCAAAATAATCCTTTCTTTAATAACAAATCATATCAAAACATTTTCAATAACTATATTAGCGCTTGTATTAAAATTCGGTCATACTGATTCAAGTAATATTCAAGCTACATGTTATTATTGAAAGATAAGAAAATGAATGCATGTGTCAATGAGAATGTATCTGAATATCAAATAAATGCTACACGAATGACAATAGATGCTGATTAACTTTGCAGTACTGCACATCATTTTTATTAAATTTAGATCAAACATAAGTAAATTTAAAATACAAACAAAACTTCTAATGTTGGTTTTGTTGGTTTAAATTATCAAATTAAAACAATTGAAGTGAATCTATTTAAAATTGTTAAATCATAAATAAAAAAAGAAAATTTCAGAACCATCTAAAAATGTTTAAATTTGAAAGATGTATGGATTTTAATCAATGAATTAATAAAATATTAATTATTAAAATAGTGAAGACGAAAAGTTTGTTTGCAAATAAGATGCATAGACATCACATCGACATCTGAGAGATCCTAAAGGTCAAGCAGTACCAAAACAAAAAGTAAAACTTATCAAAACTGTTAGCACACAGGTTAATTCATCAAATGCAATAACTTCAATTGGATACTTACTTGAACGTGACGTGTTCACCCTGCCTCATGTTGAGCGATCTATTCTCCTGCGTAGGTGTGTTTTGAGGTGTTCCAGGACCGCTATTACTTCCTTTTTTCTTCAAAGCCGATTTTAGTGGCATTGCATTGAATTTTGGTTCCTTAGCAGGAATCTCATCCACCCTTGAAGTATCTATGGTTGGATCTGGCTGCGGCATTCTGTACAAGCAGTCATCTAACTCTTCTGGATCTATACCATCGTCATCATCATCTTGGTCTAAATTTTTTTTTTTTGAGAAATGATGTCAAATGATATATTATAACAATAATAAAAGTATGACAATATTAATGAACTGAATTAAAGTATTCTATATTTTACCATCAGATGGAATTTGGTTACTAAAATTTGTTAATACTATTTCTAAATAAAGTTTAATAAATGTAAATACCATCATAGTCGTAGTCTCCCATTTGTGGTGGGAGCGGCGACCCTCGATGAGGCACAGGACTTGGTGAGCTGAACATCGGAGGTGGAGGAATGGGTCCAATCTCTGATACTGGGATTGGTGGTTCTGGTAGCTCAGATAGCATGAATGCTGGTACTACCGGAGGCAACACATGGTGAGGATGTCGTTCATGTGGCGGAGGCGTACTACCAGGTGGTCCTTGTGGTCCATCAGAAACTGTAAATAAAATTATTTTAAATTAATTACAATATAAAACAAGTGTTTAATATTTTTTCTCATCATTAGTTTTATGTATTTTGTATCAACTTTTTAACACTCATTTCTACATAATTTGGAAATTAAAAATTAAGTGAAAGATATTAAGATTGGTGAAAATAAAAAACTTATAATTTTAGTTACTATGTAACAATGTTAACAGTGTCTTTGGACTATATAAGGTGCCTTCCTTTTGACAAGTGAGGTAAGCCTAAGTAAGGTAGTATTTTGCCTTCACAAATATTTTTTCTTTTTTTAAATTAAAATTCACTTGTTGTTGGTTACAATCTTATACACTTTTAAAAATGATTTTAAAATAACACTTTTTAATTTTCATTTAGAGAAAGTAAAATTCTTACTTTAGCTTATGTACTATTTTAGAAATAGAACGGTCTATTAAGATAAAGTAAGGTGAGGTAAGAATAACTGAGAATAGTAAAAAAAAAGCACCTATAAAGATTAGTGATGTACCCATCACTATGACTATGGATTTGGCAGACTAGCAAACTATTAACTATCCGACCATTTAGAATAAAAAATATTTCATCTGTTTAATAAATTCCATAAAAAACTTAATCAACTAATAATCAGTATACTTGTTGTGGCTCAAACGTCGTATTTTTGGCCCCAGATCAAAACACTCTGAGTGACCCCGCAGATTTAACATTCTAACAAAACTTCAATAACTTTATGTGATTAAAAAAAACTGCAGGTATTATAAGGTCCAATTAATAATTTTTTTTGCAATTTGAAGACCACCACTGTGAGTAGTATCGTGAAGAAATCCTACACACTATGCATATATGGATTTTTAAAGTAATTGATAAAAAATAACTAGATTTTCTAAAGCGTTTTTTTAAAGATTTGAGATAATTAGTTCCGCTCGCTTGTCAATATCTGTTTCCATTTCTCATCATAAAATATTTTTAAAGTATTTAATTAAACAAATATAGTTCAATAGCAATAAAGAAATAATGACAGTCATTAGCTTGAAGAACATATTTGATTTTAAAAAAATCAATTAAAATCGCAAAGAAAGAATATTTTTTTAAAATGCTGTAAAAAATATTTCAAAAAAAGTCCATATGAAATTATGCTGCTTGATATTAACAATGAAACAACTTTATTTCATAATTTTACGACATAATGTATTAAAAATAAACGTGTCTTACTTGAACAAACAGAAAATCTAACTTGTCTTCAACAGAATTTTAATATAATTTGAAAATGAAAATGAATGTAAATTGTACAAAAAAAAAAAACAGTTTTTTTTGTACAATTTACATTCACTTTAAAGACATAATTAATATTTAACTAATAATTATATTTTATCTTCATGCCTTATCACAAGTTATCAAAATTCAAATACTAGGTTTAACCGATTAATAGTCCATAGTCGGTACATCTCTATTAAAGATATTTGCAGTGAACATGCATGTACATGGATTGGTAGTATGTCCAATATTATATATATACTCAATTTAGACATCAAGCAGTCAATAAGAAGCAAAAAGCATTTAACGATTCATCAGATCAATCAGGAATATAAAAAAACTCGTAAATATTGTGACAATCTAATACAATCTGAAAAAGATAGAATTTATAAAAACAAAACTAACCTAATTTTTCGGCTTTCTATAAATAACAAAAATTTCTATAAAACAATAAATTCATTGCAGACTCGTTCAATATCTTCGATAACTCCTCTTCGAAATGATCAAAACAATTTAGTTACTACCAGAAAGACAACATATATATATATATATATATATATATAAAATTCCACCTATTATTCTTTAAACATTTGCTAATGAATTAGCTCAGACCAAAATATTTGCTTTATCATAAAAAAAAGAAACATTCCCAAATTGTTGAAAAATTGCAAATGTTCAATCTATATCTAATAAGGGAGATTATTCAAATTATGGACCAATTGCATTACTGTACAATCTGTCCAAAATTTTTGAAAAACATTAATTTCCACATTGTCAAGTTCTTAGAACAAAATAACTTCATTTCAGATACTCAATATGGATTTTGATCAAAACGTTCAACAACAGATCTTCTGACATATGCTAGTCACAAATAGAATTCTACTTTTGACATATATGGAAAAAATCTTGCATCTTAATCTTATTAATAAGCATCATTGTATACAAATATCTTATCAATAGCTTTATTGACAACAGAAAAATTAAAGTTAGAATTGATAATTTTAACTCTGACCCCAAAGTTCTATTCTTTGGATTATTTTATTTTTGATTTACATTAATAAACTTAGTCCTATTCATAGTTTTGCAGACGATAGCACCCTTCATACTTTTCAAAAATCATAGCAACAAACATGATGCAGCATCTAGAAATTTCTAGATTCAAATCTGTAGCACCTATAAATAAAGAGTTTGAAACAATATCTGAATAGGATACCATTAACTTGGCTAGTTTTAACTCTAAAAAACTCAACTTATTACTGTTTCAAAATAAAAATCCGACGTATCATCAGTACCAAATGTTAAACTAAACAACAAATTCATATCTAAATCTTCTTCAAATTGTCTTCTAGGGGTTACAATCTTATATAATCTTCTCTGGAACAACCATGTTGTATTGAATATCGTTCTCAAGTATGTAGAGGAACATCCAAAACTACACTATCTCTTCTAATTTCTATTAAAAACGAGCTATTCAAATTATTGCCAATCCAAAATTGACCAATGACTTGTAGATCTTTGCATTTTCTGCAAATATTTCTATGGACAATTGTTCAAACAAAATAAAAAACATATTGCCATCTAAACAAATATTTACTCGTAGTACAAGACTATTCACATACGGTTTAATCTCGTCTTCAATGTCATAGTTTCAGCAAGTGTGGTTTCACTGGTTGAAACTAAAACGTATTTTTATGTTATAAAATATTAAGTAATTCCTAAACATCACATTTTGAAATTAAAATATATATATATATATATATATATGTAATTGAAGTTTAACGACTTTTCTTTAATATTTGTTAAAAAATTTAACGGGTTGAAGTCTTTTAAAATTTTAAATATAATATAATACAAAAAATAATTATATATTTTATATATTTAAATAAGTAGCGACGTTTCGTTATTAGGTTAATAACTTCATTAGGCCTAAAAATAATACATTACTAACAAAAAATGTATATGGACATTAAAAATAAATACTTACAACTATTTGTATATAAAATTATAATATTATAAAGTAATTATCATAATTAGTCATTATAATTAACATATATATATATGTATATCTGTGTCTTTAAAAGCAAATGTCACAAAATGCAATTTTTTGAAAAATCTTTAGTATGTATAATATCATATCTTTGTTAGATTTTGACATTAGCGCTAAGCGCGCCAATAACTTTTTTGTTATATTAACTCACAAAAATATATATTAAAATTGCATGCTTAAATTTAAATATTACTTATTATGTTCAAATGATACAAAAAATGACATTAACTCTTTTAGAAAAAATGAGCCAAACAAATTAACTTATTGGGTCCTATCTCACTAATTTAAACTTCATTTCCCCAATAATGAAAAAGTTATATCTTATTATAACCTATATTTAATAGAATAAAACTATAATAAGTACTTAAAAATGAAAATAAATCAAACGCTTTATATAATATATTTTAAATTTTAGTAAATTTCGTCATAAACTCAGTTTTCTCACTTTGGGTTTTTATTAACAAAGTTACAGAAATGTAGTATTTTAAGCCAAACTTTAGAAAGATATCAATACTGCCATGGATTTAGGTTCTACATAAAAACCTATGAAGAAAACTCAAAAATATGCCCTGTAAATTTTTTTGATTTTATTTAATGCAAAGTTACACATTTAAACTGAAATTAAATTTCGATAAAAATTTTAAAAATATTATTGAAAATCGAAACTCAAAATTCTTTAACTGTATTAGATTTTAATTTCATAAGCTAACAAATACCTTTGGTAAACTATTCAGTCAATGTTCACCGAGTGCTTAAATCTCTTCTTCAATGTGACATTGAAATTCGAAAATCAAATTGTACAGATAATGGAAATACAAATAAAATTTGATTGTATTGATAAGAATATATCTTTCAAGACACATTGCAGTATAATCTAATGAGCCAAGCTATGTCCTTTTTTTAAAGTCAATTATAAAGTCTAAATACTCTGGACTAGTTGAGTTTTATATTCAAAAAGAATTCCGATTTCAAAACTAGGCTAAAACTTAACTTTTTAAATATGAAAATAATTAATCTTAATTCTAATTAGCTTTGCTAAAATATTCATACAACTTGATTAGTGTAAGCATCTTTATTTATTGTTGTACTTCAGTAAATTGCATGTTTCATTTCATTTCTTTATTTTACTTACAGTGTTCACTGTGGTAACATAAAAGACGCCTGGTGAGTTTTCCAGGGCCGAGCGAGTTCGGCCTCTCAGGTTTACTCGGCGTTTCCCCATATCCTGGGGGTTGCATGGTAGGCGAAGGCATATCTCCATTTGGAGAAAGCGCTCCGTTCTGTGCTGATCCATCAGTCTTATCTTTTTTCGGCTCTGCAAAAAAAGAGAGACAAATCAATCTTTCTATTCATCTCCTCAAATTGTTTATATAGGAGTCTGTATTGAATTTAATTCTGTGCGTTTTGTAGTTGTTTATAGATATTGTAAAAAATGTGATATTTTCAGAAACAATAAAAAGTTTAAAAATCTATTTATGTTTTATTGAAAAGAATTCCAACTATTCAGGCGCTCTCTTTTCTAATGCAAAACTATTTTTACGATTTCCGCAAATTTCAAACATGTTTTTGTCGATATTATTAGTTGCCCCGCAAGTGTAGAGAATCTCCCTGCCGACGCCGTCGATCGCTATGCGATCGATTTGGACGACAGCCAAACAGCGTCGGCGTCTCTTTTACCGTTAAATATTTCATTCATCCCGAGTGTTTCACGTCAGGTCTTTTTGAGTAATCACCGGTTCAGCAATAACAACAATAAAATGAGAGCCTAGTCGGTTCGTTGATATGGTTTTTATTCATAATAGAATTTTTCAAACACAGGGTGTAGATTAATTGGCGGATAAACGCAAGGTAACTTTATAGATCGTGCCAAAAGAAAACGAAAATCTTAATTCCAAAATGCTGAAAAAATCTTCGTTTGGCCTCACGAGGTCCTCAAAGTTTCAATTTTGTCAATACAAATATTGTTTTAATTGCGTATATTATGTACCAATTTGCTTTCTTTTTTAGTATAATAAAAATTACAAGGTTTATTGAAACTTAATAATAAAAAACATTGAAAAATGTGCAAATTACTTTTGAAGAATAAATCAAATTTAAATTAAAAATACGCTTGGCAACGTAGCAAAATTTTTAATAAAATTCAAATTATAAAGTAGGCAATGCAATAAATGTCAGGGGGTCAATTCTGATCTCCGGTGACTTTTGTCATCAGTGACTTTTAAATTCAAATAAAATTCAATTTAAATATTATGATATACTTTATTCTTTTGCTAATCATTAATTTAAAATTGTGTGAGGTTGCACATTGACGACACATACCGCATTATTAAATTATGAATGGTGTTTTGATGCATTTGCGAAATATATTATGTTGCGTTCGTCTAGTATGCGGCGGTCTGTCTTATGTCTGTCTCGGATTAACAACTACTACGTTGCCATGTCAATCCCGTGCCGTGACCACCCTTGACAAAATCCATCGGTGACTTTTGTCGTTTCACCATGCGGCTAAAATGCGTTTTCAAAATAAATGTGTGAATCCAGCAAATAGGTACTATAATTATTATTGAATTATAGAACAATTTATACATTGCAGCTGATACAACTATTATAAATTATTAGATTCTGTCATAAATAAAAATATTAATTATTTCAATGCACAATTGATTGTTTGAAAATATATTTAAAATAATTAACATGAATATAGCAACTCTGACAGATTTAATATTTAACGCCGGCGATGCTTGAGAACGTCATAAATTCGATATCGATACGTGCTGTAAAGTGTTTAGAAGTAAACGGTGGCCAATTTGAACATTTGTAGTTTATAATAAAAAATAAAATTGCCTATTTTATGTGAATTAAGTTGCCTACATTATAGGTTTGAATTTAGAAAGTTTGCAACGTTGCCAAGCGTAACAAAACTTTGAAGACCTCGTGAGGCCAAACGAAAAGTTTTTCAGCATTTTGGAATTAAGATTTTCGTTTTCTTTTGGCACGATCTATAAAGTTACCTGGCGTTTATCCGCCAATTAATCTACACCCTGTATATAGCTTTCTTTGGCAAAACAGTAAGAAAGTAAACAGATTTTTTATACCTTTTAGGCAAAATATTTAATATAAAATAGTCGTATTGCTATTAGTGAGAATATTTTGCCGAACTGCGGATTTTCGAAAAAAAACATAAAACTTTAATTTGATGAATAGGTGTACAATTTGTTGTATTGTAAATTTTGTTATGTATATTGGTTTTTATTATTACATTATATTTTATTACATTAAAGTGAAAGTCTATAATGCCAACATTTGTCTTTAAAGCAAAATGTCGACAATTGATTTCTACCATTTTTGTATTTTGTTATTTTATTTAGCTTAGTTATACATATTTGTATTTATTATTGTGATCAACAAACGATTTATTATTATTTTAATTAATATACAAAATTCAATTATTATTTGAAAATGATACTGAGCGGTTAATTCTCCAAATACAATGAAGCTTTTAAAATGGGTTTAATATTACATAGTAATATGTAGTGCATGATATATTATCGTAAACTATAATAAAAATTATATTTAAACATCTTATCTTTTATCGAAGTTGTAGAAGGTACTAGTCGAGCCAAAACTAGAACAAAATGCTATCGCAAAAAAATTATGTCAAGTTTCTGTGACATTTTATAGCGTCATCTCCAAGTTTAGTTCCAATTATTTAAGATTTGTCATTTTTATATCGGTTTAAGGTGGTGAAAATAAGTGATCAAATGAGGCAGAGAATTCATTCATGATGACCCAAAGTGTAAAAGACCTCTAAAAACGTTTGGCGTTGATTGACGGCCGAGTAAGTAGTAGTTATTGCTAGAGAAATAAAAATATCAAAAACAGACAATTCTACATGAAGATTTAGAAATGACGAAAGTGTCGGGACGATGGATTCCCAAGCGCTTCCAAACAAAAACTGTGTAGACAACACATTTGCAAAGAGAATTTTACTGCTGTATCCATTCTTCTATAGAATTGTGAATGGGAATAAGACCTAGGTACACCACTAGGATCTTCCCATAAATCAAGAATCCTTGCATGAAGAAATTCTCTTGATTAAGTATATGCCAAAAAGGACTACAATAACAGGGAATGCCTACAAAGACACAATAAGTTGAACACACAACACAAAACACTGCTGGAAAGCTGCTATACACAAAAAGGACCCCACAATTATGCGCAAAAAATGCGGCTTTAAGAAATTACATCACCTACCTTACAGTCCCTACCTCGCCTTATGTGACAAAAAAACACTTGAGAAAGCGTCGCATGTTTATCAAATAACGAATTGGAAAACGTCGTGGGGTCGTATTTTGCAAAATTACCAAAAGATTTTTTTTAAAGCATAGCATTACTAGATACATTTTGGAATAAGTGTGTTAGTGTTAATGGTTCTTACTTTAAAAGTTTTGTTTGTCCCGTAAGTCCTTATTTACATAGCTAGGGAGATTAAAAACTCCGTAGTATGATTCTAAAATAACTCATTGTTCGTAACGCAAGCGTAGTTGCTCAACAATGTAAAAAAAATAGAAATTTTTAAGTTGTTTTGTATACATTTTAATGTTATTTGCAAATATAACTTGACTAAATGACTTCGACAAAATATAGTTTGATCCTTCACGAATGTACTGGTAAATTGATTAACAATTTTTTTGTAGAACCAGTAAAGTTGCTATTTTTGTCATTATACTAGAATGAAGACACAGATCATAATCATTACTAACAAATCTAACAAAGTACAAGACTATCAGATTTTTACATATATTATGATAAAGGTCATGGTCATCAAATGTGAGAAACTTGAAAAGTTACATTGTTACAAAAACTATTGAATCAACCATAACAAGTCCTCTCGCCGTAATAATCACAAATGATATTCCAATCTTTCACATTTTGCAATTATTTTAGTACATTTCACCGATACGTACATATTCTTCCGAGGTATGGACTTGCTAGCATCGCTGTTCCACAAACATAAAAACAAAAAAAAGCAACAAGTGAAACGCCGAACATAATTCTAAGACATAACCTGGCCGCAACATAGTTTTCGGAATTTGTTCAAAAATAAACACGTGTCTAAAGAAAGCCAAAAACTACTCGCTATAGAAAAACCCAAAGAACTGACAAAAAGCGGATTGGTTGGTGCTACCAAAATCAATCAAATAAAGCTAGCCCAAGAACTAAATTTCAAGAAACTAACTCAAAAATTTTAAACACAAAACAAGATCTTGAAAGCATTTAATACACACATAAAAGCAAAAAAATAGCCAAACCCCCTAGTCGGTAAGGAACAGTAAAAAAAATCCTACAGCTTGTCAATTGCACTGAAAGATTTCAATTTCAAACGTCTTGTTCGTTATGTATGTTTTTGATTTAAAAACTATTACGCCTGCTGAACAAAACATTTGACAGTGACATTTTAAAGAAATAATTGCTCAAGTATGATTAATAAAAAGATGGTTATTATATGTAAAATATACCATCATTGCGAGTTATTTGGTTCTTTTGCCAGCAATCTTGTTAAAATCTATCCAACGAATCTTGCAATCCAATCTGTTTTAGATCGAGACAAGAACATAAAATCGAGCCAACAAGAATTAAAATCGGTGCGAGCCGAAAGGCCCATTCGCCAATATTATTATTATGCTGATTCGGATCAATCGGATCATTGAAATGAATATCTCGTCGTTTAAATCCGATTAAAATTTAATCTGCTTAACATTCGGTGGCGTAAACACTTGGGATTAACTATACTTTCAAGTCGCTTTGATTAAAAAAGAAAAAATAGCAATACATATATTAAAATAGAATGAGTATAAACTAAAAAACTTCATGCGTATAACTTTTGAGTTACTACTATAAAATTTATAAAAAAAACTATAGTGGCTAATCCTATCAAGTTGTTAAATTTCGCTTGAAAACTAAATTATAATAAAATTGCACACCCAATATTAAGAATGTGTGATATATATATAATATTTATTATGAAATTTAACAGGTTCATATTTTATAAAAAAAGAGTAAATTTATTGCTCAAAAACACTTTAAATATATGGTCACCAAGTAATAACAGTAATGTGTGCCATAATTCACCCTTACATAAGTAGAACACTGCCTAATACCTGGCGTGAGAAAAAAGTCTGCAAACAATAAAGTATAAAATTAAAACAAATGTAAAACTGTGCCAAGTGTTGGGTGACTCGTATTCACATGCATGTTTACATGAAACAGAAACGAAAAATATAAATATCGTAAGGAATGTAAACATGAAAAAAAAAGTGAATTTCAAAATATAATAAAGTAATCAATCTCTAGTTATTAGATGTTAATAATGTGTTTGTAAATTGGATCGAATCCAAATGGAAATTTAATTTATGAATGAAATAAAAAAAATTAATAATATATTATTCAACCCTCTTTTGTGTAACATAACAATATACAATTTGCACCAGAAGATATATTTTTCAAAAGTTTATTTTTTATTTAAAAAGACGCTTGTGAATGCGAGTATGCTGCATTGGCGTTCACATTCTATAAATATTCATAGGTAATTTTGGTCCTGAATGGCGGCCTTGCAAAAGTTGCATTCTTGTGGTTTTCCGTGCGCGCGGCCGCTTGACTCATTCGCGGACACACCACTTGAACATCTTGGCCAAAGTCCAAACAAACATTAAAGGTGTCTCCAGATTTTACGACGGAATTCCTTCACTTTCAACATTTTTTCTTCTTTCATAACAAAATATATCAGAAGAATATTTTATGCTGCTAATTCCGTCGACAAAAAATTGGGTCGTAGAAATAAAAAATACATCATCGAGAATGCAGAAACATCCAAAAACTGTTGAGATATTTAAGAAGTCCAAAAATTCTAAGTAGTTTTGGAAAGCATCCAATGTGTCATTGTTTAGAAACTAAATGTATGTTGTGGATTGTTTCTTAGAAAAAATGATAAGCATCTTTTTACAAGCATACTTCCAGTATTTAAAATAGATTGAATTTTTAATAGTCAAATAGTTAAAAATTAGTTTGATAATTTTTAAACTTTGGAAAATTGGCACGATTAAGGCTTTATGTGTATATTAGCAGAAGCTATCGAATTTTCAATTAACTTATTTAAAGCATTAATTAATTAATTTAATTAGTACAAATGTAATAAATATTTAAGTTAAACTAAACAATATAAACCATTCGTTCAAATTTGAATTAATTAATAATATATCATAATGAAAATAACGAACAATAGAAAAAACTCAACATTGATTAACAATCACACAGTAACCTTGAAGCAGTGTTACCATTTAGCTTCAAACGGCTTTTGCTTAACTTAATTTATATAATACTCAAAATGGAGTTTGTGTAATATAAAAAAATAAATGCATAATTAATAACACGATAACATTAAATCAATATTTTATGAATGACATACAACTCTCTGCACTTTAATGAATGGAGTTTGTTTAATTGTATAGCATTCATAATTTCAAATTTTAAATTGCATGTGCATTATAATCGTAGATGTTACACTATATACACAGATTGTATAACATTAAAAAAGAAGAAGAAGTTGTATTCAAAAATTGAGAAACATTGATTAAATTTACCGCCCAAACGACCTTGAGAGTATAACAACCATTGTTATATATACATATTTATATATCAATATAAATATATATGAAAATGCAGTGCTAGTAAATTCTCACCAAATCGCAAGTTTCTTGCATATTCGGGTGGTAGAAAAGCAGCAGGTGGGGTAATCGGGGCGGCAGTGTCCCAGAAAGGCACAACATCGGGCTGACATTGCGAGAAGCCGGACAACTCCAGTTTATGTTGCTGCTTCTCGCATCTTCTTCGTCGACGGCCACTAGGTGTAAAAGTCTTTACTAAGAAACCGACTCCGCTCATGGTGATGTTGAGCACTTGATATTTATGACAGCGGTGGATGCGCGCCACTTATTAATTAAACGATCTTCAGATCTCCCGCTAAAAGTTGGTGTATGTCAGTGCGTTTTCACGGACACTCGACGAATGGACCAACAGGTCGAGCTCGAGAGTCGTCGTCGACTAAGGCTGAGGCGTAGTGGCGCTCGCGACGCCATTGCGTGGGCGTCGCACAGCCCCGGTCCGATCGTTACCGTTCTGCAGCATCCGTGACGTCACGAAAATCCGTAAAACCTTGACTCTTCAAACAATGCGAACCAATAAACACATATAGAACAAAGCGAGAGGGCAAGAAATATTTGAATATATACAAATTTAAAAGATAATACATATAAAGAAACTACCCAACTACAACTGTGCTTGGTTTATATATATTTATAATAATCAATATGAAACAAACAAAGCGGACCATGGCGTAAATATTAAGAGGCGCAATTTCAAACTCTTGTAGTTCACAAACCGGCTTGCAGATGGTGTATAATTCCTATTGAAAAAGAATGTTTGAATTGATTTTAGTAAAACTTTTTAATGTCAGTTAAACGATATTTAGTTTATCATTCTTTAGTAAAATTATACCAATTTTAAAATTGTTGCATCAAAAGTAATTACAACTATGAGTAAATTACAATTTTTTTAAAGGAACAGCTTGATTATTTGAAGAGGACATGAATGATCAAAATGTCTTTATCAACATATTTAAGAAGAAAATGAAAGTAATTATGTTTTCATAACTGTTATTCATTATATCACTTCAGCATGGTAAAGTTGAAAATTATTGATTGATTTTGAGTAATAATTTTAAATAATGCAAATCTCGTCACACAAATAATCTCGTTTCGATGTGAACAGGCATCTAAATAAATTTAAATCTCTCGGCATCTTGAATATTTCATGAAAGCACAGATATCGATGCATGATTGCTAATAAAAGATAAGTAGAAATTATAGCTTTAGTAGAAGAAGGCTTCGCGCAAATATTGCCCCGACCTATTTGTACCTGTGAATAAAATATATGAGACCCAATTTTCATCCAATGCTGTGGGATTTAGTTGGGTCGGATCGAGACCAGGCCGCAATATATTGCATTATCCTATTTTTATTAACACAGCGCCAATGCACCACTTTACGCCATTATATTACCATTTTATCAAATTTTATTGAAATTATTTTGCAACACATCACAAAGACATTAACTGCAAGTACTGCAACATTTTTATTTACGTATATTAAGTGTTACAATTTTTTTGTGCTAATTATCTATATAAAAAAATAATTATTTTAAGATTTAGACAAGATATTGAACCAGATGTTACATCTCCACAAACAAAATTGAAAAGCTTCTTCTTACTTTATCGATTAACAGCCTCTGTCTGTGGATACCGTAAAAGGAGGCAATAGTAAAATTCTTGAATTGCGAAGTAATTGATGATTTAATTAAAAGTAGCTTATTATTATAATTTATTTTCATTGTTATCATAACTCTGCATATTCATAGATTGAGTCTCTGAAATGCAATCATATAAAGTTATAAAAATTTATGAAAAAATTTTCACCTTGGTTTTGCGCTTCATTAACCTGTAACAAAATTTTTGGCACTGAACGAAGGTGTAGTGAATGTACTCACGTGTTAATAATAAAAACCAAGGAATAATACATTTAAGTAAAGTAGTGAAGTTTGGATACCTATACTATAAATATGTAGTTTTATGTGGTGTTTTATGTGGTGTAGAACACATACGCGTTTTAGATTAAATGGTCTAATAGTGAACATACAATTCGTAAAACAAATTGACTCTCATAATCATTTGTTTTATATTTCACACACCCTTTAGTAGATTAAAGAACGTTGCAAGAGATAAACAAATCTTTTTTTTTTAATTTTCCTATTTTCTCATTCATTCCTATACAGAAACTTTAATGTATAAAAGTTTAAGTGGGAAAGCCATTAAACTAAAATGGTTTAACTAGATAGTATCGATTCGTGCATAGTAGGTACTTCCGGGCTCATATATGTTCCAATGAATATGCAATTAAGCAATATATTAGTGCTTGTAATGGATGCTTGGCTTTAATTAATTACACAATCAACAAGTGACGCTGATGACATTTATTTTTAAACATCAAGCGTTGCATGCATATACCTATATAAGTATTGATCTTTGCAATGGTAATACTAAAAGAAACATAACAGTAGAATAAAGCAGTTCATAATAATTATATAATATAATTTAGTAAGTATTATCTTTTGGAGGTGGTACAAAATCAAATATCGAAGTTCAATAATTATTTAATTTAAAACTGGTCGTATAACTAATTACGATCCATTTTTTGATGGACCCATTAGACTGAGAGCAATAAAATTAATTATTGATCTAAACTATTTCAGTTTTCAAATAATCAGTAATATATAACAAAATTAATTACATGTTCTGTACATACGAATAAAATATATTTAAATAAATTCTACTTAAGCACATAATCATATGCGCGCACTTCAATTTTTAACTACTAATTCATTTAAAAAATAATAATACCGTTACGCCATTGATTAAATTAGAGTTAATTTCAGCAAGTTGAGATATTAAACTTCATAACGTACAGATTTGCATGAGAACGCGTTACTTATCGATTTGCAACGTCAGTTGTCGCGTTTATTTTTTGGTATAGCTACAACATTTATTTCTGCTTCATACACTCGTGTAAGTCGTTCAACTTGACTTGACATGTAGAGCAGAATAAAAAATGTATAGAACGCTTGCGTCTCAGCACGTCCCGACTTATTCTAAAGAAATAACGTATTTTTTTCGTAAATAATTAAAGATTCATAATATTTCCTTTACTATTTTAATGTGTTTTTTCTCTTAGAATTGTCTAAGAGAGAGGTGTAAGAGGTCAAGATTCAGAAAATATGCAAATAATCTTTACAAACATTTTTACATATTATCTAGCTAGATGAAGTCGTTAATAGGAAAGACCAAAAACAAAGATGTAAACATAATAAACTGGTAATGCCGCGTTCGCAGAATTCAAAACGTTGATCGATCTCAACATGCTGAACAACTTTTAAGTCCCATCCTGATATTGCAGATATCAATAAAATTTCGACATAATGAACAGAATCGTCACCGTCGTCACCTTATTGCGAGTTGTCAAGTGCACTTAAAGCACTTGAGTATTTAAATTGACCAACAAGACATTTGACTTAAAAAAAAAATCTAAACATTAAAGCTATCGTCCAACAAAGCAACCGGAATAAATCAAAATACATTAGTTCATCTCAGGAAAGTAAATAGAAGGATCGGCGCGTTTCGCTTTAATGGATATATTTTTTTAGAAACTATATGCATTTTTGTTCAATAGTATTTTTTTAAACCTTCTGATCACTATGGCGCATAGTTATTGAATTATCAGCACTCTTCGTCTTGGAAATGGTTCTATTAAAACGACAGTAACTTAAAACGTTATAAAAGATTTCTATAAAAAAAGCAATTAATTACAAAACAAATTTTCCGTGGTTTTCAGCACCAGTTTTCACGTCAAACTTTCGAATACATATGTTAGAATCTGTTCTTGATTTTTCAAAATCATTCAGATCCCTCTTCCAAAAACCAAATTAAATCAGTAGAGTATTTTTCTTCTTCAAAATATATTTACATGGTTCCAACGTTAATTTGAAAACATTTAGCTTTATTGTTAAACTGATTAAGCAGTTTCAAGTTCTTTGAGTATGTATATAAAAAACAAACTTCATATTTTATTTAGACACAAGACAAATGTGTGTGTAAGGAGGGCTGTAGTACATTTATATTCTTACAAAGCAAGCAACGGCAGTTTATTTGAATCAGATGACCGAAACAAATTTATCAGTTAAATTTAATAAGTATTTTATGTAAATTGCCACCCAGTGTGAGACAATTTACATAAAATACAACTTTTATTAAATTTAAACAATTTTATCTTTTTAGAGATATATTATGAAATAAAATTAAAACATTAAATTAATATTATTTTTTATTCAAAAACAAAAAACCTGACATTATTTAAATTATTTTAATAAATGCTCAAAATTATGCCCTGTTACCAATGCACTCTCTAACTTGTTTAAGAAAGAACGATATATGTTAAATGTGCCTATGATTTTTTTAAATTAAAAAGAGCTTTAAATAAATTAAATTTCTTAATAGGTTGAGCATAAAATATAATCTACGAAATGCACACTTTAATGTTTTAAAGCGTATTTTTTATTCATTTAAATGGGAAAACGCTATCGTCGGAAGAAACTAACATAAATACCGTTACACGGTGAAAATTTTCCCTTTTCCCATGGAATGAAGTTCCGCTACACGGTGCATGTATTGCTGCACACAAATTATCGTGAAATGTTATGGAATTACCGCGAACGCATCCTATTCATAAACGTTAACCCAAATACCGCAGCAATAATTACTCTGTCATTGAGAGACCTCGCACGCCATATCGGAGAATCGCGACTTATTGTCGAGTTGAATGTACCCATATAAATAAACATACAAATTATTACTACTTTACTAAAGAAAAAGAAAAGTGTGAGTCAATAAAATCACCAAGTACATGTAACAATAAGATTTCCATTACTTTTAAAAACTAAGCATGACAAACTGTGATATCTGTGTTATCAAGAATATTACTTGTAGTAAAAGGCTTGAATATATAAATAACATTTATTTGATTTATTACTACTATTTAATACATATGTACATATTTTAAATTTTACTAAATTAATAATTATGTAATGAACAACTTTACGATAGATTAATAACTTTGTATATTATTAATATAAGAAAGGTTTTAAAAACCACATATAGTACTCAATTAGATATTAGAAACAAATGTACATTACGTTACTTTTTTTTCTCTTCGATTAAGTTTCATATTTGAAGTTTATTCTAAGCTTTACAAAATGCCAGTCCTTAAAAAAAAAAAATAATCAGAGAGAACGAGCACGTTCTCGATTGTTTCGATTTACGCCCTCCGGGTGCATATAACGTGGATTACTAATTGCCTCCGACTATTAGCAATATGAGTCTTGTAGTAATCAAAGATATATAACACTAAAACTTTCCGTAAAAACTTCTCAGCAGTTTTATTTAATACTTACTGAAAGAACAACTCCGAAACTTGTAAAAGTCTCAACCCAATTTATCCTAAGTTGTGATACAAAGATTAAACAATTACTGAACTCTTAATCGTAACAGATTTTAATTTGTATTGTTATTTTTCACCATTATCATTTATAACGATTTTATTTAATAGTTTATTAATACATTTCGTTTAATTATTTATGCAAATTTCTTCTTGATGAATTAAAAATAGTTTTCATCAATGTATTATTATATTAATAATCAAAATTATCTTAGTTAATATTTCTAAAATAACAGTTTAAACTGTCAATTTTATTATACTGCTGAATGTTCTAATTATGAGTTACATAATAGATGAGAGGTAGTAGTACTAACCAAGCAAGCACACATCTTAACACTGACCATAAAATTAACTTTTGGCAAACTTTTCTCTTAAACAAATTTAATTACCATAACATAAATTATTTGTAACCAGATCTTAATGATGTATTAAGAATATTCGACACATACGTGGAAATAAGCAAAAGATGTGCTTAGTTAGTTTTCAATATATTTAATTTAAATTTGTACAAAAAGTAAAAAAAAAAAATACTAAATTTATTTATAATATATGTATCAAATTGATACACGTTGAAACTCCCTGATAATGCCACTGTGTGGTAAAACATGTAGAAGTTCTTCAATTAAATCTTTGAAACCCAAAACAACCTGTGTTTTAATTATTAATATAATGATATATAACTGACTAATCGCTACAGTTTTAAGTGTCTATGTTTTTATTCCATTTTAATTTGTAGCATTCGTAACTCATTACTTTTAATATTATATACATATGTGAACTAATAGTCTACCTATCTAACACATTATTAATAAAATTATAAAATATAATAGAAAATAGTTCAATAAATTAGTTTATTTCAAGTCGACCGAATTGCCTACCTAACCTAACTCAATTGTTGTTGAAATTATGTTATTTAAGTAAAACCCTTGTAAGTTTTAAGTCATTGTAATAGATTTATTCAAATTTGTCTTTCGCCATCATGCGATGCCGCAAGGCATACTGAAGAGGTTTGTAAAACCAAACAATTGTCTGTGCTTGACTTTTGGCCGCTGCGATGGTTAGATTGAGCTTGAATAAATTATTAATTCATTTTATAATTCCAATAAAGTTTGTTCACAAATTAATTGAACTTTATATTTGTAATGGCCTCAAATTAATAATTAATTTGTTTCATTCAGTTTAAAGAGGTTATGTGAACCATTCTTATACCAGCGGTATTGTTAGACATACTACCAAAAGTCATGAGACCAGAAACACGTTGTTGCTCATTCGTGAGTCGTGACATAGAATATCACATGAAACTTACATATAAATAATATTGTCTTAAGCAATAAGCCATTTTACTGGTATAACATAAATCTTTTTTGTTGTAGTGCTAACCCCCCACCACAGAAAATAATCCGTTATAGTGTGTATGTGTTAAATCTAAAAATGGCATGTCCATCCCCAATTACTCCGAGTGGAATTGGCTCCACTGGTTTGTTTGTGTTTAGTTGACCGATCGAACCCACCACGGTGCGTTTAATTAACTGAATTTGTATACTCGGCCGCTGACGATTAATTTCCTTGCCACAACAGACCTCCATTTAAAATGTTTGTCTAGATCCTGTTAATCCCACAGCAACAATAAAAACTAGTTGCAAATAGTTTCGATAATAATTAAAACAAAAAAAAAACGTTGGCTATATTCGAAAAAACGAGAGACGTTGTCAGATTACTTAAGCTTGAATATAGTATTATTTACGAGAACGAAAGCGTCTAATACTTTTTTGGTTACGGGTGAGAATATAAGACAGCCAATTGATAATAATAAATTATTGTTAAGTTAAAAAACAACAAAATGTAAAAGAAACGTAGGCCTGTATCCTGTAAGATCGATAGAGTCGTAAATTTTTTTAAACAAAAATTTATTGACTGTTCTTTTATTCTGTGCTAAATTTCACCTTAGAAAAATCATCAACTTTCAGCCAATCTTAAACATTAAACCTGGTTCATCAAAAGATTATAAACATTTTCGAGGTTACTTAAAAAATAATAATATTCATTAAAATAAAATAACTTTTATAAAAAGATTCTCTTTTTGCCACTAAAATTACTTGACTTTCGCCTCTTGTGGTACCCATTGTTAAAAAAAGAATGTACCAACAATGTTGAACATGCTCAACAAATTTAGAAAAAAATAAAAAAAAAAAGTCTCCACATACATAAATACGAAACAATAGTAAATCAATTTTCAATCACAATTATTGCCAGAGAAATGAGAACTTTAATCAAGAAATTAAAAATACTTATAATCAACCAAATTAATTTATCATAAAATGTGTAATTTAAAAAATAATTTAATATTTATTTATTTATAATTTTAAAGTATATTTAATAAATATATAAAAAATCAGATTTGCACTTAAAACGACGGAGACAAATTCATTTTTTAATAGGATCTTCTCAAAAGTGTTATTTAAAATAAGTTTATCTTATTTTGCTTGAAAGCCAGGTAACCGCTGCGAGTTTTAAATCATCTACAAAAAGGTAATAACATTTTCCGAGGCACAGCGTTGCGGATCGATTCCGACTAGGTAAACGGTACGACTTGCAGAGGTCTTACTCCGTAACGCCAAGGCAGGAGGACCCGTTTCCCGTCTCACCGGATTCGGTATTAAAATTGATGTGCCACTAGGAAAACTTTATTTTCACACACAAAAAAAATAATACCGAGTAAAGAATTGAATCGAGATAAATGCTCCAGTATAAATGTAATTGTGATTCACTAATGATGGATTTTATTTATTCCCAAGGGTCGTTGTACAAGTTTTAGTTTATACTACAATGCTAATTGCATATTTTTAAGAAAACTTATCAATAGATAAATACTCTATATATTCCATACCTAACAAACTTTGGGCAGATGTGGATTTTCCCCAGGACACAATTAAATACCCATTTGTGCCACACGAACATTCCCGGGAGCGGTTGATCCCTCTGAATATTTCTCTCTGCCTTCCTCCGGTGCTACATGCCGACACCACTTGAGATATTTTAACAAAACTATATAGACATTTAGTGGAAAGCATCCGATGATAAATTTCAAGCGAGCGACGTAGGTAAATGACACCAGGAGTAATGGCACGAGTAACATAATATTTTCCTATGTATATAATAATCGATTTTTAAAACGCAGAAATGTAAATGTTAAAGAAAAGTCATCACGCAAGTTGTTGCACGTGTACATTATAATCTAACCATTTATATATGTTTTCTGAGAAAACAATAATTAGACATAATTTAAAAACACTCCATACAAGTTTCTTCAATTTATAAAATATATAAAGAAGAGACGCAATGTCCTCTGATGAGAGGTCAAACCTCGAAACGCGCCTATGGATGTTTTTAGTTTAGGATAATTTTTTCATAAATTTAATTTTTTAATGTTCTTCAATTTGTTAATAATACCAATGTTATGCAATCTTCCCCGCTAACAATGAAACAAATAAGCTATAGCTAAAACTGACCTACGATACTGCTAATCAGACAAGACAGAAGTTCAAGTAAGCTACACCATCTCTATTTTAGAACACTTCATGTAATCAACACTGTCCTACAGTAAAATGTAAACTGCCTTCCAAGAAATCGCATGCATCAATCCAAAGTTCCATTACAAACGTGTCGTGAAAGCCACAAGCCTGACGATCCGGAACAAACTCAACAGCGAAGCCAACACCCCGCTCGTCCCGCCCTCACATTTTCGGTCCAGGAAAAACATGCTTTGCAAAGTAATAGGTCATGGCCCGCAATTCCCTGTTATCTCTCTTTTTTTATTATCCTGTTCCCACCCAACACGTTTTCAGATGTTATAGTCTATCGTCCTGCGGCTAATTACACCCCTCTGAACAACATAACATATCCTCGAATTTCCATGATTAATACAAGAGAAGCGTCCAAGTGGAAGTAACCAAATCGTTGGAGTCGCCCGTTTTACATGTGAAAGAAGAGCTTTTCTATATCGATCTGGGACGACTTCCGATGCGGTAGGTACGGCTTATCCACATATATGCGAAAGCTAGATTTATTATGTGCGAAGCCTTTTTGTAGTGGAAATGGTAAATGGATTAACTATAACAAAAGGTAAACACCCTCTCAAATATATTATATAAATAAAACTATAAACCCTTAAAAAAACCTGGCAATATCTAGCTGTTTTAAAAAAATCACACCCATTTTAAGAAACTAAATGAATTGATAGTTTATCATACTGTATCAAATTTATCTAAAGTAAAGTAGTCGATAGTCGGAAATAAAATTATATTTTATATAATATGTAAATATTTATTTGAATTGAAGCAAACTATAATAACAGTGATACGTTTAAGTGAAAAAATATTCGAAAAATGCGCAAAGCAAGCTAATGTATGCAAAGTGTAAATGTATCTCCTGTTCTTAGAGATGCTAGCGACTGTCCTCCATCTACAAATCTCGAAACCGACCAATCTGAATAGTTTCCCAGATTCGGAGATGGCGGATAGTCGCTAGCGTCTGTGCGAGCAGGACAGATATTTTGTATACACAAACACGACTTTGAAAAGAGGCACTCTTTTCAAATATTCCCTCACTCAACGGTAATACCATTTTTTTTCATGTATCTAAAACAGCATAACTACCTTGTTATAAATAGATCCCACATAAAAAAATACTGTTAAACAGTATTTATTGTTTGCTGTATTAGAGAAACATTATTATTATGATTTTTAATTAAATTAAATTTATATGGAATGCTTGTAATAGAATGTTATTGATGAAACACAAAGCTTTAATAATAATAACAAAGCGTTCTTGGGCAAGCATAGTTGACATTGTCGCCGCGCCAAATGCATCCAAACTATGCATCAATTAGGTATGTCATCGGTACGACGATGATACATGATTATACAAATAATAATAAACGTGTTTATACGTATTCAGACTATTTTACATGTCAAAACAAAAAAAAAATAATAAAACGAGGCCCACAACGCCGAATTAATACCGTATAATATTTTTTTCAAAATTGTTAATTTTTTACATTGACTTTTCCCATATGTTTCTAGTCGCATTGAGTGTGTAATTTAAGTTATACATTCTTGTATACAATTACTTACCGCACATGTACATTATTGGTAGAATTAACTTACTGTAAAAAAATTATAGTTCTAAAAATATTTTTCAGATTGTTAATTGTTAATTACAGTAATTCGAATAAATGTTGCCATTTTCATACATGATAAGAATTTATGCTATATTTAATAGGAATGTGTGTACAATTGTTGAAAATTTTAGAGTGTTTAATATGAAATAATAACAATAACGCATTATATTTTACTTACGTGTGATGCGTGAGTATGGATCGTACAACTTACCTGAAAAAAACAAATACAGAAAAAATTAGAGCCAACATAGTTTTCAAGAATAATAGTGATAATACCGTATATCCCAAGTGTAAATACATGTAATGTCAAACATGCCAAATCCAACAAATATTATTTTTAAATCAAAAACAAAACAAAATTAAGTTGCAGAAATCGGTTATGTATAAAAAGATTCTTTCATTTACTATGTATTTTATAAACGTATTTCTGCTTAGATACGTCAACTTATTACTTTGCAACACAATTCCATTTTTTCATTAAGAAGCAATTCAAGTAAGTGAAATTGATGTTTGTCGTTGGATACAATCAATAAATTATGATAATTGCGAGCTTTGGATAGATTAATGGATTGTATTCCAATAATAAGAAACGCCATAAAAATAATGCTATTTAATCAACACGACGTGCACGGAGGGTACACATATGTGTACATGTAAATTACATTTTAATGTCCATAGTCATGCAATTCTCAAAATGATAATAAAACTAGATAGCTCGTTATTATTTAGGTTAAATGTAAACGATGTATAAATCGATAATGCTTACATATATTTAGTAACATGAGATAGCCAATGATTTCAATATTATAATTTAATTTTTTTAATATAACATCATATTTATTCGCTATTAAAAAAAATCTCCAAACAAATTATATAACTAAACGTTTAACTTAAAGGAAAGTCCTTCAATTAACACTTTTAAAATATTACAAAACAATATAATTGCTTTGATAGCCCGGCACTTCCACCATTTTATATATCCTACTTTATGCAAAACAGTAACATCTTTTGGCGCCATCTTACGTTTCTGGCTCTTTATGTCAATAAGGTACGGATATACAATGTAGTTAATCATTTTTATTACTAAAAAGTAATTTCAGCGAGCAATTTACACATGTTTATATTATGGTTGTATGTCACGACACAACACAAAGTTATGTTTTAAATCTATTCTAAAATAAATGGTTAACCCATTGAGGATGAAAATATGTTTATGCCGGAATTTGTAATGCAAATGTGTAAGCGGAATTACCATATTTGCTACAAGACTTTATTTCTATAATGTATCAATAAGTTTTTAAAACAATGAATTGTTCAAAAAGTTTGTTACGATACGTAATATAAAGTTAATTTTTACAAAATTAAATTTTTAAAGTATTGATATTATAACACACACAAAAACAATAAATACCCTTTTTTCGGCAGCTAGCAAACAAACAATTTAAAATGTTTCACGCTTTTCACGATTCTTGAACTTCAAATGATGATAATGATGAAATGTATAATACGATGTAATTAGTTTTAATCGATCTAGAGTAATCTAGACTATACATTATACTTATTATTATAATTTTAATAAAAGAAGTAATTTTTCATAGTTAAATTAAGACCTATATAAAATAGTGATCGATTTGTAATCAAAATATAACAAATCCAGATTATTACACACATAATAATTAATTACTTGGATATAATATATCGGAGCAATTTATATCAAATATTAGTTGGGTCACCGGGTCCGCTATACGTGAAAATGTTTTGTGTGCCGTGAATTTTGATTCAATGTTTTTAGTGCTCGATAGAGAACGTAGCTCTAGGTCAAACTCAATCGGTAGAATAATGAAAATGTTTTGTTACAATGATGAATCTCCGCAGAAATAAATTGACATGTGCCAAGATAACTTCACGCTCGCCGCCGATGGAGTATACGTATAAACAGAGCTTTTATTAATAGAATATAATAGTTGAGTATGCATGCATATTAAAATTAAAACAATTGTATAAATAGATAAGATGAATGCTTAAAGTTTATATAAGAAGATTTCATCATACACTAAACAAATAATAAGTTTCAACAGATATAACCTCCAAAACCCATTTTTATATATGTATTCAGTTGTCTCTCTAAAATTAAATATAAAATCTATTTTCTATTTAACTTTAAAATAAAGTTTACATTACATTTACATACAATAAACTAAACGAGATGTATAACCAAAATAGTACTTTTAATGTAGCCATACTGAAACTAATCATATAGTCATGTAACCGGATAGAAAGTGCATCCCTCGTATAGATTAACTTTACAGTTACCATTAACATATTTACAACAGCAAAATTTGTAGCTAAACCAAACAAACTTATAATTAACGCAATTATTTCTTATCATAACAATAAAAAATGCAATTTAAACAATTTAATAAACGTTTTGATATTGCATGTTATTATCCTCATGAAAATGTTTATTATTTAATAAGTATTATTATCATATTTAATAAAATCGATCTTTAGACAGAATTATATTATAATCGCGTGTCGAATTTGTTTCTGCGTCTCGTGTTTTTTCGCAAACCGTAAAGTAATAAAAATATATATTCTCAATGCGACTCGTGATGTCCTTAGATTGTCAATAAATACTTCAAGATATTTAAATCACTTAGCGGCACCCAACAACAATTGCACAAAAACACCAACATTTAAAAAACTGACAAAAAAGATCTCTCAAAGTTTTTAATAATGGCATTGACAACCGTCATAAGCCAATTAGCAAGAATATTTTCGACACAAAAGCAGCATAGTTCCTACAATGATACAACCGCTACCAAAACTTATATTTTAATAGAATAAAGTATTTAATAAAATGATTTGACAGATTTGAGCAATACATGAATCAAATAATCAATAAACAAACCATAATAAAAAAGGAGCTCGTCTTCAGATGCCTCAAAGTAACCACAAGAAAAGAAAACAAATGATTGTAATAACATTCCTAAGACCTTCAACACTTTCCTAGATACAAATTAGTAAATCTCGTCATTAAACTAGAAAATGCCAATTCATTTACAGAATATTTTTATAAAAGGTTTTCCAATAAAAAGTTTCATTTTGAATAGCAGGCTATTTGAGAAGCTGTCAATTTTAAAGCTATTATCTTTTGACATTTGACAAGTAAAAACTACACTATTATTAAAAATGGAACGATACACGCTTCAACAACGCATTGAAATTATTAAAACTCACTACAAAAATGATGAAAATTCTTGGCCGGCAATAGTAAACCTAACCTAAAAAAATTGAGCTGTTGGGACAAGTTTGTGATGTGAAGAATCAAAACCGTGTGCATCGCTTAAGAACACATAAGAATATTGCTGATGTAGCCCGTAGTTTTGAAGAAAACCCAGATTTGTCGATCTTTGGAATTAGACATTTCACAAATGACATTACACCGTATTTTGCATAAAGACTTAAGTCTTAAACCTTTTAAAGTTCAGTTAACACAAGAACTCAAGCCGACCTATCACCATAAACGTCGTATCTTCGCTAGTTGAGTCTTCAAATGCATCAAAATGATCCGGAATTTCATCGAAAAATCATTTTCAGTGATGAGAGGCTACGTTAATAAGCAGAATTGTCGCATTTGGGGCTCAGAAAATCCAAGAATGATTTTAAAAAGTCTTTGCATCCTCAACGTGTTACTGTTTGGTGCGGTTTTCGGGCTAACGGTGTGATTGGAACCTACTTTTTCAAAAATGAGGCTGGTGCAACTGTTACGGTGAATGGATGGCGTTACCGAGATATGATTAATGATTTTTTATAGCCGGAATTGAAAAATATTGATGTGGACGACGTTTATTTTCAGCAAGACGGCGCTACAAGCAACAAAACAATCGCAATTTGCAAGAAAAGTTTCCTGACCGTGTTATTTCTCGAAGAGGTGATCACAATTGGCCACCGAGATATTGTGATTTAACACCTTTAAACTTTTTTCTTTAAGGCCACGTGAAAGATAA
This sequence comes from Tachinus rufipes, assembly GCA_963932245.1. NCBI lineage: Eukaryota > Metazoa > Arthropoda > Insecta > Coleoptera > Staphylinidae > Tachinus > Tachinus rufipes. The sequence continues at coordinate 59,573,887 of OZ010744.1, forward strand.
AGTCTATGCCAATGCTCCACAATCGATTCAAGACCTTAAAGATGGAATTCGTAAGGTTATCGAGGACATACAGTCGCAAATTTGCGAATTGGTCATAGAAAATTTCATGAAAAGAATGTGGTACTGCAACCGTAACCGTGGCGGCCATTTGACTGATTTCGTTTTCAAATGTTAATGGCATACCTTCCTCTTTACAATGAAATAAACATTTATTGATTTCTCTTAAAAAATACCCGTTTATTTTAAATATCAAAATGAAACCTCTTATTGAAAAACCCTTTATTTAAATTCACAGTTCCGGATATAACCATCTTTTTGTTTTCGCAAAAATCGCTGCAAATTCAGTTTACCTTAACTTTTTTACCACCGTGTCCATTTTAAGCGGATACACACAATTTCCATTAGAACAGATAATATTTTTATACACAAACCTCAAAAATAATATCCAAATGCTTTGATTTTTAGTGGCGCAGGAGTGAAATTATACAACATTACATTCGTAATTTTAATTTTGTGTCATAATTCTACTTAGAATAGGTAAGTTGTCTATTTTTTTCTTAAATCGCCAGTAAATAAACTTTGTAATAAAAATAGTGTTTTTTTGGTTTGTTTTTGCTTAATTTGACGTTAACAGGGAACGCAGCCAATTCCGGCTTTCATTATTTTATTTAAAACCCATACGCCCATATGGCCGTAATCTGTATATTTTGACGGCGATGTCAATTAATATTTAGAACGTTGCTAGGTAGGATTTAAAAAAACTTGTTAACTGATTGGCTAAAAATTGACTTTAACAGCAATTTTAACTAACATTGAACTTCAACTTTTTTTTATTTTTATCAAACTTTATAATATTATTTTTGTGGCAGCAATTGATTTATCTATAAAATTATTGAAGTATCTACGTCGTTTGGAAAATCCAATTAAAACTCTGGCAGCTAGTACTAGAAAGCCTTCAAGAACATGATTTTCTGTATCGAAACGCTATAGCATCTCTGGAATAAAAATCACAAGCTTCGAGAAAACAGCAAAAGGTACCAAAATAGTATTTTAGAGCAAGGCAAATCTGCCAATTGGCAGCACCCAAAACCAGAAATTCTGCAATTAATTCTTCGACCTAAAAATCTCGATCTCTGTACCCTTTCTTTCCGACACTATACGACAAGCAGCTAGAAACAATAAAAAAATACAAAACAATAAGAGGCTTCTCAGAAAATATAAAAACAAAGTATTAAAACTTCGCTACTACCCGGTCAACTTTTGCTCCAACAATACTACCTCAAGCAAACTAATGCTCAGCAGTATCACGCAAATCAAAGTATTAAACCAGCTAGACTTATTAATGCAAGCATCAAAATCAAATCGACGTCGCCACCACTATATAAATTTAATCTTCTCAATCAAAATGCATACTAAAACAATTAGTAATCTAATAGAAGTTATTATTATGAAATTATGAAAAAAAAAATCAGAAACACCTAAAGTAGTTAAAAGTGCAGTTCTATAAAATTGTAAATGATGTTATTGATATAAACATGACCTACATAACAAAAAACAAAAAAACACATTTCAATGATAGTAAATTAGTAATTAAAGCATTAAATTTCAAATCAACATTCCTTAAAATAGCAAATTTCAAATAGACAACGAGAATATACATAATTATACAAAGTGATGACCTACTGATAAAAAAAAAGAGAATAATTACAGTGAAACAAAATGCGTGTGTTATTTCCGGTTTGGTGTGAACCGTTTGTTGTTGTCGCCGTCACTGACGTCATAGATTTTCTGCACTAGTTGCGATGTAATTGTAATGCGTTCAGCATATAATGATATTTTTTTATAATTTAAACCGTGCCCAGTTATGGACAGCGCATTTTTATAATTGCCACACGCGCTCGTCCATTTAAGGTGCTTTCGTCCGGCTTTAATTAACAGTGAATAAAATACTCCAACGCAAAATTCGCTGTGTTCCTATTTATAGCATTGTTAATATACAAATAATGTAATTTATCGTGGGATGTATACGTAAAAAATAATCTTTTTAATACACTAATGTTGCTTGACTTTTGCACAAATCAAACATAATAAATTGCTTATGCTAAATAGAATTTAGACCAGTGCATCCCAACCCGTATATATTTTGGATTTTGTATTTACTGCATCTATTATTGTGTTTACTTTTATTAATTTATAATTATTATGAGAGACATCGCAAACCAAACTAACAAAATTGATGCTAGGTTTTCTATAATAAATAATTTAAGACAATGTAATTTTCATTTTATCTTGACCTATATAAGTCGCACCTAGTTTTTGGTTGTATATACATACATACATAATATTATGTATGTAAAAATAAATATATGTTATTGATAACTATACAATTAACTGTATAATACTTGTAAATGTGCATAAACAAATATTAAAATGAGTGTCTTAATTGGGTCATAGAAATCTAAATTCTCATTACTATATATGGGCAATTCCATTTAAAACGGACCAGAGCTGGGGGGGGGGGGGTGCGTTAAGAAACTTGCTTATGTATTTTTTTTTAGTTTCTATAACTTATTAGTAGTCCTTTGATCGGTATTTGAGGGTATAAAACCCATACAAAAATATTCTACGATTTTTTAAAGTATTTTTGACGTTTTTTGACTTAATCGCATTTTTTGTTTAAAAACCGCAATTTTAACTCAAAAAAATAAATTTACTAATGAAATCAATCAAAAATTTTCCGTAGAATCCAAATCTGGCGCCATTTTAAGTTTATACCCTGTCTACAAGCCGCAAAAGCCATAAAACCATGTTTTTGTTCTCAGTAGGCTGTGCAAAAAGGAGCATTTTTTAAATTTTTTTTAACCGCTAAAGTTGACGTGTTTTGATGTAAATTAATTAGAAAATATAAATTTGTTTTGTGTATTTGGGTTTTAAGCGTTTAAAACTCAAAAAAACTGCAAAAATAATCCGATTTTTCAACATAAACTTTTACAAATGCACATTTAACAGTTTTCAGAGAAACTATACACCAAATATTATTAAAAAATTTAGTTTTGCAAACAATTCTACATAGAAAATAGTCAGTGTCGTGCTTATCTGGCAAAAAAATCCATCTAGAAAAAAAAAATTGTTCAAAATTTACTTAAAATTTTTTTTTTAAATTTTTTTTTAAAGATAATTTTGATTATATTTTTTTAAGTTGATTTCAGAAGTTTAACAAAGACATTTTTTGTCGCTTGAACCAATTTTTGGCCATTTTACTTTTTGTTTGATAGTTTTTGCGCCTGCGGCACAAATTTAGACTCGATCTATCGGCGCAAAAATTTAAAAATATTATTATTTTTGGCATTCAAACATAAATCTGCCTGTCGCTTGTTAAAATTTGTTAAAAAAAAGTTTTAAACCACACCCTGGTGTGTTTATAATATTTTTTGTAAATAAAAAAAAAAAAAAATTTTTAACGCATTTTTTGCATAAAAATTTTGTAAACATTTTTTTCTAGATAGACTTTTCTATAGACGATGAGTACAACACTGACAATTTTCTATGTAAAATTGTCCCCAGAATTCAAATTTTTAATAATATTTGGTGTATTGTTCCTCTGAGCGCGGCTAAACGTGCATTTATAAGAGTTTATGTTGAAGAATAGGCCTACTTTGCAGATTTTTTTAGTTTTAGACGTTTAAAACCCAAATACACAGAACAAATTTATATTTTTCAATTAATTTACATCAAAATACGTCAACTATGGCGATTAAAAAAAATTTAAAAAATGCTCCTTTTTGCACAGCCCACTAAGAACAAAAACATGGTTTTATGGCTTTTGCGGCTTATGGACAGGGTATAAACTTGAAATGGCGCCAGATTTGGATTCTACGGAAAATTTCTGATTGATTTCATTAGTAAATTTATTTTTTTGAGTTAAAATTGCGGTTTTTAAACAAAAAATGTGATTAAGTTAAAAAACGTCAAAAAAACTTTAAAAAATCGTAGAATTTTTTTTTATAGGTTTCATACTCTCATATATCGATCAAAAGACTACTAATAAGTTATAGAAACTAAAAAAAATTACATACGCAAGTTTCTCAACGCACCCCCCCCTAGCTCTGGTCCGTTTGAAATGGAATTGCCCATATATATTTATCAATCTATAAATAAAATCTTCTTGAATTATCGTCTTGATCAAAATATTTATAGACTTTTAGACAATACTAGAAATAATTATTAATATTTATCCCACTACTATTGGGTAAGCAAATACAGATTATTAAAAAATGTTCATATTCATTTTCAGAAAATTAAAAACTCTGGTTTATTCCACTAAACTTTAGATATATAGAAACAAAACTTCAAAATGATTATAGTTTGTATGGACATGGCAGACTTGCAATTTCAACAAGACGGTGTACATGTCAAACCACTAGCACTATTAAATTTATTCTTCTGTAGCTACGCAAAATCTATGCCAATTAGTCTTCAGACAATTTTAGACCTGCTTAAAAAAATATGGACAAAATCCATATAATAGTAAAAATGATACTTCTCCTGCCTTTATAGACTTGGTAGACATGAGATTTCAACAAGACCTTGCTATATAACTCACCTCTAGCAACACGATGACTACTATGATCAAAGTTCAGAAGTCCACAGTACTTTTTTCAAAGCAGTTTAAAAATTATTTATTATTAGTTTCACATACATCAATCAAATCATCGCCATATCCCCAAAAAACAATCGATCTGTTTAAAGCCAAATTTGGTAAAATCTTGAATTGTTCGCAATATTAAGAAAAAAGATAATAGCTAGTATTTTCCGATAGTCTCAATATTTTCTAATTATTGTAATATACACTATAGTGTTAGGAAAAATAAATTCAAACCATTATTTTTTTTGCTTGTCTTGAATTACTTCATTCTATTTTTTATTTTAAATGTTTAAAGACATAACCGGATAGAGTGCTAATGGAAGTCGGTCGCGTTTCGTTCTTTGAAATTCTCTCCGGGAATACTTTTAAAGTTATCCCCAATGCTTTTTACGCATCCGGTACATTTCTCAACAAGAAGTGTTTGGCGTGAGCGGCATGAGTTAAATAATTCTTTTTTATTAGACATTATCGAGGTTTTGTAAATGAGGAGTAAAAAAAAATGAAACAGAAGCAATCAACTACGCTCGCCATTCATTGTTATTTTCGCAGAACATGTTCGGCGATTATGTTTTAATTTGTAGTTGATATTGTGCATACAAAATAACTACAGATAAGAACAAACAAAAAACAAAACAAAAAATGTACATTCTCATACATAATTATTACGTTATTGCAGATGTGTTGAAACAGAAATTGCCTAACGTATACAAAAAATATAATATCCCAGTGTCCATGTCATATCTCGCGTTAGTTTGAATGCACTATTCTAGAATCCATTACTATTAATTTATTATAATATTACAGCTTTGTATACAGTCACATACGTATACTATTATATGGCAAATATGGTATCAATTAATCATTTGGTTTAAATCATCGAGTATTTATTCAGCTCTATCATAAGTTGATTTATTAAGCAGATACACTCCAATTTTGCTAAATTCATATACCTTTATGGGAAGTGCAAGGTTGCTACAACACTCATTTTTTTTGGACTTAAATTTAATTTGAACAATATTAAAATTTTCTTTTCAGTAAATAATGTGCTACAATACGTATGTATGTAAAAAAACTGACCTATGTGCAAAAAAAACTGTACAATCGCCACAGAATCAACGCAGAAATAAGTAAAAAATAATGTAAACGCAATAATTTCACATTTGTTGTTGTTCAAACAATGCTGTTTGCTATTGAATCATTCAGAGACTCTTGTCTATGCACACATATATATGTCACTGTACACATTTGTGCAATGCGCCAGTCATTGAGATATTAAGAAATTGTAGAGCGTAAAATAGATAATATTTCATATTTATAGTAGGCAACTTTTAGTAGTATAAAATCAGATCATATAACAAGCAGTAAGAAGTTTCTCATTTCAATCAATAAAATGTAGATGTGGATGAATGGTCCAATTCAAAAGCTAACATAATTTGTCAATAGTCTTACTTTCAAAAGTTCCAATTTAAATTAGCATAAAAGTTCTATCTCAATTTTATTGAATGCTTTCAATATTTTTTCTTAAATCTTTTTGTAAAAAAATATAAAGAATTATTTATACAAACTCGTACAAGCCGCTCCTACAAATGTAACTGTCCTGCTCACACACAAACTAGTGGCTATCAGCCTTCGCTAAGTTAGTCTGTGATTGCAGTACGGATACATTTATATGTTTCCTTCACTCAACAATAAGAGATAGTTGATGTAATTGAATAACAAATATACAAATAAAGCCTGATTTTTTCCAAATTCTAACAAATACGATTGAGCACATTAACATTTTTCCATTTCATTTTGCCACTTCTGCTTAGCTTCAAATTGTTGTTTTTCCCATACTATAAATGAAACTCATTAGTTAAGCAAACATTGAAAATATTCTTAAGCAGACTCGATAAAGTGATGGAATTCTGATATCCATCAATCAAGTAGAGACAGCTGGGGGAGAAGGCAAGGCCTCATCGATTTTACGTGTTTTTTTTTTCTTCGTGCCGCAGTATTATGAAAGTTTCTGCAATATTTAAAACGCACAAATTTCCTAATTCTGTTAGGCAAACTTTATCAATTGATACATCGGTTTCAGCAAAGAATAATATATATTTTTTAAGTTATTAAAGTATTAGCCAATGAAGAAGAATATAATAATAGGGAATGGACAAGTCAAAATTAATCACATAATTACAAACAGTTATTAAATATAACCTTCATTCAATTTAGTAGATGTTGAATTAAATCAAACTAACTTCGCCGTATAGGTGCTACTCAATTTCACGGCGTGGCTCTCCATCGCCATAATATAAATTCCATTCCTAATACAGAATCGAATTACAAATATTCAATTACAGTTATCTATTGCGCAGTTTTATATCCCAATCGAATTTGTTTCTCAAGCAATTTCAGAGACAATTGCAATTTCTTTGCAAAACGAGTAGATTAAATCAAAAAGTAATTATGTCAGAACAGTTCCCGCAGAATACATTAGTTTCAAAGATTAATCTATATAATTAAAAAAAGTTTGTAGAAATTATATTAAAAATAAACATAATAATTTATTATATTACCAGAAAAAAGTCTAGTTATTGTTACAACGATATAACGTTCATGTTTTTCAACTTGCATTATAAAATCAATGTTTCTCTCCATTAACCACTGGCAATTTCTATTGAGGTATTTCGTGTAAAAACAACTGTGCGCAATTATAGCGCACTGTAAAAAGGCTCAGACATATAACGTTAAAAAGTTTCTAAATTAAACATTATTATGCTTTTTAAATCTTACTATATCACGTTAATTTTGATTATATTAAACAATCGTTTATGATTCATCAAATTAAAACAATGCAAATATTAATCTTTCTTCTGATAATGCTTCCTCCACATAAGTTAGTTAAAACATTATAACTTCCTATAAAACCAGTAATAAAAATAAAATAAGTTTGTGGTGTAATCTTAATGTTTTTTTTACAACCGATAATAATCAGAGCAGCTACAAAAATGTAAACATAGTAATGAATTATGTTTACTTTATTGTATCTGATGACAAAATCAAACACTCAAGACAAATATTTTGATGAAATAACATTGTAATCTATTGAATATATTGAAAGCTCCAATAAAAAATCAAGGTTGTTCTGAAATTAAAATGCTTTCCTGCTAAGAACATATTTATTTAACACCAAAGTCATTCATTTCAAATTATATTTGAACATTTGAAAGTTCTTCTTTGACAGAATAATAAACAAAATTAAATTATAAACACTCAAATAACTTGAAAAAATTGTTTGGGCATCTTAGAGAAATAATTGTAAGTTGTGAAAAAGGAAACTAGAAATTTGAATATGAATCCAATTTTATTTTTTAAGAAAACGACTTTCCAATCAAACCAAATCTCAGTTTACAAATTAAGGCATTTATTTAAAAAATCATTTACTATGAATTAGTGACAACAAGAAAGTAATTTTGCAAAGCTTAGGGAGGGCAGTTTTTTGAGTGTCATAAAATTTCGAGCACACATTTCAAAATTTAATAACAATTAAGGATTTTAGATTCTCGTACATTTCATTCTCTACATTTCGTGTTTGAAAAAATATATATGTTTCTAATTTAATTTACATTTGTCATTTGTTTGTAGTTTGTCATTGAGTAATTAATAAGTTTCTAGGTATACCAATTAGAGCAAATTAATTTCTTCACTGATTTGACAAAACAAACTAGTTTGAAAAGTTGTTTACATTAAACATATTTTATACAAATGTAATATCCAAACCAGTAAATTAGTTTTGTTTGTAACAAACAGAGCTGTAAGGATTCAAAATGCTTAAATCATTTTTTTGATTTAAATCATTTTGTTGACTTATATCTTTTGATTTAAATCATTTTTTTTAATGATGACTTAAGACTTAATTTAAGACTTGATTTAAATTATTTTATAAATGATGATTTGTTTTTTTATACTTATTTAAAATATTCAAAAGACTTAAATCAAAAATAATGATTTAATTCAAAATTATCAATGATTTAAATCAAAAATAATGATTTAAATCAAATAAAGTCAAGAAATAGATTCTAGACAGTCGAGTCAGTGGCGGTTTCTAAGGGGGGGGGGGGGGAGTAATCGGGTAATTACCGCCCTAAAAATTTTTTGCTTATCAATTTTTATTGTTAAAAATTACCGATATTCCATATTCGAAACAAATAACATAACCGGTAAATTTTTCCAATGCTTTAAAACGTTAGAAACGGTCCTTTTTATGTTGTTTTTTGTACTATAAAACACATATTTATCTTTTTTTAATTACCCCCCCCCCCCCCCACACACAAGACTAGTTGTCTGAAAACGCCCTTGAGTCGAGTCGAGTTAGTTGTGGCAAAGAAAGTGCTTATATATATATTTTAGTTTTATGTTTAAACTTGTTTCAATAGATTTAAACTTTTAAAGAAACTTAAATTATAAAAAAAACTTAAAACTTAAGATTTAAATAATTGAAAAAAAAAAGAATTAAAACTTAAATAATTTCTATTTCAAAGTAAAGACTTATGATTTAAATCATTTATATTTAAAACTAAAGCTTATGACTTATGATTTAAATCTTTTTAAAAATGATTTGTTACAGCTCTGGTAACAAACTACTGTTGCAATTTACAAAAAAAATTATCGAAATTTTAAACGGATCCCATAAGATGTCGTGTGTATTTTTTTAATATAAACTCTAAATCAAAGCATTTTTACCTAAAAGAAATTAAACCAAAAAACTTAATTAATTAATTTATAAGTGATAGTGTATCACAAAAATTCTACATTGGGGTTCTACTTCTGCTAACTTAAGCACCTTTATTGTCACCGCGCCGGAACATAATTTTGAGATAAAAAAGCTTCCGGACAATTTGAACTGTTTACTATTATTTCTTAGAGAGCCGAAACCTAAAGTATTCATTAAAACCCATGCACCCTTGAAGACCTGTCAGATGTCATAACCCAAAAAAATTGAGCAATTCCATTTACTGTGCTTGAATTGTGTGTAAACTTATCGACTCATCCGTTTACAAGAGAGGCTAGGCTACTGCATATTTTTCAAAACTATTATATATTATGCAAAAAAACTCAACGCTTACAAATGTTGACGTGCCATTAGTTTTTTTTTTCAGGTTTTGTACCATTTAGTTGAAACGAACCTATTAAAATTGTTTTAATCAAATCAAACGGACAACTACGTCACTAAAAGCTAGCAATTTTAAGCAGCAATTAAACACTAATTTTACTAAAAATACAAAACACAAATTGTGTAATACTTATAGCTCATACAATATTTCAATCGATTAAGTCCACACCGTTTCCATCATATTTTATAATAGCTTTTAACAATTATGTGTTAAAAATATGCATTATTGTTCCTATATGTTGTAAATTATAACTTCAGGCTATATTATATAATGCAATTAATAAAACCAAGAATTACTTATTTTAATTTTCGAATCAATTACAAAAAGCGGGAAATAATACATACATGAATATAATTAGATAACATATTCTCAAGCACGCATTCCCTACATGTTAACATTAATCAATTAAAACGCCACTTGTAATAATGTATTGTCAAATATAACTATTCATTCGCACATAAAAATCTCTTCAATCATCAGTCCATTGTATAATTTCACATTTTTAGGCTTATGCGATTGAAAATAGCAAATATTATTAATAACGACACTTACATTGTTTAATTAAGTAATTAATTAATAATGCTAAAAATAAATACTGTAAATAAAAACTTCCACCATCAAGTAAACTACGATTAAATGTTTGTCATTGAAATCTAGCAATCGCAAATACATACCGTAAAGAGTGGTATAATGAATGGCATTTTCTTACTAAAACGTAAAGTAGACGTTTTATCTACTACAATTGCAGATAAAGAAAATTTAAATATGTTGACAATGCATAACAACATTTTCAAGGCAACTTTGAATCTAATTTATGTACTTGTTAAATATTATTATTTTTATATTTAGCTCCGAATGTAAAAATTATGCAAATATAAAAACGGTAAGAAATACACTATTGCAACAATAATAATAATCATCATCTAACGTAAAATAAACCAGATAAGTCATAGCATCTCCTTAAGAATATTATACAACGAGTATACACAAATTATTGGTCATAAGTAATAATTGTGTTAGTCACTATCGCAACATTATCACGAGTAGCGTCATATGTACATAATCATTATGTATGATGTAATAATAAATAATAATGTTTTACTAATATAAATAGATATATTTTATAAACATCAGCAAATTGGTAATACTATTTACAAATTAGTACAGGATAATTTTAGACACAATTTTATACTTATTTGTCCAGTGTGACAAATTAACATAAAACAATTAAAACATTGATACTAATAGCTTGTGTTGAGAACAACGTTAACAAAAACAAGAAACAAAATAAAAAATTTATACTTTACACTAACACAATGTCAACATAAAAAAATGCTGGTTTAGAAATAAGTCATAAACAATAACCAAAATGTCACTGTAATTGCAGCACAGTAAACACATTGTAGCACATGAAAAACCATTTTATGACAAAAAAATTTTTTTTTGTTAGATTTATGACATATCCGCAAAAAAAGAATATTAATGCGCAAAAAATAACATAATTTTTATCAAATAGATTTCAAATATTCAAGAAATCTGAATTTATTGCCATAATATAGACAATCAGTAGCTGAAAAACCATATAAATTCCTAGCCTATTACATTTCTAAAAACTTCAGACTAAATGTCAAATATTGTCAGTAAAGTGTGATGCTTTACGAATGTGCATATCAACCCTATACTTTAATTAGTATTGTAATAATATCCAGACAGACATGTTAGGTTTCAACTATAAAAAATTGAGTGCCAAGCGGTCATCAAATTCTTCACATTGGAAAGTTTTACCACTCATCAAATTAAACAAAGATTGGATGACGTACACGGTAAAGATTCATCTTCTTAATACACCGTAAAAAAAATGAGCCAAAATGTTCAAGATGGGCTATGAGTCTTTAAAAGATGAATCACTCAAAAAGATCATAGTGTTAAAAGTAGTTTTTGTGAGCATTGCTTATAATTATTAATGTATTGTATATGATGTTATTTACGTACATGTATAGTCTGAGAACTTGAGGGTTATTCACACATAGATCAAGTGGGTCTGTGAGATGTAAAAAAGTACATTGACAAGAGGTCATTGAGGTACTTCACAACTGTCTGAGGATATTCCCACATAGGCTAAGAAGAGTCTTTGAGGTGTGTAAAACAAACTACATTGACATTGAGGTCATTGAGGTACTTGACAGTTGTAGTATACCAGGTACGCTGCCAGATTTGGGGTTGTACTAGGCTGTAAAAGATAGTTATTCACACACTGGCACGAGGCCTTGGGGCTGTATATTGACACCGTATTTGGCATTGAGGTCTTATACGTAACAGTCGTTGGGGTATGCCTGTGCACTGGCAGTTGAAGACTTGAGGTTGCACAATAACTGCAAAAGATTGTCAAACTTACACAGTCCAGTTAGGTCATGAGGTTATATGCAGAGCACACAACAAATTGAGCAACAATATTCTGGCAAAGCGTCAAAAAAATTTCGAGGTAGCTCAACTTGCCATAAGAAAATGCGGCTTTCAAAAAAAACGATCATACCCCAACAGTCCAACTTAGCCCTAGCGACTGCTTCCTGTTTTCAGAATTAAAGCTTCGAGGTAGACGATTTCTGGACTATAAAAACTTGAAAACTGCTGTTCTAAATCATTTTATCAACAAATCTTCAGAATATTTTTATGGGGGATAGAATTACTTAGTAAACAATGTAATAAGCGTGTTGAAGTTAAGGGAGATTATATTAAAAATAATAAAATATATCTCACAAGTGCATGATTTCTTGGGTAGGCCGGGAATTTATGACGGTTACCTCGTAGTTACCATTTTCATGTATGTATTTTTTACATATAACCTTAAGAGAATTAGATAATTGTCTAAATTAATATAGGAGTAATACATAATATACAGAATTAATCTACGACTAATACATATTATACAAGATGTCTCAAAACGATCCAACTATTTCAGTTGAAAATTAAAATAAAAAAACATAAAACTGATTGTAATTATTGATTTTTTTGTATCAATGCAAAAATAATTTAAAAAATTACTTCAGAACGGTATAAACAAATTTAGTTAAATAATAATTAAAAAAAAAAATTGATTGTAATTATTATTTTTTGGTCCAATACAAAGATAATTAAAAAAATACTTTCAAAGACTGTTTAAATGACGGCCATCTCGTTGACGGCACTCCCTCAAAACTTTCGCAAAGATTACCAAAGCCTAGGAATCAATCTGATACTTTAAATTTAAACAATCTTATTTAAAAAAAAACAATTAAAAAATCTTATTTAAAAAAAAATTATATACGGTAAAAAAGTTTGTGGTAATTATAGACCAATTACTAGTAGTTTATTTTGACAAAAATAACTATTTTTTAAAAAATCAATTTGGTTTTAGGAAAAATCTTGGCACAACAGATGTTATATTTCTGTTATAAAGCTTTTGATTGTATAAATCATGATCTACTTTGATCAAAATTAGATTTTTATGAAATTAGAGAGGTGTCTTTTAGTCTACTTAAATCATATCACAGACAATACTACTATATCCGTTATATACGTAGGGGTACCTTAGGGCTCAATTTTCGAGCCCTTGTTTTTTATAATATTTGTTAATGACATTCCTCTTCACTTGCCAGGTCACACAACATTATACGCAGACGATACAAGCATAGTTGCTACAAGAAGGAAGCAACTTAACATTCTAAGTTTTTGGGCGTTAATGTATTCTAAACTTTGCTGAGATATCCATATAACTAAAGTCTGTGCCAGCTCGAGTGATGTATTTCACATTATTTCACTCAATTATAATATATGCTATTCAAACTTAGGGCAACGCAAGTAGAGCCAGTAGAATTTTTATATTGCATACAAAGACAATAAGAACAATTCTAAGTACCTTTACATAAAATACATCATTTATTTAATTTAAAAAAAAAATATTAATGTTCACAAAAAGCTAAATGTTATTACCCAAAACATGACCATTCTTACCAAACAAGAAATAAACAAAAACGTTTAGAACCTTTTTACAAACTGTTAAACGCAAACAAAATGATACGATGGTATCAAGTTATAAACCATCTTCCATAACACTTTAGAACTTTAAATTAAAAATTATTCAAAAGCAAATTAAGTCTATATTTCTCAGTGAATCTTTTTACTCCATACACGAATTTTTAAATTGTACTTTTAATTTTTTTTCAAATATTTTATGAGAACTTTTGTATCTTTAATGCTTTATACTTCATTTTGTTATATACTTATTACATACAACTTATTGACATTTTTTTAATATATGTTGTAACATGTAATGAATATACTATTATCATTGTTGACGTTTGTTGTCATGCTACATGTCATCCCGAACAAATTGTAAACTAGAAATATCTAAATCCGATTTTGAGATTAAATGCAAATTGTATTGAGTAATACCTAACATATTCTCTCTCAGTCCCGTCACATGCCGCAAAGTATTCACTCATCTATGTAATACGTTTTATTTCATGAATAAATCAAATATTTATGGAGGTTCTTGCTATATTATAATAATTGAAATATCCAACTACTAAAACAACAAAACAAACTCGACTGAATAACAAATTGAGTAACAAAGAATACATGTAAAACTATAGAATTAGTGAGTTGCAAATGCATACTTAAATAGTATACACGTGAAATTGGAGTCGATATGATATTAGGTCATTCGTGAAATATTTTTTTACATGTGTGTTTAACATAATACCGAGCAATAATATAAAAAAAAATTTTTTGGTATTACTATAATTAATATTTTTGAACAAAATATTTTTTTTTTTTTATATAAAATACATGTATTGGAATACTTATTATATTGACATGAATATATTAAACTTATTAGGTATTATAGAAAGAAATCCCTGTTTCACGAAAGTGTCAAAATCTATTTAAAGAGAATATTGCAATCGATTTAGTTAGTTAATGTTGCATTGAAAATAGATTCAAATATGATTAAAATTACATTGGATTCAGTCCTGTTTGAATTAAAAAATGATTAGCAATCGAAAGCAAAAATTTCTAAAATTGGCTAGCTACCAATTAATTGAACGCACAGGCAATTAACTGTTTATACAGCAATTAATTGTTTTTTAAACTCAATTATATTTTGCTTAAATTATTATTTCCTTGATTCCCTTCCATTGTCTATTTTAATGGGTCATTCGTAAATCATATAAAAACTTTATTATTATGCATTATTCTTATTTGTAATTATTGCAAAATTATAAAAGAAAATAATAAAAATCATACCTTTAAAGCAATTACAACTTGTGAAAAAATCAGCTATCGCATCAAGCACACCTTCGAGTGTAGGACAACGTAACAACTGGGGTAGGTTGAGGTACTGCATTATTTCCGGATCGCAATAATTATTTATTTAAACAATGAATAAAAATAAACAAAAACCACAAAATAACTAACTACTGCATGGTACCTTTAAAGCAAGTACAGCCCATGATGTATCCCATCATTGATGAGGGACGGGGGCCGGCCCGTCACTGCACTCCGACACCGTGCAAGGGTAGTGCTATGTGCGGGGGCGCCCCACCTTCACAATACTAACGGATCATAATGTACTTGTCGTTTATGCCTTGATAGGAGGTACGGACCTCGCACACGACACTAAAACGGTTGTTGAGGACTGGGGACGGGGGAATTATTGCACATAGATGTCGGATGGTTACGACAAAACACCACACACGCACACTCCGCGCACTGCAACCGCGGCCACTGTGAGCGCCGACGAGACCGGGCCGGACGCTCTCTAGTGGCTGAATGGGGAAGCGCGGCGGGCGCCAGGCGTCGTCGCGAATCCTGCATCCCCATCGGCCCACCACCCCTTCTTGCTTGCGCTAATATTTCATCGTAGCGATCTGCCTCAAGCCACAGAATCAGAATATCTTCGCATATGCGATTCAATGCATACACACAAAATATTTCTATGAATGTTTCAACAATACATGAAAGATAACTTTGTCTATAAAATAATTACTTATACTTTTTGACATTGTATGTATGTAATGTACTCAATTAGCTTAACTAAATAGGAAACCAAGAATCAGTTAGATCTTATATTTTCAATAGGTGATTAATAAATATTAAACTAATATAAAACAAATTGTCTACTACTTGCAGCATGTATCATTTATTATGAAAATAAAATGAAATAAAGTGCAACTCACCCATTATCCAGGGTATCATACCATGCTGATTGCACAATACACTATTATAGATTAGGTTAGGTCGTAATCGTAATTCGTAATTATAAATTTAAGATATTCTGTATCCATTCCAAAACTTTAAAACCGATTTAAAAAATAAGTGTGCAAGTTGTGCTTTAAGTTTTACGATACTTAAAATATCGCGCCCCTTAAGAGGATTTCTGTTTTCGTTACAATATTGAAAACTAGCTTTCAAATCATCGTAAGGTAAGATGGTTTAAGCTGTTGGATTTCAATATCCAATTTAATATAATATATACAACCTTCCCAAATAGTTCTCTCCTTCCAAAGAATTAAACCCTTTTTGCAATATTATTAATATGCATCATTTGAGCAGAGTTTGCTATATAACAGGTCGAAAAAAGAAAATTTTATATTCTACATCAAATTTTAAACAAAAAATATCGTTTTTCAAAATTTTCTTTCGATTTGGAGTAGTGTAAAGAAAGATAAAGAAATATAATGAAAGAGTAAACAAAAACATATAAATTTGTTACAAATAAACTATGAAACATTATAAAAATTGTTCAACGTGTCCGATTATTTGTCCATCTATGATGAATCGGTCACCTAATAATTATTGTTATCTACAATCTGTCATAATAATAATTCTTATTTTTAAGTAAAGAATATTTTTCTATATGGTTTTTGAAATGCTTCGAGAAAAAAACTTTCGGAGATTTTCAAACAAGAGATATTCATTGCAGTGTTTTCTCGGTCCTACCATAGGATTCGACAGTATGGTATTGGCAAAAATCGTAGCAGTAGTGCGTGTGCGTGTCATGGATAAACCAGGTAGGTAAGTACTAGACAAATATCCAAACACTTTTCGGAAAGCTTGGTCTACAAAACATTATGAGGCAAAGAAATGCAATCTTTTCATTATCAATCAGTCTCAAATTACTCGGAAATAAAGAAAAAAAAACTTTTTATTTTATGTTCAAAACTTGATGTAGAAATATGGTATTTTTCCCTGTTATGAATCACCCTGTATGCATATCAATAAGTTACAACCAATAATTTTTATGTCATATTGTAGAAAAACTACCTACACAAATTAGTTTATCAGAATTTCTTAAAATAGCAATCATGTTTTACATTTTTACAACTTGTATAAATAAGGTATTTTATTTTACTTTAATTTTTATTCTTAGAGCAGATCAACACAAATCAATTTGATTTTAATAATAAGTAGAATCTTGCCATAAGCAGCATCAGTTAAGCAAAGTCACCACACTTTCTAAAAATACAATTTTAAGCAGTATTATTTTGTAACTGTTTGAATTCAAATACTAAACTTAATCACGCTTTTTAAAAATTTAATAAATTGAACGACCTTATAATAGCTCAACAGAAATCAAAGCGTTTTTTGGAAATTGTAAAAAATCTAATTCTAAAACAAAATTTTGCAAATCATACTGATAATTTTAGTCAAAATAAAAAGAAAACGCAAATATCTCGTAAACAGTATTATTTCTTTGGTAACAGTTTTCGCGTATTTACACACAAAATAAAAAAAAAAAAAGTGTCACAAAAACAAAAAGTATTAGACGTTTAGGTAATTTGTATCAGACTGGATTTGGGTATAAAATACTCCAATAATAATAATAGGCTTAAACTTGTGTTTGTAACATTGGAGTTTTCAACCTGGCAACCCTAGACTAGTGATCGCCAAGCGTCTGGTTGATCAGGGTTGTATATTTTACAAAATCTTAATAATACGTCCGGTCTGCATAAATAAAAGTATTTAAATGTCGCACAGAAACTGAAACTGTTGACACGCCTAAACTATATACTAGAAATGCCACTAATATTTAATTTTCTTTAAATCAACTTTAAGACCATACCGACCGCTACCTTAATTTGTAGTATTAACAAAAAAGGCAACTTTGGCGCTGAAGCGCTGCTTCTACAAATTATTTGATAATCGATTTATATTTTTACCAGTACATTTAGAAAAGATTAAACTATAGTCTTTTTTGTGAAATTATATTTGCAAATAGCAACAAAATGCATTCAAAAATACAGAAAAACACATTTATTTGGGGTTTTTTCGGCTATTTCCTAACTATTATTTGACTAAATGACATCGACATACCATAGTTTAATCCTTTCTAAATGTACTGGTAAAAAAAAATCAATTATCAAATTATTTGTATAAGCAGCAATGAAGTCAAAGTTGCCTTGACTATTTAAAAATCTTATTAATATGTTGCACATAATAGTTATGTATTATTAAAATATCTGTTTACCGCAAGTCAAAATTAAATCGGTTTTATAGTGAGTAAAAAATAACCCCTATTTTTAATAAAATTATAAAATAAAACACTAGTTAGATTGGGATTGATCCGTTGTTACCCCTTCTTTCTCAGACAACATATGTTGCAAGTCTCGATGCGATATCATTATAAGCCAACGGCCGTACGGTCTTGGAAAACGATAGCGACGAGCATTTGTAGCAACGACTATAGAAAAAAAAATTATAACCAACTTCGCAAAAAAAATTGAACGTTAAATTCTTCGAGCTTTGCATAAACTGCAAAATTATTTATTTTAAAAACTATTTTTCTGCAACATAATTATACTCAGAAACATTGTGTGAACTACATATTATCTTTTCAGATTCATCGTCATCATCATATCACAACTTATTACAATACAAAATAATTTTGATTATCATTGAATTTGATACTTACCGCTATTATTGTTGGCATTTGCCTGTGCGAACTGCGGATTCTGGAGTAGTTGCTGCTGCAGCAGCGAGTGTTGTGGAAAATGGGGAAAGGGCGGCAAACTTGGGTAGGCTGGCGGTGGACCCTGCGGGCTCGTTATCTGGTGGTTGTGTGTCAATGCGGGACTCGGATGACTGGTCGGATATATCGGTGAAGGTTCACCTAAAAAACAAAAACAATTAAATACATACATAAGTGCACTATATAAAATGTATTTCATAATAAAAAGATCTCGAAAAAATAAATAAATTTTCATAAAATAAAACTCAACTAAACAAAATGGATAGTCACCTAAAATTTTCAATGTGAAAAGAAAACGGATAAGTGGTCAAATAGTTCCTAAAGCAAACTATTATAAAACCAGAACTATTGATTTTTAGTTAGGCCATACGAGATAAACGTTGGATACTCTGCTGACGTCTTGTAATTACGTCGCTATTTTTATATGAATCTGTTGACAACGTTTTGCACTAATGACTACATATATATAAAAATTAATCCACTAAATGAATTATATCATTTATTTTTGTTATTTTGAATTCCCACCAGTTGTTTTTGCTGAAAAACCAATTCAATAAATCGTGAAAATTACATTTATTTTCAGTTAAGGTCTTCACTGACGCGTACATTTCATCCCCGTTAAAACGCTGCCATTAATTGGATGCTTACCGCTTCGCGGAATTAGTTGTATGAAATATTTATTAAACGTCGCAGGCCGTCCCGAGGCGTCATCAAAACTTAATTCACCGGTTACATCGCCCCGCCAAGAATACGATGGAATTGGGTTTTGCGGATAACACTGTGTCCCCAGAATTTATTACACTAATTGCGACACGGTTATGTGCCGAATCTGGGATTTACTAATTAATGTATTTAATCCACCCGTACCGCAATTCTGGAGAACATAATAATCCCAAAAATAAATTATTGTAAATATAAAACAAATTGCAAAATGTATTTCATATATTTATATTTACTATTCCAAACTCAGAAGAACTATTTAGTATGCAAACACAACAACGGAAGTTCCGATAACTCCTATTATAGAATTAAAACTCAAAATTCGTTTATAAAAGACAAGTTTGTGCAAATATTCAAACATATCAAATACGGTACATGCATATGAAAGACATAAAATTGCTGCCTCGAGTGTTTTTCTCGAAAACAAAAAATACACTAATACACTAAGATGCACGTTATTTTGTAGATACAAATCCAAGTTTTCAAATGCAACTAATTTGTTTTTTTTTTCACTTTTTTGCCATTTTTTATATTTTAATACTTTTACTTTTTGTATTTGTGAAACATAATCCGATATGGAAAGGTCTATAGCTTATAACTTTTAAACTAAGCTAAATACAAAAAATCTTACCATCAAATAATATTAAGAAACAAGTGTACTTCTAAAAATTTAATTAGATGAATGGCTTTGTAACGTGCAAAAACAAATTTGGCGCCACATATTCCAGAAATATTATAGTCTAGCAGACACAATATAATTTGTTATGCTATTAGCTACTTTATTTTATATTTTATCAAATTTTCAATAAATATGACAAATATATTAATTATGTTGTTAATTATTTATTTGTCAATGTTCGATGTTTTGTGCGAACATCGATAAAATATCGATGTTTGAAAAAGACTACTATCGATAGTTAAATATCAAACATCAAAACCAAAACATCGATGTTTACTGCCCATCCCTAGTTCTGGTACACCCTATACAAGCTTGAGTTTTAAAACCACATTCGGTATATAATTTTTTATGCTATTGGCATTAATAAAATCTTATTATTGGATGTATTAAATCTATTTAAAAGCAAATTATAATTATATTTACCAAAAATTAAAATTAAATTCAATGTTTTGTGAGCACAAAGAACGATGTTGTTTGCATATACACTATAATGACATGACTGAGAACATTCGGTCAATGCTAAGAGAATGAATATTTTTTATAAAAAAAAAATAAAAATGCTAACGGTAAAAGGTCAACTGTGGAACTTAATTTAACCATTTCTAAAATTAGCAAACGAGGTGCGTGAAAGAACAAAGGATTTTTTATACGGAAGTTTATAGAATATTATGGTCGAAGTTTGCTTTGAATACATAATTTTATAAATATTCATAACTGTTGAATGTAATACAATTTAATTTAAAATAAGTAAGTAATATATTCTTTTGAATAACTATTTTACTTTTAAAAAAATATGTAAACAATTAATATTAAGCTGAAAATATTGATTCGTTTATTTATATCATATCCGTGATGTACATCTACATAAATGTGTGTATGTAATAAATTTCTGCTTCAGATAAAATATTAAAAATATAATATATAAAATGTTATATGTTAAAAACTCTTGCATTACATGTATACACAGTACTTTAACTGAGAAAGCCGATATAGCTCAGTGATAAAGTGCTAGCTCCGCACGCCAGCAGTCTAGAGTTGAATAAAATTAACTTGCTCTGTATCTACTGGAGTAATTCAGAAGTCATCTAATAAAGTTTGGTACCATCAACTACCTTCAAACAAATCGTAAGACTTACAATAAAATAGCTGTAAAACGCACAACAAAATCTACAGATCAATTTTAAATACATTGACTTCTTTTCAATAAGGTAAAAGCAGTTTTCTTTAAACGTCTCAATAAAATGAAATAATAAAATCAAATTCATATTGAAAGCTCCCTCAAAATTATTGAACTCCAAACTCAAAACTGACTTGTTAGATTTTAAAAAGCTAGAGAATTTAATTCAAAACTTTAAATCGTCGATTTCATTTATTCAAAAAAGTTGATGACCGTAACTTTTTTTACCACCGAGTCAGTAAAAAATGTGTTTTTTTTGCTCTTTTTAATTAATTTATCATTCTTGACACTGGGCTTATTTTAAAATCAACTGACCACCACCATAAATCGTAATATAATTTTTTTTAATAAATTGCGCTTCTTTTGATAAAACAGATTCCCTACTCCAACTTGACATTTTTATCAAGAGAAATTTCGAGCAACAAAAAAAATATTAAAAAATGCAGTGGCGTCCTCAAACTTTTTTCTTTTAGAATCATATTTGTGATTTATTTAATGCTACCTCGATCAACTACCGGTAAAATTCATTTTACGTAAAAAAAGAATACCAATTGATCAAAAACCCTTCTTCATAGCAAAGAGATGTTTTTGTTTTTCAGCAGTATCGTGCCAAAAATGGCAATTAAAAGCTCATTTTGAAAGTCTAGTTAATCCGGCCATGTAAAAATGTCTTAAATGAAAGATCCATCCTATTTTTATAATTTAGTAACAATAAAAAACGCAAATTTGAGCAAAAAGTAGTGTTACGCAAAAGCCTACTCCTTCTACATTTTTTCATAAGGATTTGCGCAGTCTATTTAAAAAAAAAATCCGTCAGCCCGTGTTATAGCCTCTAAAGTAGCCCAAGTTTTTTTGTATAAAACAAACCAAAAACATAAGATTTAGTGTACAGTCTACAACAATCGGGGCAATGTTGTTACAATTAAAAAAGTTCTCTTAAATTCCAAAAATCATAACCCGTAATTATTTAAAATCACTGTCGACAGACCACTTAAATCTCGTCTTCAATGTAATAGTTTCATCAAGTGCAGTTTCACTCATTAAAATCCAAAAACGTTGTTTTACATTACGAAATTCTTAAATATCGCAGTTCAAAGCTAAAAAAATCATTAAATTCTAAATACTACATTATTACTACAAAGCTTTTTATTTTCATCTAAACTCCAACCGTTAATAAGCAAATTTATTGTAGAAGTTTTTGCAAATTGTTAATGTAACATGTAGTAACCAACGCGTAAATATCGATAGCAAAACATTAAAATTTTACTTATTTTTTAACTGTTCTGAGTAGAATTTTAAATTTTAATGTTACGTATTCACACAAAGCCGCCAATTGCCAATGCAGTTGCAACCCAATTCACAGCCGAGCATATGACATATGTCATATTTGTATATTCCATAAATACACAATACAGTTACATATATAACATTACCAAACATGCAGATAAAGTAAAATTTGACGGCAGAAAATTGGTTTAGTCGGCGTTTTGATGGGGTGCTTGCTGCTAGTTGCATTGTTATAGAAAAATACAATTAGCAGACATTACATACAGAAATCCTATCACATCTACTAAAATATCGGTAAACCTTTTTCTCTAGAAAAATGTTCGCACGCATAGCGCCGTTTTTAAATTAACATTGGTTCTTATGAGACAATACTCCAACCAACTTAACATCAAAATGATAAGATTTCAGTCATCACTTATTTTATATGTTAAATTACATACAATATTCTATGCCTTCATTCTTTAGGTTAAAGATTTGTTGCAGTTATATTTAACAAGTAAAGCATTAATAAAGCACTAAATAAAAACTCCACTTTTTAAAAATTAACAACTTATTGCAAGATTGAAGGCACTAATTGGACTTTTTCTATAATGTATAAAAATTATTCAGGGGTTTTCTGTTAAAATTTCCAATTTGATTAAGCTATTTTTGCAGTTTTCTCTATATCCCACACCAGCAACAATTCTTACAGCTCTTCTTTGCAGAGCAAGAAGTCTATACCGTATTACAGATATATTATAAGACCGTATTGCAAATACGACACAAACCAAAATCATTAGTTCTGACAACAATAAAAACAACCAGATTGCAAAATAAGGATACATGCTTACTTAAAATGTTAGGCACGTAATCCAATTTAGCTCTCTATTAAGATAAAACCCAAAATTTTTGATGAAATAGTACTAATTCTTCATCAACATTCTTATTAGTAAACGCCATTGATATGGTCTTACTAACATTTAAACAAAGCAGTAAGCTTAGTATTAACACTAAAATGGCTGACACTTGGACAAATAAAAAACGTTTTAAATGTGGTATTATAATAAAATAACAAAACATGAAAGTATTAGAACTAATTAAAATAAATACACACACATGCAGAAGCAGACAAAATAAGTCAAATAAAACGTTAATTATATTGTGTTTCCTTTTAGAGAATGTGAATCGAGATCGATGTTTTGTGTGATTAAGAGCGCAGTCTCACTGAATCACTGACTAACCAAATAAAACAAGGTAACGGTCCCAGTGATTTACTGTTAACCACCGGCTGGCTACTATCATGATTTCAAACCTATTCAAATTTTGGTAAACGGCGAACGGCAGTAGTTGCACAGCGCAAGCGCATACTAAATAACTAATCGCCAGCGTTCAAAAATACTAACTTTAAATTTCTGATGTTATATTATAAACATGAACATACATGCTAACATATTTTATTTATTATTGCTATCCTGCTATTATTTCACATGAATAGCAGATTAGTATCATTTAAGAAAGACAAATTATATATTAAACGCACAACCACAGAGGAGTGGCAATCGTATCAACAATTACAAAAATTTATAAAAATTATTTGTGAAAGAGTAGTTTTATTTTTAGAAAAATATAAAATTTTGCACGATTCTCAACACGGATATAGAAATCAGATCAGTTAAAACAGCTAAGCTATCATTTTCCGAATATTTGTATGAACAACTAGATCAAATTTATCATGTATGTATATATATATATATATATATATGTATATATATATATATATATATACAGGGTGTCCGGAAAATACGTGTACAACGTTTGACGACAGACTCCTGACGTCAAAATAGGTCGATCTAAGCCGACTTAGTTATATCCAAAATTGTCTCGTTTAGCCGGTAGAGGGCGTCAAAAATTTGTAAATATTAAAAAGAAATTACCTGTAACAATAATTTTTTAAGTGACCTTGTTGCTATGGCGTTTAATAATTTGACAATTATTGACAAATTGTCACCAGTCTATGAAATTTACTCAAGTATACGATCAACATTCTTGAATTACAAGTTCATTTTACCATTAAAAATGGAAAATTATACAAACTCTCAGAAAGTTGACATGCTCCTGGTATACGGGTTTTGTCAAGGAAATGGGCGTCAGAGTGTTAGGGTTTACATGGAGAGGTTTCCTAACCGTCGAATACCAAACCACCAAACATTTGCCAATATTGAGCGTCATCTTCGGGAAACGGGCAGTTTTGAGAAAAAGTTTGAAGGCAGGGGTCGTATGCGAACAACTCGAACTGTGGAAACAGAAGAGATGATTCTGGAAAGAGTTGAAGAAGAACCAAGTACCAGTACCCGTCTCTTAGAACGTGAGTTAAATGTTCCTAAAACGATTGTCAATGAGGTTTTAAGAGAACAGTTGTTATATCCTTACCACATACAAAAAGTCCAGGAACTTTTACCGACTGATCCCCCCATGCGGCTTACATTTTGTCAATTTATTAGAAACAAAAGAATCATTGTTCCAAATTTTTGTAGAAAAATTATTTTTACTGACGAGGCATGCTTTACAAGATCTGGGGTAACCAATCTGCACAACGAACATATTTATTCCGATGAAAATCCACATGCCATTAAAGTTGCCCATCATCAGCATCAATTTAAAATTAATATTTGGGCAGGTATTATTGATCACTACCTTATTGGTCTCATTGTTATTCCAGACAGGTTAGTTGGAAATATTTATTTAAATTTTTTGCAAGACACATTACCAATTCTTCTGGAGAATTTGCCCCTTTTACTTCGGAGGGAAATGTGGTATATGCATGATGGTGCCCCGCCCCATTTTTCCGTTGCCGTTCGGCAATACTTACATCATCAATATCCCAACCGATGGATTGGAAGAGGCCACCAGTAAAATGGCCACCACGTTCTCCTGAGTTAAATATGTGTGACTTCTTTTTGTGGGGCGCTATTAAAACAGAAGTTTACAAGACTCCAGTAAACACACGCGATGATTTATTGCAGCAAATTTTAAATGCAGGCAACCAAGAGTGTTAATAAGTGTATTCAGCAAGATGGCGGTCATTTTACACATTTGCTTAAGTAATGTTTTTGTTTTACTTAGTTTCTTACAATAGATACTTTCAACTTTGTTATACTTTTGTTTTTTTTGACGCCCTCTACCGGCTAAACGAGACAATTTTGGATATAACTAAGTCGGCTTAGATCGACCTATTTTGACGTCAGGAGTCTGTCGTCAAACGTTGTACACGTAATTTCCGGACACCCTGTATATATATATATATATATATATATATATATATACTTTTTTGATACGACTGCTGCATTTGACACACTAAATATTGATTTTATTATAAAAAAAATAAAACAACTTGAGTTTAAAGGAAACTTTTTACATTTAATTGAAACTTATTTAAGACGACGCAAAGTTATAGAAAAAATAAATAATCATCTTTCTGCTGAAGAAGATGTTAAGTTTGGGGTACCTCAGGAAACGGTTTGTGGACCGCTACTGTTTTTACTTTTTGTTAATGATTTTTCAGAAATTTTAAAAGTTAGTTATGTATGCAGATGACATTTCAATTTCAGTTAGTGCAAAAACTTTGGAAAAACTAAACACTAAATCGGAGAATGTGATTGGTACATTATGTAGTTGTTGTTGAACAAAAAATATGTTAATACTAAATAGAACCAAGACTATATCTATTATTATCTATGTATTTTGGCGCTTTGTGCATCTTAATTATAAAATTAACATTAACAATACAGATTTTGTATTCTCAAACTCTACAATGTTTTTAAGACTTAATATTGATGCAGATCTTAGGTGGTCTACACAAATAGATGGTATTAGTAGTAAATTAAATAAATCATTTTACGCTATACTGCAATTAAAAGATGTGCTAGATAGTAAGGCATTATTAGGCATATATTACACAATTGTTTATTCTCATTTACAATTTAATATACTGTTGTAGGAAAATAATTCAAAATCTCAACAAGTATTTGTATAACAAAAAAGACTACTTTTTAATCAAGAATTTAGAAGTTCATGTAAATTACTTTTTATTAATGACAATTATTGACGGGGCCCAGTATTTATATCTTCAAAATACACAAATACACGTAAAACTAAACATAAGGAACAACCAACTATTGGGTGAAAGTCATGATTATAACACAAGGCACGATCAGCAGTTATCAAATATTAAACACAACACTAAATTGTTTAAAAATAGTCATATGTATACTGGTATAAAACTTTTATCATATACCAAACACAATCCAAAACTTAACCTACATCGTTTAAAAAAAAAAACAATGAAACAATTATTGATTTCAAATGCTATTTAATATGTATATTATTTCATTTGTAATTTTATTATTATTTTTAAGATATATGACATTTCACATACTGTATGTGCCCAAATATGCTTGATTATGTGAATACTAGTCTATTCTATTCTATGCTACCAAATAAAAAAATACTATTTCCTCAAGCATCATCACTTGATTCAGTACGACCGTTATACATTTATGTTCGTGCGCTATCTAGTGATCCGGTGGCAGATATTGCGTAAAGCAGCACCCTCACAGTGTTAAATGTTGTTTTTCTACTTCCTATATTCAAAATATGCTTATTACGCCATCGGAAAAGTGACAGATAACCAGATAAGCATTATAGTCGTAGACAAAGCACAAAAATAGTTTGCAAATCGCACGGAGAGCCCATTTTCCACAAGTATTACTTGTTATACATTATAACAAAATTATTTAATTGTATTTACGTTTGCAAAACTGTTGAAAAATCTAGTAAATATTATTATAAATATAAGCTGGTTGTTTACGATAGATTATGAAGAACAAATTTTTTTAAACACTCGTTTGATGATAAATTGATTTAAATAAATCGATTGTTAAAAAATCTCAAAACTAGCTATTTTACCATAAATTTATATCTTATAGAATCGTAAACAGCGTTATAAACTTTATTACTTTCAACTGCCAACCTACACATTATCAAATAAATTAATACGTATATATATATATATATTCGGTTTATTAAAAAAATAACTAAAATGATATTGTTTATTTAATTCTGCATCAATTTATACTCAAACGCTCCAAGTTGAGTTATGAGACTTGCGTTTTTATTACAAATAACGTAATTGATATTCCAACTGTGTTTGAAATTTACTCCCAAAAATGTTAAACACTTTTAATTGTGGCAATATTTTAAACGGATATTGAACGTCTGCGGAGTAGCTAGATGGACACCAAACATCTATCTTAGGTTGGCAGCAACCCATGTCAACATCAGAACACAATTGAATTAGAATTAATTTATCACAATGAGAAGAAAGTGACTGACACAAATTGTTCTGTTTTATTATACAGGGAGTTTATAAATGAATGGGATTATGTAATCACTTTAAATGTGCCGCTATTTTTAAATTGTTCTCTAAACTATTTGTTTTGACAGATCAACTTTGACAGCTGTCAAGCAAACATATGAAAACATATGTAGTATAGTGAACAATTTTAAAAAGGCGGCATATTTAAAGTGATTACATAATCCCATTCATTTATAAACTCCCTGTACTATAGATGTGGGTATATTTCTTTTATGACATATTAACAACAATATTATATTTTCCAATTCTTAAATAATAAATATTTTTCCACTATCTTGTTTGAGATGAAAATTGACATACATACGTGCGAGTCAAAAAGACATCGTATAAATTAATCTAATCTATTAAATAAATTGCATATTAGTTATAATATTATTCAATTTAAATTTTCAAACTTAATAACATAAGTGCTATGTATAATAACAGTTCTGGAATATATGCATAAGAATCATCGAGGTCTTAGCGATGCTGCAAAGATGCGAGACTTTGTTAAGCAATGTCCAAATTTGTAACTAGACCATACCAGCGTCGTGCTACAAGACCACAATGAGTTCAGTTCCATTATAAATCTGTACCTGGCTTCACATGACAAGTAGTTAGCATACCTACATCAACAAAATCCAAGCCTTATATAAAAAAGAAATAAATTATTGGAAAAAAAATTTAAACTGTCTTTTATATTCAAAGCAAATTTCTGTTTTTATTAAAAAAGTATATTTGTTTTGCTTTTTTCCAATTTGATAGATTATACAAAACCCTATCAAATATGCGCAAATCTGTCTAACTTGTTTTAAGGTTTAGTAAAACTCGCCCAACAGAATGGAATTAAGCGGTTTGATTATAAAGCTCTTGTAGGTACTTATAAAACATAAATGGGGGCTTGGGGAGCTTACAATCTATAACTATATGTACTATATTAAATTTAAGTAAATTGGTATATAATAATGCTATGATGATTTAAAATATAGTAGCTATTTTCATTATTTTCATTATTCACATTTAATTATTACAATATAGTGAGAGTCAGAACAAATTCATTTTATTTTTTATTTAATTGTATAATTATATGGTTTATTTTAAATTTGCAATTATAATAATCAATTTCTTAGTATTCAGTTTACCATAAATAAATTTGTTATTGACATTGACGCACTCGTTAATTGCGGCTCGGTTTCAAATCAAAAATATAATAATAAACAACAAATATTATTTGTAAATTAAATATATGTCATACTTATTTATTTATTTATTTAACGTCTGTCTATTTCTGGTGGCAAGGCTAAACACCGAGGCCACAGGTTAAGACTACCACATCTGAGAATTTTGCCGCAAATTCAAGAATTCGAACCTAAATTATTGATGGTAATAAATTTAAAACTATTGCATACATCTCTGCATCCAATCTGCTATCTGTTCCAACAATCTAAGAAACAAAACGAGTGATGAATGTTTGTAAATTAGTTTCTCGCTGAAACCATAAATGCCAAAGCCTTTACCGTGGTGAACAAATTAACAAATAATCTACGGCAAAATAGAAGATTCGATCTCGGTACACTTAGTGAAAAAGTCAAATATTGTATCAACTAGCTCACTTTGTTGGTTTATAAGATACTCAAACATTTATTGTGCATAATAAATACATACATAAACTATTGCATACATCCATGTATCCAATCTGCTCTCTGTTCCGAGAATTTCCAACAATCAAACAAGATATAACAGTTGATAGATCATTAGTGGCCCATACACAGTGTGTATAGTTTTCATACTTTTCAGCATACATAACCGAAATTGTGAAACAACATTAATACAACGTAGATTGTTAAGTTGAGTAGTTAGACAACATCATCTGTAATAAAAAAACACCATTATTCTGAATATAGCTCTGTTGAACCCTTAGAAAAATTTTCCTATTGATTTTAATGAACAGTTATATCTGGTATAACACGCAATGCATTTTTAAGTTTTCCTTGAATTTTTCCCCATATATACCATCTATTTAGAACAGCAGTAAAAAAAATTGGAAGAAAGCCAAATATTTAATTGAGGTTTTAGTAAAAATAAGCAAAGTTCCTAAAATAATAACCTCCGCTCCGCCAACCCTTACTGCAGTGTTGGTGGCATTGCCATCTAACATAACCAAAACTGTTAGCAGATGTTAAGTTAATTGGCATAAACTAAGATAAAATATTAAAGCAAGCAGTTAATGAACAGTGGCATAAGAGATGATCCTATACAAACAGGTGTACATCTAAAGTGGCTGTAGCCTAAAATTGCCTCTTGGCCCAAATTGAATCTCAATGTTTCTGTCAATTTAACGAGTGTTTTGAAATTAAATTTAAAGGTTATGTAATCAAAACCTCGAAAAAAATGGCGGACGACGTGGTTGACGCGGAACATTGTGCCAAATGTAAAGTTAAGTTTAATGGAGAACAAGTGATTGGATGTGACTCACAATGTAAAAAATGGTTTTGTCTAAAATGTGCTAGTATTACAGAAAAAGTATATAAAACAATACAAAATATAAACAACATAAAGTGGTACTGTGATAACTGCAAAAGTGAGGTTAATGGGGTTAATGAAATAAATAAAAAAATACTTAATAGGATAGAACAAATGACCATCTCAATAAAACACATACAGAAGCAAGTAAATGAAAAAGACAAAAACAGTGAAGAAATAAGTAATATTAAAATGCCAATTATATCATACTCAGAAATAACCAGAGAAACAAAAAAGCCATTAAAAAAGTGCACACAACCAGGAATTATAATTAAACCCATAAAAAAACAGGACAGTGAAGACACACTAAATGACATAAAAACAAAAATAAACCCAGGGCCGCTAAAAATCAGAATTGAAAATATACATAAAATAAGTAACGGTGGTATTATAATAAAGTTAAATAATGATGATGCATCCCAAACCTTAAAAAACGAAATACAAACAAAACTAGAGGGTAAATATGAAATAGAAAAACTTAAATATTATAAGCCAAGAATAAAAATCGTTGGAGCAGAAAAAGAATATACAAGCGAAGAAATTAAGGAAGCGATGACTCAACAAAATTATTATATTACTGATGAAGATGAAATTAAAGTGACTTACTGCAAGCAAAGTAAGTACAATAAATTCAATAAAACAAGTTGGAATATATCCATAGAAACAAATGGACCAACATTTAAAAAGTTAATTGATAGAGAATCAATAAATATAGGATGGAGAACATGTAAGATATACGAAGATATAAATATTTTAAAATGCTACAATTGCAACAAATATGGACACAAAACAACAGAATGCAAAAATGAAACCTCTTGCCCACATTGTGGTCTAAAACATGAAGGAGCTTGTCAATCCGATCAATTAAATTGTTCAAATTGTTGGTTTAGAATAAAGAAATATAAAGATAATATAAATCCCCATCATTCAGCTAATGACACATGCTGCGATACCTATATAAAGCAATTACAAATGAAGAGAGACAAAATTGACTACACTAATTAATAACATAATAAAAATGAATAAACACAATCTAAAAATATTATATTTAAACGCACGCAGTATTCTTAATAAATTAGATATACTAAATTTGTTTTTTATAGACGAAAAAAGTGACATAATAATTATAACTGAAACATGGCTATACAAAGACTGGGAAACATACATTAAATTTCCAAACTATTATTCATACTTTCAATCAAGAGACGATAAAAAAGGGGGTGGTGTTGCAATTATTATAAGAAACAACATTGAAGCAGAAATGATAGCATCAAAATCAATTAACAACGCCGATTTTCTTAAAATAAAAATTAACAACAGTACTCCAAAACTAAAAATTCTTGCAATCTACAGACCTCAAGATTCTGAAATCAATCATTTCATAGATGACTTGGAACACATTATTAATGATGATAAAAACTTATTCATAATTGGAGATATAAATATTGATCTACTTACCAACAACAATAACATGAACAAATACTTAAATTGTATCACAATGGCAGGATATGAAGTGGCCAATACAATTAACATTGAACACTGCACTAGAATACAAAAAAACAGTAAAACAATCATCGATCATGTAATAACAAATACGAAAAAATTCAATTGTCAAATAATAATTGACAGCCTACCTGAACTTGATCACAAGATATTAAACATCAGTATCTCAATCCAAAATCAGATAAAAAGAAAATACATGAAGGTAACCATCATAAAAAGAGATGAAAAGAAATTTGAAGAAATAATGAAAATGAACTTCACACCAGAAAATATAAACACCTTTTATGATCTTAATGAGCTAATTGTGAAAAGTAAACAGCAAAGTGAAACTATAAAAACTGTGCATGTCAAAAACATAAATTGGATGAACGCACATCTTCTTTCTTTATTTAAACAGAGAAAAATAATTTATAAACAATTACTAAATGAAGAAAATAACACTTACTTGAAAGAAAAATATTCAGAAATCAATCGA
Organism: Tachinus rufipes; assembly: GCA_963932245.1. Taxonomy (NCBI): domain Eukaryota; kingdom Metazoa; phylum Arthropoda; class Insecta; order Coleoptera; family Staphylinidae; genus Tachinus; species Tachinus rufipes. The sequence goes on from OZ010744.1 coordinate 59,606,451, forward strand.
CAACTGAAAACTGACATTCAAAAACAAAAAAGAAATTACCTAGAAAATGAAATAATTAATGCAAATGGGGATATACGGAAGGTGTGGTCCATAGTTAATAAATTACTTGGCAAAGAAAAATTTGACACATCCATAAAACAAATTAAATATGGTGACAACATTCTAAAAGAAAAAAAAGATATTGCAAACTGTATTAATAATTTTTTTTCTACACATGCAGCAGAATTGGACCGAAAAATGGGACCAAGTAACTCGCTAACATCAATTACTCAGAACTCCAAAAGCTTCTTTTTAAAACCCACAAATGAGAAAGAGATACAACAAGTACTAAAGAACTTAAAGCCATACTCTGCACCTGGTCCAGACAAAATTTATTTAAAAAATCTTTTAACTGTCCCAAGCATCATTAACCCAATATTAGCTAAACTGATAAATAATGTATTTGAAAGTGCAATCTATCCCAAAGAATTAAAATTATCATACATAACACCAATCCACAAAAAAGGAGATACTAAAGACCCCCAAAATTATCGTCCAATTTCGCTAATAAGCATATTTTCAAAAATAATTGAGACAATTATCAAAAACCAACTTAACCTATTCATAAAAAACACTATTGGTTTTGACAAAAATCAATATGGTTTTCAAGAAAAAAGTGGAACCCAATCAGCCATCACACATCTAATGGACTATACCTACACTAACCTGGACAACAGCAAGTTTGTTGTTACTATATTTGTAGACTTAAAAAAAGCCTTTGACACTGTAAATCATAACCAGCTTTTAAACTACTTGGAGGCAATGGGCATCAGAGGAAAACCACATCAGTTACTAAAGAGTTATCTCACTGATCGAAAACAACAAACAAACATTAATGGAGAACTAAGTGAAGAAAGAATTGTTCAATTAGGCGTCCCACAAGGATCGGTGTTAGGACCATTATTGTATCTTCTATACATACAAAACCTCCAAAACTGTGACCTTAAAGGAAGTTACATAGTTTATGCTGACGATACAGTATTACTATACACTGGTAGTGACATAAATAAAATAAGTGATTCCATCAACCAAGATCTATGTATATACAATAAATGGCTTGTAAGCAATAGACTAACAATGAACAAGGATAAAACAGAATATATAATATTCAAAAACAAAAATAAAAACTGTAATCAGATAAGCCTGAAAGTGAACAATACAATTCTAAAACAAGTGAAAGAGACAAATTATCTAGGGCTATTAATTGACGAAAATTTAACGTGGTCTAGTCACATAGCAAAAATTAAGAAAAAACTAATACCTCTAATTGGTGCTATAAAAAGATGTGATATTAGATGTAGTAAAATAAATAATCTTATCTATAACAATGTGATAATACCTAAAATAATGTACATGATAGGTTTTTGGTCAAATACAACTCAATATCTAATAAATTCAATATACAGACTGCAAAACAGATGTATAAAAACACTGTTTAACCTACCATACCTCACACCTTCAAAAACACTATATAAAAACAGACTAAAACTTGAAAACATTATAAAAATAGAAAAATGTAAACTTATATTTAAAATTAACACTGGAACTATAAAGACAAACATCTCATTAGTAAAAAGATGCAACATGTATAACTACAATACAAGAAAGAAAAACGACATATATAACCCTTCTATTGGTACTAATAAAGGAAAACACAACATCGTTTATGACTGTGGAAAAGTATACAGTGAAATACCAGAAAACATAAAGCAATCCAATAATATAATCACTTTTAAAAGACTTATAAAAAATCACTACCTTCAACAATAACTTGTTACCACCTATTATCTAATAGTTCTGTATTACTGTCATTTATTTTTTTAAAAAATGTATAAATGTAATAAATAATATGTACCACCTTTAAACAGGCTGTAAGCCTACTGGTGCTGCATAATATATAAATATTGTATTAATGTAATGTAATGTTCATATGTAATATGTAATATAATATAAATAAATAAATAAATAAATAAATAAATAAATAAATAAATAAATAATAATAAAATGTATGGAGACTTTAAACGTTCAGTAAAAGAATATTAAGAAGAGGCGCAAAGCGTACTCGTTTATGCAAAGTATGAATGTATCTGCCCTGCTCCGACCGAGCTAACTAAATCGTTTCCAAAATTTGAAAAAAAAAAGAAACTCTAGCCGCATTATTTTAAAAACAACTACTATCAAAACATAATAAATTGATTGACCATCAATATGGTTATTAAAAATACCCTAAAAAGATAACAAATATAAAAAGTTTCCATTCTTTTATTATCAGAAAATTAAAAAAAAAAAAACAAAAATTATGAATAAAAAAAACAAAAAGTAATTCTAAAAATTACCAAAAAAAAAACTGAAAAAAACTAATGAAAGAGATATTAAACACCATAAAAAATACAAATCTGTTTACTTAAATAGGTATATACTGTTTGAATCAAGATTTGTACAAATATAGTTCTTGGAATAGGTAACAAAGTCGTCAATGTTAAAAAAAACAACTTAAAGTCTGTAACTACTGAAATATTTCCACTAAAGTGGCTTTAGACCAAAATGAGCAACAATTTTAAAAAGCTTAGACAAGTTACAAGTTACTTACTAAGCCCTTTTATGTTTAGTATCTGAATTTTTATAACAACGATAAATAATCTAGATAAAAAAAAAAGCCAAAACAAGACAAAACTGTTCTACATCTCATCTAAGCGTAAAAGAAAAAGAATTTTTCTGTTTCTCTAAACTCGGGTGGTAACTTTTCTCTCATTATATTTGGTAAAGCTGGATTAGTACACATTTCAAATCCATAAAAAAAATTAAAACGGTATATATAAAGCTTTTTCAAATCCATAAAAAAAATTAAAACTGTATATATAAAGCTTTAGTAGCTTGTTAAACTTTAGCAACCTATTTGGAACACTTATGGATAATAGTAACTTACTAACTAATGATATAATTTTTTTATAAAGTTTTAATTAAAACTGTTCAATAATCAAATTTAATAATAAAGAACAATCGCAACATTTTCCACTGTTCATTTCCGATTTATTTAATCCTCTGAATAAAATCCCAAAATCTCCCATTCTGTTAAAGTACCCCTGCGTATAAGCCGGTCGGATTTACTATAAAGTCGTGGGCACAAAATTTTATTTTATAAATTATTGTTATATTGAAAACGTTTAAATACAACCCAATGCATTTTATAATACTAAAACCAACAATTTGATAAATGAAATAAAGTTTTATGTACACAAATTAGTGAGCAATGTCGATTCTTTTTACCAAGGGTGCATTTCTGTTTAACTTTATAAGCCACGCGCGTACGTAGAATTTATTTTCGCAGAAGGCATTATTTCCTGAGTAACCAAACAATTTGATAGAAGATCTTAAATTAATTAAAGAAATTTTACTTTTTTGTTTTTTCTAAAATAATAATTTTAATTTTCCACTCAATCTACCTTGCCGTAAAGATGCATTGAAAAAATGAAGAAAATGCAAATAAAATTAATGTTTAGCTTGCGGCAAATTTAATGATACATTAGGCGGCCGACCAAATAATTAATAAATAGTCGTAAACGACTGGAATAATTTACACCTTGAGCCGAAACAAGGAGGTATGATGCGCGCGGAATTTCTACGATCGATGTGCGAACAGCAGGACGCAGTTGGCGGCTTTCCCACCAGAGGACAGCAATATACGGTGGCGCAATGTAGTTAGCTATTATTTCGTATTGTTTGAAAAGGAAACTGTAATTCCTATACGGTTTAAAATTAAAAACGATATCTGCTAAATAGGACAATTAATTTAGTAATTAAATTTAAAATTCTCCTATCAGTAACATCTAATTAACAAAATTAAGCTTTACAATTTAAAAAGTAAATGTATAATACATAGGTGTACTTACGTAAAATACTTTCATTTAAAACTAAATTAAAAGATTAAAAAGAAATGCTGATTTGCATTGTAACACATTTTCATAACTTATATAATAATATAATTAATATTTTCAATGTTTATCCAACAAAATATACAAGTTTCACATTATTTAAAATTTTACATTGATTTTGATATAATTTAATATCGTTTATAAGAGTTGTACAATGAAATTACATGATTGAATAGATGATTTAATCATTTCAATTTTCTGAATTTAATTTCTTAGTAGAACTCTTGTATTAATATATTATCGAAATAGATAAAAAAAATAAATAATCTTGAAACTTGTATTTAATATTAAATAATAATTATGAATAAGTATTATATAATAATGACATTTCACGATTTTTTGCATTTAATAATGTCATATTTCCCAGAATGCTATTCAATTTTTACATGCCCAATTACAAAAGATATTTGTTACTGTTAGTTTTTAAAATAGTTAAATTATAATTGCAAATAGATAATATTTCAAGGTTCAAGCTTATAATTTTGCACACAGAATATGTATTTTATTTTAATTATTTTATTCCCACATAACAATCTCCTCCCAAAATTGAACATTCGACATAACAATAAGATATTACCATACGTCAATATGGAAAGAATCAAAGCAACAATTTATATATTCGATCAGAGACAACCTTGTCTGTTTCGTGATTCATTGTACAGCGAAATGATCTTTACGTGCGATATATTTAAGAATGTGTATTTTTAAATGATGTATTTAATATTTGTATAACCTTTCCTTTGATGTTTTCGCATAATATAACTTATTGTTTTAAAAATTTAGTATGCCACATGTCCAGAAAAACAACTTACTAAATATCAACAATTTTATTTAATATTAAATAAAGCTAACCTTATTTCAGATTAAAATAAATATATTCAAATCTTGTTTAGCTTACCTGGCTCGGAAATTGGCGTACAGGGGCTCTCTGGAAGTAAAATTCCTTTTTGTACCAATTCGTCCCTATTGGCTCGGACTGAAATTTTTCTTTCTAAAGCTGAAAAATAAAAAAGTTTGAGTATATATTTATTGGATCATTTATGGTTATATTTTGAACAAATTTCTAATAAATTATCAGCACAGTCTATAATAATTAGCATAAAATAGATAATTGAAACTAAATACGCGTGTAAGATGTTTTTAATAACTCTAAAGATAAAAATAATTTATTAAAATAAATATTATCTAACCAAAAATAATTTAAATGAATTTTGCAATATCATGTCTCACAACTATATATACTTTATAGAAATGTTGACTCTAACTAAAATAATAGTATATTTGAAAACAAGTTTTATAGCTGAGTCAAAGTTTAAAAAATAAAATTTCCGTATAGTTGTCCATTGCAATACGCGTTAAATTACTCGTTTTTTAAATCGTTTTTTTGCAACGTAATGAGAATGAAAACTCCAATGACATGAAACATATGATAATCAAATTTTTTTTTATTAAATTGTTTGTTTTGTTGAAATATTTGCTGAAACTTTATGTTTTAATAAATGTAACAGCCGCAAAGTTGTGGAGTTATTAACGTACCCAAGATTTTAAAAATTTTCATTTTAGCATACATACTTTGATAACTGTAAAAACCGTTTTTCTCAAAACACAAAAAAGTTTATTAAATTTGTGAAAATATTACAACCTAATTTAAATAAACAATTGATTAATGATTATTATTATAGATTACCACATAGTAAATGTCTCAACCATCCTTTATAAATATTTAATGATTTTGAATTCCCATATACAAAGTGAGTCAAAAGGTATGATCCAAACTTAAGGGTGTTGCCAACCGTTTGTATTTACAGTTAAATAAAGTAATTTAAGAAATAAGTAAAACAAACGCTGTTTGTAATTTATGGAGCCTTTTTCTGTACGTGAGTATGCAGAAAAGCATTTTGTATACACAAAATGCATTTCTGCAATTTGTTGCAATAGCAATGCTTGTGCAGCTACGGTAGACAGTAATATCCTCAACGACGACAACATTACCACCAAACATTTGAAAGATTGCACCCATATTTGTGTAAAACAGGTATTAATAATGTTGACATTATTGACGAAAGAAACAAAACCCATCAAAGAGTACTAGAAGAATTTCTAAATAATTAGCTATCCACCAGTCGTCAGTTTGGCGTAATAGGGATAATGGCTCTTTCTTGGTAATGAGCCATTATCCCTACCACATACAATATGTACAAAATATATGTAATGGTGTTAATGAGATGAGATTCACACAAAATGATATAAAAAACTGGCATAATATTCACAATTAGAAAAACAAAAAACATTGTCAACTTTGCACACATGCACAAGGTGGACATTTTAACAGCTATAAATATTTTTAATTTTTCTTGTGATTCAAACATTTTCTTTTAATAAAAAAACTCGTAATACCTAGAAAACAATTGTGAATCAAACAAAAGTTTTTTACCATTTGTTATACTTTTTCTGGTAAGAGATAATAGTCACAAGACGGCGAGATCAGCACTGTAAGGTGTATGTTGTAACTCCTTAAAACCGCATTAACTAGCTACTTTATGGACAATTCGTGTTTTATGCACCCTACAGGTCTAAAGTTCTTAATTGTGTCTTTGTATACCCTTTTGGCATATACTCAATTAAGTGAAGAAAAACTGTGGCCATCATTTCTCGCACAGAAAATTGCGCATTTGTGTTCTTGAGTTATAGAAAATTTTCATAAACCCATTGCATAGACTCTTGTATTGTAAGAGTATCAAGTGATGTACTCAGGTCTCATTCTCAGTTACAATTCCATTTAAGAATCCATCGTACCGAGACTTTCCTTATTACTAAATTTTCGTGTAGAATTTTAAAAATACTTGTTTCTGATGTTCAAATTTTTTTAGTAACCAAAACTTTTACTCGACAGTCAATCATCAACATCGAATTTTTAACTTTGTTGGTGATTTTGTCAGTTCGTGCTTTCAGAGGATTTCCACACTTTGATTCAGCATGAATAGATTTCCTACCCTATTTGAACTGCTTACACAAATATTTGACTTTAAAATGGAACAGCCTATTTTCTCTAAACACTGCAACTATTCTCTCATGAATATTCTTTGAGCTACTGCCTTCTTTCGATAAAAATTTTATTTGTATTCAAGTTAAAAATGTGTTAGAACCAATCTTAGATGGCACTATAAAATGTCACAGAAAATCATACCTTTTGACTCGCCCCGTACATATTTCATTTAACTGAAAATCTCATTCTGTAGAGGTTGCAAAAAAATGATTGTAGAAAAGAGTTAAATTGAAAAAAAAAAACTCACTAGTTCTTCTTTAAAATTTATACCATTAAATTATGGCGCCCTTAATAAGTTTCATGGCATACCAAACAGCGTTCCATGATAATATAAATAATTATAATCGCAAAATTAAAAAAAAAAAACAACCAATGCAAAGTTATCCAATAGCACTAGACAAGTAACGAAGGTAGTCTGACAAAAAGATAAACTATACTTTTATTTAAGTTACAAAAATACCTCATTAGTTGATTCACATTCTTTTGACTCTCGTTGTCTTGATTTATATTATGACATACTTGATGAAATAAATTCCGTGTACCATCTCTTTTTGTTTAGTTCGCGTAATAACTAATATTTTGTAAAGTAGTCTTCTTTGCGTCTAAAAAGTCAAATCTACAAAATTTGCGTTTTCACAAAATCGAAGCCAAATTAATGTTTATCTGTGATGTATCCGTAGTCTCACAACAAAACTATTTTAAACGTTTATACGCTTTCCTACTCCCCAACTCGCCTTGTCAGCGTAGGGTTTCATAACTTAGATCCTTCTTTGGTCTGGAGTAGATTAATAATCTCTCCAGTAGTTCGAAATCCACTTAAAACTGTAGATTCACCTGTAAATGTAAGCATTACGAGCAGAGAAGAGGCTAATGCGCTTGCAGTAGCGTGAAAAGGATCGGATGATGATGATGCGTAGTCCAACTCCTTCTTCTGTTTCTTTACATTATACTTTTCTTGCTCTATACTAAATAAATTCCATATTATAGACTCATAGTCCTCACGTATGTCGCTTTTTGCGATTACAGGTAATAGAGTATAAACCACCAATTATTTCCATCCAATTAAAAAACAAAATATGCTAATTTAATGCATTGCAATTGACCTTGTCTGTTAAATCCATTATTTCACTTTCAAAACAGTATCGGTATCAGTTTTGGTACTTCTATTTTGCATTTAAAATTTTTAATAAAGCATTTCAATAACAGCGCATCCTCAGCACTTTAAATATGTTCAGATATATAAACTAGAGGTCGGCGTTTTTAATTTTACTATACCCCGGCCTGACCTAAAACCCGATCCAAATTAATTAATATTAATCTAATTAATCGCCCTTTACTATAAAACAAACCAAATTCTAATTTGAGCGTTTTGAAAGCTTTGCAACCAAACTCACTTAATATATAAATAACATAATATCATATTTTATTGTATGATAAACCTATTATAATATTATATTCATTAAAACTTACACCAATACCAAAAATATGAGGAGAGATTTTTTATGTTATGTATCTAGCTATAAAAACAAGAAATTACAGAACAAACTTTATTTTTTAACGTAAGAAACATTAACAATAAGTGTTATCCAACGTTTTACTTAAAAAAAATCTTTTTGTAATTATGCAAAATATAACTCCACGGCTTTTTTCAGTCGTTATTCGATCAAAAGTAACGCCCTTATATGTTTTTTGAAAAAAGATAATAGTCACAGGAGACAAGGCAAAAACGTAGAAACTCTTTAAAGCTACATTCATTGACTACCTTTGATCAATTCTTGCTTTATGCACCTGCAATTGTCGTGCAGAAGCATAAGCTTGAGCATAATTGTGGAGTCTTTTTTCGTATAATTGTGTCTTTGTAAACATTATCTGTAATTTTAGTCCCTCTCAACGTCCCAAAAAACTGTAGTGATGGTAGAGAGTCCTTTTGAACCCATTATAAACTCGTCTACGCAGTCTTTGTTAGACTGTGCAGCTTAGAAATTTTATCTAGCAATAAATGAAATTTTTACTCTGTACCAACACCAAATCTACAACTTTTTTGATCATTTTGCCAAATTGTGCTTCCAGAGGTCATCAAGAATTCCCTGCCATGACACAAAAATTTGACATAAAAAAATTTCATAGCTAAGTAGATAACATAAAAAAACTCCCGTCGTAGTAGTAGTTGTAGTTGTAGTATTAGTTCATTGGCCATAAATCATTTCTTTAAAATTAATAAATTTATATATTAAATTAATAAAGTAAAGTAAAACTCATATCAGATTTGTTACACAATGTTTTACTTCTTTCTTTGTGGCATCGATTATGTCGTGCGATATCAAATTATTTGCAGTAGTTATATTTTACACTATTTTTCAGATTAAATTAAATTAATTATTTCATTCATTTTAACTTATTTGTAGTTATAGTTATTTAATAAAATTTAATACAATCTGAAGTCATAATTTAACAAACAAAATTAAACAGTAATTGATTTTATTTTAAATAAAAGTCAAATTCAATGTATATATTTTAAAATAAATGAGGGATACTCCAGTAGATATAGTATTAAATAATACGTCTTACAAATGTAAGATAATCTATTAATAACAAAGTTTTTAGGTTTAAATCACCTATCGCAAGCAATTAGAATAAAACAAAGCTTATAATTATTATATTACTTATAACTCGACGTAATGTTCAAATTAAGAGCAATATTTTATTCACCTTAATGACCGTTTTTATTTAAAAGAACAAAATTTCTTTTCTATACTATATTAATACAGACTGCTGCTATTTAGCGGGTTTAAACCCCATTTCCAGCAGATTCATTTATAATGATTTGTCCAAAGCAAATATAATTATTTTTTTAGTAGAGCTTCAATTTGAGCTCCGCAAATACGATTTGAACCATCATTAATTTCTTATTTATTGACGAAAACGTTTCACGTTTGAATCCCGGTTCCGGTGCTTGATTTGATTTGAGATTTTCCTATATTTTTCGAGATATATCAAAATTGAATCAGAATATTTCTGCCTAACGGAAGAGCAAATATACGTGGCAACATATTTAATTTGATAATTCTTATACGCATATTATAGTTATAAATCAAATGATATTATATTAATAAAAAATTATAAAAATATCTACAATTTTGTATATAATATCTTCAATTTTCTTTGTTATTAAACCTATATATTTTCTAAATTTTTCCATTACCCACCGGTCGCATAAGAATGCAATGTCACCTGCATGTATCAGTCTCGTCTTTGCCAGTTCTAATCTCTGGTAGACCCCCGTTGTAATGTCAATAACCAGATGTTTATATACCTAAAGTTTCATTTCGCTTAGATTCCATATCTAATGTAACCATTGCGCTTCATTTTTTTTTACTTTCCTCTATTGTTTCAGCTATTTTGCACAGCTTTTAAAGTAGATCTGCCATTTATAAAGCCGTACTGTTGCTCTAAGAAGCTTCCCAGTTCTTGGTATATTTGCCAATACCTTGATTTGTTGCAACTATAAATGATCGCGTGTTTCCGCTTGTTTTGCACTGTCACTCTTGTCCACTACTCCCCATTCATGAGCTTTTGCATTTATGTCCCCAAGCATGACACATTCCTCTCCGGCTTTACAACATTTCTGAAATATTGAATCGGTCTCCACCTTCCACTTTTCAAAAGTTATATTTGAACATAAGTAGCAGCAGTATAGAGTGAGTTTCTCTAGATGTATGACAAGGTATCTTTTGTACTTTTCCATTTTTGAAGAACACTGCTATGTTTTCTCTCATGCCTGCTATCCAGCTCGGCTTATTTATATTTTTACTTAGTTTGATTCGCTAACTATTATAATATCTTTATTGATTTCAGACGTAGGCGATGTCGTGTAGCAACACAGCTTTACCTAGATCGGTTTCTAGAATTGTTTGCTCTCCCTTTCTCTCTGTGGTTAACCGTTTTCATTTTAGTGGCATTCTTAGTTGTTTTTCTTTCGGGACAAGTTTTTCAACTGGTGCCCCACTCTTTAGTAATTTGATGTCTGTGGGCTTTATTTGGTTCAACCTATGCCCCCACGTTGAATACTAACATTGCAACGTAGCTGCATTTACACATTCTGCTGTTTGGTGTCCTGTTTTGGTACAATGTACACAAAACTAGGTCCTCTCCTGGAACCTACATAGAATAGAACTATGGCCACAAGTGTAGTACCTAATGTTGATCCAACCTATTTTTATTTTCATTTTGTTTCAGTTATATGTACAAACTTGTCGTTTGTTTTTATTACAACCTCTGTATTGTCGCTTTTGTTCAAAATGCTTTGTATCTAGTACATCCACTCGCTTATCATATAAAAAACTAAACATGGTTACATGTACAAAAACATTTAACAATCTAAGAACATTAAAACCGTCAATAATTTTATATTCACATTCCAGTTGAACGTATAAATTGTCGCATAATATTATACGTATGTATGTATACAAATTGACCAGCTTCAGAAGACAACCAAATAAATCAGCAAAATTAAAGACAATAGTGTAACTGCACAAAAGCAAGAAAAATGTTTGTAAATTGAAAAAAAAAAGTCAACCAACTGCACCATAAGACGTCAGGAGCACTGCAAGTGATAGTAACATTTAATTCCTTGGTGACAAACATCGTCCGGGTAGACGGGAACACCAATTCAAACAACCGGCCCAATACTTAGAAACTGCATTCTCTTCCCAGACGCTCAAGTTTTTGTTATAAAAAAATTGGTTACGTCACCTCTATCTTTTAACTTATTGGTATCTCTCAGCCATTCTGTCATGTGTCTTAACTGAAAGAACACAACATGTGGTAGTAACATTTAATTTAAGGTTAACAAATACTTGGGCGTGTGGGTAGAAACACCATATCAAACAACCGGTCCAATATTCATAAACTTTGTTCCAGCCCACCCGCCCAAGCGTTTCTTATCAAGACATTTCTTTCGACACCTCCCTCTTCTAACTCAGTGACATCTGTCATCTTTCTTAACAGCAGAAGCACGGCAAGTTATTGTAACTTCTAATTTCTTAATAATAAACACTTGGGCGGGTGGACAAGAAGAGCAATTTAAACTACCATACTTCCATTTTAATAACATCCTGCAGCTAACAAACATAATAGACTGACTGTTATAAACGGTGTTGACGACCACAGAAATCGATTACGTCACCTCTCATTGACATCATAAAGAGAATGAAAAATCCTAACCTAACAGTTATAGAAAATATAAAAAGATTTTTTTTAAAGCTATTTGAAGAAACCAACATAAACACAAAACAAACAAATCAAAAGTCCGATCATAAACAAAAAAGAAAACACAATGGATATAATAAAAAGGCAAAAAAAACAAAATGCCAAGCAAATGAAATGTGAAATAAAGCATGCACGAGTGTGTAGTACAGATTCTGATCATAATATATTAAAAAAGACAATTAAAAAGTATAAAGAAAGAAGCCAATGAAGACAGATAGTCATTACATACCCTCCATACAGAAAAAAAAACTAGAAACTATACATAAAAAAACTATAAAAAAAACAAGCATTACTTAGAGCCGATATTCACCTTTCAGCAAAATGGTTAGTATCTGTCAATAGTGACAACCTTTTATCAAATCAAATGTACAAGACAGATAAATTACACAGATCACTTACAAAAATAAATAATAGTTTAATAACTCTCTAAAATAACAACCCTTACACCCAAAAAAAAAATTATAAGAAAAAATTTAAGAATTGGTGTTAGGATAAAAATTTAAAAAAATAATTAGAGCAATATTGATAAAAGGCAATGTTAAAATCCCACAAAAATATTAAAAAGAAGCGAGACAAATATGCTAAACAAAAGTAAACAACAAATGACAAAAGATAAAAATATACAACTTAAGAGAGAAGAATGGCTATAAATAAGTCGAAGTATAATGGAAATTATAATCAAATGGAAAACAAAGTACGTGGATAAAGTCATGTGCAGTTTTCTGTAATGTTAGTAAAACGTTAAATAACAAGTAAAATTATTTCGTTAAATTTTAGGATATTACAAAAATCGTCAAACTAATATTTAATAAATTCTTATAATATTTATTGTAATGAGATCGTCCCTGTAAATAATCAGAAATAAAAGTAATGTTTCACTCACAATTCGTTCTAAAACGATTGCACTAGGTATATTGTTTATTATTTCCAACAACTATAAATAAATTGCAATATCCAAATTTTAACTAAACTGAAAATTATTTCGATTGTTAAACCTCCCTAGCCCGTTATTCTCCGAGGGTTATAATCCTCAACGTATTAAGGTAAATGAACTGATAAAACTTTTTATATCCCTAACATATACTAAATATAATACATACTTGAAATGTTGCTTGCATTTACGTAAAATGTCTATGGCAAATTATGTTACAAAAACGTCACACAAAAAATTTCTTCTCCATCTGAACGATTTATTATCGTGGTTCTAGACCGGCATAGATAAATAAATATTTGACATGAAAATATTGATTTATTTATATAATAATTAATTATTTATATTTTTTACCAACTGTTATTATTATATTTATATAAATTATCGGTTAATATTAAATTAAATAAATTTAAAATAAATATAAAAACCATAATTTATTTATGGCAATTAATTTACAAAAGTATTTATTTATACCCACCCCTGAAATAGTAATCGTATACATGCATATATTAAAAACAATCATAATTTTTGTTAATTAATGGGGGCGTGTCCTTAGTCCACTATATCTAAAAAAGCGCTATGACTAAGTTTCATTAGCGGTATTTTTTTAATTCCATGGCAATAAACGATATGAAAAATATAAATGACAATATCTCATACTCGTGGAAATAAACTCTAGCACAAATTTGCACGATTTCCGCACGACACACGCACGAAAAATTCATTATAATGTTGCTATGCCGTAGCAGAAACGAGTCTAATTTAATTAAAGGTAACGAAACACCCCAGTGTTGCCAGCAACAACCAGGGGGTTAGTGTCACGGATGAGATTTACAGCATACTCACTTCTTGATACGGCCTCTAATTTATCCGACTTCTTTTTCCTCTTCCACTTCCACGGCTTGAAAAATTTCCCTAGGGCCGAGAACTTGCTTTTCCTCTCCAATGGTGGCGTCCGCGTGCCGCTTCCAAGGCTATTCGTCCTAAACGCGTTTCCATTCTGTTTTTTAGCTGAAACAAAGAAGAAAAAATAATTAAATCTTACTTTCATTCACAACGAAAAAAATAATCAATTTCGTTTTGATTTTGATAACGACTCTTGGGTATTCCCAAATTAATTATTTAAGTTATTTCATTATATATTTTGTAGCATTTTAATGCTATTTTTAATATTTTCAAGATTATTAATTTTAATTATATCATTTTATAGTTTTTGTAATATTTATTTCCGTCTCATTCAATTCAATATAATTTGTTTTACAGTACCGTTACAATTTCTCAATATGATTGTCCACTGGCGATTTATACATTCAAGGTTACTAGCAATTTATTTATCGCAATTTGCTAATAATAATGGTAAACATGACTTACTTGCATACATGAACATACAAATTAAAGGTATTATGAACAAACAAACAAGATTTATACATTAAGTTTAACATTAGTGTAATAATAATGATAACTTAAAAAAAATTAATTAAAAATAACAATTACTTGTAAGAACGTGGTAAGTAGTATTATAAGGATTCTTTGAAGGTTATGATATCCAATAATTATTTTAGTAACTAGTAGGAGTACATGCAATTATTTAAAAGTAATGAGAATGCAAAAAAAAAACATTAAAAATAATTTCTGAACAATAAATTACATCAGATGTAACAAAAAAATACACTATAATATAATGTCAATTTTTATCAAATCTTTATACCACCAATTTATAACATATCTACCATTTATTTTCCCAAAATCGACAACGTCCCACAGGACTAAAGAAAATGTCTACTTTATGTCATCCATATTCTTTGAACAATTTTGAAGTCATTCTCAATCAACCTTTTATAATTTTAATTTATAAATTGTTTGGTACATAGGTTGATATTAACACCTTTATAAAATTAAATCTTGAGTTGCACAACTGCCGAAACGCCTTGCCCAACGTAAATTTATCAATTATTTATAATAACATGTCGGTTGCAAAAACCGTTACATAAGCGCCAATTTTGTCGATCGTTTCTAACAAATTAAGATTAACTTAAATATACGGAAAACAGTAATTACGCAAATTGGACGGATTAATGATATATTAATATAAACAGTAATATACATTTTCTAACTATAAAATTCACATTAATGTTCTAGTAATTTCCAAATTTTATTTTAATTTGCATGTTATAGTAAACAGATATGAATCTTCAAAAAATATATTTATAACTTTAAATTTAAATGATTGAATAAATAAATACTATTTTGTAGAATCAGTTTAATAGAATCTTAGAACAATAAATCGTTTATAATAATCTATTTACTATATTTTATTTTCCATTATGTTTATTTACCTTTATTCAACAAATATGTTTTCATTCCTACAACGACATGAAATCGATTCAAACTGTTTGTTCACGAGTAGAACATAAACTGAATTATCAACATTGTAAGAAACTAGAATATGCTAGAGTTGCCACATATTTCTTCTCCCCTACAAAAGAATGCGATAGGTAGTAGAACTTATTGTATATTAAAAGGGGTTGCTTCTGGCCTATTGGGGGAGAGAAAAGCAACGGCTTGAATTCAAATAAATATTAGCGTTCACAAACTATTAATATAACTATTTATATTAATAGTTTGTGAGAGATATCTATTTAAATTTAACCCCAATGGATATAAATAAATTAAAATAAATCCTCATAAAAAATACAAATTCCTGGACTTATTTGGAGCACATCTTCAATTAGCAATGCACCGAAATTGTGTGCTTTGCAACACATGTTTCTGTTTTCAGCTGGAGAATTGCCAGTTTATATTTGCAACGACAATTTATGTACAAAAAAACGGTGAAAAAAAAATAGATTAACAAAAATTCATTGATATAAAAATCAATTATATTTAAAAATTACTGATTGATTAATTTATTCTAAACTATACACAGCTGGCGATGCGTATGGTTTACATCTTCTGTAAAACAGGTATATTTTTTTTAAAGTAGACAACGTTAGAATTAATACCTCAGACTAAATGTAATTGTTGGATACTTCATAAAATAAAAACAATAATAAAAGACTGTATGCCAGTGTCCTACATTTGTAATAATTTCTAAAAATATAAATAACTTTTTTTAAGCGCTATTTTTTCTTTGCTAATAAAATATATTTCTTAAATAGAGTTGGACAATTTTTCTTTTTTCTTTTAAACCCTACCAATAATAAACGTGTACTCGTAAAATTTTAAAGTTGTTATATTATTATCAGTTTGAAATAAGATTTAATATCAACACTCTTTAGGCATAATACGTTAGTAATACGCAATTGGTACGTTAAATTTAAATAAAAACAAACAATTAAAAATATAAAACACATGCTAGATATGTGAATAGTCTAACAACTCCATTTACATTACAAGAACAATTTTTCAAATTAATGCTTTATTATTTAAATTACCACCAACACAACTTCCCAGAGTTGCAATGTGTTGAACGAATCCAATGCTTCAGAGAGTATCGAGAGTACCACATTGCCAACAATAAAGTTGCACTAACTAAAACAAAAACCACAGAAATTTTATTCATAAAGCAACATTTGAGACTTTAAATAAAGTCGTACAATAATCTCTATAACCCCAAAGCAACACACTAGAACTAAACACAACAGTTTCCAGTCGACAAACATTATCAGTCATCTGCTAGAAGCATATTCGACAAGGTCCTACTAGCAGGCAGCACTTTATAAAATATCATCCAGTTACTTTCGCTGCTTCCTTGTAAACTATCACTAACTCCTGCAAACCAATATTTCTTTTTTCTTTGATAGCATCCTAAAGTATTAAAACTGTCTTCTATGCCTTACACCAAATCCAATTTAAGACATTTGGCGTAATAGCCAGTACATTTACCTCCTAAATGGTGTTTCATACAATGTGCCAATTCAAAGTTAATGTAAATTTTGACCACAGTAGAAGCCTTTGAATTATTGAAACAATGTCAAAAATAAGTATGTATTTGACGAAGTCCCCATTACGTTGTTCTGTGCACGTCCTCCACAGTTTGCATGAATAAGAAAAATCATGCACTTTCTTTCTTTACTTTCCTATTCTCTTTAAGTAGACCAAAGACATGACAAGTAAAGTCAGAAGAGTATAAAAAATACGTCAATTAGTTTGGTACAGTTTATAGAGAATGTCGTGCATAATGTGATGTTTAGAACCTTGGCACATACTCAAACATTCAGCAATTTTATTACAAGATATCCCGACAATTGTCTTTCACTAACGCTTTAACTGTCAAAATCAAGTCAGACTTCACATGGTTTAATGACCAGGTAAGTGAGAATTAGCTAAAGAAATAACCCCCTTTTTAAATACGTTGCTGCATTCATACACTTGCTTGAACATGAAGTTCAATATGTAGCTTCATTCTACAACAAATTTCACTCCTTCGTTGTGCAATGTGCCAATACCTTCAATTGTTCCTATGCTATGTTATTGCCAAGTACTGCTACATCTTAAGACCATACCGACCGCTACCTTGATTTGTAGTATTTTAACAAAAACGGCAACTTAGGCTTCATTGCTGCTTCTACAAATAATTTGATAATCAATTAATTTTTTTACCAGTACATCTAGAAATGATTAAACTATGATATCTCCAAGGGGCCTCCTTGTGTTCGGTGTTGATGTTGCGGCTTGCTTGGCTAGTCTGTTATCAGCCATTCTTAGTACGTGCGGTTCCATTCTCAACGTCTTGTTCTTGCCCAACGTACAATATCATAAACTCCGCAGTCCCTTCGTATTTCCTCGCTGCGTACTCTGTCCCTGATGCTGAGACCCGATATGGTTCGGAGGGTCTTCATTTCTGTTGACATGAATCGTTCGTCTTCTTTGTGTCCGCTCTGGTCTCGACTGCATACGTCATAATTGGCCTAACGCAGGTTTTATATATGCGTACTTTACTCTCTTTCTGCATGAATTTGTTTCGCCGTACTATGTCACGTAGACATACCGCAATTCTCAATGCTTTATTTATTTAGATTTGAGCATCATTGTATAGATCTCCTTTACTGAATAATTCAACGCCTAGGTAGTTAAAGCGCATTTCCTGTTCTATAAAACTGCCCTCGATAGAGAGTTTGCATCTTTTGATAGCACCATTGCTTTAGTTTTTGTTCCACATGTAACGCACAATATATAGGACAACTAGAAAAAAATCAAAACTGGATTTGAAGAACATTGCCGCTCCTTCAGGCTATGCCATTCAGATAGTACCTTAGCAAATCATATTTTAGAAAATCACACATATTAACAGATATTTATAAACTTAAAATAATTCACAATTTTTCTAAAGACCGACTAAATCTGTTAAAAGCTATTGAAATTACTAAATAAAAAACTTGCTTAATGACTAAACCGACTTGTATAAATCTCCTTTGTTTGAAATAATTTAATCCCCTTTACCCAAACCGATAACCATTAACCCTTTCGATACCCACTTAATCTTTTTCTTTATATTGTATAATTCATAATAATTTTCACAATAATTTCAATATAATTTTTTCACCTCTCTGTATATTTTAATGTTTTCGTATATATGCTTGTAAATTTTCTTTAATATTCATACTTGTTTGTATCACCGTCGTCCGATGATGACCTAAGAAAGGTTGAAACTAGTAACGGTTTTTAAATATAATTCGTGATAAAGTACATAGTAAATGTATTTTATTTAAATTGACCCTATGTATTTTACATAACAAAATTGAAATTAAAAGTTGTAATTTAATTATGTAATCAGTATGTAATTCATATACAGGGTGTCGTATGACTATAACTTCCTTATTTTTTAACAGATTTATATAATTTATAAACCTTTTTTTGTTTGATACTTTGTATAAAGTTACTAAATATTTTACATATACAGAAATCATCTAATTTAATAGTACCTTATATTGAAATAAAATCTTTTTAGGATATGGTATAAATAAGTAGTTTACTTCAATCTGTTAGTTTTGTTTTCTTCTTACTAGACCACAAAGGAGTGGCTAATTATTCTACGCACTGATATTTATCATAATGTCCTACTTTATGCATGCATTATATATATTTCCGATAGACTATGCATGTGGCCGAGTGGTTGTTCCGCGTATATTACATACAGCCGTTACATTATTATGAAACCGCAACCTCATATGACCCTGACAAAAGCGGAGGTTATGCTTAATGGTTCTCTCTTATTGCATCTTCCCCCGTTTTATTGTCCACTTCCTATTGAATTAACCACACGAGTGGCGTTTTAATACCCCTAACATGTAAATAATACTACTTGAAAATGTATGAGAATGAATAAAATGAGACTTAATAAATTAAATTTACTAATTTCATTCATACTTTAAAGTGACTTAAAGTGATACTAGATAAGAGAATTAAATTATATTTAATTTAAACTAGATTAAAAAAAAAATTAAACACATTTGGTAATTATTTTAATAGTAGCAATAACCTTCGTCTCCACCCTGTCGTGTCCCATTTTATTGACAGTGAAAGTAGCAATTAGTTAATTGAATCGAGCTTTGCGATAGGTGATGGCGCATTTTTCTCTAATTAGACGCGACGCCGGCGTCGCGAAGAAGCATCTGTATTTAATTGCGCCGAAAATAGCGGTCTAGACATAATGTTTTAACATAAATACATTCGTGCAATAGGATACGCGATGTATATACCGGAAACGTTTGTGTATTTTCGGTAAGAAAATCTTTCGGCGCCTAGCTAGCTGGGTCAATAGTTCATCTTCCGTATAAGGGCATGGGTGTTAATTTACTTTGGATGATTAATCTAATTAGATAAATAAAATAATTATTTGCTACCAGCAATTAAGTTGGCTGAATTCAATTGTATTGCACAATTCGAATAAGTCTGTTAAAATAATAATTGTTCCAAATCCTAAATTGGAACGCTATATTGAAGTACATGGTTTTTATATTATATATAATTTCTTTTAATTGTAATATACGCTGTATGACATTAGCCCAAATTCGCAGCCTTTATTAAAATTTATATCATTTTTGTATGACTGAATTGTCAGAGATTGCCGTAAATTGACTACGACAAAATAAATACCAATATTGTAATCAAAAATAATTTACGCTAGTGCATTCATATAAAACGATATTAGTTCATACAGATTTTAATAATTGTTGCTAACTTTATTAATTATGAAATTAAAATAATTTGTAATAAAGTTTAATATTGTTTGACCTTTTATGTAAGAATTAATGATGTATATTAATAACATTGTCGTAAGTAAGAGTATAATATGAATAAATAAGAAATCATCAGATTTAATAAACCCTTATTTTTTTATGAAATACTTTAGTTCTGTCGTATGACGTAGTAAACATTGAATGCAGTTGATGACCTCGCCTTGTTTGGATATTTCACATTTTTCAAAAAGAACTACGTTGAGATTCGGACCGCATAGCCAGTTAGTCAAACACTTCGCCCGACCTACATGAAGCTAACCATTGTGTGAGTTTTATCTTGCACCAATGTAAATAACAACGCCAAATAATGTTCTTGAAACTATACATCATCACCCATCAGAAACTAGAAGCAATAGTGGAAGAATCGTTGATTGATATCAATCTTCGTGCAAAAACTTATGTTATACTTCGGTGAAGATTCAATATAATGGCAATGTATGATACGTCCATGTTCATTTAACGCAACTACTCAAGTTTTTTTATTCTTATCCATCAAACCAACATGTCAGTCAGAGTTTATGCTGAATTCAAATACATACACATACATACACTTAAGAAGTAAATACCCCAAACATTGTAATCCAAATAATAATCTAAGGCCGCGTGTATGTACACGCGGCCTTAGAGTTGACAGTGGTAATCTAATTTCATACTGTCTAATAATCCCGTTGGCAAGATGCGGGGGAACGTATCTATACATATAGTTTTAAAATTGGATAAAATGCTAATCAATAATATCAAAACTTATAAAGTGGGATGGTTAATCTCAAAGTGACTGATGTAAAAGCGTAGCAAGTAACATAATTACATTTAATATAAAAGCCTGAGTAGACGAGATAATAGGTTAGCACTTTAGCATCTACATACTAGGTGGCGCAAAAGTTGTCACCCGATGTTGTTTTAAATAAAAAAACGAAAAACTTTAGTTTTGCTTTTGGATTGTGTATTTTTGATGCCTAAACGTTTTTTTCATTAAGTACAAAAAATGATATCGATCAAGTGGCCGCCGCCAGAATTGATGACCACACGGGCTCGATTTATGGAATTTTCCATCACTCTTGCCAGAACTTCCGGCGATAGGTTCCCGCATTCTTTTTGAGAGCGTGACTTCAAGAAACCCCACAAAAAGAAGTCTAGAACGGTTAAATCGGGCGATCTTGCTCTCAGCTGATGCACTGTCTGCACTTTGTAAAAAAAACATCTTCAAGTCTTTCATCAAAACACTCTGTAAAAACCGCCGATTGATGCCCAATTGCGTGGCACGTCGTCTGGTCGATACTACGGGTCTTCTGCGACATCTTCAGCCACAGCCGCAATATTCTCAGCAGAACGGCTATTCCGGGGCCGCCCAGACCTGACAGCATCTTGTGTTAACCCACACTCTTCTAGGCGAGCAGCTAAACGCCGTAGTGTTTGCCAAGTTGGTGTCGGACAACCGAAAAATCTACGTCTAAATTCACGCTGCGCCAACACCACCGACAAATTATTACGCAAAAAAATCGAAACAATTATTCCGTGTTCTTGAGGACTATAACAATTCATGTCTTATTGACGTGTATTTTGTATCTGTTTACTTCACAAATGTCAAAGCAAAACTGACAATTACCAATTTTAGCATCTTCCAATAGAGTGGTGACTTTTGCGCCACCTAGTAGAAGCTATTTTCCCAATAAATAGGTTCGGTAGTACATGTTTTACACAAACATGTACTACCAAACCTATTCATCAAAGACAGCTGTAAGGTGATAACACAAGTGCAAGACTTAAATTACAAACCGTTGCAACAACAACAATAAAAGACTGAACCAAAAAAAAACATAATACAATGCACTAAAAGTGCAATAGTACAACATTGCAGGCAGTAGACAGCAATAGTCCCCAAATCTTAAAACATCCAAACGCTACTTGATCTCAAAAAAAAAAAAAATCAAATCAAATTGATAAGGTAGTTGAAAAAAGAGGTGTTGACAAGATATTGCCGGAAAAGTAGCGTTATAAAAAGCCCAACATACAGAGAAAAAAAAAACAATCATGCCTGTAGAAAAGATGTATGATAAATTCACAGGTTTAAAAACAAAGAGCGTCACTGACTAAAAATCTGTACATAACGTTCGACACAACTTTAAAGTGCCGTTTAGATTCAATATACTCAAACGTTAAAAAAATCTATAATGTCGTGTTAGCAGATCGCTGGGAAAAGTTCAAAGAGCTTGTAAACATCTCAATTAAACAGGTAACCCAAAAGCATTTCTCCGGTGTTTCATAAATGTTGACAAAACATGCATCTATCTCTATACGCTATAAATTAAAACTATAAACCAACACAGAGGAATAGATAGGTTGTGGCTACTGTATTTTGATACTCACAAGACTCATCTTCATCGGCTATAGAATGAACTAAAGAAATGAACAAAAGTGATCATTCATTATGATAACGCACTAACCCACTCGACTAGAATCGCTACAGCAAACCTGACCAAATACCAAATTTTGTTCCCAGTCAAGTCAGCCTTAAAAAAATTGCAGAAAAATAAATTTTAAAAATAGAAAAGATCTATCTAACATGGTTTGCATGACCAGCGCAAGCGAAATCCCGCCATGCACTGTCATGGCATACATAAAGACAAACTCAAGAATGCAAATCTTACTCGATTGTAATTTACTTTTTACCGATCAACATCGGTAAGTATATTGTTTTTTCAGTGTGTTGTGGTATCGTCAATATTTTGGCATTTCAGTACACATTTTGTTTGACCTCAGACTTTTGTTTGTAAGCTTATATTTCCAAACAAGCCAGTAAAATAGAGTTGGCACTTTCCCTACAATTTTCGAATTTTAATACTATCAGCATTTATATTTTAGATCAATAAAAAAAAATTAGTTCAAATGTATTCTAGAAATTAAACCAGAACTGCTTGTTATGCTTAGCAGAAGAATTAAATACAATATTTCTTGTTATTAAAAAAAACACCTTAATTTTAGTACACTGTATACGTAAAGACAAATTAGCTAAATAATTATCGGATTACAATAATTGGAAAACTTTGTAATTTCAACAACTATTTAAACATTTCCAATTGTTTCTACGTTAAGTTAATAAATTTTTGCGTAAAACGGCACGCAGTTTGAGAGGTAAAGTTATCAACTTTCATAAAATAAGAAATGTACGCTACCATTCTTATTTTCTGCCATGTCTAATTTTAAAGTTCTACTTTCACACAGATGTGCAGACGTCCCCAAATTCAACAAGGTAATATCCCGCGTGCGTTATCCGGGACCATTTATTTAATTATCCCACTCTAGATAACGGAAGCAGACACGCAATGACGTTGATAGACAAATGTTCACTAACACTTAGAAGACACTTTACAAGATGATGAGGGAGAGGTTATTTTTAAGAGATGCACTGAATTGCTTACACTTTTTCAATCCATCAATATAAATATAGCATCCCGTAAAAAAACTGACCACCACCAAATTATTCATCGTATGTACATATATTTGTCAAGTAAAAAAATAACTATTTGAATCTCAAGATATATTCTTATAAATTTTAGATAAAAATTTACTTTGATCAAATTTGCATGCATTTAGAATAAATAATAATACCTTTCAAAGAAATTAAAACAAATTTACTTAAATAAATATTAACAAATATCACACTAAAATATAATTAATGTTCACAAGAATTAGAAGTTAATATTGATTTATATTGGTTAATTAATATAACTGGGACACTTTATGGAAAGGTTTAGTAGATGTTGGCCAACTCTTTATTTAATAAAATCTACATACATATCCATTTGGCAATGCTGTCGCAATGATAAACGCATTGCGAAACACGCATATTTTTATTCACTTTGCTTTTATTGAAGCAACCGAGAAACTGCATTAATTTATATTATTGGACATGTGAGAGACAAGTTTATAACGATGTGATTTTATTTGTGTTGAGCAATGCCTTAATTATGAGAATCTTGGAACTGGCAGCAATAAAAGCAAAACACAGTATGCAATGAAATAATGTGAGAAGTGTTATGGAATTTTAATGGTGTTAAGCAATGTCAACAGGATATTAATTTTTCGTCCCGCATAAATAGTAATAATAATAATCTAGATCACTTCGATATTATTTTTTATTTTGGGATATACACGTTGGAATTTTGCGATAGAAAAGGGGACAGATCAGAATTTCTCATGTTGCGAGTTCATTGACACCGCAAGAAGATAACTTTCAGCTGGAAAATGACACCAAGTGTGGCGGGAAGCGTGCGCAATGGTCCGCACCATAAACGTAAAAGGTGAGGGGAGGAAGAGCGTACTTTTACTTTTTAAATCGTGCCGGAGGGCCCCGCTTTGCCGTCCGAAACGGGTTCTGGGAGTCGCGCGCGGGCCCGTATCATCTTCGCCCTCGTCAGGAATGCCGTGCGCTCGACCCAAGGACATGCCGTCCGTGTAAACAAAACGTAAAACGTTGGAGATTGTAAGTCCACTAACGGAACATTTGGTATATCTATACTTAAGTGCTGTTGGAGTCCCAAGCCTTTGCAAAACAATTACAACATATTTTATTAATAATTAATTAATGCAAATAAATACTAATATATAATTGAATAATATAAAAAAATTTGAAGTTATAATGAATAGTATGCTTGCTAAAGATGTTATTCAAATTGTTACTAGTTCTGACTTATAGTCTTTAGGTTTTCTAAAAGTTAGGATAGCATATTGAAATATTCGTGATTTTTGAGATAAATTCAAGCTATTGCTTCTTTGTTGAGTTTAGTTCTTCATTACCATAATAGATTATATTATAAATTTGTATACTTTTAAGAGATTTCGTCTTTTCTGCATTGAACAAAATTTAAATTCATAAACGAGCTACCCCCAAAACTCCACGACTAAAAAAATATAAATTTCACATGTTATAAAATTATACTATTTATGTGGACACTATTTGTATTGTTTGAAAAAGTTCATCTCTCGTCTAATGTACAAGCATATATTATATCGGAGGATCTTAGTGGCCTTGCAACTGATCCTCCCCTCCCATTCCATTTATGAGGAAAGTTACCCTTAACCACAGACAACCATATTTTCTGCTTTTATACTGGTCATACTGGACATGGAGCATCAGACTCCTGCCTTTTTTATTTCCAATTGAAAAAAATAACATATTGTTATTTTATAATAAATTCACATGTATTTTAAACATTATTAAAACAAATTACAAAGTTTGTTTTTTTCAATTATTTTAGTTGCATACTTCATATACATACATTCAATTAAATATCTGTACAATAATAATAATATTATTTTTCATATTTTATAACTGGATTTTGCTATTTTGAGATTTTTGCACTTTTTAAGAGTTTTATGACCGTATTTTACTATTCTAGACGTATTATTAATTAAATTTTAAACTTTTTAACAGTTTATGTCTAGTTTTTTTTTTTTTTAACAATATTTTAATATTTCATGGCCGGAATTTGCAAATTTTGATATTTTATAATTAGAATTTTACATTTTTAAACAGTTTTGTGACCGGATTTTAGTGCATGCTTAACAATATTTATTTTTGGCATAGCCGGATTTTGCTATTTTTGAGATTTTATGTATGTTTCCACTTCTTAATAGTTTATCGCTGGATTTGGTGCTTTCTGACAATATTTTAATGTTTCCAAGCTGAATTTGTTATGTTTGACATTTAAATAATAAATAGTTTTGCACTTTTTAACCATTTTTAGCCAATTTTTGTTTTTTTTAGAAAATATTTTATTATTTTATGACCGGATTGGTCAAAATGTTAAGAACCGCTGCTTTAGTAGTTAAAAATCTAATTCAGTTATGCTTTAAGGGGGCAGTTTGATGAGTGTCATAAAACTAGGAGCAAAACTCACGTAACTTAACTCCTTTTTAAAATCGGTTTTTTGCAACGTGTAGAGAATGAAATTTCCAATCTAATGAAATATATAAAAATCTAAAACCTTAAATTAATTATTAAATTTTGAAATTAATTTGAATTTTTTTTGTTGAAATATTTGCTTAAAATTTAAGAGTTCTTCATTGAACATTAAACTTAGTAGTTTTTTTATTGTGCTATAAGATATTTTTCTTAAATAACAACTGTTATAGTTTTTTTCGTAGTTGTGAATGTATAATAAAATGTAAAATTTGAAATTCCCGCATGTATTAATTTTTTAAACAGTTTGGTACTGTGTCCACATTAATTAAAATCATAATAAATGAATATAGCCATATTATAAATTAACAGATTATGGCGGACGGTAACTTGATATTATTCTAATTATAATTATTATTATAGTGTGTTTGCGCACGTCACTTTTTTGCTTATGATTATAACGTTATAAATAGTGTAAGAGTAACAATTTCAAAGTGTTTGCGCATGTGTAATATAACGTTACGATAAAAACTGACAAGTAATCAAATTAAAAACATAACCTAAATGAGCATATCATAGAGGCAACCACACTACTTGCATATTAATATCTTATTTTGTAAATGAATTCATTAAAAAGTCTTTCAATGTTTGGCAAAACAGCATTAATTGCAATTTATACATACACAGAGATAAGAAAACCTTTCGATTGCGGTTTATGGCTATATTTATTATGTCTAATACACATCAAGTAGGCGATACATTTAGCGTAAGTTTTTTTGATTGGCTCCGCTAATTTCATAAAGAGTGTGTTTGCGCACGTCACTTTTTTGCTTATAGTTATAACGTTATAAATAGTGTAAAACCCGTTTGACACTAGTGTGTTTGCGCACGTCACTTTTTTGCTTATAAAAATCAACGTTATACTTATAATTATACCGTATAAGTATAACGTTATCGTTTCTTACGCAATTTATGAAATTAGCGGAGCCAATCAAAAAACCTTACTCTAAATGTATTGCCCACTTGATGTGTATTAGACAGAATGAATATAGCCATAAACCGCAATCGTAAGATTTTCTTATCACTGTGTTTGTATAAATCGCAATTAATACTGTTTTGCCAAACATTGAAAAATTTAATCAATTCATTTTCAAAATAAGATATTAATATGCAAGTAATTTGATGTCCCTATGTTATGTTTATTTAGGTTATGTTTTTAGTTTGATTACTTGTCAGTTTTTATCGTAACGTTATATTGCACATGCGCAAACACTTTTAAAATTGTTTCCCTTACACTATTTATAACGTTATAATTATAAGCAAAAAAGTGACGTGCGTAAACACACTACTGTCTATAATTATGTCTTGAATTATATATATATATATATATATATATATATATATATATATATATATATATATATATATAATTTTTATTAGTATTTGTGCAATAATTCCATATATAAAATTTATATTCTGTATTACACTGTTAATAATTCTTTATATAATTATAAAACCACGCCTGCGCCCTATCTATGATCTGTCAAATCAAGTTTCAATGTTTACTACACTTTGCAGGTTATGTCATTTGTTTTGAATTGATTATTGCTACAATTAGTTATACAATTAATGAAAATAATAAAAAATAGAAGCAGAACAAATTAAAAAAGTGGTAGCAATTGCTATGTATATGTAGAGCTGCAGTGGTAAAATTGAAAAAAAAAAACAAAATACAAAATAATATGCGCACATCACGTTTGCGTCGATTATAAATGGGAAAATATTCTAATTTTTCAAGATATAATTGTGACCTTGGTAATTTGTGTGTTTTACACACGTGAATGGTCTGATCTATAATTATATATGGGAATTTCATCGAGATGGGATTAATCAAAATATTGGGGGAATAAATATTAATCCTAAAATTGTTCTTAATCAATTTAATGATAAATTAAATCTTGTTGAGGGGTCAAAAGATCTAAATAAGTTAGTTATCATTTTCAATTAATTTTTTTGTAATTCCATTACTTTTCGACTAATTTGAAAAAGTCGACCTTTTTGATTTTGCTCAAATTTTCAGGGATCAAAATATGGATGAAAAAAATGAAATTTCCAAAATTTTGAACCTTAGAATATTTCTTGTTTAAAATGACACACATTTGAAAGTCAAAAATTTCACAATAAAACGTCTTTTTTAGCTTATTTTATATCTCAATTTTTGGGCTTCTGGAAAAAGATAAAAAGGTCCAGAATGGCTCAATTTATTTCTTATTACATGTACTTTAAAACCCATATTTTTATGTTTAATATTGTGGCAGTCATTTTGATATATTAAGCTTCAAACATTATTCCAAAAAAAAACCCGTAAATTTAGCAGAATAGCAAAACTTTGCTTTCTTTAAACCGTTCTAACTCTAAATCTTAACAAAATTTGACCCACAAAGTCCAGATTTCTTCGTGTTTAATCTCTTTTTAAAGTGATCACTCAAGACTTATAGAATCAATACGTATACACCACTATTTTGATGCAGGAAGTTGCACATATTTTTGCGATCTTCAAAACTTGTAATTTTCAGGTCCCGAAAAAGCGCTGTCACCCTATGGCAATTTTAGTCAATATTTCAGTAAATACTCATTAGAGCACAAGAAAAAAGGTTATCTATATGAGAAATGTATATCGGGCATTATCAAGAACAAAATTGGCAAACCGCACATTTTTGTATCTCAATTTTTGGGCCTTTAGAAAAAAAATAAGAAAGTCCACGATGGCTCAAAATATTCCTTATTACATGTACTTTAAATTCCATATTTGTTTATTTAATGTTGGGGCAGTCATTTTGATATATCAAGCTTCAAACATTATTTCAAGAAAACCCGTAAATTTAGCAAAACTGCAAAATTATGCTTTGTTTAAACCGTTCTAACTTTATCAAATTTTAAAGAAATTTGATCCACGAGGTCTAGATTTCTTAGTGTTCAATCTTTCTTTAAAGTGATTACACAAGACTTATAGAATTAATACATATTCGCCACTATTTTGATGCAGGAAGTTGCACATGTCTTCGCCATCTTTAAAACTTGTAATTTTTAGGTTCCAGAAAAACGCTGTCACCTTATGTCGATTTTAGACAAAATTTCAGTAAATATTCTTTAGACCACAAGAAAAATGTTTTTTTTTTCATTTTTATAAAGCAGTTTTTAGCATAAATCATTTTTTTAATGCACCTAAATAACCTTTTTGTTCTTGCTATACTTATTCGTAAATACCTTGTATAGTTAAAACATACACAAAAACTGAACAGATTAAACAGTAATGCTAGTTTATACAATATTTCATTTATTAGTATAAACGCATACGACAGAAATAATAAATACATATATTGTCTTTATTCTGCTATAATGCAAATAAACTAAAATAGTTGAGTGAAGTTAGATTTAGATGCGTGATTGAGTAAGCAAGCTATAAAATTTATAGCTTGCTCATACTCATCTCTATCTCGGGGACCATTTCAAATCGTCGCTAGTATACTTCCTTACAACAAAAGCTTGCGCTTTTTCCTAATTTTCCCACATTCGACGGTAATATACTCCCTACTTCATTTTTTTGTATTATTGTATTCAAACATTTATTATTGTTACAATTCTAATCTCAACAATAGCTGGGAACCTAAAATATTAATAAAGTTAGCCTGCTGTTGTTCATATATAAATACCAACGGTGCGTATAAATACACACACCCACATATTATTCTCGATCTCAGTAAATTGGAAATTTAGTTTTTATTTACAAAATAGAAAAAAGTTGAAACGCATATATAACTGGGTTAACCAGTTTATAACAAGCACTTTTGTGCGGTGAATAAAAAACCCGTACAAGTTAAGTAAAGTACAATTGAATTATTATTTGCTTAAAAACAATTCTTGTAATAATGAATCTCAACTAACTGGTACTTGCAGTAATAATAATTCTTACTATATGCTAAACGTTTTCATGTCTTTAAGATCGGACAAAAAAAATCGGTTAAAGATGTATTACTAGGTTTGGTAATAGCATTAATTTTCCAATTTAATAACTTTATAAAACAAACAGAAATATTAAATAAGAAACAAATAAGACTTTACACGTATTTCAAAAGTAGTGTAAATAAGCAATTTGTTTAAAAATATTATGAAAATTTAATTATAAACTTGACCAACAGTACCAAATTAGGGTAAATTACACTAAATGGGTAAACGTATGTTTTTGTTGTTGATGACATATTTGGGAACATATGTATGTGTGAAGTGAACACATTTTTTATAATTAGTATTTTATTAAAATTATAAAAATTAGTATCAGTATAAGTAAAACCTTGGTTCATAACTCTACATTTTAAATCTTAGTTAATCTCATCTTATACTCAAATGAAAGCACATAACATTTTTATCTTTTCGTTTTTAAAAAGGCTGCAAAATATGATTAACTTTTTCACTATTCGTAATAAACGGTTTTTTTGTAAGCTCGCATTGTAAAATTTAAATTATGACGATGTACAAAGCGAGTTTTTACGTCATAATTTTTTTATCGATAGAAGGCAGTAAGCCTAAAGAATATCCATGAGAGAATAGTGGGTAGAAGCAGTTCAAATAGAACAGGGAATCCATTCATAATGACCCAAAGTGTGATTGATCGAGTATAAGTTTCAGTTATTGCTAGAAAATCAAAACAAGTGTTGTAAAATTTGACTCCTTATCTCAAGACAAAACAAAAGTCCATTCAATGAGATCATCTTTTTGGGTGGTGAAAAGCCCTTATGAATCCCCACAGCCCAAAAACGTTAAAGAGATTCTCTTTATGAAGTGTATACCAAAAAAAACTAGAATTAGAAAAAAAAAAAGTAAACTCTGCTTCTGCAGGGTGCATAAAGCACAAATTGTTTGCAGCTTCAAGAAATTACTAAATCCACTTTACAGTCCCACCCTAGCCACTGTGGCGTCTCTTTTTATCGAATAACGACTTAGAAAACGCTGTAGTTTTTTCAAAGACAGCGTAGAATAACGTTAGAATAAATGTTAAACTTAATGGTTCTTACGTTCTCAAAGATGAGCACAGTATAGCCGAATGAAAAAAATACTTTATCAACACCGGACTGAATCAATCCCCACAGTCCAAAATAGTATACAGACAAGCAAATAATTTAGAAAATAAAATCAAAAGAACTAGTAGTAAAAACGCAAAAAATATTGGCTATCAAAGAAGGCAAAAGAACAACATGCATCAGACCACAATTGTTTCTTATCTTAAAAAATGCTCACAAGCTCTCAGACATCAAAGAGGCCAACGGAGTTCAATTTTTCATCAATTCCAGAGAAATGAGCAAAATTCGAAAACTGCAAATGATTGTATGCATCAATCTATTATTTTATAGCAGTAAACTTAAAGTTAACAATATGATTATTCTTTAACTTTTTATGTAATTTTAATTTTTACTTCATGACCAGTCTTAGAACTAAACACATTTACAATTACAGCAAACCTATAATAACAAATAATAAATGTATGTATACAAAAATTCAAAATCATTAATGAAGTTTTCTAACACATTTATTAAATGCAATTATGATTATTAGTGTTAAGTTGTCAACATTTCAATATTCTAACACTTCTGTTTTTTCCATATTTTAAAGCTTGTTGACATGGCAAACTTTAAGAAAATGTCTTGATACGGCGTTGGATATGAAATTGGAAAAGAACTCTAAGTCCAAGCATACATAAACCATACAAAGTTGAATATTTGTTGAGCAAAAGCAAGTAAACGGCCTAATAAAATATAGGTGCGGTAAAAAGTGATTTTACTTTGCTACTCAAATTCAGAAGCTTGTTTAGTGTTAATTTAAAAGTTTTCAATCAGCTGTTTTATGAAGAAAATGTTGTTGTACTTTTTGTTCTTTTTATTTTATTATCAGGTTTTACTATTTTTGACTTTTTAAAAATAAAATTTTGCATTTAAACAGTTTGTAAAATTTTCAGGCTTTCTTACAATATCTTTACGCTTAATAGTCAGATGTTGCTATTTTTTTTTTTGACATATTATTGTTAGATTTTTCTAACAATATTTCATAGCCGAATTTCGCTATTTTTGGGATTTCATGATATGTTTACATTGTTCAGCAATTTTAGCCAAACTTATGTGCTTTTTGACATTATTTTTATTATTCATTGCCGGGATTTGCTGTTTTTTTTTTCATTTTTTGTCAAATTTTGGTTGTTGACATTACTTTAATATTTTATGACAGGATTTTGTTATTTTTCACATTTTATAAATAAAACTTTACACTTTTCAACAATTTATGACCGGATTTTGGTCCTTTCTAATTTTGATTTCTTACAATACTTTGATATTTCACAAGCAGATTTTGCTATTTTTGACATTTTATAAAACTTTTTGTCACTTTTCTACAGTATATGGCTTATTTTTGTGCTTTCTGACAATATTTAAATTTTATTATTCTTGACATTTTATAAACAAAATTTTACACTTTTTGACAGTTAGGTTTTTCCAACAATATTTTGAATTAATTTTACATTTTTAAGTATTTTTGTACTTTGAGTCGCCAACTAAAAAAAAGTTAAAAACTGCTGCCCTAGTTTATAAGTATACTACAATACTGTTTTTTTTTTTTATATAAAACATTAGACATTTTGAATTTTAACTTGTAATATTATATTTATTCATTTAACAAAAATCAATTGCTCTGTTATATTTAATATATAAAACAGTAGATAATAGATCAAGAACATTATTTCAATTTAAATAATGTAAATTAACAATTACAATTATTTCTACTGCAATAAATATTTTATTTAATGTAAAAATAATTCTAATGCAAAGGCAATGTAAAGTTTTGCAGGCAATCAAAAAATTGATTAATTTCTTTTCACTCCTTTATTTTAAGTTAATATTAATTTCCTTATTACACCGGTATATTTTAAAATTAAAGCATCCAATTTATTTGTTATAATATTACCATATTTAAGAGAATATTAGAATGATTTCACAGTGTAGGAATAATTTATTATCAGAAATTTGTATTAATAATTCAGTGCTTTGGAAATTAACTAATTTTAAATGCGGTAATTTGCGGAAACAAGTAAATCATTAATTTCAATTAACGTTATGCAAATAGATTACAGAAATACATGAGCAACCACAAAATTCCAATTCAAATTCAAACGGAAACAACAACAGGGCTTTCCAGAACGCGAACAGTTTATAATGAATGGTCAACCATAGTACTACGTGGTTTAATTTTAATATCGACATAAACTGACCAAATATTATTATTAGATACAAAATCAGCTAATGTATTTATAAACAGTACAGTTTTAAATGTATACTGTCACTTATTTATTTTATAAATAATTTTGTTCGAGAGTGGAAATATTTATCCGTATCGTAATTATTAATTTTACCTGTTCTAAATATGTCTTGGCAATTATTTGATATTACTACAATATATGCAGAAGAAATAAATCTACTGGTTTAAAAAACTCGAAAGGTCATTTAGACTTTTAATGGAATGAATGCATTCGTATCCTCATTACTATATGCGCAGTTGTTGCACTACCATCAAACCAAGCTGTTTTCACCTTGGAGGGATTGCGTTACCTTGC
This sequence comes from Tachinus rufipes, assembly GCA_963932245.1. Lineage (NCBI taxonomy): Eukaryota > Metazoa > Arthropoda > Insecta > Coleoptera > Staphylinidae > Tachinus > Tachinus rufipes. Next base: position 59,640,464 of record OZ010744.1, read on the forward strand.
CTGCCAGTCGGATATTTAATCTTCCTAATCGAAACAACCAGCGAGTAATTTGTTACCGCAATTTATACCAAACGTAATATAAATAAACAAACGAATGTAATTTAATTAAAAGCATGTACATATTTTAATTAAATTTTTATGTCTATTTGGTATTATCGAGGATATAATTACCATGCAAGTTAATTCAATATCAGAATCGTTTAGTTGACAAGGATAAGATTGGATAGGCAAATAAATGTATGGCATCATTACTGAAGTGATTTAATTTATAATTACATATTAATTTATATAGGATATTTTGTAGCAAGCCCGACAAGTGTTTAAATCACAGTATGACTCGATGATAAGAAACATGTTTCAATTTTAAAGAATAAATTTATATTCATTTCATTTTATTGTTATTTTTTAATATTTAATTAATGAGTTTAGCTTTTTTATGTTTGAATTATTTCACAAAATATTGAATCAAAATTCCAAAGGGATTTTCACTCATGAAATGTTTGAAACAGAAAATTTCATATTTATGAAATTCTATAAAATTTCACGGAAAATATATGAAATTATATAAAATTACATTAAATTATATAAATTTTTGTTAAATTTTATGAAATTACATAAAAATTCCAGAGCATAAATTTTTGGTTAGTATAAAATCATGTGAACTCTGGATACACCTCTCGTAGAAAATCCTGGGCTCAGCTGGCCAAGGGTACAGGTAAAAACAGCCAAATATCCTAAAGACGAAAGAACGTGGATAGAACTAATGAGTCATGAATCTAGTAAACATATAACTCAAACAAAATATCCTTACCTGGGTACGGACCTCACAAACAACGAAAAAAACAATAAACTTATTTACATAAAATATTCAGTACATCAAAGAAAAAGTTCATAAAATAAAAGAAACACTAAAACAAAATGGAAGCAGATTTGGTAATCCAAACAAAAACTAAGAGTGAAAGAGGCATATACACATTTTTATCAGCATACCAAAAGATGAAGATGCTAATCTCAATCTTAATCAAACATATTAAGAACTGGAAGAACACAAGTATGTGTATTATTGGAAAATATGCATCAAAAGATGATGAAACCGTGACTAAAAAAAAAAAAAATCTTTAAGAAATTAAACAGTTTAATGACTTCAATTGGAACAACAAGACAATACACAAACAATTCTATAGGTACTAATAGAGAAAACACGTTAAACGATAATGAACAGAGATTATTAGACTTGTGCGACAAAAATACACTACAGATAACAAACAGCTATTTCCAACATAAAGACATACATAAATACATTTGGACTCAAAAGACTTGGAAAATGAAATCAATAATAGATTGTGTGATCATAATACAAAAAATTATATTACAAATATTAGACGTGAAAGTATTCGGATGTGCAGATTGTGATTTGTAATCACAACCTAGTAAAGTAAAAAATTATATTACCACATATTAACGCACTAAGAAAAATAAAGAAATGTATAAAACGAAACTGACCGCCGACAATATAACACTACCAGTCTCAAACATCCAAGTACTAAAAACTTGTATCAAGAAATGTTGAACAACAAACTAGAACAGCATAAACTAAATTTCTAGGTTTACATTTTGATAATAAATTAGTATGGAAATACCAAGGAGACGAGCTTGCGAAAAAGTTAAGTAGTAGTATCTTCTTACTACGAAATCTAAGTGAAATAGTTTCGCCATCTGTTCTTCGAACATCCTATTTCTCTTTGTGTCATAGTCACCTATCGTACGGCATTTTGGCTTGGGGTCACTCAAGTATTGTAGAACGGGTGTTTAAGCTACAAAAGCGTGCTGTAAGAATAGTAGCCAACCTAGGATACTTAGACAGCTGTAGACAGTCTTTTAAAGAGCTCGGCATTCTCACACTGCCTAGTCTATACATACTGGAATGCCTACTTTACCTAAAAAGAAACTCTGAACTATACACCAACCATTCAGAAATGCATGATTATGACACAAGAAATAAATCTAATGTGTATCCCAACTCAATCCGATTGAACAGGTCGCGAAACTGCCAAACCTATTATGCATGCAGATTTTTTAACAAACTCCCAGCTAGTTTAAAATCCTTACATATAAACCTATTTAAATCAAGGATCAAAGTATTTTTATTACAAAATTCATTTTATAATTTCAATGAGTTCTTGAATTATAATTTTAATCTTATGTCTCTGTAAACTTTCACTCTTCTTATTTTATGTTTTTACTTTTTTGATTCATTTTAAAATGTTAGTGAAGTTTTAATAGTTGCTAGTTTGCATTTTAATCTCTATGTACCTTTTACTTTTTTAATATGTATGTATATATGTACATTAATTTGTAGTTAGTGTTATTAACTCAAATTTTTGTAGATAGGTAATTTTAATGTAATTGTTATTTTATACGATTAAATCCTGCTAGTTCACTTTTAATTTTATTATATTTTATATACATTGTCTAATTTATGTTTTGTTGTATAATATGTAAACTTATATGTACCTGATGTGTGTAAAACTATATTGTTCCTGACACAAATAAATATTACAAATTACAAATAAGCCGACGCTACGCGTTGTACAAATGTACACGGAAAGATCTGCAATAAATTTGATCAAACTTAACAATTGGAAAGAGTATATCATCTACTTCACTAAAAACTAAGCATGAGACAATCCTAAAGAAAGTAAATCTTTTGAATAATGGAAAATATATGGTAAACTAATTAAGTATGGATCAATAAAACTATTTTGTATGATTCTAAAAAAATTAATTGAAGAAGAATACAAACTTGTGGAAGCAGCAGAACAAAAATGGATTCAGAGCAGATAGATATCGTGTACGGAAAATATTCTCTGAATCAAACAACTTCAAGTAGGAAAGAAAACATCCTGTTGTAGATCTATCAAAAGAATATGATACGGTAACAGTAAATAAACTTGTGAAACAATAAAACAAACACAGATTATATGATATACAAGGTTTTCCAATAAGAAGTTTCACTTTGAATGGCAATCTTTTGACATTTGACAAGTAAAAACTACGCCATTATTAAAAATGAAACGATACACGCTTGAAAAATGGTGAAAATTTGTCTATCTCAGTTCGCAAAACTAACGGACTTTTTGGTCGCCGTAAAGCACCTTCTCGGCCGACAATAGTAAACCTGGTGAAAAAATTTGAGCTGTTGATACAAGTTTGTGATGTGAAAAATCGAAACCGTGTGCATCGCTCAAGAACACAGGAGAATATTGCTGATGTAGCCCGTAGTTTTGAAGAAAACCCAGGTTTGTCGATCTTTGGAATTAGACATTCCACAAACTTTCATTCCATAAAGACTTAAGTCTTAAGGCTTTTAAAGTCCAGTTAACACAAGAACTCAAGACGGTCGATCACCATAAACGTAGTACCTTCGTTGATTGGGTCCTTCAAATGCATCAAAATTATCCGGAATTTCATCTTCAGTGATGAGGCCCATTTTCACCTCGGAGGCTACGTTAATAAGCAGAATTGTCGCATTTGGGGCTCAGAAAATCCAAGAATGATTGTTGAAAAGTCTTTGCATCCTCAACGTGTCACTGTATGATGCGGTTTTTGGGCTGGCGGTGTGATTGGACCCTGTTGCAGTGAATAGATGGATGAAACAATCGCAATTTTGCAAGAAAAGTTTCCTGACCGTGTTATTTCTCGAAGAAGTGATCACAATTGACCACCGAGATTTTGAGATTTAATACCTTTAGACTTTTTTCTTTGGGGCCACGTGAAAAATAAGGTCTATGCCAATGCTCCACAATCGATTCAAGACCTTAAAGATGGAATTCGTAAAGTTATCGAGGACATACAGCCGCAAATGTGCGAATTGGTCATAGAAAATTTCATAAAAAGAATGTGCAACCGTAACAGTGGCGGCCATTTGCTGATATCGTTTTCAAATGTTAATGGCATACCTTCCTCTTTACAATGAAATAAACATTTATTGATTTCTATACCCGTTTTTTTATATTATTATTTATATTAAATCGAAATGAAACCTCTTATTGAAAAACCCTATATAAAAAAAAAATTACATCTCAGCTTAAAATAGAGAATCAAATCTCAGAATTCCCCGTTACAAAACATCTTTAACATTATTTAAGATCTATATAAAACAATAACTGAACATGACAGAAACAAAATATGAGCTACTGAAGTGGATGCTCTGCGACAATCTGCAAAAATATCAAGATTATAACAAAAAACAAACATGTAAGAGACATATCATGAACACAGCCACAACAGTTATTGAAAAAAATCAAACAAAAACAACTATCTTGCTAGAAATTCTAACAAATATTCACTGACAGTTCAGAGATGTAAGACTAAAACTTTTAAGAAAGATTTCTTTAAAGGTACTATCGACAAATAGAATAAACTTCCAAATTCAGTATTTCCTGCATAATATAAGCCACAAATATTTAAAGTCAATGTTCACAGACTGCTTAAATCTAGTTTTCAATGTGATACGTTTCAGCGAGAGTGGTTTCACTCGTTGGAATTCAAAGGTATCAGCCGACGACTGGGGAGGTAGAAGAGAATAGAAGATCTAGATCGAAAAACGATCAGATGCCATAAACTAAAAAAAAAAATCATTTGAAATTTTTATGATCATATGACGGATTTCGGTGGTACATCTCTGAACGGATATAATGACTTAAGGACCTTCAATAACAACGATATTAAAAAATCTAATTTTGTCAAACATTTGATGTTAAACAACCACAAAATTAATTAATATTTATAAAAGATTTAGAAGAATCATTTGAAAAATCATAAAATAGCAAACGAATTATAAAATTTATATTATTCTCCATTATTAGACATGTTATTAAATAAATAAACTAATTAACTATCAATTATTTAATGTTACATTTAAAATCAAAATTTAAAGTCAAATTATTAAACAGAAAATCTGGGTCGCAAGAAAACAAATTTAAATTTAAATACAGGAAATCTGTATAGTAGAAAAACATTCTTTTTTTTTTAATATTAACCGATCATAAATTACAATGATAGTGCTTTAAAACAGCGGAAGTAGTTTGAATTAACAATTTATTAAATATAAAAAAATATTAATAGAATATTATAATTATTGAATAAATATATGTTACATTGTCAATGTTAATCTCAATTAATTGATTTTTTAGTAGTAATTTTTTACAAACGCACATTTTAAGTCACGACCCAAAAATGTCCTCACTAGATAAATAGCAAACCTTAATTAAAGTAATATGTTGATATGAAAAAGCGTCATGTGAGCCGTAGCAGGCATGTAAACACAAAGTTTTTGCGCTTCTGCAAATTAAGCTGTGTGCCAACAAGTTTAAGTACCACATTGCTTACAGAGAAACTCGCTAACAGTAATGTTCAAAAGTTTCTGAAATCAAAAATGTCTGGTAATACAGTTTGTAGCACTAATTAGGTAACAATACTCATAATTCGGCGCCCACCAATATTTCGTAATTTCTAAAACCAGTGTTGATGCTGGACCTTCTCAACTACTGGACCTTATATTTGTCCTAAACAAAACCATTTACATATCTTTCTGCAAACTAAATCTACAATAAAGCTCACCCAATTGTTTTGACATGCCTATATTTTGTCCAACTGCAAGTTATTGTCAAAAAATGAAATATTTTTTAGATAGTTGTTGCATTATATTGGTCCGCGTATCGAGTCCTTTATACAGTTAAAAAGCAAGTAATAATTTTATAAATCATACTCCAGTTCTCAGTTGGCTATTTTTTATTTAAACAATCAAAGATAACGCGCATACGTTGAAAATACAATTAAAACAGCTTATTTGACAATGTTTTTATTATAATACAAATGAAGTAGATATTCTATATTCAATTTTTGAGAATCAATTAGTTGCATAACCTTTAGATATTAAATATTCATTTACAGTCTAATATAGGAAATTCCTCACTGCAGTTTTACGGTTCTCCCAAGTGAATATAGTAGGTATTATTTAATAAAATTCAAAAAGGTTATGTTGCGCTGACAGGTGTACACAACCATGCACATCGATTCCCATCTGCAAGATACAAGAATTGTCCCCTTAGCCCCTCGTGTACTTCTTTATTCTCGGCACGCGCTGTCTGATCTTATGAGGGGCACACTACACGTATACACACTCACAGGAAACGCAGTGTCGGGGCAGATTTCATTTAGAAATAAAACCCTGACTCAAGAAGTATAAATCTAAATGGGGGAAAAACGCACAAGGAACAGAAATTAAGTGAGAAAACGGAACGATTTTTTACATTTAATGACCCATCATTTTGAAAGCCAGCGGTAATAGAAAATGAATGCCTTCATTACACCCGGCTAGATTACTACTTTGACAGTGGCTGATTGAATTTAATAATAATATACATATACTAACCATATACACAATGATCAATAAATAATTATTATTTACAAAGCAAGACCAGCAATTACTCACACAATTCTTCCCGTCTTAATGATTACGGCTTGGAAAAATAATAAGTTGCCATTTGTATTAATGAGCTTTGCTCACATCCTCATCAAAGATTTTCTCAGAAGAAGTACAGATAAGGCGGTGCACTTCCGCGGAAAGTCCCCAACTAATCTGGGCTCACAATCTGACAATATTTTGTGAAGCGTTGCTTTATTATTTAAGACGCGAATTGAAACAAAAATTAAAATAAGAACGAAGCTGATGAATAGATTATTTTACCCAATTAAATATGAATGCTAAATGTGTCCAATTTTAAATTGAATTAAATTAATTAAATTTTGATAATAACTCGTTTTATGGAATTGAACGTTGAAAGAGAATTCTGGATTAAGTTATTCAGAAGAATCGTGTGCCCAATAAAAAATATTTAATTTTAATTTTTTTTATTCTTTCTTTCTTGTAAAATAATTAATTGATTAAGAATGTAATGTATTGTACTTTAGAATTCTTTTTTTAAGAAATGTTAGTATTTTATTAACACCTAGTAAGTATATATGTTGTGCTTAGTATTAATATTTGGTTAATATTTGTAAGTTTTTAGTAATAGTTACTAAATGAATTAACAGGTTAGGTTATGCTAATTAGATAACAAAAATTAAGATGGATTACCAAATTTTTGGTTTAAGTAATTTTTTGAATTCTAAAAATAGTCAATCTGCAAAGAAAGACTGACTCCTAAAATATAAATGAACACATGTACTAAATAAAAATGTTATAAAATAATAAACAATAAACTATGTTTTTTATCACGTCTTACAAATAAATGGCTTATCACATCTGTAAAAGAATCTAGTCGAGCCGAAACTATTGATGTATGTATATTGCATATATAAGAATAAACTTAATAAAAAACAGTAAATTATTTTATTATTTCATAAACATAAATTATCACGTAGTAAGGTCACAACCATCAATTATATTAAAACATAGACTCTAAAATACAAAGTTCCAAAATAAAGAAGAAAAAACTTTAATGAAACCCGACTTCAAATTAATGAAACTCGTCCATAAAACATTATATAAAATTCAAAAAATTAATTAAATTAATAAAAATTTGAATTATTAAAACCCTTTATAAAATCAATGAAACCCGACCATAAAATATAAAAAAATGATTACCAGATTATCTAGCTTACATTTCAAAATTCTGGATCTAATTCATAAAATCCGGCATCGAATTAAATACAGCTTCAAATAAATAAAATCCGGTCATAATATACAAAAACCAAATTTTTCTAAATTTAATTATTAATTGAAAAAAGCTAACTGATAATGCTAAAATCTAGCTTAAATGTCAAAATCTGGCTTAAATGCCAAAATCTGACTTTAAATCAGTAAAACCCAGCTTTCGTTTACGGAAATCTAATATTTTATTGTTAAAATTTGGTTATAAAATATAATTTTTTTATTTAAAACACATTTGGTCGGATTTTAGCAATTTAAAACAGGTTTATAGACATTTCGGGCTAATTTTTTTAGTATTTAGTCGGATTTTGTAATTTTTATTTTTAAATGGTTTGAAGAATAACATAAATTAACATACAATTGGTTTGACATATTTCAAGAATTCACAGTATTTATAAAATTTGGTTGGGTATAAAGTTAGAATTTTGCCATTTTATTATGATAAAAATTAAATTTCTCGGTTTTTGAGCTTTATAGCAGAATTTTTGTAGGTAAGTAGTTTTAATTGGACCCACCTAAGTATTAGTGATTCAGTAATTGGGTATTTCTCTTCTCTGGAAATATAATTTCTCATTAACTTGAAGAAGAAGGTTGATGAATCCACCTCCTTGATAACAAATAATTGAGCGGGTGGGCGTTGCAATCAGTTCAATAATTGTAAGCCAGTAGTTTCTTTTCTTTTAAGAGATTAGATACAAATATTATTTACATTAAGCAGAACAGTAACTCTTGACATTTCAAACACGTTTGATAAAATATGTATACGCCATGCACCAATAAACTTCTTTGGATAGAACTAAAGGTCGTATACATACATAGTTTTGCAGATAATAGAAACCTTTAAACGTCATATTTTCCATATTTCTACGTTAGTATTATAACATCTATAATTAAGTTTTTTTTTTTCAAAAATCCAAAACTCATTATACAAACCAACGTATTCAGTAAACACAACATTAATTTTGTTTATTTATAAAATAATAATAATAATAATAATAATAGCGTCTTTATTTCTAATATAATTTATACAGAAAAAGGCAAAGTTCAGTTCTAGCCATGGTTATAGCACTGGTCTTCCACTTAACCTTAAATTTTGACAATAATTTATTTTCTAAAATTAAACTGCATCAATTTCCACATCTTCTCACATTTCTTATTCCATACCAAAGATGGTCTGCTGTTATAACATTCATTGTAAACATGTACACTTCTAATAACTTTAATTTAAAATGTTGTCAATCTGACGTTTTAAAACCGTCTCACTTGTATTAAATTCAACCAAGTTTAAGGATGCACCGGAACTAAATTATATTCATAGAGCTATTCGAATCACTGCCGAAGCAAAAATAACTAACGCCATAGACACGTTGCAACTTGACCAAAATGTTTCAGATCTTTTCTATAAAATTAGTTTTCTATACATATTTTCATGAACAAAAGAAATCAAAAATTTAGTCATAAACATGTTTTGTTTGTTTACTCGTAATATGTTCTGAGAAATAAAGTATTGTAAAGAAAGTCTTAAATATCACATTTTAAAATTTAAAAAAATATAAATGAAATTTATTATTAAACATCTTGAAAAAGTATAAAATACTTACGTATTATGAATTAATTGAAATTGCATGAAACTCACCTGAAAAATAAAGAAATCACAATTAATAAATATAATAAGTACAAGAATGAAATGATTTCTTATGTAGTAAATAATAGTACATATTAAAAACTTAGTATTATGATTTATTCAAATTATATAAGATATTCTCATAATATAGATGCTAGAAGATTAATTATTTCCTCATAGAAATTATTGTGGTAGTTTTAGGAAAACCCACAAAATACTTGTTACGCAATTGTACACACACTAACAACAAGTTTCAATAATTCATTATGCAATAATCATCAGACCGACGTAGAAGCAGCTATAGTTATATTTTTTTTATACAAGCGCATTGCTCATCATCTCCCTACCGATATAATAACAAACAATAATGAAATAATTGCCTCCGTTCGCATACTTCTAGTCGTCTCCAGAACCATGCACGCTCACGCTCAAAGACATCACACACACCTATCATTATTTGTTAGGCCGTTGCATAAGAAACAATGCAATAATGATGTGTGTAAAGTAGCCTCGGGTCCCACGCGCGAGTTCTAACATCGGAGATGAAGAAGGCACCACTGTGGGCTAATGAAAAATTCATTTGGCGTTTCAATTATGTTGCCTAACATTTACACAAGTGTTATTATCATTTCGGTATCACGACTTCAAACTTTTTTTTGTTTAGCATTCCAAACTCTTTGTGTAATCAATGCGCTCATAAACATTTATCTAAAGCATATAAAATTATATTATTTAAAATAAATCCACGATTAAATATAAACGCAGAAAGATTACAATATTATCACAAATGTGCCGAAACAATTTTAATAAATAGTTGTTAATTACTTTTGCATATAGTATTTATATTTTAAATTGTATAATTAAAATTTTTTATACTTTTATATGCTTTATTTTTATTATTTTTAATATTTAAACCGGTTTAAAAATAATAAAAATAAAGCATATAAAAGTATAAAAAAATTTAATTATACAATTTAAAAATAATTTTAATAAATATCATGTTTTTTCCTCTGTCGATTTCGATCAATTAAATTACTTACAGGTATTCAATAACAAAATTTTTGTCCTCAATTGAACATAACAAACAGTAAAGATGTAAAAAAAATCTTATATTCTCAAAATGCCTATTCGTTTTTGAATCAAAATCCTTCCCAACTCGACAATGACCGTACTAAGTACCCCAAAGAAGATGCTGCCAACATGCCTTAAGCAAAAGTGTGGCTAGAGATTTTTGCTTGTTGACATATCTTTAGACGCACTTTTTGCAATTGAGTTTCGTAAACCGCCAAACATTCATCTCTATGGCACTAGTCGTCCCGATCGGTTCCGAATTGCAATGGCCAGATTGTTGTATTTACAAAAAAAAAAAAAAATGTCAAAAATATCTATCTCTACTGTACTGTTTATGTACATTTCAGCCATTACAAACTGATTTTCTAATTTCTACGGCCAAAAAATATATATTCTTTCTGCTATGCATTAATCGCTGCAGTTACCGCTGAATCATCGGTTATGTTGCCTGTGGTAATACCAACTACTTTGTTAATCCGCGTCGCTAACTTCAAGTTGTACATTATGACGTATAATAAAGTATCTAATCTCCCGGTTCCTGGAAAAAGATTAGTGGAAAATAATTGTTTATAGAATCGGATGGATGTGTGCGTTCCATATATGATTTCTAACTAATAAAACCTTTAAATGCCTAAATACTTTCATTTTTTCAAAAGTGCTTACTAGCACACAAATTTTTTTTTTTTTCGTTATCATGTTGGCGGCATCTAGACCAATTTCGCAATTTATTAATTTCAATAAATAGGGTACAATTGTAATTTATCCAAATGTTTAATCCAAAACTAAGTGGTGTTTATATAGATTCAAATGTTATAATCAATATACAGAATGTTTGACAAATTTGTTTTCGTATTTACTCGTATAAAAAAGTGATAAAGATATTTCTAAAATAATTATCCAAATTTAAAGATATAAACAATAAAGTCACAAATTCTCAAAGATTGAACATAGTCAAAGTTTAGAAAACTCTGATCATTTAAAACAAACATCTCCAATCATTAAGATGTTGTCTAAATTATATTATATTTACTGTTGACTTTAAACAATACTTTTGTTAGTATATGTTATTGGTACTAAAGTTACATACAGCAAGTATAGAGTTTTTCAAAAAGAAGTCCCATTTTATTTTAAAAGAAACAGTTATTTTTCTCAAGTAATAATTTTTTTTAAATTTAAATTGAAAGTAGAAATGCTGCGATTACTTGTAGAAACTGATATCCAGTAAATGACCACCTAGACTCTGTCTGCAAAGGGCCATTCTATCTGTAAAAACAACCAGAAAATTACAGCACTGTAATTGTTTCAAGGCTTGTGTGGCTCGTAGCGCCATCCTGCTAAATTGTCTATGCCCAAATTGTCCAACAAAAGTTAGTTAACATTCTACGGTAGCGATCAGCATTGACTGTACTCGCAACACCCTTCGTCGTTTTAAAGTAAGGTCCCATGACTCCGCCGACCCAAAAACCGCACTTAACACTAATTCGTTGAGAATAAAGTGATTTCTCGACTATCTAATATTTTCGGAAATGATGCTACAGTTCTGACAAATTGCTTCAGCGGCACTTTTAAACATTTAAGCTAAGATCTTTATGCAGTATGCAATGAAGGCCGCACTGTGAGATCCTTAATTGCTGTGAACGACTTGGGATTGACAAATCTGAGTTTTCTGCGACAATGTTTTGTGCTGACCTGACAGTACAAATTCGAACTGTCAATTTTACATCAGTAACTTGACAATTTTGCTCAAACTTTGCGATTAGCTTTACAATAGCGTATAGTTTTTAGTGACAAATATCAAAGATTCAAGGCTTGCAATTCAACAAACCAAAAAAAGCCTAAACCCTAGATTTTGTTTTTAATTTTAATATTCCGACTTTTTATAACTTTTCAAATTACTTTTTACTTGATCATCACTCTTATTTATTAATGCTTTTTTTTGTTCCATTAGTGTAACTACATCTCTTGGTTAACAAACTCATTTCGTTACTCATCTCATAGAACTACTAATTTATTTCCAGCAAATGTTGTATCAAACGTTAACATTTGTAGGTTGTTTTTCCAACAAAAAAAGATTTATAAAACCTGTGATAAGAGATACAATTATTATTATACAAATAAAAAAATTCCCAGAATCCAAATTAGCTTTCATTATAATATGATTAATATGTATATTATTTCACTTTTATCGGAACTGAAGTCAAATTTAAAAATAGAAATTCCGCAACATAAAAAAAAATGATTAAATTTCATTACAAACAAATTACATATATATTTTTCTAAATATTTACATAGCAAACAGCGGCACGTTTTTAATAGTGATATGATACAAGCTTACTCAGTGTTTTAATTATTTTTTATTTGTTTATTTCTTACGAGCGCACGAGTTTCAGATTATGAGAATGGAATTTATTTACACCTTAATTAACCAATACGTGACATTTTTACGGTTTATTTCATTAATATTATTCATTAATCAGAAACTAAACAATTGGCTTGCATTCATTGCGCATTATTTTTTCAAGTACGTGTAAATAGGTTTTAAAATGAATTTTTATTTTCGTATGTGGGACAAACATCCCAACTTCAAGGTCGGTTATCATAAAATAATAAAAAAATATATTAGTTATTCTATTTTCATTGAGTCACAGCAACTGAACGCTGTTTTTTTTCATGGTCGTCGCTTTTTAAAATATAGTAAATCATAGATGTCGTCAATGTATAAATATTTCAGATGAATATTTAATGTGTTGTGGTATTTAATTAATGATGTAATTTGGATAGATCCTCAATGAAATTGCATGTTTTATTTATAAATGCAAATAATAGCGTGCGGCCGTGAAGACTTTTGTTTTATTGTTTTGCTAATGAATTAAATACTTGCGTATCTTTTAAAATAACTGCAGACAAATAACATTGATTTTTTCAAAATATGTATTATTAAATGAAACCAAACAAAGAAAACATAAATAATAAACAACATAAAACATCATCTACCCTCATTTCATGCCTAATGCCAGTCAGGTCGATAGTCAAGGTATAAAACACAATTCATTCACGAAAATTCGGAAAATGGTAAATTATAGTAAATTAATAATCTATTCACTCTCTCTCAATGCATTGCTAGTGCTATGAACAAGAAACAATTGATTTTCTATATTAATTCAGTGATTCGATCGCAGGAAGTCTGGTTCTATTATATTATGGATTGTATCGAATTTAGGCGCGACAGTTTCCTATTGCACGTATGCTTCTTTCTACTTTTTTTTGTTGTTTTGTAGTGGATGTAGAAACTCCCATTTATTAATAAGTGACTTCCTCTGTCTAGCATGTACTACAAAAAAGTTTCACCTAGTGAGACAATCAAGACATCGGCGACAGATACTAAACTAATACAGTTGGGAGTTTCTCTAGTTGAAACCATTTGGAAAACGATGTGAAACGGGAGCATAGAAAAGAGTGCGAGAGATACGTAGTGCACGATATGCACGGGGAGGATGTGCCGGCCGTTTCGCACGAATAACCATCAGGGTCAGATGCTTCGACGGCTACCGATATATTAATAATTTTATTTAGGTGTGTCGTCTTTCTATTTTTTTTAATTTGCAATGTAAACAAACATTATATCTACATTATATTATTATCATCACATAAACGAATGATTAAATTTCCAACCCCCAGATATATTACGGTTATACCATAGCTAAAGAAATACGTACTTCCTTGCAGATTACCTTCATATAAGCAATATCATTTTTTTTTTAAATAATGCTCCACCTGAAATAGTTTACACTTTATAAAGATATTTCACACAAAGACAACTTTCAATTTATATAATGCAGGGTAAACTCGAAAACTACAAGAAATATATTGAAACAGTATTTTATTAAACCAACAAATTTTGATAAACAAAACTTATTTTTATAACCACTAGTATAAATAATGCTGCTTTTTAAAGAAACGTTTTGATCTTAGAAATGTTGAAAAGTATTGTATTTGTTGATAGGGAATTACATTTTGAATATTATTCACTAACTTTTATAACAAACCGTATTTTAGACTAAATAATAATTATTTTTAAAATTAAATTAGCTAGTATTAGCTAGTATTAGCTTGAGATGCGACAAATAATATTATTCTAAAATTTCGAAATCAATCATCTTTTTTTTGAATTTTAAATAAAATTACGTTTTCCTAGAAATTCTGCCAAACTTTAATAACTTTTAACAGCTCTGTAACATTTTAAATAACAAAGTTACCCATAGAAACATGTAGATTATTGAATTATATGAATTAATTGTAGCTTTTCAAATTAATTGATTTTTATCGATTATTACTATATGTCATGAATTAAATTAATTAATATAATTTTATATACCTATTCATTAAACTGCAAAAACCCCTATGCCCGCCATTAAGCACAAATCAAAATAAAGCAGAAGATCTGTCCAAATAACAAATATAAACGTATCTGAAAACAGTAAATATCACAGAACTGGGTATCCATTATCATCAGAAAAATAATAATAATTTTATTCGTGTTAAAAATGTTTTTCATGTTTTACATACATCAAAATAGTAAATAAAAATTGCTTAACTGGAGAAACCGTAAGAAGGCAAAAACACAGTAAAATAAAAAAAAAAGATGAAAGAAGGTAGTTAAAAGCAAGCAGGCATACAAAAAGCATTGTAAAAAGACTAAAAATAAATTTATAAAAAAAAATAAACGGAAATTTAAAACATAAAGATTGAATGTTGGGAAGGTAATAATATAATTTATATACTTGTATGCTTGAGATCTTTATTATTTTCGACTAGTTTCGACTTTTTTTAGTCATCTTCAGGTATAAATTTTTGTTTTAATGTAGATGTGTGGTGGTGACATCTGTGGTGTGTTTTACATTAAAACAAAAATTTATACCTAAAGATGACTAAAAAAAGTCGAAACTAGTCGAAAATAATAAAGATCTCAAGCATACAAGTATATAAATTATATTATTACCTTCCCAACATAACCTCAATGTATGCATCTCTGAATAACAACAATATATAAAGATTGAAGCAGAAGCATAAAAATACAAACACACAAAAAAAAGAAAACTAGGAGATATTGAGTCATTACCGATAGAGGCATGAAAAGATCACTTTTCAAATTTGTTTATAAAAGAAAAACTAAAGAAAAAAAAAGTGCCTAGTATGAATGGGATACAAAATGAAGCGTGATTGTATGGTACGGAAGAGTTAATTGAGAGATTGGTCAATAAAGAGAAGGTAGAGAAATAAGTACAGGAGAATAACACTACTGAGTACGGCATACAAGATCTACGCCATGATATTGAAAAAAAAGTTGAATGAAGAACTGGGTATTAATGAGATAATTCCAGACGGGCAAGCCAGCTTCAAGAAGGAAAGAATAGCAGATAAAAGTATATGCGTTATTCCTGGACCCAAAGGCGGCATTTGATAGTGTGGATAGAGAAAAACTGTGAAAGTGTATGAGAGAGAAAGAAATAAACAATCATCTGGTAAGAATGCAACAACTGTACGAGGAGACAGTAAGCAAGGATGTGAGTTAACAAAAAAAAATATGATTTTAAACAACAAAAAGAGTAAGAAAGAGCTGCCCATTGAGTCTCACTTAATTTGCAACTTACATAGCAGATGTAGAAAAAAAGAGGTTGGCTTAAGCAAAAGAAATAGTAGTAAGTAGAAAAAAGTGTAGCCGCTAGCGTATGCCGACAAGAAAATAAAAAAAATGATAAAAAGTTTTAAAAAGTATTTTAGAAAAAAAGTTTGTTGGTCAATGTAGAAAAAATTAATCTTAGAATCAAAAACGCAAAAATGTACAGGGTGTGGAAACACACCGTATATTGAAACTATTGTCAATCAATAGTTTGTTTAAAACCAAATAACTTTTTTTGAATTTTTTCAAGGTTGGAGAATTATTTAAGGTAATTTTGACTAACCCTGTATGTTGACTGTATAACGAGCAACGTAGAGAGGTTAGCACTGAAGGAGATACAAAGAACAACAAGAGCAGTGTAAAACACGCTCCCACTCAAAATCAAATGTTTACGAAACCAACAAAAAATGTTCTTTAGATAATGTAAAATTTTTATGCTTGCAGATTGACAAGAAACATAATAGTATAAAACAAAATTCACGTTTACCAAAAAAAAACCTTTCGATTCTACGGTTTTTAGAGATAGACTCTGGATTATGCAAACAAGACTTATTTGTGATGATTATCATCATCCTTTCAGATAAAAAAAAAAACAATAATTTTGTTGTTTGTCGTGGTTCAGGCTAATTTTAGTCCCTCACAATAATTCTTTCCTTTGGTTTGGGAAATGGTAGACAACTGATTATTTCTTATTCTTATGTCTTATTTCGGCCTATGCTCACGTGACTGGAGACCCAGCACAATTTTACATTGGAATTTAATTTCCAAATATTACCTAGAACCACTATAATATTTGATGCCCAGCAGTTGCTCCTAATGTTATGCAATATTAAGCACATAGCATCAAAAGAACGTAATAATAAGAATTTTCTTCCATTTATGACCCAGGCTTATAATTAGTGCTCTATAGATGGGGTATATAGTTCTGCAGTAAATAGACGATTGAACAGAAAATTTGCCACATTCTTTTTGCTTAAATTCGGGAGCACGTGCCCCGTAAGATACAGACATTGGGACCAATATTTATTACTAAAGTCTCAGAAAGTCCTTCAGAAAAAGCCTGAAAGATTTAGCGCAAAGATGATAGATTCCTGAGGAATATAAAAAAGTTTAGAAAATGCGTTTTCATTAATAACTCTAGACAAGAAACTTCGTTAAAAGCAGAAATAATAAGCGGCTGTGCTATAGATGTCCAAAACGGTGTATTTCCAAGGGAATAGCTACAAAAAAAAAAGATGAGAAGCAAACTCTAGCTTAGACCGTATCAAGACTTTGTAAAAGATCAAAAGAATTTCATCCCAATATGTGCCCGAAACACATCGCAGCATGTTAATCCCTTGTGAACAAAACTTTTAGGAACGTTTAAAGTGCAAGTTCCAAAATAACTTCTCGTCGAAGATAACCCCAAAAGTTTGTAAAAAGCCGCTCGACATATAGAGATTCCATTGATTATAGAAATATAATCAATCGGAATCACAAAAACATACATTTACACTTATCTAGGAACAAGTCGAGATTCCGTTCTGACAAAAAAGCTGTGGTTTCCAATAATGTTTCTTAAAATATCAGAAAAAGTTCCAAAAATATAAAGTTTTTTTTAAGCAGGACAAGATAATAATTATATTGATAAACGCAAATTGGAGAGATAAACTAATAAGTCGACTTCAGCATCGCAATGCAGACATTGTCGTAGGCTCCCTTGATGTCCAGAAAGCAAACGCAAGTTGTTTAATTGCAGGGCCAAGCTGAAATAATATCACAGATAATAATTTGTCACCGAGGTAAAGGTTTACTATAATCCCGGTTCACTAAATTCAACCAAATATTTTTTTTTGGGTTCTAAATGTGTAGATTTTACTAAAATTACAAAAAAATTGCGTCGCTCTCTTTGTTTAACAATTTTAAACAACAATTAAAAATCCGTCTTTTCACACATTATTAGGCAATTTTTGTTACAATGCTGCTAAAAGTGTAGATTGAAGTTATACATAAACGACTATACTCATTCTGTTTAGCAAGTATTGTTCACATAATAAAAATATTGTGCAAATCGAAATAAATTTACCAATTATAACTTAAATAAAATTACGTGATTTTTGACAGAATAATGCCAAAACTTTATTTTTAACTTTTTAAGGGCCAGGGTGAGGTTTGCCCAGACTGTGAAAGGATGTAGCGCAGATAGAAAAGTATATAGGAACTCTTTTCTCCAGTCTTTATCCTCGTTTGGCAAGGAGTGGGACCAATGAGTTCTAGAAAAACAACGTTTTATGGTAAACCAAACATAAGTTAGAGATAAAGTCCTGCTAAAAGTGTTGCAAAATGATTTAAAACTATTGCGTTTTTTGCAATAAAGAAGCTTCCTGGCTTACGCTATTGCCTTCCTCGCTACAATAAGATGTACTATTTTGCCCGTACAGAAATAGATCGTTAGAAAACTTCGTCGTTTGTTAACCACATCAGAGTATTCTTCGTCTCACGACGGGCACGGCAAATGTATCGATTGGTGTTTTATAATATTGAGAGAATTTCGGAGACGGCTGACTTACGTTTAAAGAGATGAGTTCTTCCCTGTAAACGTTTCAGTCAATTTTCTTTAGCGGAGTGATCTAAAGTCTGGCCAAGACGCAAAAGCAATATTTATTTCCCTAACTATAGAAAATTGAATATTCCCGCACGTATAGAGTTGAAGATGTCCAACCATTACTTTTATAAATTGATCGATTGGGAGGACAAAGGCCAGACAAAAAGAAGATATTAGTTTACAAATTAAAAAGAATTTTAGATCTATCTTTGAAAGAGTGGTCTTTGAAAGAGTGGTCTTTGTAATTGTGGAAAGAGTTAAAGCAAGAAATGGAGAAGTATTTATTAAGACAAAACCAAATTTCACCAAGATAAATAGCATTAGATTGCTGTTTTTGGACCAGGTGTGGCACAAACCAGATTGTATGTTCCAGCTGATAGATAGATCAAACTTCTTAAAGAAGATAACACGATTTCCGCCTCTGAAATCAACCTTAGCTACCGTGTTAATATTTGCCGCAATTAGTTTGAATTCCCCGACTCGCCCATATTGCAGGCTTGTCCGAGACAAACACACCCAGGGTTAATAGATGATAGTTTTAGAAAATTTTATAAAAATGCAATGTCAACATAGATTATCAAAAGGTGCTGTATGACCAAGTTTGTTGAAGAAATGGTCAATATTGCTGATGAAGTACGACGCATAGTCATATTTTCAAAATAACTAGTTTCAATTATATACAGACAAGCTTATTATAGCGGAATTGTTAATAACTGTTTATACTTCCATCAGAAACAGATTTGCATTGGACATTGCATAATTTAACTCAACTAAATGTTCATATTTTCCGCTATCTGAAATCGAAATAGTACAAAACATCGGTAAGTACTATCTATAGCAAAATGCATCCTTTGGAGCACAAAATGCCGAAGAAAAATTGATGAAGTTTTTTTAATAATATTTAATATAATAGAAGTTTTGAATGGCTCAAATTGTATAACCAATTAAAAAGCAAATGTACCCATATAAATAAACCTACAATTTGTTATATAATTGAAATTAAATTAAGTATAAGCCATATTTTAAATTAACTACCACAGAATTGCGACAACAAACGCAAATACGTAGTTTTAAAATAGCTCTTCAGGTTATGCGGTGACATTATAGAATCCATTAAATTATGAAAAGCCAAACATAGAACTTTATTTTGCAAAGAAAGTAATAAGCAATAATATTCCTACATTTAGTCTATAATTAAATAATACTTCCGCATTGCTTCAGGGGTTTAAATCAATTGAATCATGTGGGAGTTGTGGGTGTATGTATTAGTGAAAATGTCAAATATGTTTTAGTTTAAATATTTTAAAATGAACGTAAACGTAGGATTGTAAAATTTCTAGGCCACTCACATAAGTGCTCTGTAATGCTCATTCGCTTTCAAAATAAAAGGTGGATAATATTAAGATGTTAAAAAGGGTACTTCTGATCTAACAAAATTTGTGTTATAAAAAACTTTTATAGTATAGTGCATTACCGCAAGATTTTTCTAGTATTTATCTTTTTTTTTTTTAAATTATGCTTATGATCGATCCACTACAAACAGTATAAAATTAGAATTATCAAACATTAGAACAAAAACAATCAATATCCAAACAGCCGAGTTAACATTTTGCAAGCTAAATACTAGTTATACAATATATATTATTTAATTTAATTATAGTATTTAGCAACACTAATTACTAATTACTATTTAACTTTGTTTTCTGGAAGATAAAAGGTTTAGTTTTTTATTTACCAATAACATCATAATCACACGTTGTAACAGTAAGAGCATAAAACCTTTTCGATCTAAAATTATCCTTCACCAATACAAGTTGCACTGCAAAACTGCAATAAAATAAAGATTTTATATCTTACCAACTATGACGGTTGCGACTCCATCTTTGATATCCTTCGGGTTGCCGTTCCCGACGTGTATGAAGTCCGAGAGGGAGAGTGACGATGCAATGAGCTGTCGCTTCTCCTCGAAATTCAGATAATCGAGGCTATTACTCCTCTGGGGCGCTACTATGGCAACCGACTTCGTTTTAGGTGCGCCGCCCGTGCCGCTCTTATCTGGGGGCGGCATGGGTGGCAGCATCTGTGCCGGCACAAGATACACACCGCTCACGTGCACAGACATGGGATGCCACACAAATTTATTATTATTAGCACACAACAATTGCGCACTGAAACTCACTGGATGATAAGACGGCGTCGGCGACGACTACCGCGGACAGGTTAACACGTTTTCAGTTACATGATGAACACCTGTTGTTGTCACTATGAAATCAATGACTGCACTCGCTTCCAAACCTCGTATAACCTAAGGAAGTTCAATTTAAATTCTTAAAAAATTGAGATGTAGAGTCAACAACCCCAAAGTACATCATCGATTTCAATTTTGCTGTTTACTTTATTAGACAACTATTTCAACCTACTTGATTTCAAATTATACATCAATATCGCTCACTAGAAATGTACTTTTGCTATATTACCTACTATTAATGTCCAACTAGTAACAAGATACTAAGGCCCGTTTGCACCAACGTCGCTTAAATCATAAACTGCCCTTAAAACGTTAAGGGTGGCTTATTGCAATGCACCACATATTTAAGCGAGTTTATGACTTTAAGGGACCCTTAACTTAAGCGGTCAATATTGTCGGCTTAGTAAAAACTTAACCTAAAAATATAATTGAACGTCAAAATTTATTTTTTTGCATTGATATTTTGGCTTTATTTCCGTTACTAAGCAACACTATTAATAAAAATGTCCAAATTTATTATAATCTACACTGACATACGCTATTAAAGGTTAGGTTTTATGTTATTTAAGCATTTTTATTATAGAAATAGACACAAATACCAACAGTTTTCGTAAAATAACTGAAAATGTGCAATGTTGCCATGTGTAATCTATTTTAAACTTCAGTTTGCTAAACTACGCTTAAAACGTGTTGGTGCAATGCAATGAAAATTAAAACTACCCTTAAAATTAACTAGAGTTTAATTAAGCGTCGATTTAAGCCAACATGGTGCAAACGGGCCTTAGTCATTCTGATTTTTTGAGAGACAACATAATATGAACATTGTACTCTAGCTCTATAACACACTTTACTTTTAATTTATTGATGTTATTAATAAGAAACTGAATTCTGTTCACTACGAGTTATTATTGCCTTGGTAGTAGAATGATACTGGTAATGAAATTAAAACTAAACTAAATCATGACACATAATTTTATATCAAATATCTTATAAATTTCATTATCCATGCTTATATTTCATCTAATGTTTTAATAATAACTAATTTCCCTTTTCCATAAGTGAATGCCAAAATTGAATCAAAATCGACATAGAAACAACAAACAAAAAAGACGCATGTCTAATCTTACTGCATGACGGACAAGGAGATAAAAACAAATTCATGGCCTAGTTGACAAAATGGTCGGTGCATTCTTCGTGTCAATTAAATGAAGAAAATAATATGTGAACTAATTGTAGGACGGAATTATAGCAAAACCACAATTATTTGTTGTAGTAAATAAGTTGTGATACTCGATGTGGAACGAATTGAATCGCATAGTGAAATCCAGGAGATATTGTAGTCCTATTTGAGCGTACTAATCGAATATTAATAATGGTAATTTAGATAATTTTAAGTTGTTTTATGAAGTGTATTAAAACTACTTCTGAAAGCATATTGATTATTTATGTATTATTAATGAATATAAAGTTTTCAGAAATTGAATTTCATAAAATAGTATTATAATTAACTGTGAATAAACACAATTTTAAACTGTATTAATTAAATTTTCAAAATAAAATAGCAAAAACAATGTTAAAAAACTTAAAAAAAAAATTAAAATAATTTGTTCACATGTGCTAATAGATTTTGGTATCAATTTTATTATATCTGCTACATAGTGGTTACATAATGTAATTCCAAAATACTTGGCGGACACTCAAAATGCTGTTTAGTGCTGCACGATTCTTATGGTTATTGTTTCTAGTTTTATAATTATAGCTTGGCTTTTTTTTAATATGTGTCTGACAATAATTTATTATCTTAAAATAGTTTCTAATCTTGTAAAATGCGTGTCTATAAAAAACTATCAATGTTAAGTGCAAATAAACCAACCAAAAATATCGTCAATTAGACTTCGTCTATCGATATAATATTTAATAGTAATATTGACGTACAATGCTTTATTCTTTTTTTATATACAGTATCGATTTAATGTATCCAGTTCAACTTAGAGTCAATTATGGAAATGATATTGTATATGAAAAGAATTGTAAAAATATTATTGAAATCAGTAAATAATCTATATTTTTCGGAGTTAATTGACTGTTTTGTAGACATTCGAGACTAGGCTATTTTGCAATACAACATAGGTCTAAACACTGACCGATTACAATTGTATTTATGTAAGTTTTTTAAAAACGTTTGCATTAACAATTAGTTTTAAAATTCTAAAAATTGCCGTGATGCAAAACCCAAAGATTGAACTCTTATTGACTTTTCGTTTAAGTTGGTTTAAATATTCCCTTTGTCAAAAAGGCAGTTGAGATTGAGACAGCTTTCCACCCTTTAATTCGTTTATTTTGTATTATCATCTTGTAATATTAATGTTTTTAAATAAAGGATAAACAATTTTAATTTTTAATTATTGTACACATTGCTTCTTGCAGACTAGTTTCGATACATATTAATATCATTGTTAATGTTATTAATTGATTTTCAAAATAAAATAGCGAAAACAGTGTTGAAGTAATTGAAAAAACTTGAAAATAATTTAATTAATTTGTTCACGTATGCTAATAGATTTTGATATCAATTTTGTTATTATATCTGTCAAAGAAGAAATATTCTGCTCTTTCGCCGACTCCATTTTTGATTTACATTAATTAACTACTTTTTGTTTTGCAGATAAGAGCACCCTTCATACTTCCTAAAGAGCATATCCAGAAATATGACAGAACGTCTTGAATTTTCTTGGTTAGCATCTGAAGCATCAATAATCAAAAATTTTAAAACAAATATTTCTAGAGTATTTCAAACTTCGTCAATTTTAATTCTAAAAAAAAAAACAAAACTTACTGTTTTAAAATCAAGATATCAACAGTACCAAATGTGAATCTAAACAACAAATCTATGTCTAAATTTTCAATTTGTCTTCTAAAGACTACAACCTTAGAGAACTAGGATTTCTTAATAGATGTAAAAATATGTTTACTTCGGTACAACTTTTGCTTATATAACTTTTATACGTCCTTGTATATATTGTTCACAAGTATAAGAAAAGCATCTAAAACTAGACTATCTCTTCTAAATTCTGTTCAAAAAATGAGCTATTAAAATCATTGATCAAAAATTGACTAACAACTTAGATACTTTACAACATCTTGCATTTTCTCTACATATTTTCATGAAAATTGTTCAAACAAAATACAAGACATATTGCTAGGAATTCTAACAAATATTCACAGACAGTTCAAAGCTGTATGACAGAGTGATTTTTAACCGCACTTTCGTAATCACATAGAATAAACTTCCGAATTATTTTCACAAACTTATAATCCGCAAATATTCTAGATCAATGTGCACAGACTGCTTGAATTTGTTGCGACATAGTAAGTAATTCATAAACATCACATTTTGAAGAGAAAAAAGAATACAATAAATAAAAAGTAAAATCATTTATATTTTTATTATATTTTGTTTTCGACGCGCAACAAATTAAAGAATTACATTGTGACAAATATCAATTAAACGTTAAATTCAAACAACAAAATTACGCAAAAATAAAGCGAATATTTTTTTCTGGTTTTCTGGATAATCTCTTACATACATATTTGATTACAATTAAAGTTTCGTGTATATTTAATTTTCTTCTGAGATTTCATCCTTTGTATTACCAATTAATTGACATACTAACATAATAAATATTATTTTAACTGTATTTTGAGCAGCCATCCAATTTTCAACGCTTCCAATTGATCACAGATCAAATTCGATTCCTTAATTTAACAATGAAAATAATTAAATTAATTCGGATTTTACTTTCTAGTTCTGGATCTCTTGTGTAAATTTAATTTTCTTTAACAAATATTTAGCAACATTATTTATTTTAGAAGCAGAAAGACCTCGCTCTAAAATCCTATTCAAATTGGCCTTCATAATTCATAATCAATATCAATAATCAAAATCATTTGATGTTTAAAAAATACTTCTACACATTTTCGATGTTCGGATTAGAGTTTAATGCCAAAATTACTGCTGCTTTTAAGTTTTATTTCTTGTTTGATTAATATGAATTGTACCCAACTAAACGTTTCACACATCACGAACACTTGAACACGATCTCAATAAGCCTAAAAAGCGTAACTCAAAAATTAGCAAAACAACAGATTTTCAGTAAATTAAAATGATTAAGGTATTTAATGATCTGTTTGTTCTAAAATAATAAAATTAATTGACAACATTGCTGCAATTAGAATTAAATGTTTAGAACTCAATTATAAAATAATACAGAAAACAGTAGTTACAAAAATATGTAGTTTGATTTTATTATTTGTATCCTCATATTTACTTTACTATAGGTGCCTAATAAATTTAGTTGGTGTGAACATAATTATGATATTTCCTAAAAGTATGTATATCCTCCACATTTTCGTTTGAAAATAATTGAAATTCTCTTAAAATTCTTCGCATACAATGCATTTTGACGATTGTATAAATATTGAACCAATTTTTCTTTCACTTTTGAGCACAGAAACTTAATATCAACAAATTTATTCTAAAAATAATTTATTGCTTAATTCGTTAAAGATATATCTTAATATCAAAAGATGAATTATTTTTGGAACCACATTTATTTACTTGAATTTAAGTTCCTAGAATCAAATAGCTAGTTATTCATTCATATACATAACATTCCTTATCCATGGCAGTAAGCCTAAATATTAATCATAAAACTATGTAGGTATGCAAGAATAAATTCCTGTTTCTTGATTGAACTTTATAAACATAATTATCTTCAGATGAATAGGAAGGGTGGGAAGTCCCTTAACAATTTTCTAAATCTCCAAGGTCATAAAAATATAACGTCGTAGGTTTATTATTTTGATATCCAATTAGTTATACATTTATTGTTAATCAAACCTTTTGATGATTATTTAATAACAATCCAGATTGTTTAAAATTTAAATACCCATACGATATTTTCCAAAATATAATTGATGATGTACTTTCAAAGGTATGTGATCGGTATGCACTCACTGTAATATTAAAATATGGGGTTTTGTTTTTCACCAAAAAATATTTATTACAAATAAACAACACTAACGTTAATAAACACGCGCACGGTCGACGCGGGCTTGAGACTACAAACAAGTCGGTTTCTTAACTGAAGCAAGCGACCAGAGAGACACGAGGGGCTGCAAGGCGAGAGCACATTCCAACGATCGCTCGTAACTACCGGAATTATTCGACACTCTCCGATTCCACACTCTCTTTACTTCAGTGGCGTGGTGTTGGAATAATAATCTGAGTGATAAATGTGTAAACAAATAAATAATAAATATTTGTATTTCAATGCTATTGGAAAATCACTATTTTAAAATTAGTTCAATAATAAATATTTCCAAGGTATCACAAAAAAAAATATTTTAATATGCTTAAAAAATAACGTCGACCTTTTGAAAATATTTAAAAAGAAAACACGTACATTATTATGAATAATTAAAATTCAGAAAATGCTAACGTAAAAATTGTTATAATATAATAATAACGGCCATATATTTTAAAATTTGAACAGCATCTTCTACAATCTACATACATATCTGACCGTTCATTATATCTCGATTTGCTCAAAACATTACGTCAACCGCCCGTTAATTGTGATGCCCATAAAACTATTTTTTTCTATTTTGCAAATAATGAAATCATTAAAACGCTAGTCAGTGTGGCCATATAGTCTTAAAATACAAGATTTCATTATAAAATGCGTATCGATATGAACTCATTTACAGAATAATTTGTATTAAAGGTTGGTATCAATAAAAGACAATTAAACCAGTTGATATAAATTTCAAATAAATATGTTAATTTCTAGTTTTTTTATACGAAACAAATTTACCAAAATATAAAAAAAAAATATTATACAACTAAATTAAAAAAGTTTTTACAATAAGAATAGAAGTAATCCGGCGTCTTATAAAGCACTTAAGATTAATTTTCAGTTCTAATTGTAAAAACTCTGTATTGATTTATTATTTTATAATTTGCCTAGTCATTTACAAAACGTCTAGACATTTTATACAAATCCGGATTTCCAAAAAAAAACCTGCAACATATACAAATAGTTTTGACATTTCATCGAATTTTGTGGCTATGATGTCACATTTAATGTGCACACGCTTTCATAAATAATTCCAGCATTAATCAGTTATGTAGAATATATACTCCCTACTACTACAAATTTAATTTTTTTTTTTAATTTAACAAACATGTAATTTATTGGATCATCAGAAATCATAATGAAATATTTGCAAAAATAATGTTTTGAACATACTCTGGAATGTTCAAAACATAAAACTTCTTAGACAAATAGAGAAACATCATTATAATGCATAAGACTATATTCGACCCAAAAACACTTAAAAACTGCATTAGCAAGTACGGATCTGAAAATTATTTTCAAAATAACCTCAAACTCAAAGCCGACGTCCTATTGTGTGTGTGGTGCACATGGTGACCAAAAATGCACTTGAATTAAATATTAAGTTAGGATTATTTATACAAAATAAATAGCATTTATAAAGCAGCAAACTTTGCAAGGCTTGTATGCAACTGTTTTCTTATTTTGCAAACTAAATTTCCAGCTAAAACAAAAGCAGCAATGAATTTGTATGTGCAACAATTTGCAGTTTCGGTAAAACTGTAAAAATAATATGTTGGTGTTTGAAAATTTGTTGACAATTTTTCATCAGATAATGGTTTTTTGAAAATTTTACTATATATAGTTCTTTTGTAATTTTTTTATCAATTTTACACAATAAATAAGTATTCTGGGTTTCTTACAAGATTAAATGTGGTTTGAATAATTTGTTAAAATTTATTAAAAAAGTAGACGCAATTTTACATAAATTTTATGCTATAAATATATTTTTTTGCGTATGTGAATGACAATCTGCCATTTTTGAGTTTTATCTAACAAATGTGGTTCGTTTTTTAATAAATTTCTTGCAAAAAGAATTTTTTTTTAATATTTTTTGTAGATTAATAAATGCGCAACTTTTGAAATATATTTTTTTTATAAAATATGTATGTCTTGGCAAATTGATTTTCTATTCAATTTTTGATGAAAAATTGTATGCACTTAATGCATAAAATGCTTTTTTAGAATTTTTAAAAAATTTCACGCAATCAAATTATTTGATACATTTTTGAGATACATATAATATTTTATGACGTAATTGTTAATTCTCATAACAAATTATATTTTTTAAGAAATTATGTTAGTTTTCTACTTACTTTTTTTATAAATTGTATGTGCAATTGTGTAAAAAAACTAATTTAATTAAAAAACTGAAAATAATCAAAGTATTTTGTATTTAAACAAACCCCACAAACAATGCTTTAATTATAGAAACATCAAGTAATAATAATAAGTATATCACAAAAAGCAAATACCCTTTTTACATAGATTCTGCACACAAAAAAAGATTCAAAATTGCACAGCAATCTTTAAAAAAAGTATTAAAATGTATTGTTATCGAGATTATCGTTACAAAAAGTTTTTTTAATCACTCTGATATACGTTGTTGACACAAATCACAAAAACAAATAATACAAAAGTAAAAATAAACAGCAAACAGATTAGATTACACACCAGAAAAAATATAGAAATGAAGCACTATTTAAAATATGAAATGTCAGAACAACACTGGACCACATGTGTAGAAAATACTCCGCAGAACCGTTGCTTAACAAACGGAAGCCATTTTTTTTTATTGATTTCAATTATGGCAACCGTAACAAAATGGTATAGTACGAGAACTGTTGAGCAGGCAGCCGGGTTCGTTTCTTGGCAGCGGCAATATCTAATTTGTCAAATATATTTCGAAGCGATAATCTCCTTCGCAAGGAAATGGCAGACCAGCAAAGTATTTGCTTGTAAAAATAAATTGTAAGTTACGGATGTTTGTGTAGAACATAGCAAACTACAAACATACAAGAAGGGTGCCTACGCTCGTGGCAAGCACGATATTATAAGAAGAAAAAAACAATTTTCAAGACGTAGAATTAAGTACACAGCTTTGTTAGTGCTAGAAAGCTTACAAAACACACGATTGCAGGCTCTTGTCCGCTGTGAGAAAAATAGTATTAGTTTAATTTGCGTTGTTTCTAAAGAAGTAATAATATTTGTAACTTAACATTTCTTACTACAAAATCGTTTTATAAAAACCACAATTTGTAAACTTTTGTATAGTTTTATAGCAAATTGAGGTTTTATTTGGCAAATTATGGTAACCTCCATTTGCCAAATACCAAAGCATGCTTAAAGAAAATGTTGCAAGTACATAAAAGTGTTGCTATACTAAAAACTTAAGTTTTGATATCCTGTTTGCAGCAAGAAATTAGGTTTTTAAAGTTAGTTATTTGACACAAAAATTAAGAACTCCTAGCTATACAGACAAATCCGTAAAAAAAGTAAACTCTTTAGAAAGTCATTAATTATTTTTACTTAGTAACGCCTCTGGCTCCTCTTATGCTAAATCCACCAATGAGACCGTCTTTAAAACTATAGAAAAGCCCATGCTTACTTTAATACTACAGGGAGTTTATAAATGAATAGGATTATGTAATCACTTTAAATATGCCGCCTTTTTAAAATTGTTGACTATACTATTTGTTTTGACAGTTCAACTTTGACAGCTGTCAAGCAAGCAAGGTTATAAGAATGTATACAAATAGACTAGAGCGGCACAAACATACATTAGATGGTTACATAATCCTAAACGTTAATAATCACCTAGTATTAACAACATCATTCCTAGCCTACTGAGTTATTTAAATATATATATATATATATATATATATATATATATATATATATATATATATATATATATATATATATTTTTGTTCATTTTTTTATTACTAATAAACAATATTTTGATATCTTAAACAATTACCTGCGTTTTCATAATGTTTGTTTACTATTTTATTCAACATGAAAAAATAATTGTATATTATTATTTGTTATTTGATAATAATCAATCAGATATTAAAAAAGAAAAACAATAAAAAACAAACATTGAAATATGAGGTCTTAAAAACTAGTTAGAAGCTTAATTAGATATAAATATATATTACATTTATTGTGAAATGGAATAATGACGCACAGAAGCGGCTTTGCGTTGTAGGACGGGTGGTTTAAATAATTAAATAATGTTATCTTTACGTGTATAATCTGATCAATTATAATACTTTCAAAGCTTTTTTTAAATTTAATATTGTTTTATAAAATAGTATGAAAAAATTATCTCATTTGTAGAGAAGATATTAGAAAAAATGTAAACAAAAACTATACATTTTATTAAATTACGTTTTATTCTTGACTATAACGCCCAATTAGTTTTTTTTTAAATAATGTAAACTAGAATAAAAGTATAATCACCAAATATTACTATAGTGCACCGCATACTCGTCATACTAAACATATGACATTAGTGAATTGAATTTAATTAATTTTTATTTTAAAAACATGCCCTTCCATGCTAGTAAATTTTCAATCTAATTTAGCATTAACAATAAATGAAGTGATTAAACAAATTTAAAAACATAATTTACATTATAAAAACGTACAAACTATTTTGTATTAGTTACACCAAAACTGAAAAAGTGTATTAAAGAAACTAGAAAATAAAGTCTAAAAACCTTCTTAATCTAAGATTATAAAAGTCCAAATCACAACCATTTATGATGTTAATACTTTGTTATTCGTGAGAATGTTGATATCACAGACTTCGTAAATTGTGATTAAAAAAATAAAAATAAAATTAAGTTTTTAAAAATATTTAGAGGCTACAGCAAAATTCTCTCCATGCTACTTATCTTTTTCAAGTTTTTGACAATATTTACATTTTTTAGAACTCTTATTTTAGTACATACAAAAAGTATACAAAAATAAGAATCATGTATCTAATAATAAAAAAAAAAAAACGGAATTAAGACTTGTTTAATTGTTTATTAACCCAATAACTAAAAAAAATCAAATAAATATGAATGCTCATTTATTTTTGAGAAATTATAATATCTCAAAAACCCCTACTCTTTAATGAAGAATTCTTAACATTAAATTTATTAATTTCACATAATATGTATTTCTATTAGTATTAATAATTTGTTTGTGTTTATGTGTTTTTTATTTGTTTAAAAATTAATATTTTAATTTCAATTGTTAGCTTAATATTATTTCCTATAATAATAATATACATTCTTATCTAGTATAGTAATTATTGCGTAATAAAGCTCGTATTGTAAATTTAGAATATCCTGTAAAGATTTAGTTTTCCAAAAAACGCTTGTTGGTCACTAATAAAAATTTCTATAAACTAAACAAAATATCTCATAATAACTTATATTAATAAATTACCAAGCTACATTTTTTAGTATATTATGTAATAATCTATTGACACATTTATAATTATAGGTTTACTGCATGACTATCAAATTCAATATTTGCACTTACTGCTATTGCTATATGATGCAATTATTTAGAATCACAAATATATGATTCACGCAAATTATTTTTTAACAATGTTATCGATGCAATTTTGCTCTGCAGCAATTTACTAGTTATACGAGTATATTTTGTATATTATTACTATTATACTTATTTTCAATGTATAGCCTGAGTATAAACAAAAACAAGACTTATAAGTATAGTGTTTTCTTATTATTAGTTATTTATTGTAAATTGCAAGTTACATTAAAATAGGACAAATAAAAAAGACAAAAAAACTTATATAGAAATTATATCGCTTATTATTAAAAAAGACTAAGTCATTTTATAACATTTTTAGATAATTAATAAAAACTTTATAGTTTTTGAAGATTATAACTTTACCTCCTTTCTTCTTTTTCTTGGCCTTCAGTTATTCCAGAGTTGAATATAGGCCTCTTCTGTCAAATATATAAAATGTCAAAATGGTCAAAAATTTAACTTAGTCCCTTTTAAGCGATAAAACTACAGAAAAACTAAAAATAATTATATTTTGTTTTTACATCATTTATATTCTATAATTATATCAACAATTATAGACAATGTAGAACAAATTTAACAATATTTTGTTATAAAGATATCTATTACTAAATCATTCATTTACATCAATAAAATATTATTTATTACTCCAAAATGTTAAAAAAATATAACATAATTTTAGAGCAATTAATTTTGATTAAACTGTATTAACTTTAAATTTTGTTAAAGCAAATTTCATATATTATCCTTAACAAATGAAGCACAATATTCAAAATTTGTTAAAAAAATCAATCTTTGAAAGCAATTTTGAAAATAAAAAGACATATGAATTTTAATCAAACATGTAATCAGTCATGTAAACAGTTGACCATAATCACTAACTAAAAGTTTGCGTTGTTCAATTAATGAATCGGTGATATCATAATAGCAAAATAAAACATTCGCTCTAAATCAAATTTGTCACCTTAAAAAAAAAAGAAGAATCCAAAATAACTTAAATACTAATGCAACTATGCATAACGTACAAATTATGTAATAAATAAAATACACAATTAACGTAACATATAATAGATATAGGTTACACAGATACTTTTTGACACAAAAGTTTGACTTGCAGGTTTAGAGCGTACAAACCAAAAACGCCAAAAACAAACATGAGTTTTTAATAAACAATTGATATCGTTTAGACAGACATAACAACTTAGACCAAATTTTTTGGACAACATTATTACACGTATTACTGACGTTTTACTATAATAGTTAAACTTTGTTTATGCAATGATTTTTGTAAAACAGTAATTTGAAATAAAAAAACTTAAAATTTCTAAAAAAAGTAAACCTGCACAACTTTTATTACAAGAAATAGTACAAAAAAACGGCAACAATCGGTAAACGGCACAAAACATACGCCATTTACATAATGCAATTAGATTTTTGTTTGTACTTTATGTGAGTGCCATCTGCAATGGAAGTAATTTTTTATATGCGCAGCATACTGAATTAAATCCTCCAGTGCAGTTACCAACTAAAATAAAATTTAACATTGTATACATTATATGCATTACGTATATGGTAGCAATGTTAAAATTCTGTAAAAATTAAAAAAAAATTATTTGTAGATATAACAGTAGCGTGCAAAAGAACAAAAACTGTTATTCTAAAAACTAAATATTATTGCACGCCATTGATTTATTTACAACCCAATTTTCTTCTTTAACAAAATTTCAACATTACCATCATATACATAATGCATATAATGTATACAATGTTAAAACTTATTTTAGTTGTAATTACAATAGAAAAATTAATTCAGTTTATTGCACCTATAAAAAACCACTACCATTCTAGAAAGCTCGCACATAAAGTTTACATATAAAAACCTAAATGCACGACGTAAATGACTTATGTTTTGTGATGCTTTACGATTGTTGCCGATTTTTGTATTGTTTCTCGTGAAAAGTTATATGGATTTAATTACTGTACCGCAAAAACCCTTGCATATACAAAATTTATCTAAACGTCAGCAATACGTGAAATAATGTTCACTTACAACTTGGTTTAAGTTGGTAGTTGTTAGAAGATATGAATTGTTTATCACAATCGTATTTTTGGTTTTAATTTTGAATCCAATTAACCATTTGCTGTCCGTCACGTTTTAATAGTTACTTTACAGTATTAAAAGCATACAATGCATGTTTTAAATGTTTAAAAAACTAAAATAATAAAATGTAACAAGTTATTAAAACATGCTTACAAAAATACACCCAAAGCAATTAAAGTTGTCACAAAGCTACAGACTAGACGCTTTCCTTTGACTGTTCTGGAAGGTTCCGAACAATTCTGTACTTAACGCCCCACATACCTTTCACAGAGAGCACAAAGCCCCAACATGTTCTGAGTTGACTTCCCCTCTGCCCATGCACCACATTCGTCGACGTTGCACCAAGCCCTTTTCAAGTGTCAACGCTCAATAATAAAAAGTAAAATATCGGAATAGATAAAGTGTTTTCTGGTCGCCTTACCTCCTAGTGATAGTGCATACTTGGCCTACAAAGCAAAAGTTGCTAATATTATTAGTGATACTGACTTGTTTAGAATGGTGCAAGCGTGCTCGACGCAAAAAGACTGAGCAATGGTTGCATTTGTGGTATATTGGCTAAATTTGCCAACATCGAACGGTATTTGAACTCTAGCTTTCTTGACAATAGAATAATTATAGATAAAATTAATAATTTTAACTCTAACCACAAAACTATAAATGCTGTTGTTACTCAAGATTTTGCTCGTTCGCCAACTTTATTTTTAATTTACAATAATAAACCTCTTCAAGTAACTAAAAGTTCTATATCCATACTTCATACGTTCCATAAACCATATCCGCAAATATAACAAAACGTCTTGAAATTTATAGGTTAGAATCTCTAGCAACTATAAACAAAAACCTCAAAACAATATCTAAATAAGGTTAAATACTAAAGTAAACAACAAATCCGTGTCTAAATCTTCTTCAATTGGTCTTCTAAAAGTTACAATCTCACATAATCTTCTGGAACAACCATGTTGTTGACAGCTTCAAAAATACCTTAAAAGCCAGGACTTCTTAATAAATTTAATTTACATCTATCCAAAAAGAATGTAAAATATTTAAGAGAGTAGTAGTACAAAAAAAACAAACAAACAAAAAAAGTCTTAATAAACATGGGTTGTCATAGCAACAGTTTCGGAGATATGAAACATTATTTATTTTTATATATTTTTACAACAGAGTTATAGAAGACATTCAAAGTGCCCTCCTTCCATTTCCAAACAAAAAAAACATCTTTGTCTGAAGGACATTCGTACTCTTTCTAAAACCCCCTTATTGGCTCGGATTTATTGGCACTTTTCATTAATTTTTAACTAAAGCTCCTCGAGGCTATTTACAGAAAAAAAAACAAAAGAGTTTAAATCAGGCGATCTTGCTGGTCATAAAACTGGTTCGCCACTACCTACCCACCTATGTAAAAAGTCAAAATGGTCTAAATGCTCTCTAACGGCAATCAAAAAATTGAAACCACATTTGTTGCCTGTACTGCAAAGGAATGTCATCCAAAAAATCATACATTGTGTTCTGCAGAAAGTTGAGGTAAGCAGCGCCTGTTAATCGGTTTGGTAAAACAGCAGAACCTAGAAACCTGTCGCCTACAATACCCATCCAAATGTTAATGAAAAACGTGTCTGCTTTCGTCAGCAGAACGATGTGCATTATAAAAATTAACAACTCCATTTCGTGTAAACCCAGGCTTCATCCGTAAAAAAAATTTTGGCAAGAAATTGCAAGTCTTCAACATCCTTGCATAGAAACCAGCCACAAAAAACCAAACGTGCCTGATGATCAGTTAAATTTAAAGCCTGTACTCGTTGTACATGGTATGGGTAGAGCAGCTGCTCGTGGAGGTTTTTCCAAACAAAAGTAGCACCAATTCCTACCTCAGCTGATATTCTCCGCACATTCGTCCCTGGATTAAGCTCTATCCGTGCTATAATTTCTTGTTCTGCTCTAGAAGTAGATACCGACCTTGGTCTGCCGGAAAGATAGCACTGTTTTCGAAGTGAACCGGTCTCTCAATATCTGGTGAATTCTTCCAAACATACAATGTGAAAAAATCTGGCAATTTGGATAAGCTTCTACATTCCATCCCATCCCATTAGCACGACCATACATAAAATGCATGTCGGCTAGTTCTGCATTAGAGTAATCAGCCAAAGCAATGAAAACTTGAGCACAACAACTGTCAAATACTGAATGTTTATTTTACAAAACATCAGCCAACTATGATAAGAATATGCACGTTTTTGCAAAATGAAAAATGGAAGGAAAAAGAATAATAAAAATAAATATGTTCCATATCTCCATATCCGTTGCTATGACAACCCATGTTTATTAAGACTTTTTTGTTTTTTGTAGTTCGTACTACCACCCCCTTAAATGTATTACATTCTTTTTTGCAAAATAAAAAATGTAGAGAAAAAGAATAATAAAAATAAATAATGTTCCATATCTCCAAAACCGTTGCTATGACAACCCATGTTTATTAAGACTTTTTTTGTTTGTTGTGGTTCGTACTACCACCCCCTTAAATATTTTACATTCTTTTTTGAACATCCTGTATATAACTTATATTCATCTTTGTATTGAAATTGTTCCAAGTATGAAGAGGAACATCCAAAACTACACTACCTCTTCTCAAAATTGACAAATGACTTAGATAGTTTACAACATCGGCGCATGTTGTAGATGCATTTTATATAGATAATTCCATGAACATTGTTCAAACAAAATACAAGACATATTGCTATCTAAACAAATATTTACTTGTACTACAAGAATTAATAGAAATTCTAACAAATACTTGTAAGTATTTGTTAGAATTTCTATCTGACAGTTCAGAGATGTAGAACCAAAACTTTTAAGAGCAATTTTCTTAGCCGTACTATTGACACGAATAAACTTCCAAACTCAATATTTCTTAAGACTTATAATCCTCAAAAATTCAAGGCCGATGTTCACAGACTGCTCAAATCTTCAATGTGATTGTTTCAACGAGAGTGGTTTCACTAGTTAAAATTCAAAGGTATATTTAATTTATTGTGTCATATTAAGTCATTCCTAAATAACACATTTTGAAATAAAAAAAAAAATTAAACCCATCTAGTGCGATACTATTAACAAGCTCTCTTTCATCTTTACAACTACAGGTGAAAAACTGCCTTTCATAACTTTGAAATATGTTGTGAATTATTGTTACAGTACACATAAGACATTGATATATTCATTGCCGTTATTAAAAACAATATTAACTAATATCGTTTTCGGATCATTACCCGAACTCATGATATTCACATTCCTTTTAACCCAAATTTAGCAGCCAACCTTATTAAAAATTATTTTAAAATTAAATTCCGGCATCTATTCATTAATTCACATATACAAATAAAATTTCTAATCAAATGTAAATTTAAAAAATATAAAAAATATTACATTGTCAATGTAGAACCACCCAAAACTCACTGAGCTATAATCAGTATGGCAGTTATAAATACAAATTCAATCCAACCAATTGACTATTCAATTAAAACAAGACGTTTTCATTTCAAAATCTGGACTACATTCTAATTGGTATTATTATTATTAGAAATACAAAAAAAGAAAAAGAAAAATATGATATAGATGCAGTAACATAATATGAAGATTATAATTTATAATCAAAAACCACAATAATAAATCATCATGGAAGAATTGATTTCTGAGCTACAGTACCCACATTGAATTAGATTAATCCGGCAATTGAAAGATATAAATCCAGATGGATTGAAATGAAATCAAGCAATATCACGCTTCAACCTAGTAATATAATATGTATTAACAAGACATTATTTGTGTCAATAAATAAGATATACTGATCATGAAAAGAAAGTAATTATAGTAAAACAGAGTGCAAGTCAAGATTTTTAAGCATGATGCCTGTATAACACTGACGATAATTATATCTTGAATTATACATATAATTATAAATAAAACTTTAAAAGTCTGTAAAATGCACAAATGATTAATTTTATTGTACATAGAAATTTTAAAAACATGTTTTTCTGCATAATCGACTCAAAAACTGTTCGCATTAGCAGTTTTAACAAAATAGTTGGGTTATATTATAAAAGCTATTTCTCACATTTTATGTGAAAATCTACTTAAAATTTCAATCTACAATAAAATTGATTATTTGTGCATTTTGCAGACTTTTAAAGTTGTATCTATAATTAATGTATAATTCAAGATATAATTATCGTCAGTGTCATACGAGCATTAAAGTAGATTATAGAATTTAAAATAATGAATAGGAAGTTATTATATTTATACCACAAAATTATAATTTGAAAAGTTCATAAAAAGTTTTGAAAAATCATTTAAAAATAATTTACATGCAAGATACGATTCAAACAAAAGCTCTTTTCCCTATCCGGTTGAGCATTATAAACATCAAGAGCCACTTTTAAAATTCTCTCCACATTTTGTTTCTGCTTCCTCCCTTCTCGTCTATATACACCTATTGAAACGTGTTTTTATTTTCTACCTGCGGGTAGTATATGTACACCTTACACATATGCATGTGTAGGTAGACTAATATAACTTAGGGTGCACTTTTTAGTATTATCGTTTCGTCTCGCTTTAACATATTGGCACCTTTATTGTTATTGATCAAAAAGCCTTTTTTCTTTCGCTCTCAGCAAAGTGCATTCATTTTAGGGGGTGAAATAGCAGTACGTAGTAGATCACCATAGTTACCTAACCGTCCTCTCTGTCGGACCGAGTCAAGTGCACGCCGGTTTGGGGGCGAACCAGTGGCGTAGAAAATTGGAGCAAAAACAATAGAAAATGTTGAGGCAGTTTATCATCCATTTACATGCAATGAATGAAAGAATGTGAACTTTCATTAATTAATCAATATAATTAAAATACTTAAGCAACGATTCCTAGAGAAGAAAATATTAAAACAGTGCGATAAAATAATTGATTTAAATTCAAATGCATAAGTTTTAGTATAAAGTCAATTTTTTCAACTTCAGTTATCCCATAGAAATAATTTAATTAAAACAATAGTATAACCACAAAATCCAACTTCAAATTTGCGACTTGGCTATAAAAGCCGAAACAATTAACAGAATAACTTGCTTTATGATTTTAAACGATTTTACCTAAGCAACTGGTAGGTATATACCTGCACTAACATTAACATCCTGTAATATTAAAGTATTTTACATTTACATTATCTTCCATCTCGTATTTCATCTCCTGTTTACTTTTACAATCCAAAATATAATTTTGCAAATAAATTATATGTTGTTAAAATGCACATATAATTTACTTTAACCAATCAAGACTCTTAAATATATTTAATACAGCTTAAATATATGAATATGGTTCTTATGATATAGTTAATTCCCTACAAACTTTTATAAATTAGTAAAAATATCTTTTAAAGCATAACAAGCATTGTGTTAAAAATTGTAATTTAATAACGGCCCGCTTGTGTTTATTCAAATCTCGCAATCATTTTTTCTTAAATTTTTTCTCTCTTTAACGTATTGTCTGTGTAGACAGGAAGTGTTTGTCATAAAATGTAAAAGTATTAAAAGTGGACGAATTTGATTTTATTTAATCTATACAATTCTTTTTGCACTTTGTATCATAACAATACAAATGCCTCCCCAGTTCACCACATCTGAGTTCTACTGTATATAGTACAAACATTAAAATGTTCTCACATAATAATATGATAAACTTAAATGAATTGACAGCATTACTACGGTTGACTCAACAACATGAACTCTGTTCTTAGGCTGATATGCCAAAAATCTAAACTAATTAAGAACATGAACGGGGCTCTCTTTCTATCTGCAGACGGAATACTCTATAGACTACATAAAATTGATATACTCGTAAATCAAAAACAACAAGTAAACCAAAATGAATCACTGTAACACATCCACTTTTATCATCTGCAATTTTTGACTTGGCCAATTTAGTAGCAGACTGAGTTTAAATAAATTATTATTAATTTACTACTCATTACAAACTGTAGTAATAGAGTGAATGCAGTATAACTTAATGACACCGCAGCCAAATTTGAATTTAAGGAGCCTACCCATAATGCATTTGTTGTTGCGCATACACCCTGAAATTTAATTCATATTTTGTTTGAAATGCCTTCCTAAGATGTGTTTTGTTGTAATTATCCCCTACTAAAGACCGGCTATTGCAGAGACTATAAAATAGAAAATACAGTTAGTCTTAACCAGTAAATGATAATTAAGTCTTGGATACAGCATTGCGACAGCAACTACTTGAAATACACATTGGTATATATGAATAGTTGCAGGTAGTAGGCGAAGACGCCCGGGTTATTTTCTCATTAAAAAAGTTTTTTAGTAATAAGATTGGCTAATAGAAAATTGTATCACTTGAACAAAAACTGTCCTTTAAATATCTGCCTGCGTAGCAATTGTTCTTAGTGGTCACAGCTCTGTGCAATAATAAATCAGTACAATGCAGCAAAATAACAGTTAGCTAATAGGCATTCACTTTAAATTCATTTAATTTAAAGAACGGAATCGCCGGTCAAAACCCCTGTTGGACTGCCTACGTATTCCAACCAAAAAGTAGATAGTCTGAGAAAGATAGGTAAAACTAATTAATAAAAGTAAAAGAAACATACAGAGTTAAATTCAGACATTAAAAAAAAAACCTTCGGTATCCTCTTAAATTTAATGGGATTCTTATTATTGTAATAAATGTAGATCAATTACCTCATATACGCATCCAAAGATTAATTCTATGTCTCCCGTTAATGGGGCCTCAGGTAATTTTTCGTTATAGACTTCAAACCATTATAATTGTGGTGTTTGCTAAAACACTGTTTTTTCTTCAAATGTGTGTGTTGTTTTTAAAAACTCAAAAATTTAACTAAAATATTACTGACCAGTAGTAGTTCAAAAATTTCTTTACAAAGAAATCTTTCCATCTAATAAGCCCAATACTCAATGGTTTTCAAAATAAAGTTAAATTGAAAAAATTCTTGATCTTACAAACAATGAAAAAATTGTCATTGAAAAAACTCGTATTCAAAGCACCATTTATAATAATAAACAAATTTAAATTAAGTTTAAGTACCATACATCGGAACAACTAGATGCGCGGACGGCAGTCTCCATCTAACTGTAGAAGATACGGATAAAGTAAATGTTCTTTAAAGGTTTGCCAAACAAATATAATTTACGTATTCTGCTTATTCGCCTGGTACTCACACAAGTATTATTATCTATAGCTTGTAAAATAGTATCTTCAATGTTTTCTGTAGAAACTGTCAGAGGTCTACTACTCTCTTTTTTAGATGGTTTAAAGCATCGATCAACTTCTTGAAATTTGATAAAACAAAACATGCCGCAAAGGCTAGTAAATTCGTTAAACTTCATGCAAATTTTGCAGCTATCTAAATCAATAATGTAAAAAATTACAACCAGCACAAATATATACATTACAAATAATGAATAACTCCTAAAACATCAATTGACTACGGTGATCATTGTCTTTCTAATAGATTTACAATTATGTAACAACAAAATATATTAGATTGACGGCAAGCAACTTTCACAAAGCACGAGAACCCCAAACTTGTTCTGTGTTTCGTACCCATTTCCCCTCATGCCCAGTGGTGTGGAGTCGGAGTCTGAGTCTGGAGTCGTGGAGTCTGCCAATATTGGAGGAGTTGGAGTCGGAGTCGACAATAACTAATCCGACTCCAACTCCTAAATAATAAAAAAATTAAGAAATAGTATACAAAAAAATTATACATATTATTAATGCTTTTAATAAGATAATTTTTACAAAAAATAAAATAAATAAAACATTTAAAAACTGTTTGTTCGCAAAAATAAAATTGCTTCTAAAATATCTTTTTTTAAGGTTGCTCTTAAATCCGATTTTATTAGTTTTAAAGCTGAAAATAATCGCTCCACACTTACTTGTGTTTTAGGATATTGAGTCGGAGTCGGTGTCGGAGTCGAAACAAAAAAAATAAGAAATCGGAGTCGCTACAATTTTGTAACGACTCCACACCACTGCCTCATGCACCATATTCGATGTCGGTGCCAACAACAATTAAACAAAAAGTATCTAATTTACTTCTAACTTACTAACAATGTTACTAGTGGTTTTCTGGTATTATTGCCGACGGTAATAAACCTCAAAAGATAAAATATAGAAATAAAAAAAGCATTTAATTGTTGTAATTGTAGAACACATATTTCCGTTAAATTTGAATTGATCATAATACATACTTAAGTTAAACTTTAATTTAAACAAATTAGAATACTTTTTATTAAGGTGTGCAAATTAGCAGATAATGTATATAACACTAAATTCATTAAGCAAATACATTCCACCTGAATGGCAGGAAACCAGGAAATCGAACATTATTACCCGAATAAATAATTCAGCTTGTATTTTAGGATGTCCACCATACATACCACCCCATAAATTATTTATTTATTCTCGAATAACGAGAGGGTTACAGGACGAATCAATACGCTGCCACAATTCCCTTTGCTTTATTTTTCACTGAAAAATAAAATGCAGCCCATACATCGGAACGGGCCCGTTCGGACGGATATTAATAGGCCCCGGGGAAGCGCACGTAGCGTAGAACTGAATTCCCTTTTCCTGTATATGAACGAAAACGGGCCTAATTGCCTAAATATTAATGGCTGACTGATAATGAAACTAACGTCGGCTGGCCCATGAAAATTTAATCTTCGCATTAAATTTTAATTAAGGATCGGCAATAAATCGACTGCAGATGAGATTCCCTAAAATTAGGTTAGAATCTTGAAAATTTAATACTGTTTAATCGTCAAGCAGAAATTATGTGAATAATGTAATATACAATGGTAAGTGTACATATTCAAAGGTTTAAACAATATTTGAATAAAACATACAGTACAATTTTGCTACTTAAGATATGAAATACAATTGTACAAATATACAAGGTATATTGTATATTGTATATTGTATATTCTATATTCTATATTCTATAATAATAATAATAATAAAATAATAATCTTTATTTATTATACTGTAATTACAGCTTTTCTATAATTGCAATCTTCTTAATAATACCGGTGTTGTTTCTGTTCATTTTATACTCATATTAAATTAGATATTTATCATTTTTCATTTACTTATACAAATAGTTTCGACTTACCATGTAAGTCACAACTAAAATGTGCAATACCAAAAAGCGGTGAAAATTTATAGCCACAGTTGCGGCCCAACTTATAAACACCAACTTTTTATATTCATAAAACCAGAAAGTTCATTTTTCCTATTATTCCTTCGACCATAATCTGTTGATGATTGAAATAGTGCGCCGTAGATTCTGTAAACTACTTCGTTGAGTATAGTTATTATTGTCGGAACTTAAATGAATTGTTTTTTTTTTTGTTATTAGTACAGCTCTCTCTTTAGCATGGCCTATATTAACTACCAATGCCTTATGTCCAAACATTTCTAGTGTTCATGTATGCCTAGCTAGATAATCAATAGTTTTACTGTCACTCCGGTGTTAATATTTTTAGTTTGAATGTATATTAATTTAAAG
Source organism: Tachinus rufipes (assembly GCA_963932245.1). Classification (NCBI taxonomy): domain Eukaryota; kingdom Metazoa; phylum Arthropoda; class Insecta; order Coleoptera; family Staphylinidae; genus Tachinus; species Tachinus rufipes. Next base: position 59,683,589 of record OZ010744.1, read on the forward strand.
TTGCAGTAATAAAAATAATATAATCAAAGAAAGAAAAGATTTTTGAATATTGGTAGGTTTCAGATTTATAATAAAACTGCTGTTTTTTAATAATCAATGCATGTAGTATTGTAGTAAAAATAGTAAATTTGCATGTTATTACTTAAAAAAGTATATTTAGTTTTGGTAAGATGACAATTACTTTTAATTCTTGTAAAACTGGTAGCTGTAATTTATCTTTAAATGCAACATTACCACAATATAAAACTCCAGACATAAAAGAACCCAAAGAAATTAATTTCGCTGATTTATCCAATTGGGAATAATGCGAATAAATCATCCGGGCCTCTCCTCATAGTAACAGACACAGGCCAACAAAGAAACAAATACGGGCTCCATTCAGAGATGTGTGAAAGTGTCCGTGTAAGAGAGCCGTGGGTAAATTGGTTTAAATTGAGCCAAGCGACGTTTAAACAATGAGCTGATTCACCCGTACTACACACACTCCGGATTTATATTCTCACTTTCAAAGCGCTTACACTTACAAATTACATTTTGTTGGTGTGTGTGGGCGGTGTGTAACTGGTTAGATAAATCTCTCATGATTAATTACAAGTCTGAAATTGCACACAACCCGTAAAACTAATAACAAATAAATGTTAGGTTAACTAAAACGTATCTAAATCTGTTAATTTTAAACGGTGAGATATACGATAGTGTTATATATGTGGCGCCGAACATCTCTTCCCTTGGCCCGAAAATACAAAAATAAATTCCCAAATCCCGATGCACACAACCATGCACATTGTTAGTACTCAATAGCGATGGGACTAAATATGGCTTATTGGCTGGCTCAGTCGCCAAGTTTGCCAAACGGAATTTCACTTTTAGCATTCCGCGAAAAATCGTATTCATAGTTTTTAATTCTCGCGGCATAACCGCGTGGGATATTCAAACAACAATGGTTTAATCAACGGAAGTATTGTTTTAATTCTCCATGTGTGTTTTTGTGTTTTCGTTTTGTATTACCACACGTGTAATTTTTTCAGAATTTCTCTGGAAGAATGAAACAATTATGTTTGAATTGTAAGCATTTTAACATTAATTAATCTTTCATTATTTTAGTTTCACAGCACTTTTTGAAATGATTATAGAATTCATTTATATGAATCCCAATAGAATACATCTAGTTTAAAAACAGTTTCTTCATTAATTAAACTAAACTGTTCTTCAGTTGATACTAAAGTATTTTTATCGATACGTTAACATTTTTTACAAAAATGAATAATAATGTACATTAGTTGCTTAAATAATGAAACAATTTACTATGATTTTTATCACAAGTTTATTCTTATGAATACATTACTAGTTTCGGCTTTTCTAGAGCCTTCTTATTAAATCTGTAGAAAACTTATTTCATAAACATGAATTATACTAGACTTGCGTTTAATTTTGTTAACATAAATCGTACCTGTTTAAAAAAAAAAACTATAAAATAAAACAAGTACAGACTACGGTCAATAAGCGTTTGTACAAAAAAATCCATTCTATGTATTATACTTGTTTAATAGTGTTGTAAATTGCTTGTGCAATAAAAGTGTTATATAAATATTATATACAGGGTAGTAAAAAAAGAATGTAAATTATTAAAGAGGGTGATAGTATGAACCACAACAAACAAAAAAGTCTACTCTTTCTTGCAAAATGAAAAATGGAAGAAAAAAGAATAATAAACATAAATAAAGGTACTATTTTTTTTTTTAAATTTTGTGCAAAAAAACATCCTAGTTTGATTTTTTTCAAAATATTAAATACAATTTTTATTTTCATTTTTAATCATTTTATAAAATTATTTGAAATGTATTTTTTCTACACACCTTCTAGTTGATGACATTCAATTTTAAAACATAAAATCTAGTAACTTTGTATAATAAAAAAACTCATTTCAAAAGTTCTTTTTGTCGTTTAAACCAATTTTACTTCTTTTTTGGTAGTTTTTGCGCTTGTGGCACCATTTAGACTTAATGAATCGGCACCAAATTTTAAAAATATAAAAATTTACCAAACATAAATTAATCCCTACCCTAATTGAATATATGTATACACCCTGTGTTCAAAAAAGAATGTATAATATTTAACAAACATAAAAGTCTTAATAAACATGGGTTGTCATAGCAACGGTTTCAGAGATATGGAACATTATTTATTTTTATATAATTTTACAAAGAACAGAGTTATAGAAAATGTTCAAAGTCGACATCTTTGTCTGAAGGACATTCATACTCTTTCAAAAATCCTCATTGGCTCGGATTTCTTGGCACTTTTCATTAAATTTTAACTCCTCGAGGCTATTTACAGAAGTAGCATACACTAATGATTTCAAATATCCCAAAGAAAAAAATCAAGATGGTTTAAATCAGACAATATTGCTGGTCGTAAAACTGGTCCGCCTCTTCCTACCCACCTATGTAAAAAAGTTTGGTCTAAACGGCAATCGAAAAATGAGAACACCATCATGCTAGAACCACATTTGTTGCCTGTGGGCCAAAAGAATGTCATCAAAAAAATCATACATTAATGAAAAACGTGACTGATGTCCACAATCAATTAAGGCATGGAGATTTTCGTCGGCGCAACGATGTGCATTATGAAAATTAACAACTCCATTTCGTGTGAACCAGGCTTCATCCGTAAAAAAATTTTTGGCAAGAAACTGCGGGTCTTCAGCATCCTTGAGTAGAAACCAGCGACAAAAAAACCAAACGTGCCTGATGATCAGTTAAATTTAAGACCTGTACTCGTTGTACATGGTACGGATAGAGCAGCTACTCGTGAAGGGTTCTCCAAACAAAAGTAGCACCAATTCATACCTCGGCTAATATTCTCCGCAAACTCGTCCTCGGATTATGCTCTATCCGTGCTATTATTTCTTGTTCTACTCTACGAGTAGATACCGACCTTGGTCTGCCGGAAAGATAGCACTGTTTTCAAAGCAAACCAGTATCTCTCAATCTCTGATGAATTCTTCCAAACATACGATGTAAAGAAATCTGGCAATTTAGATAGGCTTCTACATAAAGACGTCGCGCTTTGGTAGCAATCCCATTAGCACAACCATACATAAAATGCATGTCCGCTAGTTCTGCATTAGAGTAATCAGCAATAGCAATAAAAACTTGTGCACTAACAACAACTGTCAAATACTGAATGTTTATTTCACAAAACATCAGCCAACTATGATAAGAAAATGCAGGTTTTTGCAAAATAAAAAATGGAGGAAAAAAAAATAATAAAAATAAATAATGTTCCATATCTCCGCAACCGTTGCTATAACAACCCATGTTATTAAAACTTTTTGTTTGTTGTGGTTCCTACTACCACCCCCTTAAATAATTTACATTCTTTTTTGTATAAAATAAGTAGAGTTGCAAACTTTAAATATATTTGTACATTGGGTCGCTAGCCAAAAATATTAAGAACCGCTAGCTTGTATAGAAACAATGAAAGTAAGTATTCAACTTATATCTTTGATTCAATTTTAGTTAATCGTAAAACATGTAAAATTAAGTAATTGAAACAATTTATAAGACTTACAATCAATTGTGCAGCAGCATATTATAACTTAGTTAAATAATTTTGCTGCAATATTGTTCTAAACCAGCAAAAGATGTGATAAGATATTAAGTTATCAAAAAAGTTTTTCAAAATTTAAAACTGATGTTTATCAACTTTTCCGTCATAGATACCAAAACCAGTAATAACATTTACATAAGTTCATCATATGTGTTGACTATCTTATTTACAGACAAATATACGTTCCATTTAATTTAAAAATGCATATCTGCAATATGTTTTAATTTTTTTTCGTTAAAGTAATAATATTTTAAGACAAGATGCTATACAAGCAAAATACTAGGGATGGATACTGAGGTTAAAAAAAGTGAAAAGTGATATGAAAAAAGATTGAAAAAAAAAATAAAAGTAAAATTCTGCAAAAATGTCAAAAGAAATAATGAATAAAAGGTATAAAAAAATAGAACTAAAGAGAAAGAAATATTATATTAAAAAAGGACATGACAATAAAAAAGTAGAAAAAAAGAGAAATAGAGGAAAAGTTTTTCATAAAAAAAAAGAACAACGGTGCGTGATAGAGATATAAAAATAAAATTAAAAAAAACAAAAATCAAGATACAACAAGAAATATGCCTTATTATATTATGGAAAATAATATACCAAAACACCTTGATAATTAAATAAATAAAGTACACAAAACAAAAAAAAGATACTAGCAAAATTTAGATGTAAAAATAAAGAAAAAGTTTACAAATTTTACATCAATCGGAAAAGCAAAATGTGCATGTGTATCTTAATGAGAAAAAAACAAATAAAAAGAAAGGATGTGTTATATGTTGAAAAAAGATGGATGAAAAATAGTGTAGATAAAAAATGTCATTAATAAAAACTGATAAGGATTGTGTAAATAGTGAATTTCAAAAAGTTTTAAGTTGAGCCTGAGTTAATTTAATATTATATTATTTTATAGATAAAATGAAAAAAAAAAAACATTGTAAATAGTAGTTTTATTTATAATTAGTGTTTAAGTTGTATTATATTATGTTGTATAATTTTAGATTTTTTACGAATTAAGTGTTAAGTTTTATTAAATATTGATTTAAGTTAAGTAATGAATTAAATTGTAATATTAAATATTTTTCAAGACCAAAAAGCAAGAAAATAAACTATTATTATTAATAATTTTTGAATAGTATTGCTTAAAATACTGTCAGTACTTGATAAACAATATCAATGTTGTTAATTTCTACTTCACAACATTTGTAATAATAAATAGCAAACTCAATAAAAAAACTCCAGCTCTTGGTGTACAAGAATCAAGCATTAAAATCAAAATAGCCTAAGTATCGCCTTTCCACAATACACAATATATAATAATGTTTATTATATCAAATAGTCCAAAAAAAGTGTTCAATTGTCAGCCCACGCCAAGATGTGAAAAAAGATCTATGTAAATGTACCTAATGTCAGAAAATACAAAGACATGGTCTAGTATGAATAACTTAATACAATGTTTCATACAAAAAGTAAAGTCAATACTAAACTACTACACTTAATTATAGAAATGCTAAAAAGATTTAAGAAAACGTTATAAGAAATATGAAATAGTTTATATAAAGATCCTCCTTCATTGTACAGAAAAAGTGGACAGAGCACGTACCTAGACTACCAAATGATTGATATTTATTAAAAACGGTAAAAAATGATGATAATTTACAAATTACACAGGCTGCAAATGAGTTGTATTCGATGCTGCGCAAAAAACTCAAAACAAACATTCCGTAAACCACTTACGGATACGTGAGTCTAATCGTTTAGACTAACTTCTTGCGGAACAAGCAACTCAACTTAAACCTAAATTAGTAAGTTCAGTCAATCCTTTCAAATACTAAGAATAAAAAGACAAACTAGTCTTAGTAATAAAATAATTACTATTTATGTTTTAAGTAATTTATAAAAAAACAAATCATTTTTATTCCCCCTTTATGTTGCTGATAAATAAATATCAAGTTCCTAACTATAGGTAAATAATGTTTAAATTAAAGTTAACACATAAGATGAATCGTTTCAAATGCCAGTATAGAATTATAATTCATTGCTAAATACTCCCGCAAAAGTACGTCCCCAAAAACTTTCACACCACTACAAATCGATGAAAGCCTACTTTATCTCACCCTCTTTGCAAAAAAACGAAAACTTCAAGACACACAAAGTTTTCCTTAATTGGCGGCCGAAGAGACGTGCAGGATAGGGGAACCGCGATACCAATTTTCAGTCTGTCCGCGTGAACGATTTATCGCGTCCCTTCTTGAAATCGAAACGAAAGAAAATGTAATTTACTGCAATCAGTGTTTGGGTGTGTATTTGAAGCTATCGTTTGTTGTAAAATGTATGAAACTCGTGTATTTCAAGAGGGTGATGTATTGATTCACATGATGTATATTGAATGAAAAAAGTAATTTAATTGAATTTTATTTATTCAACACTTGAACTAAGGTTTTCGTGATTATTTTTATAGCATTCGTGTAGTTGACATTTCATGCAAGGCGTTGCGAGCATTGAATGTTATTTTTGATAACTTGTGTATATTATTTTGTAGAATATATTTTGATTGGTTGTCCACAATACAATATACGCCAGAAAGCTACAACAAAAATAAAAAAAAATTAAAATAATTTCCGATCTAATTTGCAAAAATACTTTTGAAATCATTTCTATTCCAATAAATAATACCTCAGATTTTATCAGTTATTTTTATTACAGCTTACAAAACTTCATGTTTACTGCTTTGTACAGATAAAGAGTAATCAAAGTCAAAATTATGCATTAAACACTGCATATATAGAAACAATTTTACTTACTATATAATACCGATGTATAGAGTATAGATCTAATATCAATGTATAGTGTATAGATCTACCTATTTCTATTATATTAAATTATTGCTTAGTTTTACATTTATTACCGTGTATATTATAAACATCAGAAATAATATCAAGTTGACAATTTTTTGCTGTTCAAATTATAATTGGAGTGCCTAGAACACAGCAGTAAATGTAAGATTAAACCATGTGTTGAATGGAGTACAGAAAAAGAGATAAAAGAAAAAGAAGTTTAAAGCCAATTTAGATCAAAATTATTATTGTGAAAATTAAAAACATTAAATGGAAGAACAGACCCAGTCTGAATTTTTATTATTATTATGTTTCCAATCAGAGATTTTAGCAGATACAAGTTTCACCATCTACCAATTGCATGCTGATATGTTTAAAAATTTCCAATCTCTTAATGTTGTTTAGAACAAACTCTAAGAGCAAACGCGCAACTGCTATAGATGCTGAAAATAATATATATCCTGAAATAAAAAAAAAGCTTACATCGATGATAATTCGTAAAAATAGAACTTTCTTGTGATCCTTCCTGTAGGCATATGCTCCAAAAAATAATAAGATAGTTAAAACTTTTCGGTATTATCAGCAGTTACACTTTGAATTTTTATCAGTTACACACAATGTCGTAAAAAGTAGATTACAATTCTGCTTGCGTAACACAAAACCAAACCAGAGAAGAAACAACAAATAAAACAGTTCCTCCACTTTCACATTATTGTAAAAAAGTTGACCCACCGCAAAAGTACAAACAAATCAAATGCTCAGCAAAAAGTACCTCTTCAATATCAAAGTTTTTGACGGATTTTTACGAATAGAATCCAATCAAAATAATAATGATAAAGAGAAAGACATAGCCATGTCATGTTTGTACAGAAAGATCATAATTTCGTGCAATAGTAGAATATATTACAAATTTGCCAAAAAAATGTAGCAATTAAAACCAAATAATTTATACTTTTTTAACTGCAATATGTTGTAATGTATAAAAATATCTTCTTAATAAAACGGGGTAGTAGCTTAACTTCCAGTAATGTATAATCATATTAATTATGCATATTATTAGTCGTTTCCTTCCTTTATTATGAATATTATTAAATAACTTAATTTCCCACATATATTATAATTCCAGATGAGACTGTAATTTTATATTCTTCAACACATTATATAATCCTAATTAATTAATGATGAATATAATAAATAATTATACGTGTAATAAAATAGATGAATCGGCAATAATAATAAAAAAAATATAACAACACTTTCCATTAATAACGGTCCCACACCGATCATTGTTTTAGGAAATGAATGAAATTGAAAGTAATATGGAGCCGTAAAATAAAAAAAAGTTTACGACTTGGAGTATAATATAAACACGTTTAGCGCATACATGATGTGAACTCGATACATAAAATACACAACAAGGAAAGTAGATAATTACATTATAAGTATATTTCTGGGTTAACAATAATAATAGTAATTAATTAACGTAAAAGACTCACCATCTGAGGAAGGCAGTTCATCGCTAAACGTACCTGAAACAAAAAGAAAACGTTAATTTTTGTAAAAGTAAGTTACTTAGATACTTATATTAATATATTATGACATAATAAGGTAGTTTTTTTGCAACAATCATTTTATATATTAGATATATAACATTGTAGCGGCAAGGTATGTTGAATATCTAAAATCAACCAATTAGTCAAAATGATTAAATTCGTACGACAAAAATTAAATTGTTAAGACAGCACAGGTTAGATACCCCGCTTCGGAAAATATTTTCAAGCGGTTTATAACTCAGAATATTAGTATAATACATTAGTGCCCATGTTGCATTAATTACATTTAATACGAAAGCGTGTTGGACCAGATATTAGGCCTGATGGGGCACAATCGTAATCATGAAATCATGAAAGACATAGTTTTAGCATGTATAGTTGATTTAATAAGATTACCTAATGTTAACATTGTTTGTCTTGATATTTCTGTTTGTAAAAACAGTAAATAAAAAAAAAACATCCTTCCATAATTAAACTCTTACATTTAAAAGACCCTGTCCCATCATTTGCTACTGGTAAAAAGTAGATTGCCAAATGTAAACTTTTGGAATGACGATAAGTTCGGGACGGTCAATGTAAAATGTAATCACCAACATCTATTTTAGGAGTCAAACCAAACTACTGCCTGCACTGCTAGGCAAATCATAACATTGTAGTATTAGCAAAAACTCGCAAAAAAATGAAAAAAAAGCAAATAAATAATAGAACAGCAAAAGGAAAAAGTAATGAGAAATTCGAATCTTGTATTTAAAACACACAGTAGAATTGAATATGCTTCAAAAATGCCCAATTTATCAAGCAAAAAAAAATTCCTTGCTTATTTTTCACTCTTGCTAAAAATTCTGAGAAAAATAAGAGTAAACTAATTAGAAAAAACAACCACTTGTTTTCAAATTGTAAACAACAAAGTGAACATCAAACTCAAAATAAAAAGAGAAAGTTGGTATCTATATCAAACATATATAATAAAATATTAGAAGATTAATTAAAACAATTACTATATTTTAAATTTAAAATTTATTTAGTCACACTGTGACTTCAGTTTCGGTTGAACCTCATCTTTCTTCAGACAATATATGAATACTAGTGATGGTACAGGGAGTTCATAAATAAACGGGATTATGTAATCACTTTAAATATGCCGCCTTTTTAAAACTGCCCACTGTACTATTTGTTTTGACAGTTCAACTTTGACAGCTGTCAAGCAAGCAAGGTTATAAAAATGTATACAAATGAAGAGAATATTTTTATTATTGAATCCTACTTTAGGAATGAGCGGTTTGATAATGGGGAATGACTATTCTATTCCGGACTGTGTTCGAGAGTTTACAACTGATAATTATAAACATGTAAACAATGTAAACATAGGCAACTTTATTTACGCATTTTTTCTAAAGCGGCACAAACGTACATTAAATGGTTACATAATCCCAAACATTTATAATCACCTTGTATATGGTTATATGTATTTATTAGAGTTGATATATTCTTTGCATTTTGTTTAGTTTTTAGTGTTGTTTGTATCTTTCCGTAAATATTTATTTTAATTTCAGTATGGTTTATTGTAGAGTTTTGCATAGTTCCAATGACATTTGTATATGTATCAGTTTGGTTTAGTTGTTTAATGTGTTGGTTTGATGATGTTATTATGTCTTCTGTCTTTTTATCTTCCCTTTATCAATGTAGTTTATTTTACATTTTTATAAACCAAATAACATTCTGATAACTCTCTGTTTTATCAATGAGGGTTATTATTTGTTCTAAGTAGCTTCTTGTGCTGGCATATACGTTTATGTCATCCATATACAGTAGATGGTTTACTGGTATACTTTGGCTTGACTGTTGTAGCTTTAACACATAACTTGTCTGTTTTAGTGTGTAAGAGATAGGCTTTAATAAAAAACCACAATGCACTTGAAGAATCACCTTAAATAAATTCCCTTATTTATGTTTACAAAGTTTGACTCATCAATAACTTAACTTTGTTTGCCATGTTTGCATTATAATTATAAAGTATTAATATTGAGTATATTTTATATATTTGTAGACAATAGAATAGCCACGAGTGGAGAAAAAAGTCAAAAACTTTTCTATAGTCAATATACCTCATATATAATTTTTTTGTCGCTGTGCATGTGTTGTAATTATGTTGTCAATATAAGTTGTTCCTTGCATCCTCCTAATCTATTTTGCAACCTATTTGATCAGAAGTTATAATGTTGTTTAGTTCTAAATGTTAGTTAATTTTGTTTGGTATTATTTTTGTGAAAATTTTGTAGAAAGTTAGCAAACAGGTGATTAGACAATAGTTTGCAGTGTTACTTGTGTCACCGTTTTCAGGCAGTAGATATGTGATTCCTTCTGTTAAAAAGTAGCGCATTTCTTTAGAGTGGCTTAGAAAAAATGTTTGACTATGTGTTTGTAAGAACTCGTAAATTTTTTAAACCAATAGTTTTATATTTTATCTGTTCCAAGAGCTGTCCAGTTATTTGTACTTTTAATTGCATTTTTGATATCATTTTCAGTTATTATGTTTTCCTGATTTATTTGTATCTATCCATTGTGCATCTTGATTGTGTTGACCATATATTGTACCAGTAAATTTAGACATCTGCGCTTGTTGGTAATTTTAAATTAGTTAGTTGCCTGAAGAATATTGTTTGGTTGTCAAATAGACTGTTTTGTCTGTGTTTGGAGCCATTATATAGTCGTAGTCGTAAAGATAAAGCTGCAAGTTTTTGCTTTTAAAGTTCTAAAAGCTGTTAATTAACCAATAGTTTTTCTATAATCTTTAATTGATGTTTCAATCCAAATTCTCCAAGTGGATTTTGAATAGTTATTGTTTATACGTTTGTACGTCAAAATGCCAAACTTCTAAAAAAAAAACATTTTCAATTTTAGTTTGTCGGTTTGTGGTGTTTGGTTATCTATACTATGGTTGCTAATAGTTTCGTTTTGTGATTCTACGTTAATAAAATCATTGTTTGATTTTTCTCTGTTTCTTTTGAGTTGTTTAAAACTATTTCAACTTTTTCTCGGAGACTGAAGCTCTGGTGGTGCTATTAAATAGTTTTAAATTATAACACGTTTTTGGTCCGCAATTCGTTCCCTCGATAACATGCTAAGATCTGGGTAGCTTTAAGTAATATAGTAACAGAGTTTTTGCATGTAACCAGTTTTGTCACGTTCGTTGCGTGTTACAATATAGTAAGAGTGTATATTTTTCTGATATAATTGAGTGATTATTGTCTTCGCTCACGCGGTTTTGTTTTCCATCCTGTATTATTATCGGCAAAACACTGTCGGTAAGTGCAATTTGTAGATGTATTGCGCCTCTATAAAATTGTTGGGAAACATCGCAGGTTTCAGGTTGCCCAATAGGAGTCCGCATCAGCTCCAGACGTGCCCTGACGCAGCTAAAAACCGGAAAGTTTATAACATTATTTAAATTGTGCTCCATTTTACTTGGTTGTGGTACTTTAACAGTGCTCCTACCAAAGCGTATGTTTAAGCCGTCAATCTGAAACACAGACGTCTTCGATAAACCACCTCAACTAGAGATCAGAGACTTATCTCACAAGTGGTTCATCCGCCCGAAACCGTTGGCTATCATGTGTACTGTTGGTCTGCAAGAGCCTCCAATCTAGAAGACTTGTCCCTATCCGCCACCTTGTGGACGTTTTCCGTAAGAATACAAGATTCTACCAGAAATTTAAAAGATGATCTAGTAATACTTGCAGTATCAAGTAGTATAGCTTTTTGTATTGCTTCCAGATTGTATATGTCTATTTCGAGCTTTTTTAGCATTTGTGGTATTACTTCAGTTGCCGATAATACTATGGGTATTACTTCTACCCTGTCCTGCTTCCGTACTTGTTTTAATTCCATATACCAGGTCTTAATATTTCTCCCTTTTTTCTATTTTTGTTTTAATTTTCACTTGATGGAACAACGTTGTCTATAAAGTATGTATACCTTTTTTTATTTTTGAGGATAATATCTGTGGTCTATTATTTACTACTGTTTTGTCTGTCTGAACTGGTAGATCCCATAGTAAGGTGTACTCTTCTGTTTCCATAACTGGTTTTGCCTTATATAAGTAATATGGTTCTTTGTGGTATCTTATGTGTTTTGTTTGCAAGATCTTCATGGATAAGATATGTAGTATTTGCGTTTTTATGGTAATTGTTATTATTATTATTATTATTAATTGAAACTATTTCAGCATATAGAAACTGCAATAGTTAATGTAGTTCAATCATGTAACAAATTGATAAAATAAATACAATCTTAAAAAAAAGCGATTAAAGAGTTACCTTCAACTCAAAATTAGATAGTTTTTAGTATTGCAAATAAATTTAAAAACGAGGCTTGCCTTAGTAAAGCTCGTGCATAGTATTGTAATGACAACTCAAAAAATGAATATAATCTTATCTTTGTATAAGATCGCTGCGTTTTGTCCAATTGATTTAAAAAAATCAAAAAGCAAAAAATTGAAAAAATAAATTTGAAACCTTACATTAGTTTAAATAACTGAAGCTATAGAACAAAAGAAAGAAAGCGGTGTTTTTTTAATTTTGTATAGCTAGAAACTGAAGTAAATATTCAACAATCCTCTTCAATTAAAAGTTATAAATAAATAACAAAAACTTAAAAGTAAGTAAAAACATCCAATTTTATCTCTAGTTGTATGCATAACTTTATTTATCACATTTATGGTCGCTAACTACTCTTGTAAGATGTTACTTCATACCCAATTTAAATCAACCGATTAATATACATAGACGCAATTAATTAAGCGCCCAGGGACCAGTAATAGGTATTTCCTGTTGATCTCCGCCAATTAACCTCGGCTAAGAGCTCAGAAAATATTCTCCTCCTAATTTACGTCGGCAGTAATTGCGGCGAAACAGAAAACCGACGTCACTCTAATTAAAAAAATATAAAACAGTTGCGCAACGGCCGCTCTAATTACAACAATTGAAATCACGTCACGCGTGTATCACATGATGCCCGGCCGTATCATGAAGTCAGCTCATCCGATTAATTAAAAGCCCTCCCTCTTTTTAGATTAATTTAATTAAACGTGAACAATGCCGGGAATCGTGGAGATGCAGTTGTTTTTGCTGGAAGTGGATGAGGAAGGTGATGAGGGCGGTTGCTAGCGGCTGCTCAGACCTTCCGTATAAACTGAGAACAAATAAAAATTAGGAGATGCCGTACACAAACGACTTGAATAAGAAGAAGTATTTCAGCGTAAACGCGATTGTGTTTTAAGACTAAATGAAGTTGAGATAATGTAACAACATAATTCACTTGATTGTGACATCTTAATTTAAATTAAATTTTGTACTAAATTATAAATTATTATAAATATTATAGATCTCAAACAAGCAATCGATAGTCAGATAGACTCCCTGACGTACTAAAAATATTGGTAACACATCATTGATAAAAACAAATTACAAACTATTAAAAAACATAATAGCATAAGACAAGGAAGAGGGATAGCCTTAACCCAATTTTATTTAATGTCATCATCATGAACGAAATCATTAGTAAAACAGCTAGTAAGAGATACAAATTAAGAATAAGAAAATAAAGATGTTTGCTATGCTGATGATGCAGTGATAATATCCGGAGACAAAGACAACCTGCTATATAGATTCAAAAAAGTGGCAACGCGCTTCATTATGATTATCTCAACTACAACAAAAATCACTCGCAATTTTTAGAAAGCCCAGACGTTGGAAACTAGCCATATACAAACAGGTAATGAGTTTCAAATAGCTTAGGAGCAACATAACCAGAAACCAAAATCTTAAAACAAAAGTGCAAGAGCTAACGGACTTCTTGTGGAATGTAGTATAGCAAAACAATCAAGAATTTACAAAACGTGTGTGATGCCCATCTTGTCGTACACTAAATAAGACAAAGACCACTATTACAAAACAGAATTAATAGGACTAAGATCAATAACAAGTCATATATTGAAAAACAGACAAAAAAGTTAAGAGATTAAGAATAAATGTACACCAAAAACATTGTAAGATAGTCCAGAAAAAAAAATGAGAGCGGCGAGATCATATAGAAAGAATGTCAAAAGACCGACTAGTAAAAATAACAAAAAAAAAAGAAAAAAAAGAAGAGCCAAACACAACAAAACCTATTAGAAAACCCCCAAAACAATGGCTCAAAGGTCCTACATTAAGAAAAAAAAGAATTAGTTGATATATTAGAATAATTAAACTTAAAGAGTGTTTTTGAAACAATCTCATAAAATATTTATCAAATAAAAACAAAAAGATACAATATAGCTGGCCTGACATATTTAATTCGTAGCAACTCATCAAAAACTCGGATAAAATTTCATTAAATGATTGGACTAAATCTAATAAAAACTAAATTCAGTCTCCATTCAATAGTAAAGCAAGTGGCAAAGATACATGATACACAACTATGGTAAACATTGCCCAATCAAGATTTCCAAATTTCCATAGACAATTTTTAGACAAGTACGATGTACAATACTCCAACCTGTAGACAGGCAAAAGAAGCAATGAAGTATTTCAAACTCTAAGATATTGTGACGTTTAATTTTACCTAAATAACTTTGAAAAGAATAATCACTTCCAACTATAGCTGCAAAGGAAAAAAAATCACTTTGTTAGCCGGACATTAAGAAACGAACGATAAGAGAAAATATTTTTTTTCCTTTGCAGTTATAGTTGGAAGTGATTATTCTTTTCAAAGTTATTTAGGTAAAATTAAACGTCACATTTCGGCGCCCAACGTGGGGCTCTTCTTATCAAAACTTGTCACAAAAAAAAATAAATTACGGATAATTATAATTATAATTATAAATTTTATTAAGTTTTTTTGTTGTTACAGAAACGGTATAAAGTTCTAGTGTGTTGAAATTGGCTTGGTTAATTTTATAGTTTAATTGAAAAAAAAAAAAAAACAGAAATAGTTGGTGTTGTATCAGTTTAGGATTGTATTGTTAAAATAAACAATCGCTGATAAGTTAAAATTTTGTTAGTTAGGGTAATATATTTTTACATAGTTACAATGGATTGTAGTCGTTTGTCAAAGGCCAAGTTAGAATTTGAGTTACAAGTTAAGGGTATGACAGATATAGGATCAGTTGATCTCTCAACATTACGGGCGTTATTACGAGTAGAGCGATCAGATAAGTCTTTTGTGTACCCTTATGTCAAGTTAGACACTGTAGAAAAACTTAAAATAGTAAGCGTTAAATTAGAAGCAACACGAGACGGTGTTGAGGAATACGTGGTATCTATGTTCTTTATATTCAAAATGGTCCAGCAAATTATCCCATCTTTTAGACCGAGTGAATAGATTAAAAGCTCCAGTTGAGAATATTGCCTTAGAACGTTTAAATTATATGACTGAGATATTAAAAATGTCCGAGAAATTGAATTGTGACCACAAGGGCAAGCCCGGGTCAATTCTTCCTATTCAGATGTCCGTTTATCAATCTACCTCTCAAACTAATGATTCGTCTAGCGATGATCTGCCTGGTGAACCTTATGATACTTCTACACCTCAAAGGAACTTACCACGCCTTACAAAATCGACCAGTGTTATGAAATTCTCGGGCGATACTAGTCAGATGTCTTTAAATGCATTTTTATAGCACGTTGACAAATTATCTGTAGCTCGACATGTGGGCCAAGGGGAGTTGTTAAGAACGGCATTAGATTTATTCACGGGCAAAGCACTAGTGTGGTATAGAGCTTTACGTCGCTCTTTTAGTAGCTGGTAACAGCTTTAAAAAAAGAAATCCATCCTGTTAGATGAAATTCGACAAAGAACACAAGGCCAGGATTGGACTATATTTAGCTATTATGAGGACGTTATTTTCAAGACTGTCATGTCCAGTAGCTCAAACAGTTCAATTAAAAATAATACAACGAAATTTGTCTCCATTTATACAACAAAGGTTGACACTTGTAGAAGTTACCTCTTTGTCGAATCTAGAAGAGTGTTGTCGTAAACTGGAAATAAGAAAAGCAGCTTGTAATTCTTATCTTCCTCCACCCCAATCAAAATACTGTCTCGAACCTGATTTAACCTATGTTAGTGGTTAGTGTAAACCATTCCAATCATACTCAACACGTTAACGCAGTGCAGACTCCACAAGAAAACCGGACGTGCTATAAATGTAAAAAATCAGGACATATTGCACAAAATTGTAAAGCCATTAAATGTTACAAATGCGGCTTGGATGAATGTAAAATAACCAACTGCCCTAATTGCAAGTCGGAAAACAGAACGCAGAAGCGTTAAGACGTCGTCTATCGAGCTTTGAAACTGTTAATCCAACGATTTTTAATAAAGATAAAGCAATTATTGATTTTGTAATGTCCCATGCCAAAAGACCCTATTTGGAAATAAGTATTTTAGGAAAAAAAGGTATTAAGACTTTTAGACTCTGAAGCCACTCATACTGTATTAGGGAGTTCTGGATGGACATTGATAGATAAATTGAGTCTAAAACTGGTACCTAATTCGAGAACTAGTATTTCTGTTGCCAACGGAGTTACATGTTTGGGTGTTGTTAGTGTTCCTGTTTGTTTAATGGGTCAATGTAGAATTATTGAAATGCTTGTGGTGCCAGAGGTGGCCCATCAGTTTATTTTAGGAATTAATTTTTGCAAAAGTATGAGAGTAGTCCCCGATTTAAGAAAAGATGTCTGGCGGTTTTCTAACTCGGGTTATTTTAATGTATTGGCAGCGTCTATCGGATTAGCGGAGAAACAAAGAGTTGTTTTGAATAAAATTATTTCTAAAAATTTTGATTTAATGGAAAATACTATTGGGTGTACAAATTTGGTCAAACACAAAATAATAACCGATTCCACACCGATAATGCAGAGGTACTATCCCGTCTCCCCCTATGTTCAGAAATGCATTGATCAAGAATTGAACAAGATGATTGAAATGGGCGTAGTAAAAAAATCTTTTTCAGGTTGGTCTTATCCGGTATTGTTGGTCCCTAAGAGTGGCGGATCCTTTCAGTTCTGTGTAGACTTTAGAAAACTCAACGCGGTAACTAAGAAAGGTGCGTATCCTTTGCCGTATATTTCTGCTATCTTAGATATACTACGTAACGCAACTTATTTAACATCTCTTGACATCAAGTCGGCGTACTGGCAGGTACCAGTGGCAAAAGATTCACGCGACTTTGTTCGCATGCTCTTTGGATTGCATAATGCTCCTGCAACGTAGCAACGATTGATGATGATAACAACAAAGAACATGTGATATGTTATTTAAGTAGATCTTTGATTAGGTGCGAGAGGAACTACAGTACTACTGAGCGTAAATGCCTCGGAGTGATTTTTGTTGATTGAAAAATTGAAAATATTTAGAAGGGTCACAATTTACGGTCATTACGGACCATCATTCTTTAGTATGGCTAAATAATTTGTAGGAGCCGCATAGAAGATTGACTAGATGGACAGTAGGATTCACAGAAGCAAACAATAAGAGAATTTTTTTTTCCTTTGCAGCTATAGCTGGAAGTAATTATTCTTTTCAAAGTTATTCAGTTAAAATTAAATCTACAATTCTCTTAGCAAGAAATTGTCAACTTAGAAAACAATACGACAATACAATTGAGCACGTATTATGCACATGCCAGAACCTTCTCTACGCAAGAGATTCCATCTAAGAAAAAGCTGGATCAACAAGCCAACATAAAAAAAACTTCCAAGCAGTGTCCTAGCATAATATAAACCATATAGATTGTTTGCGCGTCAGGGCAACGAAGTGAGGTTGATTAGAAAATATACAAAAAGCCTATTGAGGCCTAAGTGCAGTGATATTTGTTTCACCTTCCACCCAAAATGTCATCATTTGTCAGATAAACACATTATCTGCTATATTTCCAATGACTCCCAGCGCAATAGCAACTTTTCTCACGCTTATGCGTATAACAATAATTACCTAATTAGAAAAAAAAGAGTATGTTAAAGTATAATTGTAAAAACTATTATTATATGACAGTTGAATAGAATTATCTAATAAGTAGCAGGTGGTCAAAATAATAAAGATACGTTTGATTTATGTTTAATGTTAAAACAAACATTATTTGTAAATATTTTTTATAGTTATTAATCTGTAAACACATAACTACAAACATAGCCTATTGTGCTACCTTATCAAACTTTAAAAATAGATAAAATATCTAAACTTACTGAGATAAGTACCAATTTCCTATAACAATTTTAGTTTCAATTCTCAGAGCAAGCAAAAAGTCAACAAATAATAACTTTTTACTTAAAAATAAAAAAGTATATAAGAATACCACATTCTCATTCTCTTCCCATCTGAAGACTAACAGTATTTCCAATTTTTTGTTTAAATTTTATATACATGAGCAAGCCAATCAATTGACAAATAAAAAAAAATGACACTGTATTCCAAAAAATTGATTTAAACAGATCAATGTAGATATATTTCGACTCATCAACCTTATAAATCAGTATTTTTCTTAATATTCATTTTTCTATTCAATTATTAAAGACTAAGTTCTGTATTTGCAGACATAATAAGCTATGTAAAAACACTTTAAACAATTTTTTTTTATCAAAACCAAAAATGTATGTCATTTTACGACGTATGTTACGTATGTACTTCCATCACCATTACCGCCTAAGCACTTCATCGTTATTCTGAAATTTTTTCCAACCTAATACATCTAAGTAGACCAAAGACATATATTTGGTAGATCCTCAAAACTACAACTGTTGAATGGTAACCACCGTGCACGCACCTTATTTTTATTAACATTACTCAGATATCCTCGCCTTTTGTTTGTAACAGTAGAAGTTACTGTTGATCTTTTTTGAGATGCAAAAGGGGTAATTTTAGAGGAATACATCACTAATGGGGTATTCTTGATCAGCATAACCGTTCCTGCCAATAGTTGTGTGTGAAATTTTTGGCTTTTTGGCTTCTGAATTTGAATAGCAAAATAAAATCATTGTTTTAGTGCACCTAGACTTTGTTATATATGTGTGTCTTATTCGGTTTCCCAACACAAATCTATTTTTTTATAGTTAGTGTATGCTAGGCAGTAGCAGAGCAGGACTTTTTGGCCCCATCGAAAAATATTGAAAAAGACTGTCAAAAACCGTACTTCTACCAAAAGCTACTAAAACTGTCAAAAAATTAGATCTGTAATAATTTATGTTGACAGAAATATAGCAGATCTGTTGAATAGTATTCTAAACTGCCAACAATAAATAACAACTATTTTAAAATTACTGTGGCTCAGTTATAGTTCACAGAAATGTGTAAAATGTCATAAGTTGGCCAAATGTTTTACATTTGTCAAAAATTGTATTGTATACTATTAAAAAATGTATATGTAACATCTGTAAAAAAGTTACCAAATAGTCAAAAATATTACGATATTCATCAAAAAGTTACATAAACTTTTAAATAGCTTTTAACAATGTAATAAGTTAGCATAAATTGACCAATACATCAGTCAAAAGTTACTAAAACTGTCAAAACAATTTACAGCAATGTAATAAAACATAGACAATCTGTCAGATATGTCAAACTGTCAAAAAAATTACTAGATTATATTTAAAAGTTTCAAAAACTTTACTACAACAAGTAACTAAAAATTTCAAAAAACCATAAATATTATCAAACAATTTACAGCAATGTGTAAATGTACCATAAACTGAAAAAAACTTGCTAGATCTGTCAAACTGTATTCTTAACTGTTACTAAAACTGTCAAAACGTTACAAAAACTGGCAAACAACTTACAGCAATATAATATGCTAAATTGTATTTTAAACTGTCAGCAATGTTACTAATTCTGTCAAAAAACTATTTAAAATGTCAAAAGCGCACACAATCTAAACAACTAAAATATGTCAAATTTGTTTCAAAATTGTCAAAAACGTTACTACATCTGTCAAAAAAATACTAAAACTATCAAACAGTTTACAATAAATCATAATTTGGCAGAAATGTATCAGATCTGTCAAATAATATTTTAAACAGTCAAACTATTTGCATTTACGTATAAAAACATTATAAGTTTGTACAAGATTTGTAAAGTTCTATTTTAAACTGTCAAAAAGTAACTACATTTGTCAAACAATCACTGAAACTATCAAATAGTTTACAAAAACGTAACAAACCTGTCAAAAAAAATAACAAAAACCGTAAAAGAGTTACAGTAATGTATAAAAACATCATAAGTTGGCAAAAAATATACTAAGTAGATCTGTTTAATTTATTCTAAATAGTGATTCCATCTGTTAATGAGTTTTAGTGACTAAGTAACTGTCAACAAAATACAAAATCTATCAATAAAATCACAGTAGTGTGTATAAATATAATAAGTTAAAAAAAATAAACAATATGTAAAAATTGCATTATAAATTTTAAAAAAATACTATATTTAACCAAAAAACTCTCAAACAATAACGTACTTGGTCGTATTTTATATTGTCACTAAAAGCATTAAAAATAACTAAAACTCTCTAAGACTTAAATCATTTGAAAACGTTTTGTGTACAAAAGTTGGCAATTAAGTGCCAAAGCTGTCAAATACGTTTTAAAACTGTCAAAATTTCAAAACAAGTTGTTAAAACTATCAAATTATGTTCTAAAGTAAATTAAATTTTGATTTTCAGTAGTAATTGCCCCAATACTCCAGTAGCGGAGCTAAGATTTGTGAGCCCCACCGCAAAATATTGAAAACAGCCTAAACTCCGAAACGGTTTTGAAAAAAAACCCCAGATACCCACTAGCAATTGCAGACCCTTACTTACAGGTGGTGCTCCGCCCCTAAAGGAAACGTCCTAACAACGGCTTTAAAGGGTTTCCGTTTCTAGTGATAACCTCACTCCGTTGACCAGCAAGAAACATTGCAAAAAAGGCTAATGAAAGAATTAATATTTTACACCACATTATCCAACAATATTCAAAGCTGCATTTTTTTAATATTTTCTACACAATTTAGAAACTAAATTGTTCGGTTCTGACCCTCAATAAACTTAAAAACCAACTGGTCTTTGAATAAATAATAAAACTTTGATAAATGATAAATATTCAAAAAATAATCATATTGTTAATTAAAGTAAGGATCTTGAAATTATATTATATCAATCAATTTTGAATAAACTCAACCACAGAATATGTAGTATTAAAAACAAAAATTGGTTGATAAATTCGGTAATATTATAACATTAAATTTTGTTTTTTTTTTATATTTAGTGTTTGATTATTCAATTTCAAACGTGAATGCAAAAATACTTAATACGACATAATTAACAAATTAAATTAAAGAATGCTAAAAATGTTTGATAATAATATTTTCATATATATTTCAATTTTAGACCTCATCAAATTAGAACTGTAATGTTTCCAATCTTGTTTACCCAAATTTTATCGAGCATGATAAATTTTACGTAAATAAGATTGTAAATTTAAAAATAAAACACCTTACTAATTGAATCACTACATTACGTACATTTTGATAACAAATTCCAATTGTTTTATAAAATGACGAATTCTTTAAAACTTATAAGAACTGTTTTGATTCGTTCGACTAATTTTCATATGTCTATCATATAAATAACATTCTTAGAATATTCACACGTCATGCAAACATTCATTCTATTGTGGTGATTATATTACGCCGTTTGTTAAGTGCAGGTCATAAAAAAACGTTCTACACAATAATAATTTCTTTTAAAATAATATAATATATGCTACTCGCAACTTTGCTGTAAATAAAGTTGCCTAGTGATGTTCAACAATATTAAAATGTCAGCAGTTTTTTAAATTTATAGCTTGATTACTTTGTATTGGGGAATTAGCCGTGTCCTTCATTTATATTTCCCACGCGGAATTCCTGCGTGCCAAAAAAAAAACGATGAAAACACGAAGCAAGTTACTATTAAATTTATTTTCACAAAATGTATCTGTCACGAGTGATTTAATTTTGAAATAATAATAATTCTTCATTAAGATTTGTGTTTATAATAATTGCAGTAGTTATTACAATTCATCAGAAGTTATTTAAAAATAAAATACTACCAATATTGTAGTACATTTGAAATCTACTGGCAGAAATGAATCAAATTTTGTATAAAACTTTTGAAAACTATCGCTGCATTCTTTCTATAGGAAAATGTAAACAAAGTAAACAATATTTACTTATAAAAAGAGAGGTTTATGCTCTATCAAGTTTATCCGTTCTAATCCGAAAGAAACCTCGTCTGTAGGCATAAAATGCATATGAATTTATTTATAGCATATACATTTAACATAATTTCAAAATATTTTCAAAAAAGTTTACTGATTGTAAATTAATAGTAACTAATGTAATGCTACCACTCTTAAACAACTATCATCAAAAAACAAACATTATGAATCTTCTTATGAAAAGTTGAATTTAAGAATTAAGTAAAAAACATAAAATTGTTCAATAAATTAAAACAGAGTGTTGTCGTAAAGGTATAGTCATAATTTGATGTGCGGCTTGCTAGTTATGTTGTTGTTGTAGAACTATGTGAAATAAATATGTCAACAATTATCAAAAAAAATAGTAACCAGACAATCGAGTATTTCAATAATCGATGATCCAGTATTCGATTAATTAAATAATCGATTATTTTCCTCTTTGCTGATATTTTTGAATAATAATGTTTAATAGATAGATGAGACAGCTGTGGTCATAGTCATTCTGGAGCTTGTAATAATAAGCTGCAAAACAATAGTTAATATTTATCTGCCAAATCACTTAACACCTTTATCCACTAACAGCTTATATTTATAAATGTAAATATGCATGTTAGTTAAATTGCATTGACAAATGTAATCTTTCCGGGTAACAGACTAATGCTGGTATTCATGGAAGCTTATTCATATTATTGCTCATTAAATGTGACAACATAACCACAATATTTGATAAACTGTCAAAACTATTTCTAGAAATTTAAAAAAGTAACTGTTCTCTATGCTGCGTTGGTACCAAATCTTATTTTCTATTTACCGCTATAGTTATCCATTACGCCAAATTTTAAATTTCACATTTTATCATACATACACAACAAAACAGCAAAACTATAGCAATTGTTATTTTAGAAAAAGAACTTATAGCACAATAAAAAGTCTACTAAATTTGAGGGGTAATGAAATAATAATCTTAAGTTTAAGCAAATATTTAGACAAAAAATTCACGATTTAATTTCAAACTTTAATAAACAATTGAAGATTTTAAATTTCATGGCAATAGAAATTTCATTCTCTACACGTTGCAAAAAACGAATGTTAAAAAAGAATGAAGGTACGCAAATTGTGCTCGAAGTTTTATGACACTCAAAAAACTAACACCTTAACTGGCTTTCATGAATTCCAGCATCACCAAAATTAATAATTCTTACAGATTAAAATATTTATATTTGTTGCAGAGGAACTCCGAGCATTTTCTTATCAATCACATTAAAACTTCTTTTCCTATTACTACTTACTAAATTCAAACAAAATGATCAATCATTATTCTAAACCTTTCGCCGTTCTATACTATTTGAGTTTTAAACTGCACTCCGACAACTAGCTAACCGGAGGTGGTCCAACTCCAAAAACTATATTGGCGTATAAAATTCAAAAAGTTGGACATTTTGGCCCTACACCTGCATCTTTACCGCCATTATTTAAAAGGTTAATAAACTCTAAAGGAAAAATTAATTTCAAAGTTTATAGCAGTTATGGTAGTCGGTTTCATTTCGGAGATATAACCATCTTCAGAAAAGTAGATAGAAATAACTTTTTTTTAATATATCAAAAGACAACTTTAGTTATTTTAACAGGTAGAGGTCGCGCAATAAACCAAATTGTTTAGAATTTAACAGAGATCATTTAAAATGTGATGTATTAAAAATGCTAAACGGTAGAGACCACACATTTTTAAGTTAAGTCTTTATGCCACTAATAGTCAGAGATCAAATCTCGGATTGATCTTGGATTCATAAATCCAAGATTAATTTTGATAGTCGTTGATTGGCTCTAAGCTAATTCACAGATATTGTGACGGTAATTTTAGTCGCAATCGGCCAATGCATTCCTCGCTTAACTCTCGGAACGAGTTGAAAACTATGCAGCCGTCAATATAATCCTAGATTCAAATAATCTTGGGACCACCCAAAATTATTAGAACATTGATGGTTGCATAGTTTTCAACTCGATCCGAGAATTAAGTAAGGAATACATTGGCCAAATGCAACTAAAGTTGCCGTCACAATATCCGTAAATTGGCTTAAAGCCAATCAATGAATAGCAAAATAAAACTCGGATTCATAAATCCAGGATCAATCCGAAATTTAATCTCTGACTATTAGTATGGGCATAAGTCTTAAATAAATATCCAGTTTGAAAAAAACGCAATTTTCGGCTTCACGCAAAAAAATAGAAGTGTCCAGAAATTGAACTTAAAAGATTGTGCTTAGTCCCATTCGAAAGAAGAAGAACTAATACGTAAACGCCATTAATTTTTTTTTTTTAATTTTTGCCCACAAGCCGATTTATTTCTTCCAAAGTTGAAACTTTTAATAATAGAATTTGTTAGAATTAGTTGGCAGTATTAGAGACACCGCACAAATTCTATCATTTTCAAAAAAGTGTAATCTTTCTTCATTATTTAAAAAAGTTCTAGCTCCTATTTTTAAAATAAAAACTGAAATTCACATTATTAATTTGATACTCAAACATATATTATTATACAGACTTATCATCAAAACCAAAATAATAAATTTGCTGACAAAATACAGACTACATCAAATGCTTATAAAATGTCAAGCTAATGTGACGCTACGTTGCTATATTTTATATAAATAGAGTAGCAATGCAACATCATTTGCGATCATGTTATACGAATTTAGACAATGTAAAGATAGGCGTTCCTTAGAATTGATTTGATCTTTAGTTTGTCGTTTTTTACAAGTTGGTAAATTATTAATTTGCTTTGTTTAAATTCTGCACAAGTATTTTTGTTTAAGATATTTGAAATCAATCTTTTAAACTAATTTATCTATCTATTTAAAATTTAAGATCGCAGTATTTTTTATAACAATAAGAAACAATTCAAATTAAAAAAATATACATGATTCCCCAAGTTTCTATCGACAAAAAAATAATTATTGTTTTTCAAAAACAAATTTAAACAAAAATAAAAACCACCTAAATATTCCATTCAGTCTAGCAAATACGGGTCATTACTTTGATTACATTGGCATACAAACTTTGATATGATTGTATCGATATTTATAAGAGTCTGCCTGTAAACAACATTTTGTAAATAATTTCAGCGAAGGCCATTTAATTTCGGATGCATGATATGTTTTTAAAACATCTGGAAACATAAACATGCTGTATAGGTTCATGGGACTATTGTAGAAAGCCGTTTCAAACTTTTGCCACAAGCAACATTTATTTTTATGTCTTTTGTCTACTAAAGTTTTCCCATCTATGATTTAAGTTCTCCCAACAAAAATATATACCGATATTAGATTACGTCCTTCTTCTATGTATTCATGGGAAATGTTCATGTATATTTATTTAAACATACAACAGCTCTTTAGGACTTGGGATGTATTAATTAAAACATCCAATTGATATAAAATACATTTAATATAGTGTACGTTTCGGACATACTAACGATGTCCTTCATCAGCACTGTAACATTTACATTTTTTCAAATTAAACAATTCTAGATGAAATAAAAATAAAACTATATATTTATAATTAGCATTAAACATGGCTTACCATTAAAAGTTATTTTTACAATTAAACAGCACAACACTTTAAAATTCAATTTACAATTACATAAAAAAAAAAAAAAATTATATATAAATATTTTATGACCAAGCAATTCATTTTACAATTTCTATTACTCTGTGTGAAGACGGAGGAAAAGTACATTTTTATTTATTTGCTATAAAACAACTACATTCTAATAAAACAATTTTTTTTTATTTATTTTAAAATTAATATGAAAAATACGAGGGAGTTTTAATAATTGAACTAAAATTAACTATTTAAATTTACTATTATAATTCATTAATTGAATAGAGGAATCAATCCAGCACATCTCCATTCGATGCAAGAACAAACACCAATCAATCAAAGGTCTGCGACTCCCATCAACCCATCAACGACAAGGATGTTAATATGCCGGTAGCCAATTGATGAGAGTCCCAAACATTCAACCGATTGCAACATCTCACATACGAAAAGAGACAAGCCCAACACAATTCATAAACAAATTATTGAAGGAAATTATCTGCCGAGTTTAAGTTTTACAATATTATGGTAAATAACACTTAGATTATTACTATCTGTTTGGAAATTGCAAGTATGGTTATTATTTATGTGTAGCATTTCATTTATCAATCTTTTTTTAAAAACCGGTTCTATATCTAATATTTCAGTTTTATTGAAATTGAAATGATGTCCTTGTGAGATATGATGTTGTGATAGACCCGTTTTTTCGCTTTTATTTATGCAATCTCGTTTATGTTGTTTTAAGCGATCCGTCAATTTTTGACTGGATTGTCCTATGTATTTTGTTGTTAGTATGTCCGAAACGTACACTATATTAAATGTATTTTATATCAATTGGATGTTTTAATTAATACATCCCAAGTCCTAAAGAGCTGTTGTATGTTTAAATAAATATACATGAACATTTCCCATGAAAAATATATACGTTTTCTTTTACATTGTTTATTACAATTTTTAAATAAAAACTGAAAAGAATGAATAATAAATAAATGTCTGTTTAAAACTTTGAATTATACTTAATACTTAATAATTAAAAATAATAATAAATCTTTTAAATAAGCCGTAGTTAAATTGTATTCGTAATCCAATCAAATGTCAATAAAACGTTGTCGACTCAAAAGAAATAACATAAGGTCATTATCATCCAATTTACATATATAAAGTAATATTTTCAACTTTTAAGAATTTTAATCCAAATTAAACTACAATACAGGGTGTTAAAAAAGATTGTAAAATATTTAAAGAGTCTTAATAAACATGGGTCCGCAAAGTAACGGTTTCAGATATATGTTATCCTTTTTTACCTCCTTTTTTTTATTTTTCAAAAACTTTTTATCATTTATTACTAGTATTTGACTGTGTTGTCAATGCACAAGTTTTCGCTTGCTATGGAAGTTTACTCTATCTTAAAATTAGCCGACATGCATTTCATGTATGGTTGTGCTCATGAGATTGCAACCAAAGCGCGACGTTTGTATGTTGAAGCTTATCCAAATCGCCAGATTCCTTTACATCTTATGTTTGAAAGAATTCACCAAAGATTGCGTAATACTAGTTCATTCAGCAAACCATTTATCCGGAAGACCAAGTTCGGTATCTACTCCTAAAGCAGAAGATATAATTCTAGTACGTATAGAGCATAATTCGAGAACAAGAGTGCGGAGAATCAGCCGAAGTAAGAATTAGTGCACCAACTGTTCAGAATCACCAAGCGGTTTTTTGTCACTGGTTACTACGACAAAAATCCTCATGTTCTAATGGAATGTACACATCAGACACGTTTTTCATTAAACATTTGGGTGGGTTTTAGGCGAGATGTTTCTAGGTCCTGTTGTTATACCAAACCAATTAACAGGCGCTGCTTACCTACATTTTCTGCAAATCACAATGTATGATCTTTTTGACTAGATTACTATTGACCAAAGGCAACAATTTTTTTTGATTGCCGTTAGAGAACATTTACATTAAACTTTTCGACATAGATTAGAGTAGGCAGAGACAAACATGTTTTATGGCCTGCAAGATCGGCTGACTTAAACCATCTAAATTTCTTTCTTTGAAGATATATAAAAACATTGATCTCTGATACTCCTGTAAATAAACCTGGAGGAACTGCGGCTACAAATTAATCAAAAATGCCAACAAATCCGATCCAATGAAAGGGTTTTAGAAAGAGTTCGAATAGCCTTCAGACTAAGATGTCGTGCCTGCTTATACATAGAAGGTAGGCACTTTGAACATCTTATTTATTTATTTTTGTTTTTGCTGAAATAAAGAATAAAATATTAATGTTGAAAAACAAAGGAAGCACTTTAAGATTAACAGTACAGACTTTAAGTAGGAGAATGTAACACTTACAACTTTTTTTAAGCCAATGCAAAAATAACATCACAATATAGAGTAGTGACGTTCTCATATATACTGTGGTCTTTTCTGAAGCCTATAATAGAGCCTGCAAATATGAAGTTTATCTCACACTACCTTTCCAATCGCACTTTAATAACATTTTAAAAACACAGAAAAAAATGGCAATAGGTCTGAAACTAAGTTCCATGTCCAGCAAAGGTTTACCCTTTTTTCTTTTCCAATGTACCAAGAAAGTATTAAATATGTCGACAAGATGTGATTTAGTAACATAAAGAAATTCTTGTAACATGAACTAAGAAATGTCATAATTTTCCATAGCTGAATCCTTTCTGCAAGCAAGGATAAGGTTGAGTTCGCTTATTTGTATAAGTGCTGTGAGAGTATATAGAGTATTGGAAACATCTAGTTAAGATAAGCTAAATTTTCTGTACAGCGGAATGTAGTGAAGAAACGTTTTATTTTATTGAAATCCTGAAAACATTCCTTTTCCACCATAAACAAAAGGCTCTTTCGGGTTTTTCAGGCAAAATCGAGAGCTTAGAGGAAGATGTTTTGGCAGCATCCACAAACCAGGTGACAAGTTGTTAGTAATCTGGAGACGGGTTGCCTTCAAGTTTAGTAGAGATAACTTCTCTATATTTATATAAAACCCAATTTATTTTTTTAAACCAATTTGTTTGTAATGCGTATATAGAGCTGTCTAAAAATGAATGAAATAAATTAGGTAATAATAAGAAAGTGAATACTTCCATACGTGTCTTGTAGTATTTCCAAATGACATTTTAAGGCAATATCGGGTAAAGCTATGACTAGATCGTTCGTTAGCTTTCTATCTAGTAGACATAATATTGAAAACAGGCTTTGACTATACCTGATTGTCACAGACATATTCTGGGTAAGAAACAAAATGATACGCAAACATCCAGAGCAAATAAAAATAACTAAAAAAATGGAATGTACAAACTTAATCGATATATTATACTATGCAGCTGATCTAATAGATAAATTAGATCAGCTGCATTTTTTTTTTATTAAAGTGTAGATAACACTTCAGAAAATACGACATGTGTTTGCTATAATAAAACCCAAAAATTGTCTAATTCTGAAAGTTAACTCTTTAAAATGTATAAAGCATTATATTAACACAACATTTTTTTTTTAAATTTCGTTGGTGAGCTTAAATGTAAAACACAATATCTGATGATCAATACATAACAGTTTCAAATCATCATTTTGACGTTTTTGCATAAATGCGGCTCTATTTTACCAATAAAACGTTTAATTGTGTATCACTAGCGTTACTAAAAGAAAAAAAGTCTAGCAAAGTTATATCGCACAAACTAAGCGGACAGCAAAATCAACTGTTAATTCACAATCGGACCACATTTCGACAATACATTAGTTTCTTTATAATTTCATTGCCTTGATAAATCCCAAATTAAACCAACTCTTCACTCAAAACAGCTTAATTTGTATTTCACTAACATAGAACTTATTGTATCAACATGTCTCAATCTAATAGTTGCATAGCAAAAACCTAAATAAGTATGTTTGATAGCTAATTGATCATTTCACTCGTATAATGACAAAATAATTTGATATTTTAATAATCTTAGCCTTAACTGTACTTTTTTATGATGATTCCAACAGCTACCTTCATTTCCAATATTTTATCAAAAACAACAACTTTATCTATCTATATCACCAAAAATGCATTTTTTGTAGCAACATTTTATTTTATTTTGTTATAAATTGATTATTTCAGATCGCCAGCCACCATCCATCTGTAGAACAATTCATAGGGCCTGGTATTGCAAATTCCTTTAATATTTAAATTTTTTTAATCAAATATTTTTCGTTGTATCTTGTTTTGTTCTAATGTAATTTTATTTTTATGTTTGATTGTTCATTAAGTGTCCTTTTAGTTTTGAATTTTGTAATAGGTATGTCTATATATTTAATATTTCTTTGAGTATTTGATTATACTCTTGTATTCCTTTGACAGCTAGACTTTTGGGTTTTTGTAGTTGTTCTGTTCAGATCTATGTTAAGATCATTCTTCTTTCTGATGTTGTAGGTGTGTATTTTAAATTCTATTATTGCTTAATTTTCTGCAAATACTCACCATGACGTTCACATCTATTATTGTTTGCATTTATGTACTATGTAGCAATAGTTAATTTAATATTGCGCAGTAACTTTGAAAATTTTCTCAAACTTTCCAAATAGAGCAGCATGTTAATGGTCAATTTATCAGCAATAAGCTATAGTTAATTCAAAACAACATTTTTTAGAAAAAAAAAACTTTATTAAAAAAATTTACCTAGAAGCTAGGTACCCTTTTTATTACAACTATGATTTAGATACGATAGAAATTTCAATAGATTATAATCTTTAAAATATTTATTAAACTTCAAAATTTCCACAATAATACATTTAGTAGTATATCCGTTATGAACGTAGTAGTACCTCAAGAGTCAATTTTGGGGCCGTTGTTGTTTATAATTTTTGTTAATGACATTCCTTTGCACTTGCCAGGTCACACAATATTATACGCAGACGATACAAGCATTCTTGCTTCGAGCAGAAGCTTAGATGATTTAAAGACACATGTAATCAAAATTGAAACCAAAGCTGATGAATAGATTGTGTCTAACAAACTAGTTTTAAACCAATCCAAAACTAGTCATGTTCTTTTCTCAGGTTCAAATAGTAAAAAAAGCCAAAATGTTACTGTAGATTCTAATCTTCGTTGAGATATCCATATAAATAATGTCTGCGCTAAGTTAGGAAAAGCAATATATGCCATACAAAAAACACGGTTAATAGCTGGAGAAGATGCAACTCGAGTAGTGTATTTCACTTTATATCACTCGATTATGGTTTATGCTATTCAAGCTTGGGGCAACGCAAGTACAGCCAGCAGAGTTTTTATATTGCAAAAAAAAAGGCAGTAAAGGAGATTAAATATAACTGCATCGTGAAGGGAAAGTTTCAAAAAATGTGGCATTCTGACATTCTCGTCAGCTTACATATTGTTAAATATTATCTATGTTCACAAAAAGCAACGTTATTACCCAAAACATGATCATCCTTACCAAACAAGAAATAAAGAAAAACTTTTAGAACCTTTTTACAAACTATCTAAAAGCAAAAAAATGATTCTTGTATCAAATTATACAACCATTTACCGGAACGCTTTAAAACTTTGAATTTAATTAAGTCCACATTCCTCAGCAAATCTTCTTACTCGTAAAAAATTTTTTTGATTGTACTTTTAATTAAATTTTATTTTTTTGTATCAAATATTTATATGCAAATTATTGTATTGTATGCTTAATTTTACTATATATTTATTGACTTATTACGTACAACCTATTGTTTTTTTTTATACGTTGTAACATGTAATGAATAAACTATTATTATTATTATTATTATTCTCCTACAGAGCATATGTCAAAAAATCAAAAATCTTCTTTTTTCCGCTGTGGATATTATTCGATGATGTAAAGTATTATATAACAATAAAGGTAACTCGTCTACTTTCAAAATTGCAACGCAAAGTAAAATTATAAATCTATAAAGAAAATAAAGTGAGCAAAAAGATGTCAGATGAGCATTTGCAGTCGACCAACGCTTTCAAACATACCACCAACAAGATTACTTAGTAAAATAGAAAGCTTGAGAAAGCAGGAGTAAGCACTATAAAGCTGTTCAAGACGGTCAAGAGAATCTTACCATCCTCGTAAGCAAAAAAATTGGAGCAACTGCAACAGGACTTATAACTGGTCATTGTGGCCTAAACAAACACATGCATAAAATCAAAATCAAAATCCTCTATGTCGCTAATGCCTAAAGAACAAAAAAAACCGCTGCATCTGCTAAGCAAGTGCAAAGTTTACAACACGCAAAGTAGTGCTTCTAAAACTACTAAAAGAATAACAACCAGATATGCATAATATGACCAAAAAACCGCATACATATTTACTCAAAAAAAATTTATAACAGAAGATTTAAACAATATTAATATCATTAATGTACCAAAATAAATCCAAAACTACAACAAGCTACATCTTTTGCACATTAATCATAGACGTTCTTTTTGGTTTTAACAATGCCAAATAATATTGCCTTGTCTGTTGAAATAATGAATAATCTTAAGCAATATACAAGTCACTAGTCATAAATATCACTTTTAACTAATACTGCAGTTGATATATGTATTGACTGTCAATTTGCAGAGAAAGTATAAGTAAAAGTAAAAAAAAAACAAAACAAAAATTCTTTCAAATATTCAATATAGAAATAAAATTGCAGAAACTCAATACAAAAAACTGAATATAACAATACAACTTCTTCAAACTAATTGTTGTCAGATATCAATTTTGACAGGTAATAATAGTAATCAAAACAAAAAAAAAAAACAATCTAATAAGTTCATCATGTGAGTTAACTTCTGTGGCGTTAACAATATCTAAACAACCCAAAAAAAAAACAATCTAAAAAAGTTAAATCTGGAGATCATAGTAGTTATGTAGCAGAGCCTCCCCGACCAATCCATCAGTGTCCAAATCATTTCTTAATCTCTACTATCACCTGTCAAATGATAGAAGGTTTTTTATTAGAAGACAGGTGATAGTAAAGATCAAGAAATTAAAAAACACTTACAAAAAATAAATAACTGACAGGCTACTGATCTGAACTCAATAATAGTCAAACCACTTAATTTATTTGTTTTGTTACAAACCTTTTAAAATGTAATTAAAACTATCAACATTTTAAGATATGCGTTACATAATAAAACTGTGTCCAATAAAAAAGTATTATTTTTTTCCTAAATAGCACATACATAAAAAATAACTTCATTATTATAATTAACTTTCATCTTTTTAAGTAAGCTAATACGTGTGCATAAAACTACTTGTTATTTAAAATTTGGCCTAATACTGGAACAGGAGACTATAAAATTAAATACAAAAACTCATTTCATTTGACTCTATTGCTTCAAAATATGATTACAATTGTACATAGTTACAGTTTTACTAATGCCCGTATTCATAAAAGTCAGTTACAGTAACGGATCGTTAAATTTGACAACCGCAAAATTATTTATACTTATTCTACCATAAAAACAAGTTGGGCATAATAAATAACTATCAGAAATGAATGAAAAATAATATTTAATAATAACGCAAAATAAATAACATGTATTTTTATCAAATTTATAAAAATAGTTTTGACGTTTTATCGAATTGTGAGGTTATGTTGTCACATTTAATAGTCATTAAATTTAATCAGGTTTTATGAATACGGGCATAATAGTTTCAAATTTAATCTTTCGTTATATAAAACAGGAAAACAAACGCATATAGTAAGTCACCACTTAATATAGCAATAGTGTGTGCACGTCGAGGTGACTGTCCGGACTAGAATCATCGAAGTCACAAGCCCTTCTTTGTCAGGAAAACAGACAACGAGAAGAGCTGGAGTGCTAGAGCGCGCGCTCCTATTGTTTCCCTTGCATCTGCCGCCGCTTTTCCACTCCATAAAGAAAATCCGGAAAGGAAAATCGACTCATCCAAAAAGAGAATAGACAAAACAAACAATGTCGGTAGATAAGCGGAGCACAATGATATGACAATTAAAACTAAAATTGATTGATATTTATACGTTATTATCTTAAAGTAGAACTAAATATAATATATAAATAATACATAAGTGTTCACATCAATCGTAGTAAATAACTACTACAATTATTTTAATTATCAAAAGATTCCGATTATTTATTTAAGTAATAGCTGTAATGAAATTTAATTGTAGAATTTTAACAACAACACCAATATGTATTTAATTTAATTATGTAATTACCAAAGATGGCTTATTACAGTAGAAACCAGTCACTTTAAATATAACGTGGTATACTTTTGTGTAGTATATTTACTTTGTTTTTGTCAATTAAATAAAAATTAAAACTCATTGATCCGTATTCATTGCCGTTAATAAAATTTAACCAATATCGTGTTTGACTATACTTAGCCGCACTACGCAGTTCATGACAATCATTGACAATTCGAACATGCGCATAATATTAAATTCATATATATATATATATATATATATATATATATATATATATATATATATATATATAAAGTCAGAGTGCAACTAGTGTAGTAGTCCAAAAACGATATTATTTAATATCGATTTAATAAAAATACTATTATAAATAAAATGTTATCTAAAAGTAAGTAGTCTTGTCGTCTATGCATTTAACTTTAAGATCAACTGAAAAAATCTTAACATAAATAAATATATCAAACTTCTCAAAAAGGTCCCTCAGGTTTAGGACTATATTGTATAAGAACTACAGAGCATAGACTCTTTTCTAATAAAAACTTCCTCTCTACCATTATATGGTAATTTAGTACCATATTAGAAAATAGGTCATATGTTACGCAAGATGGATCAAACTAAATTATACTTAAATTATTCTAGTTCAAGCCATAAGACAACAACAATAATGCATTTGATATTCAAACATCCCTTATATGTACACATAAGAGCAGTATGTACATAATGAAAACATGCAATTTCCGCCTTTTACAATGTTATAAAAGTATATTACTGATGGAGTGTGTTCATGTACGTTTATATTGATTTATATAATCAATTACAGCACAATTAAAATCATACCAAAATTCAATTCACTTTCATTGTCACTAATGTCATTAGCACTGACTTCACTACTGGCTTCTTGGACACTAAGATTCTGTCGAGACAAATAACGACTCAATCTCTTTCGCACGGAGCCCATAACTGCGTAGACATAACTATACGGTCGCGACTGTGTTAGTAAGACAATACAAACGAGCGAATGCCCTTATCTTATCTTAATTGTTATCATTTATTAAGTGATTGTGTGCAATACCTCTCGACAATATCGGACTAACATTACAAACTATTTTTTTACGACAAGAAATGTGTAATGCGGATGGAATTTCTGTGGCTTCCTTAACCTAACGAACTAAATACTAAATACAATTAAGACGTGGCGTTCTAATAAAAGAGTACAAATCTGAATTAACATTAACTACAAATAAATATTATCTAATCGTTGATAGCCCAAAACATCATTAAATTGTAGCAAGATGACACATTCAATCAATAAATGATTACAAGTTTACAAGAATTATAATTTTCTTTTAAAGAGATCTGTATGTAATGTTCTGAATGTAAACGACAAACATTTATAGAAAATTTATATTTAATGCTAAAGAATTTGAAATAAAGTAAAATATATTTATACACAAAATACAGGGAGTTTATAAATGAATGGGATTATGTAATCACTTTAAATATGCCGTCTTTTTAAAATCGTTCACTATACTACATATGTTTTCATATGTTTGCTTGACAGCTGTCAAAGTTGATCTGTCAAAACAAATAGTTTAGTGAACAATTTAAAAAAAGCGGCACATTTAAAGTGATTACATAATCCCATTCATTTATAAACTCCCTGTATATGGTTTCTATCTGTAGAACAAAAAAATATTTTAGTTATATTCGACGATGAAATGCGTAGAATGATAGCGATACTGAGAATATATTTCGATTTATATGCGTACGAGCGAGCAGTTTGAGTTTGATATACATACATAAATTTTATTTATTTTCGTTTTTTATCAGTATTTCCATTTCTATAAATGTATGCGATAAACGGATAATTGATTAAAGCTAGAAGATCAGCTTAAATAGCCTTTAATATGCCAAAAATGTAAACTAACTAGACTCTTTTTTTATAATTAAGATACTCTTTTTTTAAAACAAATACTAGCACACACAACTGGTTTTCATCTGTTCGGAAAGGTATTGATTAGTTATTGATGAAAGAACATTATATCAAGAAAAGATGAATACAAGACAACATGCATCAAAATAAGGTGGATAGAAGAAGACTTTAATAGTAAAAGTACAAGTATAAAAAAAAAATTAAAACGGAAGAAGAAGATATAATCCTACTACTGGACCAAAATATAAAAACAGATGACAAAATAATAAAAGTTGCAGAAAGTAAACCTCAACTGAAAGAGAATCAAAAAGTGGTAGATAC
This sequence comes from Tachinus rufipes, assembly GCA_963932245.1. NCBI lineage: Eukaryota > Metazoa > Arthropoda > Insecta > Coleoptera > Staphylinidae > Tachinus > Tachinus rufipes. The sequence continues at coordinate 59,719,908 of OZ010744.1, forward strand.
AGAACGTTGCACTTACGGTCCTCGGAAATGATAACACACTGGAGGTAGAAGAAATAAAGCTGTCTACACCAAATATAGAAAAGGTCTCCATTGTAAGTGTGAATGAGGCCAAAAAAAAAAAATGTTAAAAAAATCAGTCTAATTAGTAGTAAAAACGCCGGTTTCGGTAAGTGCTAGACTATGTAATTAAAAGCAAAATAGAAATTAAAATAAATAAGTAATCGTATCCAGAAAAACAGTAAAAAACAAGTATAGCAGAAACAAGCTAAATGTAGAAGTAAAACAATAATAATAAAGCCAAAAGAGAGTAAGATTAAAACCTACGCCAAAACAATTAAAAAGTTAAAAAGTAAACGTGACATTGACAGAATAGGAGTAGAAGTAAATAAAATTTCGCAAACAAAGAAAGATAACATAAAAATAAACGTCATAGGTAAAGATAACGGAGTAAACTACTCAAAACTTATAAGACATAATAAGTAAAAAGAGATCGGTGCACATTGCTTCAGGTAAGAAGTCGTGTATTCTGATAGATCTACATAACAGCAAATAAATGTCAAATAAGACAAACGCTATGCAACGTACTAAAAGAAGACTAACCCAAGATGTGTATAGTATTAAAATAAATGATAAAATAAATAAAAACAAATTTTAGAATAAGCTGTGCTAAGTTTGCACACAATAAAGCTAAATAGGTTGCTAAAATAGGCAAACTTAAAGTAGGATGAAAAAAAAAACAGAGTCAAAGTGTTCGTGTCTCCACCAAAATGTTACTACTGCATCAAGTATGAACACGAGGCAAGTACAGTTAGACTAGTTAAACTGAAATAAAAAATGCTAAAACGGTCAAAGGCATAAGTGCAACCAAGGTCAACATAATTTTTGTGTATATTAAGTTGCCTATTATACCGGCCAAACTATTCGTGCCTAGCTGTAGCTGCAATATGAAATCTGAAAAAAACGCTCCTTTTGAAATACAAGAACACGAAAAAAATTAAATGGGATCTATACAATAAATTACTAAAAGCGGGCCAAATCGGGCTCTGTTCAAAGAAAGAGGCTTAACGGGGCAAGGGCAGATACTAGAAAGCAGTTTAACAACTGGGACCCACATATAAAATCAGTCTTAACGCATATATAATAAAGCCATAAAGAGAACCGTGGAGGAGATACTGTAAAAACGTTCAAAAAGGTCTCACATGCTCCCGCCTCCAAAAGCCTCAAGAAAAAAACATACTGGGAACATTGGATCCCTGTAAACCAAAACCGAAAAATACACAGAGTCGGTCAGAGACACTCTGCAAGAGCTGCTGCAACCGCACTTCCCGGGCTCTATGCTGGCGGAAGCTCCAGATCAAGAAGACCTAAAATTGCCAAACAAAAATGCAAACAAAAAGAACTGGAAAAAGACTACAATTAATCAGAACAGCCTAAAATGAAGGATTCGGGATATTGATATTGCATATGTCAATAAAAGCCAAGGAATAGACCCTCATCCAACAATGGGTCAATTTTATGCTCATAAACCAGAGTGTAACCATAATTATATGAAGAAAATAAGCCGGCGGGTTCCCACAGGAAGACTACTTTCACCACTACTGTGTTGCTTAGTCTCAAAAAACTACAAATACTTAACAACATAGACATCTTTCCCATAAGCTACGCAAATAATCTCATGATACAGAGTGCACTTAAACAATTATCAATAAACCCAAGCAAAACGACGATCGTACCGTTCACAAGAATGCAAAACACCAGAGACCTAAAAAACCTGAGGATGTATAGAACCTCGCTCCAAATGTCAAAAGAAGGAAAATATCTGGAAGTACGCTTAATACTAGACTAAACTACTTCTTCTTCTTATAGTGCCGTACTCGCTACGAGTGTTCGGCGCCCCTCTCGTATGTTTGTGGTGCGCGATAATAGTTCCACACAAACATACGGGACCTACATTTTAACGTGGAATCCAAATCACAAATACCACAAATACTTTGCTGGTTTGCCATTGCCTTGCAAAGAAGACAACCGCATCAAAATATATTCGACAAATTAGATATTGCCGCTGCCGGGAATCAAACCCGGGCTGCCTGCACAACAGTTCTCGCACTAGACCATAGTGCTACGGTCGCCTCAGACTAAACTACAACACCTGACTAATATAACAACCAAATCCATTCGAGTGCTTTTTGAATCCAAAATAATGGTCAGACGTACATGGGGACTAACACCTAATATGACCATATAGTTATACACGGTGGACGTAATACCCATTATCACAGACGGAGCGCTTGTATGAGAAAAAAACCGCTCTCAAGTTAAGTACCAAAAAACTAAACAAACTTAAGAAGCTTGCATGTTTGATGATAATGAAGGCAATGAGAACGACGCCAACATCAGCTATGTAAGTACTATTATCATTACCGCCACTTCACCTGATGGTAATGGCACAGGCAAGAGAACCAAGATACAGACTGCGGATAAATAAACATTGAGACTCACAGAACAACATAATGTGTTGCATGAAGAAGAAACTAATAATAATGTCGGATTTCATAAAAAACCACTGCATCAATAAGAAATTTGATGTAATAATACCACAGCAAAACAAATGGATAAACAATAGATACCTGGGAACAGTCAAATAAAATATCTGGTACACAGATAGGGCCAAAGCAATAAGCACCAGGACACAGTAGTTCCAATTCTAGGTGTTTATAAAAATCAAAATATTGATAAAATATTTCATCCGCAAAATTGAATAATCAAGTTCCTATTGAGTTGGATAAAACATTTTAAAAGCATTCATCACAAAAATAATGTAAATAAATAAAGACGAATGTAGTAAAGTAAACACTTGTAAAAAGTTCTATTTCAGTGTTTTTATCAACAATTCACATTTTTATAACAAATTATTTAAACAAGTGTTTATCATTTTATGTCAGGATTAAAGCCAAGATGTGTAGTAAACTTTTTCGCACAATATTTATTTGAAAAATATTTAGTAAGTATAAAAAATATTGTGTTAAAAATCTTTTTTTTATTATTAAAAAAACTACCATAATAAATATTACCGCAAACGTTTTGAAATTTTATTTTTGAAGTACTATTCTTGGTTTATATAATGTACAACAAATAACCTAGAATTGATCCTTGCGGTGCACCAGACATAACTTCTAAAGGGTAGATAAAACATTGTCAAGCTGCACATTGCTTGTTATTTTTTTATGGTTACATTAATGTAAAAAAAAACCGCTTGAAGTTATGTTCTTCTAGTTATTTTCTTACAAGGGGGTCACAAATGATATGCGTAATTTATATCTATTGTAAATTTAATTTGATAAAAGATTGTCAGTACTAACTGATGAATAAACGTTTCCTCATGGCAGTCTTACTAGTATCGCTACTAAGCACTTTACTGAATAAAATGTATCGTAGATTAGTTTAATTATTAAAAAAATTAATTTATTCTAAAAAATAAAGAAAAAATCTTTAATTAACTGTATTTTGTTCACTGAAACTTTGCAGGGCTAGGTAAAAACATTTAAAGTATTCACAATAGCAAAATACCTGTCATCTACGCAACATAATTAATAATAAATAAACATTTGGCAAGTACAGTAGCCCAAAAATAATAAAATACAGATTTTAATAACGACAGTGAATACGACTCAATTTTATTATTTAATAATAAATATAATATAAAACACAAACAAATCAATTGCAGTTGAAATGAATTGTTCATAATAAAAATAGATGTGCACCGGACAAGTATAACTTTACAACAATTTAAATCGAACTTAGACATTTGCGCATTTTTGCCCTTTCCCAAAAAAAATGAGTATACATACCACAACTATCTACCTATGTCTGTATATTATCTCCATGTTGGAACTATTAGTTCTGTTGGGATAATAATTTAATAGATAAATAAATAAACAAATTTGAAAAATGATGCATTAAAAAGGAAGAACACAACTATGATAATGAAAAGATACTTATTACATACTTTGCCAACTTATAAGCCTTCATTTCTCTGGATCTTATATTCAATAATACCTACAATGATCTATTAAAATGAGTATACAAATTCAGTAGCGTTCCTTAAAAGAAAATCTGAAGAACATCGATAAAAAAGCCGAAGATGTTAAAGAAATCCAACATTGCTAAATTTCTTCTACAAAATTATTTAAGAAAGTGCCACTGATTGTTGGACTAACTAAAGCCTTGCAAGCGTAAGGAAATTAACAAATTATTAGTAAATAATGTCAAAAACAAGAAGCAGTGTTTCCATTTTCTCTTCCAAAACACCAAAATAAAAATAGGCAGAGAATATGGAAGTTCCAGAAATATTAAAAAAATAGACATGATCCTAATAATTCAAAAGTGCATTAATCTTCGTCTAAGTAACATCGATCATAGCAGGTTATTCCTCCAATTTCAAAATGGTACGTGTGTGAAGCAGGCGGTGGGCATTAACTCTTTTAAATTCTTGCCAAAACAAATTGTTTTGAATCTCAAATTTGAGCATCCGGAAGAATATACAGACCTTTGCTTCCGTAGGTCATCTAAGTCCCTGTTGGCAGATTCAGGAGCGGACCTTCTAACAATAAAACGTCTGGGTAAAACGAAAAACACTTGAGAAAAAAAACAAACAAAAAATAAAAGAGACCTATCAGGCAGTGCCCCTTGCAACGGCCAGTTTAAATAATCAAAATTTAAATGTATTGGCTAATAATTCGGCAAATTTCGCTGCTTTCTCAGAAGTTTATTTAAAAGATTGCAAAGATTGTACTATTAACATTTATAATAAATAACTTTTTGTGTTTTATAGTTTTCAATCAAATATTTTCAAATATATTTTTTGTTAATAATTAAAAATTAAAAAAGAGTACTGTAATAAAAATGCATGAGTTAAGAAGCTCTTGACTCATGCAAAATCGGTGACTTAAAAGCTTTTTAACTCACTAACGTAGATAAAAATAATTATAGTACGTTTAGTTGGTTATGATATGTGATATATCTAAAATAGTTTTAAGTAAGTTGTAGTTACACCTTAGTGGTATTCTAGCAACCTAATTGATAACAACATACCTTACTTAATGTTTCGGTAACATAAACACATGTTACTAAAGTTTACGGTGATTTGCCCCTCCGTAAGTGAAAAAGTAAGACCGATTTTTGATTACATACGCGTGTGTTCTCATATACAAAGAAACAAGATTACAACATTCCAAAAAAATATTCTGAAATTACAAACAGTTAACAACAGTTTCTCAAATAAAATGATATGAGATACATTTTCATAAACAAAATCCACATAACATAGTTAATAAACTGGCAACATTGATAACATATTGTAAATAAAGACGATATTATTATTATTATAAAAATCAAGAGGTTTGATTATCTTCACCACCAACATTAAAAGCAAAGCGTGAACAAGGCAATTCAAAATACATGCAAAAATTTCATAAGCTAATTCTTTAAACAATTACCATACAAAAGAAATAAAAACAAAGTAAATATTATGTTTCAGACTGATTCTGTGTTAACAAACATTTGTTAGTTGGCATTTAACAACTTTTTTATTGTGCATTTTACAGCTATTTTACATCGCCTTGTTTGAATGAACTTGATGGAACCAACGAAGTAAGTGACTTCCAAATCACCCCAGTGGACAAAAAGCAAGTTATTATTTAGTCAGTTATTGAGAATCTAACGCCTCCATAATAGAATATCTAACGCCTCCATAATGAAGGATCTAACGCCTCCAAATCTATTAAAAATATTTGTTCAGTTTGAAGTGATGGTAACAAACAAAACCACAACTTTTTTAACTAATTATTATTTCTGTTACTAACTAACGCCAGAAGTTAAAAAACTACTACATCTGAGTATTTTGCCGCAAAATCAAGGATTTCAATTAGGTTCTTAGATGTGCAACCAACACTAGTTATTAAAGTACTAAAAATCATCAATTGACACACCTTTACATTCTTAAATAGATAAGTAAACACATTTAAGACGTCTCCAATAATAATAATAATAATAATAATAATAATAATAATAATAATAATAATAATAATAATAATAATAATAATAATAATAATAATAATGGCCATAGCCACCTTTATTTCAGAAACAAAGCGACAAATTTTTTGAAACAAACAAAAGTCCCTAGAAGATTGCCGTACAATTTTGAATCATTCTATATCAACATTTATAAATAAAACATGAATTAATTTTCACATTTGCAAATTCATAGAAATAACTCGTGTTGTAACATATAATAAATATAGATTTTGATTAAAATCGATCGATCATTATAGTATCATGACATATTAGCCATACATGAACAAGAATCGAGATCTTGTCAAAATATTAGATTCAAAAGTGGCAAAACAGCATTTTAATAGTATCGAAATAATAACCTGATAAGTAGGTTTAATAAAGTTCAAAATTAGCTAAAAAGGTGCTCTAAAATAAAAATACAACCCTTCGCAATCTCCAAACCTTTCTAAAACACTGTCGTTATTTTGAAAATATATTTATTAAAATACAACAGAACCACTTTTAATAGTTGTCTAAAATAAGTTTATTAGTTTATGTTGTTGTGATATATTAATAATTTCTAAATATCACATTTAATTAAAAAAAATTAAAAATTAATTAACTCAATGTCGCACAAATCAACATCCAAATTCTAAAGAGAAAAAATAATATAAATAAATACTGTTTGAGCCAATAAAAACTGATTTCTAAAATAAAGTTGTTATTGTAAACATAATTAGCAAGTAAAAATCATTTTTAACAGAATTTGAATTATTTTATTATTACAAATAAAGGTGTCCAAAATTAATGGACAAGAGAACAGTTTTTATAGCTTATTTACAATGCCAAACAAACATAAATATCTCAAATGATCTATTATTTTATAAACCTCGTACGTGATAAAAACGAGTACGGTGTATAGAATGCAAGGTCGATTGTTATACATAAACAAATATTATAAAATTATATACACATATTTTTTATTTATAGCTAGCTTTTGTGTAAATATACTTTGCAAAACGCAAGGTTATTAATAACAGTGTTGGAAGACTGTTTCAAGAACGGGGTGTGTTTGAGTGTTGGAAACAAAAGGACTGTGCATCCCCCGCGAAAGCGATTAGCCACTCTGATGGAATCCATATCGGGTAAAAGAGGTGGGTGAAAATAGCAACAGAGTGATGTAGTGGTGTTAGGTGGCAAAACCTCCGGCATTAACCCCCTAGACGGCAGCGAACCCTTCCATCCCTTGCGATTTATCGCGCTCTTTGTTCGCGCGACCTAAACACCCTTTCTAATACCTTGGCTGTATACAGGGAACTCGCCATCGCTGTGGCTGTGGGTCAGCATCAGATGACCGTTCCAACGCCCGTCAGACTCCAGCTTGCAGTTAAAGACAACCCAACTGATATCACGGACACTACAATATCACCAAAAATAAAATAAAATAAAACAATATGATGAAACCTCCGGGAAGTTGTCGCACGCACACACACCCACACCAACACACACGCGCGTTATTTTGCCACCAGCTGTAAGGTGGTTAGCTAACAGCTGGAGAAGAAGGGATGAGAGAGGCGATGGCGTCTACGGAGTAGGTTTCCACTCTATGTACGCCGTCGCGACGCCAACAGACACACTGAGAGAATTGAGGATGCGAGCACGAGCACGCAGGGATGCTGCGCATTGGGGGCGAAAGAACGGAACCATTATTAGGGGGCACCTATTTTAATATTGTATGCAATAAGCGCATACAGTCGGCTTCTCCTTTCGCCCTATGGAAATTGATCTTTGAGTATAAGCTTTAATTGTACTGAATTATAAAAGAAAACACATTAAGAGGGTTCACTTCCACAGTAACATATCAAATTCAATCAATTGTTTAGCATAGGATTGGTACTTAGTTTATACTGAATCAATTCTTGTTATATTATATTCGTGTACATATAATAAATACTATTGAAACCTTAAACATTCATGAATAGGTAATCTTTATAGATTATTTTTGACATAACATTAAAATTGTAGTAATGTAAAAAACAGAAATTGCGTATTTATTCTCAATTTAAGCTGTATTGCCTTTTTAATTAATACAAAAAGGTAGTTGTTTTTCAGTCAAGTTTCTTAAAACAATATATAATTTAACAAAAAATATGATAATACAAAAAACAAGTATATAACGTAGATAGTTATAAACGTAAACACCATAAGGAATTTAGATTTAGATAAAAAACTCAAAAATTAGTCTAGTTAGCCAAATTTTTTTTTTTTTCATAAACAAATATTTTGCAGATATGTGTTTTAAAAAGAACTTGCATTTTAAATTTAAATAAAATACTATTTTCTCTTTATAAATGTTGACATTAAACATGAAACAAAAGTCAAGTCAAATAGACACTTTTCTCAAAACTTAGAAAGAAGTTTTGTCTGGATTTATCTAATGTAATCTTGAATTTATTCCTTATTTTTCAAAAAAACCCACAGATAAAGTCAAAAACAACTTCTCGGTGGCCAGTTTTGGTCTTCAAAATAAAAAATAACACAACTTTGCAATAACGATATTGTTTGTTTCACGTGCAATATTGCCTTCGTGCTAAAACCAATCAATCACGTCAATTCGATAAAACTTCTGCTAAAAAAAGTTTCATCATTTTACAAACAAAAATGAAACGCGTTTCAAATGCAAGTTCTTATTGAAAGTGTCCAACAAAAAACATGATTTTTGTTAAAATTTTAATCATTTACATATTATCTGAAACTATCATAAAAATTAAGCTACAGGTGTTCTTTTAGTTTTGACAAGCATACTAAATAAAACTGTAAAATAAAAGATTCTACGGTTCATGGTACTATTTTGTGATCTGGAAATATTGGGTCTTAGATTTTTTAAATACTTGCGCCCGCTCTGTTACTGTAAATAGCCAATGATACACTCCAATAATCTGCAACATTTTACTCTGACTAAAACTACCGTACAACAATCAGCAAGATAAAACCTAATTAATAAGTTGTATAAACACAATAAATTTTATAAAAAAGGTGGGCCATCTAACTTTTAGAATTTGAATCGGCTATAAATAAAAAACTAATAAATATTTTTTTTTTAAATTATGAATTTATTCTCGAGTTTATTAGAAATATTGAACATTTTCATTTAAAAATGAAACACAACATCCTTCAAATGACTGCCACGGCTGGCTTGATAGTAACCCATCCGATTAACCCAATTTTTTAGTACATTTTCGATTGTTTGGGCTCCAATCGCATGAATGGCAACTTCAATTTCGAGTTTCAAGGCATCAATCGTCTCTGGATGGTTAGAGTAACACTTATCCTTAAAGTCTCCCCACAAAAAAAATCAAACGGGGTCAAATCACAGCTCCTAGGCAACCAACTGACATTAACATTTCTGCTGATTATTCGATTTCCAAAAGCAGTGCGCAAAATATGGATGGTTACGAATGGCTGTATGGCAAGTGGCCCCGTCCTGTTAAAACAAGATGCCATCCATTTCATACTTTTCAATTTTTGAAAACAAAAATTCGTTTAGCTAGGCACAGTAACGTTCGCTATTGACGGTAACGGCGGTTCCTTGCTCATTTTCAAAGAAAAATTGCCCAATAATGCCGACGGACCAAAAACCACACCAAAAGGTAACTCGTTGCGACAATTTTGCTTATTGACATAGCCTCCGACATAAAAATAAGCTTCATCGATAAAAATGCTTCGGCCAAACAATCTTTAGTCCATTGGGCAAACTGAAAACGCATCGGATGGTCATGAGGCATCATTTATTGGACTAATTAAACTTTGTAGGCCTTCAAACCAAGGTCCAAACCAATTCTCCTCAGAAGAGTGCAAAAATTGTTCAGTTCCTGAGAACGATGACGAGTTGATGTTCATGCATGTTCACGCACACTCTGAGCAACAGTATTATTTTTTTCGGCTGAATGCACTGGACGAGAACGTGAACGTGTTGTTGTACAAATTAGTCCACAAACTGCGTTGAAGGCACTTCTTTTCTATCAAATTTGTTTCGTAAATGTCTTACCGATTGAGTAGAAAACTCACCACTTTAAAAGTAATTTCACAACTTTGTTCAAATGTAAAGCGTCCCATTTTGTAAATGTCAAACATAAAATTTCTGTCAACTCGTAAATGTAATTATACCTTAGAAAAATAAACAATAATTCCAAACGTTACATGGCCCACTCTTTATTATGTGTGTTACAAGTTTCCATAAAAAAATAGTATTATTCTCAAGACTGAGATCTTTCAAGAAGATAAATTCAAAAAATAGTGTTTCCAACCCACCTTGTTCGTGCTCCAAAGCAAAAAAGCTAACCCTAACTTTTAAAAACTGGTGACCTTAAGTAGCCTCAACTCTAAAGACTACCTTTTTCTTCTTTAACTGTCTATCCCTTTCGGGATGTTAGCGATCACATGTGTAATTTCATTATTTGATATTCGAGACAAACGATGTTAGCTTATTTGTTCATATCACATGCTGTGTGTATTAGTTGTCCAATTGTTAAAGATTCCCTTGCCACTTACTAATCTGATCGCGATTATAAAACGGCCGCTAATGTTATATAATGGTATGTTATGGATTCATTAATTCCGCACGCAAAAAAGTAAAACTTATTCGAATGGTTTCAAAGTAGAGATCATTACAAATCTGGTATAAAAAAAAACATATTTCTTCTAGCAAATTTTAATATGTGTTTCATATGAATATTCACGCAATATGATTATAATATTATTGCTATAACCAAAACATGGCTAAACCCCACTAATTCAAACAATTTGATTACTTTAATGAACTATATCTTATGATTTTATACAAAAACAACAATTGCCCAATTACACCAACTTGTTTACATCAAAAAGTCTCCTTAAAACTCTGCACCAATAAAAAACTACATCTCACATGTGTCAAGTCGGTCTACATTTTATAGTGCGTTCCGTATATCAACCGAAGCGACCGAAATCTCGGTAATCCTGAAACAGGTTTATATACGGAACGCGGTTACCTGAAAAAGGTTACAAAGGTTGCGACCGCACTCACCATGAACTAACGTCGGTGAATTTCTATTAATCGTGGTTATACATGGCGGTAAATTTGAAATACAATCAAAAGTGAACAAAAGCGTCAAATGTTGCTCGTGTATTTTATTAAATTATTAATGATAGGTTATAATGTATATGTATGTTCCTGTCAATGCTAAAACGGGCAAAGGCACGAGTGCAACAGAGCAAACATTATTATTGTGTATAGTTGCCTGTTATACCTACCAACCTCTACTGGGATTACTGTATTAGCAGGTAGATAAATACATACAATCATCTAATATTAAGCACTGAAATTTAAAAAAATATAACACAAAAGCTAATAATAAATAAATTCATGAAGTTTGAGGGTATAATATTTCAGTTTTGTATTTTGAAGTTTCTATAACCGCTGTCGTTCCGTAAATCAACCAAGATTTTCAGCAACCGATCAAAGGCGTAACCTAACCGCCGGTTACTTCGGTTGATATACGGAACGCACTATTATTTTAAGTTGTCAATTTCTATGACTTGAACTCTACTTTCTTGGTTATGTTTATTAAAAATATAAATATTAATGACATATAGTTAATAACATATATGTAAATAAATTATTCTAAAATATTGTGAAATCAACTTTAATAGACAAATATTAGAGTAAGTAATTAAATAATATTACTACAAATTATTTTTATTGTGTGTTTGGACTTTTAAGATACTACTATCTGTGTCCGCATGTTGCCAAACGTATTTTAATGCTAAAGTAAGACTCACATTTAATTATTATAACAAAATCTAAAAATTAAGTGATTTAATATGCACCCTAAGTTGTGTTGGTACAACCTGCCATTAGACATTGATGTAGTATACTCAGAATTGTCACTATCTATAGAACAGTTATGAATTGAACTGAAACTGACAAGAAAACGTGTACGTGTAGGAGTAGTGTACAGGCCCCATAAAGGTAACTTTCAAGAGTTTTTAAATAATTTTAAAAACGCATTTTATGATTTAACTTGAATGACAACTTTGTGGCTGTATGGAAGATTTTAACATGTCAAAACCGCATCTCTAGCAGAAAATGAACTGCTAGATTCATTATGCTTGCTAAAGCTACAAGAATTACTGAAAGAACTCCTAGACTTTTGAATTTTATTATTATAAAAAATCCAAAATAATAAAATCGGAAATTAAAGATGGGTTAACTGACCACTGTCTATTTTATGGTACGTTCTCACTGCATTCAATGCAAATCTAAACTCAACTTATCAAATCACGCGATAAACATTTTAATTATGAAGAATTTATATTTGATTTATATCAAATTTCATGGTTTTATAATAATAATAGTAATAATAGTAGTAATTTATTTCCAATGTTTGTGGTACAGTAATATACAATAAATTGTGTACATACGCACAGAAAAAAAGCAAAAACAGTAAATATAGAAAAAAAAAAACGTAATTATAATACAATCAAAACAAATTTAAATTAATTTACAAATCCAGTCTATAACTATAAAATTCCAACAGATTATAGGGCTCACATTCAATTAAAAATTCGATATGACGTGATTTCTTATTGTTATAGGTTTGTTCATGTTTTATCGATCTAGAAATGTGATTTAAACAACTATAATGAGGGTTTCTTTCCAGTGAAGTTAGATTATGATTTTGTATTCTGTATTCTTGGCCATGTCTTGTATCATAATGTCCAGTTAATAGCTCGTTGGTAAATTTAGATCGATTTTTCCATACAAATTTAATAGATTCCAATACATAGATGGCAGTAACTGTTAGTAATCTATTTCTTTTAAATGCTCCTCTGCAGCTATCTCGTCTTTTTATCTAAAACATATTTCTGATCTCTCTTTTTTGAATAATAAAAACTGAATTTATATTATATTCAATTTATTATACATACTAAATTGATTTACCAATTAAAATGGGATTATAATTAATAAAAGAAAATATTATTAATAAATTTTCTTATAATTAACAAACTGGTCCTTTCTTTTCATCCAAAATTTTATATATTGGCTTATTAGAAAACCTAATATGTGTGCCTGCCTCAAAATGTTCAAAAATCAAAATCTCATTCCTACCTGTATGCAAGAAAGGTGCTGGCAAATATGCAGTCTGTTGAGGCCCTACTCTAAAATACTTAGACAATACAAACCCATTCACAATAATAATACCATTACCCCAACCACACATATGTAGAAACGTATCTTCAGGTTACAACTATTACCCCAAAATATAACACCAAATTTTAAGACTGAATAAAAGTTTGAGTAGTAGAATGTAGTGACAATACGGTTTGTATTTTTAGATAAAATGCATGTGGTTTTTTTTAGTATTTAGTATCAACTTATTAATTGTAAACCATTCATCCAAACTTTTCATTATATTATTTCCTGCGGTTATTAATATATGGAATATTGAAATTTGAGCCTCTCAACAAAAGGTTTGTGTCGTCGGCGTAATTTACTAAGCGCGCATTATTAGGAATACTCATTTGTAGGTCGTTTACATAAAATACAAATAAAAGAGGACCTAAAATGCTTCCCTGTAGAATTCCTATTTTCATATTTGCAGTATTAGATGTCACATCTCGGTTGCTAACTGGATCTCTAATTTTTACGGAATAAGTTCTAAAACTTAAGTATGACAATATCCATTTATGTGCTGTTTTGTATACCATAATGCTGCAGTTTTATTAATAATATCTCATAATCAATAGCATCCAAAGCCTTAGATAAATCTAAGAGAACACCACTGGCCAGTCATCTGAATCTAATGCCGTATTTAAGAATTGTAAATAGTCAAAGATAGCTGTCTCTATACTCCTTCCCGTTAAGACTCCGTGCTGAAAATTTCCAAAAAGATTGTGTTTTGTAAAATGCTGAATGATGCATTTTTGCTTCTTTTTTTTTCCATTTTATGAATAGTACGTAGCAGCTCATAACTGCTGACAGGCTTTATAATCATTATGTCATTACATTTTTTAATATTGCATGTATATGGAGCATTTGATTGGGGCTGTTGTATTAACAAAATATGTGCGGCATTATAAAAAAGTTCGTTGAATAAGTTTAGCTTCTTTTAGTTTAGGTTTAAAAAGTGGATCAATCTAGGAAAGTGATTGATAGAGCTTCATTTGTGTTTTATAATGTATAATTTCATCTTTAGTTTTAATATTTATTGCTAAACATTCAAACACAGAACATTCAGATATATTATTTATTATATTACTAGGTTGACAATTAATGGCTTGTTTGACGTAAATTGCAAATCCGCCATGAATGGTTATTTTTCTACTGTACGACGATTTTGTTTTATTTATAATTAAATATGTTTAATAATTGTATTTTATCAACTGTTTGCTAATGTTCAGAAACACAGAAAATATCACAATCTGATTCACGTAAAATTTCTTCAATTTCATTGATACAACTTAACAGACTTTGAACATTTTGATGAATTATTTTTAAACCATTAAAACTGGGACGGGAAGAGGTGTTGTTTTGAAATGCTTTAAATTTGCTATTTTCATTAGCAGCCAGTGATTGCTATAAAAATAAGTTTTCCCAATCGTATTTAGTTTTCTCATTAATTGCTGTTATGACTCTAGTGTAACAGTTGATATCAAAAGCAGTGTGATTTGTTTTTACATTTGTGTTGAATTTCTTGTTTTTTATGGTGCAGTTTACACATGTAGCCAGTGTAAACGCCCAAAAGCGTCAAATTAAGAGTAAACAATGCAATAATCTGTAACTACGTAAATCCACATAATCAAATTCGTTTCGTAATGTTTCTAAGACGTCCAGGAGTTATCTTCATCGTTGTTCCCGTCCCTCTGTTTATCCACGCCATGCTATTATTGTAGATACGCTCTACCAACAAGTTGATATCTGTTCAAAATGTAATTTCTAAAACATTGCTCGTTTCGAATACGACATTCATTTAATGACACCAACAAAATTTCTTTTGTTTTAATTAAATTGATATAGAAGTAACCTTTGCATTTTTTTAAGTCTGATCATTTTTACAATCATTGAATTAAATGTTTTGTGCAAATTTAATTAAAAATGTTCCACGTTATTTTGGTGTTGCTTTATTTATTAATTTACGTTTATTCCTAAAGCAACATGTTTAATAAGCCACGTGATACTAGCTTTTGTATATCAAGTTAAAATTACTTAAAAATATGTAATAACAAAATACTAATTCTAAAATTATACCAAACATCTACGCCAAAATATGCACTTTAAATATAATTTTCAAACCAAATAAGCAAACTGCATACTTTGATTGATTTTCCAAAAGTTGGTTCATTTTATTATAATTAATAAAGATGATACTAAAAATATTAATTCTACATTCCATACGTGTAAAGGCTCCATAGCAAATTTTTTTTTCTGATACAAAGACCAATATTTGCTTTTCAATATACAGAGTGTTTACTAACTAGAAGAAAAAAATAATTATGTGCATATGTTAATTTTAAACAGAAAACTTAAATAACTTTTTTGTCTATCTCGCCTCGTTTTCGAGATAACCGAAAAATACACAATATTTAGCAAACCTTTTATTTAGCAAAATTTAAGTAAAAAAACATTTGTAACAATGGTAACAACTAACAAAACAATATTACTTTAATAAGTTCTCAAAATGGCCATCATGAGCGTTGATGCAAGTTTGACATCGCACTAAATGATAATGATAAACTGTTTCAAAATCTGTTGTGTTTTAAATGTGCAACTTGCAATTCTCTCTGTTAGCAGCTCCACGTTGCTTATTAGCTCCGCATAAACCAATTGTTTCAATTGTCCCCACACATAGAAGTCCAATAGATTTAAATCAGAAAATCTTGTAGGCCAGTTCACTAGACTTCTTCTACCAATCACCTATCATTAAAATTATCGTTGAGCCACCGAACTACATATCGCCCAACTTGGAGCGGTGCTTCATCGTGCTGGTACAACATCCTTTTACGTAAGAAAGAGGGACATAATCCATTCAATTTTTCAAAAATTCTGCGTACAAACCAGCGTTTAAACGCAGTGGTAAGATTTGAACTGGCAGAAGTTGCCCATAAAAACCCCACACCACGTGTTAACTAAAATTTTTGTTGGTAAGCTCGTACCCTAACTGCGCACCGATTTTCTAATAACCACCGTTTTATCGGTCCAGCCGCCTTCTTTCTTCTTTAGTGCCATACTTGCTACGAGTGTTCGGCGCCCCTCTCGTATGTTTGTGGTGCGCGATAATAGTTCCACACAAACATACGGAACCTACAGTTTAACGTAGAATCCAAACCACACCACCAGAGGGTTTACTAAGCAAATACTTTGCCATTGCCTTGCAAAGGAAACGACCGCATCAAAAATATATTCGACAAATTAGATATCGCCGCTGCCGGGAATCGAACCCGGGCTGCCTGCACAACAGTCCTCGCACTAGACCATTGTGCTACGGCCGCCTATATAGACCATATCTTCAGGAACAGAAACTAAACTATAGATATAACAGTAATTTACATCGCTTATTTGGGAGAAAATTTCGCTTTATCGGGTCTGCAAATTAAATTAAATTTAGTTAAAACTTAACAATAACAAGAAAAAAAAATTGTATACAATTTTATACGTAAGTTTTATACCTTCATAAAATATAACTTTTTAACATTTTTTGTGCTTGAAAATTGAATAACAACATTTTTTGTGAATCGGACACGAGAATTATCAGGAAAAAATAACACACACGTTCAGTCATTCAATTTCGTTTGGTGCACTTGCGTTTTTGTAGACACGATAAAATTTAAAATGCCAAGGAACGATTTAACACTGTCAAATAAAATTGCTGTCCTGAATCAAATTAAAAATCAGCCAACACAAATTTGTTTGTTACTTTCGCATAATCGGATCAAAACCCTCCGGTCCCAATGTAGTACGATTAAGAGAAATCGACTGTATTGATAATGCCATTTCTCGTAAACATAGATTCATCGCTCCACAATATAGAACTAAAGAAGTTGGAATCTTGTTGATGTTCAAAAAGCCATTAAGAAAATGCAAGTTATTCTGCTGTTTGTAGATAATGATATGGCTGACAAATTTCCCTATTTAAGTTTTTAGATAGTTGTAAACAAGCGAAAAGTTTCCTAACGCTGACCCCTGATTCTTCAAAAACTGAGTCAACTATTTGTTCCTTTTCTGCCACGGTGTGCTGTTGATGTGAACCTCCAGTACGGCAATTTCCAATTCCAAATCTATGGTGCCTTCAAAATGCGTCAAAAAATACGTGAGAAGGTTGCTTTCTGTCAGGAAATCTTGTACACTTGTTAAAGTAATGTTGTTTTGTTTTTGCTAAATAAAAAGTTTTCTAAATAATGAATATTTTTTTATTATCTCGGAAACGAAGCGAGATAGACAAAAACGTTATTTAGATTTTCTGTTTAAAACTAAAAACGTACTCAAAGTTTCATTTTTCGCCTCCAGTTAGGAAACACCCGGTATACCTGTAGATTAATTAAATAATTTATACTACCAAGCCCGTCAATTGAGAGAATAAAGAAGCTATAGATACTGACAAGCTCTCAAATTATATGTAATTATGGTTACATAGACACTATTATTAATTATAATAACATTTTCAATTTGCAACAGATAAACATTATTAAAGATTTGCAATTAAGTAATACAATACAAACAAAACTTAAAAATTTGGTTAAAAAGTATTCTGTTCTTGCAAGACAACTCGAGTAGACAGTATGATGCACAAACTGTTAAAACTGTTCATATTAATCTCTCGTATATTAGAAACACAACCTTAAAGGAAATAAATTAACAATTATTTACTCAATTAATTGAGACCTTACTCTTTAGTTAATCCAGGATCAATTTAAATTCGTTTTACAGAAAGGTAAAACATCGATTTAAAACAGCCGCGACCCCGTAAATCTTCCCATAGGATCGAATTGAGGAATATGGGTCAACGTGTTACGCCTGCTTTAATTCAATGTAGAGTGAAAGCAAACACACACAAATGTTGGTTAAACGTAAAGATAAGTCACGATAATATCCCAAGAAATTATGATTTATGTATGAATGCACCCTAAAAATACTTTTCCACAGACTATTAAATATTAAATGATAAATTAAGAGATAAGAAGATAGATCAAAACAAATGTCTAAAACAATAAAAAATATTATGAGAAGAAAACCTCGGTTGATAGCATTTTACATAATAAAATCACTTTTACAATAAAATATGTATAATTATTAATGTTATCCAAATAATAATTAGACTAAGCTGCAATCTATATTTCAACTTTTTGTTTTTATACAATAAAGTGCCAATCAAAAAAGTCCAATCGCTTTATAATAATAATAATAAATAACTTTTTATAGTTTTCTATTGTTTATAATGAAAAATACTCATACTATGACTAAAAAAGTACATAGTTATCTTATCAAAAAATTAGCAATAAAAGCAATTGCAAATGTAGGTTACTTTAAAATTTCAACCTGTTTGATAGAGAAAATAATACGCTTTGAAAGTGATAAAAATATCATATTTTCAATACACCTAAAACCATGAGATAATTAAATGTATTAATGTAACTTCGTCAGAAAAAAAACGCATTCTATTTTAACAATTTTGTAATAAATTCTATTCTAATATTATTTATATATTACTTTCAATGATAGTCTATTTTATTTAAAAAACTACTCATACTGTTTTTATTATCACTGAAACTAGATTAATTTATTATTCAAAAACTTTAGGTTTTATTACTCATCCTTCCAGCCTACACAAATATTTAGAGGTAATTCAATTGCAAAGGATTGAATTGGATGATAATGGTCAGTTATCCTGTTTGAAAAAGCAGGTTTACTGCTGAAATATTCAATCCTTAAATGCATATATATTACAAGACCTTTTTGTATTGATCTGGTAAACTCGTAAATCATTTCCCGTGCTGCTGTTCACATTAGGGGTGCCCAGAATACGTATACGCAGAAAGGTTTTCCACTTATGCGGGCATGTTCGTAAAACAGCGGGCGGTTATTATATATATGTATATTGCCATTTATTTATAAAGAATGTTTTGTTCCGGTTATTATTTTCACGATTGAACACCTATACTCCGAATAAAATTATGTTTATTTTGCTTTAGTTGTTATTATAATACAAATAATGATTCGATTATTATACTCGTATAATATAATGTATGTACCTATTAGTGACTACATATAAAAAGAAAATTAAGATTGTTTTAAGGAATATTGAAAGAATTATGCAAGTTGTTGTTTCATGCAAATTATCGACATGACTAGTGCTACACACTAATGATTATTATAATACTATTATTGGGTTCAATTCACGTTAAAAAACTTGTTGTCAACAAATATCTTCTTAAATTAAATAAAGCATCAGGTACAGACAAAATTCCAAATATCATTTATTAAAACATTTACAACTGAATTAGCTCCCATTCTGACCAAAATATTTGCCTAATCATATGAAAAGAGACATTTCTTAATTGTTTTGGAAAATTGCAAATGTTCAACATAAATACACCTAAAAAAAGAAACAAATTCGATTCTTCAAATTATAATCCAAATTGCACCAATTCAAAATATTTGAGAAATATATAAATTTTTCTAGACATTTCCAAAGAGACCAGAAATGACATCCTAATGTTTTAAACATGCTCATTCTACAAGTCTTGATCACAAATCTTTAAGTCCTATCAATAGATTTCTTGACAACAAAAACATTATAGATATAATTGATAGTTTTAATTTAACTGTGACACCAAAATCATAAATAAATTTTATTTTATTTTTTAGAAAATTATCCTTCCAATAGTATATTGTACGTAATGATACCCATTTCCCACAAGTCGACCTGTCTCTGTTTCAACTCTGCAAACAATGACCAAAGTCAATGGTAATGACTGAATAGGTTCCAGATGGTCAAACTGTAAACCAAACTTACTATTTGAAAATTTTGGCAACACTGCGAGTGCATGTTCGTAAGAATTGGCCGGAGTTGTGAAAAAACGCTTTGTCTGTGAAGCTTTATTTAGCCGCTAGATGCTCTTCAGTGCTCGAACACGCGTCGGAAACAGAAAAAAATCACAAAGTGCTAAATCAGGCGAGTGATTTAGCACTTTGTGATTTTTTTCTGTTTCCGAAGATCAAGTCTGCCTTAAGAGGAACCCGGTTCGGGTCGATGAAAAAGGTGAAGCAAAAATCGGCGGAGCTCCTAAATGCTCTTACTTGCTTAGACCAATGGGAAAACAAATAGAACGGTGTGTGGCAAGAGGAAGGGAGTACATTCAAAGGGAGCATTCAATTGTAGAATAATTTTTAAAATACAACTTTTCTTCATAAGCAGTCTCGTTATTTAATAGCCAGACCTCGTATTATGCAACAAGCACAGTTTGATTTGTATGATATGAACGTATTAAAAAAAATATTTATTAAATGTCATAATTTGACAGATGTATATATCTGTCACTTCCGATGGCTTCGTGCGTAATAAAAACTTTTATTTTTTTATGCTCGAGTAATAAAACATATAAAATAACATACTTTTTCTTGCCAATACTAGTTTAGTAATAAACACATTTCAGTAATAGTATATAAATATCTTTTTTGACTCAGTAATTTTTAAATAAAAAAAGTTAATCAGCCAATAAAATTATATTAAATGCCGCAAATTACTATTTGCATAAAAGCTCCTCTGTTTGAAATCAAATATAATTACTGCATTCAATAACGCATTTTACAATCGATAATAATATTTTTCACCGATTTTAATAATAAAAAACCAGTTTATTTGTGTAGCCTTCAATCAACACAATCCGAGAAACGTGAACAAACTGTGTCATTGTGCTTTGTTTTGTTGTATAAAACGATAGCGTGTAAATGAATCACAATGCTTTACCTAAAATACTGCGCAAATATGGCAGATCCGAAGAAGAAACTCATTCGCTAACTTCGAGAATACGGGCTCAATTGTCACATTTGTCAAAAAATTACAAAAACTGTCAAATAGTTTTTAGCAATGTAATAAGATCTCATAAATTTGCCAAATCTGTCAAATTAGTTTTTAAATTGTCAAAAATATTAACTACATCTGTCAAAAAGTTAATGAAAAGTTACGAAAACTGTCAAACAATTTACAGCAATGTAAAAAATGCAAACCCTCTGTCAAAAAGAAATAGAAATAAAACTTTTTTTGTTAAACAACTTACAGTTAGCAGTTAGTTACAGTTAGCAAATCTGCCAAAAACCTATTCAAAATGTCAAAGTTACCAAAATTATTAAACAGTTTACAGCAATGTAATAAAACTCATACTATCTGCCAGATGATCAAATTTTATTCCAAAATGATTAAAAACGGTACTACATCTGTCAAAAAAGTTACTAAAACTGTTTACAATATCATAATTTGACAGAAATGTATCAGATTTGTCGAATAATATTTTAAACTGTCAAACTGGTTGTAGTAACGTATAAAAAACATTATAAGTTTGCAGATCTGTACAAAATTTGTCAAATTGTATTTTAGACTGTCACTAAACTGTCAAACAATTTACATGTTTAAAGTATATAAACATCATAAGTTGACAAAAACGTAGCAATTCTGTCAGAAAAGTAATAAAAACTATAAAAAAGTTACAGTAATGCATAAAAATATTATTAAGTTAGTAAACAATGTTTTAGATCTATTAATTTTATTCTAAACTATCATACTAAAAGTGACAACATCTGTCAATAAAACTTAGTAAGTTAGTAACTGTCAACAAAACTCAAAAACTCTCAAATAGGCCACAGTAATGTGTATAAACTTTCTAAGCAAAAAAAATTAACATTAATAACATAAGTAGAAGTAAGGAATTTTGTTAATAATTAAAAAAAAAACAAAACTAATGCCACTTTTGAAACATTTTAGAATATTTTTGACAATTTTAGAACGTATAATGTTTGATAAAATTACCAAAAACATTTCTTGCAATTTGAATATTGTCAATTTTATAACATTTTTGACAATGTTGGATGACAATGTTGAAAAAGATCAACAGACTTGACAAAACATTTTTGACACCTGTCAATCAAATTTGCAAAATATTTTTAACAGCGTTGGAACATTTATAGCATTTGTTAATCATATTTACATGTTTGCCATCTGCAAAATATTTAGTTTAATGTGGAACATTTTTGTCTATTACAATTTTGAAAAATGTCAACAGATTTGAAAAAACATTTTTGTCAATTTTGAAAATGCTGCAAGATTTTTGACAACATTGGAATATTTTCAACAACTTTTGAACAATATAACAAACTTAAGAAATATTTTTGATAATTATGAAAGGTTTTTGACAATTTGTAATTTTTTTTGACATTTAATAATCATATTTATTTGTTAGTAGAAAATGATTAATTGAAACATTTTTAACAATTGTAGAACATACGAAACACACTGTAAGAATATTTTTGACACCTGCCAATCAGCTCTTACATTTGTAGAATATTTTTTGATAGTTTTGACAGTTTTACAACGATTTATCAACAAATTTGAGAAATATTTTTATTTATCTGCGGAACATTTATTTTAATGTAGAACATGTTTGTCTATTACTTGTTAAATTTACTGGGCTGACCTTTTACTGACCTCTTTCCTTGCTTGTAGATTTATTTTGACAAGTAAAGAACATTATTTACAATTGGAGAACATTTTTGACAATTATAAAACATTTCAACATTTGAAGAGAACACCAAAACAGTACTTATAATTGAAGAATATTTTGTGACAATTAAAAAACATTTTTGTATAACATTTTTTAAAATGTTTTTAAACATTTTTTAAAAATTGGAACATATTAAAAATTACTTTTTTATTAAGGATTTTGAGATCTAGGAATCATTTTTGGCAATTGTAGAAATTTTGTGACAATATTATAAGTTAACTTAAACGTATGAGACACGTTGAATTGCATTATGAAAAGATACTAAAACTCTCAAACAGTAAACTAATTGTTTGTATTTTATACAAGTAATATATGTCACCAAAAATATTTAAAACTCTCAAAAAAATACTACATTCTTTAATTATTTCAAAATGTTTGTTGTAAAAGTTGGCAATCATGTGCCTGAATATGTGTCAAAATATGTTCTAAAAATTAAAAGTAAAGTATTAAAATTATCATTATTATAACTGTGTCCTGAGATTTTAAAAATATGACAAAACCTATCAAAAAATTGTCTCTAAAATAATATCCAAGTTTTAAATGTCAAAACTTGGTTGCTTGCTTTCTAACAAAATTAATATATTCAGTTGCTATTCAACTATTTCTGCTTGCAAGGCTAATCACCGATGCCAGAGGTTAAGACTACAACATCTGGGAATTTTCCCGCAAATTAATGGGTTATTTAACGTGCACGCAACATCAAAGCAATACACGGGACCTACTTAAGTTTCTCTTCTTATCCGAAAGACTCTTCTTAACCAGATAAACTTACCCTCCAGATAGGTATAGATTATAAGTTATATTAGAAGTTATTTAAGTTTATATGGTAAATGTTATGTTAAGTTGTAGAATTTTCAAGGAAAAAGACAAAAAATAAACGTATATTATTACTATTCAACTATTAAAAGTTGGCAACTGTCAGATTGTTAATTATAACTGTCGGTAAAAAACTCATAAAATGTTCAAGTTTTAATAAATAACCAAAATCTGTCTACTCTGTCAGCTATAAAAAAAGTTACATTGGTGTAACTGTCAAAAAGTTTACAATAATGCATCTGTTTGTTTTATAACTCAAACTACTAAAACCAAGCACTAGAATCTTCAAAAATTACTAAATTTAAAAATAGATTTAAGAACAAGAGTTAGTAGCAAAGTATCAAAACTAGTAAGTTACTAAAATGATCTAAAACTAACATCCAATTATAGTGTGTTGGTCTTAGGTAAAGTGAAACCGGAATCCAGTTCTGAGTAGTTTAAATTTGGTGATGAAGATAGCCGTGGACATGTCACGTAGTGACAAAGCTAAGGTTTTTGAGCTCGACCGCAAAATTTTAAAAAAGCCCACTCAGAGATGATTTTGAAAAAAAAAACGTATAAATTTGTTTTTTTTAACCTTATTTTGCAACTTGAAATAAACGTTTGAAAGGCCCTGCGCTAGTAGGCCCTTCAGTATTGGGGACCCTTGCTTATAGATAGCCCCTAATTCATAAATTCATAAGCACTTGCAAACCCTTTTGAAACCACGGAAACGCATTTTCAACATCGCTTTTCGGTAAATATTTGGTATGATGTTCTTAATAGTTTCACGTTCAAGTATTATTTAATTTTATTATAAAATTAATGAATTAATGAAAAATGTTTCACTTTAAAACAAGTTAACGTGTGGTTTGTTTCAGCAGGATAACGCATCTCCTCATTTTGATATAAATGTAAGAAAATCTAAATAACATCTAACTTTGCTAACCAATAAACTGGAAAAAGAAGTCCAGAGTTCAATTGCGTTCAAACCAGAGATAAACTAATTCAAAATACTACGGCTGAAACTGCATCCATACAAGACAACCCATCTTAGCTCTCTGAAGAGCATCTGCTCTTCAGAGAGCTAAGTCTTTAATTATTAGAAGAGTAAAAATGTGTTGTGAGGCTTAGGGAAAACATTTTGAAACAAAACGTTAATCAAATTTTATGGTGCAAATCAATTGATTAGTTCCTTATTTAAATCTTATAATATGCCTCGAGTTTGTCAGCGTGGCGCTTTTCAACAATAAACTAATTTCGAACAAAGTAGATTAATTCCAAGGCCGATTTTCAACAACATTAGTTCGATCAGTTTACAGTTTTACAATTATTTGGTCGTCGTACCACTGGCAGTTGTAAACTTTACGTGTATGACAACATATTTTGTCAATGATTAAAACTAAACCAAAATAAAATGTTGATAAAATTTGCACAATACGTTACTGTACCACAAATATATTTATAATACGTAATACTACTTACTTTCTTCTCCATTTGTCATAGAACATTCTGCTAATCGATTAATATTGCTTAAATGAATTTGGCTCTCTGTTGAGTCACTTGTGCCATTTTCTGAAACAAAGATTTAACATTAAATATCTAGCTGTATAAGTCTTATTACTTAAGTTCCTTCTCCGTTGCCGTTCTAGTCTTTGCAGCAGCTTGCAGATTTATATACTCACAGATAAATAAAACAATTAGAAAGCTTTTATTATAACAATAAATAATTAAAGCAAATTGGATTTATTTTTCAGAAAAAGAAAAACTCCGTCCTAGCTAGAGTTAAAATTAAATTAAAAAAAGTGTTTTCAAACGCTGGAATGCCGCAAATAATGCAAACTGCAAAACAATATCGGAGCTATAGATTTTCTTATCATCATTTGCAAAACCTTTACGCAATGATGCCACACAGTATCAAGCAATTCATGTTTCTTCTGCTAATAAACAACAAAGATACCTTTTTGATGATACTAGTACAAGTGGTACTAAAAACTCCGCTAAAACATGCCACAACTGCGACAAAATTCGTAATTTAAAAGCAAACTGCCGCAATAATAAATAGAGTAAATGTGCCAAACAAAACAAGTAAAGCATTAGTCAGACTTTCCAATCAAGGCCACAAAATGTTTGATTGTTTTACCAAAGCAGCAATTGAAAAAAGTCAAAGCATCAATTTTTGTAGTGCTAGAAAACAGTTTGGTGCCACCCAAGTGTTTATAAATGAGCATCCGTTTTAGGCGTTAATTGATACAGGAGCAGACCTATCGTAAATTTCTGACAATTACGCTAAAAGGAATAACAATAATACTTTATTCACGGTATAATCTTACCATTTACATCTGCATTAAATATACATAAACAATGATGTTTTACAATACAAAAATAAAGAATACAAAAAATAACATACATAAAAGCGCACATGTTAAACATTAGTCAGCATGACTCAGCTGACTTCTAAACGTAGATTTAAAGACACAAAATACATTAATATCAGTTGGTAAATTATTTGCAAATCTACACATTCTACCGAGTGAATTGTTGAAACCATAATTAGTAGAATCACGGAATAAAGAAGAATGCCTGCTATGTTACAATAAACAGTTTAAAAGTAGCACAAAAATCTCTGGCATTAAAACAGAGATTACATATGCTTTTGTGCCTGATAAGTGTTCGAACTATAAAGTGTTTATTGGTCGCAATTTATATAAAGATAACGCTTGACAACAATAACAGACCATAAAGGATCTATCAAAAATGTAACCATGCAAATAAAACTGGAAAAAGATGTTATAACCAAAAAGCAATTCAAAACATTATTTCTGATTTACTTTCAAACAAGATCATCCGGCCAAGTAAATCACCATTTGCTAGCCCGGTTATACTAGTAACAAACAAACTGTTCATTTAGAATATGTATGGACTACTGACAATTAAATCGGGTTCCTATTAAGCACAAATGTCCATTGCCACTAATTGAAGACCAGCTAACAGGTTGGGTAGAGGATGTTATATTATGTCTCTAGATATGATCTGTATTTCACCAAATATCAATACATGAGAAATCCATTCAAAAAAACCGCTTTTGTGACACCTGAGAGACATTTTGAGTATTTAAGAATGCCGTTTGATCTTGTACCCATTAGGAACAATGTTGCTTTGGTTTATTTAAAGGTATTTTCGATCTAAGGCAAGTGCTAGAAACACTAAATTCTGTCTTTTTTTTTCTGAACATACGAAAGTGTAAATTTCTTCCAACGTCCTTGAAGTACGTTGGTAAAAAAGTATCTGCAGAAAGTATAAGACCTGACAAAGAAAAGATTCAATGTCTAATTAATTCGCCAATTCCTGGAAATGCAAAGCAGATTCGACAGTTCATGAGGCTAGCAGGATATTTTCGAACATTAATCCTAAATTTGCTACAAAAATTGCTTGCATCACATGTTTCACAAAACGTTCCATTTAAGTGGAAAAATGATCAGAAAAAAGATAAAAAGTATGTAATCATTTAACATCTAGACCCCTTCTCGCTGAATACGACCCAAATCTGCAAACTTTGAAAACGGTGCAGTTCTCAAAAACATGAGAAAGAACTAAAAGTTATAGCATACTTTAGCAGCAAACGACAAAATGCAAATCCAAAAACCATTAATATGAGGTTGAAACATTTTCGCACATAATTGCTTAGTGTAAAATTTACATTAATCACCGATTGCAATGCTATTAAAGCTACAGCTATAAAAAAAGATTTGGATCTACTTGCAAGATTTTCATTTTAATATTGTGTATCAAAAATATAGTTAGTAGCCTTTGTCATGTAAATTATTTGAGTACCAACCCCGTTAGCGTACAAAGAATACAAAAATTAAGCATATATGCAGTAAAAAGACAATATAGAGGTCCAAAACCTTTAAATAAAACTGAGATTGGAATCAATACGTAAAAAAAAAACAAAATGTATCATAGATGGTACTGTCAATTTGCAATGGTTTGTTCCAAGACAGAGTCGATTAGGATTGCTTCGCATTTTTTATGATAAACAATCCCACGTTGATAGTAATAAGACTTTTGAATCAATATCCAAACATTTTTGGTTTCCGCAAATAAAATGTTTCGTCAAGAGTATTGCATCTTAATGCCAATAAAATCAGTTAATACTTCTGAAACACGTGACAAATTTCAGAGTTATTTAACCGAAAAAAGTTATTTAAAAATACCACATTCCCAAAATATCTTAAAGAATGGAATATTGAGTATTTATGAGGCTTTGAAAATTTGTGAAAATGTGGTTGAACCGGGTGATTGAGTGCAGTGTTCACAGGTTATTATAAATGTTTCGGTCTCAGCCCCGTGAGTGGTTAAGCCGGGTGATCATGACAAACCATTATAACTTTTAAGCTATTTGTGTGCATGTTTACAGAAACTTCTTCAGTGCCAAGAACGTCACTATCATCAAGAATAGACGTGTTAGAAATTATTAGTTTTAGATATTAGAAATAGTAAAGAATTTTATTAGGTATAGCTGCTAGCTCGGGAAATTGATACATCGGACCGTGCTTCGTTGCCGATCTGAAGACGACTTAAGACTCAAGTTTAGGCGGCGGAGGTGGGGCGTTTATACCTATGTAATGGTCTGCCTAACTAATAAAATATTTATCTGTCTATCTATCTATAGTATTTTCGATGCTTTCAGGTAGACTAACCTATAAAGTAGTAGTTGAAATGATCAAAAAGTAGCTATTCTAGCTATAAAACTTGGAAGGAGAATTTTTCCACCACCATCCCACAAAAAAAACAAGATTAGATCAACAATTTTCAATGTTCAGATTTTATGAAAGTAATAAACACGTTTGGTGTGTTTTTATAAGCCTTTCTTACCAACAAGTAGTTCATACAATACCTAATGAAATTAAATAAAGTTTCCTAAATGTGAAAACTTAATCCAGAGCAAATACGCATTCAATTATGATTCTCAGAAGCGATAGATGTCGTTAGACATTTCTATTGCTACTACCACACAAAAAATGCAATTAAAACAATAAACTGATAAATCAGTTCGAAATAAAACAAACGAGGCATCCCAAGTTCAAGTCTAGATGACAAAAATCAAAATATTTACCGAACTATTTTGTCTGCAAATTACAATCCTATCAAGTTGTATGAAACATTTTAAAGAAATTTACACAAAAATGATGTAAACAAATAAAAGCAAACGGTATAAAGTAAACACTTGTAAAAAGTTCTATCAGAGTTAGTGTCAACACTTCGATATAAGATCAAGATGTGTAGTAAACTTTTTCATTTATTTATTTAAAAAATATTTAGAAAGTATAAAATATTTGTGTTAAAAATCTTAATTTTTTATTAAAAAAATGACTGCAAATGATTTAGTCGCGTTTATTCAATTTAATTTTATGTAAATTATAAAGTTTTGTACTTCTAATCGCGATAGTTTTTGAGGGTGATTTACAATTGACGTAGTTATTAATAATGTGAAATGTATAAAGTATTGTACTAAATAATCAAATATAAATAATAACTTTTTATTGAGTTGACTAAGTAAGTTAATTTATCTAATTTAGAATTATGTTTAAGTCTAAAGTAAAGCCATACTGATGAGAAATAAATTTCGAAACGCGTATATGGATGATTTTATTTTAAACTATTTTAATATATATTTACATTTTGTAATTTCTAGACTGTTCGACATTGTTGCAGGTTACATTTAGTAAACTTGAGACACTGTGTGTACATTTATGCGAACATGTTTTACTTGTTCTAGTGTTGCATAGTCTAGATATTAATTAATTTCCAATTCATTTTTCCCTATATCTATAATTTATTTTCAAAATTCCCCTTTTTTGTTTAATTTTATTTTTATTTTTTTCAATTTTTAAATTTTAACCACATTTTTCAATTTTATTTTTTCAATGTCGCAGTATTAGTAGTACTAACTGTAATGTGCAAGTTACTTTTATTTTATAAGTAACTTGTTTTCGTCTTTGTAAGACGCCTATGCACAAGCCCAATGATTAATTCGTTTTTCAAGATTAACTTTTTATTGATACTTGTGCATCAGAAAATATTTCTTTAGCAACGCCCTCGATCGCATTCTTGAACAATCAACAAATAAGTTATTATGATTTTTGTAATAAACATAGTTTTTTTTTTTTAAATCAAGTTATTAATTACTTGTATTGTTTAAACATCTACAAAATTTCGTAATTTCTATGAATACTTTTTGATAAAAACATAAATATTATTTTGTCCGCTAGAATTGAACTTGGATCATTGTGAAACGTGTCAATAAATCACACTAAAGGGTGGTCCATTTTTAAGAATTCAAAAAAATGAACAAACATCAATTTTTTCGGTATATTATTGGTTTATTCGAAAGAGCAAACATTCCCATTATTTATGGAACACGATTTCATTCATGTGGCTACCTCGGCTGGCTTCGCAGTAGCGCATCCTGTTAACCCAATTTTCCAAAACCTTGGTGACGGTTTCTGGCTCTATCTCACGAATGACTTGTTCGATATTCGCATTAATGGCCTGAATCGTTAATGGATTGTTCGCATACCATCGGTCTTTCACGGCGCCCCGCAAAAAAAGTCTAACAAATCGCAGCTCCTAGGGGACCAATTGACATCGCCGAGACAGCTGATAACATGATTACCAAACTTGGCAAGCAAAAGATCGATTGTGGCATGGCTCGCCATCCCGCTGAAACCAAAGATCGTCCAACTCCATGTCTTCAATTTCTGGCCACAAAAAATCGTTTATCACGGAATGAGACACTTCGGCGCCGCCGTTTCGGCGCGAGGACACCTCGGCGCTGGTCGTTTGGGCGCCGGCCATTTTGGCACCAGAACTTTTCAAATAAAAATATATATATATACATTATCATAAAAATTGATTTGTTTTATAAGACATAATAAATAATAATGAAAAATAAAATATAGAATACATAAATTATATAACGTATCAAACAGAAATTACAGATAAACATATGTACGTACATATTTAAATTGTCAAATATACAATATATAGTAAAATAACTAAATACAATGTTGGCCAGCAAATAATGTATGGGTGATTAATTATCACTTTTTAATTATAGTTAATGACCTAAAAAGTATAAAGGATAATAGTCAACTAAAATAAATAAAAAAAAAAATTAAAAATATAAAATGTAAAAAAATACCATACTAAAGATTTTATTTATCGTACATTATTTATTATGTATAAAATAAAACAAAAAAAATTTACGATTATAATATATATGTATATACTTATTTTATTTGAAAAGTTCTGGCGCCTAAATGACCGGCGCCGATGTGTCCCCGCGCCGAATCGGTCGTGCCGAAATGGAGGCGCCGAAGTGTCCTAGACCCGTTTATCATGCCTCTGTGGCGCTCACCATTGACCAAAATGGCGTTTCCAGCAGCATTTTCAAAGAAAAATGAGCCAATGATGCCACCGCTCCAAAATCCGCACCAAACTGTCACTATCCGAGAGTGCATTAGCTTCTCGACAATCACGTGCGAGCTTTCCGATTTCCAGATGCAACAGTTTTGCTTGTTAACATAGCTGCCAAGATGAAAATGCGCTTCGTCAGAAAAAATGATTTTTCGAGTAAAATTGTTGTCCATTTCGAGCTGCTCTAAGGCCCAAACTGAGAAGCGATAACAAACCGGATGGTCGTGTGTCTTCAATTGGACCTTAAAAGCAAGATTCTTTTCAATAAACGCACTGTTTGGGCTACACAACACTGACTTTAGAAATAAGTTTGCAATATTTCCCAACAATGTTCAAGCGCAAAGCGATTCATTTCGTTCCGCGGAGATATGATACTGACTTTCTGTCAAGATTTCCTACAAGAAAAACCTGTCACTGTCAAAATAACAAATGATTAAAAGATACCACTAGATGGACCACCCTTTATTTTTAACAGGTAATTGATAGCTCTATTCAAAGAAATTATAGTAACGTCATTTTCTTCTGAGGTGTTAAACTGACACGCTATAGATGGTTTTTAATTCATGTTATTCAACATATTTTCACAACCTGAAATCAGCTACTCAGAAAAAAAAAACTAGCCACCGTAACATAATAAACAACCAATTCCTCCAAATAGAAATATAGTAAATATTGTTAATTTAGTAAGAAATTTTTAAGCAAAATTTATATATGTATTATTATACTAGGTTTTCTCAAACCATTTAAATAATTTGCTAAGAACAAATTAAACAATGAACTGATAGGTATCATTTTATACAATAATAATATTATAATTCATAGTTTGGAGGTAGTGGTCAATGACTAAAATTTGACACCAGAAATAAACTTACATTATTTTAAATGTAGCCACTATTATAATAATAATCTTTTATAATTTTCGATTTGATAAAATCAAATTTTAATTAAGATGGGGAGACTGGTTATTCAAATAATAAACGTTTATGACAACACTACATCAATTTATTGATATAAAAACTAAATACATATTTTTATATAATTTTTAAGAAGAATGTAAAATATTTTATAGTATTTATACATTTACTACATATTTAAAACTTATATAGGACCAAGTCCAATCTAATACTTTTTCTCACTTTTGTTGAAAACAGTCTTTAAACATACATCTCGCTTAATAGGATAAAAACAATACGAAATTTATTCATTTGTTACAAACACCAAAATCGACTTCGCTCAGATCGTACATTATTACACAAAACTAATACCTATAGGTTGTTTTTTGCTAACATGACATACTATAGATCTGTTCCAACACACGTTTTGAACGGTTTGCAAAACGTCCAAACTATGCACACAAACAAATTACTGTGCTTAAAAAATTGCATAAGTATGACAAACTATGTTTGTGTGCACGGTTTGATGGTAAACAGATTTTATCAATCAAAAAATGCAACAATCAAAATCAAGTTTGTTTTGAGTTACTTGGGCGGTATATTATATAACTACATCAAATTTTGAAAATGTCCTTCATAGTAAGATTACCTTTAATAAATGAATATAATGTTATCTTAAGTTCTGGGGGAAGATCCAGAATCGTTCCTGTAGGTACGTCATTCTGTCTCAAAATATCATTCTTTGCCATATTGGATATACTGTTTTTAAAATGAATAACTAACTGGCGAATATTCTGGTATCTATGTTTTATATTAGTAGTCGAAAATATAATATACATAGATGGATCCACTAATATGGAATATAAAGCATGCTTGATCCCAGTAATGCGGCAATTAATAACAACATCGTCCACAGCAATTGTGCAGACAATCTTGCAAACATACTGCTGAAAGGGAGCAATGACCATGTTCAATACGTACAGCTCATTGCCACGCTTCCAGTCATGTGGAATTTGTGAAGCTAGCTTCTGTACTTGCTTGTAATTAAAACCTATGTCGTAATGTTTTCCCTGCGCCAAATTTTGCGGCACAAATCCTACTTCTAGCATCATGATGTACACCAGCAGAACGAAGATGTCGTACTTGTTGGGAATGCCAAACTCTCG
Source organism: Tachinus rufipes (assembly GCA_963932245.1). NCBI lineage: Eukaryota > Metazoa > Arthropoda > Insecta > Coleoptera > Staphylinidae > Tachinus > Tachinus rufipes. Next base: position 59,753,107 of record OZ010744.1, read on the forward strand.
TTGTTGAAGTTCCTGGCAAGCAATCTGCAACGACCTCGGAAATGCGTTGCATTTTATCTCCTCAATCAGGTACGGTACATCAACTGAAAGAAATTCAAATTTAAACGGGTCGCTTAAATTTGAATACAAAGAAAGTAGCGCACTTAACAATATATTTTTATACTTATCGGGTACACAACCTACACTACTAACGCACATCGAAACTATATATAGGGTGATTACAAATATCTGACATAACGGTACGATTGCAAAGCTTGAACCGACAGAATTATAAATATAAATAAAAATTTCTTCAAAAACCAGCTTCCGAGGTATGTCATGACATCTTTTCAGATCACCCTGTATATTATTAATAAACAATTTAGAAAATATTTTTACTATGTAATGTAATATTGCGTGTGTAAGATTAATCAAAGTAAAATTAATAAACGTTCTCGTTCGTTCCGAAAAATAAGAATGGTTTACTGGATCACAAAAAAAAAACAAACAAAAAAAAACAGAAATTTAGGATTTTTAGAATCCCCAGTTAGAGACAGGACTATATTTATAAAACAAAAGTTCATGGTCATAAAAAGAAAACCACTCAATAACAAGACAAAACTTCATTGCAAAGTCACAACAAGTTTCCGTTTCACAAATTGCTAAGAAGTTGTTTACAACCAAATAAACTTCCATGTTCGCAAAGCGTGTGCGGAAAACAAATGTCAACAGCTAGTTACGTGCATTTCATTGTGAAGTAGAACAATCGGCAAGATTGCGTAACTGCCCAAAATATAATAAATAAAGAAATAATAACAAAAACAAATTATCGTATTTTAATGTAACCACATTGATATCAATCTCTCAATAGCCAGTAGATCATAGGCCAAAATTCAATGAACATAAATTAGTAAACAAACTTTTATTGCTTCTTGTTGCTGCACTAATCAGGCTCAGTCAAACCACTACAGCAAATATCGTCAACACTGGTCAACCCCAAATATGCCAAATCCTCTCACCAACAAGTGCAAAATGACTTCAAAGAAATCCTCAAGCAAAAAAAGTGTACAGCTTAAAACAAATCTGACAAAACTTGTTTTGGCAAATATGCTAACATGGTCGATTGCCAAAAAAAGTGCAATCTGGCCCAGGTAAACAGAAATAAGATATTCCTTCTTCCAGCAACTGAGATAGAGGCTCTGACGGCAACAAACAAAAAATTAAACATAGTTATAAAAAACGTAAATCACGCTCCTGGAAGCGTTGTTTTGTTTTGACGCCGCAGTACTTCGTATGTTTCCGTTACTGTTTCTGGCACCAAAAACCTTTGATGTCATCTGTGCTAATAGTTTTAACCACTCCAGTAACATCTGTGTTTTATATTTTATGTATTCTATAGTTCTGCCATCGTAATACTTTACAACTACAGTAATCCAAGTACAACTTGGCCCATAAAATATCTACGAAATGTAAGCACAAGAAAAGGAGTAACAGAGCAAACAACCTATTTGTGTATATTAAGTTACCTATTATATGCCGGTCAAACTATACTAGGATTACTATATTATGTCATCTGTGATGTTAGTTTTAAGAAGTATTTACTTATTATACTTGTCTACATCTAAACACTCACTTGTTTTAATAGTTACATATTAATTTATAATATAGGGTCTCTATAAATGTCTGAGATTATGTAATCACTTTAAATATGCCGCCCGGCCCGGCCCAAAGCCGGACCAAATTGGGCATGATTGTGATCTTGTTTGTTGTTAGCAACAAATCATTCACAATAATATTTCTTATTTGTCTAAACTCCACTTATTTTACCCGGCTTTAAATATTTTTTTTTAGTTACATTTTTATGTACTGTATGAAGTCTAAATGTGAAAATTATGGAGTATCAATTATTCATAACAAAACATAATGCAATTAACTATTAAAAAAAATTATAACGTTCACATATTTATAATTTAAATAAATAAACAAAATGTAATCGTTTTTATACTAAAAAACTGCTGTATTGTAAGCATTAAATTAAATTAAATTTTATCTTAATTTTAAATGATAATTTATAGGGTGAAAATTGAGTATTAAAAACATATAAACTAAATAATTACATAAAATACGTTTAATATCTAGCTCGGCTCGGCCCGAAATTCAAAAGAACAAGCCCGGCCAGGCCCAAAACCCGAACGGGCCGGGCCGGGTTTCAGGCCGGGCTGGGCCAAAATTGCGGACCTCTAGTATAGTAGAGCTGTAACAATCCTAAAGTAAAGCACAAAATTGCGGACAATATATTTAACAGTGAATATCTCTGTAACAATACATTTAAAGGTACATGTTAATATAAACTTTTCTTCTTATTTTTATACAAATAACAAGTTCCTAGAAGATAACCGTGCAACTTTAAAACACCCTATGTTTATCTTCGTCTTATTCCATCATTATTTTAATTTAGAAATATTAAGTTACTTTGCAAGAGCAGGTAGGTTAGTAACCAGCTGTAAGAATTAAACTGATTACAAAATAAGCAAAACGTAAAAATATAAACTTAAATCAAACATAGAGCTAACTAAGTTTTCACAAATTTAAATCCCCATTGCAAGTCTTAAGTTTTACCAAAACATAGTAAAAACAAGATATGCAAATCGTTGAATTATAAATACAAACAATGATATTATTGAAATGCAATACAAATACAAAACCTACGCATGCGCATATTATCTTTCAAGACTTGAAAAATGCATAATTCAAGAACGGTGCAAAATTCCTGCGTCAAAAAGAACAAAAGTCAAATGTATAAAATAAATTAAAGTTTGAAACTAGATTAAAAAAATTAGTTGTCAAATAAATCTCTCTTCATAAAATTGATTCAATTAAATAATATCTCTTCATAAAATTGATTTAATTAAATATCTCTTCATAAAATTGACTCAATTAAACAACAATAATTCATTGTTGTTCTTACTCATATGGCTGCATCAAAAACAAACCCTAGATATCTTGCATTAACATTTACAAATTTCATATTATTATTACAAACCTAGTAAAAATTAGTAAACATGCTAAAATTCAGTTAGAATAAGTTAGAATTATTCTATAAAATTTTCGTTTAACGTAACAATCAAATTTGTCGCCTAGAAAGACTACTCCTGTCAACTTTTATTCATTATTTAAAATAACTGTTTATAAATTTATGATAAAGAATGACTAATTTTAGTAATTTACATAGAGTAGCAAGATACACCTTGCTTACTACTAACAATGTCCTTGCTTTGAATATTTGTCTATAATCAATGCCCCAAAAATCTTGAATAGCAAACTTTTATTATAGTTTGAAGAGAATAGGTTAGTTCTCAATTATCAACTCTGATACCTAGATGTCCAATAATATTAAACTATAAGTCTACAATAAAATGATGAATGATAAATCAAAACAGGTTGCCACCCATTGTCAACACAATAACATAAAAACACGTAAGGTTAGTTCTAATATTTTATTAAATCAGTTGATATTCTATTAATATATTTGGAATGATTCAGTAAATAAAATTTGCAAAAGTTTTTATACCATAAAAAAGTTAAAATATGCTAAAATATAAATCGTGCAAGCAACAAATACAGAAGCTCATTAACATTATATAGTTGCAATAAAATAAATAAATCTAAATAAAGTATAGTATAGAAAAAATTCTAACGACAACAATCGGCAATTTAAGTTAATAATGTCATATTAATGTTTAATAAACTCCAAACAAAACTTTAAGCAAGATGCTTAAAACCGGTTTGAGAACTACAAATAATAATATCCAAAAAAATATATCAGGTCCAGATCACCATATATTTTCTATAACTTAATAGAGTCAGAAGAGATATTCATAAAACAACCATTATAGGCTAGAAAGAACAACAATAACAACAAAAAGTTTGTTTATGTTCATTATACAAAAAGAGTTTTTTTATGAAAACGATATGCTATCACGAAACTTTTCTTACCTCAAGTTTCTGTGACTTTTATAATGTTATCTCCAAGTTTGATTCCAATAGCTTAACATTTGTTATTTCAGTTTAAAGATAAGATTTGCAACTTAAACACAAAAATGTCATAATTTTTTTATCGAAAGAAGGCAGTAGCCCAAAGAATATCCATGGAAATAGAAAAAGATTTGGTGTTGATTGACCGCCAACTTTCAGTTATTGCTAGAAACATAAGAATATCAAAAAAATGAGTTCTAAAATTTTAAATAATCATTTGAGAGTGAACAAAGTGTTGGCACAACGATACCCCAAAAAAACTGAGAAACCGACAAATTTGCATAAAGATTTTGATTAAGCTACCCGTACTATTCTGTTTTATATTGGTAGTTTCGGAGTAAAAAACGACTATCTACCTAGCTTTCTTTGTCAGATGGCTATGTAGATACCTTGGTATCTATCCACTTCATTACTGTGACATTCGAAGAGTTCTCGGTTTAATTAGATTTATCGGTGTATTAAATTTAATGTAGCTTGGTAGATCTTCGTCGTGTGTTTCAGTTTTGTAAAAGTTTTTCGCAATTTTCTTGATGGAATCGTGTAGTGCTGATATTTGCAAGTACTCTCTAAGATCTGTGTTTCTTATAAACCATGAAGATCCTGTTATCAATCTTAGCAATTTTGTTTAGCAGACTTCAAAAGACGTTTGGTGCTGTTCCCCACACTAGTGCAGCATAATTCAGTTGGGTTCTGATGGTTGATTTATAAAGTGTAGTGTCACTTTGGATTTAATTTCCATCTGCTTGTGGCGTACCAATGAAGAAGGGTTCATCATTGCTGCTCTGGCTTTGTTCCTGACGTTCTTGATGTAGAGTTTCCACGTAAAATGTATCATTGTTATGCCCAAGTATACATGGTTTTCGTATGCTAGCTTATGCCTTCTAGTGAATAGTATGGCTTCGCTTTTTGTTGGGTAGATTTTAATTCGGGCCATTCAGTTATTGTGTCAGCGACTTCTTAGAGTTTTTGTATGTGAGACACCGGCTGTCATAGATTTGATTGATGATAGTATTATCAACCCTTTTGTTTCTTCAATTTGGTCAACATCCAGAATATTGTAAAGCGGGTTGCATTGATCTTGCAAAGATAAAGCAATAGCATCAGCTTTTTCTTTTGAAGTGTGAGCTAGTCCGTTTAGGCCATGCATTTTAAAAATAGTTTCGTGTTTCTTTCTTAGAAATTTAGAGATTTCCAAGTTTTGGTGTATTCTTCGTTTTCGTGTTCAAAAAGGTTTTTCCAATGCAAATTTTTAAAACTTAATTTCTTCCTTCACTTGACTTTCTATTCTATTTTGGACTTCGGCAGCTTTATTGCTTTAGAATGGTTTTGAGCTCTTTGTATAGAGTTAGTAAGCTCTTGGACAGCATCATCAATGTTTTTTGTCTTCTTAATAATTGGTAGTGGCCCAATACCATTTTCCATAAATAAATAGAACTGCAGCCAATTAGTTCTTGATTTAATCTTGGTGTGTTTCTCGACTAAAGTGCAATGAATTTTCAGTCAAACTGGGAGGTAGTCAAAATCCATTTCAATGACAACTTGTAGAATTATGTAGCCCTTTGGAAATGACTGAAATGTCGAAACAATGACCTTGGCAATTAAAATAGGTAGGTTCATGAGGCTATGTACGGTAAAGTTCTTTATGTCCATAAACTAAAAAAAAAACTCCTTTTGTATTGGTGGTGTGGCAGTTCCAAACCACGTGTTTTCCATTAAAATCGCCACCCAGGATTGTAAAGACATTGTCGTCAATAGCCAATTGTGAGTCGTTTTCAATTAGTAATTTACTGGGTAGTTAATTTAAAAAATAAAAACTCCTATCGGGTGGAAGTATTACCACCTCGGTTGATTCTAGATTAGTGAAGTTTAGAGATTAGAGTTCAGAAATCAGAATGGTCTATTGTGTGTTTTATCAGTATAGCAGTCTGCTTTTTCAATCATTTCGGCATATGTTAAAATTTCAAAATTTTGGGTTTCTTTATTTTATATCCGGTTTCGGATAAAAGCATAATGTCTATGGCGTGGTCTGACATAAAAAGTTCAAGTTCTTCTGTAAATTTGGCTGCACAGTTAGTGTTCCAATGACTCACTAATAAAATTTCATTTTTTTTCTTCCATTACATTTTGTTTCAGTAATATGGCCAAGATAAGTTTTATCATTATTGCAGGATTCAATGGCATTGATTCCTTTGGATTTAAGAACGGATTTTTCACTGATAGTAGGTGCTGTTGCTTGTTATTTTGGGTGATTCGTATTGGCATAAAAAATTAGTTGTAGGCTTGATTTGTATTTGATAAACGATCTGTGCTGCTGGTTAGAGTTTCGGCTTAAACTTGGCTTTAGATTTATTTTTCTAGTACACTGGACATCCTTTGTAAGAGACGGGACCTTTACAATTAGCGCAAAAAGTTTTATCTGTGTCGGCCAAGACGAGATGGCAATATGCAATTGCCAATTGATTGATTGCAATAGTCACTTCAGTATGTTTGTTGTTAATATCTTTTTGTATTTGGTCTATGGTTGATTTAAGACTATCAACGTTTTTTGTGTTAATCTTTAAATTATTGTTTAAAATTTATAGGTTTGACTTATTTCCTTCAATTTTTTAATAGAAATTGATTGTGTTCTTATCAATTTGCTGTTTCGGAGTAATTAGGTTGGTATATCTTCCTCTTCTTTAGACATGTTTTTATCTGTATATTACTGTAATACTGAAAAAAGATGTACACATTGTGAAATACTATGACAAAATGTTTACAAGAAAAATTTTATAATGAATATAAAGCCAGAAATGCGCAAAATGCAAAGATTATTATTGAAACATTTTAAAGACAATTTGGCAATACGCAAAAATCTACCGGCTGAATTGAATATAATTCTATATTTAGTAAGACCCCAAGAAGTGAGTAAAGAAACGCTGATTCAAAATGGTTAATCCCAAATATCAATGCCGATAAATGTACTGTATAAAATATATTATGTATTTTCCTGATAACAAACTAAAATTGGAAACAATCAAATACTTGTTTTAAAAATGTGCCTGTTAGAAGAAATGAATTGGAATCATCGGTCCGTACTTCATCCAAAACAAAATGAGCATTGCCATAACCTGTTGACTACAAATCGATAATAATTCTAAACTAGATGATATAGATACCGACAACATGTGGTTACAACAGAACGGCGCTAGGTGTGACGTGAACTAGCCACCAAGATCGTGCAATTTAACTCCTTTGGACTTGTTCCTTAGGGCTATCTTAAACTGCAAGTAAACCGCAAACAATTGATGCCCACAAATTCAACATAACAAACGCCATCCATCAAATTTGGAAAAATTTATACAAAAAAATTATCAAAAAATAAACCTCCAAAATACGATCCACCAAACAAAGTATTTTTTGACATTTTAAAAACGTTACATTCTATACTTAAATCTGAAATTTTCATTTAAAAATTTAAAAAAAGCAAGTGGATATCTTACACACAACTTGTTTTATTAGCACAAATACACACTACAAAATAAAAAACAATAAAGAGAAATTTCAAAAACACCTACAAACAGAAAAAGTAAAGAACTACAAAATATATGAAGAAACTAGAACAGAAACCAAACAAGCCATAAAGCAAACTACAGTCATAAGAAACTTCTAAAATCAAATAAAAAAATAACCACAAAAAAAAACTAAAAACTATTTTTATTTTGTTTGTTTTTCATATATTTAAGCAATTCTGGTTATCTGCCCTGGGGCCGAACTTTAGTTTATTGATTGCTGTTGTTATCTTTTTTTCTTGTTATTTATTTGGGTTTTTACGTCTTCTTATTGATCTTTTTTTTATCTTTATGGTTTTCAGTATTTTCTCCATTTTTTGATTATATAATTTTTTCAGTTATTATCTTTGGTCTTTTGTGCTTATTTGTATTGGGGGTTTCTTCTTTAGTTGTTTTGTGGTATAGAATAGAATTTATTCTATACCACAAAACAACTAAAGAAGAAACCCCCAATACAAATAAGCACAAAATAGAATTTATTCTATACCACAAAACAACTAAAGAAGAAACCCCCAATACAAATAAGCACAAAAGACCAAAGATAATAACTGAAAAAATTATATAATCTTTAGTTGTTTTGTGGTATAGAATAGAATTTATTCTATACCACAAAAATGGAATATGGAGATACTATTATCAATGTGCAAGAAAGATAACAAAAAAGATTGTTCAAACTATAAAAGAATAACCTTAACGACCATACCAGAAAAAATATTAACAAAAACCCTAGAAACTAGACAAAAAAAACTAGATCCAATATTAGAAGAATCACAACATGTAATTAAGAAGAACCGCAAAACACAAGACTTCATATTCGTAAGAAGTCATCAACCTAAAGCCTTCGACAGAGTAAGAAGAATAGATGTGGGAAAGCTTAAAAAAAAGAGGCGTAAACAAAGGTACGATAGACATTTAGTATGTGTGCTGAACAAAAAAAACACAAACAAAGTAAGATTATGTAATAATAAGTCTAAAGCATTTGAAATAAAAATAAGCTTAAAACAAGAATGCGTACTAAGCTCCTTGCTCTTCTCATTTTTAATCAATGTTGCTATAAAAAACAGCAAACATATGAAAATAAGACACCTTTCTTAACGTTGTACAAATACAAGAGCTAATGTTCGCAGACGACATTGTACTAACGGCCAAATACAAAAATAAACTACAGCGCTGCCTGTCAATATAGTGTTGAACATGGAACATGACATGGAAATCAACATTGAAAAAACAACAGTAAAATCACAGCCATAAAGATGAGGTTTCTAAGAAGAACCAAAGAAATATCAAGAAAAACAAAATAAAAAACACAACAATAAACAACAGCCTGCTAATAAAATTAATAACAACAATAATAGAAAGAAAACAGATAGCCTACCTACCTACTCAGGCTATATGAACAAATATCGAAACAAATCTATGAAGTAAAGTAAAAATAAGAAACAAAATAGCAAGATCAGTAAAGAGATGGGAAGACTAAATACATGAAGCAGCAAAGAAATGCCAGAGAGAATAGAGATATAAAAAACTTGCCCAAAACAGAAATAAAAAATATTTACAAAACAATATATAAGAGTTTTAACAAGTTTTTGATATTATGACACTAGTTTTAAACACTGTAGATATTTGAAACAAAAAACATACTGTATATGCTCTTCTAAGTAGGTATAACATGAACAAACTGTCGAGTTCCCATCAAAACTAGACAACTCCTTGGACAAAGTATTCAGCAATCAAACAGTACCGCCGCTAGAAACGGGCATATCAGATCATCAGCGTTATATGTATGCATTTTAAAATTGAAACTGATACACGTTGCGGTTTTTTCAAAATCCTAACAGATTCTACATGAGATTCCATTGAAACATAAAGCACGTATTTAATGTCATAAAATTTTAGTCATTACCAAATTGTAATATCGATCTTATAATTTCAACCTGTTCTACTGTATATACTAATTGTAATAAAGTGTCATGTCTTTAGATGTTGCAAAAACAATCAAATGACCGAAATCAAGCACATCCAAAAATATTCAACTATGTCATTGGACATTTTGGACAAGAAATTGCATTCTCTTATAATTAAATTTATTTCTTTTTTTTTTTCATACCAGTTAATTGCTTTATTTTAAACTTGAAATGTGTATGTACATATGTATGTGTAATTTATGTAAAACCTCCTTATTAATTTCAAGATTAAACTGTTATTAAACATAATCAACAATTATAAGTACATGAATTTTTTTTGCGTAAATTAATAAGAAATCTTCAAAATTATATTTTAGTTTCATAAAAATTATCAATCACATCAACATTTATTTTAACAAAATTATTAAAATACATTCTAACCCCAATTTAAATAATTTTCTAAAAATAATTGTACTAAAGATTATGATTTATACAATTAGAATAACAGTAATGGTTTATCAATTATAATAATAATTATAAAACGATTACTATTTTGTATACAAAAATCAATAATTTCAATTGACTGTCTATTAGTGTAAATCTATCCAACTGGATTTTAGTAATCGTGATTTCTTTTCCAACATATCCATTAGATTGTTTGATATTCTGTTACAACATTGATATCAAATGACTCAGCAACAATAATAACGCATGTTTTTAATTTGATTTTATTTATTTTGTTTTATGCGCCAAGGGTATTGGAACTGTAATGAAAATATTATGTTTATATCACAATTTAAGGGTTGGTAACACTGCTTGGCATGTCATGCGAGAGGAATAACCTGTTGATTTATTTTCGTTTCGAAATGAAAACATACACCAACCTAATCAACACTCCGATTAAAATTGGAACCGAATAAACAAAAGAAAGCATTGTTATTGTTTTCGAGATATCACACATATACATGAAAAAAAAAATCCCAAAAAGTTACGAAACCCCACCGCAAATGAGTCACTGTCATAGTAAGCTTCCTAACCTACCAAATCATTAATTATTGATCAGTTTCTTTGGATCTATTGGTGGACATGGAGGTGAAAGGATTGATTTAGTAAGGGTTAAATTCTTAAAGACGACATCCCGGCGCCGCGATTCCGCCGAAATCAGCCCGCAAATGATTGACATATTGATAGCGGGGGCGGTTCAAGGGGTGCATACTCGATTGCAATTTAGCTTATTTACCTTTGTCAGTCTTTTCCTCTTCCGTCCATTCGGATACAGCCGCCACCGCTTTTTGTTTTTGTGTATTTATATTATTTGACACCGAACTGTCACTACATTCCGCCATATTTAAAAGTTTACTGGTCGCTCGGTCACATTTCAAATTAACTCCTCACATATCTGTGTGGCGTACAACTAGAGGACGCCACTAAGAGCAAGTAGAATCATTTCTCAGGGGCTTGTTAGTCGAATACGTAGGCAACTTAACATACCAATATTAATAAAGTTGTTTTAGTTGCCTGCATCTATATTCTGCTAAATAATAAAAAACTTAAAAACAGAATTGCTTATTATTTAGACTCAAAATATTGATCATATCCCAGATTAGATATAATATAATACAATTTTATTTTAAACACTGTAAAAATCCTTACGTCGCAGACTAATTATTATAAAAGTGAAAATTTGGTAATTTAAGAAAAAACGCCTAGTAATTTTATAAATGATAAACATAATAGAACACAAAAAGGTATAATATATTATTGATTGAAGAGGGAATGTATTTTGAAATTTAGATCAATATTTTTTACATAAATAAATTGTTGATAATTATTAAAAAAAACGCAAATCATTTTAGTAGTTACACTATGTATGTCCGACGTTAAAATCTCACAAAGTTTATAGTTCAGTCACTATGTACATTTGAAAATGCAAATAATTTAAAGGTATCAATTTTTTATATTTGTTAGTAGGAGAAGAGATTTGAAAAGCTTAACCTTATATTGTTGACTAAAAATTTCCTATAAGCTTTCTTTGCCATCTTGATAAATGCAATAAGACGTTTTTTTTCGATAACTAACTTTTTTTATACTTTATAATTTAGGTTATATGACTTTTTTACATACTAGTTTATATATACGCGTTTTTTTATGTATTTTATACTAGTATCTCCAATAGGTCTAATCTACAATTCGTTTTTAGTGTTTATACTTTTTTTTATAGTCCAGATTTATCTTCTTTCTGCACAAATATATCTCAAGATGTAGAGATTATTTAACCACATTTTTTTAGATAGTAGAATCATCTTTGGGTTGCAACCTAAAATCGAGTTGATAGATGTATTTGAGGGGGTCGGGAAAAACCTTCAACTTACTTAAATGATGATAAACTTTTATTTCCCAACGCATTTTTAAAATCTTTGATGAAATAATTTTAATCGATAGATATGTCTCTTCACTACAGAGCTGTAAGGATTCAAAATGCTTAAATCATTTTTTTGATTTAAATCATTTTGTTGACTTAAATTTTTTGATTTAAATCATTTTTTGTTATGATGACTTAAGACTTGTGATTTAAATTATTTTACAAATGATGATTTGTTTTTTATACTTATTTAAAATATTCAAAAGACTTAAATCAAAAATAATGATTTAATTCAAAAATATCAATGATTTAAATCAAAAATAATGATTTAAATCAAAAATAATGATTTAAATCAAATAAAGTAAAAAAATAGACGTTAGGCAGTCGAGCCAGGGGGGGGGGTAATCGGGTAATTACCCCCCTAAACATTTTTTGCTTATCAATTTTTATTGTTAAGGTATTAAAAATTACCGATATTCCATATTCGAAACAAATAACATAACCGGTAAATTTTTCCAACGCTTTAAAACGTTAGAAACGGTCCTTTTATGTTGTTTTCTGTACTATAAAATATATATTTATCCTTTTTTTTTAAATCTCCCCCCCCCCCCCCAAGATTAGTTTTCGCTTGTTATATAATAGTATGGCCAGTATAATAGGCAACATTTTCGTAGCTAATATTATATTATAACAATAATTATTATTGTATATGTAAACAATAAGGCTCCTTTTATACGTCGATTCAGCCGCCTAGATTCTAAATGCGAGACTCTGAATCTTTTTAAAAAAACTTGAATTATAAAAAAAAACTTAAAACTTAAGATTTAAATCATTGAAAAAAAGAATTAAAACTTAAATCATTTCTATTTCAAAGTAAAGTTTGACTTATGATTTAAATCATTTATATTTAAAACTAAAGCTTATGACTTATGATTTAAATCAATTATATTTAGAATTAAAGCTTATGACTTATGATTTAAATCTTTTTTACACAAAAAAATGATTTATGACTTATGATTTAAATCTTTTTACAGCAGAGCTGTAAAACTAGTATTGCATTATTACTACTAGTTAATGACAGTTTCTTTTATGCCCGTATGACACTATCTATAATTCTTTATAGAATTATATATATAATTATGGATGGAACTTTAAAAAGTCAGTAAAATGCACAAATGATCATCAATTTTACTGCAGATTGAAATTTTAAAAATATATTTAGCTTTTCTTTATAATTGACTGAAAAAATGTACGAATTAACAGTTAAAATAAAATAGTTAGGTTATATTATAAATGCTATTTCTCACATTTTATGTATTAAAAACCTAAAAATATTCTTAAAATTTCAATCTACAGTAAGATTGATGATATTTTGTGCATTTTATAGACTTTTTAAGATTTAAATATTTTCATATACATATATAATTCAAGATATAATTATTGACAGTGTAATACGGGCATTAATATATAAATTAAAAAAAAAATTGACTCATACAAATTTTCTAACAGTTAAATTAGTTGAACACAGAAATACAAGGTCAAAACCGTATTGTAGTAAACATAAGCAAGAAAAAATTACTAGACGTCAATTGGCAAGCGTTTTTAATATTGAACATGTTTAGCAACCATGCTTATTTTTTAAATTGTTTAAAAAACTAAAAATGAAATAGAGATATATTCCACAAAACGTTTATATAGAGAAAAATAATTTACCCATTTGAAATAGTGTTGAAAATAATTCAGACTGATTACAAGAAAAATGCCTAAAATGCAAAACTTTGTTTGCCGGAATGAATCTTACAAACAGTAAAGGTTTACAATAGGAAGAGTCTACCATCATAAAGAGCTCTCTCAACGCCTACTTCAAAGCTTGGAGCTGCATTTTAATATTTTTGACATTTTGTGTATAAAATTTGACATTTTTTGACAGTTTATAGCTTGATTTTTGTTTTTTTATAACTAGAGACTTATATGCGTAAAAAAAATTGCAAAATAAGCGCATAAATAAGCATTAAAAAACAGCAAATCAAGCATAAAAATAAGCATATTTTTTTTAAATTTTGTATATAAAACGCATTAAAAAATAATAACTCATAATATAATAATAATAAACACAACAAAAGAAACAAAAGTAAATTTCAATAAATAATAATAATAGTTTGACAATAATAGTAATTAACATAATTCATTTTTAAAAGAAATAATAAAATTATAATAGGTTTTTCCAAACTTTCTATTATAAAGGACCTTCTGTTAAAAAAGTCGGGCAATAATCGTAACCATAAATTTAAAAAAAAAAATTTATTAACCATTAAATTTGTATGAAATCGGAAATTGCTTAAAATAAGCATTAAATATGCACAAAAATGCCAAAATAAGCATCAAATATGCATAAAAACTAAAATAAGCCAAAATAAGAAGGTGTCATTTGTTTTACTTTCTTATGATTTGTGGAGATATACATTCAAAACTGATATGCATATAATATTGGTAAAAATCATATTGCATATGAATCCTAGCTTTATTTATAACAATGTTTTTGATATTTCAAAGCTGGATTTTGCTATTTTAATTTTTTTATAATTTTAGTGATTTCTGGACAATTGTTAAAAATTTTACATTTTATTAAAAAAAATTAAAAAAATTAAAGATTTTATAATTTTATTTACATGTTTCAACAGTTTATGGCTGAGTTTTGATGTTTTCTGATATTATTTTGATGTTTCAAAGTCAAATTTTTCAATAATTTATGGCCAAAACCGGAAAAGAGTCATTCTCACTGTGTTGCAGTGAGGCCTAAAAATCCCAGCTACATCACTTCTCACAAAATTTTAGACAACTATTTGATAAACCATGTTGTTATTGCCAACTACTTAATTGTGTTAAGCTGAATTTTTTGTTTTGCTGTCATGTTGAATAAGTACAGCAATAGACTGAATTCTCAGCATGGCATGCGGTGTACACTTTCTATAAACTTTGCACTATGTATAAGTTTTCTTAGCTCAAAAAGTTTTGTTTTTTTTATTTCACATTCACCTACCTGTTTTACTTTGTACCGCTTTGTACTATAAAACAAACCAAATTTAAAAACAGGGTTGCAGGCTTTAAAAATATTTATACTTCAAGTTGCCAGTCAAAAAAAGTTAAGAACCGCTGCTCTAATTTATTGTTGGGGACGTCAATTTTTTACTTGTTTTAAGCACCCACTAGCATATTTGCATTTCTTCTTTGCATTTACACTATATCAGCTTTAAAAGCTTGGATGACGCGGATGCAGCTGTGTTAGTTTACGATTTGTTACGATTGTAACAACTTCTGCTCCGATAGAAATTAATGCTTCGTTTTAACAAAAAGATGTATGAACTGCAAGCTACATGTTTAGTTTTTCAATGTCAGAATAGTAGTTAGAAATATGCGTAGGCTTCATGTCGACGTGTTAGTCGGTTGTTGAGCAAAAACTCCAAAATAAAATTTAATTTGCTTGCAAATCTTTTAAATCTGAACCATGTCCAAAGTCCACAATAATATTGTACTGTTGGTAATTCCATGTCTCAGTTTTTTTGATGGTATATTGTCATGTCTAACATAACGCCAGACTAGAGATTGTTGGTCCAACAATTATAAAACACATGTTTTATAAATCTGTCGAATTCAAGTATTTTTTTCATGCATAGTTTGCAAAATTGCAAAATTTGCTCATTTATAGAAAACGTCCGTTTGTATAAAAAAAAATCTGTGTAAATTAGCACTTAAATCTCACTGCCCAACATGATCATACCAAACGTTTCTATAAACAATAGAATCCTCCAAGCTTTGCAATGATGTTCTTTAAATTCGATGTTGGATTAATCTTTTTCTCCTGCTTGATCACTACAGTATTATCATAAAATAAGAGCTATTGTTTATATTTTATTGTTTTTTGTAATTGTACACACTTTATACATTCTTACAAAATAAATATATTATTTTAAAACTGTTTCTATTTTATTTTTATTTGTTTTTAACTGTACAGAACGAGTTACAGTTTCTCTAATTTATAAAAAAATCACATTGTTGGTATTAGCATGCTTTACAAGTTTGATTTATTTAAATATATATTACAAGAAAAGAAAACAGCAAAAAAACGGTTTTAATCTATAAAGATGTAGAACTGTAGAGCTTAAAAATCTTCTATACTCTTACTACATAATAAAAAAATTAAAACTTTATTAGCCAATTTTTTTGATATAGTGACTGGATTATTACATAAATTAACTCTAAAATTTATTATATATATTATACAGTAGATAGAGCAATTTTAGATAAATTTTGAATAGTTTTTAAAATATATTTAATAACTTTTGAGTTTTTATAATATTTCGACAATTTGAAAATATTGTGTGAATGAATAAGTTATAAATTATGGTTGCTTATTGTAAAAATTAATTGTGGCAAAAAATATAGTTTATTTTTGCAAAATTTGAGCCGTTTTTGCTCATCAAAGTTGTAGATTTTTAGTGTAAAAAAAAAGTTTTGAATATTTACTCTTGATACCAATTTTACTAAATATCTAATTTGAATTATAAACCTGTATTTAAGATTTCTCAAATTTATCCTCTTGCTTGCTGTGTTTTTTAAAAACTATTTTTCAACATACACATGCCTCAAATGATATAAAAAAATAAAATATAAAAGTAATTTTAAAAATACAACATTTGATTGCTATTGTAAATGAAGCTATATAGTATATAGAGTATCAAGGGTCAAAAATATGCCAAAAAATAAACTTTAAGCAAAGAACTGTTAAGACATTTTGGCAAGAGTTACACTCAATATTTTGTTGCCTGCCCCAAGTAAAAACATTGTTTCGGGAAATTTTAAACTTACGACGTCATGTAAAATCATGCTAATCAACTGACTTTTTACCTGCTTCTACCAAAATTATTTTTTCGGCCCTAAAATGCGAGCCAAAACGACGATTTAGAAGTTCTCAAGTCTCTAAACTGTTGAGTCGTTTGATTACCTGTAAATCACAATTTTACATGATGACGTCATACCGTAAATCTGACAGTACTGACAGATTTTAATAAACTTTGTAATTTTCTAAAATAACGTTTTAATTTGGAGCAAGCAAAAAAATATTGAGTGTAACTCATGGCAAAATGTTTTTGTGGCTTTTTGCTTTTAGCAGCCATCACTCGCTTTGCTCCTTTGTGCTGCTTAAAGCGGCGGGCTGCTAAAAGGTGTTTTTGGCTCTTGATACACTATATACTATTTGGCTCTTGAAACTCTAAATTGTCGTTTCGGCCCGCATTTTAGAACCAAAACATATGGTTTTAGAAGAAAAAAGCAAAAAGTAAATTAAAAAATCGTTAATATGTTTAAAAAAAAGCGCAAATGTTGTTGATAAGTGATCACAAAGCAAACTTTGCTTTCTACATAAATGATGTTGATTATTTTGTGACATTTATAGATTTTAAATGAATCAGCTGAAGTCAGTTACAAAAAAATTAAAAACGTTGCAAATATGAATGAATTAAGAAATGATTACTAGATCCACTAAAATGTCTGCAAAAAAAATTAAAAGATCTAACAATGATAGTAATTTATTTCATCATTTTATAACTACATATACAGTTATAATGACTTGTCAGTTTTTGTATTACTTCTAAAATATTAATAAACTACAAAATAAAAATACATTTAAAAACAATTACTAACAATTTAAAATTTTGAAAATATCACAATTAAAGAGAAACAACAATCTCATTAAAAGCATATTAAAATGCAATATCATAAATATATTCATTGAATAAGGAATAGTATTACTCAACTAAAAATGTTTTGTTTTAATTTTATACGGCAAATTGTTTATGACTTTAAAGCCTATCGCAAGTTGAAGGCTTTTATAAGCGTTTTTTTTTAAGTTAATTTTGTACTAAAAACTGTAATTTTATTTAAATGTTTTCTTACAGATATTAAGATTTGGTAGAAATAGAGAAAAAAATTAATTTGATGTCCACACTAGTAATATTTTTATATTTTTTATTATTTTTAAGAAATAATGACCTATGGTTTTACTTGATTTTCTCAAAAATCGCGTATCTGATCAAAATTTATCAAGAAACAGAAAAGTTTTTAAATTAAATTTTCCACAAAGAGAAATAACCAAAAAATAGATTTACTTAAAAATTAAAAAGTTCCAGAAGGTTAACATCTAAAGAATCTTAAAAAACTATCTTCCCAAAGACTTTTTTTATTCAAACTTTAACAGTTTGTGTAAATAAGAAATAAACTAATGTAAACAAAAAATTGTTAAAAATATTAAAAATTAAACAGTTTATTAAAAAAAACCAAAAGTTTCTGTAAACTTTAAGACCATACCGACCGCTACCTTGTAGAATTTTAACAAAAACGGCAACTTTGGCTTCATCGCTGCTTCTACAAATAATTTGATAATCGATTTATTTTTTTACCAGTACATTTAGAAAGAATTAAACTATGATATGTCAAAGTTTTTTTTGTGAAATTAAATTTGCAAATAGCAACAAAATGCGTTCAAAAATACAAAAAAACGCATTTATTTCTATATTTGATGGTTTTTTTCGGCTATTTCTTACCAATTATTTGACTAAAAGACTTCATAGTTTAATCTTTTCAAATCAAGGTAGCGGTCGGTATGTGTGTTATACAGGGAGTTTATAAATGAATGGGATTATGTAATCACTTTAAATATGCCGCCTTTTTAAAATCGTTCACTATACTACATATGTTTTCATATGTTTTCTTGACAGCTGTCAAAGTTGATCTGTCAAAACAAATAGTTTAGTGAACAATTTAAAAAAAGCGGCACATTTAAAGTGATTACATAATCCCATTCATTTATAAACTCCCTGTAGTAAAAACAATTTTATTAAAAAAAATACTTATACTACAGAAAAAAAAGTTTATGTATGTGGCTATGTGTAAATATAATACAAACAAATTTAGTTGTGTTCTTAAAAGATAACAAAAAAACTTGCAAGCATATTAAAAGACAAAAAAGTGGGTTGGAAAGTTAGAAAACTATTATATATTAATCGGTACATTGATAGCAGCAAAAAGGAATGTTTTATTTTTTATGAAATTTTTGTCAAGCGCAGCAGTAGTATAATAATACTTGGACTGTATAATTTAAGAGTAAGGCATGCTTTATGTTGTGGATAAAAAAGATACACACGCGGACCAACACCACAATAATCATGCTTTAGCAATAAGATTACTACTTTTTTCTTACTGTTTTACTCTGTAAATCTCTCTTGATAAAACTTTATGGTGTAACTTAAACTCCATTTTATTAAGTAACGAAAGCTAGCAAACAAAAATGTAAACAATATTTTTAATAAACTAAAAGTCTGCCTGCTAGAAAACAAACAAAAAAAAACAGATTACCTCCGGTGGGTAGCACTAATAGTGCAGAATCATATTCTGGTCACAAACCTCAGTATTAAAAAAAAAAACAGTTACCTAACGGTTAAACAGATAAACTCTCGGAAGCGCAAGCAACTAAACTACCAATCAAACCTCAACGGCAGAAACAAGGATTCATCAAAAACCACAAACAAAAATAGACAAATCAAAAAACACTTGACAATAGCTTTACCAGCTGCAAGAACACAAAAAGAACCTGTCCTTCAAAAAGAAGCATAAAAACAAAAAGGACTCCAAAAAGAACCTTTAAAGACACCCTTACATAAATTGCTTTAGTAATAAAAATTTATTATATTTTTAATTATTAGTAAGATTGATAAATTGAAGAAAAAATATGCATAATCTTGTTTACTAAAATGATAAATTTCTAAAATTGTCTAGACAAACCAATGAAAGAGTAGTTCTGCAGCACATATACTAGAAAAGCTATTTAAGGGAAAAAAACTTTAAATAATTGTTGCAAAAAAATCTGCCAGATCTATGAAAAATACATAAATAGTACAGGTTGAAGTTGCAGAACAACATAACTATCAAGACACCAATAAACCTAAAAAACATATTGTTTTTATAAGCAAGAGCGTCTGATAAAAAGATAAAAACTCTAAAAAGTAAACTGTATCTAAGTTTTTCCATAATAATTTGCCAAATTTTTAAGCTAAAAAGTTGGTTTCAGATACAGTTTTAGCCAAGATGATCATAGTAAAAAAAAATCTAAAAAAAAAAAAAGATTTATCAATTTTTCCACCACCAAAAAGAATTCAGAGGCTAATCAGTAGCGTAATCAATATACCGTTAATTATTAGATGCAATGCTAATGCACACTAACATACACTCAAGTAATGAGAAACTTCTAGATAATATTTTAAAAACTAATATATTCATTATAAATAAAGATAATTTACCTACGTTCCGAACCGTGATGCGGAGTAAAATTATTGACCTAACACAAGCAAACTATAAAGCAAATGTAAAAGTAATGTGATAAAAATTGACACGTGTAAGATATTTTTTGTTATCTGATTACGCATAGATCTAATATAACAAACTACAAGTTGACAATGTGCAAAAAAAGTAAAAACAAGTCACAAACTAGAGATAATAACAGACACGTTTATTTACTTAATACAAACTTAAAAAAAAAAAAAAAAATCAAACAAAACAGCACAACCAGTAAGCAGCTGTTCAACAATACCAAGAAAAACAGTGACAGAACTCCATACAAAACAAGTCTCATAGCGTATAACACCGTTATAAAAAGCAAAACTTGTGAAGGAGATATTGTAAAGACGTTTCAAAGAAACCCACCCATGTTCTCATCTCTAGAAGACACTAGTAAAAATTGCACCGCAAATAATGAGAATTAGAAAGCAAACACTCGAGCCAAAAATTTGTTTTGTGGCCTATTTTGAACTTTAATGTACATATATATGGAGCGATCCCAATTAAACTAACTAAACTAACTTTTTATACTTATCTGGATAACCTAGATAACAAAAACATTCTAGTACTAAACCAATAGACAGACAAACACCCGATATTTCGAAATGGTTATATACTGAAGTGATTAGACTTATCACCACGTACGAGGCGCTTGTATGAAGTAAAAAAAAGGTACAACAACAAACTAGGTAAAGTAAAGCAGCTACAAAAACACTGCTTTTGTTACTACCACACACTTAGTTCTGATAATAGTAAGCAGACAAATTGCATACCAACTACAGATAAATGAACATACTGTACATATTGGGACTCACAGACCAAAAACAACAATTGTGTCACACAAAATTGAGACACTAAAGATATGATTTTATAATAGGTTATTGCATACAAAAGTAATTTAACAAATAATACTGTCGTGAGACAAATGGACAAATAAAAATACCCGGGCACAATCAAAGGAACCACCTGGTAAATATATGAAATCAAAGATAACAATAGCACTAAAGCTAAAATATATGAAAGCAATACTCACAAGACGTCTATTACATTATTCTTAAGAAAACATGCTTTAGTTTTTCAAGCGGAGTTAGTTGCTAATAAACCTTGCTCTAAAACAATATGACGTTTGTATAATTACTAGAAATATGCAAATATGCAATATATATGTGTAAATTATTTTAAACTTCTGTGTGCTAAACTACGATTAAAACGTGTTGGTGCATTTCAGTGAAAATTAAAACTACATTTAAAATTAATTACAGTTTAATTAAGTGTAGATTTAAACCACAATAGTGCAAACAAGCATTAGTGACTTAATATAGAGATTTGTTGTGCGTAGTATATTCTTATAGATCTAATACTGTCATTAAATTTTACACACCGTTTTCTGTTTGACACATATGATAATAATAAATAAAGATAAGCGGCATAAAGTTGTAAGCATAATACAGTGCAACACCAAATGCTTTACTTAAATCAAGTTTACTGGACAAAAAATTGAAGAACATAATTTGGAGTATACTTTTATTGTATACTAATATAAAACTTTGAATAAAAAGATCAACCATCAATAATCTTTTTTGTCTGTTTCGGCTCTAAAATGCGGGCCAAAACCATGAAGCCCTAATCCAAAAAGTTATTTGCGGTATCTGATTGGCTGTAAATCACGATTTCACATGACATCATTTTTTTTAAATCAGACAGTAGTGACAGATTATAATAAACTTTAAAATTTCCCAAAATAATGTTTTTATTAGAGGAAGGTGAAAAAATATTAAGTGTAACTCGTGCCGAAATAATTTCGACAATTCAATAAATATTCTGCAAAGAGTGATTCAAAATCCAAAAATTTCAGTAAACAAATTTGGCATAAATTTAGGTCTTGATAAATCTTTAAAACGGAGTTAGAGCAATCGCGAGAATAAAAAATTTAGAGAATTTAGAAAACCAAATTAGAGATAGTGTAACATTTTTAAATAATAATCCAATTATCCTTAAAATGTGATTAAACATTTTGATAGACAAATTTATATATTAAAAAAGTGATTTATTCAATCAAAGCATTGTTAGTTTAAAAAAAGTAATAAATTATATATATATATATATATATATATATATATATATATATAATTTATTATATATATATATATATACATGCATAGCTATCTTACTCGCCTCCGTACACACATAAGGCGACCTAGCCTCCACCCTAAATCTAATAGTTTTAACTGTGTATTTTTTTGCATTTAGTTATTTAAAATATTCTTTATTAGGACGCACAAAGAGGGGTAAAGAAATATAACATTAATTATATACAAAAAAATTGGTATATTAATAATAGCAATAGAACTCCAAATGCCAAAGCATCGTTTTAGGCTCCAGTTGTATAAAATATATATGTGAAAATGTCGAATACGCCTTTGCCAATGTTGCCACTATCAATATATCGTATTTTGTAAATTTTTATTATTAGTCGGCATTTATATGTTTAGTTTAGTTGTTTTTTGTGTGTATAAGATTATAAAAATATTGAATCCGTAACACAGTCTACAATAAATAGTTATTTTTAAAAATTATCGAATGTAGGTACGAACAGTTATTTGAAGTTTTTTTGATTTTAGTTTTTTATGTGGTGTACATTACAATAACTATAGCATGCTACCGGTGATTAATTGTTACTACATTCTAGCGTTTTTTAAGCGGTAACTTACTGCTGTGGTATTTTAATACTCATTATAAAAAAAATATGTTGCAAAACAATTAACCACTAATAATAAATACTACACTGTACTGTTTGTTACCGGTTTATGATTGGATTTCCTGTCTCATTTAAACTGATAATTATTTTATTTTAATCTATTTAATTTATTTTGTTATTATTTATTAATTAATATACGTTTAAAACACAATAAAATTAAGGGCCAGAATAGAAAAATAAAAAAAATGCAAATCCAAAAAACGTAAAAACTTTTCACAAATCAAACCATGAAATGTTAAACAACGGCTATTAATAGATTATTACCATTATGTAATAAACTCAAAATCAAGAGTACACCATCAAAGGAACTACTTAATTACATAAAACCTCCACCGATCCCAGCAGTAGCAAACATTAAATAACTTACTGATATGCTAAACAACAACCAGGATAATAAACAAAAATTTAATCTTAAATTAGTTAATAAAAATAAAACCAAATTGTTGACAACAGATGTGCTAAAACATCAAGCAACTATTCAAGAACCAAAAAATCGTGATGTGCAATACCACACCTTTTATTTAAACCAAGAACGCAGTTTTTATGTAATGTTAAAAACGTTCTTTCTATCATTAAAACCACAAAGTTACAACAAGTTAATCATCTATGAATTGCAATAACTTTAACACTACAAATACATATCAAAATCAGTTAACAAGTCAAAAGTCATGCCTCAATGTGCTAACTAAAAAGTTATCCTTTAAATTATCTGCAAGTAAAAAAAAAATTATATCTTTTCAGACTATTTTCCTGTCCTAATCTACTTAAGCTCACACATACACTATATACAAAAACCAGATTTTTTAACTAATAAAATAACTGGGACCAGTTTTAAAGCATATTAGAAAAAGAAATACTTCCAAATGTCTTGCTTAAAACAACATTTAAGCATTAACCAGTTTTGGAACCTACAAACATTACAAAAAAAACTACAAAATTATTTAATAGTAGCTAAAAAAGCACTACTAATAAATAGAAAGGTGAGAAGAATATAAAAGTCTACTAGAAATCCACAAAACAAAACTAAATACAACAACCCGCTAAAAGCCTACTCTTAGAGAAAAAAACTCAAAATTCCAAAATTTTCTAAAAAAACTACCACTACTACAAGCAGACAAAAAAGCAGTCATCAGTCTTAGATTACCTTTATCAATGACATTGTTTATTAACGCCATCATACCATGTGAGTCAAGCACGTGATTAAAACATGGCTATGATCTCCATATTTCTATGAAAAAAGTTACAGCAATTAGAATTAGTTTCCAAAAAATGTGCAAAAAGCACTCACACATATTTTCAATGCTATACTACTTAGATCTGGACATTTTCAATCTCAATGAAAAGTGACACAAATCATTCTAATAAACCAGTAACAGAGAGGTCCTGGGTATGACACTAAACTGCATCCAACAACCGAAAGACTGTCGGTATAAGCAGTCCCCCTCTTGCCAACCAACAGCTTCGGGTGGAGGAGTTGGCATGAGTTAGGAAAACCTCTTGTCCTGGGGAGGAGAAAAAAGTCTCTAAAGGCGAATGAACGAATAAGTATGGTCAACGGCATAGGATGTTGAAGGCAACGGGAGACCACTACATTAAAGATACACATGTATATCCCTAGTATAATCAATCATTATGGCTAAATTTAGAGCAAATTATAATACCGGAGTAAAAAGTCCCTCACTCGGATCTCCGGGAGGGACTGTTTTGAACAATACCACGAAGACAAAAATAACATTACCAAACTCAACCAAAGCAACAACATACTAAATAAAGACCCAGCGAATAGGAACATGGAACGTTAGCAGCATGTTTTAGGCAGGTAAAACAACAAATATAACAAAAGAAATCCGAAGGATGAAAATAGACATCCTCGGATGCAGCGAGACAAGATGGCCGAATACGGGCCAATCACAAACAGATGACTACCATATTTATTATTCAGGCGATGTACAGCCGCAGAACAAAAACGGCATTGCAATCATAGTTACAAAAGAAGTAAATAAATCAATCCTAGGATTTCTACCGATATCAGACAGAGTAGCAATATTGAAGCTGAATTCAAGTCCATGTAAAATTAACATCATTCAGGTCTATGCGCCCACGGGAGATGCAAATGAAGAGGACATCGAAAAGTTCTATGAGGACATAAGATTAGCACGGAAGCAAACAAAGAAAGAAGAAATCACAGTGCTACTAGGAGACTTCAATGCGAAAGTTGGAAAGGGAGCAGAAGAAGATACTGTGGGCATGTATGGGCTAGAAAGCAGAAACGAGAGAGGAGAAACGCTAATCCAATTCTGCAAAGAAATCGGACACGCTATAATGAACACCTTTTATAAGCTGCCTCCTAGGAGGCTATACACGTGAAAATCGCCGGCCGACACTCAAGAGAACCATGTAAGAAATTAAATCGATTTCATTACAATTAATAAGTGGTTCAGAAACGCCATCACATCGGTTAAAACGTACCCCGGAGCAGATGTATATACCGACCATAACCTATTATTATCAACACTCAAATTGCGCCTAAAGAGGACGGAAAATAGGACACAAACTAAATCACTTGACATGCAGAAGATAAAAGACCCAAACGTTATAGGGCATATGAAACAACAGATAGCAGAGAAAATGTCCAACATTGTAAGACCTGAAAACCCCGGAGTTCAAACCATAGAACAACAAATAGAATCAATCACTAACATCATGACAACAGTTGCGAATGACAACCTACTCACTACGCAAAGAATCAGGAAGAGTAAATGGATCACAGATGAGATCCTAGATCTAATGGAAAAGCGTAGAAAAACTAAAAACAAGAACAAAACGGAATATGAGCAGATACACCGTCACATTAAAAGGAAAATTAAAGACGCCAAGGAAAGCTGGTGGAGAGAGCAATGTGCCGAGATAGAGGAATCGGACAGAAAACATGATGCACTAAATATGTACAAAAAGATAAGAGAGACCACAGGAGCACATAAGTCTCGACAAAACAACATCATCACCGATAAACATGACAAAGCGTTGCTAAGTATGGATGATAAAGTAACAAGATGGCAAGAATACATACAATCTCTTTATACTGATGACAACAGAAGATTAAATACCAGTAATAACCCACCATCAACTGGACCTCTCATAACACGTTGCGAAGTGATCAAGGCAATACGAAGACTAAAAAATAACAAGACACCGGGACCCGATGAGATTCGAGGAGACATCTTAAAACTACTAGAGGAAAAACACCTAAACACCATCATAGAACTATTCAACCATATATATGTAACTGGACACATTCCTGAGAAATGGCTAACATCAACATTTATACCAATACCCAAAAAAACCACCGGTAAAAAGTGCGAAGACTACAGAACAATATGCCTAACAAGTCACTTCATGAAGGTTTTCCTTAAGATTATCTACGACCGTATATATAACAGGCTGGAAGAAGACATAGGTGATACGCAATTCGGGTTTAGGAACGGCCTTGGTACCAGAGATGCACTCTTCGGTCTAAATGTACTTATCCAAAGAGCAAGAGATGTGAACTGCAACGTCTTTGCATGTTTTGTCGACTTTAAAAAGGCGTTCGACAGAGTCAACCACGACAAGTTAATGCAAATTATACATCAATCAGGAATAGACGAAAGAGATGCACGAATCATATCAAACCTGTATAGCCAACAGATCGCACGCATCCGCGTAGAGACAAGATTGTCGGAACAAGTCCCAGTACAGCAAGGGGTCAGGCAAGGCTGCGTGCTATCTACGCAACTGTTTAACCGATACGCAGAGAAACTTTTCAAAGATGCACTGGAAGAAGAACAGGAAGGAATAATTATAAATGGGCTGGTCATCAACAATCTGCGATATGCAGATGACTCTGTATTAATCGCCGACAGCGCTAACGGACTACAAAAGATAATAGATAGAGTAGTCGACGCCTGCAAAGAACTTAATATGAGACAATATATCCAAAACAAAAACTATGATTATAAGCAAAAACAACGAGAACGCACAATTCTACGTGAACGGAATGCCCCTACAGACAGTATTATCCATAACGTACTTAGGAACAAACCTGAACGACAAATGGGACCATAGTCACGAGGCAAAAATAAGGATTGAAAAAGCACGATCAGCTTTCAACTAAATGAGGAGTATATTATGCAACATGAACCTCTGCCTCCAACTTCGTACACGCGTTCTAAGATGTTGCGTCTTCTCAACCCTCTTATATGGAGTAGAAAGATGGACTCTGTCTGACGCGGTCAGCAAGCGATTAGAAAGTTTTGAGATGTGGTGCTATCGCCGCATGCTTAGGGTCTCATGGACATACCGAGTAACTAATGAAACTATACTTATGCGCATGCAAAAGAACAGAGAAATTCTAAAAATGATAAAGCAGAAAAAACTGTCATATTTCGGTCATATTATGCGCAACAGTGAAAGGTACAAAATCCTGCAGTTAATTATGCAAGGCAAAATTGAAGGGAAAAGATCACCAGGAAGACGACGAACCTCCTGGTTGAAGAACTTGCGTCAATGGACCGGCAAGACTTCAATTGAATTATTTAGAACCGCGGTAGATAAAATTAGATGAGGTAGATTGATCGCCAACGTCCACTGAGGATACGGCACATCAAGAAGAAGAAGTAACAGAGAAACATTTTTCTATTGCTTTATAAGTTTATTTAAAATATATCTTTGAAAATATGTTTCTAAAAAGACTGAAATTAAAAGCATTTCATCTAATTCTAAATCACCAATTTGGTTTTTTAAACTAACACACAACTACAGAGCAGGTTTACAGAGTAATATAGCAAATTAACAACACTAAAAAAAAAATATTGTTTGGCTGCCTTTCTGGACAACACCCAAGCCTTTTATAAAAGTTTGACACCGGAGATTTTTAAGCAAATTGAAAACGCAATTACCCATTACACATTTTATGTACTATAATCATACCTAACCAAAATATTTTTTATGGTTAAAAATCAAGAAAAAGTAATTAACTTACACCTCATCAAATCAGCGGTACCACAGGAAGGTATTCTTGGACCGGTGCTATATCTACTTTTTTACAGAAAAGAGTTACGTTTGTCATTGGCACAGTCATTCTAACAGTTAGTAATATTCCAAGATTTGACTCTGAGAAACTTCAGACTTTTTTTAAAAACATCCAAAAATAGCTTAAAACCTTAAAAATTAAGGCCAATCAAAGTAAATTTCAGCATGTCACCGTCACTCTCCGGCAAACAATTATTACAATCTACCAATGCAAAGTACCTTGAAATATATTTTAAAACCTGTATGGGCCAACTGTTCTTAACTATGGGACAGTAAGTTTTTAACATTATGAAGCTGTACATACAAGCTGTATATCAATTACAAACAGTTCAATATTTATTACCAATAAATCTCTCTACAAAAATTTGAACATCTCCAATGTGCTACAAGTCGCCAAGAACGCTAGTAGAAAATACTTATCTTGGTTTGAACATCATACCAACACGTACGCTGTCAACCTTCTCCAACATGTCAATACTAGCAATCAATGAGTTACCTAATTAACTTAGTTAGAACCTTAATGTAGATCTTACGCTATTAGGTTCATATTAAAAAAAACTTTACAGCCTTTTGTAAAAAAAAAAATTTATGGCGTTTTTTGTGTTCAAGTGTTAGTCAGTTGAAACTAAACTTGGAGATGACACTATAATTATTTTCTTGCAATAGTATATTACTGTTATAGCTAGTTAGATAACATAAAAAACTTATTTTGTACCATAATTTTAATTATGTAAATATGGGATAGTTATATTTATCTCCGTAATTAATGATCTAACAATTTATTCAAATTGATAAAAAAATAATGATAACTTTAATTAAGGGAGGAGAATAATTGCGCTATTATAAGGCTTCACAGAATCAAACTCTGCAAGAAAACGCATGAATACAATTGAATAAAATTTTCACACATTGTAGAAAAAAGTCCAATCTGTGTCATTAAATATGTAGAAATTTTATGCAATAAGTTGTTTCTCCGCAATTAATTTAAAAAAAATGGCGTTTTTAATTAGTTCTTTATTAATTTTTTACTCGTTAATTATAACTTCAAATCTTTAAGCAAAAACATGAAGACATAGAATAATGTATGTAGTTCTAAATATAAAAAGAGTGATGATTAAAATCTTATCGTTTGGCTATTGAATTGGTTGGCGCTTTGTCCCAAAAGAACCAATTTTAATTTAAAAACGGCGCTGTACGTGTCAATATTTTTCTAGAGAGAAAGTTTCACCGATATTCTCGTAGATGTGATAGGATTTAATATTTTTCCATAACAATACTACTAGTAGCACCCCAACAGGACGGTGCGACTAAACCCGGCAATTCTCTAGCGATAAACTGAAAAGAATTAATTTTAATTTAACATGCAAATGATGTCAAGTTTACTAAACAAAACTAAAATTAAATTTTTTTATCAAATTTAAAACTAATATAAACAATTTTATTGTCATTTAATTTATTTAAAAAAATATATTTAAATATAATTATTTTTTTCTTGTTTGCACATTTTAAAAATTTATTATTAAATAAATATTAAATAGTATTATATCTGCAATTTTATAATATTTTTCAAATCCATTCTACATAGCACAATACCTCGATAGAATAATTTAAAAAATATTTACAATATATTATAAATTTTTTTATTTATTTGTTTTATTGGACGTAAAGTTGAGTAATATTTTCTGTTTTATTTTTACATATTTTCTATACAAAACTAATAAACAACGTGAACCGTTTAGATATATTAAAAGTATACAATTATTTTTATAAACTGTATTTGCTATGTTGCCAATTGTAAGAGGCGTATTAGAACGTTAACATATGAGTAGGCCAATTCTACTGGCCCGCAACAAAATATGTATATCAGTATAAAAGCTTAGCGCCACGTAGTGTTGACTTTAATGTACTACAATGTATAACTGTATATGTGTATGAGTCGAAATGGTCACCGAACAAAATTTTGTAGAATGACTTCTAGTAAAGTATTATGTTGAAATAAATTGATATACACATCAAAACGTATTTGCCTCCAGTTTTTCGTTTTTCGTAGCTGCCTCCGTTTCGGAGGCCAGTACTTCAGCGTGTATATATTTTGGAGGAGTATTAGTTGTTTTACATCTATATATATATATATATATATATATATATATATATATATATATATATATATATATATATATATATATATATATATATATATATATATATATATATATATTACACTTTATCCAAAATCTGTAGGAGTTTCTAGTTGTTCTATGTTTTCCAACTGGTCAGTACTGTAATATGATAATGGATAGTAGTACTTTTTTTAAGGAATCCTAAAGTTGTACTTGTCGCACATTGTAAATAAATTTAAAATAAATTAATTCCTCAAAACATTCAAATTTTTACATATATTAATTAATCATATGTACAAAAATTTACAATTTACATTTGTGATATATCTTACAAGGCACAGGAGAGGACTATACACATTTCGATGGAATGACTTAATTAAATATTTTAGAATTTATTTAAATTCTATCTAGAGCTATTCAATAGAAATATAAAATGCAAACATTAATAAGGAAGAACAATTTTAACTTTTAATAATTGATTGATAACTACAGATAGACTATATATTTTACATTTTTGACACATCATATTAAAAAAGAGATAGACCTGCTTTGTACAAAATGAGTGTTACTGATAAATAAGTATAACTGACATTCCCAGTTTTATTTTGTTTTATAAAATAACTTTTTAAACATAAATGTTAACTTATAGATAGAAAAAAATTGAAAATAAAAATTTTCAAAAGAATTTTATGATTACTATACTATTAATTTACTTAAATAAAACCACATTCATATAAAATGAATAGTAATATAACAATAAACATTAACCGCATAATTATATTTATTTTCAATTATATCTTACAGTCATTCGATTTTTCAAAATCGATGACAAGTTTTAATATCACCTTCCATTTTTGGTAGCTAATAACTAAGTTATGAGAAAGATATGTTGTACCAAACTACATCATTTAATTGATTAGTAATTCCCATGGTTGATGTCCACTTCGTCCGGATTGTTATTATTATTGTTAATTGTGATAAATGATCCTATTTCTTGTACCCTATGTCATTTAGGCGCCCGTTTCGTACACCCTTTTAAGTAATCACTGACTACATTGTGTTTGCTATTGTAAGCCAAGTCGGCAGGAGTGTAGCCCTCTTGATTCTTTAAAGTTGGGTCGGCTCCTGCTGCGATCAACTGTTTGCTAACTGGAAGACAACCTACTAATGCCGCAGCGTGCAGAGCACTTTCGCCATTCTGAAAATAAATAATCAATATTATTATAATATAATTTCAGTAGATAACTTTAAATTATAAATGTATAAATTATCTTTATTTATCTTATATATAATATGCAAGTATATTTTTATGCTTTATAAACCACTAGAAGGAAACAAAGGAAGTGATAAGACAACAAAAAAAAAAATAAGACACTATACATTAAGTTTTAATTTACCTTATTTAACTATAATCATTCTTCGCATAATTCCACCTATAATTTGTAATGTAAATATTTACACATGAGCTCTCGCATTCAATTATAAACGTTGCGTGAATTAACTTAATTTATGCTTGGAATGCCCGGCTTTACCCAATTCATCTCTCGCAACAATAAAAATTAGCGCTTGCAATGTTTACAAGCACATTCACCATGTCAATAGAATTATTATATGTATTAAATATTCTCGATTATATAAAAACGTATATGTGAACTAGCTGAAATGCATTCTTCTTTGAACAATAACAACAAAAAGGAAACTTTCATTTCGTAAGAATTTTTAAAAAGTTGCGACAACTGGTCAGTACATTATAAAATGCTCACGAT
Organism: Tachinus rufipes; assembly: GCA_963932245.1. NCBI lineage: Eukaryota > Metazoa > Arthropoda > Insecta > Coleoptera > Staphylinidae > Tachinus > Tachinus rufipes. The sequence goes on from OZ010744.1 coordinate 59,785,040, forward strand.
GACAACTAACATTTTCACCATAATTGAAATTTATTATATCAATTAAAATTCTTAAAATATTTCTTATTGTCCATGGTTAATTATCATGATAATCACCATTAAATACCGCAATATGTATGTTTATTAAATAAAGATTTTAATAGTGTATTGTTTGATTAAAAAAGGTAGGTAGATTTACTTACTGGAAGTATTCCTAAAGATGGTCTGTACTTCAATAATTCGCCTACAACAGCTGAATGAGCTTTGTGTGATGCTTTAAAAAGTGGCGTAGCTCCGTCCTGGAAAAAATGAATTAATTAATATAACTTTACAATAATTACACATAAGCTAATATATGATGCACTGGATTGACTTGTGAGTGCTGGGTGCATTTGCGTTAAATGAAACTCGCAAAGCCTTAGAACAACAATTTAAGGATCGTTTACATTTTTATAGTTCTTGTCTCAGTTGAATTTTATACACATAAAAGTAATTAAAACAAATAATTTAAAACGTTCAAGCCGAGTGAGTTAAAATTTTAGTAGTTTGTTCTTATTATTGGCCAATTAAATGCATTTTGTAATAGAAAACAATGTGTTTGCAATTTACTGAACATAGCAGCGGACACTGCCGTAAATTAATGTTACACATTTTTTGAACTGCCTACTCTAAAAAAACGGTTTTTCAGCTTGTATTTTAGATCAGAAGTGATGCATCGCGGCCCATGACAAAAAAGCATGTGCAGGCCGCTAAAAAAATATGATTTTTTTGCTCGTGCGGGTAAACATCGGCGTGCTGCAACCAAAGCTTTCCTGCCCTTGATACTTAATGTACTATTTCTTAACAATATTTGCGTAAAATAGCAAATAAACCCACACAAATATAAAATTTTTGAGTATTGCTTTATAGTTTGAAGTCCTTAATGGTTAAAGTTATTAAATCCATAATTGAAGATACTGTATTATAATAAAAATGATAATTCTTCTAGAACAATGATATGATTCTAAAGTTCAAGACTCTTATAAAATGTAAAAACCGTAAAAATACATGCAAAAAGCTAATATATTTGCAGTAAAATCCTGGCTCTGGAACCAGTTTTGATAAAACCACATACATATTGAGCTTTTACTTTTAAGATAGCAATCAGTAGCGTAGCTACCTGTAAGCAAGAGTCTGCAATGCAAAATGATCATCGCCAATGTTGTTTATCGGTGCTCCTTCTTAAAATTGAATATAGTACAGGGTGTTTCAAAACATGTATTGGAAAATAAAGAGTAGGATTGGTTGGCTAATTATAAGAAAAAAAGTTCCCATTAACATGGTTCCGCAAACGCACCGTTTTCAAGATACGATATCTCAGGAATCGTTTGAGATACAAAACTCAAATTTTGTTTAATCTTAGCATTAATATTAGCTATTTTTTAAGCGCTTATTTAATTTTTTCATGTGTAAATGACGGATATTTTAGGGTTGCGTGAGGTTTTTATGGCTCTAACTTCTATGACACTTGGAAAATTAGCATTCTGAAAGCACATTGTAAACCACCAATATTTTCTACACAAAAAAGGTACTTTTAGTCAAAAGCTCAAACGTAAACCATTTTAGAGAAATACGGCATTTTATGATGGAAAACATGAAAAGAAGTAGCAACATGTTTTGTTGTTGATAAAAACATTTGATTCTGTTCTAGTCGTCAGCGTTCATACATTTGTATCATGCATTTGAGTTATTGACAATTGTCGTTTAGTTGTTAAATAACCTTTTTTCAAAAGGAGTCAATATCGCGGGAACTTATTATTTTTATTACCCAATTAATTTGCCCATTTTTAATACTTTGCTTGCGTGGTGATAGCAAAATGAATAATTACAGTGATAGCAAGATGTACAATTTGCATTTTGTTTATGGCGTTGCCGATGGAAATGCAGCAAAAGCTCGTCGAATTTATCAAGAAAGGTTTCCAAACCGACAGGTACTAAATGAAAGAACATTCATTCGTATTCACAAACGTCTACATCAAACTGGAAGTGTACATAAAAAAGCTGCAGGAAATGGAAGACCTCGCCTGGTACCTCCGCAAATTAAAGAAGATGTTCTTCAAGAAATCGAAGACGATCCATCAACTAGCACTAGAAGAATAAAAGCTATTCTTCTAGTGCTACCTAAACCTTAGTCACGTTACAGAGTGGAGGATAATAAAAAGCCAAATGTTATATCCTTATCACATACAGCGAGTACAATCCCTTTTATCAGCGGATTTTCCGCAAAGGTTGGCTATGTGTCAATGGTTTCAAGAAAGAATTGCACAAAATATTCGATTCTTAAAACAAGTTTTATTTACGGACAAAGCAATTTTTTTTTCGCGATGCGATTATAAACTTCCATAATAATCATGTATGAGCCGACAAAAATCCACATGCCATAATGGAAGGCCATCATCAGCAAACATTTTCCGTTTATGTTTGGGCAGGTGTTGTAGGAGACCATTTGATAGATCCATATTTTTTGCCGTTTAGGTTAAACGATCAATCATATCGTAATTTTTTTGAAGAAGAGCTGCCAGGACTTTTAGAGGACGTTCTGGTTCAATTAAGAAACGAAATGTGGTTCATGCACGATGGTGCTCCTGTACATTTTAGTTTAGTTGCGCGTCAATTCTTAAATGAACAGTATAGGAACCGTTGGATAGGTCGAAGAGGCCCACAGGTTTGGTCTCTTCGGTCTCCAGATCTAAATGCTTTGTATTTTTTTTTGTGAAGTCATTTAAAAAGTTTAGTTTACACTACATCAGTTAATACTGATAAAAAAACTAAGAAATTGCATTATTGCATCCTGCAATACGATACAAAACACTCCAGGCATTTTCGAACGGGTGCGTCAGTCACTAAGACGTAGGTTGGAAGCCTGCGTTACCAAAGGAGAAAGTCATTTTCAAAAAACGGTGCGTTTGCGGAACCATGTTAATAGAAACTTTTTTTCTTATAATTAGCCAAGAAATCCAACCCTTTATTTTCCGACACATGTTTTGACACATGTATAGTAAAAATAAATAAATAAAATATTCAAATTCAGTGACGGAGCTACCTGAATGCAGAGTATGCAATACAAAAAGGCACACAAAAACAAAAAAAAAACAACGTTAAAAAAAATACGCTTTTTTTGTCTCTGAGAGGGCCTCAATATTTTACGGTAGGGCCCAAAAATCAGCAAAAAGTATATACATTTTTAAATAAAGTCCTCACAGTATAATATATCGGCGATTATAAGATGTTTGAAATGTAATTTATTGTCGCTCTTTTTGTTTATCCATATTAAATTTAATTTTGATTTAAAGCATGTTTCTTATAAGTTTTGAAGTTTTGAATGCATACATAATTAATGTCAACAATTGACAAAATGTATCTAAATTTGGATAACTGATCTCAAAATCCCAATTACAAGATTAAATTGTCACTCCAATTGACCAATTTCTAGTCAAATTAAAATTTATTTTACTTACCAAGTTTAATATTTTTTTGTTGCCACATCATAGCATAAAGAATAATTTGATATTTGTTTTACTATTTAAGAAAATATCTAATTTAAAAACATTATTATGCAAATGTAAGTATTAAAAAGGAATTGTGAAACAAATCCGCAGTAAATTACCGTAAAATTGACATCAATTAATATTAAACAAATCATTAAAATTTAATAATAAATTGACAAATCTAAAGACATCTTTAGAATTGTGACGAACAGAAAAGGCTACTTTTATATTTGTCTATAAACGTATTTTATTTAGATTACTTCTGTTAATCACCCCGTACATTTTTTTCTCAATAAATTACTTTAAATAAACTAAACAAATACAAAGTACAGTTGGATATGTAAAAATACGACCTAATCCAGTCTGGAAAAACCCATCGATACCAAGCTTATGTAATCTTGTTATGACAATTGATAATGAATGTATTTTAAATACCCATTATTATATTTTATTGTGTGAATTTTGTATGTGTGTTTAGGTTTTATACAAATATGAAGATTATGTTTTTTATTATACAAAATGACTTTGGCGGTTTATCTTTATTGTCAGATTTTACTCAATATTTTGCAATTGACATTACATGAAGTAAAAGATGATACTTGTATTTCGTAAAACTGAGTAAATATAAGAGTCATCTACTACAATGACTAAACGTATAAAATATTTATAGGCGCGTTGTTGATTAATTAAAGTGTGGCTGACGTTAGTAATTTACGTTCGTGATTCACGACTCATGTCGACTTGATATCGCCATAAACGGTTTTTGAACACTAAAAAAAGCAATTAACTCGTATCTAAATAGCCGGCAAAGCATCAGGCAAAAATGTTGACAATTTATTATTTGTATTAATTGTTATAAAGTAACCCGCTAGTCGGCACAGCGCGTTCTGAAATAGCTATAGACCAGAGTTTTTTAGTACATGATAGTCTTTAAGCAGTAATTGTAATAATAATATAAGTAAGCACTGAACAATATTTAATTGTTTGTCAAGCCATGTTTTTAGATAGCAAAAAATAACTCAAGAGCCGTTAGGTCGCTATAAAATTGCCTCTTCAGTTTAAAATCAATTCAACAATTTTTATTTCATTCACAATTTATAACCACCCACCCACAATCCATAAATAAGAGTGTTGCGGTTAAGAAATTAGAGTTGCGCCCACTTTTGACATCTTAGTAACAACTGATGTTTACTGTAAAATTGAGTCAATCTCTAAATCACCAACACTTGGACGAGTGGGCAAGAACACTATTCAAAACCACTTTCCCACAATCCATAAATTAGTGCACCCACCCACCCAAATGTTTGTGGTCAAAAAATTGGGATTGCGCCTACTCCTGACATTAGTAATTGCTAAAACGCCAGAAGTGTGAGACTGATCACCAACACTTTGGCAGGTAAGCGGGAACAAAATTAGAAACCACGTCTACAACATATAAATTGATGTAACCCGCCCACGCACTATAGAGTTTGTAGCCAATGTATAAATTACCAACACTCGAGAGCAGAAAACTAGATTTAAAAACCCAAGTTCACAATCTAGAAATTGGTGTACCCCGTCTGCCTACCCGATTGTTTGTGGGTAAAAAATTGGAATTGCGTTCAGTTTTGACAGTTGACGTTTATTACTTAAAATCTCTTGACGTTCACTACGTTCACTACTTACAATTGAGCCAATCTCTTAATCACCAATACTTGCGCAGGTAGTCAAGAATAAGATTTAAAATCACCTACCCCCAATTTTTTTTAATTTAGTGTAACCTGCCCACCTATCCGACTGTTTGTAACCAATTTCTAGATCACCGCCACTCGCCAATCCATAAATTGTCTGCCCACCCGAATGTTTATGATAAAAAAACTAGAATTGAGCTCAGTTTTGACATTAGTAAAAATTGTCGTTCACTACTTAAGATTTAACCAATCTCTTGAGCGCGGACACTTAGACGTGTGTGCGTCCACAATATATTAAAAGGTGTACCCCGCCCACCCGCCCAAGTGTTTATGCTCAAATAATTAAAATTGCGCTAACATTAATGCCAATTGACGTTCATTACTTAAAATTAATCCAATTTCTGAATCACTCTAAATTGATAGACAATGACGAGGCGTTTCAAGCATAGTTATCTTCATGTCTAGTATTGTAGTGCCCAGTTTTGTGTATTTACAAAAAAAAAATAACTGTAAATAGTTTATATATGTTTAATTTATTAGTAAACCTTAAAACTAACAATTTTTTTCAATAAACATTTTTCTTTGTGTTCTAAATATCCACTTCTTAATATTATTGATTGACCATATGAGAAATAAATTAATTTTAAAGTATTCTAAAAGTTTCATAGCCGTGACATCATATAACAGAGTAGTGCATTATTTTTTTACGGACATTTATATGCTCGTGCCAGTTACAGTTAAAATCGATACATATCCCTAAATATTTTGTTTAGTTTGCTTGTAGGATTGTAATATTTTCCTGCCAAATAAGTAAGTAGCGGTCAATTAGTATATACATATAATGCTCTAAATTGCACCACTTTGGATTTTTTATCAAAAATAAATTATTATTAGTAGAAACTGCTTACTTGGCATTTTCAATTTATGTAGTAGTTTTGTCAGATGATACAAGGGTACTAGTATCACCAGAAAATACACCCGTTTTGAATACGCCATTGGCATAAATAATAAAGTGAAGTCAACCATTGAAAACCTTTTTGACGCTGCAAAAATTTAGATTTTTTGTTATCTAATTTAACGTAATGATGTGGGTTTCTAAATAACTTTCAAACTACTTGAGAGTTGTACCTCGTACAAAGCCTTACAGTCCTATATAGTTTTGTTCTTTGTCAAGGCTATTTAATATATATTATATAGCAAATAATTTGTGTTTATTAACGAACGATGTTAAACTTTCTGTAACTACGTTTTGCATAATTCTAGAAAAGATACTTAAAATGGCAACGTATAATAAATTATTTTGATTTCACAAATATGTTAAGAAAATGTTGTTTAGTCTGGATCACGAATTGTTTATAAAGTATAAACTAAACAATAAGTTTTTTTGTCTTTTATCTCAAAGCCTGCATTATGGACCACTGAAGAAAAAGATCAGTAACTTCGTTTCGTATTATAATCAAAAATCAAAATAAGTAGTTTTATATGGAGAACCCAGTATAAAGATTTAAATAGTGTATATGCGCTTAATTAATTAAATATTATTTCGTTTTATACTCACATGTCTGGCGGCATCAGCTCTTGCTCCTGCTTTCAACAATTGCGACACGATATGATCGTGTCCCATTTGGGCAGCAATCCAAAGTGGTGTAGCTCCGTCCGTCCGTCTTGAATCGGGTTCAGATCCTTGGGCTAAGAGATATATTAATATTTTGTAATGACCATTCTGTGCGGCAATAAATAATGGTGTTGCTCTGTCCTAAAATCAAATTAAAAAACTGTTGCATTAATAATTAAAACCCAACACAAAACTATAAAATTAACAAATATTTTAAATTTTATTGCAATTATATTAAACAATCATGAATTTAGTAAATACGTTTTGCGACAAAAGTAATTAAACCGTGTTTTGGCGCCGGTATTGTAAACGTTAATTTAATCATCAATTAACTAATCGAGAAATGTATTTGTCAGTTAAATAGACAGATAAACTTAAAATATGCATATAAACGTCAATTAAATTTTAAAAGCATGATACATTGTTTTACGTAAGACAAAAATCATGCACGATTAAAACAATCCTGTTGCTTATCATCATTGTTAGTTAGTTTACTCGGTTGATTTAATGTTTGATTAATTGACGTTTATAATACCGAAATCAGCCAAGTAAAATAATTTACTTGGTTAGTAAATAAAATACAGATTTGTATGGTTTGTAATACCGGCCCTTAGTGTATTAAGTAAGTTTACATATTTAATTACATGATTATAATTATTTAATTCTCAAAAGTTAAAATTATCGATGTAATTTTATGATCAATTTCACAAAATTAGTGATAAAATATAAATATAAATGATTATGTACATACAAATTATGATTTCAGATGATAACAGATATGAATTATTGCAAATTTTACAAGCTCCTTTTTATTTTAGAAACTTCATATATATTGCTTATTTTTATATGAAATCGTACCGAGCCAGTTTCTCTATGTAGTAAATAATAACCGCGTAACTAGAATTGGGACTTATCATACGTGACGACATGCAACTTATTAACTCTCTCTGTACTGTTAGAATAATAATTTCCTCTTCGTGTTATTTCTCTTTATTATATTTTTTCTTATTACATATATTGGGTTTAACGACGTTATAAACAGGACATCCCGTTAAACGATTTTAAAAAGTAATTTAAAAAAAACTTTGTTCTTTCTCAATAACTTGTTTTATAAATTAGAAATGACAAAAAAGTGTGATCTAATAATGAAAAATTCCGTTACGATTGAAAATATTAATAATTTAAATATTTATTGAAAAAAGTAAACTAGAGCAACAACCACTTGTAACGGTACTACAAGCGACAATTTCGATAGAATGCGATCATGGATGTATATTGATGTCATTTATATTAATAATAATAAATTCATTAGTATAACATTAAATGTGTATATACCGTAACAGAAAGTTATTAGTTGATTAAAAGCAAAATGTAGAAACCCGATAAAATGCCTAAATTAATTTTTATCTTATCTTAGTAGTAATAAATGTTTTTATTCCATATTTACTAATACAGAAATTAATAATTATACATATTGTATTGTGAAAGTAATACATTTTAATATGAAAACGGCTATCAACCGAGAAAAAATTTGTTCGTATTAGTAATTTTCTTTATAGATTTCGAAATGCATTTATTTCATTACCTTCATATGAGCATTAACTTTAGCTCCTCTGGTTACTAGTTCCTTAACCACATCCATGTGGCCGCATTGACAAGCCACAAATAACGGACTTCCGCCATCCTAAATAACAAAATTATTATTAGATACTAAATATTTTCAAACATTAAATTTGAAACAAATCAAAATAGAGATAAAAATATAGAAATTTGTATCTAATTTTCTATAGCTACTAATTCGAATTACTCACTACACTCGAAGATTCAACAGGTGCTTTGCTATCTAACAATAATTGGACTATTTCGAGGAAGCCACCTTGTGCGGCAAAAAATAAAGCTGTGGTACCAGTCTATAAAGATAATACAATGATAAATAAATATTTAATAAAAATAATACAAAAGCAGATCATATAGTAAATATCCACTAAGCTTACTACTCTTCTGGCAGCGGGATCCGCTCCTTGTTCTAATAATTCCTTCACACACTCAGAATGTCCATTCGCCGCTGCTAATATTAACGGAGATGTGCCTTCCTAAAAATAAAAAAGATAATTTGAATTAATTAATTAATTTATAACTTGACATTTTTATTTTTACAATAATTTCATAACTAAAATATTATAATATCATACCAAGAAAAGTTGAAACATTTGGTCCATTACTAAAGTTTCAGGTAGACAATATCAATATACACGGTCCATTATGAAAGTAATGCGCATTTTCAATGAAAAATAGATTTATTGATCGTACTGGCAAACACTTAAAATTCTTCGAAATACGCTACGCCTAAGAGGCACCCTGAAACTCCTTGACAGGAATGTTTTTTAATAACTTCGTAACATGCTTTTAGATGTTTTCCACGGACTCCCAATGCTTTTCTTTCAGCTCTCTCTTCAGTCTGAGAAACAAAAAAAGTCGCATGAAGCCAAGTCTGTAAGGGAGCTGGAGGACCACCGAGGTGTTGCTTTAGGTCAGAAAGTTGGTAACAATGACGGTCGTTTGACTAGAAGCATTGTCATGGCAGCATTATCTTTTGAGCACCTTGAGGTAAAAGGTTGAGTAGACAATTTTTCTTTCCGGTACAAACTCAAAATGGACGATTCCTCAAACGTCAAAAAAGATAATAAGCACTTAAACTTGCACATTCGCGCTTTCTTTGGGGAGGAGGATAATTTTGAGTGCCACGCGCTGCTCTGTTTTTTTGGTTCTGGGCCGTACTCAAACATTCAAGACTTCTGGTTACAATAGAGTTAAGAAAGTCCGGCTCATTTTGAATCAAATCCAAAAGTTCTTGAAATCGCGCCGTGTTACAAAATCGAAAAACACACTTAACGTTCAGAACAGTCGGGGCAAGTTAGCGACCGGTTGCTTTGAAAAGACAGATCCTATAACACATTTCCCGACCGGTTTTACCAGGCTGGCATGGATAGTCGCGTCACAATAAAATCATGCGCATTACTTTCATAATGGACCCTGTACATACAATATTTCCGCTCTTTTGCATTGACAGCTACTTATAGCTAAGCAGTATTTTATAATCTGACATTTGTAAAGTAAACTATGTTTTTGTCTACGAGACACATTTTGTTTGATGTATAATACACACTGAAGTAGATTTAAAACTATTTAATTTCTACAATATTCCAAAAAAATGCTTCAGCTATTATCTAGCCGCCAAATGTAACATAGTTTGTGTCAATCGGTGCGTCAGTGACGGCAATGCAACGTATTTTCCGTCATTTTAATAAATGGCGGCACGGTTAAGTCCCTAACCACAAAAAATTTTGAGATGTGTTCACAACTTAAGAATAACAAGAAAATAATAAAAAGAAAACCACCTGGGTCTGCTTGGACGGTAAAAACGCCAAAAAATATAAAAAAGGTAAGAACTTGTTACGACCACATCGATCTGCTCGGAAGCACTAGAGTGCTTAGAGCATGAGGCGTGAATCGGTCAGGAAATATTTATAAATTGAATAAAGTGGACTATTCAAAGCGTAAAAAGTTCGCTGTACAGATGCTCGTTGCAACTGTTAGAAAAAAAAAAACAACAATGTCCTAGTTTTTTAAGCAAAACTGTCGGTACTAGGCAGAGACAAATCCCAGACAGCTCCACAAACACCCCTAGCACTCATCTGGAGTCATAGTATAGTGTGCAATGTCACGCCGCTGTGATATCGGACCCTATTTTTTCAACAATAGTGAGCAAACAGTAACAGTCACTAGTGAGACTAAACACAAACAAAATTTGCTCAAACAAGATGATTCAACAGCCCATACTCCAAGAATATACATAAACATGCTTCAACGTATCTTCCTCACTAGTCGCACTTCCTGGTTTAAAGATGTGCCTTGGCCTCTTAAACCTCAGCATGTGCAATTTCTTCCTCTGGGGTTACTTAAAATCTGGCGTTTATGTGAACAAACCCTGTACATTAGAAAAAATTAAAGATGCAATTTGTCGTAAGATCCAACTGATTGATCAGCAAACATACTTCTTTTTGGAAATTTGCTAAAAATGCTCGCAATAAAAATGAAATTCCAAATTTAATGAAACTAAACAACAAATCTGCTGATGAAGGTTGTGATATAGTCAATTTATTTGCCGAGTATTTCTCTACTGTTTATGAATCCGATCAATCCAACGTTAACTACCCTTACTCTAATAGTAAACATCAAATTCAAAATAAAATTTTACATTTACACTTGAAACTGTTTTTAAAAGTATTATAAGTTTAAAAAATAATTTTTCCGCAGAGCCTAATCGTGTTCCTTCCAACTTACTAATAAACTGTGTTTACTCATTAAGTAAACCAATACATATTCTTTTCTCAAAATCATTATCATCTAGATACATTCCAAAACATTAAAAGGAATGTTATATTACTCCTATTTTTAAAAGTGATTCTCATGACACTATATATATTACTATCGTGGTATAAGTATACAGTCGTCAATACCAAAGTTACTTGCAGTGGCGTAGCTTTAAATTTTGGGCCCCCGCTAAAATTTTCTTAGGGCCCCTATCGTGTTTGTATTATACTTCAAAATAAATTTTTAACGCCTTAGACTTGTTTCACACGTTCCATTCGGTTTGGTTCGTTTTCGGTTTGTTTACGATTCTTTTTTGGTTTCTATTCGGTACCTAATAGAAACAGTATAGCATCTATACTCCCCCGTAAAATAATGAAAGGGTGCTCCCAATAAATTCTAGTAGTCCTCCTTCGTTTTTTTATTCTTCTATAGAGAAACAACATGGCAACCACTTGATTTCTCTTTATTATGATTACTACTGAACGGAAAATACACAAAACGCAATATGAACCATATATGTGTAAAAAAGTTTCATTCGTTTTTGGTTGCAACCAAACGTATACATAAAAAAACTTTGTTTTATAAAATAAAATAAATACTGAAAATGTAGGTACTCCGATGATTAGATTGATGTGTTGATAAATTCTTAGTCTTTAATCCTTAAAATAAATACAGATCTTTATAATCTACATTTGTATTTAATTAATTAAAAATATTAACGACCGGTTTTGACCATGTGGTTATCTTCAGGTTTTTGCATTGAAAACCAAACGTTGAGTGAAGTTAAAGTTGTTGTTGCATTTCAAATTGATAAATTGAGGGAATATTTTCCATCATCGACAGGGAACCAAATCAAAAACCAAATCCGTAATAATTTTTTAATCCTTTTGATGAGGAGGCTAGAATATCTATTGAAGGTTTTTACCATGATCGTGTTCATTGTTGAAAATGTAGGTACTCTGATGATTGAATTGATCATCAGTTGACACAATTAACGTTTACTTTAAATATACTAAACAACATTATGCTCGACAAGAAAAAATACAGTAAACACGAGAATGCGAGAGAACGACAGTATGAAGAACAACACAAATGCAAATCTAAAGTTAATCTAGGCTATAACATCACTTGTACTATCACTATTGCCGGTTAAATACCGCTTCATATGTATGGTAACAGCTCATTAAAGAATTGAGCGCATGTGCCCGGAAGAACCGAGTTCTTCATTGGCTGAAGCATGCAAACAAAACAACGCAACTTACGTGTAAAAACAGAAGCACCAAATAAAGCCAAACAAACAACGACAACGGCAACGATCAGTCCGACTGAAATACCTTTATACTAAATTAAACAAATATTTTTATTTTATAAATTTATTTAATTTAATTATTACTTTTATTAAATAACGATAGTGATCACTAATCAATGAATCTACTTTTATTGATTCTTCAGGCTTAAGAGCTCCAAAACATGTCAGGCCCTCCGCACTGCGGGGCCTTAGCTACGGCGCTGGTTACTTGAATCCATTATTAGTAATAAGTTAGCTTAAATGTCTCGATCTACAATTTTCGATAATTAGCATGGTTTTCAAAAAGGTAAATCGGCCTCAAGTAATTTGTTGCAATTTAAACAATTAATTTCAATTTTTTTATTGTTTGATCGTAACTGTCAAGTAGATACTATTTACACAAAAGCATTTGACAAAGTTAACCATCATGTTTTGCTTACCAAACTATCTATGTTAGGTTTTAATAACAATACCATGCTAGAATTATTCTTAAACGATCGTATCCAGCGTGTAAAAATTCGTAATTTTGTCAAATGTAATATTTGTTAACTCTGGGGTTCCAGAAAGGTCCCATACTAGACCTATTCTTTTCACATTATTTATTAACAATTTAATAGAATAGAATAGAATAGAATGTTTACTATATGCGGACAACATGAAATTATATCAGATAGTAAGCTTTTACAGGCGGATTTAAATCGCTTAACTTAGTAGTGCAATGTTAATAAAAGTGTTTGTTAATATTGATAAATGTGTATCAATGTCATATTCAAGAACAATGTCTAAGGTTCGAGTTCTCATATTCTATTCAATCTTCAAAGTTAAATCTTTTAAAAATCTTGATGTATTACTTGATAATCGTCTATTATTTAAAGAACATATTATTTGCTTAATGCCAATATATTGCCGCGACAGACAAAAGTAATAGCTTAAAAATGTGTGACCGTTCAAAGCTCGGTCAGAACTATTATTATTTATTTATCTCATTTTCCCTAGCAACCCCGACTATAGCCATATGTATCCTGATTCATATTGCGAGATTGAACTCCTTTCGGTATATGGTAGTAACCATGTTACAACAGTATGTTGTCCCTCGCTATTATCCGAAATTGGATTTCATGTGTCTAATTATTCGTTAGCTTTAAGAAATTGCAATTTATTTAGAGTTATGACACACGGTTCAAATTTTTCTAATAATAATTCGCTAAGTCGCATGTTTAGAAGAGCAAATCTTCTAAATGAAAATGAATGGTTTGATTTGTTTAACTATAAATAATAATAATAAATACACGTAAAAGAGGCGTCTGTTAAAACATAAAACATAACTTAAGCTTATGTAATTAGTTAGCTAATATTATATTATTTATTACGTTATTTTATTTTATACCTTATTGTTACTATACATAATATTGTATATACTTACAGTCTGTCTATTCTGATTTTAATTGTATTTTTTTGTATATTTTTGTATTCTTATTTTTATTATTATTTTATTTTATTATTTTATTGTGAAATTATTAAGTTATGTAATTAATTGTAAACTGATGATAGCCGTTAAATATATTATTATTATTATTATTATTATTGAATAAATTGTGAAAAACTTCAAAAGCAGAGTGGAAGAGTGTATTGATAAAAGCGGTCAATATCTCTCAGGCATTATTTTCCAAACAAATGGCATACATTTTTATGTCAATAAATAATGTTTCACTTCAAAATTAACCCAATAATATTTTTATAGTATATTATAGCATAGTTATTACAAGTATTGAACTAAACAGAGTAGATTCCATAGGTAAGCAAAAAAATGCGTTTGATAAAGTTGATCATAACTTTGCTCAGAAACTGGAATACATAGGGAATCTTATTAAAATAGATTTAGTTTTATTTGATCACCATTATCAGCCCCTCTTCACGCCACTGCTAGCGCATTAGCCTCTTCTCTGCTCATAATGCTGCCAACTTACATTGCAGGTGGATCTAAAGTTTTTAAGTGGATTCCAAACCACTGTAGAGATTATTAATTTAATTAATTAACTCCGGACTAGAGAAAGATCTTAGTCATGTTCACAATCTTGAAATAATAGAGCACAAATGATAAAACTAAGATTTTAGATTTGTATTAAATTTAAAGCAACATCTGGGGTAACTCCGCAGAACCTCCGGTCACACTGTTTTTGGTGTACTGTAGTTTTTAACTGTAATATTTGCAAAACAAAACTGCAAAAAATTAAAAAAAAACTGTGTATTTTAGACTGCAAAAAAGTTACTACATCTGTCAAAAAGTCACCAAAACGATCAAATAGTTTACATGTACTAAATCTGTTAAATTTGTTCTAAACTGTCATATAAAATAGTGACTTATCTGTCAATAAATCTTAGTGACTTGTTTGTCAAATAGATTACAGTAATGTGTATAAACATTGTAAGTTAAAAAAAAATAAATTGTCAAAAAAGTAACTACATTTAGCCAAAAGTTACTAAAACTCTCAGAAAGTAATGTAGTTGATAGTTTTTTATAACATAAGTCACTAAAAACATTAAAAATATCTAAAATCTCAAAAAATCCAAAACTGCACATGCTTGAATTATTTCAAACGTTTTGTGTAACAAGTTGAAAATCATGTGCCAGAACTGTCAAAATATATTTTAAAACTGTCAAAATCTCAAAACATAGTATTGAAACTATCAAATTATATTCTGAACCTGTAAAAATATGTCAAAATTTATCAAAAATTATCTTTAAAGTAATATACAAGTTTTAAATTGGTTGCTTTGCTTTCTAACAAAATTATTATATTCTGTTTCTACATAACCGTTAAAAATTGGCAAAACTGTAAAACGGTTAATTGAAAAAAAAAAAAAGTTAGCAAACTACTATAATAACAAAAAGCTGTTAAAATGTTAAAGTTGGAATAAATAACCGAAGTCTGCTAAAATCTGTCATTGTCAGCTGTCAAAACAATCACACAAAACTGTCTAAAAGTTTACAGTGTTTGTATTTAATAACTCAAACTAACCAGTTACTAACCAAAATTGTTAGAAATTAACAAATTTAATTTAAAACTAATAGATAGAATAATATTTGATTATAATTTGTGTTTCTGCAAATTGCATCCAGGTCGTAGGTAAAGTCAAACCGAAAGTCAGCTAAATATTGAAAAGAGCCCATTAGAGACTATTTGGAAAAAAAAAACAATTTTGTAATTTTAACCTCTCCCGACGTTTTAAAATAAACGTCAAGAAACCCCCCTGTGCTAGTGAGCCATTCCCCGTTGCAGACCACCTTTTCTTACATTCTTTAGGTAGCTCCGCCACTGCATACAATTTTTGATGACTTTTGTTACATGTACAATTTGTATTTTGAGTATAAGTGTAAATGTGAAATAAAATTCTTACTTTTTATTATTATTATTTTAAATTGATTATACAATTTTATCAATAACTGCCATGACTAAGACTAAGTTACAATTCTGATATTGTTGTAAAAACTAAATAACTGACACTCCCATTCTGCCCAAGTAAATAATAAAATGTCTGTATTTTAGATGTATACAAAATAAAAATAGCTCAATAGCATTCTTAAAAGTTTCCCGCCTCCAAAATTTGTCCATATAAAATATTTAAAGCTCTAAGAAATCTAGCAAATTTTGTAAAACTTTATTACAGGACTTTGCAAGGAGATTGGTAACTAATACTGGTAGTAACTAAAATAATCGACAGTCTTTTTTTGAAAGTTGGGCAAAAAGTGCTGACCAAGTTATGTAATAAGTGTGAATCTATAATAGAAATGCCCTCTATTATACATAGATTTTATAAGTTCTGGCCAATCTACAAGACATAATATATATTTTATAACAACCTTAACTTATTTGCAAGTAAAATGTCACTTTTCTCTGCCATTATTAAAACTTCTTTTCTATTTCAAAACAAACTTTATAATGTGAATAAAAAAAGTTAAAACAAGAACACGATTTATTGTTAAATACAGGGAACTTTTTAGTATTACTAAAAAAAAATTCAAAATAAAGCATGAAACATCTTTGGTATTTGTAACCACTTGTTCAGTTTTAACAAACAAAAAAATGAAATTAAAAAAATGACAAAAATTTGCTTATAATATACAATAATCTTAAGAAGTACTTAACAAACCGTTTAAAAAAAAAAGAAGTTGAGAACCAGTGTAAATTATCGGTAAAAGACAACCTATTGACATAACATGTCATTTAATAAATTAATAATTCTTTTCATATGCACAATATGTATTAAAGTAATATAAAAACTATAGCCTAGTCTCTAGTCTCCTGCGCAATATTTATAATCATAAAAAATTAATATATTTCGTGGATTTTGTAACCTGTAATGCAATAAAAGTGAACAAGGTAATAATTTTATTTTTTTATTTATCCAAAAAAACCCATAAAAAGTTAATTTCTTAATACAAGTCAAATAGAATACAAAGATTTAATTTAAAAATATTATTGCAAATATAGATAACAATAAATGACCAATAAGACAATAATATTTTTGTTTCCCACACAAAATTAAATATACAATACAATATTATAGAAAGACAATTAGCCATTTAAAAGTTAAATTGGTTATAATAAAGTAAATTGAATGTTACTTAGACGACTGTAGTAGTAGGTTCTAGTAAATAATTGACTAAAATTAAAATAAACAACAAAAATATTACAAATTCCAAAATTTTGGTTTCTTATCTGTTTTATATTACTAGAAATTTATATTCTCTACACGTTGCATATTAAAACTCTTAATATTTAAAACTAAATATAATTTGATACTATTTACTGAAAAATATTAGCTACAATTTGCAATAAGTTTTAAAGATTTTCGTAACTTTAAACAAAATATGATATATTTAAATTTTATAATATTTGATGAATGACGTATCTTGCATGTTATTTTTATGTTTTAGGAACTTATACATATTTATAAAACTAATGCTATTTTTATCCAGTCTTATTATTCTTTCTATTATTTTTACAATTTATCTTGGCAACTGTTCTTCTTTATCGCACAAACGTTTTCCATAATCCTTTTTGTAATTTTCACCTCATTATCTCTTTTCTGTGGTAACTAACATTTTCAACAATAAACACCATAACCGACATATGGAAAGAAATTTAAAGCACATAAACAAACACAATAAACATTCCAATTATGTAAGTGGCAGTGTACTGGTGCATGCCAGCTTTTGTACTTTCCCTCTTGCATTGTGTTTAGAGAACTATGAGAGAGATATTAAAATGGAATCTGGAATGGAACGACGTATGTGCACGTGCATCGGAATACCGGAATAAATGATCGCAAGCATTTCTACAATGTGCTTATAAGTGGGAAAATTGTATCTATTGCTAATCGCTAGAACTAAAAAAAATGTTGACTTTACGAGAGAAAATAATCACATTATAATTTTATGAAGTTAGCTTAACATGATATTTTATACGAAACATTCAGCAGCTGTGACATTAAACACGTCATAACATAATTTCTTGTATGCCAATATATTTACTAGATATCCTATAGTATGACATAGGATTATTGTTAATATTGTTCTCAACACAAATATTTTAGCTAATAAGTATATCTATTAGATATCATTAAAATTTATTTAATAGCTAAATAAATTTATAAGGAGGTTTATTAGGATGTGAATATCACGGCCCTTAGAATGATATACAAACACAACCTAACAAAACATTTAAACAACAAATTAGTCTACTCTTATTTGTTACAAAATGTACATTTTTAAACATAACTGCAATACAATTCCATTTACTTGCCTTATCTCTGGAATCCACGTGTACTTTTCCACTGTCAAGTATTTTCTTTAACAAATCTAGGTCACCATTCATCGCTGCTAAATGCAGTTGGACATCGGATAAAGATTCTTTCTGCAACAAAAAAACATTAATAATAAAAAAGTTTCTTTTCAAAAATATTAGCATCCATAATGCTTTTTATCAAATTCAAATATTATTGCACACAATGTGTTACGGACATTTAAAATATATAGTATAGATTATTTCAAATGTCATAAATTTTGTCAAAAAAGTAGAATTCTACAATTTACATTTACATCATTTTTCTTATAGTAAAACATTTTTTTTAAATTTTAAAATGGTTGGATTGTATAGTAAAGCCAAATATTATAATCTTGATCTCTTAACCAAATTTATTATAACATGTATTAACTCCAAATTTTACATCACAACATTCAATCAATCAATTTTATGATTTTTATAGCATATGCTATGTAAAATCAAACTTCCATCTAGTAAAACTTTGCAATATTAGATCCTGGATATTTCTATTTAAAGCAGGATGTTTTAATAACTGATCTAACTAAGAGAAAATAATCACCAATTTAAGTCTTGTCGTAACGCGATCATTATACTATTTCTTATCTATCTTCAAAACGGAAATTGCATTGACGCATTTTAAGCAAACAAAAAATAAATACCAAATTGAAATCAGTGCAGGTTAATTGTAACTCACAACTAAAATCAAACTGCAGTTCATTTTCCAAATATTGCTGATAGATAATTTGTGATTCACATAGAACGTTACAGTTATTAAGTTTTTTAACAAATAACAGATCTATTTGAACCAAATTTTTGTTTGAATAATCTATTGATCTAGTGTTAGTTCACCATTTAAACTGATATTTTAGTAAAAAGTTACAAACTAAAATCAGATGCAAAAAAGACGATTTTTTTAAATAAAATTGTAATTCATAAATAAATTTGACGTTTTTTTTTTAATTTGTCTTTGTTCTGATATTTTTACAGTGAGGTAAAAGTAATTTTAACAGCGCTGTTTGCTAACACAATTTATATTTTATTTTATTCAAACTATCACAATAGAACGAAATATAATTAATAAAGACATATCGTTGTGCTAGTTCTAAAGACATCTTAAAAAAATAATGTTGTGTATAATAACATCTCCCAAAAGTCTGATACAATATTATACAACATAAATTATAAATAGTTTAAATTATAGTCAAAGTAAATAATTTTGAAACCATTTATTCAAAACTATTATAAAATAATTAAACATATTTTCCAATTTTAAATCCAACTTTTCTAACAACTACATTTAAATATGTCTCATTTAAAAACTAGAACAGCATAAAATAAATAAAATTTCAAACTAGTACCTACATATCTGCAGCCAAGCTTACTACCCAAAGTTTTATCAGCTACGATCTGAAAATTTGGTTAGATTGTCTAACCAAATTTTCAGATCGCTGCCTTAATTTGTAATAGTACATATGATTTGATATACGATTTATTTTTTTACCAGTTCATTCAGAAAGGATTAAACTATGATATGCATGGCAAGTAGTAGTAAATGTACTTCAGGTAGGCTAAATAGATATAAACTTTCTTTAGAATACTGAAACAAGTTGGTCAAACATCTAACTGTAGTACTTTTACTTCTGAACAGTTTCGTATTATCGAGCAATGGTGTTATGTATATTCCAACAGAAACGGTAAGTTTTGTAATTTATTTATTTAATCAACGCACAAATAATATTGTTCAATTCATGTGTGATAGCCCATTATTAAAATATTCTGCTATTAATACTCACCAGATTAAAATATCTATTTTGACTCATCAACAAGTGTAATCAGTAATAATAACAAATTCTTTTTTAAAATATCCTAATATCAAAATTGAGGTTATTAATTCCATTCCCTTACAACAAAAAAGAAATATCAGAAAGAATCTTTTTTATTTTTAAATTAAAAAAAAAATATTTTTTTACAATAAATAATAAAATATCTCTAAATTTGAAACAAAAAAGGTTAATTACCTAAATTGTCTGTATTTATAGCGTCAATAAATATTAAATAATACTTATTTATAATTCGGTGTTAAAATTAAAATGTTATTTACTATTCTAGGCTTCAAAAAATAAAGATAATTATCTTACACAAGAAATTTAAATGATTCATGTAGATATAATCTTTAGCTGGATTTATGTTAGGGAAGCTGTTTCTATTTCCGAAAATAAAAACTTAATTCATTCTCAGTAGGTTACATTAGTACATTTAGTGAAAACGACATGTATTAGTAATTCAATTACATAAACACATGCTTAATGTTGGCATTGTTGGCTCATTTCCAATATATTTAAATTCATTCATAAAACTTCCTTATACTTTCGTGGTACTTAATTTAAATTGTTCCTTTCAATGATTATTACTTTTATCATCGCATATTCACATTTTTAATACTTTTCTAATATACCTACACAAAAATGTCAAAATATATTAAGTATATAGTTTAGTGGATCGCGATGATGATCGTAAAAGTTTTTTTTTTTACAAATCCAAAGCACAGTTGCACACGTCAGTGTGAATGTGTGTGACCTCTCTTCATAGCAGCCACTCGAAAAATACCAAAGATTGCATCAGAGCGCGTGTAAAACTTGAATGTCAGCCCAATAGTTATACAACAAAATTATTGTGTTTAATATTAACACTAATGGTAATGAAAATATGTATTACAAATCGTTTGTAGGAATAATAGTATATAATTATTAAATTTAAAAGATGCGTTTGATGAATATATTTGTTTCCTTAAAAATAATTAGTGTTTTTTTAAATAAATCTGAGTAATTATTAAGGTATTAATTAATCCATCTTTAATTATTGAAACTTGTATAAATATACAATTTGTTTATCCATGTAAAATAGTAATTGTTTATTATTGATTCAGAATGTTTTTAAAAGGTGATTTCATAAAGTGATTTGTATTTGTGACATTATTATTATTTTATAATATATTGTATACATGTTTTTCTTATTTTAATTTAATTAAAACATCTTGTTTAGTCATCAGTTTTTCTACTTTTAAAAATTTGGTTATTATCCCTATTATGAATAAAATTATATTTGAGTTTTACTATTAAAAATAACAGAGTAACCAGACCAGAGCATTATGGTCTTTTCATATTTATTTCACACATAATTATTTATATATATTCTAATCTAAAATCAAATCAAATCAAAAATTATTATTACTATTAGAGATTGTTAATTGTATTAAACTTTGCATGGTTTACTTCATGGAATTTACTTGTTATTGTGTAGAGATGTTTAGTAGGTTAGTTAAAATATAAAAAGCGACCAAACAACACAATTTTCCAACAATATGCAAGGTATAGAATGCTGTTTCTACTTGTTAGTACATACAAGTTTTTCAATACTTAACATTCCTCGTAAAATATATCAAGGTCTATTTTAAATTTAGCTCACCGGATCTTGAGGTTTGTTTTTATCACTTTCTATTGATATAGATATTTATTAATAACACATTTCCTATTTTTAACTTCTAATAAACAATTCAAATGTAGATTAGAAATATGATAAAAATAAAAATGGTATGCGACACAAATTGACTATTCATATCATTAAACTTTATTATAGCTGTTAAGCCGATTCGTTTTTAAAAACAAAACTAAATTTAAAAGATATATTTTAATAGCATTTCTGTTTACATTAATAATTGAAGACGCAAGTGGATGAAGATAAAATAATTGTTTTTTCAAATTCATAAGTTTGTTTCCTATTTTATGTATCTAGAACTAATTCTACAATAAATGTTTATTTAACTCCACCAAACTTGTTTTAGTAAATCTAACCTTAAAATACTGCGGATAAAAAAACTTTAAACGGCATTATCTCCGAATGAAGTCTATGCGACATGAACCCTTTATCCACTTGCGTCTTCAATTATTATTGCTTTGCCTCCAAAACCAAAACCAAAACAATATGGCAATAAAATATTTTTTTAATAAAATAACTGATTTTACTCCATATTTATTATTTTCTGTGATTCTTGGAAACTAGGTTAATACCATTTGATTACCCCCAAAATACCAAAAAACAAACGTTTTGTATTAATTATGACTAGAGTGCGGATAAAAAGGCATTTATTTTTCTGAAATAAGCGCTTATAATAAGCATTCAAAATGTTAAAAAAAGCTGCAAAAATGCCGAAAAAAGCAGGAAACAATTTTGTTTGATAAGTTATTTTATATTTTTAAACGGCACTGATTTAATTAAACTTTACAAAAAAATAAAATATATAATAAAAAAATGAAAAAGGTAAAAAAACTAAACATTATATTATAAATTACATAACATATTAATAAATATTTTAATTTAATTCTAAGTTGCTGAAGCAATTAACAATAACACAATTTTTTACACTTGTAAGTTTTGTTTTTGATCTGACAAAATATTTTTATAATTAGATGGTACGCTACTCTCAACATCTACTGAAGTAATGGATGCAAATTTGAAAATGTTTAGTGGCAAGTTATTCTTTACTACATCTTTAATAAAAACTCCGATTAAGCTTTTGAAGACTGCGTCGGATTAAATCGATGTTTCGAAAGTTAATTCAAATGTAATTAAAATATGTTCTTTTTACACAAATGTTAAAAACAAAACATGGTGCAAAACATAAAGTATAAGACAAAGGTAAATAAATATCTCTATTTAAAAAAATTAACCATAAAGTACAAAAAACCAAAAATAATAAAAAAATCAAAAAAAGCAGTAACTAAGCATTTAAAGCACATATGTCAAAATAAAGCAAATTAAACAAATATATAAATGCATCAGTTAGACACTACTCTTATGTAGTGCCTATCTGATGCATTTTGTATGAAACGTATATATCCAAAAGGATTTTGTTCTGCATTTAATATTAACAAATAAGCAAATGCCATAAATCCGCACCGATAACACAAAAGCGAGTTCAGCACATATGATTGCTGGATCTGCCATAATTTAAAATTTGAGAAACGTTAGCCGCTCCAATTACAAACGTTCAGTATTAAGTGCGTCCAGGATGGCAAAAACAAACCGCTATATTTGTAGCAATCTCCGTTACATTGGTATCAGTTCATACCAGATTGGTTCCGCTTTGCAAATCAGTAGCAGTATGATTGTTCATTTCCGGTAGCAATAGGTACCGCTATAAATATAACGGCCATAAACACATCTAATAACAGAGCAATAAATGACGATCACAATCAATTAGGAATTTGTGAATGCTGTGGAAAACTACTATGCAATTCTGGTAAAAGTTAAACAACAGTAATATTCCTTTCCGTTAACATTCTGAAAGCATTGGAGAATAAACTATCAGATATATTCATGGATATATTTTTCCTCCCATAGAGTAGTACTATAAAGATAAATATTCCGTTCTAAAAAAACTCTTTGAAAGTCCACTATCTGATATCAAAGAGTTTCTATAAAACCAATGCCCAAGCTTGTTAGTAAAATTACCAATTTCATCAAACATTTACAATATATATTTACCATAGACCTCGCCATAGACCTAACCTAACCTAACCTAACCGGTCATAGTATGGATGCCAAACTCTATATTTTTGGTTTTGCTACAAACCCTATACTTTCCAAACTATTTTACGCAAAAGAAAAAAACTTCAACAATTTATGAAAACCCTTCATTACACAAGCATATATGCTCTATATAAATGTAATAAAAGTATTTTCACATTTTATTTTTTTTTGTTTTTGTAAAACTAAAATTACACATTTACACAGTCAACACTCAAAAGCGTACACTACACTAATTATCTATTTGAATTCCAACTGCCATATTAATTCTGATTTTACTTGCAATGCCTTTGCTCTTTAACTACTAAAACCATTTAACTACTTTCGGTTCTTCTTTCTGCAATTAAATGCAAAGCGTTTGTCAACTATATAATATATAAACATATGCCACAGCGGCCTATTTCCAAAATGTGTTTTTACAGTAATCAATCCAAACCTATATCAACATAAGTAATTTTTGTATAAAAAAATTATAAAAATTGCTTGTTTCCAAAAACTTAACTTTGAGTTCAGTTTTTGTACTAATTTTAAATTATGTGTAAATAGAAGTAAAAAAATATTTTTTTTAAGTACTTTAACGACGTTTTATATATATTTAACTAATCCAGTATTATGTTATATTAAGCCATATATGATTCATAATCTGTATATTCATTAGTATACGTACGTACAGTTATTAAATATAAAAACATAGTTTATCCCAATATAAATTACACTATTTTTTTCGGTTTATAGGTTTCTATAAAAAATTCTGTATTTCATGCAACTTGTATGTTCTTAACGTAAAGTCTTGACGCTAGATAGTCCAGTCCATTATATACAGTTTAAAATGCAAATTATTCAAAAGTCCCATTTTTGTATATTAAATAAGAAAACTTAGAAAATCTTAACCTCAAATTGTCGACCAACATTTTCTATAAACTCGTTTTTCTAACGTGATACAAAAACTGAGATTATATTAATCTATTGTTGCTTTTTTACTTTAAAAAACTTTTCAATCCGACTACCCGGCATGATTTTTCCCATAAACAACATAGATAGATAGATAGAATCTTTCAAGCCTTACATTCACGTTCTTTAAACTTAATGTTGGGTTAACGGCTTCCACAATGTTGCAACCTTTCCAATATAGTGGCTAAACAAATGTAACAGCTTAAAAAAACAAAATAAGAATAATAAATGTAATCCGATGGCGGGGCATTGATAAATAAAAGACAGATAACTCTGAAGAGTTGGTATTGCATATCAACTGTTATTTTCTCCATAAAACCATTCCATCTTAGAACTCCAGCAACGCAACTCCATTTCTCGTAAAGCCAAATTAAATCTGGCATTCGGAATAAAAAATTTCAACATTAGAAAAGTTCATAGACTGTAAACCCGCAGATTTATATTTTCCGTAACAAATGTATAAAAATCGTTAGCAACTTCTGAAGTCAATTTAGTTTCGATAATACGAGAAATCACAGTTTCACGGTCGGTAGCGGTGTTCGGAGTGCAATATTCATATTATATTGCGTAAAATGTTCTTTGACCATCCACGGTGTTATTGTTGTTGTTGTAGCAAAAAATTATACAAAGAAAAACATGTAGCTGTTATTATTGCGCAAACAATCATTGTCAATCAATGTACACTTCCTTTTTCAATTCTCTAATGCACCACGTTTATCTTTC
Source organism: Tachinus rufipes (assembly GCA_963932245.1). Classification (NCBI taxonomy): domain Eukaryota; kingdom Metazoa; phylum Arthropoda; class Insecta; order Coleoptera; family Staphylinidae; genus Tachinus; species Tachinus rufipes. Next base: position 59,810,581 of record OZ010744.1, read on the forward strand.
GTAATGATTGCGGAATGAAAAACGGCTTCAACATCTTTTATGAATTCATCCGATGGAGTGTAATTTTTCTTTTTGTAACGAGCTGTTCCAATGTCCTTGTGAAAAATTGCTGTAGCTTTGCAAATGTTTTTGTCGTACTTTTTCTTTGAAAGAATCATATAACCACTAATTCAAAAGTCTTTGTTGTTCTTTGTATTGTTTACGGTTTTGATATCAGAAACAAATTCTCTTTTTGTTTGTTCTATCAAATCATTCATAGAAAATTGACACTTGTCAAAATTGTCCATTAGAAAAGAGTAAATATCCTTCATGGAGTCGTCTACTTTGTTTTCGGTAAACTGTTCCTTTTTAGTCCCCTTAGCGGGTAGTGTATGCATATTCCATGTTTGATAGTACTGACCTCTTGCGGCGACAACATCAAGTGCATCCGAGATTAAAAGCAAAATTATTGTCTGTCGTGTTTACTTGATTTTCCAATACTGAATAAATTATTTTTTATCTGCTTATCATATTTACGTTGATCGGTATTTAGTCAACATACAGTTTTTAACATACGCTGGTGTTGCTTACAACTTTTCTTCACGCTTGCAGATTTAACAAATCAAACAGTGTTTTTCTTGGCCACGTAAACGTCTTTAACCAATGGTTTTTTTGCAAATGAAGACGCAAGTGGATGAAGATAAAATAATTGTTTTTTCAAATTCATAAGTTTGTTTCCTATTTTATGTATCTAGAACTAATTCTACAATAAATGTTTATTTAACTCCACCAAACTTGTTTTAGTAAATCTTATTTACTTGCGTCTTCAATTATTATTGCTTTGCCTCCAAAACCAAAACCAAAACAATATGGCAATAAAATATTTTTTTAATAAAATAACTGATTTTACTCCATATTTATTATTTTCTGTGATTCTTGGAAACTAGGTTAATACCATTTGATTACCCGCAAAATACCAAAAAACAAACGTTTTGTTTTAATGATGACTAGAGTGCGGATAAAAAGGCATTTATTTTTCTGAAATAAGCGCTTATTTTAGCATTCAAAATGTTAAAAAAAGCTGCAAATATGCCGAAAAATCAGAAAACAATTTCGTTTGATAAGTTATTTTATATTTTCAAACGGCACTGATTTAATTAAACTTTACAAAAAAATAATACATATAATAAAAAAATAAAAAAGGTAAAAAAACTAAACATTATATTATAAATTACATAACATATTAATAAATATTTTAATTTAATCCTAAGTAGTTGAAGCACTTAACAATAACATATATTTTTACACTGGTAAGTTTTGTTTTTGATCTGACAAAATATTTTTATAATTAGATGGTACGCTACTCTCAACATCTACTGAAGTAATGGATGCAATTTTGAAAATGTTTAATGACAAGTTATTCTTTACTACATCTTTAATAAAAACTCCGATTAAGTTTTTGAAGACTACCTCGGATTAAATCGATGTTTCAAAAGTTAATTCAAATAGTAATTATTAGTAATTATAGTAATTAAAATATGTTTTTTTACACAATCGTTAAAAACAAAACATGGTGCAAAACATAAAGTATAAGACAAAGGTAAATAAACATCTCCTTTTAAAAAAATTAACCAAAAAGTACAAAAAACCAAAAATAGTAAAATAAATAAAAAAAAACACGAAAAAACGGCAAAAAGCAGTAACTAAGCATTTAAAGCACGTATGTCAAAATAAAGCAAAATAAACAAAATAAGAGTAGTGTCTAACTGATGCATTTTGTATGAAACGTATATATTCAAAAGGATTTTGTTCTGCATTTAATATTAACAAATAAGCAAATGTCATAAATCCGCACCGATAACACAAAAGCGAGTTCAGCACATATGATTGCTGGATCTGCCATAATTTAAAACTTGAGAAACGTTAGCCGCTCTAATTACAAACGTTCAGTGTTAAGTGCGTCCAGGATAGCAAAAACAAACCGCTATATTTGTAGCAATCTCCGTTACATTGGTATCAGTTCATACCAGATTGGTTTTGCTTTGCAAATCAGTAGCAGTATGATTGTTTATTTCCGGTAGCAACGGGTTCCGCTGTAAATATAACGGCCCTAAACACATCTAATAACAGAGCAATAAATGCCGATCACAATCAGTTAGGAATTTGTGAATGCTGTGGAAAACTACTATGCAATTCTGGTAAAAGTTAAACAACAGTAATATTCCTTTCCGTTAACATTCTGAAAGCATTGAAGAATAAACTATCAGATATATTCAGGGATATATTTTTCCTCCCATAGAGTAGTACTATAAAGATAAAAATTCCGTTCTAAAAAAAACTCTTTGAAAGTCCACTATCTGATATCAAAGACTTTTTATAAAACCAATTCCCCAGCTTGTTAGTAAAATTAACAATTTCATCAAACATTTACAATATATATTTACCATAGACCTCGCCATAGACCTTCAAAAATCTATTAAACCACTACTATAACAGCTCTCCAGTTTGACTACTTTTCAAAAAGTAATTGGCGTCTAGTTGATATAATACAGATTAATTAATAAATTTTTATAAACATTAAAACTAGCAAATGGTGGACATATTGAATATTAATCAATTAGCACAGAATCAATAAAAAATAACTCAACCTAATATTTTTGAAAAAATCATTGTAAGTAGAGTTTAACGCCTAATCAATAATTCTTGTTTCTTGCCCAATTTTTGACTAACTGTCTACCCGCTTGCTTTATTAATTCTAACGTTTACTCATAACATAATTTGTCTATTATACTATTAGCAACAAATCCACGATTACTTTTTACCGTATAGAGGAGAAATTTTTATTTATTTATTAATTTAAATACAGGTTTTTTAATTGACATTTGTTGAATATTCATTTTTTTATTTATTTTAATAAAAATTTTACTTTCAATTGCGCTTTTTTTGACAAACAAACCGACGTTACCAAACATTTTTCTTTGAAAGTCAAAATTTGTGTTTTTTCAAAAATGCAAAATGTGACAAGGCATAAGTACCTCAAATTTTATGACAAAAAATGAATAGAAAACAATTAAAACTTGCATTTTTGGTGCCAAAAATGGCATTTAACAGCACCAATTGCAAAGCAAAGCAAAGCACCGCAAGAACCCCGCATCACGACACTCTCTCTAACAAACCAACCCTAAAAAACACTGTTTGTATGCGACCTAAAATTAGGAAATACTCCCTTACTAACTTTAGCAACTGGGCCAAAATTTAAAATCAACCCCCGAAAAACTTTAGCTACTAAATAATAATTTAAAAACACTCTCCAACTATCTTCAGCCCCGCAGGGACAATCAAAAAACACTATCCATATGCGCCTCGCAGTGAAGTCAAAAAACATTATCTATATGCGACCCAAAATTTAAAAAACACACACTATCAAACATTCAGGTATTAAAAAATAATTCAAAAACACTTTCAGATATAATTCGCACGCTCTTGGCCCCCATGCCGGACGCATCACTCCTCTCTACCATACAAACTTTCCCGGTAAGGACAGTAAAAAAAAAACACTATCCGTATGCGCCCCGCAGGAACAGATAAAGCAGGGATAGGAAAAAAAAAATTCAACTGAGACGGTAGTGTGATATATCGCAGCAATAAGCAAAAAAAACTATCCATATGCACTCCGCAAGGTTTAGACAAAAAACACTTCATTTTGTACCATTAATCATAATAACTCCCCTTAAATTAACTGCAAACTTTATATAATTAGTTGTGTTTCCTTTAAAATAGTTACAAAATTAATTTTTTTACATGTTTCATTTAAATTTCCTTTAAATTAATTGCAAATTTCATTTTATATCACTTTTTATTGTATTTCCTAAAACAATTACTAACTTCATTTTGTAGCATAATTCAAAACAATTCCGCTTAAATTAAGTGCAAACTTCATACAAATAATTATGTTTCCCCTAAAACAATTACTAACTTCATTTTGTAGCATTATTCATAACAATTCTCCTTACATTAACTGCAAACTTCATAAAATGATTATGTGTCCCCTAAAACAATAACTAACTTCATTTTGTAGCATTATTCATAATAATTCCCCTTACATTAACTGCAAACTTCATACAATTAATAGTGTTTCCCCTTAAAAAATTACTAACTTCATTTTGTAACATAATTCATAATAATTCCCCTGAAATTAACTGCAAACATCATTTTGTATCACCATTCATTGTGTTTGCCCTAAAACAATAACTAACTTCATTTTGTAGCATTATTCATAATAATTTCCCTTACATTAACTGCAAACTCCACACAAATAATTGTGTTTTCCAAAAACAATTACTAACTTTATTTGTAGCATAATTCAAAATAATTCCTTTTAAGTTAACTGCACTGTTTCCCATAAAACAAACTACTAACTTCATTTTGTAGCATTATTCATAATAATTTCCCTTACTGAAAACTTTATGCAATTAATAGAGTAAATGCCAACATCTATATTTTTAGTTTAGACAGAAAACCCAATAATTGTCTCAATTATTGTACATCTAACAAAACAAAAGCTTCTCTGTTGCAATAAATTTTTTTGTTTTGCTACAAACCCTATACTTTCCAAACTATTTTACGCAAATGAAAAAAACTTCAACAATTTCTGAAAGCCCTTCATTACACAAGCATATATGCCCTATATAAATGTAATAAAAGTATTTTTACATTTTAAATCTTTTTGTTTTTGTAAAACTAGAATTACACATTTATACTGTCAACACTCAAAAGCGTACACTACACTAATTATCTATTTGAATTAAAAACTGCCATATTAATTCTGATTTTACTTGCAATGCCTTTGCTCTTTATACTAAAACCATTTAACTACTTTCGGTTCTTCTTTCTGCAAATAAATGCAAAGCGTTTGTCAACTATATAATATATAAACATATGCCACAGCGGCCTGTTTCCAAAATGTGTTTTTACAGTAATCAATCCAAACCTATATCAATAATAGGTCTGTTCCAACCTACGGTTTGGACAGTTTGCAAACCGTCCAAACTGAGCACACAAACAAATATTTGTCATCCTTAGGCAATCTTTTATACACAGTAATTGTTTGTGTGCATAGTTCCTGACGGTCCCAAACCGCGTTTGGTGTCAGTTGGAACAAACCTATTATAGTAATTTTTGTATAAAAAAGTTATAAAAATTGCTTGTTTCCAAAAGCTTAACTTTGAGTTCAGTTTTTTGTACTAATTTTAAATTATGTGTAAATAGAAGTAAAAAAATATTTTTTTTAAGTACTTTAACGACGTTTTATATATATTTAAATAATCCAGTATTGTTATATTAAGCAATATATGATTCATAATCTGTATATTCATTAGTATACGTACGTACAGTTATTAAATATAAAAACATAGTTTATCCCAATATAAATTACTATTTTCGTCGGTTTATAGGTTTCTATAAAAAATGCTGTATTTCATGCAACTTGTATGTTCTTAACGTAAAGTCTTGACGCTAGATAGTCCAGTCCATTATATACAGTTTAAAATGCAAATTATTCAAAAGTCCCATTTTTGTCTAGTAAATAAGAAAGCTTAGAAAATCTTAACCTCAAATTGTCGACCAACATTTTCTATAAGCTTTCTCCGCTATCATGCTAAAATATCGTTTTTGGCAACAACTCGTATTTCTAACGTGATACAAAAAATGAGATTATATATCTATGAAAACAAAATAAGAATAGTAAATGTAATCCGATAGCGGGCCATTGATAAATAAAAGGCAGATAACTCTTAAGAGTTGGTATTGCATAACACTTGTAATTTTCTCCATAAAACCATTTCATCTTAGAACTTCAGCAACGCAACTCCATTTCTCGTAAAGCCAAATTAAATCTGGCATTTAGAACAAAAAGTTTCGACATTGGAAAAGTTTATAGACTGTAAACCCACAGATTTATGTTTTCCGTAAAAAAATTATAAAAATCGTCAATTTAGTTTCGATAATACGAGAAATCACAGTTTCACGGTCGGTAGCGGTGTTCGGAGTGCAATATTCATATTATATTGCGTAAAATGTTCTTTGACCATCCACGGTGTTATTGTTGTTGTTGCAGCAAAAAATTATACAAAGAAAAACATGTAGCTGTTATTATTGCGCAAACAATCATTGTCAATCAATGTACACTTCCTTTTTCAATTCTCTAATGCACTACGTTTATCTTTCGTAATGATTGCGGAATGAAAAACGGCTTCAACATCTTTTATGAATTCATCCGATGAAGTGTAATTTTTCTTTTTGTAATGAGCTGTTCCAATGTCTTTGTGAAAAATTGCTGTAGCTTTGCAAATGACTGTTTTTGTCGTACTTTTTCTTTGAAAGAATCATATAACCACTAATTCAAAAGCCTTTGTTGTTCTTTGTATTGTTTACGGTTTTGATATCAGAAACAAATTCTCTTTTTATTTGTTCTATCAAATCATTCATAGAAAGTTGACACTTGTCAAAATTGTCATTAGAAAAGAGTAAATATCCTTCATGGCGTCGTCTACTTTGTTTTCGGTAAACTGTTCCTTTTTAGTCCCCTTAGCGGGTAGTGTATGCATATTCCATGTTTGATAGTACTGACCTCTTGCGGCGACAACATCAACTACATCCGAGATTAAAAGCAAAATTATTGCCTGTCGTGTTTACTTGATTTTCCAATACTGAATAAATTATTTTTTATCTGCTTATCATATTTACGTTGATCGGTATTTAGTCAACATACAGTTTTTAACATACGCTGGTGTTGCTTACAACTTTTCTTCACGCTTGCAGATTTAACAAATCAAACAGTGTTTTTCTTGGCCACGTAAACGTCTTCAACCAATGGTTTTTTTGCAAATGAAACAATTGCCCAATTTCATAACTGAAACAAATCAGTACGTACAATTGTTTTGAAATGTTTGAATCAACAGCCTGAAATGCTAAAAAGAGATGTTCCGCAACAGAAAAAAAGTCTATTATACCTACCCCTTCTCCAAAACTCCAGAGAACATGCTAAAAGTTGTCATTCTAATTGTTCTAATAAAAATAAAACAATTACATTGTAGGTATTAGAATGTTGCACAAGTTTGATAATTAACATTTTTTCGATATGTACCACGAGAAATAAGAAAACAGCAAAAGCCGGTTTCAATCTCTTAATATTTTACTTACTCGTTCAATATCTTGACAAAAAATGATATGTAAAAGGTATGTAAAAAAGCCATATAACTTAAATTAAAATATTATATGGGTACAATTTTTGTATCACGTCGAGGAGGAGCAGAGTTATCGCAAAATTTGCTTTTTCAAATAAATTGACTAAACTAATTATGACTATTATGACATAAATAAATATATTTGACAGTTTAATTTTGTAGTTATGTTATTAAAAAATGTTTAATTATTACAAACCAAAGTCTAATTCCAATTATTAAAAAAATGCGTCTGTTGTTAGGCAAATTATGTAACCAATATTGTTGCACATTTATTTTGACGAATGAATAATAGAATAAAATAAACGATACGTCATATAAAGTTAAATAATGCACTTTATAAGAAACGACGTGCAAATAATACATATATTATTATCCTTGAAGAAATATACAAACAATTTTCAAACATTGTAGACCAACTGATTAACATTGCAAACTAGCAAGTTATATTCGAATTATTTCTCTTTTTTTAAGAATTGAAAGATATAATAGAATATAATAATGGAATTTGTTGTTGTTGGTGTATAATATTATCAGTAAATTATTTACTTATTATATAAGTACGTTGCAAAAAATATAGAAATAATTAATTCTAAAACTACGTTCCGTAAGTGAGACAGGTAATGTTTATATTACGCTATTTATGTTTTGTTGATAATAATATAATGTGCCGTATAAAATTATATGGGTATTGAATGCACGTAGACAGTTGCAACATAGCAGAAAATAAACAAATAAAAATCAAGATTTTACTTATAACTAAATGTATTTATGGCTTTTTTATAGCTTTCTACATTTTATCAAAATGTTTCTATGCGTTTTAATTTGTTTCGATCAAAATGCATAGTGCGTCAATGTAAATTATGATGTCACGTCTAAATAGAATGGGACGTGTATAGTTCAGTTATTTAAATAAAATAATAATATAATATATTACGATACGTATTCAGCAAAGCATTTTACAGGTCAAGAAAATAATATATCAAAATGAGATCGACAGTGTCTTTTTCATCAATATAAATAGTTTTATATTTTATTTTGTATATAATTATGACATTTATATAAACAATTATCAAAAATTATCGAAAATATCTCCAAGCTTCTATGAATTTTATAAACAAGTATCCAAGCTTATATGAAACATCTTCAAGCTTTTATAAATTAGAACATACCCATATAATACCCAGATATTTATGGACTACTTTATATATTCCGTATCTAAGGTATTATCAGCAAATAATAAGCAAGTGTAATTTAATAGTCATTTATGCACCAAGTGCAATGACGCCGATGGACATTATTATCTAGTAATGCAAGTGGTGCATACAATATCTTATATTTTACAAAAAAAAAAAAATATTAATATTAATGTTATTTCATATCATTTTTGGTTAGTATGTCGTTAATTACTATAAATAGTTTCATATTACTCTTTGTTTATAATTGTGACATTTAGATTAACATTTTACATTTAGATTTTATAAACCAGTAGCCAAGGTTTTATGAAACATCTCCAAGCTTTTACAAATTAGAACACGCTCATATCGTGCCCAGGTATTACTACTTTACATATTCCGTATCTAATGTATTATTAGATATAGAAAAAAAGTAAAAAAAAATAACTTGTTTTGAATTTTTTCAATAACCATTTATAAAAAAAAACATTTTTGTTACTGAATAATCCTGCAAAAATTGAATAAAATCCCGTCAGTTTGTGTTGTTCGTAGCTTTATCATACTTTCTGATTGATTCAAAAAGTGATTTAGATCTTCCAAATACTACGCCAAAAATAGTAAATCACCTGAGAAACTTCTGTAAACATATTGCAAGAAAAATTTTAAAAAAGTGTGTATGAAAAAACCTAGGCAAAATTCTTAGAATGAGACTAATAATTGCGTAAAGTCATATTCGGAAATTGGGATTCTTGTATATTTTGCAAAATTAGAAGCCATCGACCTTAAAGTTTATAAATAGTATATTCAGATTAACATTATCAATAAAAAATAATACTGTATCAGTAAGTATCCCAGTTACGTTCTTTCCTGAAACAAAAATCTGATCATATAACTCATATAACTTATACTCATATTACATCTATAGAAGACTCTAGTAGAGAAACATAGTAAACTGTTTTATTATTTCATAAACATAAATTATCACGTAGTCTAAAACTTTTTTGTCCAAGAAATAAACACGTTCTTAGCAAATGCATCCGACTCAAAATATTTAATTACTAAAGTAAGGTAATCACGTATTGTTTTAACAAATACTTATAAATTCATAAACGCCAGTCAACCGCAAAACATTTTATGATATTACAAGCAGAAAAACAAATTTGGCGTAGTGTCCATACATCCCAGTTTTCCCGAATTTGTCCCGGTTTTAACATTAATTGTCCTGGTTTAAGTTAAACTAAAAAAAACTTATTACAATAATAGAAAATAAAATTCATGACAAGTTCAACCTATGAAAACAAAAACATTTTGAATAAATGCAAATTAAAATCGCAAACAAAATTTTGATTGCCAAAACTTATCTAGACAGTGGTTGAACCGAGGTATCAACATGTTTAAAATCATTAAAGAATGTAATTTTCTCAGTAGAAAGATATCAGTTTTTATCGTTTTTTTTGTTGTTGTTGTTTTAGGTTGTATGTCCCGTTTAGGTCCTGTAAAAATATGAACACCCTAGTAATGGATAACTATTAAAAATAAAAAAATGAATTTTACGTATTCCATCATTTTTAGTACAAATGTTTTAGAATGCTTAACTTTTAAAATTTCTAGTGCGTGTCGCTGCCACAAATTAAAACAATTAACGGTAAATCATTTAAAAGATGCTGAAAGTGCACATCTTGTTAAAATAGCACAAAGACAGAGATATCACTTCGTTTTATGATTGAGGAAACTTCATAAAATTTCTACAAATATTAACATCTTCCACTAAATATAGATCAAGTTAATTCAAGTTTCGTCACTAATTATCAGAATAAAAAGTGTAGTAGGCAAGTTGTCAAAATTACTAAATTTAGTAAACTCAGTATTAAAATTTGCCTTTTTCTCAATAATATACCAGGCATAGCTTTGGCTACGCTACTAGTAGATGCAGGAAGTGGCCTGAATCAAGTAGCAATACAAATCAAATACAGACCAAAAACTTTACATTTTTTTCAAAATACAGAAGAGCTACAACGGAATCCAATTACGGCGTACAAAGATTACAGACTTGGATACGGTTTTTTTTTTGTAAAAAAACAAATATTAGTTTGGTAGAATTAATTTGCTGTTACAAACAAAAACGTTAGTAAGTATTGTTAAAAACATGATCATGTAAAAACAATCATATGTAAACTAACTTGATAATATTATAATAAACTTAATTTGATCAAAGATTTATTGATTAAATTTCGACTCTGAAAGAATAAATAAGAATTAACACTATATAATGTTTACAGCAAAGATTTTGTTATCACATTTATATTTTCGGTTTTATGCAGCTCGTAAGCTTGCTTGTCCTTGCCACACTTAAAAGGCACAAAAGCATCAATAGAATACCCTTTTTTATACGCATTTATGTTTTTATTGCTTTCCGCTCTTACATTACTAATTAAGGAAATATTTTAAATGTTATGTTATAGAAGAAATATGTAGAACAAAATAATTTCATTTTGTTTACTTATTGATTTTACATTAGTACATTTACAAAATTACAATTTTATTACAAATATACAAATTTTATATCAGTATTTTATTTGAACACCGAAACTCATCGCGTCGAAACGCTTATGACCGGCGGAGTTTTTTTTATTATAATTATTTCACTAACAAATATTTCGTTCAAAATAGAATTTATTTTTTAACATGAATAATTTTACTTTTTAATCTAGTTAGAAATATCAGAACGTAAATGTATAAAAAGATAAAACTTACAAAATTGTTCCTTTCTAAAGTGTAGCAAAGCCAATTACAAAAGAAATACAAATAGAGATTTCCATACTTAACCGATTTTAAATTATGTAAATTCATATTAGGGGCGACTCAATTATTTATTATAATATGTTATAACATCTTCAGATCTAAATTAAATTTAATAAACATTGGTTTTAAGTATGCGAATTACATTGGTGATATAAGAATATCCCTTAATTAATTTAGATAAAGGCAATAAGATACAAAGTTATTAGTTTTATAAAAAAAATGTACAAATTAACATATTTACTCTTATTTGAAACTCATCTTACATATATTTTAACATTTGTGCGATACATTTACCTTTAATTTATTAAACTCAAGAGACAATAAAGTAAAATAAAATTTAACATAATTGTACAAGGTAACATTTGCTTTCAATTGACACTCATATTACACTAGTGTCATAATGTACTCTTAATTTGTTTTATCAGGAGATGTTAAAGTGCGTACAATTTGTGAAAACCTTACTAGTTAAAAAAAAAGTTTAATGCCTTACAAGCCCAGTGTGCGTCCACTATATGACTGCAAAAAATAATCTTGCAAATTTAATGTTTAATAATGAAGAAGTTTGAATAATATTCGAAAGATTTATTTATGCATAAAATTAGTTATATTAGTAATAGCTGACACTGGCAAATTACTTTTTAATGTTAAAACAAATATGGTTATTCTTATATCATTATTATTATTGCATTATTAAATGTTCTGTTATTAAATCATGAATCCGATAATCTTTAATATTCATTCAATTTAATATATTATCAAATGCTCTAAAAGTGAAATAGCTTAGTAATAGAGCGCTAGCTTAGCACGCTACCAGTCCGGGGTTCAATTTCCAAAACATAACAACATTAAAACTTGCTTTTTATTCTCCAAGGTGGTTCTAAAAAAGAAGAGTAATTAAATTGTTTTTAGCAAATATTTAAATTTTGTTATATATATACAAGATTAGTCAAAATTATCGGAACACCTAAATAAAAAAGTTTCAAACAAAAAAAAAATATATAAAGAAGAGACGCAATGTCCTCAAATGAGACAGTTGTAAAAGCAATAATTTCGAATAAAGCCTAGTTAAATAGGTAAATTTATACGAATGCCACAACGACATATGTAGCGCTCGTTACTATTTGTTTAATCGGACAACCCAATAATAACATTAAAAAATTAAATTTATGAAAAAATATTCTAAACTAAAAAACATCCATAGACGCGTTTCGAGGTTTACCTCTCATCAGTATGGCTTTATATATTTAAACTAATTGATTTTTAACTTACTTCGTCAACATTGTTCACCACCACAATTCAAAGTAAATATTTACCTCTCATCAGTATGGCTTTATATATTTAAACTAATTGATTTTTAACTTACTTTGTCAACATTGTTCACCACCACAATTCAAAGTAAATATTTACTTTGAATTGTGGTGGTGAACAATGTTGACGAAGTAAGTTAAAAATCAATTAGTTTAAATATATAAAGCCATACTGATGAGAGGTAAACCTCGAAACGCGTCTATGGATGTTTTTTAGTTTAGAATATTTTTTCATAAATTTAATTTTTTAATGTTTCAAACAAAAGTTGTTTGGTATTAAACAAACAATTGATTAAAAATATTTTCAATGTTCATTTTATTATGGAAATTTGGTAAACTTTTTTAAAAAATAAAACACTGTATATTTTTACATTTTTTGGTATAAGATTAATTTTAAGTATTTTTTGTAAAAATAATTTTTTATTGAATGCATCATATGCTCAAGTGAAATCTGGCTACTTCTGAAGCTTTCATAATCCATTTTGTGTTTCACCACTTCTTCACACCATTTTTCTTGTCATTTGTTTTTGTTTTCCAGTTTCTAATTCCTCCTTTTCTCATTTCTTTCTTCACTTGGTATATTGCAATTATGTAAATTTTGTATTATTTGTTTGATTGTTTTGTATGCATAGCGTCACCGATAGTCTCCTAAAGAAGTAGATGCTTTTTCTGCCAACCGTTTTTTTTTTTATTATTATTGTAAGTATTTTGTAACCCGTGTTTAAAAGTGTTATGCCTCTATAATGTGCACATACTTTTTGGCCCCTTTTGTATAGTCACAATTGTTCCGCATTCCCATTCTTTCTGAATCGTTTCGTCTTGCCAAATATTAATATAACGCTTTTTGTAGATTTGTAGATATTTTATTAGTTTTATATTTAAACCGTCTTTTCCTGGCAATTTTCCGTTGTTGATTTGTTTATTATTTCCATTATCTCTTCCATAGTGGGTTTTTCTATATTTTCTGTAAAACTTTCTTCTTATTCGGGTATCACTTCTTCCTTGTCTGTTATCTGAATTTCATTTAATAGCTCCCTAAGATGTTCTTGACATATTTTATTTACTTTGTCTTCATTTTTTGACACGTTTTCAGTTTTGTCTTTTATGCCAGTTGCTTTTTTTAAGCGTATGCTAATCTCTAATTTTTTGAAAAAAACCTTTTTAGGATTTTTTTTTCTTTTTCTCAGTAATTTATTGGTTTCTTTCCTTCTTGCTTTGTAATCTTGTCTATCTTTATGTCCATTTGTTCTTATACTTATTTTAATCTGGCGTTTGCTTTCCTCTCTATCGTTTCTCAACATTCCACCATCACTCGTTTCTGAATCTTATTTTTACTTCTATTTCTTCAATCTATTTTATACACTATTTTATTTGCGCCCATTGCTCTTCAATGGCATTATTTCATTAATTGTTTTTGCAGACAATCTTTTATGTTCCGTTTGTACACTTCTTTTCAACTTCCCATTTCTGTAATTGTGCGCGTTTTTATTTGTTTTTCTTACGCTTTTGTTATTAACTCATGGTTAATTTGGCTTCATTACTAAAAAGTTGTTTTTATTGATTTCTTCATTTCTTTTTCATCTAATTTCCTGAAGTGCAATCACATCTGTTTTATATTTTTCTATTTGTTTTGCAATTTCTTTCATGTTACCCGTTGCTAGCATAGTTCTTATATTCCATGTACTTATTCTGATTACATTTTTTATTTTTATTTTTTGCCTCTTATTGCTGTATTATTAATAATGTTAGTCTTTTAATAATGATACCGTGCCTAATAACTGTTGTTTCTCCTGCTGTCAATTTTCTTCCTTTTTGTATTTCTTCTTTAAGTTGTTGAAGTTCTTTATTTGTGTTTTCAAGTTCTACTTTTAGTTTTTCATTTTGTTTGTTATTTTTACTAAAACCAGCTTTATCGTCATAATTTGTTCCATCTCTTGCTATTTGTTTTACTTTTGATTTTCGGCAGCTGCACTATTTTGATTTTTTGTAATATTTTGACATTAAAGGGTTCAAAGCTGGTATCTTCAATTTTTCTTTATATAGGTGGAAAACCCTAAGAAGACCCTAAGAGGTTTCATTTTGATATTTAAAAAAAACGGGTATCTTTTAAGAGAAATCAATAAATGTTTATTTCATTGTAAAGAAGAAGATATGCCATTCACATTTGAAAACAATATCAGTCAAATGGCCGCCACGGTTACGGTTGCAGTACCACATTCTTTTCATGAAATTTTCCATGACCAATTCGCACATTTGCGGCTGTATGTCCTCGATAACTTAAAGAATTCCATCTTTAAGGTCTTGAATCGATTGTGGAGCATTGGCATAGACCTTATCTTTCACGTGGCCTTAAAGAAAAAAGTCTAAAGGTGTTAAATCACAAGATCTCGGTGGCCAATTGTAATCACCTCTTCGAGAAATAACACGGCCAAGAAACTTTTCTTGAAAATTGCAATTGTTTCGTTGCTTGTGTGGCACGTAGTGCCGTTTTGCTAAAAATAAACGTCATCCACATCAATATGTTTCAATTTCGGCCATAAAAAATCATTAACCATAGCTCGGTAGCGCCATCCATTCACCGTAACTGTTGCATAGCCCTAAAACCGCACCAAACAGTGACACGTTGAGGATGCAAAGACTTTCCAACAATCATTCTTGGATTTTCTGAGCGCCAAATGCAACAATTCTGCTTATTAACGTAGTATCCAAGGTGAAAATGGTCTTCATCACTGAAGATAATTATACAGTATAATGCCGTTTGTAAAATGTCTAATTTCAAAGATCGACGAGGAATCGACAAACCAAGATTTTCTTCAATAGTACGAGCTACATCAACAATATTCTCATGTGTTCTTGAGGGATGCACACGGTTTCAATTCTTCACACCACAAACTTGTCTCAACAGCTCAAATTTTTCCACCAGGTTTACTATTGCCGGCCGAGAAAGTGCTTTACGACGACCAAAAAGTGCTTTAGTTTTGCGAACTGTGAATTTTTCACCATTTTTGTAGTAAATTTTAATAATTTCAATACGTTGTTCAAGCGTGAATCGTTCCATTTTTAATAATGAAGAAGTTTTTACTTGTTAAATGTCAAAAAATAATAGCTTTAAAATTGACAGCTGCCCAAATAGCCTGCTATTCAAAATGAAACTTCTTATTGGAAAACCCTTTACTATAAACAAGTTTAAAATCAAACTAAAACAATATTTAATAAAAAAACAAATATAAAAATTAAATTATGAAACCTATGCACATTACACCCCAGAATAAATAAATAAATTTCCAGTACCGTGTCCCGGGAATCCCTACGGATAGATGGCGGTACTGCAAGATTGTTACATAATTATTTTTTTAATAATAAAATGTATAAATGTATATGGGTAATTCCATTACTTTTCGACCAATTTGAAAAAGTCGACCTCTTTGATTTTGCTCAAATTTTCAGAGATCAAAATATGGATGAAAAAAATGAGATTATCAAAATTAGACCTTAGAATATTGCCTGTTCAAAATGACAGACATTTGAAAGTCAGAAATTTCACAATAAAACTCAATTTTTGGGCTTCTCATAAAAGCTAAGAAGGTCCACAATGGCTCAAATTATTCTTTATTACATGTACTTTAAAATCCATATTTTTATGTTTAATTTTGTGGCAGTCATTTTGATATATTAAGTTTTAAATATTATTCCAAAAAATCCGTAAATTTAGCAAAATCGCAAAATTTTGTTTTCTTTAAACCGTTCTAACTTTGTCAAATCTTAACAAAATTTGATCCACAAGATCTTAGTGTCTTTGTGTTTAATATCTTTTTAAGGAAGTTGCACATGTTTTCGCGATCTTCAAAACTGGTAACTTTCAGGTCCCGAAAAAGCGCTGTCACCTTATGTCGATTTTAGTCAAAATTTCAGTAAATACTCTTTAGAGCACAAGAAAAAAGGTTATCTATATGAGAATTGGTATATCGGGCATTATCAAGATTTTTTTTAATATTCAAAAATTGTCAAAATCAGCAAACCGCACATTTTTGTATCTTAATTTTTGGGCCTATAAAAAAAGATAAGAAGGTCCACAATGGCTCAAAATATTTGTTATTACATGTACTTTAAAACCCATATTTGTTTATTTAATGTTGGGGCAGTCATACAAAACACAAAATAACTGCACCAACATTAAATATACAAAAATTTTAAAGTTCATACATGTAATAAGTAATATTTTGAGCCATCGTAGACCTTTTTATCTTTTTCCAGAAGCTTAAAAATTAAGACACAAAAAAGTGCGGTTTGCCGATTTTGACAATTTTTGAATATTAATACATTCTGGATAATGCCAGATATACCATTTCTCACATAGATAACCTTTTTCCTTTTGTTTTAAAGAGTATTAACTGAAATTTTAATTAAAATCGACATAGGGTGACAGCGCTTTTTCGGGACCTAAAAAGTTTTGAAGATCGCAATAACATGTGCAACTTCCTGCATCAAAATAGTGGTGTATACGTATTGATTCTATAATTCTTGCGAGATCACTTTAAAAAGATATTAAACACGAAGACATCTAGATCTCGTGGATCAAAATTTGTTAAGATTTGACAAAGTTAGAACGGTTTAAAGAAAGCAAAATTTTGCGATTTTGCTAAATTCACGTTTTTTTTTTAAATAATGTTTGAAGCTTAATATATCAAAATGACTGCCACAATATTAAACATAAAAATATGGGTTTTAAAGTACATGTAATAAGAAATAATTTGAGCCATCGTAAATCTTTTTATCTTTTTTCCAGAAGCCCAAAAATTGAGATACAAAATAAGCTAAAAAAGTTTTAAATGTGTGTCATCTTGAACAGGCAATATTCTCAGGTCCAAAATTTTGAAAATCTCATTTTTTTCATCCATATTTTGTTCCCTGAAAATTTGAGCAAAATCAATGAAGTCGACTTTTTCAAATTAGTCGAAACGTAATGGAATTACCCATATGTATGTATAAATAAATGCAATAATAAAAAAAATTCTTATAAGTTTTTTATCACATATGCTATTAATTAATACTTAACACCAATGTTTCACGTTCTTAAACTCTCATCAATAGTTTATCAACACAGGAGTTTGAAGAATAAATTTGCAAAGAATTACGAAGTCTATTTATACAAAAATGTATACATATCAAACATATGAACAAAAATAATAATTTATTTTATTTAAACTTTGCTTGCGTTTAATTGGTTGTATGCATTAACCTCATATTTTTACTATGAAACAATCATTTTACCGCATTTAGAAGATTGTCCCCAGACAATTATAGCCCACTACAACAATGTTTATCGAGTATTCATCAAAACCGAACACCTTTTCGGTATATGGTATGGTTGTGATAACTAAGCCACAACGCATTGAGTACATTTGAGAAACGATCACAACATCTTTTGGTTGATTCAACCCAACCACAAACTGATTTGATCAATTTGAATGGTGTAAAACTGTTTGCTCGCATGATTTATGTTTACAGTATTTGTGCAATATTTAGTAATACAATCGTTGTTGAAAATAGTAATGATATGTTACAATATAACGTAACATATATTGTACATGGAGAATGCATAACATTTAAACGTTGTCGCCCAAACAACATAGATCGAATTCATCGAAACATGTATGTAAATAAATAAAATATATAATATAAAATAAAATAAAATCTTTCATTTAAATAACATGGATACAATTAAAAGATTTTATAATATAAACAAAGAAAATTTAAAAAAGTATAAAAAACAATATTATAATTAAAAAAATGCAGAGTAATAATTTTACCTTATCGAATCTGCTAGTGGTACTATATAAAAAATAACCACAAAGCAAACAAAACATATGATAAAAATTTAGAAACTTTAACAGCTAGACGGAGTGAGGTTGATTTTCAATAATGATTTTTTTTGTACTCTAAACTAGTAGCGTCTATCTACCAAGTTAGCAACAAGGCCGGTAGCACCCTTGACACCCGGTAGGTAAAATAACAAAATTTTATTGGTTACAGTATTGTAGACCGGATGTCACTTTCAACATTTTATTATTAAATAAATTATTTTATATTAAATAAAGGCTTTTTAAATAGCATGCAAAAAAATATAATACCGACACCCAAGCGTTAGCTTCATTTATGGACTTGCTAAAACACTTGTCTGGCTCTGTGATGTACTAGCTCTGCCATAAATACTTACTAATTTAGAATTGTAAATGGCTATTTTAGTTATAGAGGCCAACATTAAATAATAAAAATGTTGAGTATAATTTATAAATATTTTTCAAAAAGTGATAGATTTGTGTTTATAAAAAAGGTGAACTATCTGAAGATGACGTATAGGTATTTGATAAACATACGCATACATACTAATTCCTATCCGATAAATTTAGCTAAAAATAGTGTCAACTGTTCTTTGACTGTATAATTTGTACAAAAATTAAAACTTCTGATTGCTCGTATCAAATTTAATGCACAATGCAGTTGTCATTCAAATTAACAATTAAACAAAAATTAAACGTCACCAGAAACTATATTAATCACAAAATGGTAATGTTTATGATGTGCGACTTATATCATTATATATAATACAAAGATTGAAAATTACTCTAAAAAAAGTTTGTTAAGGTAGTCTCATTCTTAATATAATTAAATATAGTTTATACTCTATAGACCTTATATAACATGCTTTTAAGCGGGCTTCGAAGTGAGAATGAAATTCACTTGATGTAAATAAATCCATAAATAATTTAACTTTAGTAAGCATTCAAAACCGAGACCGGTTTATTTTTACAGTTTTTAACAGAGGAAACACCTTCATGCAACAATACCTAAATTTAATTAAACATATTTATCAATATAAAACACACCCTAGTGACTACTGTCGCTCCATTTTGAAATCTTAAATTGATTTCACGTTAACAACTATTTCAATTATTCAATTGTTTTTGTGGTACCTTAAAACTTATTCGAAATATAAAAACGTAAAATATAGTTCTATACCTTCAGCCAAATAGTATCTACGTTTATTTCATTTGCAAATATATATATATATATAACATTAGTCATTATTAATTACTATATTTGTTTGGTATTTAGGTACGTATAATTAAACAAATATGTACAAAAAAAGCAAACATTTGTAATAACAAAATTCAAAACGTCGGTCTAGTGCTTTCCGGCCCAATAAACTAATAATTAGTGGTAATATATAAATCTTTTTGTATAATTTAATGTTTATCATAATTTATCGCATTAGATGAATATAAATAAAGTTAAATTAATTTAATAACTATGTCTTTTGTGCAGAGAAAATGCCTTTGTATTTAATAATAAGGTTTTCATAAAGTAAATATAATTAAGTGTGTTAATGAGAAGTCTAAGTAATTTCTATGTAAAGTTATGTAAATGTATACTTTTACGGTTGGCGCAGTTTTAATAAATGCACGAAACAGGCGAGACGTGAGCCTGAGCAAGTGCATTCAGTTGTTTTAGCTGAATTTATAAGAGCTTGTATGAATTTGCTTTTAAAGCAGAACGGCTTATGCCTTATAAAGTATGTATTGTAGTAGTCATAAATAATTAAGACGTATGTAATTCAGATATTATTTCAATGTGTACAGAGAAATTCACAACATTTTATGTTCCAAGTTGATATATTTGAATAGCTCATTTTATAATTGTAGACTATTCACTATATTTTAATTATTGAATGTAATTACTATATTGCATTATTTTATATTATTATAGACCCAACCTATTTATATATAAAAATATTATTTAATTAAATTATTATTGTTGGGCACCAAATTAAATATCACTCTATTACACAATCTACTATACTGTGCAGAGAAGTAATTATTGCTCTCGTCATTTAATACAATTCCCACCATACTGAACTATTTTTTGTTAATGCATTTTTAAATTGTTCATTGTTTATTTAAGTAAATTACAACGAACGCTACAGCCAAACATATATTTTTTTTTTATAAAAACATAAATAAAACAACTCATTTGAAAAAACTCATTCAAAATGGCCCAATATGTAACATGTACACTTGTTTTTATTATTAATAAAAAGCAATTAAATTACACACAATAAAATTGCAATTTATTTTTAAGCCTATATAAAATTGTTCATTCCATAAAGATTACTGAATAATATATCGTAAATTATATAACATATAAAATCAACTTTGTGGGTGGCGCTATTCGTAACAGTGGCTATGTGGTTTAATTTATAACAATTTTTACATGTACTACCAAGTATTCATTTTTTAAGTGTCAAAGCATATTTTAGAATAAGTATAAGGTTTTTTTTAATAAAAAGTCCCTTTTTAATTAATAAAGAAACTTTCCTTTATTCCTAAATAACAATTTTTTAAATTTAAATTCGAAGTAGAAACTCGATGATTACTTGTGGAAAATGATATGCAGTAAATGCCCACCTCGGCTCTGTTCTACAGGAGGTCATTCTTTTGAGGAGGTTTTGCAATACATTTTCAGACAACTCAGGCTATATCGGCAAATAACAGTTCAAATATTATCTTTGAGGGCTAAAATTGTTTGCTGTCAAAGTTTCGCAAAATAATGCGCGCAGGAAATTTCTCGTTAGCACTGCAATTGTTTCATGACTTCCGATGGGTCGTCTATTAACAAATCCACTGAGATAAAAATGGGATTCGTCGCTAAAGATGAT
The DNA here is from genome assembly GCA_963932245.1 of Tachinus rufipes. Taxonomy (NCBI): domain Eukaryota; kingdom Metazoa; phylum Arthropoda; class Insecta; order Coleoptera; family Staphylinidae; genus Tachinus; species Tachinus rufipes. The sequence continues at coordinate 59,831,801 of OZ010744.1, forward strand.
TTTTCTAAAAAAGACACCCAAGAAACAAGAGTTCGGTGTTGTTCATGATCAGTCGGCTTCAATTCCTGCGTCAGCTGCATGTAGGTTAAAATTTTTATGCAGTTTACGGCTAAACTGTTAGATCTTTAATTGCTGTCGACGTCTTGGAATAGACAAACCTGAGTTTTATGAACACTGTTAGCGACAGTGGCACTGTTTTAGACTGACCTAACAGTTTAAGTTCAAAGTGGCAATTTTACATCAGTAACTTAATCATTTTGCTAATGTTTTGCAATTAGCTTCACAATGGCTTTGCAAAAAAGTGACTCATACCAACCAAAAACACCACAAATTCTTCAAACTGCCTCGGAATTTTCTTATATTGTATAGTTTTTAATAACAAATGTCAAATATGCAAGCCTTGCCATTTAACAAATAAAAAATGCCGCATACAAATTTATTTAAAAAAAAAAATGTAAAATGACAAAAAAAAAAAATTTGTTCAAAACTCAAATTGCATCCACAAATGTGACATACTACTACTTTTAATTTTAAATAATAGTTTACATGCTTTCTTTTGACTGTTCTGAACAGTTTCAAACAATTTTGACGCACCCCATATATGTACCTTTCAGAAAAAGCGCTAAGCCTCAACCTGTTCTGAGTTTAGTGCCTTGCACCAACATGAAAAAGTGTTTATGCACCACCACCTTCAACGTGGGTGCAACAAACTTTTTTTAAGACTACATAACAAAATGTATTTAACATGCACTCACAAAGTTTTAACATTAAAAGTTAAAATTTGGAATAAAAAAAGTATTTAAATGTTTATAATTTAGAATCCATATTTGGGCAATTCTAGTAGTCCTTTGATTGGTATATGAGGGTGTGAAACCCATAAAAAAACTCTACAGTTTTTTTTAGTTTTTTTGTCGTTTTTTAACTTAATCGTATTTTTTGTTTAAAAACAGCAATTTTAACTCAAAAAAAATAAATTTACTAATGAAATCAATCAGAAATTTTCCGTAGAGTCCAAATCTGGCGCCATTTCAAGTCTATACCCTGTATATAAGCCAAAAAAGCCATACAACCATGTTTTTGTTCTCAGTGGGCTGGGCAAAAAAACCTTTTTTAAATTTTTTTTTAACCGCCAAAGTTGACGTGTTTTGATGTAAATTAATTGGAAAATATAAATTAAATGTTTTGTGTAATTGGGTTTTAATTCTATTCAACTATTTACTAGAACCTACTACTACAGTCGTCTAAGTAACATTCAATTTACTTTACTATAACCAATTTAACTTATAAATGGCTAATAATATTGTATTGAATGTTTAATTTTGTATGGGAAACAAAAATATAATTGTCTTATTGGTCATTTATTGTTTTCTACATTTGCAATAATATTTTTAAATTAAATCTTTGTTTTCTATTTGACTTATTACATTTAAGAAATTAACTTTTTATTGATTTTTTTGGATAAATAAAAAAAATAAAATTACCTTGTTCACTCTTATTGCATTACTGATTACAAACTCCACAAAATATATTAATTTTTCATTATTATAAATATTGCGCAAGAGACTTTGGCGAGTCATTCAAGTTGTAGGCTATAGTTTTTTTATCACTTTAATACATATTGTGCGTATGAAAAGAACTCAACTTATTTTTTCTAAAAATGGTTAGTCAAGTACTTTTTAAGATTATTGTATATTATAAGCAAATTCTTGTCATATTTTTTATTTTATGTTTGATAAAACTAGACAACTGGTTACAAATACCAAAGATGTTTCCTGCCTTATTTTGGAAAAGTTTTTGGTAATACTCAAACAAATCTCTGTATTTAAGAACAAAATTTGTCAACAGTGTTGTGTTCTTGTTTTAACTTTTTTTATTTACATTATAAAGCTTGTTTTGAAATAAGAAGTTTTAATAATGGCAAAGAAAAGTGACATTTTACTTGCAATTAACTTAAGTTTATTATCAAATATATATTATGCCTTGTAGATTGGCCAGAACTTATAAAATATTATTATAGATTTATACATATTTTTGAACTTGGTCAGCACTTTTTTTTCCGTCACGAAAGTAAAGTTATAAGAATGTATACAAATGAAAAAAATATTTATATTATTTATTATCTACACTATAAAATAAGTAATATTTTTCTTTTAATTATTATACAATTCAAAAACAAGTTGAGTAAATGATTATTATTTGTCAGTTACGCCAACTAGTCAAATAATAGATGCTTTCCTTTCACTGTTCTGGACGGTTCCGAACAATTCTGTGCTTGACGCCCCATGTACCTTTCACAGAAAGCGCGACGCCCCAACTTGTTCCGAGTTTCCTTCCCCTCTCCCCTCATGCACCACCTATCATGATGGTGCATCAGAACGGTTGCTCTTGAAAAGAAAGCAGTAAAAAGATGCTTTCCTTTCACTGTTCTGATCGGTTCCAAACAGTTCTGTGGTTGACGCGCCATGTACCTTTCACAGAGAGCGCGACGCCCCAACTTGTTCCGAGTTTCCTTCCACTTTCCTCTCATGCACCACCTACCGCGATGGTGCACCAGACCAGTGCGGTTCTGTGCGTCAAGCCCCGGGAGCGTATTGCTCTTGAAATGAAAGCAGTAAATGATCCAGTTCAGAATGGTTCTGCGCCTGTGCGTCAAGCTCCGTAATACCGGACGCAAAATTGAATTGTGCAGACCTTTATGCGTAAGCAAAGTAATCACTTTGAATTTAAGTTATTCGTCATTTTCTTTAAAAAGTCCTAGCAAAAACGCTAATACCAATAAAAGATGTTTATTTTCTTTACAGGGTGATTCTTAACCTATGCGCATAAACTCGAAGAATTATAGTTTACAATCAATCAATTGATAAATGTTAAAAAAATGTAAAAGTTTTATAATAATAAGCAAGATAATGAATTATAAAGTTTCTGAAAAATTAAAATTTATTACTTGAAAAAAGTCGGTGTGCCATGCCAAAATTAAAATAATAAAAATGTTGTAAACGGCACGAGCCGGATGATAGCTTTGAGAGAATCTCTCGGAATAAAAGGGAGCTGCAGCCACTGAATTTTGATAAACTCCATACACCAATATCATATCCACAAATTCTGCATTGGTCATGTTATGTTGCGCCATAATTTAATTTTATTACACACTGACAAGTGCCACTTGGTTTTTTTTTTCAATTTTTCGGCAAAAACCGCCGGGACTTCAACGTGCATTATTTTAATAAATAGACTATTAAGCAGAGAAACAACAATTGCTCTTGTTTTTTGAGCCCATGGTGATTAAACATCGTCGCAGGTTTCTTGTTTGCTATTTGAGTCGTATCAAACATTAAAAGCACTGTCAGTGTAAGTCCGTCACCAATAGCAGTTGATTAGTATAAGTTGTGTCTTTTGATTGCCGTTGTTTAATTCCATCTTTAATAAAAATCTTACTGGTATAATGTTGCATTCTGGTACGTTTTTTCTTTGAAGAAAATACCCAAAAAATTCTTGTGACACCAAATTGGCGCAGTTTGTAAGTAGTTTTTATTCAACTTAAAGATTGATAGCAATGTCAATAAAACGGTTTTTATGTCGTTTTCGTAAGTTAAATAAGTGTCGTTACTATTGGACATATCTTGGAGGCATTATCAATACAGTGATTGGTTATTGCGCAGCTTAGATTTGTTTAAGAATACGTCTCTTGGTAGGCAGTCTCTTCGATAGGAATCTTAACCGATACTGACACAATGTTCCTGGTATATCTAAACTAATGTTTTCTTTGAAGTAAATATCCGGCAAACTCTTGTAAAACACAAAATTAGCGCAATTGATAAGTGTTGTTTTTGTTCAACGTTGTTGTCATATAAAACGGTTTCCACCTCGTGTAAGTTAAATAAGAGTTAAGGACAGTGGTAAGCCAATAATGAGTAAAAGTCTTACCCGTTGGTTGGTAGAGACATATAGCACCAGTTTATCCGCATACACAGAAAGATCGTTCCAGTTCAATGGATGTACGGTAGTCAAGTTGCTTGATCCAGGAAACTGTATGTAGGTTCTCTAACCTTTGTTAATATACATAATACACATTTTCCAAATAAGTGTGTTTTATAAAAATGTTTTACAATGTCATCTCTTTACTTTGGTCTACCCTGCGGTAACAATTGTTAGAAGTATTAAGCTGGAATTGTAAATCAATACTTTTTGATTGTTTCCATAAAAGGTCTTTTGGTCCAAGATGTTCTCCTGACTCTTTGGAAAGATCAGTCCAACTTCATTGGACTTTGTTGGGTGTAAAATCTTATACCAAGTGGCATTACAGTATGCGCCTAAAAATCATCGTAGTTCGTTTCATCGATGCTAAACAACAGTAAAAGCTGAATAAACCGTTTTGTTAAAACTGCAAACTCATGTCATATTTATCATGTTCAACAAACTTAACTAAAATTAGGGACACTGCCAAAATTCGCAAAAAATGTAAAGCAAAACACAAATTACGTTATGTAAATCGCTTTATTGCTTCTCAAAATATTCTCCGTTAAAATCTATACACTTTTGCATCCGATGAAACCAATCTTCAAAACAATTTTGCCACTCTAAGCGAGGTACCTCCAAAACAAGTGATTTAAATGCTTCAACGGCTTCTTCAGACGATAAAAAAACGCTCGCCACGCATTTTATTTTTGATATGTCAAAATACGAAAAAGTCATTGGGCGATAAATCAGGCAAATATAGGCAATGAGTCATTAATTAGATGTTGTTACTGGTCAAAAACTCTACAGTTCGTCCTGCTGATCGAACGCTTGCATTGTCATGATAAAGAATGATTCGCCGGTTTATGTTGTTCCTTCTGATTTCAGCAATAACTTCCGGCAAACAAATTGAAGTATACCAGTCAGCATTAACTGTCCTTCGATCCTCTAATGCAACAGTTGCAACATGGCCCGTTTTTTCAAAAAAAAACAAGCAATCATTCTTTTTGAAACGCTTCGTAAACGCACCACTTTTGTGGGTTTGAGTTCATTTTAAAACACTCATACAGTCGATTGCTGTTTTGTTTCAGGCTCATATAAATATATACAAGATTCGTCACCTGTTACGATATTATATACCAAATTTGAACAACCTCCTTCAAATTTCTTTAGCATTTCCTTGCACCACTTGGCACGTGCCTGTTTTTGTTCTTTTTTTAAATTGTGTAGGAAGCAACAACTGCAAAGCTTCCTGACATGCAAATAATCGTGCAATATCGTATGTATTTGTTTCGCTGCAATGCCTAAGGATGCCTCTGTCTCACTATAGGTCAAATGCCGATCTGACAAAATCATTTCACGCACAGCATCAATATTTTTCGCGACAACAAAGGTGCATGGACGACCTTCGCAAAGATCGTCATCAAACGTTGGTCTTCCACGCTTGAATTCTGCGAACCATTTGTAAACCATAGTTTTGAATGATGCTTAATCCCCAAATAACAAACTAAGTTTTTCCTCGCATTGCTGCGATGTTAAACCGTATCAAAAATTATAAAAAATCATCACTCGGAAGTCACGATTCAAAATTTCCATTTTTCACACAATTATTACTCTCGTTAAATTTTGTTGAAACAAAACCGAGCAGTTTGAAATCAAACTGTCAACTAAATTATAGGTAAAAACGTCAAATTTTACGAATATGACAATCGCAGAACGCTGGCAATACAGGCAGTACTTAATTCCGCAAACTTTAGCAGTGCCCCTTGTACATGCTGTTAATCAAATCTTTACAAGCATAGGAACAAACATTGAAATTACAAAATTATAAGCTTTTTCGTCTCTGAAAGAGCCTTTCTCAATGCTTTTCGGATCTATCATACTTGTCGATATGGTCTTTAGAAACTATAATGGGTGCTAACTGCTATCATCTGCAAAACTATGAATAGAACTTTTGGTTATTTAAAAAAGTTCAATAATGTAAATCAAAAATAAAGTCGCCAAAAAAGCAGAACCTTGATTCTAGCTATAACTTTTCTATTCTAGAACACTATGAATAAAGCTTGCACATTTGTAATCATGAAGCCTGTTAATAAGATTGAGATGTCACTCTTTCAAATGTGTTAAAAACGTCTAAAATTACTGGAAGATTTTCTCCATTTTTGTTTAAAGTAGAACTACATTTGTGACTAACATATCAGAAGATCTGTTGTCAAACATTTTGATCAAAATCCACATTGAGTATCTGAAGTTATTTTGTTCTAAGAACTTAACAATGACTTTAAGTGCTTTTTTATATTTCTGATTAGTTTAATCGGAACGATTACTGATGAAGTTGTTACATACTTTCCGTTTCATATTAACTGTCTGTTTTTTTTTTCTGAATTGAGTACAAGTACTTTTGTTTGAGTTAAATAACAAGAAATAGAACAAATTTTTATGAATTTTATGCTGTAATATGTAGATCCTCGGAATATAAGCAATAAAAATCAAAATCAAAGTTATTTAAAAAATGTTATATAGAGTGACCCAAGAATCAATAACGCCAACCTGACAAACTTTAGGAATGCCATCCAAAATAATAGATGTGAATACTCCATTCACATATATACGTATACCGGGTGTCTCAGACCACCCGTACCAGCCTTTTATTTCGACAACGCTTGGTCGAATGTGACTGGGACAAAAAAAATTATTACCAAAGTGAACCCAAGGAACCCACTGATGAATTTATTTTTTACCGGAATAATCCGGAAGTACCCAAAACCGGAAGTAACTTTAAAAATTCAAATGGCAACATAGGTCGAGTATGGTATTAATTGATAGGTCTTTAAAAAAAACAACTTTTATTAAAATGTTTTTTTAATATTTTGCATATTTACAAAAAAAAAACAAAAAAAAAACTAAATTGAAAATTAGTTATCCATTCAACACTCAATTTCCTCAAGTTGGCTTTGCTTTTTTGTTATGTTAAAATAATTGACGTTCGTAAATATGGTATTAATTGAAAGGTCTTTTTAAAAGAAACAACTTTTATTAAAATGTTTTTTTAATATTTTGCATATTTACGATAATTAAAAAATACTAATCGTTTGAAAGTATTCCATTCAACAATTCAAATAAAAGTGAGAAAGTAAAAAATATGATAATTAAAACAACTGTTCAATTATTTATGGTATGTTCAAATTGCTTTCCTTCTTGATCAATGCATCTTTGTAGCCGATTTCGAACGTCGTTGACGGCCCGTAGTATCTCATCTTCACTAAGTGAACGGCAGACATTCCGTATCCTCTCCTTCATATTATCCCTCGTGGTTGGAAGTTCTTTATAGGCTAGGTCTTTGATACGTCCCCACAAGAAGAAGTTAAGAGACGTTATGTCAGGAGAACGAGGTGGCCATGGAAATGGTCCTAGCCTTCCAATCCATCGACCAGGGAAAAGGCGATCAACGATTTGACGAGAAACTCTTGCGTAATGAGCTGGACAACCATCTTGTTGCAAATACATTGTTAAACGTGTCGCATATGGAACGTCATCTAGAAGGTCAATAAGATTATTTTCTAAAAAATCAGCGTATTTAGCTCCGTTTAATGAACCATCAAAAAAATGCGGACCAATTATTTGGTTTTCTAAAATACCACACCAAACATTAAGGGTCCACACGTGTTGGTTATCAACTTCTCTTAACCAATGAGGGTTTTTATTACTCCAGTAGTGAGCATTATGTAAATTAACAATTCCGTTGCTTTTGAATGTCGACTCATCTGTCCATAAAATTTTGTGATAGAAATTATAATTTTTAAGAGACAACCATTCACAAAAATTCATCCTATCTTGAAAATCCAGCTCTTTAAGTTTCTGGTGTAGAGAGATATGGTATGGATGGAATTTGTTCGTTTTTAAAACTCTCCAAGCAGTAGAGCGACTTATTCCAGCATTGATTTCAATTCTTCTAGTCGAGATGTTCGGGTCCAGAGCAATTGCTGCAAGAATATCTGGTGCTCTTTCATCTTGTACACGTTTTCTGATACTTCGACCTTTGTTGTGGCTGGGCTGTAGCTTACCAGTTGTCTTAACTCGTTCTGCAAGGCGCCAAAAAACATTTTTTGACTGGCTCGTTGAGGATATCGCTCAGCATAAATTTGCTCAGCAGTACGATAGTTTTGGCCGCATTCACCTAATATCATCAGCATATCAAAACTTTCGAGGTTTGTAAAAACCATGTTGACACATTCAATACTTTGACAATAATAATTTATTTTACTTTAACTATTCACAAACGTCAATTATTTTGACATAACAAAAAAGCAAAGCCAACTTGAGGAAATTGAGTGTTGAATGGATAACTAATTTTCAATTTAGTTTTTTTGTTTATTTTTGTAAATATGCAAACTATTAAAAAAACATTTTAATAAAAGTTGTTTCTTTTAAAAAAATCTATCAATTAATACCATACTCGACCTATGTTGACATTTGAAATTTTTAAGCTACTCCCGGTTCCGGGTACTTCCGGATTATTCCGGTAAAAAATAAATTTATCAGTGGATTCTTTGAGTTCACTTTGGTAATAAATTTTTTTGTCCCAGTCACATTCGGCCAAGCGTTGTCGAAATAAAAGGCTGGTACGTGTGGTCTGAGACACCCGGTATAATGAATAAATTGATATTTCTGTTAATTCGACATAAACAAAGATACTCTATTTCTCTATTATTATTTTGTTCAAAATTGGCGAATAAAATACTGAAAACGCTTTTGTATTTATTTATATTCATTTCGTTGTGTAAGTGTAGCTTTGCCAAATATTGCAACACAAAAAGCAAATACAAAAATCCGCGTTGTACCTACATCTTTATTTATTATATCACCGCTTGTGTGTACCGCAGTGCCATCCGTAAATAATTCAAATTGTATTCATTTAAAAGACATTATTTAAATCAGCCGTGTTATTAAAAATAGAATACATGACATGCGAATTATTAAAGATTTGAGTTAATCAGTTCAAATTTTTTTGGCTTAAGCCAGTGTATTTTGAGTCACAGCTGCCTTTGTATGTGTATCAAGTAATAAATTTAATTTGTTGGTGGAAATGGAGCTCAAACCTACAATAACTCTACGACAAAATTCAATAATAAACCACCTAACTGAGCCACTTCATGGTCAATTGTTCTATATCTCACATAAGTAGAAGTATATTATAGGTATAACTTCCTAAGGAATTTATGAGCATACTCAGTACCCGTTTCGCTGTATGCATTTGCAACGAACCTTTTCCGAACAGCCTGAATAGCATAGTTAAATTGTAAATATTATACTATACTATTGGATTAATCAAATATTTGCTCACTTGCTCGTGCAGTCGCCCGTTTTCAAATTTAATAATAATATGAAGTAAAATTTGACAATGTACCTGGCCACAAAAATATATTCAATATGTATTCTGTTTGCAGAACGTAACTAAATTAAAATACTCTTTTAAAATGCAACTGGTGTTAATAGAGAGCATAAACTATCGACAATATAGAAATGATATTTAAATTGTCTTTTAGAACTTGTATAATGAAAACTCTGCATTCTTGACGAACATTATGAAATAAAATATTATTTCAAAAGTAATAGATTTAGAAATAGATTTCTTTGTGTTTTGTGATAACAAGATGATTCTTTTTAACAGAAACTAGAATTAAAATTTAGTCATTTGTTATTTGTTATATAAATATCTCCCAAATTTGTAATACATTTTTAAATCAAAAGAAATCGTTGGGATGTCTTATATTTAATATGTTTGCAGATATAAAATATAGTATAGATTTAGATGCGGAGTGATCACTGCATTTTGTGTGCTTCGTAACTTCTACTATTTTTTGTAAAATGCCCTTTTCCATAATATATGTTTATAATCTAAATGTCAAAATTGCACATTTAAAAAGTAATACCCAAAGGGGGTCGAAAGTTCACAATCCACAAAATTTCGTGCTCTAAGAAGGAATTGCACAATATTGTGTTTAAGAAAATGATATTGCAGCAAAATGCATTCGAGCTTGGTATTTGATATTTATTAATGCATAAGTAATATATTGAGCGATGAGCGAATTCAATTCATGTATCTACCTACATTATTATTAATGGTTTTACTCTATGTACAAATATTGCTTAATGCAAAAGGATTATGTTATAATTAATATTATTACCTTAGACGACATATCTAATCCTGTTGCTAAACTAAATAACAAATTTAAAAATTACACTAATTCACCACGTTTAAAAAACCCGGCCGAACGACACCTGTTAATGTTACGTTATGCAATATTTGTTTGTTATAATATAGCGACGCACGTGAATCTCCTGCTGCAGTAAACGACCCTGCACGACCTGCAGCAGGTTTTGTGTGGCTGTGTCCGCTCCTCCGCGGCCGTGTAAATATTATCGAGCCGGCGACTTTCTAGAGAATCCTGCGAGTGCGCATGGCCGCAGTGTCAATTCCGCGGCGCTATTAATATCGGACATGATTATTAGAAACCAATTAACACAGTTTCGCACCGATATCCGTCTGATCGTAAAATTGAAGAATCAGCCTTAATTCCATTTAAACATGAAACGCTCCGTATACGTTTTAAATCGATTGAACGTTTCCTTTCTCAATGGTTTCTTTGCGCATACTGCAATTATATTTCAAAAACATCTGTTTTGATACCCTCACAGCCTAAATATTGAAAACAGTTGTTTCATAGTTAAAAAAATTAATATTCACTGAAAATCATATAATCATACAACACAAAGAAGAAAAAAATGTTAATATGCATTAACGAAAAAAAAAGTTATTGTTATAACAATATTCTCAGATCATCATAAAACTTAAAATCTACAATAACATGGAAGCACATTAATATTAGATATTTCCAAAAATTCTGTTGGGTATTATTCTGTTTAAAAAAATATTTTTAGCCATCCAAGATAATAAATTAATGTCGTTTATAATGTTCCCGGGATACTAGTCTTCATAAGCACAACTTCCTATTAGAACAGGGTTCTAATTTCTTGTATGAAATAAGATTCCTCGTTTTGATTCTTACACAAATAGTTCCTATAAAATTATATGTAGTCTAAAATTCATTCCTTTTGAAATACAAAGTAGTTTTTTCCCACAGTTTTAAATTTACATGATGAAAATTTGATTAAATTAAAAATTGAATCATAATAGTGCAATAAATAATAAATATTATTATTAATAACAATGATAATTAACGGAAATATTAAAAAAAGAAACATAAAGATGCATATACAAAGTTCAAAACAAAAATTATAAAAGATGTTGAAAATGTGATCAGGAGGATCGACTACACGCATACATTTTTCTCCTCATATATTGACGGACTCTTTGGAATATTTTACTACAATTCTATTTCTTAGATCTTCTTTTGTGTTTATTGGCGTGTTCTAAACCACACATTTTAGGTGTTCCCAAAAGAAAAAATCACTGTTTAGATCAGGGAACCTAACAGGCCCTGATTGAGGTCCTCGACCTATCCAACAATCGTTGAATGTTCTGTTAAAAAACCAGCGGACTTTGATATTGAAATGTGCAGGTGCACCGCCGTGTATAAACCAGCCTTCATTTCTCATGGTACGCAGAATATTGTCAAGGCTCTGCTCTTGATGAAATGTGTGGAAATTCCGTATAAAATTTCTTGAAAAGTTTACTTTGTCAGAAAACAATACTTGTTGATCAAATAAGGAATTTTCAAGCAACATTTGAAAAAACTACTGACAAAAATTTAGATGTAATTACATTATTTCTTAAAAAAGACATTTGTTTAATAAAAACTAAAAAACCACGGAGACAAAAAGCACTCTTTGAATATGGTACGGTTATAATAAATAATCTTTAAATATTTTCTATACCAGAACATGCGTGATTGCCAATACTGACGCTATTTTTTTTGTACTCGTACTAGGATCATCTGCAACAACATCTAAAAATGTTTCCTTAATTTGCGGAGTCCTGACATTTTCAGGTGCTCTTGCTTTGCTTGGTTAAAAGTTCCAGTTTTACATAGACGATAGTTGACTCGTAAAAATTTCTTACTATTAAGTATTACAGAATTGAATAATGTTGTTGATACAACCTTCTTGCTTTGTAAGCCTGTACATAAAATGTATGTCTGCATATTTTTTATTTGTAAAATTAATCATAATAATTTCAACTGAGAACCAGTTCAAACCAAACTTTAGCACAATATCTCAAACATTATTCAAAGATACAATCTAAACCATTTTGATGTAAATTTAAAATTTTAGGCAAAACCTTGTATATATTTCAAAAAGAAAGTATAAAATGCTTCTAAAAGACAATAACTTTAAAGGATTTTTTTGTGTATGAATTAGACAAGAAATGTGTAATATCTCCTTAAAATTCACTTTTTTACTTGTTTGCAAACTGTATACAATAGCTCACATTTTGTTAGTAAAAACCATATTTCAACCAGTTGGCTTCAACCACTACAACTAATAAGGTTTCTTTTATTGTTTTTATTTTAGTACAGTTATTTCTGTTTCAAGATATAAATCAATAAATTGACATAACTTAGGTAAATGAACTCATGATAAAAGGAAACAAATAATTTTTTTTTATACCATTTTTTTCTCGACAATCGTATCCTTGCCGTAGTCATAAAGCTTGCGTGTTCCAATAAACCCTCAAGACATAACTGGTAGTTTTGGTCGTAAGCTGACAAGCCGGAGGCAAGGTCCCAAGACTTAGTACAATCATACCGCAGCGTACTAGTCGCGTTGCGGGTCTGTGAAAAGACAACCCGGGTAAAACCCGTAAGAAACGATGTAGGGAACCTGCTCGCTGAGTTACTCTAGAGATGCGTATCTAGCGTTTGGCAACGCTCTACTTTGACCCAGATTTCTTTTTAAACGGGTGATCAAGATTAACCCATCTCAATCAATCGGCTGCGTCGTCCAGTCAGATGGCCGACAAAGTGAGTCCTTGGTAGTAACAAGATGCGTATCGAGTTACATACTTATTAGTTTTTGGATGTAATCTCCGTTCATGTACAACCCACTTCCAAGGACTATACTTCTATAGTAGCCTTGGCGATCAATTTTTGACGCTCCCACTGTTGCGAGTTTCATGGAAGGTGAGGAACCAAAAAAATAAAGATGGTTCTCACAGAAATGTAATATAAAAACAAAAAAAAAAAAACATTCTACTAAGTGCCTCTCTGAATACCTTGGAAAAACTAGCGACAAATGCGTCTTTGGATAACCTGTCAACTGCTAAAAGCAGTACAAAAGCACCCAAACCAAACATCTTTCTAAAAACGCCTGTAATGCAAACTCCACAAATCCGCACTCTGCGGTGCTAAAGTCAAAAGACAAACATTTTTTGTGCTGGGATACCAACTTCTACTAACTCTGCACAGAAGAAGCCCCAATTAAGCCAAAAACCTTCTCAGAATCCGTTGGGAACAGGAAAAGCAAAAAAAGATTTTGCTCATCCACTTCCAAGTCTTATCTAAGCAACCTAAAAAGGAGGCTAAGCAGTCTGAGTCAAGCTTAAAAACTATAGACGGATTATCTCTTCAGGAAAACAAAGGTTACTTTTTGATTTTCAAGACTTCCAAATACTATTGAGAAAACTAATTTTTTTTTGTAACACCAAGAAAAAAAACTCAAAAGATCAGTTGAGTAAACTGCATGTTCCTCAAACCACCGACTAAACTGTGGCTTAGTGACTGAAGCGCCTGGCTCAAATGTCAACACCTGACTCAAATCTCAATCTCATTAGCTGCTTTTCCGTTACGTTCTGACAGACCCTGGTGCACGTTTTATAAAGTGAGGTAACTTGCACAAGTTGTCTTTCCCCTTCCTCTTCTAGCCCCAACCTTTCAAGCAAGGCGAGTTGCACTTGCTCATTTAATTGGCTAGTTTAAAAATTACATCTGACAGTTATAAATATCAAATATCAAAAACGGCCAACAAAAGAAATCAAAATGAATACATATCAAATAATAATCACAATAATGTAAATTATTACTAATTTAAAAAAATCTTACACGTGACACTTACGCAAACGCTATAGAGACATGTTCTCATAAAAGTGCAAAACGCTTCAGTGTAACTTGCACTGGCGCGCGCTGGGGTAAGATACCCTGGGTTAGTTACACTAGTAATGGGAAAGCAGCTATTGTCTCAGGTTTGAACCCTAGCTCCGGCAGTGTATTTTAAGAAGTTGAGACATTTATTAATTCAGGACATTAATCTAATACATTTAGTGGCCATGTAACCATAATTACATTTAGTATATGAATGTAGATAGACCAGATACCAGGTCTCGTCAGTATCTATAGCGCTTTTATTTTCTCTATTAACTGGTTTGGTAGTATATAGAATGTATTTAATTCACAAGTTTTATTTATTTATTAATTCCTTTGCTTTTTTACTTTTTGGTGTGTGACAGAATAGGTTTGAAATAACGTTTATATAGCATAGGCCACCCAAACAGCATCAATAATAACTTTTGATTTTTGATGGACTACTATTACGCGGTAAATTTATTCACGTCAATCCGAGGTCCTTTCCTTTCAAAGACGTGTTCCAAGTAACTTCAAAGCTAAGGGCTTATTTTATTATTATAATTTACTTGCCTTTAGCTTATGCAATTGTTCTTTTTCACCATACCACAGATTAGATATTGTTGAAATATATAAAAACATTTATTTATCAACCACCAAACCCCTGAGCATTTGTCATGCCACAGGTGTAAGACATACATTATTAAATTGTGTAATAATATTAGCGGAACTTCTTCCTGTTCTTGGCTATTTTTTTTTATTTCTGTCCAAGTGTTTCCTTATCTTGTAGTCTCTTTTTTTTTTAATGCGCAGTTTGATTTTTTCTGGATCTTCCTTTTTTGTTCTCTTGTTACTCTTGTCTCATATATTTTCTTGGTGTTTCTGTTTTTACTCATTCTTCAGATATGTCCATACCATACTCATTTGATCTTGATATTTGTTTTATTTATAAACTCACCCTGTATGTCTTGTTCCTTATTTTATCTTTTTTTGTTTTGTTTTTAATCTTCCTAAGAAATTTGAGCTTTATTGCATTTATTTTTTTCTTTTTGTTTTTCTGTTATCGTCCAAGTTTCACTACTATATGATAATGTTGATCTGATTACTTTTTAAACTATTTCTGTTTTTTGTAGTGTTTGATACTTCCTTTCTGTTAAAGAAAATGTTTTTTAACATCTTATATAATTTTGTTGTTTTTTATTTGGCAAATTTGAGGGCATACTATGCAGCCTAATGCAAATAGCCATAAAAATAATAGAAAATTGGTGCTAAGACGAAGTAGCAACACTGGCGTCTGAATGAAACCGGGCTTTGGCACAAAAATGTCTACTAGGAACGCAAACAGATATTATGCCAGTTTACTTTGTATTTAAAAGACCCTACATAGTACCCACACATAA
The DNA here is from genome assembly GCA_963932245.1 of Tachinus rufipes. Taxonomy (NCBI): domain Eukaryota; kingdom Metazoa; phylum Arthropoda; class Insecta; order Coleoptera; family Staphylinidae; genus Tachinus; species Tachinus rufipes. The sequence continues at coordinate 59,847,234 of OZ010744.1, forward strand.
ACTTTATTTTGCGTTTATAATAAACAATTAATATGTTCTAAACGGACTACCAACTTAAACCAAATTATAAGTAAACATTATTACACGTATTACTGACGTTTTACTATCTTAGTTAAACTTTGTATATGCAGTAGTTTTTGCAGTACAGTATTAAAAAAAAATTAAATTAAATTAAACTTATCTAGATTTTTTTACGAAAAACGATACAAAAATTGGCAACAATCATAAAGCATCACAAAACAACCTATTTATGTAGTAAATTTTAATTTGAACTTGTAAACTTTATCTGCGTGCCATCTAGATTGCAAGTGATTTTTTTTATATGTGCAATAAACTGAATTCACTTTTTCAGTGTAATTACCAACTAAAATAAGTTTTGACACTGTATAACTTATGTGATAATAAAGTTTTGTAAAAATTTTAAACAAATAATAAATAAATCAGTGGCGTGCAAAAGAACAAAATAATATTTAATTTTTAGAATAACAATTTTTGTTATTTTGCACCAGTAGTTTATTTATAAAACAATTTTCTTGAAACTTTCATAGAACTTCAACGTTGATACTATATATAGCATATAATTATACAATGTTAAAATTTACTTTAGTTGATAATTACACTGGAGACTATTGCTTGTAAAAAAGTTTAGTAGGTATTTTCTTTTTTAGGAATTTTCAAGTTTTTTTTTTCAAATTACTATACTGCAAAAATCACTGCATATACAAAGTTATATACGTGTAATAATGTTGTCCAAAAATTTGACTTAAGTTGCTAAATCCATTAAAAAGATATCAATTGTTTATTAAAAACCCGTTTTTAGCTTAATTTCGGATCTAATTAACCAATTCTTTTCCGGAACATTTAAATAGTTTCTTTTTATTGTTAATAACATACAATGAATGTTTTAAATGTTTAAAACCCTAAAATAATAATATTTGTTTTATCAGTCACAAACAAAATCATAAAATAATTTGCTTCACTATAGAATATATAGATAGGGCTTCAGGTATCCAGTTATATACAAATAAGTCAGTAATCAGAATTAATTTTAATTGCGTAGCCAAGACGTTTTTCTATAATCTGACAAAAATTCATTTATACAGTGTTTTCTAACTAGAGGCAAAAATTGAAACTTTTGGTTGATTTTTTTAATTTCAAACAGAAAATCTAAATACCTTTTTGTCTACTTTATTTCGCAAAATTTAAGTGTAACATTAGTAACAAACAAAACAATATCAGCCATATGCATAGTTGATTGGTTAGTATGCTACTAATACGTTACTAACTAGTAGCTACTTACATCATACTAAATGTGGCATATGCATAGTTGATTTTTAGTATAATTTAGTTAGTAGCCACTAACTATAAAATTATGCCTTGGCAACACAGCATTACGTGACATGAAGTTTGTTTCATGTCCCATTTTTGGGCGGTAAAAACAAATAATGAAAAGGTTTTGCACAAAAATAAAGATTCAATAATTATTGTAGAACTTTAAATAAAAACATAATTAACAAAATTGATTAAAAAAAAATATGCAAATGTAAAAATATATATAAGTTTGTTTTAAAATGTAATTTATTGATATCTAAAATAAATTATGCATTTATTGCAATTGAAGAGCTTGAAAAAATAAGGGTACACAATTAATTACTTTTGAGCTATAATCGTTTTAAAATATTAAAATTAATAAACAACTACATATTATGTATAGTCAGAGTAAGTTTTAGAGTCAAAATGCACAGGATCAGATGTGTTTGTTGCTGCCATATTAATTTTTATAACTCAATTTTGGATGTGCTGCCATCTTACAGAAAAACACTAAACTAATTTAATTATTAAAATAAATAACATTAATTTATTTCATTAATTATACTTGACGCAACCACTACATGTTGGTGCTAACGTTTAAATATTAGCATACATTGCAATAAAATAAGCAATATGTCATTAAATGGTGATAAATATCTCAGTATTTACAACTGACAGTTGTAGGTTATATTTACAATGTATTTGATCACATGCAAAACAAGACAATCTGGCTACTAACGTTTTAGTCAACTACTAAACTTAGCGTTTTAAACATCACTATGCATACGATCAACAGTAATATTCAGCTAGTAGTACCTTAGTAGCTACTAAATATGACTATGCATAAGGGTGTATTACTTTAATAAGTTCTCAAAATGAGCATCATGAGCGTTCATGCAAGCTTGACAAAGCACTAAAATAAAACGATAAACTGCTTCAAAATCTGTTGTTTTCAATGTGCAATGCAGCAGCAGCATTAGCAATTCTTTCTTGTACGTTGTTTATTGGCTCCGCATAAACCAATTGTTTTGTGTCCCCACACCAATAGATTTAGATCAGGAGATCTTGCAGGCCAGTTCACTGGAGCTCTTCTACTAATCCACCTATCATTAAAATTATTGTTGAGACACCGAACTACATATCGCCCAACATCGTGCTGTTACGTAAGGCAAGAGGGACATTGTTATCCAGCAAACTTTCCATGTGATTTTCAAGAAACATGCGTATAAACCAGAATTTAAACGAGGTGGTAAGATTTGAATTGGCAGTAGTTGCCCACTAAAAACCCCAGACCATGTGTTAACTGAAAATCTTTGTTGGCAAGCTCGTACCCTAACTGCGTACGGATTTCCTAATGACCAGATATGCTTATTATGATGTATATTTGTTAATACAATCTCTCGTGAACATAGATTCATCGCTCTACAATAAAGAACTAAAGAAGTTAGGATCTTGTTGATGTCGTTCAAAAAGCCATTGAAAAAATGCAAGTCGTTGTGCTGCGTCGCCTGGGTTGTAGGTGTAGTACTTTTTGATATTGATATGGGTGAAGTTTTTCTCTGTTTAAGGTTTTCCAGACAAAGATTTTTGGATAGTCGCCTAACGCTGACCCCTGGGTTCATCAAGAACTGCGTCAACTATTTGTTCCTTTTCTGCCAGGGTGTGGTGTTGTGTGTGAACCTCCACTACGGCGATTTCCAACTCCAAATTCTCGGAGCCTTCGAAATGCGTCCGAAAATATGCGACGAGAAAGTTGCCTTCTGTCGGGAAATCTTGATACTGTACTGGATGCTCGCGACATGCAGCTAGGGCATTAACAATACAGAATTCGTAAACAAAAATGATACCTGCGTATTTTCCGTTGTTGAACAGCATTTTATCAAATTTTACTAACCGAACTAAAAAAAAAACGATTTTGACAAGTATCAAAAGCTTGCATCAACGCCCACTTGTTGAAGTAATGTTGTTTTGTTTTTTTTTTGTTGCTAAATAAAAAGTATAAACAATGTGTATTTTTTATTCTCAGAAACGAAGCGATATAAATTCTGTGGAAAATGCTAAAAAGTAAAAAATCAAGATGCATTATTTCTGATCAAATTAGTCTAAACTGTACAAATGATCATAAAATTTATTGTAGATTTAAAAATTAAAAACATATTAAAGTTTTTCTAATCGACGCATCACTTATAAAGAAAAACTAAAACATCTTCTTGAACTTTCAATCTATAATAAAATTAATGATCATTTGTACATTTTACTCTTTTAACCTCTTAAATAGTTAATACGTATATATACGCAAAACTTTTTTTAATGTGTATTGGTTAACACGTATATATACGCGCTATAATATTATGCCAATAACTTTATGTTTATATTGTATGGTGCGTGTGTATACGCATTGTATTCATGTCCTCAGTTGAATGGTTTTTGCCGGCAATCAGTATGTCTGTGTTTATGATGCAATATAGTCGTTCGTATTGACGCACCGCTACAACCATATTAGAAAAGAATTTTACTGAAGGTATGTATTTATTTACTAATAATAAATTAATAATTTTATATTATGTTGAATCAATTATATGTTAACAAAGAATAAATCACAAGTAATTAATTATTCTAAATACATAAATCAATCTAAAACATAACCTCTTATCTTATTTTACAGAATAAAATGAGTAAACGAAATATTGAACAACATGAATTGTCCGATTCTGAATCGGAATACGAAGACGACGATGAATCAGTTTGGAGTTCAGAAGGAGATGACTCTGAAATGAATAACGACTTATCGGAATAGGAAGATGAAAACGATGATACGCAGTTACCACCGCCTCCTTTTGATGTCCCGTAGATTTTTAATGGACAGCAGCGACCACAATTTCCATTTACCGGGAGTGTTGGTATTCAAATAGAAGGATTAAAAAAAGATTTGGTGGGAATTTTTGAAAGTTTTTTTTCCAATGAATTTATCAATCTGATAGTAACCAAAACAACTAGGTATGCATTACAATTTATTAAAAAAAATACAGAGAATTTGAAAGACAATTCGCGTTTCAAGCATTGGGAAGATACAAATGCAAGAGAAATTAAAACATTGCTTGGATTCTTGATTCTTCAAAGAGTTTGCTCAAAACCCAGTTGCCATATGTATTTTTCTAGAAGAGAATCTATAGATACGCCGTTTTTTTCGCGTATTTTTTCCGAAAGAAGATATTACCTATTACTAAAGTTTTTACATTTTGTTGATAATGAAAATTTTAATTTAAATTCATCAAACCGAAAATTATTCAAAATCAAGCCAGTGTTAGACCACTTACGAGCAAAATTTTCTTTGGTTTATATACCCGACAGACGAATTAGTATTGATGAATCCCTTATAGGGTAGAAAGGGAGACTAGGGTGGAAGCAGTACATACCTTTCAAAAGAAAGAAATTTGGTATGAAATTATTTGCATTGTGTGAAAGTGACACTGGATATTTATTAACTTTATATTATATACTGGTACAAATACGGAGTATGGTAATAATCTCTTTGAAAATTATCCAATATCTGGTGAGTTGTTTTGGAACTAACCAGTTCTCTTTTCAATAAAGGATATTGCTTATATCTTGATAACTACTATACTAGCCCGGATTTAGTTGATAAACTAATTCGATATAAAACAGATTGCATCGGGACTATGAGAACTAAGAGTTGGCATTCCTGCTGAAATTAAAGCAAAAAAAATAAACAAGAGGGAACACATTATAATGTTTAGAAGAAAACAAATGTTAATGAAATGGATGGACAAGAAAGAAATTGTTCTTGTCAGCACAATACATGATGGCTCATTCGAACCAACAATCACAAAAGGTGGACATATGGTTAATAAACCTGTAGTTGTGTTAGATTATAACAAACACATGGGAGAGGTTGATCTAGCGGACAACTACTTACATTTTTATGCGACGGCTAGAAATAGATTAAAAAAATTCTACATGAAATTATTTAGACATTTTCTAGATTTGACTTGTTTTCATATTTACAAAAAATTAAATGGAAAAAAACTAAGTATGAACTTCCTAATTGAATTGGCAGAGCAACTGATTGAAAACAATTCTGATACAAAACGTGTTCAAAGAAGATCAAAGACACCAAAGTTGTCTCGATTACTTGAACGTCATTTCCCAGAAATAATTCCACCTACTACATACAAAAGAAAACCACAAAAACGTTGCGTAGTTTGCGCTTCAAAAAGCAAACGCAAGGAATCCATCTATTGGTGTTCTGAATGTAGAACTGGCCTTTGTCCTGCGCCTTGCTTCAAAGAATACCACACCAAGCAGTAGATAATTTTGTGTTATAACTTGTTAAATTGTTATTTATGTATTTTTTTGTTACTTGCATTCTAAATAAACATTTTGATATAAACTACCTGTTAAAATAATTTTATCAAAAATCAAAAAAATAAAGGTAATGGTTAGGACGTACATTTTTTTAAATTTATGGTTACGACATACTTATACAAGTACGCTAGCAGTAAAAACGACTTGCCAACCAGGATTGCACTATGCGCATCGCATCGTAACACTTAAGAGGTTAAAAACTATACGATAATAAAATTGTTGTGTAGAACAATTCCATTCAATATGTGAATAAATACTCAACATTAAAATATTGAGAAGTTAAAATACTTATTCACGACAGGTTTGTATTAAACAATCAAAATTAAAAACAGCAATTTATTTTTTATAAATAAAGATTTATTAAATCACAAAATTTAAGATATTAACACTTAAGACCTCTCCTTTCATGACAGCATAAATCTAGAAATTCCTGTAACAAAAATATACAAATTAATTTAAATCTGATCCTATATACAATAGATATAATAATGTATAGTGCTGCTATTCTCCAAAGTTGCTTGCAAATATTCGTGCACAATTTAATTCATATGAGACACTTTGGCATACCCAAACACCTGTATTTTCATCAAAAAGTTTGGATATTAAACAAACTTCCATTTATGAATATTTTTTGTAAAACTTGTAAATTGATGATGTTAAAATGTTTTTCTATTCAGATAAATACTTTTTCTCTATGTCGCATTAAACTTTTATGAAGATATATATCTTGTGCATTATATTGAATATATTAGAACAGTTAAATAGGCTGTGTTTAAAATAGGTAGATTACCTATTAATTAAATAATCTTTCTAATTATTTCATTTAACATGAAACAATATTGTTTAAAAAAAAATATTTAGGTGTAATAAATTAAAATAATGCTAAATTTGTTTGTAAGTTTCTCAATTTAAATGTAATTGTTGCATCAGATAAATGCATTTTACAATCCATGTAATTCATATATTTTATAATAAATCAAAATTTATTTGTATATCCTACAATCAACACAATCCAGGAAACGTGCACGAATGATGATTTTCTATTGGTTTGTAGTAGTAGAATGATAGCGTGTCAAAGATCTCATGAGCTTCCGTTCATCCAGAATCACCAAATCACCGGATTTGTATGCAAAACTCATCAGTTTAACTTCAAGAATAGCAGCTCAAGATTTTTATGGATAAGTATAAACAAGAGTAAAAAATGTTTATTTAATACTTTGAGAAAATAATTTATATAAAAAAATATAACTGGCAATTTAAAAATAATTTGATTTATCAGACATTTACAAAGTTACAATTTTCCGTTTTCTTTTCTGAATGCTGTATCAAAATTTGACTTTTTTGTTTGCTAATTATATTTTTTTTAAAGGCTAAATAACATGCAGGTGTAGAATAAGTGTAGATGTAGTGTATCAAACATTGTTTCAAAGATGTAAAATTACATCACCTCTGTGGATGCTTCATGAATTTCACTAGATTAGTGATCATTCCGCATACCACTGATTGCTAGATGTTAAATATACATCAATACACAATATATTATTGCACAGGCTACCAGCAATAAAAATATTGAAAATTGATATTGCCGTTTTACAGTGCATTTGCATATTAAGAGTTAAAAAAAATGACTAAGGTAGAGCTTGAGTAAATTATTTTAAGGGAAATATTGAGAGATAAGTTTATAATATCAATAATAACAGGTATGATTCTAGTGTGTAGTAAAAAAACATTTTTTTCTTATTTTACCCTCTTATATTTCACGTAATATTTATAAAAGTATTAAATATCATAAACTAAAAATAATATCTCTCCATTCAATTTAAAAGTGCCAGTTTACTATTATTTAATACAAAATGAATAAAGTATAATTAATATCAGTTTTTATTTACATAACATATTAAATCATGATACAGTAAAGCTTCGCTAATCTGAATCGCTTTAATCCGAATACCCTTATACTTCGAACAAAGCTAAAAAATGTAAATTTTGCATTATGTACCTTGTAATCAGAACCAATTTAATCCGGATTGGCAAACCGACCACAGTTTCTCTACCTAGCATGCCGGTAATCTCCCAACCAATGAAAAAGAAAAATACCAAAATTTTTAGATTATTTCAACATGGCACCAAACCGGCCACACAAAACATTAACTATAGTCGAAAAACAAGAAATAATACTAAAGTTGCGCAATAGAGGTTAAGAAGGTTGCATTCGCCAGACTAAAATATTGGAGTTTTTCTTAAAAGGTTTAATTTTTTCATGAACATTTGTTCTGTCATTATAATGAAAGCTTTATTATTTAATGTGGCTTTTGCTTAATAATTTTATTATTGTTCCAGTAATCCAGATTGTTCAATAATTCTAATCAAGCCATGTTTTAATTGATCCGGATTAGCGGAGCTTTACTGTATATTTTTATTTATGACCCTAATAGCCTGAGATTGATCAGAGATTCAAGTTTAGTTAAAAAGCATCTAATATTTTTCTAGATTCAAATATAAATTATCCCAATTAATAACCAATATGTACTTACTTAGCAAGAATGCCATCTTTCTTAGCTAATCTGACGATGCAATCGTCAGACTCTCCCATCCTGCGGATAGCTCCACAAAGGGCGTAGCTTTTTGAGGTTTCAATCATTCTTCCGGTTGTTGGGTTTACATCAACCAAGGTCAATTGGATTGAAGCATGATCCTTAGCGTGAATGATTCTGTTACTGGCAGAACTAAAACAATAAATAACTATTTTAATTATATGTTCTCAGAAAAATATAAATTTTAAAACTGTTATGCAAATAAAACCATTAAACCACCATTTCTGCACTTGCTTCCCAGATTTCATTATATTAGTGACTGGTCTACAAAGTACAGCATTGCAATGTTTAATAAAAGTCAATACATATTTCTCTTGCACAGGCTACCAGCAATATAAATATGGAAAAATATATACTGCCGTTTTACAGTGCTACAGCAAGGTACTTCAGAATATTTGATCACAGTTTTGCAGTTCACCTTAATTTATTTGAATGCAGTAATTTCATTTAGACAAAATAATGTGATCAAAATCAAGAATCCAAATCACGATACCTTAATCCGCAAAAAGGCCAATTTTCAGTATTAACAATAACTTATATGAACGTCAGGCGATATTATTTGGAATACAAAAAAAACCTTTTTCAAAATTTGGTGCTAATTGATTAAGTGCCGCAAGCACAAAAACTACCGAACAAAAAGTGAAATCAGTTCAAGCGACAAAAAAACTTCTAAAATGAGCTTTTTTTTATTATATTATTTATTATAATTATATTATTATAATTTTTTTTTGCTAGATTGTATGTAAAATAAAATCGTATTTAATATTTTATAAAAAATCAAATTGAGATTATTTTTTGGACAAAATTTACAACAAAAATAAGTAGTCACTTGTCACTTGAAATCTCAAAGGTTACGCGTTCAAAAAATAATTCATTACTCATCATTTGAAAAATTCATTTTTTTTTACTTTACTTTACTTATAACTTTTTTTCTGTGCATTGTATAACCTTCTAGTTGATGACAATTGATTTGGAAACATCAAATCTAGTAGAAAACAGCATTTTATAACAAAAAAAACCTCATTTCAAAAGTTTGACGTTGATTTTGAGCGATTTTACCTCTTCTTTGGTTGTTTTCGTGCTTGCAGCATTATTAAAACTCAACCTATCTGCACAAAACAAAAATTTTAAGCCCCACCCTAATACCTACATGTGAAAACATATCTCGCAACCCCATAGATTAAGAAGCCCTGTACTAAACTATTAGCAGAATAAACTAACTTTTAAGTTACTTTATTAACACCTCTGAGTAGCTAATAAATTATATCAGCACTTAACCTAAGATCAGTCATGTACCTTCCTAAAATGCAATCAGTCGCGTGTTAGATTTTATTTAACATTTAGAAACAATAGAGAATTAGTCTCATACTCGACTTATTATTATATTTATGTCAAACTGCATATAAAAAGGTTTTATATCATTAAGCATTTTGCCGTGAGATACCGTTGACGTTGTGGTATGAAATGGTTTTAAACCGTTGCGTTGTCGCGAGTTACCGGTTATTTACTTTTGACTCCGAATGTACCAACCAGCGAGGTGAATTTAAAACACTTGTTGGAAGCAGTTTAATAAGTCCGGTATGTCAAATTTAAATATGATAACCTATAAATGAGATGAATGTCAAGAATTATTATGAAAATAATTAGTAAAAATTGCTATTAAGTATAAATAAAATGAATATTTTTTGTAAGTAAATGTATATATAGCAAATATTTTACTAAATTAATAATTACCATAAGAAAATTAATGACAGGTGTAACCGTTTACAACCAGTACGTTTTCGTGAGATTTCCGCAATCACCCAAAAATAGAGAGAGATGGAAATAAAACTGCTGTTTGATCGCTGGTATGTACGGTTTCTCACGGCAAAACGCTTATTGTTAGAAATGCAAAGCCACATAAGCACCAGTTTAAAAAAATTGAACCAATGCAACAAAAATATCAAACTTTATGCTGTTTTTTCTTTCTCCTGTAACATTTCGACTTTTGGCGCTAACCCACATTTGCATTTCCAACAATGATATATACAATAAACATAAATAATCACAAAGTAAACACACTTAAATTTGTTAGTTAGATGTTTCTAAAAAGCTGTCTGAAGTAGATTAGAACTAATAACTGGCTATAAATTTGAATATACTAGACTGCAGTTAAAGTTTACACTAACTTCATACTGCATTCCTGAAGGAAACAAGATTTTAAACAAATAAATCAGTAATGAGCAAAATAACTTAAATTGTTACAGTTTTATCTAACAACAAAACCTATCCCGAGATAATCAAATTTGATCATAGCTTACATGCAATTCTGATTACTATTGTAGGTTACAATCAAAGTAAACATGTGTGTATAACATAACAATTTCAATAAGGCAACATTATTATAAACTTAATTCTAATATTTCCTATGATTATTCTTACGGAGTAAATACAAAAAAAACACGTGGTAAAGCAACATACCATTTCCTGGGACAGTACAAGTCAATGAATTCACCAGCGTCGTTTTCCATGGTGTTGGATTATATACTAAAATAAAAAATACTTTAGAGCACTGAATTCATTATAAATTAAACTTTATTGGATAATTTAACCACTCAAATTAATTACTTACATGGCTTGCAGTAAATACACGAGGTGCCTTGCAAATGGCCGCGATTAAAAAGAAGGCAATGTTATAAGCGACAATACCGACTAACATGAAAAGGCAGAGTTACTTTAAGCGGGAATTTATGAATGAATTAAAATAATTCTTATTTCTTGAAGAATTTACAATATTATATTATTTAATAAAATTTTAATAAATGCTTATCTTGAATAAAAAAATTATAAAAACAATAATAATAAAAATGTTCTAAAAATGGTATTTTCAACATTTGTATCTTTTTGCGTGCGCAGTTGCCAAATGTAAGTGACTAAAATTTCTCAAGGAAAAAAGATTTGGGATTACTTACTTACGGGGCATTAGTAGTGACGTCACACGACAGTGGCTCCATTGGCGCCAATGTGGATTATCAAAAAACTATTTTATACATAGGTGGAAATACTTGTTGGATTTAATTGTGGCCTTATAAGATATTTTTCAGCAATTCGGTGTTTGTGCAGTGATTATTTGTTCAACAAGGTAATATTTTATGTATAATATGTAGATAATTAATAACACAATATTAAAACATTCACACAATATAATCCCACAAAATGTTTTAATTAAATTTTGAAATACAATTGTTAAATTTAAGTTAATTAATATATTTTTTATTATATCTATAGTATTGTATATTCAGTAAAACTAATTTATGATAATAGACAGTATTTTACTCAAGAATTGACTCAAAGAATTGCCTCGATTATCGATGATATTTTTGTTATTTGTTTATTAATTAATTGTATATGTAACAGTTTATATTTTTTTAGTTATTGACTTTATTAATGAAATTATAATAAACAGCTAAACTTTTTATCAAATCAAATAAGATTTTAGTCGAGTAAATTTTGATTATTTAAGTTTTGGATTGTATTATTGGCAGATCAAAAGCAATTATCTATAATATATTTGTAAAATAAAACATATTTTATAAAATTCATTGTTAATACACAAACAAAAGCATTATCAAATAAAATATAATTGCAAAAACAATATACGCACAGTTTCGTTACATATAATCGGAACATAGATAATCAAAATTAATTATTATTCGATTAAATTTTTAAGTCAATTTAATTAATTGATTATGTTTGTTCTCATTATGTAAAATAATAAAATTGTATATATACAGGGTGTAGATTAATTGGCGGATAAACGCCAGGTAACTTTATAGATCGTGCCAAAAGAAAACGAAAATCTTAATTCCAAAATGCTGAAAAACTCTTCGTTTGGCCTCACGAGGTCCTCAAAGTTTCAATTTTGTCAATACAAATATTGTTTTAATTGCGTATATTATGTACCAATTTGCTTTCTTTTTTAGTATAATAAAAATTACGAGGTTTATTGAAACTTAATAATAAAAAACATTGAAAAATGTGCAAATTACTTTTGAAAAATAAATCAAATTTAAATTAAAAATACACTTGGCAACGTAGCAAAATTTTTAATAAAATTCAAATTATAAAGTAGGCAATGCAATAAATGTCAGGGGGTCAATTCTGATCTCCGGTGACTTTTGTCATCACTTTTAAATTCAAATAAAATTCAATTTAAATATTATGATAAACTTTATTCTTTTGATAATCATTAATTTAAAATTGTGTGAGATTGCACATTGACGACACATACCGCATTATTAAATTATGAATGGTGTTTTGATGCATTTGCGAAATATATTATGTTGCGTTCGTCTAGTATGCGGCGGTCTGCCTTATGTCTGTCTCGGATTAACAACTACTACGTTGCCATGTCAATCCCGTGACCACCCTTTTTCTTTTGGCACAATCTATAAAGTTACCTGGCGTTTATCCGCTGTATATATATATTATATACATATATACAGGGGTAGATTAATAGTGCCAAAAGAAAACGAAAATCTTAATTCCAAAATGCTGAAAAACTTTTCGTTTGGCCTCACGAGATCCTCAAAGTTTTGTTACGCTTGGCAACGTTGCAAACTTTCTAAATTCAAACCTATAATGTAGGCAACTTAATACACATAAAATAGACAATTTAATACACATATCAAAATTTATTTTTTATTATAAACTACAAATGTTTAAATTGGCCACCGTTTACTTCTAAACACTTTACAGCACGTATCGATATCGAATTTATGACGTTCTCAAGCATCGTCGGCGTTAAATGTTAAAGCCTTGTTCATACTCATCCGATTTTTTCATTTTTTCTGCGATTAAAAATGGCCGCCTGTCAAACCAAAAAATTGCAATTTTTTTAAGAATGTACCTAACTTCATGCCATTGAATTTTTATTAATAATGTAATTAAATGAATTGTAATTAAATATTATTGTTAAAATAACTGTAATTGAAAGTTTCGCTAAATTTAAATCAAATTTTACAGTTATTAAATCAAACGCCAGTACTGTAATGAAACAGATCAGATTGTGGTTATGTTTGTATTTGTAACTTCACTTCATTATACGGCCAGACACGAATAGAGTGGCCCTTATATAGGCAGCTTAGTATACACCAATATTATGTTGAATGTGGTTAAACTTTTGCTTTTGCTCGTTTTAGCATCTTTCAATAACAGAACAACGTCGCCCGTGGAATGTTTAAAATGTAAGCGTAAATGAAAAATGCTAAAACGGGCAAATGCATTAGTTTAACCACATTCAACATAATTTTGGTGTATACTAAGTTGCCTATATAGGGGCCACTCTATTCGTGGCTGGCTGTACTCTTTGTTGAACCGACGTTACGCGCGCTGTTGCCAAACTTACGTACAATAATTTAAAGCTAAAAACAATTTATTTATTAAATACTAACAATCTCCAATGTTAATTATTAATTAAAACATCAAATAAAGTAAAATAATTCAACTCCAACAATATAGCAAAAATATAAAAAAAAAATGACGCGTTTTGTAACATATCTACATTTGTTTATGTGTTCTCGAGGTTAACTTTGATAAAGTTTATTTTTTCTAATTGTATTTTCGAAAGTCATTTTTGATGATATTTTGTATTTTTATCAATCGGACAAAGTTGAATCAGTTTGAACATTGTGCGATTTTATTTTTAATAAAAGTGCCTAACTTCATTTTATTTAAAGGTTGATATGTCATATAGGTTATGTATTTAAAAAAATAATATTTTTACTGATTATTACAAATTACATACATAAAACTATGTTTACAAAAATAATTAGTTTTAAATATGTGGTGAAAATTGGTACATATAAATACTAAAAATATATAATTTTACTTTTAAACTTTAAATAATGTTTAAATACAATAAAATAATTATTGTTTAAAACAAGTAAATTAAAACATATTTTTAAGTTTTGAAAGGTATTATAGGTCTAATTTTTAAATCAAATATTAGTATAAATATAAAAGTTACTAAAATAAAAACAAAATGTCACTAGAAAAAATCGCAATAAAAAAATCGGATCAGTATGAACGAGATTTTGCGAGAAATATTTTGTTACAATAAAAAAAATCACAAAACGCAAATCGGATGAGTATGAACAAGCTTAAGCCTCGTTCATACTCATCTTAAATACTCACTTAAAAAAATTAAACAATTTAACAAAATTGCAAATTGTTGTAGATACAATTTCATATGTAGACATTATACCTTAAAATCTGACAGTAGTGACAAATTATAAATCAAGCTTTTGAACGCGGAATAGAACTGAGTACAGCATATAATGATGTAAGCAAAGCTTTTGATTGTGTATGCCACACAAAACTGTTAGATAAACTGCATTAATATGAAGTTAGAGGCTATACTTTAAATCTGTTATCTTACACAAAGACAACAAGTGGTGTCATTTAATATGAAAATATCAGAAATTGCTAAGTTAACATATGGGGTGCCACAAGGGTCCATTTTGGGTCCTTTGTTGTTCCTTGTATACATTAATAATTTGGAAGTAAATGTGCAAGCAAGTAATGTGTACATGTTTGCGGACGATACTACCGTTGTTCAAAACATAGATGAGATATTTCTGCAGCTTTAAGTCAAGCAAAGACTTAGTTTGAAGCTAACGGCCTAGTAGTTAATAGTGGTAAAACTGAGTTTTTGTCTTTTGCTATAACTACTCAAGAAGCTGAAAAACATATTAGGTTTTTGAAGATTCATTTCCAACCCAAACTCAACTGGGAGGTGCAGGTAGATTATCTAAGCAAACAAATTAATAAAATATTGAATGGTTGAGGCTGATACGTGTTTGAACTCCATTAACATTAATAATAAAACACAAATAGTGTAAAGGTTCAAAAAATTAATAAAAACTTACATTTACTTAAAAAAGTTAACAAAAATTCAAATTTTTAAACTGCAAGAATGGTGTACTTTGCACATGTACAATCTTTGCTATACCAAAGTATCTGTTTGTGAGGTAGTTTATCATAAGCACAGAGAATATTTATTCTTCAAATGATTTTTTTAATATATTGTGGTAACTGTGATACAAATTTATCTGTATTAATATGTATTCATTTTTTTTTAATATGTTTAATATGTGTCTGTTTTTGCTATAGATTATAGACTTATTTTAAACTTACCAATATCTTGCAAACCTTAATTTTATGTATGCAATATTGTTTTTAAATTTATTTTATTTTATATTTTGTATTTTTACATTGCTTTTTTATATACTTGTATATTGCAATTTTTATGTACCTGACTGATTCAATCAATGTTATGTTGTAGTAAGAATCAATAAATATCTACATAGATATTTATTGATTCTATCTGCAACACACTTTTTATGTTTCTTTCTTTTCATCCACTGCTAATTTTACTTGTTCGTTCTATCATGCATCTATCTTTATATTTCCAATCACCGTCACTCCATGCACATCTTTTGTATAATAAACTATTGTCAAATTTAAGTTACTCCACACATTTTCAATGTTTTCAATCAATTCATCTGCTTGTTAAACTAATTTTTTTTTAAGTTTTTTATAATTTTTTTTGTAATGTCATTTTTTACTTTTACCCTTAATTGTTTATTTTTTTTTTTCTAATAAATTTACGACTAAGGTCTACTTTTGATATGACAAGGTTAAGATCAGATCCACTTTTAGCTCCACGCACCAATCATAGATTTGGACTTTTTTATGATATGTATACATGAGAATAAGTTTGTGCTTAAACCATGTGTTTGATATAAATAATCTTTTTTCAACTCACAAACTCACCAATTTCTTGCTATTTTTGTTCACCCTATTGTTACATACTTTCCTAGAACTCTTTCTAATTCAACTCTTTGCTTACCTACCAAACCATTCAAATCTGCCAATAAAATAATTTTTTTGCCAGGTGCACTAACACTCAAGATTTTGTTTATATTCTGCCAAAACACTACATTCTCATTCTCACCATTAACAGGTGCATACGCTGATGCTTAAACAATTCTTTGCATGTCAATTTTCATATGTATCTATAAGACTCTAGACAAAACCAATTTATACTTCTTTACATGTTGCTTAGCAGTAGGGTTTAGAATTATGCTTACACATTGACAACCACTCAACTACTCAACCAATTATCTAAACTATGCAGATAGGCTACCGTCATTCATAGTACCCACATTTTTTTCTTTTCTCTTTGTTTCACACATACACATAAATATATATTTTTTTTTAATTATTTTTATCAACAATTCATGTTTCTTTGCCAAGTTGTCAACAGATCATCTTTTTGTCCTCAGCTGCCTAACATAACATCAAACATTTGAGGCTATTGCACTTGTTTTCTAGTACTCAACAAAACCTATATTAACTAAAATTATCAAATACTAAAATAAAATAAATTTATTTTAATAGTTATTATAAATTCAATTTTATAAATCTGCCTCCAGATAACTTATTGCTCAGCTATAGGCAGCGTTGTCAATTACTTTAATTGCGTTAGAACTTAGTAATTGGCGGTTATGTAACAGCTATGATCGGTTGCTGAAAATCTTGGTTGATTTATAGAACGCAACGGTTATAAAAACGTCAATAGCTGGGGTGCGTTCCAATTTAGAGAGTGTAGTTTGGGCGAACGTCCTGACGTAAGACGTCAGAAGTACGTCTTTTCCTTTTTAATAAAGAACGCGTTTGTCAGTTTTTACCTTTTGACATCTGTCAACTGACTCAACTTATCAAACATATTTTGACTTTATAAAACTGAGTTTATAGTAACTATTAAAATAAATTTATTGTAATAACTTAAAATTTTATTTAATATAAAAATATATAGTTTTTATAATAATATTACTTCATGACACACTAAAGAAACATATTTTAAATCTTTTGCGCCTAGTAGTCTTTACCCATCTCTGAGAGAAGGGTAACCTTTTTTTTACCCGGGCGTTTTTCTCCTGGGGTGCGTTCCAATTTAGAGAGTGTAGTTTGGGCGAAAGTCCTGACGTAAGACGTCAAAAGTACGTCCTTTTTCCTTTAAAAAAGAACGCGTTTGGGAGTTTCTACCTGTCAACTGACACAACCTAACCTCCTAATCAAACATATATTTCGACTTTATAAAATTGAATTTAAAATAACTATTAAAATAAATTTATTTTTTATTTTAGTATTTTAGTTAATATAGAAAACATAATTTTAGATAATAATATTACTACATAATACACGTTAAGAAAAACACATTTTAAATCTCCCGCCGCATAGAACTTTACCATCTCCGAGAGACGGGTAAACTATTTTTACCCGGGCGTCTTTCTCCTATATTTACGAACAACTTGGGCGTACATTCTGGGGCAAACGTCCTGCATTTATGAACGCGTTAGGGTAAAAAAATAACGCCCGGACGTGTTTCTCTTCTAAACTGGAACGCACCCCTGTATTTACGAACGACTTGGACGAACTTCCTCGAACGATGTCCTGTATTTACGAACGAGCTGTGGTAAAAAAATAACGCACGGACGCGTTTCTCCTCTAAATTGGAACGCACTCCTGCATTCAGAATAAATCATCAATTGCAAGTGATCAATCGGAGATAAGCAGCTAGATGAACGGTTTCTTTTAGACTGTTGCCAACCATGTAAACTTTTACCAATTATATAAACATAAAGCGCCAACGTTTTGAATTAAAAATAAAGTATTTAAATAGATTATAAAGCCATTATTTAACAAAAAAAATAGATTTGTACTAGGTGGGGCAAAAATAATATAATGTGAATTGGCTGCTATTTTGTTAGAAACAAAAAATAATGAGCTTTGTTTTTAAGGAATGTTAATTTGAAAGTGTAAAATTAATGACATTAAGTTGAAAAATAATATTGGTCAAATGACCACCTCCTGAGTTGATCCACATTTGTGCTCGTTTTACGGCATTTTGAATTGTTGCTCGATAAACATCTGTGATTTCTTTTTTAATGTTGGTTTTCAAAACTTGCAAGGTTTGTAGTGTGTTGTGGTAAACGCAAGATTTAAGAATCTTAAAAAGAAATTCTGGCAAACTGGCTGGCCAGTTTGAATTGTCAAAACGAGAGATCACACGTTTTAAAAATTAATGTTACTAAAAATAAAAACATACATGTGTGTACCTGCCTTTATGATACTCAAAAAATTATTTAAAATGGTTAAATATTAGGTTTGTTCCAACCGACACCAAACGCGGTTTGGGACCGTCAGGATTGTGCGCAGTTGAACTTTCGCGTTCCAACCGTACACAAACCATGACTCTGACTAGAAGTCGGGCGTTCCAACCTGACCCCAAATCGTCCGCAACCAAGTTGTGGACCGTCAGAAACAGTCAGCGATCAGAAGCATGTATTAAAAATCCGGAACCGTCCCAGTCATGCGCAGAGAGTAAAAATGTTGCCGCTATTGAAATTAATGAAATTGAAATACCTCCTGCAGCATCTACCGCAATTAATTTAATTAGTAGAATTTAAATTTAATGATAATAACAGTAATTTATTTATCTGAAACTTAATTATAGTTTTAGTGAAAAATAAAGGAATAAAGTTCATTGTAAAATAGTTTTTAAAGATGAGTAACTGTTTAACTATATATTTATTTGTATAAAAATAGTAATAGAATAATGTGATACACAACGTCAAGTGTGATATGTTAAACAATTTTAGTTTTTAATATTTGTTTACATTACATAACCTCACTTTTTAAAACTGTTTGAATTTAATATAATTGATGGTTGCGACCTCTACTACGTGATAATTCATGTTAATGAAATAATAAAACAATTTATCACAAATTTGTGATAAAAAAACGTAGTAAATTGTTTTATTATTTCATGTTTGAATTTAGTCAAAAACTTGGTTGTGGCGCGTTCCAACCGACAAGCAATTTGTATTCAGTTTGGGGTCAGTACAAAGTCGGCGCTTGCGCAAAAATAATCCATGTAGCCTCGTTCATACTCATCCGATTTTTTCATTTTTTTTGCGATTAAAAATGGCCGCCTGTCGAAAACAAATATTGCGATTATTTTAACTTTTTGCGATTTTTTTAAGAATGTACCTAACTTCATGCCATTGAATTTTTATTAATAATGTAATTAAATGAATTGTAATTAAATATTATTGTTAAAATAACTGTAATTGAAAGTTTCGCTAAATTTAAATCAGATTTTACAGTTATTAAATCAAACGCCAGTTCTGTAATGAAACAGATCAGATTGTGGTTATGTTTGTATTTGTAACTTCACTTCATTATACTTTTTGTTGAACCGACGTTTCGCGCGCTGTTGCCAAACTTACGTACAATAATTTAATGCTAAAAACAATTTATTTATTAAATACTAACAATCTCCAATGTTAATTATTAATTAAAACATCAAATAAAGTAAAATAATTCAACTCCAACAATATAACAAAAATATTTTAAAAAAATGACGCGTTTTGTAACATATCTACATTTGTTTATGTGTTCTCGAGGTTAACATTGATAAAATTTATTTTTTTAAATTGTATTTTCGAAAGTCATTTTTGATGATATTTTGTATTTTTATCAATCGGACAAAGTTGAATCAGTTTGAACATTGTGCGATTTTATTTTTAATAAAAATGCCTAACTTCATTTCATTTAAAGGTTGATATGTCATATAGGTTATGTATTTAAAAAAATAATAATTTTACTGATTATTACAAATTACAT
Source organism: Tachinus rufipes (assembly GCA_963932245.1). Lineage (NCBI taxonomy): Eukaryota > Metazoa > Arthropoda > Insecta > Coleoptera > Staphylinidae > Tachinus > Tachinus rufipes. The sequence continues at coordinate 59,867,258 of OZ010744.1, forward strand.
AAAACTATGTTTACAAAAATAATTAGTTTTAAATATGTGGTGAAAATTGGTTCATATAAATACTAAAAATAAATAATTTTACTTTTAAACTTTAAATAATGTTTAAATACAATAAAATAATTATTGTTTAAAACAAGTATAATTAAATTAAAACATATTTTTAAGTTTTGAAAGGTATTATAGATCTAATTTTTAAATAAAATATTAGTATAAATATAAAAGTTACTAAAATAAAAACAAAATGTCACTAGAAAAAATCGCAATAAAAAAATCGGATCAGTATGAACGAGATTTTGCGAGAAATATTTTGTTACAATAAAAAAAATCGCATATCGCAAATCGGATGAGTATGAACGAGGCTATTAGCTTGGTTGCATACCATTACATACAGAGAATAATACAGAGAACTTTAGTAACAATTCTAAAAAAGTTCGTTATATTTTTAAAAAGTTCAAACTTCATGTGAGTCAAACAAAGAAACGGTTGAAAGTATTGAAAGTTTGCACTGTTTGTAGCACACTTAGTTATTAATAAAATTGTTAGTGTAAAGGCCTAAAGTAGTTGATAGTAGATACTGACAATTATTTGAATGAAAAATGGAGACTCCAATTAAAAATAAGCCTAAAGCTCAAAACAATTCAATATCCATTCCACCTTCCCCAATGATGAAGAAGTTAGGCTATGGCACAGGTGGGTACAATTTATACAGCTTTATTACTTAAAATATTAAGTTATCTATTGCTCTAAGTGAACTTATTATAAACAAAGTTAAAATATATTTATTTGCTAATAAAGCATAATTTAATCTTTTTTTGTTTAACATTTAGGGGTTGCGGTGTACCGATTGGAACGTTCCCCAATATCCAATAAAACACGGTCACCATGGGCATTAAAGAAGACAATTAAGAGCAAAACAAATAAAATTGAATTGACCAAACGTATTCAACAAGAAGCAAAGATTTTATCAAAATTGAAACATCCAAATATAGTAGGTTTTCGTGCTCTAGTGAAATTTAAGAGTGGCGATTACTGTTTGGCTATGGAGGATTGTTCAAAATCATTAGGTGATTTAATTGAAATTCGCTTTGATAACCGTATGGACATGTTCCCTGCTGAAAATATCAAGAAAGTTGCCTTGGATGTTTCAAAGGCATTGTCATATTTACATGACGAGGCTTTAATTTTACATAGCGATATTAAATCTTATAATATATTAGTAAAGGGAGATTTTGAAATATGCAAACTATGTGATTTTGGAGTTGCATTGACTATAAATAAGGATGGCATGTTTGAAAAAGAAAATTCTGAAGAGGAATATATTGGAACGCCTCCATGGTGTTCACCCGAAGTGCTTAGGTTGGACCAAATTATTACAACAAAAGCAGATATTTATGCATTAGGGTTAGTTTTATGGGAAATGTTGGAGTTATCAATACCACCATTACCTGACAATAATGACAGTTTTGAATTTGAGGAAGCGGATTTACAGATTCGACAAAGGCCTTGTGTTCCTAATTGTGAATACGGAGATGAGTATAAAGTTATTTTAGAGATATATTACTGTTGTACTGAAGCGGATTACACTAAGAGACCAAATGCAAAAGATTTATTATGTGTTTTGGAAAGCGATAGAAATGGTATTGGTTCTTCTTAGTCATTTTATAATTATTTTTAATTTGTACCTGATTATATATAAAACGCAATGTTTTTACGTTTAAGTTGATTATAAAGTTTATTTCTTTTTTTATTACGGTAATTCATGTAAGATGTTAAAATAAACGTCGGTCTTTTGGCAATATCACACTTTTTGTTTTTATTTAGGATAGTGTTTAATCGACTACTCTTTTATAGTCTATTCATATTTTATTGAGAGTTCTGTGGTCTGAAGTTAGCAAAAAATTTACTTTTTCTCTGATTGGTTCAAATTACAGGCAAGTTTAATAATATTTACGACAATCTAATCTTAGGCTTTAAAGCAGTGGAGTATTTGCTTGTTTAATATTTTACGAAGGAACATGATTGAGGGACAATACTGCAGTTTTAATCAATATAATGAATTGTATTTGGTAGATTAATGCATAAAATTAATTAGTCGACACGACAAGTGACAAATTGTTTTTTAATGTCAAAACAAATTTGTTATTTTTATAATAATTATGATTGCATTATTAAAGTTCAAAAGTTCAAAACTATTGCTTTTGTAACTTATTATGAAAAAATAAAATTATTGTATTGTAATTAAATTATGAATCGAAGACCTAATACCTTGTTCTCTAACTTTCTTAATTTAATGTATTATCAAGTATTAGATGTTCTAGAAGTAAGTATAATTAAACACTAATTTAGTGTGAAGGTTTTAAAATATTGAACCTTCATACTATTACATTAGTGTTTTATTATAAAAGTTATAATGAAGTTCAAACATTATCAATATTCAATATTTGAGTATATTGTTATGAAACGAGTGAAAACTGCTATTTAATTTAAAAGTTATGATATAGTATAATAAAAAAAAAAAAAATACATCTTTAAGAAATCTTAGATGTCTAGATACTTTTGAAGCTGTATCAACAACATGGTTGATCTAGAGAATATGAGATTGTAACCTCTCTAGAAGAAAAGTTGGGGAAGATTTAGATATAAATTTGTTGTTTAGATTAATATTTGGTACTGATCACAATTAGAGTTTTTGAATCAAGCCTATGGAGTTGGTTTCGATTCTTATCTTGTCTACGTTTGGTGGGCTGCGAGCGAAGTGGTACCTTTGCTTGTGGCACACCTCGTTTTCCACGTGAACATGATGTCGGACGTCTCTCTAGGTTTGGTCAATGATAGTTGGTAAAAATTGCTCCAGCCGTCTTGTCCCGAGTTTGTACATACAGTAAAGTCCGATTATAACGAACTCGAAAAATGTACCAAAACCAGTTTGTTATATCCGAAGTTTGTTATAAACGGTAATAAAAAATATCGTAATTTGTTTTATATATTTATTATTCTATGTTAAAAGTAACGTAAGGATCGTTTTTACAAAAAAAAAAAAACGGTATGTTGACAGACCTACAATTTGTAAAAAAAACTTTGAGCGTTTAAAGACGATTTTCCCATGTTAATCAAATGGATAATTTGATTTGCCTGCAGGCACGCAAAAAAACTGTTACCAATGAGTTTTATTATTTCAAAATAGTTATTTATCATGTAAAGAAGACATTTAACTAGTTCTCTAAAAAAAGTAACAATTTGGAAAATAACGGACACCCTAATGAGGGTATACGATGTAAACAAAATACAATACTTCCAAGAAAATACCGCGCAAATCCATAAATTAGGGAACCCTAAAAATTAAACCTCAAAAAGTACGTTATAACAGGAAAATTGTGCCAATTCTAGATATATTTTTCGGTTCGCTATAACCAGTAAAAAATAGCGTTGAGTTTATGAGAAAATTTTTGTTGTTTTAAATTAAATACGTTATACCCAAGAGTTCGTTAAAAGCGGGTTTGTCGTAACCGGACTTTACTGTATTCTTGTTGCGCCCGCTGTACGTACGGCTTTTGCTAATGTTTCTTTGTTTAATTGATACTTTGAACACCTGAGGTTTTGTTTGTGGTGTTTTGCTAGCTTGATGTATAGCCTGCCTATACTACATTTTGGTTTTGGTATGGTTACTGTGGGTAACTTTTCTACATCATCAAAATAGTTGGTATTACCTGGCGTGTGTGTGTGCAGCTATGACCACCTCGTAAAGCCATACTAACGCTCGGTTATCGGAGCACAAATTTATTAAATTGAATTCTCTTTATATATATTTGAGTAAATTTACAAATTAAAAAAAAAGTTATGCGGTAAGGTACAAATAATAACAGCAAGTACAATTTAAGTTAATATTAATGAAACTTTATTTTGTTATAATATAGTCAATTAACTTAATTAAAAAAACAATACAAATTTTATGTGCAATAAAGAATAGATTCCATCAGGTAATGATGGAATATTACAGATTGTTTATTAACAATTAAGAAACAATAATTTTTAAAGAAAATAGAAATAATTATGTTGCACCGCACGGTATGAGCGGCTCGCTTTTTATGCTGTAGACACCTTTATAGGTTTCATATCACCAATTAGGACCTTTCTTGGCGTTTTTTGAATTAGCATTTTCTGAGCTATTCATATCTGTTTTTGTTTTTTTTCTAGCTTGCTCTATAACAAAATTACAATGACTAATTAATTATTTTATTTATATTTAGATGTTTTTAATTATTACATGTTAACTCTGCAAAAACTTTTGATTGCGGATTCGTGATGTACTTATAAAGATCTATCAGAAAAATATTTAATTGTTGTTAATTAATTGATTATTTGGCATTTTAATTAATTGCTAATTAGTTCTACAAATCATTAATTAGGTACTTTCTTGGCATTTTTGGAATCAGCGTTTCTTTAGCTATTCAAATCTGTTTTTTTTCTAGCTTGCTTTATAACAAAGTTATGAGTATTTTTATACCAAATAACACTTTATTGCTAGGAATTGCTAACTAAACATTGGTGGTACTTAGCAGTACCACTTTGTAATCTATATTCTTGTAAGTTTTCAAGGATTAGCCTTAAACGCAGGTTTTCATACGAGTCGGAGTACTCTAGAATGCCATCGAGATATACGAGAACGAATTTTCTTAATATGGTGGCTAAAACATTGGCCATTAGTTTTTGAAAAGTGGCCGGAACGTTTTTCAGGTCAAAAGACATCACTTTAAATTGATACGTCGCCTCATTGAGAGTGGTAAATGCTTTTAAATGTTCGCAGTCTTCTGCCATCGCAACCTGCCAGTAACCGGATTATAGGTCAAGTTTGATAAAAACTCGGACTGCTTTAAAATTCATTAAGTTCATAGATGTTTGGTGCCGCTTCTGCCCGTGTTGCATCGTTTAACCGCCGGTAATCGATGCAAAACCGTGATTTGTCTTTTTTTTATCTGTTATCTGGTATTTTAACATGACCAATAGGTTGAGGTTCAGGTTGCGTTTTCCAGTGGACACTTGTTTTCCGTTTTGTTACAAAGTGCACACGCTGTGTGATGTGCTTGAGATACGTAACTTTTGAATGGCGTGGTGTTTTTTAATGATGATTTGATGAAGTTTATGGAAGCTTTACTATTGATCAAGGCTTGGTATGGTACGTCTTTTATGTTTTTGTTTATTCTGGGGAGTTTGTCTGGTGTGGTTGTAGCAAACCCTATGCAATCTTGGATTGCTTGCTGGTTAGGGACTAACCTTCGAGGATTTGATCGACGTTTCTCGACGACTTTTTGTTAGTTTGTGAGTACACTCTACGTCATTTTCTACTTGAGTTGCTGATTTTATTAGTTCTTCTAGCATACCGAAATGAATTGGATTTAGAGACTGCTGTATTTGTGTATTCATTAGTATTTTCAAGGACCAGAGCATGCGTTGTTCTGGCTCATGCGGGTGTAACCTCCTGTTGAAGGCGGTCTTCTTTAGTAGGAAAATTTCAACGCGTTTGGTCGAGTTATGCCGGTCATTGTACAGTTTTTGAGATAGCTCACCGGTATATAAAGGCGAGTTAAACTTATTGAGTTGCTTTTGTTTGTGGTAGCATACGACGAAGTTTAAGGTTTACCGACTAGACTAGCCATCATAGCCATCTTTCTAGCTTAGTCATAGGGCGGATATTTGTGCGGTAACCCGAATTTAGGTAGCATACTTATAATTGGCATTAGTGGTGGTGGCACATAGGTTTCCATAATCTCTATTATGGTTTCAGTCTGAGAGGTTGTTAGATTTTTCCTTTGTTGATGGGTCAGTCGTTTTAACGCTGCTTTTGTTTTGTAGATCTACCGACTTACTTTGTAAATATATATATATATATATATATATATATATATATATATGTATGTATAAATAATTTTAATAAATGTATTAAAAAAAAAAAAAAAAAAAAAAAAACTTTTTGTCAGATATTTCGTTGACTTTCTATTCTATTTACGGCTTTGCTTTTTTGACATATTAGTTATTATTTTATTTTTGGTAAAAGCTTCTGGGGGACGGCCTTTAGGTGATAGCCGAGCCCAGGTCAGGTTATATTTGGTTTATATATAAGTACCTGAATTTTTAGAAAAAAATTTTTGGGGACAACTTTTATGTGCTACCACTCCACGACTTATCTTTTGTCTCATTCGATGTAGGTGTGCAGCACAATCGTTACCATGTGCTCACGTTGGGCGCCAATTGCTACAATTGGATTTCCCGGAGCACCAGGAGTTGGTTTTGATTCTTCTCCATCACTTTTATTTACTAATTAGTCTAGAAGTTTTTGTTGTCAGGACTTTGCGTCGTGGCAATGTCAATGGCTTTACTGAATATTTTCTGAAACTCCATTTACGAGTTACAAAAGTCCTTATTAATACATAGTATAATTACTATTAATATTTTCCGGTGTTGCGCTTATAGATAGAATCCACTTAAATCCACTGATATTTGCACATAGCAAAAACTATGCTTCATAGACCAAACTAACGATAACAACTTTTTTGTAAGGAGAAGGAAACAAAGTTATTTAAATTTAGAAGTATAAAATTTATTTCAGATTTTTTTTGTAGCACTTACCAACTAAAAACACTTTTCTGATTATAGTTTTTTAGATTGTTTTGTCTACCTGTTGCATCTCAGTATAGTATGCTGTGTAGTGACTTCCATACCGCAGTATATGCAACTGTTGCATTCTAATTATATTATTTTTAAGTAGAGTTTGAAAAATATTGTCTGACCAAGTTTATCAGACTTTATTTTTACTATTGTTTTAAGCATTTTTTTTGCCTCTTAGCTCCATTCCCTTCTGTCCTGGTCGATTTCCCACTCTTTTTGATCTTTATATATCGATAATTATATACTTAGTTTTATACTTCTTTATGTCATTTTTAACGGCATCTAGGAAATGTCTAAAGAACATACTTGTTGTGTTTGGAGATATACAGGTAATCTATAGTTAAACAGCCAAACTTCCAAGGATGATTGTTAGGTTAAAAGAAGACTTTTGTCAATAAATTAATTTTTAAAAGTTTCGACCTTGAGTGAAAAGAGAAAAATGCATCTTGTTTTATTACACTTATTACAAAACGAATTAGCTTTGAAAATTCACAAAAAAATTTTCAATGCAAAGCTTGCATCTATGCACTATAGATTGAGCAATTGCACGGCACTCTACTGATCTGGTATCCTGGGCTGCTTAAACAATATTTTCTTTGAGCGCAGCTTTGACGTTGACGAGCTCCGCTAAAACTTTTTCTTTCATCGTACTTCATACAAAAAAGTTTAAAAAGTCATGTTCGGAGAGCGCGGTGGCCAAAAGCGAGAACAGCTTCAAACGGACTGGACTGGTAGAGTGTAGTGGGTTGGACATTTATCTAGTTAGAACCATTTGTTTACTCTACTATTTAAAGCTGTGTTGTTTTAGATTGATTTAAAATCAATTTTTAAAAAAATTAAGAAAAAATGGACCTTTTATGCGTAGAGGCAAAAATATTAGATAAGTAAATTGTTGCTTAATCTTGTTTAAACGTTGGACAAAAATTGATATCAAAGTTACTTCGTTAGCTCGACGATAGTATTATTTTTGTTTGCTGCAAGAACAATATGGAAAATTCATTTCTTTGCGGCAGGTAACAAATTCTGAACTTTTGCAGATGATATGGATGATGTTTTCTCCATTCACTCTACTTTGGTGAAGGTGCATTTTTGAAAATAAATTTATAGAAAAGTTTTATTTTAACCTAAAATCAGCGCTGACCGTTTGGCAGTTTAATGAAGGACCACCCTGTATAATACAAGCATATGACTGCGTTGCCTGGCTCTGCTTATTCATCTCAGTTTGAAAAATTTGTTTTTAAAATAACTTGCATAGTAAATGTAAGAATACTTTAATACACATGATGCGTGTAATCTTATACAATTTTCCATTTTATCTAACACAAAAGCACATACCTACGTATACAACTAAAGAAACAATACAACAGTAGTAAATAATTATAACATACATTTTTAAACTAAACAACCTATTATTATTAACACTACAAGTATTACTGCTGCAACTATAATCCAAATTTTGCACTGGAACAAAATAAAACATTGTAATAGTTATTTTATTTTATAATTGTATTATTAATCAAAATCACCTTGCTCACTTTCCTTTTTTTTCTTTCTGCAGATTTTAATTCATCAACTGTATTATCTATGAAATCAGTTGCTAAATCCGCATGATATTCGACTCTATTAATACTTTCTTGTTGAATTTCCACTAACATAGCAAGCTTTGTAAAAAGATCTCTTACTTCTGTTAAATGGTTCTCGATGGCTAAAAGTTCACCATGTCTAGTTTCCACATCAGCTAACATTTGTTTTGCTTCATCCACAGATACCAAATACTACAATGAACATTATTTTTATAAATAATTGAATGCAAATTTATCTATTTTAGATTAAAGTTTTAAAACTCTTACATTATCCACAAAAATTTGTTGATTACCATCTAAAAGTTTTTCCAATTTTGAATCATCCAGCTCCTCCTGGTCCATGATCTGGTTGCATTTTCTCAAAAAATCTTTTCTTGAATCCCGGTGTCTCTGAACTAGTTCCTGGTGCTTGATAATTGTATTCTTGAAACGATCTTTTAGACTCATGTATTGTAAAAGTTTCATTCGGTATTGTGCAGAATTGGTTGGGTGGTAATTTTTTAATTCGTTGTTGAGCTCCTTTAAGCTTGAAGCTATATTGTGACATATTGTTTCTGAATTTTTGAATGTTGTTTCAAGCTTTTTTTGGGTATCTAAAACATGAAGAGAAAAAATTTACAACTAAATAAACAATAAATAGTATAATATTTATTTTATGTTTAAATATATAAAGTTTTACATATGAGAAAGGTTATCGGACGTAGTCATTTCAAATTTAAATATCAAATTTATATTAATTTTGAAATATCGTTTAAATATCTTTGACCGTAAAATAACTACTACACATTAAGGGATGTATTCATAGATTCAATCTCAGACTTAAGACGTGTTTAGAAAAGTGCGCGTACAGATAAACTTGGTCTTGTATTACCATTTTTTGACTGGTACGAGAAAGTCACGCATCTAACCATTATATTTTTTGTCCTACACTCACATATTTTTTCTCTTTAATAATGAAGAAAATTAATGTAATTAAAAAAAACAATCTTGATTGACAATTTAATCCCAGCAGATTCACAGTTCTAGAATTCAGTTCAGAGCACCCGCACTGCACTTGGGTTTCACCAGAATAACTTTCCGTGCACTGTCCTACCCTAAAAAAGATGGCGACAAACCGAAGAAGCAATAGTTAAGCAGAGTTTTTCAAATTACAAAAAGTATACTAAAGGTAAGTAAAACTGCCACAAAACAACCACGGTTGCCATAGTAGGAATGGAGATCAGTAGGAAAATTATTTTCGGATCCGGATACCTTCTCTACGACTAACAAAGTCTATTACTACTAGAAACGATTCAAAAACTAATCACTAGTGGAAACAATTAATATACCGCTAATATTTAGGTGCAATGCTATTGCATATACCACATTTCATGGGATAGCACCATCAACCCAAGAGGTAAAAAACTTTTAAAATATATTTTAGAAACTAATATAGTTATTATAAATAAAGGTAACTTATAGGTCTAATACTAGCAAACTATAAAGCAAGTGAAATGACAAAAAAAACTAACTGGGATTTGTATAACTGTCCAAAGTTAGCAAAAACAAGTCACAAGCTAAAAATAATGACAGACACATTTGTTAACTTCATAAAAACAACTTTTGAAAAAGTTGCCCAAGCACTGTCAAATATGCCACTAACAAGATTACATGGTAGAATAGGAAACTTGACAGAGCAAGGGCAAATACGCGAAAGCTGTTCAACAATGCTGAACCAGTACTACAATGCTATAAAAAAAACTCCCAAAGAAGATACTGTGCATTGCAAACATCGGATCTCTGCTGACAAAAAAAGAAGATTACACAGAGTAGGTCGAAGAAACTTTGCAAGAGTTACTGCAGCATGCAGACACACTTTTCAGACATAACGCTAGTACAAAATTTCCATTGGAAATTATTTGCGATTAGCCGTAATATTTTGTAAATCAACTCCCACACCGTGCATTAAAGTTTGTGCAATGCATTTTTTTTTTTTTTTTTGGTTAGTACATGTTTTCTATTGAAATTTATGTGTGTCTTTTTAAAATCGATAAGGTGGTGAAACAGTTACAGTAAAATGATTTTACTCCATTTTTAACAAGAACACAACTTGCAAAGATGATTACATTTGTAAAACAAATGCAACGACTCAACATTATAGAGCTGTTCATTTTTTGGGATTGAATTGTTTTATATGCTGTGAGAATTTAAAAATGATTGTATATGTACTTTGCTAATGAAATTTCTTTAAATTAATTTCAAGTCCAATATTTGGGGCTAGCTATGTTATCATATGCCTATTGTTATTATATATGTGACTGTTGCTTGTCTTAATTATTTTAATTTTATTATGTTTTGATAATTGGTTATTTGTTGATTTGACACATATTATTTTTAGTTTATTTCAAGATATTATAGTTGCATTTTGACTTCAGTTTTTATGATCTGACAATTGCTATTGGGGTATTTAAGACTAAAAGCTAAATTTTAAGATAGATTATTTTACTGTTTCATTGTTGACAGTTGTGCCAGTGTTACTGTTTGACAGTTAAATAATCACTTGACAGTAGAATTTAACTTTGACAAATGTTTATTATTACAGTAACGTTTTGGGTTTAGTTCAGATACTTGTTAATATTTAACTTTTTGTCATCATTTGACAGTGTCATCAATAAGTGTTTAAGCAATTACGATCCATTTTTTTAAATTTACTATTTTATTAAAAACACATTTAAGTTATTATTTGTTACTGTTTGACAGCTAAATATTTATTTGACAGTTGGGTTTTTGAAACTTATTCACCTTAAACAAACTTTCATCAATATTATTAAACATATTTTATGGTCCTTCGAATCGTATATTCAAAGAGTTTTTTGAATAAAATTAGACATTAGTGCAGAGTAACGTTGTCTACGTCAGTAAGTCGAACCACTTTGAGCCAGAAGCGGCCAGAGAGGACTTATCTGATTTAGCATTACCGGGGCACATCCGGACGATCATCAACCAGCTCCACCCAGTTGTGGACATCTACGTCGGTGAGTCGAACTACTTCGAGCTACAAGCAGCCGAAGAGGACTTATCAAATTAAGCATCGCCGGGGCACATCCGGACGATCATCAACCAACTCCACCCAGTTGTGGACATTTACGTTGGTGAGTAGAACCACTTTGAGCAACAAGCAGCCGGAGAAGACTCATCAAATTAAGCATCGCCGGAGCACATCCAGACGAACCAAATCAAAAGTACTCAGACGAGGAATCACTAGTAAGCTCTCCTTTTTAACCTTTTTTTAACTTTTTTTCCTTTTTTATTGATATTATCATGCTTGAAGACGCATCAAGTGAACCCACAGTGTCGAAAGAAACTAAAAAAGCTATTGCTACGCTGAATAAAGATCATGCGTACATTACTAGTAGATTTAGCGTTTTAGAAAAGCAGTTAGAATCAAATGTTGTTGACAGTATTAATGCCGGTCAAATTCTAGAAAATATTTACAAATTAATTGAAGATTATATTCAGACTGAAAGAAATTCTTTTGATTCCGATTTTAAGGAACAGTTTGTTGCTAGTCAAAACTTATTGAATAAATTTCACATATTAAAAAATAATGTAAAGTCAACTCATCAACAAAATAATGTAAAGTCAAATATGGAAGTCAAGTTACCATCAATTGATTTACCTTCGCTTAATGGTAGTTATCGTGAGTGGTATTCTTTTTTAGACACTTTTAATTCTATAATCGGTAACAATAACGTATTATATAACTTGCAAAAGTTGCAATATCTGAAATCGTCGCTAAAGGGTGATGCGGCTAGATCAATTAATTGTTTAGAAGTCACAAACGCAAACTATTCAATTGCTATACAGTTTTTAAAGGACAATTTTGAAAACCCGCGTCTTATCATTCAAAGTTATATTCAGACGCTGTTTGATTTGTCTATAATTAAAGCGGACGGCAGTAATGATTACCGGAACTTAGTTAATAAGGCTTCACAACATTTACGCTCGTTGCAATCATTAAAACGACCGGTAGACACATGGGATGATTTAATTATTCACTTAATCATTTCAAAGATTCCTAAAAATACGCGGGTTGAATTGGAAAATAAATGTTCGCGGACGACAATTCCTACATTTAACGAGTTGAAAGAGTTTTTATGCCAGAAAAATCAGACAATAGAGGTTTGTCAAAATGTCGTAATTGATCAAAATACAATTAATGAAACTATTATACAAAGTGCTAGGCGCGCTTGTTCAATGTGTAATAACTTTGGACATTTAATACATCAATGTGAAAAGTTTAAATTATTAGATCCCATAAAACGGAGTGAAACGAGTAAACAAAAACGGCTTTGGTTAAATTGTTTAAGAGCAAATCATAGTTAGATTGTAATTTGGCGCAACGATGTAGACATTGTCAGAAACATCACCATTCAATGCTTCATTTTCCGAAGCGAGTTAACGAATCTCAACCATCCACATCTAGTAGTTTTCACGTGTTTAACAAAGCACAATCACATGAAGTTCTGTTAGCTACCTGTGTAATTAATATGGGAGATATTACTGGAAAATTTCACAGCTGTTTTAGATACAGGATCACAAATAAATTTAATTAACACTCATGCCGTTAAAAAACTTAAATTAACCAAAAACGTTGCGAAGGTAGGGATATCATGCGTAAGATCTCAATCAGTAGATTCACAATCATATGTGGAAACAAATTTAATGTAAAAAAATTCGAACTTTAAATGTAATTTATCTTTATTTGTTCTTGACCATGTCACAAACCGATTACCATCTTATCATATTGATTTAAATCTTATTGACTTGCCAAATGACATAATTCTTGCCAATCCTGAATTTTAAAGTTCAGCAAATGTAGATGTGTTAATAGGAGCAGAACTAGCATACCGCATATTAGGCATTCAACGTGAATTTGTTCAAAATACAAAATTAATTCTGCAACATACAAAATTTGGGTGGGTTGTTACGGGACCAGTTCCAGGACCTTCTAACATAGTCACATGCAATTCCGTAACATTTAATCAAATTAACAAAAACCTTCAAAAGTTTTGGGAAATTGAACAAGCTGAACCAATTATATCTTCAAAATCAATGGAGGAACGCAAATGCGAAGATCAATTCAATGACACATTTTGTCGAGATAATACCGGTCGTTTTATAGTAGTGTTACTTTTTAGAGAGGATCTTACGACGTTAGGTTCATCGTACCATCTTGCAAAGAAAAGATTTTTAAATTTGGAACGTAAGTTACATAAAAATTTAGAACTAAGTAAACAATATCAATCATTTATTCAACAAGTATTCAAATCATTGAACACACCAGGATATTTTCTTCCACACCATGCCATTATAAAAGAGTCTAGTTTAACAATAAAATTACGCGTTGTGTTTGATGCAAGTGCACGAACTGACAATGGCAAATCATTAAACAATATACTTATGACAGGGCCTACTCTACAGGACGACTTGTTTACGATTTTGTGTAGATTTTGTACACATGAGTATGTCATTAAGGCTGACATTCAGATGATGTACCGCCAAATTAATGTACAACAAAAACACACACCATATCAGCGCATTTTATGGCAAAATTCACCATCAGATTGTATAGGTATATATGAACTTCAAACTGTATCATATGGTACAAATTGTGCACTATACCTTGCGGTTCGTTGTTTGCAGGAGCTTGCAAAAGATGTAAAAAATGAGCAAGTTGCTACGGTAATACTACGCGATTTTTATATAGATGATCTTCTTAGAGACGCTGACACTATAGAAAAAACACTACATTTAAGAGATCAGGTTAAATCTACATTAGAATCAGCCGGATTTAATTTACGCAAGTGGGCATCCAACAAACCCGAACTTTTAAAAGATTTTTACAATGACAAAATTGAAAATTACGTTCTTAGTTTATCTTATGACAGTAAAATTAAAACGTTAGGCATACAGTGGAATCCGCATAAGGACTCTATAGAATATAAATCTTTTAATTATGACACGACGTTAGCATGTACCAACCGAAACATATTAGCCGATATATCTCGATTTTTTTATCCAGTTGGCTTGTTAGGTCCAGTAACTGTTTTAGCAAAATTAATCTTGCAAAGAGTTTGGCAACGCAATTTGAACTGAGACGAAAAGGTTCCAAATGATATTAGCAGCTCTTGGAATGAATTACGTCATGAACTAAATAATAATCCTCCCATTGACCTCCCGAGAAAAGTTATACTTTCAGGTGTAACTAACATTGAGATTCATGCATTTGGAGACGCCAGCAAAAAGGCATATGGTGCGGCAATATATGTCAAGTCTACGCTTTATTCGGTAGGCGCTTCCAAACATTTGGAAAGTGAATCCGACACATTAAGTCTTTAGAAGATTCCCCTCTTCAGCCAACAAAAAAAAAACAAAAAAAAAATAAAGACAGTTAAGTTTTAAACTTGAACAAAGGCACATTTATTTCTGAAACCTATTCACCTTAAACAAACTTTCATCAATATTATTAAACAGGGTCTGCTACGTTTGGGTAAACTTATAATATTTTTACATATATTTTATTTTAGTAACTTTTTAAAATTCTTTAGTAGTTAAAAACACGCCACAAGCAAATAAATGTCAAAAAACCTTTTACAATTGTCCATTTTGTTGACAATAGTAGAATATTATTGACATTTACTTTTTGTATAGCAGTTTTAATTAACTAAATACTGTCAGATATCTAAAATGCTCCAAAATTTTTCACAATTGTCAAAAAATCTTTTACAAATGTTCAAAACGTTCTACTATCATCAAAAATATTTTTCAAATCTGTTGATATATTTAAAAATAGTCAAAACTGTTTCCTCAAGTCTAAAATTTGTCAAAAATATTTCATCATTGTCAAGAATTATTTAATAGTTTTAGCCACATTTGTGTCAAAGACAACGTTTCAGATAAAATTAAACATTCCTAGTTACAACTTTAGAACTAACTTCATAACATAATGTTACCAACTGTTATGAATATCTTTTTACCAAAATGTACAGCTATTTACCAACTACAATAAAGGAAAGTTTATTTAAATTTGTGACAACAAGAAGCCTGATACTGGAAACGTTGTATAACATTAGTGATTTTTTCAATACTGTATTTTAAATGCTTTTTAGTTTGTCTGTCTTTTGTGTTAGTAATTTTTGTACTTTTCTAGCAAACTTTGTAAATGTAACAATTGTAATGTAATTTTTTAAACTGTATATTTTACATAATTTATACCATGTATCTACTTGGTTTTACAAATCTTAATAAATTATTATCACTATTATTGTTAAACAATTTTAGTAAGTTTTGACATTTTGAATAGGTTTCTGACAGATTTAATATCACTGTTGACAATTTAATATATTTTATTGTTGTAAACTGTTTGTCAGTTTTTGTAAGGTGTTGACAATTTAGAATACAATTTGTCAGATTTGATGTTTCTAACTATATTTACATATTGCTGTAAATTGTTTGGCAGTTTTAGTACTTTTTTGAAATTTGTAGTAATTTGTTAACAAATGTAAAATTTTAAAATATGATGTAGTCATTTTTTTGACAGATTTGAATGCAATTGAATACATCTATAAGTTTTGACAGATGTAGTAATATTTTTGACAGTTTAGTAACTTTTATTTTTACTTTTGTAGTAAATTTTTTGACAGTTTATAAGATTTTACACATCTATAAGGGCTAAAAAATCTTAGCCCCGCCACTAAACAAAATGTTCAGTTTTGAAAATAGCAACTTGAACATTTTCTGAAGATTTTAGTTAAATATTTTTCAAATGTTGAAACATTAAATGAAGTTGATAAACCAAGGAACCTAGTACAACATACATGTTGCATGGTGTTACAAAGTTCAGCAACCAACTACAAGAAAGCTTACAGAGATAACAAAGTAAATAATAAAAATGACATTCTTTACTACTGTTCTACTTTGTTTGAATTAAACACAATTACTACAAGAGTTAGGTATTAAAAAATTGCATCACTTCGTGCAAAGTATTCATGTTTTTAATGTTAAATGTTTCTAAAACTTATAATAATATAAAATTTTAATCAACGTCACCGTCAATAATACTTCTAATTATTATATAATTACATATGTATAACATTGCTTTACTGCGTTTATAAATGCTCCGTCGTTAGCAAGTGTACTGTTTTTGTTGCAAAACATACAAAGACACTGACATAATCCTTGGTTGTACGGCTTTTTTTTTAAATATTGTATCTTTCTTTGAAATAGACTACAGAAATCTACGCCTGTGTTGGTGAATGGGCAACTTGGATGTACTCTTGGTTGTGGGAGTTGACCCATTACTGGTTGCAGTTGCCTATGATTGACTCTACAACAACGTGAACACTTATGTAAGATTTTTTTAACCGTATTTCTGTCTACTATTGGCCAATATGTTGATCGCACTGCTGACAACACTGCTTGAGCGCCTTCATAAACTAGTTTTAAGTGTTTCTAGTTTATAATAAGTTTAGTTAAAGGGTGGTTACATGGTAATATTATTGGATTACGTTGATTGAATAGTAGTTTTGTGTTTATTAACCTTCTACCCACTAGTTTGTCTTTGTCGATAAAAGAGCTTAATTTAACCTTTAAGTTATTTTAACTGTGCAGTCAATGACCATTTGACTAGTAATTTTTGTTTTTTTTTAAGAGTTTTAAATGTATCTGAGGCAGAACGCTACAATTTTCTTTAATTTAAAAAAACTACTTTGTGATAATATAGTTATTTTCTATAATTATTGAAAGAGCTACTATTTGTTTTGTTTTAGGAAAACATTGTTGTACTTCTTTTATTGATGGTCATTCTTCTTGGTTTAATTGCAGAAACCCTGGACCATGCCATCACAAGCTTGACTCTTTGAGTTGAGTTGGTTTTACACTTCTAAATATGATGTCAGCTAGCTTATTATGTGATTGTACATGCCTCCAAATTGTATTTGTCAAAGTTTGCACTTTAGTTACACGAATTGCCACAAATGTTTCCTATTTGTTAAAAGGTGCGAAATGGGACACTCCCGCGCCGCCGTTTTGGCGCGGCCAATTCGGTGCGGCCGATTTGGCGGAAGAACACCTCGGCGCTGGCCGATTCGGCGCTGGCCGATTCGGCGCCGGTCATTTCAGCACCAGAACTTTTCAAATAAATATATACATTATAATAGAAATGGATTTGTTTTATGAGACATAATAAATATTGTATGATAAATAAAATATAAAATACATAAAAATTACTGAACATATCAAACAGAAATTACACATAAAAACATAATATATGTACGTACATGTTTAAATTGTCAAATATACAATATATAGTACAATAACTAAATACAATTTTGGCCCGCAAATAATATATGGGTAATTAATTATTACTTTTTAATTATAGGTAATGACCTGAAAAGTATAAAGGATAATTAGTCTATTAAAATAAATAACAAATAAAATGAACAATCTAAAATGTTGAAAAATACCATACTAAGATTTAATTTATCATACATTATATATTATGTATATAAAACAAATAAATTTTTATGATTATAATATATATGTATATGGGTAATTCATTACTTTTCGACTAATTTAAATAGTCGACCTTTTTGTTTTGCTCAAATTTTCAGGGATCAAAATATAGATGAAAAAAATTAAATTTCCAAAATTATACTTATAGAATCAATACGTATACACCACTATTTTGATGCAGGAAGTTGCACATGTTTTCGCGATCTTCAAATCTTGTAATTTTCAGCCCTCGAAAAAGCGCTGTCACCCTATGTCGATTTCAGTCAAAATTTCAGTAAATACTTGTTAGAACACAAAAAAAAAGGTTATTTATATTAGAAATAGTATATCGGGCATTATCAAGATTATTTTAATATTCAAAAATTGTCAAAATCGGCGAACCGCTCATTTTTATATCTCAATTTTTGGGACTCTGGAAAAAGATAAGAAGCTTAATATATCCAAATGACTGCCACAATATTAAACATAAAAATATGGGTTTTAAAGTACATGTAATAAGGAATAATTTGAGCCATCGTAAATTTTTTTATCTTTTTCCAGAAGCCCAAAAACTGACATACAAAATAAGCTAAAAAAAAAGTTTTATTGTAAAATTTCTGATCTTCAAATGTGTGTCATTTTGAACAGGCAATATTCTAAGATCAAAAATTTTGGAAATCTCATTTTTTATCCGTATTTTGATCCCTGAAAATATGAACAAAATCAAAGAGGTCGACTTTTTCAAATTAGTCGAAAAGTAATGGAATTACCCATATATAATTATAGATCAGACCATTCACGTTTTATCAAGGTCACAATTATATTTTGAAAAATTAGAACATGTTCTATTTTTCCATTTATAATCGACGCGAACGTGATGTGCGCATATTATTTTGTATTTTGGTTTTTTTTTTCGCTAAATTTCAATGCTGGTACGCATGTTGATGATTTAGCTGGGCGATGCTTGGGTGAGAGCGCGGATTCACAAATACGCTTCTTAAACGAATCCGTAGCCGTAGCTAAGTTCAGCCACGTGCACAAATAACCGCTTCATTTGAGGCACATAACAGATTGGTTTTAAATGTGCCAATTGAATATGCAACAACTATATGTCTTCTTAGATGAATTGCAACATTTATGTAATTCTAAGTTAGTGTTTGTATGGTGCTTATGTATGTGGCGTGGTATTTATATTGTTTTGATGAATGTAAGATTGTTCTTGTATTGATAAAAAAACGTATGTATATCCATTGGAGCGGCTGGATTCTAATTGATTTTTAACTGCATTAGTATTTTTATTTTTATTATGACTGGTTCAACCAAACCTGTTGGATTAAACATTTGTGCTATCCCCAATAATATAAGTTTTGTAATAGATGCAGGTTGGACCCGACGCCTCACTGAATATTGCAGTGAATCAATAGTTAAATTTCACAGCAGTAATAATGTTTTTATCATTGTTGTTTTGTCCATGGGTAATGTTGCGTCTTGGTTAATTGCGGTAATCGTATCCAAGTTTTGTTTGTTATTTGATCTCTATTTATACAAATAAAATCTTATTTTTATCAACATCTGGATTAATTGATGTTGAAGCTTCTTAGCTTTTGCAATTGAATCAGTTTTTGTTATACAGTTATCTACATAAAAGTCATGTTGTACAACAGCGGACGAATGTGGATACCAAGATTGCTTTTCAATTGTCCATTGTTTGAAACTTTGAGTAGCAAAATATGGTGCTGACGCTATGCCATATGCGACGGTCTTTAAGTTATATATTTACAATAGTATTGACTAATGTTCTTTCCATATAATTTGCAAATATTGTTGATCATCTTTGTGTATCAGATTTGCCGGTAAATATTTAATATGTCGGAGGTAATCACATAACGATAAACGCAAAACCTGGGTGAGCTTAAAAATAAATCTTCTTGTACTGTAAGCCCAACTTGAAGAATGTCATTTAACAATAATCCAGTTGTTGTTTTTGAGGAACTATCAAATACGAATGTTAATCTTGTTGTCGTACTATCTTTCTTAATAACGCAATATTGTGGAAGAAAGTAGCCGTTATTGGTAACATTAATTGGATCTATGTGTCCGAGTTCCTTGTATTGTTGTATAAACTCCACGCATTGCTATTTTAACGTAAGCATTTGAAATAAATTTTTTTCAAAACTGTAAAATCTGCTGATTGTCATATCGTTTGATGTACTTAAGTTGTTTTTTGAATGGTAATCGTACTACGAATGCTTTTTTGTGTGTTCTAGGTACTGTTTGGTTAAAGTGTTTCTCCGTTTTACATTGCGTAGTTTTACATATTTGAGTGTGTGTTTTTCTGACTGCCAGAATTTTTCCATTTGTTTCTCTAATGAACTGATTGTATTTAAATTGCATGTAACAACTTTTGAGTCTTTTGTTGTTGGAATTATTTCTGATGCTATCTAATCTAACTGAATGTTTTGCACTGCAAGACCGAATTGTTTTGTGGTTAGTTTTATCTGTCCAATGCTTAGTAAATTAAGATATATTTTGGCACCTAGCAATAAATCTATCTTTTCTCGTTTGTTAAATTTTAGATCAGTTAGCCTAACATTTTTAGGTGTGTTCTGTTGTTTTTTTGGAAATGAGTTAGCTAGCAGTTTTTGTGTGAATTCGGGTAATACATAGAACTTGAGTGAAGCCTTAAATCCATTGATTTATGATTTGATTTTTGTCGTTCTACACTGATGATGATCTTTATGCTGATCGACTATGTTTACTAATGCGGTTGATAATAATGTCATTTTATTTTTGGCAATTGCACTTGTTGTAAAATTGAAGTGACTGATAGAGCTGGTGTCTCAATTTAACTTTTAGTTTGCTACTTAAGGCATCTTCTATTCAAGATGTTATTTCAAAATATTAATCGTCAAACTTTTGTAAATTTTTAGCTTGATCTTTTGTGTTATCTAGTTTTTCTATTTTTGATTAAATTTTATTGCCAAGTCTGAATACGCTTATGTTGCTGAACAATTCTTTAGCTGTCTATAATCCTGTTCTAGATTGTTGAGAAACTTGTTGAAATATGTTTTCAATTGTATTGTGTGAGTTTTAAATGTTTTCCGTTTTAGGGTTAATGCCTGTATTTTGGATTTTGACATCTTGAGTTTAACTCAACTCAACTGATTGCTTGATGCACTTTGACTATTTAATAAATCTGCTACTAAAGCGGATTACTATCTGTTTTGATAGACCAACATGTCTGTGGTGACTTGAATTGTAACAAGCACTATTTTTTTGGATGATAAAAATGTTGAAAGACCAGTAAGATTACTATTTTAGACAAAATAAGTTTCTGATATTTAGTTAATTATTAATATAGTTTAAGCTTAAGCTTCATTATTTTTGTTTTTTGTTATTAATTTAATTGCAACAATTTTTTCTTCTATGTATTTATGTCGCTTAGCAAAGACTCAACATCTGTAATTGTTTTTCAATTTCACGGCACATTAATATAAATTGAATTTTTAATATAACGTGGTATGTCATTAACACTAATCTATTTTATTACTTAAATTGTAGAAAATTTAAACAGTAATTATTTATTTAATAATAATTGAAATCTTTGTGTTTTACATTACAGGGTGTTTAAAGAAGAATGTAAAATACTTAAAGGAGTGGTAGTACAAACCACAAACAAAAAGTATTAATAAACATGGGTTGTCATTGCAACGGTTTTGGAAATATAGAACATTATTGATTTTTATAAAGAACAGAGTTTTAGAAGATGTTTGAAGTGCCCTTCTTCCATTTCCAAACAGGCACGACATCTTTGTCTGAAGGACATTTGTACTCTTTCTAAAACCTCTTTATTGGCTTGTATTTCTTGGTACTTTTTATTAATTTTTAACTGCAACTCTTCGAAGTTATTTACTGGAGTAGCATACACTAATGATTTTAAATACCCCTAAAGAAAAAAAAAATAAGAGAGTTTAAATCAAGTGATCTTGCTGGCCATAAAACTGGTACGTCTTTTCCTACCCACCTATGTGAAAAAGTTTAGTCTAAATGCTCTCTAACGGCAATCGAAAAATGAGCTGGAGCACCAGCATGCTGGAACCACATTTGTTTTGCAGAAAGTTGAGGTAAGCAGCGCCTGTTAATCGGTTTGGTAAAACAACAGGATCTAGAAACCTGTCGCTTATAATACTCATCTAAATATTTAATGAAAAACGTGTCTGATGTCCACATTCAATTACAGCATAGGGATTTTTGTCGGCCCAACGATGTGCTTTATGAAAATTAACAACTGCATTTTGTGTGAACCCGGCTTCATCCGTAAAAAGAATTTTGGCAAGAAATTGCGGGTCTTCAGCATCCTTGTGTAGAAATCAGCTACAAAAAACAAACGTGTCTGATGATTAGTTAAACTTGAGGCTTGTACTTGTTGTACATGGTATGGATAGAGCAGCTGCTCGTGGAGGGTTTTCCAAACAAGAGTAGCACCAATTTCTACCTCAGCTGATATTCTTCTCATACTCGTTTTTGGATTATGCTCTATACGTGCTATATTCTTTTTTTCTGCTCTAGGCGTAGATACCGACCTTGGTATCCGCTATCTTTCAATCTCTGGTAAATTCTACCAAACATACGATGTGAAGGAATCTGTAAATTTGGATAAGCTTCTACATAAATATGTCGCGCTTTGGTGGCAATCCTATTAGCACGACCATACATAAAATGCATGTAGGCTAGTTCTGCATTTGAGTAATCAGCCATAGCAATGAAAGCTTGTGCACTAACAACAACTTTCAAATACTGAATGTTTATTTCACAAAACATCAGCCAACTATGATAAGTAAATGCACGTTTTTGCAAAATAAAAAATGAAGGGAAAAAGAATAATAAAAATAAATAATATTTCATAACTCCGAAACCGTTGCTATGACAACCCATGTTTATTAAGACTTTTTTGTTTGTTGTAGTTTGTACTACCACCCCTTAAATATTTTACATTATTTTTTGAACACCCAGTATATTTGATCTTAGGATTTCGTACACGAAGTTTTAATCTCACGTCGTGGGACACTTTTTATTGTGCGTACATGGATAAATATAAATATAGGTTGTTTATTTAGAATTTAAAATAGTAAACAAACAACAATACAGCATACCGTTATTTTAAAGCTATATTTATATTATTAAATACTTATTGCAACTAATAAATTGAATCACAACTTTGCTACATTTTTGCAGGAATGCGATAGTGAAATTAATTCTATCAAAAAGCTTTATTTCAAATGACGTCATTTTTTATGTTTTTAAAGTAATGTGTATAGGTCCTATAATGATATAAATAATCAAGTTTTCAAATCACATCATTTTGTTTTCAGTAAGACAATTAATTTAATTAGTAATAACATCATTTTTATATTAAAAAATAAATTAATTCTAATTTAAAAATTACCATTTTTTTTTTTGTATTATTAGTTAGAAATAAAAATTGACATTTTGAAACTAGGTATTGAACCGTGCTTGTTACAAAGTTATACTATTTCCTAAACAATTTAAGCATACGTATTTTTTTATTATGTAAATTTAATATATTTTTTTTAATAATGTTAGTTCAAGTAACAATCTGAAAGATTAGCTTTGTACTGTTAAAACTCGCACATAATGAAATAATAAAATTATACCTACGTTTATAACTTTTGTGTACATAGTACACATACATACAAACAATAATGTTTTCATTTCTTATCGCATAGATTAGATACCTTTATCAGTAACGTTCCTATTCAATATGGCCTCACAGGTCAGTGTGTTTTCTTGTACCGCAGTGGTCCATTTTAATATAATTTCACTTTTTTCAAAAGTTTTCTTTAAGGATTTTGCCATTTTCATCTCACTTTTAATGTCATGTTTACTGTTGGACGACGCCTAATAAAGCAATGGAAAATATATTATTGTTTTTCTTATCAGTGATGATTCATTTGTATCGATATGCATTGTAATTGTAATGCAAATCGATATAGAATCAATTTTTAACTATTTATATAAGAATGTTATAACTTACATGCTGCAGTTCCAACAGTCGGTCTTTCGTTGCCATCACGTATCTCCGGTTCTTATCTTGTGGGTGTAAAACTATATACTTTACTGATAATGATATTATTTATCAACTAGCCAGTTTTATTTACAGGTGTACTGTTATTGGATATTAAAATAAACCTCTGCACTAGAGTTAATTAATAAAACTGTAGCTAACTGCTTGTTTCAAAATATGTATTACATTTTTTTTTTCAAATTCCGAAAATAGGTAGCATTGATTTAATTTATTTTGTTTTTTTTTATTACAATAATTTTTTTATTGAATATTTTTACAATGTAGTGTTATGTTATGTTATTTGTTACATTTTTATTTTTTAATATTTTCTTCACTTTGTGTTATCTTCATTTGGGTGGTTAAGCCTCGTATTCGGTGCACCATTGCCATCTTTTGTTTTTTTACTATTCTTATTTTTTCTTAGTGTTTTTGTTTATTTAGTGTTATTAGTTTATTCCATGTTTATCTTTATCTTACTAACTTGATTTGAGTTATACATATAACAAAGAATACCTTAAGATTTCATTTATTATATCAATTTTTACTTTATAATAACCCACATCGACATCTCCGTTTGGGTTTAGGGTACCAAAATATGACGATTTCAAAAATTTTAGATCTTTAGGTGCAATATAAATGTCAGAAATAATGTCAAGTTGACAATTTTTTGCTGTTCAAATTATAAAGTAATTGGAGTGCGTACAACACCTACAGTAGTAAATGTAAGATTTAACCATGTATTGAATGGAGCACAGAAAAAGGAATAGAAGAAAAAGCAGTTTGAAGCTGATTTAGATCAAAATTAGTATTGTGAAAATTAAAAAGGTTAAGTGGAAGAGCAGACCCAGTCTGAACTTTGCCCTTTTCTATTTATGATTTGTGTATAATAGAAATAAAGTATAATATTATTATTATTATTATTATTATTAATACAGTGTAAATGGCGGCCATTTTGTTTTTTTAGGAATATTTTGTCTCCTTTCAGTTTTGTGCTGTATATAAGCAAAAATAGTCAAAATAATAGTGTATCTTATAGAACATTTTCCGTAGAACACGATCCCTTGATTTTCCAAAATTTCCTGCGGAAAATGGGAAAAATACTATTTTATTAAAAATTTTAAATCACCTGGAGACTTGAAACTTGAATATGATACTCTTGAAACATAGTACTTTTGGTCGCAAAAATTTAAAAAACTGGGGTAAAATATAATACATAATTGCTAAAAATAGGTTACTCTTAAGGGATTTTCTTCAGATTTTCCGTAATTGAACTAATTTTTCGGCTTTTTTAGGAACATTTTAAAAAACGAACAGTATGATATATACAGGGTGTTTTATATAATTCAAAAACCATTTTAAATGGTTTTTGAGTATTATAAATTCAGGTATACCCATAAATGTTTTTATTTTTAATATAGTTGCTATGAAAACCAACTTTGTTTTTTTAAATGGCAACATACATTTATTATTTTTGAAATTTATGTGATATTTTTAATACAACCATGTAAAATAATAACATATTTTTATAACAACATTTTTTGATAAATCTAAAAGACATAATATTTGTTTTTTATTTAAAATGATCGTAATTGAATAGTTGGCATTGAAAATAACTAATGTTTATTTTTATGAGTGTTTTTATGTTATTATGCATAATATATATGATATATGTGTGTGTAGAAAATTTCCTGTCGATATGAACTGATGTGTTTTTTTCAAACTCTGCGTAACTTTATTGCTAGAAAGCACACAGAGAAAAAACTACAAATTTAGCTAAAAGATATCGATAATTTATATTCATAATTAAATTGTTCTATAATTTAAACAAAAAGAATTGAAATTTCACGTATCACATAAAAAAGTTGAGAAAATAAGAATGAATATGGTTGTAAAATTCTCAAGTGACTTTTTGGGTATTTTTTTTTTTATTTGTTTCTATTTGAATTTTTTCTGCTTTTAAGCAAATGTTTATGCTTATCAAATGATGTTTTTTTGATCTCTATTGTATGTACATGTTTGAAGAATATTTTATCAAAATTTTAAGTTATTTCATTTTGATAGAAACATTTTACGCATGTTTGAAAATTAGTTTTTGCTTTTTTGTCAAAAATGACCAACTTTGAAACACTATATCTCCGGAAGTACTTGAGTAATTATAAAAAAATCTTAAACATTTGGAAAGAGTATTAAGTAAAGAACATTTTGAGCATTTGTGAATCTAATTATATTGTGATTTTGCAATGTGGAACCACTTTGAAGTCAGGTCTAATTTCATAAAATGTGTTCACAATCAGAGCGCTATATATCAGTGTACGTACATGCTATCTCAAAATATAAAATTTTCAGATCAAAGTACATTAAATAACAAATCATTTGCCTCCGAGAACGTATTGGTACCTATTTCCGGGGATGAGAAAACAGAAATTAAAAAATAGCCTTTTTAAGCCATTTTTAGGCCTTTTTAAGGGTCTAAAAAAGGCTAAAAAGAGTCTAAAACTTTGAGAATCTTCTTTTTTTTTTGGTTTATACTTTCATGTACTAAAATTTGGCGCAGTTCTGAGACATTTAATTTTTGAGAATTGTACAAAAGTAATGGAATTACCCATATACATACAGTGTTAGTCAAAATTACTTAAACACCTAAATAATTCTTCAATAGTTGAAAATTTTAAAGTAAGTTTCAAATAAAAGTTATTTGGTTTTAAGCAAACTAATTTATAAAAATAGTTTTAATATATAGGGTATTTATTTTATTGCGGAACTTTAGTAAACTTTTTTTTAAATAAACTAACTAAAACCATAAGTATCTTAAGGATGTTATAATAGTGAGCAAACGCATAAATAAAGTATCTGAAAAAGATTTGATCTTAGGACCCCTAGCAATAAAGTTAAACAAGTACATACGTTAAGCTTGTTTTAAACCTGATGAGTGCGGCTTCTAGTTTATTTTTTATTGTTGATTTAGTTCTTGCTACACATTAAAGCAACAGTTGATTCGATGTCTGTTAAAATCATAACTTTTCTTGGAAATGTCAAATTTTTTATGTCATGCACAATCAGCATTATAAAAACTATTCGTTTGTGTTTTCACATCTGAATTATTTTTGAATTTAAATTAACTACAGAATTTAATCTACTATATTTTCTACATTCCGATTTACTGAAGCATGCTCAAGTTTTGAGCTTCCTTGAAGATCATGCGTTATCAGCCAATGGCTATTGGTCATAAAAATATTTATATTTAATTAGATAGCTATTAAAATAGTCTGTAAACAATTATTTTTATATAAAACGCAAAATGTTATAACTATTTGTGTTTTATTATAAATGTTATTAATACTTAATTGTTATAGGTTAAACTAAACTAGGAGCTTTTAAATTTCTAATAAAGGCTTTTCT
Source organism: Tachinus rufipes (assembly GCA_963932245.1). Taxonomy (NCBI): domain Eukaryota; kingdom Metazoa; phylum Arthropoda; class Insecta; order Coleoptera; family Staphylinidae; genus Tachinus; species Tachinus rufipes. The sequence continues at coordinate 59,894,522 of OZ010744.1, forward strand.
TTAAGCTCTCATCTTTAAACTTTTTGCAATTTAAAATAATGTTTTCACTATAAAATTTGTTAATTTTATTATTTTCATAAATAAGCTTACAGTAAATAACCTAATTTCAGCCATATTGCCGAATTTATAATTATTTTCTACAAAGCGGCAACAATTATTTATTTTATTTTTGAAGCATGGGCAGAAATAATTGGAACTTTTCTTGAATTAGTAATTAGTGCCAAATTAAGAAACCCTGAAACTTTGGAGACGATCAAATTTATTATGTAATTGTAACAGCCGTTTGTTATATTTTTGTACAAAAATTTGTTATTGACAATTTTTTTTTAGGTTACCCTTTTACACCTAAGCAATGCCGTTGAGTGAAGAAATATTAGATAAAGACGCAAAGGATGCTCGTATAAATATCTGCTTTGCTCACACATACGCTAGCAACTTATCTTCTTATATCTAAATCTTGGAGACCGTTTCCCAGATGCAAAGATTATGAAAAATTGCTAGCTTGTGTGAGTGGAACAAATACATTTACACTTTGCGCCTCTTAATATTCCCTTACTCGATGACAATACTATGTGGACATTTTACTCTTTCTAAAATCCCTTCATTGGCCTCGGATTTCTTGGCACTTTTTATTAATTTTTAATTGCAACTTCTTGAGGCTATTTACAGAAGCAGCATACACTAATAATTTCAAATATCCCCAAAAAAACAAATCAAGAGGGTTTAAATCAAGCGATCTTGCTGGCCATAAAACTAGTCCGCTTCTTCTTACCCACCTATGTGAAAAAGTTTGGTCTAAATGCTCTCTAACGGCAATCGAAAAATGAGCTGAGCACCGTCATGCTGGAACCACATTTGTTGCCTGTGAACCAAAGGAATCCAAAAAATCATACATTGTGTTCTGCAAAAACTTGAAGTAAGCAGCGCCTGTTAATCGGTTAGGTAAAACAACAGGACCTAGAAACCTGTCGCCTACAATGCCCATCCAAATGTTTAATAAAAAACGTGTCTGAAGTTCACATTCAATTACAGCATGGGGATTTTTGTCGGCCCAACGATATGCATTATAAAATTTAACAACTTTATTTTGTGTGAACCCGGCTTCATTTGTAAAAAGAATTTTGGCAAGAAACTGCAAGTCTTCAGCATCCTTACGTAGAAACCAGAAAAAAAAAAACAAACGTGCTTGATAATCAGTTAAATTTAAGGCCTGTACTTGTTGTACATGGTATGGATAGAGCTGCTCGTGGAGAGTTCTCCAATCAAGAGTAGCACCAATTTTTACTTCGGCTGATATACTCCGCACACTCGTCCTTGGATTATGCTCCATCCGTGCTATAATTTCTTGTTCTGCTCTAGGAGTAGATATCAACTTTAGTCTGCCGGAAAGATAGCACTGTTTTTGAAGTGAACCGGTGTCTGTCAATCTTTGGTGAATTCTTCCAAACATACAATGTGAAAGAATCTGGCGATTTAGATAAGCTTCTATATAAAAACGTCGCGCTTTGGTGGGCAACCCCATTAGCACAACCATACATGAAATGTATGTCGGTTAGTTCTGCATTAGAATAATCAGCCATAGCAATGAAAACTTGTGCACTAAAAACATCTGTCAAATACTAAATGTTTATTTCACAAAACATCAGCCAACTAGAATAAGAAAAATGCACAGTTTTGTAAAATAAAAAATGAAGAGTAAAAGAATAATAAAAATAAATTATGTTCCATATCTCCAAAACCGTTGTTATGACATGTTTATTAAGACTTTTTTGTTTGTTGTGCTCAATTATAATTGAACAAGCGGTTGTGGAAGTTTAATTGTCAATTATGCAGTTACGTGTATGGCCAGCATTAGAGTAGGTCAATATCTGCGCAGGAAATCATTTATAAGCATTATTTTGTTTGAATTTCAAACGTGCTTGGTCGATTGATAAGATAGTCTCACTTCACAAGTGATATTGAAAGCTTGGTCGATAAATATTATCAAATTTAAAGCTAACATGCGTTAGTAAAAGTATAGATAGGAGAAAAAAAAGCAGAAAGAAAGTCATTAGTCTAGATCAATCTAGAGGACACCACATATCAAGTTCCAAGATTAAGCATTAAATACCTACGGATGAAGATAGAAAAGAACCGGAACATGTGTCCCTACATAACTGAGGCCAAACAAAAAGCAGAGAAACTAGTAATGGCTCCGACACGAATCATGCTAAACGTAGAATGCCCGAGAGCGGAGAAACGTAAAGTAATGAGGACGAATCAAAATTCAAATTTTTGTTTTGATGAACAAATTATAAAACGTCACTATTTAAATAACTATGTATACAAAAGACAAGACTCCAATACACTTACTGACTGAATGCAAAGCTTTCAAACAGCAACACATAGCCATCATTTGGCAAACACAACCCAACCGCAGATATGTTAAAAACAACCCATTGGCTAAAAATACTGGACTTTATTGAAGAGACAGAGCTGCTAAAGGAGTAGAACAGCAGAGATGTACAACAGACCCAATAAGACCTCAGTGCAAGGAAGAAAAAGAATAAACTAACAAAAACAATACACAAATGCTTTAAACATTTGTATAGAAATAATAGAAACCATTTATTAAAAAAAATTAAAATAAATAAATATATATTCAGGGTTGGGTAAATGTATGGAAACACCCGATTATTGGCTGTATTTTTGGTTTATGTGAAAAATTACATCAATAAAAAAAAATGTAGAAATTTTGATCTATATAGTGATGTATTTTGATTTTTAATACAAGCCCTGTTTCAAGAGATATGACGTCATCATCAGTTTTTTCAACAATTACAATGATATAAGGTTTTATGGGTCTACAACATCTGGTTTTTGAAATATTCATTAAAATAATAGTAGATTATGTTCCAACTGCCATAGCAACAAGTAAAACTAATGATTGCTTTTCTGTTATTCGTAATACAATTAAAAAAAAAAACGTAAAATTATTTTAAGCAATAAATCAACTACAATTGCATTATTACTATAAATCATTTAAAACGTACTACATTTTGTGTTACTATTTTAATGAATATTTTAAAAACCGTAAATGGTAGACCTATAATATCATTGTAATTATTGAAAAATTCTCTTTATAAAATTTAAAAAAATATAGTGTTCCATTTAAAAAAACGGACAATGACGTTATATCTCATAAAACAAGGCTTGTATTAAAAATCAAAATACATCATTATATAGATTAAAAATTTTACAAAAACTTTTATAAAGGTAATTTTTTACATAAACCAAAAATACAGCAAATAATCGAGTGTTTCCATACATTTACCCAACCCTGTATATAATATATACATATTAGACTGGTTCTTTTTGTGGAATTTCTTTGGGTGCGCTCTGAGAAAGTGACCTTTATGCAAAAAAGTAATCCATGCCTAATTTCAGCCCTTAAAAATAAAAAAAAATCGTGTCGCAGTCTTTTGAAGTTTTAAAAGTAAACCCATTACCTTACTTAAAAAAAAAAACATTATTAAAATGTTACAAATTTGACAAAATAAAAAAAAATTCCAATGGGTCATTTTAAGTTTTCTAAATAAATAAAAAAATATAGATCTAAGCCTTAAATTTTAATAATTTTTGTTTACAAGACTAATTTTATGTTCAAAATTTAAAATATAATAAAAATATGTTAATTTAAAAAAAATAATTAAACAGAGTATATTGAAGTAAAGTTTTATGTGGGACCTAATTAGCAAACACTCGATTGCTTTCTTGTGGACCCAGGGTATGCATCTGACTCAAATCTGGAAGCTATGATACTTATTAAGTATGTAAAAGGTTTTCCAATAAGAAGTTTAATTTTGAATAGCAGGCTATTTGGGCAGCTGTCAATTTTGAAGCTATTATCTTTTGACATTTGACAAGTAAAAACTACGTCTTTATTAAAAATGAAACAATACACGCTTCAACAACGCATTGAAATTATTAAAATTTACTACAAAAATGTTGAAAAATTTTCAGTCACAGTTCGCAAAACTAAAGCACTTTTTGGTCGTCGTAAAGCACCTTCTCGGCCGGCAATAGTAAACCTGGTGAAAAAATTTGAGCTGTTGGGACAAGTTTGTGATGTGAAGAATCGAAACCGTGTGCATCGCTCAAGAAGAGAATATTGCTGATGTAGCCCGTAGTGTTGAAAAAAACCTAGGTTTGTCGATCTTTAAAATTAGACATTCCACAAACGACATTACAACGTATTTTGCATAAAGACTCAAGTCTTTTAAAGTTCAGTTAACACAAGAACTCAAGCCGGTCGATCACCATAAACGTCGTATCTTTGCTGATTGGGTCCTTCAAATGCATCAAAATGATCCGGAATTTCATCGAAAAATCATCTTCAGTGATGAGGCCCATTTTTACCTCGGAGGCTACGTTAATAAACAGAATTGTCGCATTTGGGGCTCAGAAAATCCAAGAATGATTGTTGAAAAGTCTTTCCATCCTCAACGTGATTGGACCCTACTTTTTCGAAAATAAGGCTGGTGCAACTGTTACGGTGAATGGATGGCGCTATCAAGCAAAGAGGTGATCACAATTGGCCACCGAGATCTTGTGATTTAACACCTTTAGACTTTTTTCTTTAGAGCCACGTGAAAGATAAGGTCTATGCCAATGCTCCACAATCGATTCAAGGCCTTAAAGATGGAATTCGTGAAGTTATCGAGGACATACAGCCGCAAATGTGCGAATTGGTCATGGAAAATTTCATGAAAAGAATGTGGTACTGCAACCGTAACCGTGGCGGATATTTGACTGATATCGTTTTCAAATGTTAATAGCATACCTTCCTCTTTACAATGAAATAAACATTTATTGATTTTTGTTAATAAATACCAGTTTTTTTTAAATATCAAAATGAAACCTCTTACTGGAAATCCCTGTATATTAATTTTGAAAATTCAAAGGTAGTGCGACACGAATCTTAAGGGCTACAATTTGGCATGGCTTACTTTTTTTGCATAAAGATTATTTTCTGAAAGTGCACACAAAAAAATATTTTTTAAGAATATATATTATATAAAACTATTAGCTTTAATTTTGTGGTAATACTCCACACACGTTTTAGCAATATATATTTTAACAATCAACATCGCTTTTGATATTTCAATGTCGAGCTGTGTTTTTTCTGAACTCCAAACCTTGTTCACTGCAGAGAATATTCTCTTTGTAACAGCATTAGTGCCGGGCAAACTGAGACAATACTCCACAATAAACAGCAAATTCTTGTATAGAATATTTTGCTAGTTAAAATAAAATTAGTAAATAAAAGTATTTTAAAATTTTGAGCAAAAAAATGTGGCTGTCCTCAAAGGGGGACGAATGGTCACTTTACGCCAGGCGAACCACCTCAAGGTAAGGAAGAAAAAAGTGGGTTTTTTTTAGTCAGTAAAAACCTGACACTACTAGACAGTACGGGCTGCCCAGATTTTTCCCATCCTACGCAAAAAAAAAATTATTTAATCAATCAACAAAACTCTTTAAACTTCTCTCAAAACTAATTAAATCTGAAATCTTTACAATCCTAAATATATTTTGATTACAATTTTTTTTATCAAAAAACAAAAAACTTTGTTCTTAAGTTGTTTTCAAGTTTAAATAATTTTCGAATATACAGAAAGTTTTAATTAACAGTAAAACTTAAAATAACAATAATATCTAGCATAGAACTCTTCGGTGTAAGTAGTGATAATATACAACAGCCATAAAATGCATATGATGTACTCTTTGTTTTGATATTGTTTCTTTACATTGCCCAACATATGAGGATATAATAATAATAAATTTTGATTTCTATTTTAAAATTAAAATAAGATAAGAATGATGCTGTTTTTACACTCAAATGTGTTGTGTAATATTTACATAACCTGATACACGAGAGTATGCCTCTCCCACTGTTAGATAATTTATTTTAAATTATACGTTTTGTTTATGTTGCTATAGATAATCACAATCTGTGCTTGTACTTGCCGATGATAACATAATCGTTGTGTATGTATATTTCTCGAGCAAGCACATTTGGATGTTTACCATAATTTCCCCTAATTGAACACACCGTTCATACCCCTTGAATATTTACTAAAATATAAATCAATGTATTAAACATAAATAATAAATTTTTATACTGTTTGTGTTGTAAAAACTTTATAGCTGTGTAAAATTTATAATCTATTTACATAATGTACAGAAAGAAATTTTAATTTTCTATTAGGCATCTAGATACAACATATTGAGTAATGATTTTAGGTAATTTTACTTTGATCTATAATAATCTTTAACCAGTTTTCTTTGCCCTATATCCAAATATAGAACTACCTACTCGTACATTCGTGCTACCCAACTCAATCTAAAATAAAATAAATAATTAAAATATATAAGCTAATTAAAATGTTTTTGATAAGATTATTAAATCAATATTCTCACCGCATGTTCAAAATCATCAGACATTCCCATTGATAGATTTATGTTCTTCCAATCGATAGCCAAATTCTGACACATATCATCTCTGCAACGGTTCAAACATACAAAATCTGGATTAGGACCGTCCTCGCAATTATAACCAAATCTGCCAATGGTCATTAAACCATCTAGATGTAAATTTTTGCATTCCTCCAATATATATTTAGCAATACAAACTACTTCATCTGGATTAACACCATTCTTTTCTAAAATTTAATTTAAATTAATCCATCTAGAATAAATTGAAATGTAACTTACAACCTTCTTCACTGCTTGTGTTTACTTGTATCATGATATTCAGTTTAGAATCGGGCTTTCCAAATTTGGGCCAATTTTGATTTAATTTTGTAGCTAATTTTTGACTATCAACCGTTTCAATAAGGTGTATATTTGGGAAGGATAATACTTTGTTAATCTTGTTTGATTGAAGACGACCTATGTAATGCCATCGTATATCCTTACATTTCTCGAGAATCTCTTTATTGTTAGATTTTTCTTCAAGTTCTTGCACATAATTCTCACCGAAATGTCGATGGCCAGCTTCATAGCATTCAATTATCATTTCAATGGGCTTTGTTTTGCTGACTGCTACCAATCGAGGCTGGAGACATTGCAGCTCCTTAAATTAAATTTATTAGAGTAAGTAGTATTAAATTTAATAATTTAATTTGGTCTTACTGGTTTTCTCTTCTGAGCTGCAATTTCAACTCTATCTAATATGGTTTTCAACCCTAACTTAATATCAATGTCACCCATTCTTTTTAACATAACCTTGTCTTATCAACCACTTGCTATTTTTTCCGGTAGGTTATTATTGAGATTAATTTTTTTATGGAAAAATTGAAAAAAAAGTGTAAAATAGAATTCTAATTTTTGTTGTGTGCTCGAGAAAATTCTATCAACTATGAGATGGCGCTTCTTTAAACTTTAGTTTGTAGTTAAAAGAGGACTCTACAGGTCATATAGTAAATATATTCAAAATAATTATTGTCACAATTATGAAATTAAAAAAACGTATTCAACAATATGCACTATTGGTACTACCTTAAATCATAATTTATTCAATTTGATAATATGATATATTATTAAATAAAATGGATGTTATACGTATTACTGGATTGAAATATTTTTTAATAAATGATATAGGGTGAGCAAGAATGCCCAAGGTATGTAGGCAACCAAATATACACTTATTGTAAATATTTAAAAAATATATCCCTAGAAAAATCAATAAACATGGCACAAGTTGTACTCTCTTCAGTCGTAACTGAATCAATTTAATAAAGTTTTATCAAAAAATGTAGGTGTATTTACTTATTACTTTAAAATTGCAACCTAATTACCAATTGAGTGTAAAGTTGTTTTGTGAAACTAATCGAGATTGACAACAACTACCGAGCTTTATTGTTAAAAAGGATTTATTTAATATTTCATCGTAATTTATATTGTAAACAACTTCTTCAATTACAATAAATAACCTGTCAGGTGGTTTCATCTTACAAGTGCATAATTTCTAATTTGTTATTCACAACTTTTTTATAAGAAATTCTGGAGACTAAATAGAGTACGACTAGGTGCCATCCTCATTGATAGTTCCATTACGACTACAAAAGCACTCTGTTCTTGTATAAACATTATTGTACATATATAACTTAAACATCCAATTTACAGTATGCATAACACATAATTCACACTATTTCAAATTTACACTGCATTTGTTATTAAATTGACCTAAACATATTTTTAATAAACATTAACCTTAAACAATGACTATTATAGAATTTAAATATTCAATTAACACTTCTGTTCAATCACAGTTTGAGCATAACACATTTCACACTATTTAAAATTATTCAAAACATACTTTACTATTTACATTTTTTTTATTCTGGTGACTTATAGGATTATTTTGTTCATGGGAAACAGGTTAAGAAACTGACAAACACAAAAATACTAAATTTTTTTTTCAGAAATATTTGAAAAACTTTATTATTTGTTGATCACACTGTACTAGTGGTATATTTACAATATTTAGCAATATTGGTATAAAAATATAAACTATTATTATTGCATTAAATTAAAATTTTCTAAAATTTTATCACTCTTATCTCATACACAAATTCGTGATGTTTATAAGGCACAACGGCATGTTTTGATATTTTGCCACTATTTTAGCCTATGTAATATACGGTGGTTGCCAATTCAGTATATACAGGGTGAGCAAAAAAACCTGAGATTTACAATGTAAGCAACAAAATATACATACTTATTGTATATATTAAAAAAGAAATCGCTAGACTGCCTTTATAGGCGTAACACAATTTTTTGAAAAGAGAAGAAAAAAAAACAATAATTTCTATAGTTATAAGCATAATATTTGAATAAATAAATACACGGAAATAAAATGTTTATATTTTTTAATTAGCAACTTATCCATTATAAAAAATAACATTTGTTTATATTTATACGGTTAATCATTATTGAAAAACTAATACTCAGTATACTCGTAAACATAATAAGAATAATAATAATAACAAGTAATTGTACAGGACTTTGAATTGAATGATTAAATTGTATGTACAATGGTGTTTACACAAGAACACATTTTTTTTGTTGCAACGTTAATAGTTAAAATAAATACTAAGTACATAATATAAAAAAAACAACAATTTCAATGATTATACATACAATATACGAATAAATAAATAAACTTAAATAAACAATTTCTATGTTTTAATTGATAAAATTACCATTATGAAAGTAGCAAATATATGTTTTTATTGGGTAAATCCGAGGGTAAATCATTATTAAAAATATTAATACTCAGTATTTAACATAATAATTATATATATTTTGAATTGAACGATTAAATTATATGTACAATAGTGTTTACACAAGAACAGAATGCTTTTATAGTAAAGAGCACAGGTTTATTCTATTCAGTTTTGCTTGAATCAATTTAATGAAGCTTTTTTCAATACAGGAATTCTTAATAAAATATCTGTAAAACACAAATTATTGTATAGTTTGAAGGAACTGTACCTGTAGAAAAAACCATCTAGCAGACTATTTATTTTAATTGAACAGGTTGTTTACAATATACAGCATTGACTAGAGCAAAGTTCACAAAAATGAATAAGAAAACTATTATCCCAAACTGTTTTACTGAAAACAACCAATCTGCAATTCATCGTGGTATATTGTTGAAGAAATTCATCTAAAATTATAGTGCGGTACTGTTCTGCATTGTTTTATAAAAAAATATAGGTTAATTTATTCTTTGCCTTAAAATTGAAACCCAAATATCAATTGAGTAAAGTTGTTTTGTGTAAGGAATTGCCTTCAAGTGGTTTCATCTTACAGGTGCATAATTTGTAATTTGTTATTCACAATCGATTTATAAGAAATTCTGGAGACTGAATAGAGTACAACCAAGACCATTTTTATTGATTTTTGTACCAACATTATTGTACATATAACTTACAATTTACAGTTTGCATAACACATAATTCACAATATTTCAAATTTACACTGCATTTTACAATTTATAATTTATTATTAAATTGACCTAAACATATGTTTAATAAACATTAACCTTAGTAGTCCTTTGATCGGTTTATGATTTTTTGTCGAGTTTTACACCTTTAAAACCCAAATACACAGAACAAATTTACATTTTTCTATTAATTTACATCAAAATACGTTAATTTTGGCAATTTAATTTTTTTTTTTAATATTTTTTTTGCCCAGTCCACTGAGAACAAAATTATGGTTTTATGACTTTTGCGGCTAGATAAGGTATAGGCTTGAAATGGCACCAGATTTAGATTCTACGGAAAATTTCTGATTGATTTCACTAATATTTTTATTTTTTTTAGTTAAATTTTCGATTTTTAAACAAAAAATGCGATTAAGTTAAAAAACGACAAAAAAATAAAAAAAAACAATTTTTTTTAATAACCGATCAAGAGACTACTAATACGTTATAGAAACTAAAAAAAAAATGTACAATGGTTGCGTTTAGAACAACTCATCAGTTGCCAGCGCTGACTCATCAATCAATCACTGATTGATGAATTACTTGGTCAGCAACCAATGTTTGATGAGTAAAATGACAAGCGCTGCCAGCAAACGGTAGTCAGCAAGCGTGTTCAGTACGCATGATGAGTTGTTCATTATTTTAATAAACATTAACCTTACTTAAAAAGTGACAAATGTCTATAAAAATTCTGGCAACTTTTAGGGTTATTTTGTTCAAGGCAAACAGAAGAAACAGGTTAAAAAACTGGTAAACTAAAATCACTAAAAAATTTGCTATAAAAATAATATCGGGTTTTTGGTATATCGAGAATACCGATATTAATACAGATATTGTTAAAATTTTAGAAAATAGAACAAAATTGAAATTTATTAAAGTAGAATATATAAATATATTATATGGTAAGTACTTATGAATATACTGAAGTGAAAGTCAGACAATTGTTTTATTAGTGTGTCTTGATGGTCAAAGTTCAAATAATTGGTTTACGTGTTCTTAATACAAATTATAGATAATAAATAATGATGCAAAATTATTGTAGCTCCATTGTGTTGTCTTAATCAAATAAACCAAATACTATCAATAAACTTCAGCATAGGAACTGGTCACCAAAGTTGTTTTTTATTAAACTAAATTTAATTGTTTATCTATTTAGACGTTGCAATTTGGTTGCCAGTTGCTATTCTAAAGTTTATCGATAGTATTTGGTCTGTTGTTGGACAAAAGAAAGTGAGCTAACAAATAAAAAAATGAGAAGAATTAGAGATGGAAAAATGTAGAAGAGATAATGAAATAATTAGAGAAACTAATTAGAAAAGCAGCAGTAAAAAAAAAAACATATTAAAAAAAAAACAAAAATAAAATGAAAAAAGCAAATGGTGAAACGGCAAATGCACTCAGAAAAAGCTAGAAACCTAAAAGATGTTAAGGCGCTGGAGAAAAAACAAAACACAAAAAAATAATGCTTAAAAAATAGAAGACATACAAAAAGCAGTGTAAAAAGGCTAAAAATAAATTGATTAAAAAATAGCAAAAAATAGAAATATAAATACAAAAGCAGATGTATGGAAATACATAAACCATAAAATAAAAAAAAAACTTTTTTTAAGTTTGTTTGAAGGAAAGAAAAAAAAAAGTTAGGCAGACAATAGCCAATCTAGCAAGCAGAAAAAAAAACATATGGAGGAATATTAAAAAACTGATATATGGATGGGATACCCAATGAAGCGTAGTTGTATGGTACAGAAAAGTTGATTAATAAAATAATTAAGTTAATAAATAAAGTATGGAAGGGAGAAGAATTTCCGAGTTAATTGGGAGTCTACTGGGTACGTCATACAAGATCTACGCTATAATATTAGAAAAAAAGTTGAATGAACAACAGGTAGGAAAGTAATAACGTATATATTCTACACCATATTGTCAAAAAAGAAATAGCAGAGAAAAAGGGGAAAATATATGCGTTATTTTTAGACCTATAAGCGGAATTTGATAGTGTGGATACAGAGTGAAAATTTATGAAAAAAAAAACGAATTAGATTTTGGACAACAAAAGAAGTGATACAGAGCTGACCATTGAGTCTCACTTTATTTTGCGACTTATATAGCAGATGTAGAAGAAAAACAAATAGAAGGATAGTAGTAAATAGATGAAAGGTATGGTTGCTAGCATATGCCGAGGACATGGTAATAGTAATGAAAGTAAAAATAATGAAAAGTTTATAAAGATATTTTAGAAAAAAAGTTCAAATGTTAATGTAGAAAAAACAAAAAAGTTTGTTTGTTTGTTTGCAAGAGCAAACATATTAAAAAAGGAGCTAAAAAACAGCAAAAGTAAAGATACATATGGGATAACAACAGAGCTTATAAAATCTATTAAGGAGTTAATTGTATCTTTGGTAACAAAACTGGTTAATATCTGCACCAGAGAACAAATATTCTCTGATGCGCTCAAACAAGCCATAGTAAAACCAGTTTTTAAACAGGGAAATAAAAATGTAAAAAGCAACTATAGACTAATCTTGCTGTTGCTCATTGTGTCAAAGATTTTTGAGCAAATATTAGCTTTCAAAATAAATTATCATTTTGAAATAAATAAGCTCTCTACAGATTCTCAATATGGCTTTTGTCGTCAAACAGGTACAACAAACGCTGCATTAAAAATGGCATAAATTATTTCTTACAGCTTCGAAAATAGAGATATTGCAATCGCAAGTTTCTTGGATTTGACTAAAGCTTTCGATTGCATGATATTTTAATACAAAAACTGAGCAATTACAAATTCAACTCAAGTAGCTGTAACCTTATAATGTCTTATCTAAGTAACAGACAACAGGCTGTGTTATTTAATGGGAGCATTTTGACTGAAAAGGCAATTAACATTGGGGTTTTTTAAGGATCTATTTTAAGACCTATTTTGTTTTTGATATTTATCAACGACCTGCCGTACTCAATTTTATCCGTCATATTATAAGCAGACGACACAACACTTGCAGCTGTTGGTAATAAATATGAATTAGTTAATAGGTCAAATGAAGAAAGCAATAAACAAGCACCCAATTGGTTAATAAACAATTATTTATGTCTAAATGATACTAAAACCACCAACATTACATTTTGCAAAGTTTTTAGGATTTCAGTTTGATTTCAAATTAAACTAGGGCGCACACGGCGACTAAGTCTTAAACAAAATTAGCCAATCTATTTTTACTCTTTGTTGTTTACGAAGCTCTGTTCCTAATAATTGCTTCAGAACAACATATTTTGCTCTATGCCAGAGTCACCTTACCTATGGCATTACTGTATGGGGACACACCATCTTTTCCCACCAATTATTCTCTCTTCAACGTAAAGTTATCAGAATACTTGTTTACCTGCAATGTAGAGAATGCTGTAAGTTAGCATTTTAAAAGTTGCAAATAATGACACTTTCTTCTCTGTACATATATCACTGCATAAAGTACTATCTTCAAAATGATCAACAATTTGGCACAAATAGTGGTCATACATACAAAACTAGGTACAAACATAATTTACAAATAAAGCCAGTTTGGCTGAAAAAAGCCAAAACAGTGTAAATTATTATTGTGGTAAGTTGCAGGATGTTCTAAAACTTAAAGTATTTTACTCATTTGACGATTATTTAAGACACGATTTTAGTTAAATTATTAAAAGTTTTACTTTATTTTTATCTGTAATGTATAACCTACATGTATCTGTATTTTATATTTTTAAGTGTGTGTGTGTGTGTATATATGTGTTTACTTATATGTTTTTATTATGACAAGTCTATACCTATGGTTCTAACACAAATAAACTATTCTATTCTATTCAAATGGCAAATAAAGTAGTTTGATTACATAAAAATAAAAGGGTTTATGTTTAATACTTTAGTTAGGAGTATGATATTGTACAGGTCAAACATATGAGGATAAGTAATACATGCAAAATATTGGAGATGGGTGCTGGGTTTAAATAGAGAAACTCTAGCATATATTGTGCCAAAAGAAGTTAAAAAAGATAAGTTAAGAGTAGAAGCAGGAAAAAGAGCAATGAGATAGAAGGAATGAATGAGACAAAGTCACAAATGTAAAAACTTACAAAAATGCATGAAAAAAAAAATGAGATCTATTTGTTAATTTGTGATATTGTTCAACAAATTAGTAGAAGTGTCAGGACAATAACTTGATGAACAATGAACAATTGCGGAGATTACGACCTGAACGCCCTAGAAACACTACAGTACGTAAAGATTGTGTTCTTTAGTTTGTTGCTTTTTTAGACCGATATTTATCAATAAGACCAATTTAAGACGTTTGAAAAAGCTTAACTAACTAAGAAATTTTTGTTCAATCAGTTCACCGGAAAATTAAATAATTTGGTTTCAAGTTGTAGCAATCTTTTTTTTGTTGGCACTTAACTTTTCACTATAAGAATGATGCAATAAAAGACTACAATAAGTTGATCAATGAAAGCAAGTTATTATTAGCAACAAATTAAGATTTTGTTTGTATGTCCACAGTAAAGTTGTAAGATAGATAAACGTCGCCAAGTAAAAAGAAGAAATTTACAGTTTGCTATAGAACGACACACAGAGTCTTCAGAGACTCCCATTCACTTTACCTGATATTTGGATGCGTATTCAGGAAGTTTAGGATTAAATTGAACAGGTTGACATTGATAAATTAATTTCTAATCTAATTTTGCAACTTATTATTAAAATAAAAGAAAAACTTATTATAATTTTTTGTTGAAATTTTAATAATTTGTTAGTGTGAATAAGTTACATATTATTTAAAACGTTTATACTAAAATTTGTAATTAAAAAAAATTTTAAATTTTAAAACTAATATTAGGTTAATGAATTTATCCGACGTGTTTGGGTTTTATTCATTTGTCTGAAACAAATCGGTAAAAATTCATGAAAGATACATTTGGACAATTTTCACACCTTGCTGAGTTTTTTGAGATGACAAACAATTGAAAACTAATTGAAGTTGAAGTTCTCAGCTAGTTACTGTTGGTGCAACTTTTGTTTTCTTTCTATCTAGTCATTTTTGCTATAGTCTTTAAAGTTTGTGAATGTTTATTTTATCTTTGTTGTTTATTTATTTATTTAATTTTATTCTTTAATATGCCATTTTACAGCATATTGTTTTACACTTTTTATAGTTAGAGAAAAGAATCGGCGTTAATAGTCTTCTTGTTTTCTATCTGTCGCCAGAAAGACCAGGTAATCAAAATCCAATGATTGCTTTGGCATCACGACGCAAACAAACCATTCTCGGCATGCCATTTTACTAATCGTTAATTTGCCAAAAAAATCGTTGAAATTGCAAAATAACTCAGCGGTTTTCCACCTTTTCTCAAAGTGGTACAGCATAATGTGGCGTCTCTGTGTTTGAATTTCTATGCTCAATTTAATTAACTAACAGTATTAAAGAATTATACTATAACAAATGTCAACTGTTTAGGCTTAGGTGTTGGCAAAAATAATCTTTTTTTAAATAAAGAAGGTTGTCATGTTAAAGTTGCGATAGTTATATAATGTGGACTGGCAACTTGAAAGCATATTTTGTAAGAAATACTATTTTTCCAATTAAAACTATTTTTTTTTGTTAAATTAAAGGATTTAATACAAATATTGAATGTTCTTCTTACACATTATTACAAATACTACCAACGTAAGGCATACAAACAAACACGAGTTAAGGTGAATTAGTGGTACTATCAAAGAGATATTAATAAAAAAAAACTAGTATCACAGTCTTTTGTCTGGTTTACACAATTTGTTAAATAGCACATTTCACAACTTTGACCAAAATCTGTAACAATGACTAAATTTTTATTCTGACATATAAAAGTTTGGTTAACTTGTCTACATGCTTTGTCCATTTAGTGGTAATTTCATATATTTCTTAGAATTGTGAACGTCTGGTACAGCTGCATAAGCAAATTTTTGATATAATATTTGCTAGAAGAACTAATTTAAAAACATAGTTAATATAGTTGCAAACTAAGAGTCGACTTCTATATTCAATATTTTCTATTTGTCCACAGACTGTCTAAAATTGATATTCAACAGTAATTTTATGTGTTGACATAAGTAATTCATACATGACACATTTTAAAATTTAATAAATAAAATAAAATAAATAATATATACTGTGGCGCACACTACCGGATGATAATAAGACTCAACATTATTATATATTATATGAAAAAGGAATGATTAATGTGCTGTTACTTACTCATTTCAACACATTTTCTGTTGCAGTTCTAATGATTTGATGTATTCTGTAATATTTTATTATTTTTATTGGGTTATTAATGCAATCTTCACACATCACATGAATATTTCAGTCAAATTAAAATTATAAAATTTATAATCAGCACTGGTTGATTGATATGTTTTTGTTGCAATTATGAATGAAGATAATTGCCCTTGTAATAATAATCTAATTATGGCTTGTATATTCATTGTTATCGTGAGTTATTACATATGTATATTATCTATATTTGTGCGTTTAATTATAATTATGATAATGATATCTCTTTTCATTCATTAATTTCTTCTCGATAATTTAACATACGATACATTAATATTAAACAAAAAATAAATTATTTGTATAAATATCTCAACCAGCACCTAACATATTTATTAAAGACATTACTATTTGTTAGAGCCATTTAAATATTTTATCAACAAATTTTGAACAAAACAAAATTTATAGTAGTAAAATGTAGTAAAAAATTATAACTAAATTTCTAGATTTAGTAAATCAATATATTTGACAGACAACATGATATATTACATGCAGATGCCATATAAAAATCAATTTTAATATCTACATTAAATGAAATCATCCGATATCGATTCAAATGCATTTATTATTTAACACGTAAAACGGTTGTATTACATGGTGTGTACTGACTTTTATTGCAAAATCTGTGTAAGTGTAATAAAACGTGTCAAAATTGACAATTAAATGGGAAATACCAAAGTATAAAGTTATTTATATAAAAAATACAATACAGAATTGTATTATTTTTATGATCTTAATAAATTCCAGGGTCAAACGGAGTTTCTAATAAACTTAATCACAAATTATAACTACCATTAAATTATCAATTTTTATGCAAAGAATTTGTAATATTTAAATTATCACATAAATAATGGGTATCAAGAATGAGTGCGGAATTTAATTTTAAATTGAAAAAAATCTGTACATTTTCCATTAACTATATTTGATAAACTACTATTTCAACATTGACTGCAAAGGTTGACTTCTTTAGCAATATGTTTGATAACAACAAATATTCTAATCAATTTAATTGATAACACGGTAGATTTTGTTGTGATGAGTATATTTTTATTTTATTATATTATGTTGTAGCCCGATTACAAAGTCTGACTTTTTATAAAACGTCTATGCATACATATTGTGTACATAAGTGTAATATTCTAAAATCATGAATAGAAATGTTTTACAATCTAGCTAAAAATTGTAGTCTTTTTATAAATGTTGCAGAGGCTACCCGTTATTTCAGATTTTTGTTACAAAGGTTTTGTAAAACGCGGACAAACGACTCGCCACATTTTCAAATTCGTACTTTGCTGGTTTATTACAGCTATTTTATAAACAGCGCGTTTGTTTTCTAAGTTTATGTCTAGTTGATAAAAAATTGTTTTATAATAAAATTGGATAATTTTATTTAAAGTAAACTATGCTTTAACTGAGAATTGTAAAAATGTATTTTCATATCTATTTTGTAGATACCCTTATTCCTGGTTTAACCCACAATTGTAAAAGCGGCTACAAGACCACTTAACTAAATTAACTCACTTGATGTCATTGACAACAAAAGAGCAGATGAAGTAACATCCGAATAATTAAAAGTTTTTCTAGAATTTGGCGCATCAAAGATTTTACAAAGTAATACCGGCCTCAAGTTTGTAAACGCTATGTTTAAAAAAATGATGTAAAATAGTTAACTTGTAAAAATTATCAAAGGTCGTTCTCTAATAACTCAAAAAAATATTGAGAGACGCAACCAACACGTAGAAAATATGTTGTGATCTTGGTTGCAACATAATATCATCCAGAACTGACTAATAGGTTGTTATTTTAGGTAGAACTTTTTGTATCATAGAGTAGTTAGGCGTTTACCTTATAAAACGTTATTTTTCAGTTAGGTTGTACTCCACCAGCTTGCAACAAGAAATAGTAGATTGCTACTAGTCAGTAGCGTAGCTACCTTTAAGCAAGGGTCTGCAATGCAAAGGGTTCACAAGCCTGGGGAGCCTGGAACATTTGCTTTAACCTGCAGTAAAAACATACTCTGAGAAAAGTTCTTTCAATATTTTGCGGTAATGCACAAAAATTCTAGCTACTCTATTGATTTTACCATGCGCTCTATAAGTTTTTGTAGATATTTTGTTTTATAAAATTATTTAATTAAATAGATATTAGGTAGAATCAATGGAGTAGCTAAGTTTTTAAGTTTTTGTAGATATTTGGTTCTATAAAATTATTCAACTATATGGATGTAAGCAAGGATCTGTCATGTTGAAAGATCACAAGCTTGAGGGGTCTTGCGACCTAACCTAACCTAACCTAACCTAACCTAACCTAGAGTAGTATTTTGTTTTAAAACATATTTTGAGAAAGGCTTATTTAATAGCTTGCGGTAAAGTTCAAAAATTCTTTCTACGCTACGGATTTCACCATACTCTCTACACGTTTCTGTAAATTGTAGTTTATTAAATTCCGTTTTGGATAATATCACAAAAGAAAAGTTTGGCCAGGTACTAAGTAAAGTGAGTGTTGCATCCTGATGTTCTATTTAGTCTTTGATTTTTTTGAAGAAAATCATATTGTCAGCCAAAGTTGTAAAGTGAAAGAGCTAATCATATCTATAAGCCAAATGGCAATTGTTGTTTTTCAGTACCATAGTGAACATGTAATAATACTCTTTACAACGGTTGCTTGCAGTGATCTTAGTAAGTTGACGAAATCTTGTTTTGTTTTAGGTTTACTGACCTTTATGAATATATTTATTATTGCAATCGATGTTAATGAAAGAAGTCTTATTCATTATCGTAATATGCGGTCAAGCGGGAACCAAATTGGCGCAGTCGGTAGGTTGTGATTTTGTTTAACTTATAGGTTGACGGCGTTGTTGATAAAACGGTTTTTATGTCATTTTTGTAAGTTAAATAAATGTCGTTACAGTTGGACACATATTGGTTGCATTGTAAATACGGTGATTAACATAGTTTAGATTTATTCAAATCTATATCCATTGGTGGGTAGTCTTTTGATGACTGTTATTCAATTCAACATCAAATTTAGCTTTTGTTCAACGTTGTCGTAAAATCTGGTTTCATGTCACTTTTGTAAATTAAATAAGAGTAAATAATGGTATTAACTAATAATGAGCAAAAGTCTTATCCGTTGGTAGAAACATATAGCACCGGTGTATCCACATAAACAGAAAAATCATGCTGATCATGCCGATTGAAGAAACTGTATGCAATTATTATTTATATTATATTATTAAATTTTCTAACTTTTGATAATATAGATCGTACTCATTTTCTAAATAAGTGTAGACTTGTTATCGTAACATATCTTGATAAGAGTCTTGGTTTACTGGTAGATCGTGCAAAAATCAAAAACTAGAATGCCTTTTCTCCAACGTCGCTTCTTGTAATGTTGATCAATTTTAACATAAAATATTTTAATCCGAGTTCTATGAAAGTGTATTACAATCTCATCTTTTTGTTCTTTTTGTGTTTTATTCAACTTTTTGAAATGTTGCAGATTTTTGAAGCTTTTTTCTTAGTTTCTCTTAATAGTTTTACTTGAGGAATATTAAAAAAACCCTTTGTGTGCTCTGCAGTAGTAATTGTTAAAAATATTGTGCTGAGTATGTCAATACCCTTAAAGAGTTGTTCTTCTGACTTTATAAAAAGATGATGCTGCGTGAAATATGATCTTAGTCTAGCTTTGGCGGGTGGGAAATTGTTTAGCAATTGGCGGGTGTTGTAGTAGATTCTGTAATAACATTACAGTATGCGCATGAAAATCTTTGTAGCTCGTTTTATTAATACGAGGGAAAAGTAAAAACTGCTTGAAACGTTTTGTTAAAACTGCTTCAACATATTTAACTAAAATTTTGTATACATGCTGGTGATTACATCTTTGAACATTTTTTGTACTTTTTTATCAGTGTTTTATCTTAGAATATATATTATCTATACTCTCCTCCTTCCATGAGAGAACCTAAAAATCCTAAAGGTGTATAGAAGCAAGAGAGAAAAATGCAGCAATAGAATTGTCCAGGTAATAATTGCCAATGTTCTTTCTTAAAATTAAATATACTATGGTAAGCATTTTATTTTTAAAATAGAATATTTAAATTTAGTGGAGGAGTTGAATAAATTAAATGATCTTGGAAGGTCTGCAATACAAAAGAGCACACAAACACAAGAACAAGCAATGAGGGGGCTTAAACATTTTGATTCACATCTACTAGTTACCTAAATTTAAAAGCTGATCTATATACTGTTTAATAAATGACTACAAGTTGGCCACAATCTAAACCAACGTACAATAATGCAGCATTTGACAATGTAGCAAGTTGCTTATCTGCGTTTTATAAAATATCAATATCTTTCAATTAAACAAAACCCGAATATAATATACTATCCCATAGTTGCTAGCGTGTTATGGGAATCAATTGTAGAAGCGGCAATGAAAAGAGAACTGAACAGGAAAACGATCAAAATCATATAAAGCTACTTATAGAATAGAAACCTAGTGACCAAGAAAGAAAGATTCAAGCTTACCAGAAAGGTACCATAGGGCTCAGCACTATGACCAAAACTATGGAATCTTGTTTATAAAGAGTTACTTCAAATGAGGTTGCCGGAAGGCGTAACAATAACGGCATTTGCAGACGATGTCGCATTAGGGACGTACAAATGGAAGTACTAAAAGGAAGATTAGAGCTGAACTAGATATGATACAGTTATGGATGAAAAATAAGGGTTTAAAATTAGCAACACAAAAAACAGAAACGGCTATCGACTAAGAGGACTAATAGAGGAATAAACCATAGAAAAAAAATACTTTGAGGTGACACTTAAAGTAAAGGGATGGAATAAACAGGTTAAGGAAGCGGAATGAAATAAGAGGATCTACAAGAGCCAGTTTGTTAAGGATCAGCAGGGTTTACAGAACGGTGTCACAAGAGGCAGTAGAGGTGATTGCGGCAACACTTTTTGCGGATATAATAGTGGAAGAAAGGATAGAAATAAAGAAACTAATAAAAAAAGGTATCAGTAAAAAGAAAGCTAAGTTCAGAGCAAGAGAAAAGGTGATGGAAAGTTGCCTGAGACAGTAAAATATAGAAAAAAAGAGAAAATGAACAAAAGAACTAATCCCGGAATGAAATAAGAGGAGCTACAAGAGCCAGTTTGTTAAGGATCAGCAGGGTTTACAGAACGGTGTCACAAGAGGCAGTAGAGGTGATTGCGGCAACACTTTTTGCGGATATAATAGTGGAAGAAAGGATAGAAATAAAGAAACTAATAAAAAAAGGTATCAGTAAAAAGAAAGCTAAGTTCAGAGCAAGAGAAAAGGTGATGGAAAGTTGCCTGAGACAGTAAAATATAGAAAAAAAGAGAGAATGAACAAAAGAACTAATCACGGAGTAAAAGAGTAGCTAGAGGAACAAATTTGAAACATGCTATTATACAACACAAATACTGACCGGACATGAAGCCTTTGGAAAGTTCTTGCAAGAAACTAAAAAAAATTAAGACAAATGATGTATATTCTGTCAGGAAGAAACACACAATAATGCAGAACACACTCTAGTAAAATGCAAAACGTGGGAGGAAGAGAGAAAAAAAACTAGAAAAAATACTGGAAAGCAAAGTGGATAAAACAACAATAATTAAAAAATGCCTATGAGATGAAAATAAATAGAAGACGCTAAGAAACTTTGCAACAAGAGTACTAAAAAAAATAAGGAGTTTGACAATGAAAGAATATAGAAAAAAAAAAAACAAACAATGGAAACAAACACACAAAATGAAAGCCATAGAAGAGAAAGGAGAAAAACGAGAGAAGCAAAATGGAAACAAAAAAAACAAAGAAAAAAATCAAAAAGAAAAAAATAAGGAAGAACAGGACAATTATGCATACCAAAAATAGAATTAAATAGAAATTTACAGAGATTTCAATACCAAACAAAATTGCTGAGATAAGGAGAAGAAAAAAAGAAATGTTAAAGACATGCAGAATAACAGAAATAACGAGGCAAATTCCAAATGTAGATACGCTATCTCAAGGTTGACAAATAACGCAACTTTTGAGATGGTCAAAATATACCTGGCAACGAGAGAACACGAAGAAGTAATCCCAAATGAAGACACAAGGATATCACTGAATGTAAAACTAACAAATTTAGGATTGCCAAAAGGAATACAACTAATGGGACTGCATAAACTATTTATGAAGGAGAGAAAATACAATGAAAAAAAGTGAACAAAGATCTAAAAAAACTAAGAACGCATCTGAGGACAAACCAAACAATCTGTCAGTGCAAATAAAAAAATACAAAAAGGCAAAAGAGATAGACAAAAGGTAGGGGCTATAAGGAAACAATAACCAGCCTACCTTGAACTACTGCTAAATGTAGACTAGTTTGACAAGAACACATTATAACAACAGGCTTTACGCAGAGAAGAAAACCTGAAGGTACTGCTATGTGTAAGTCATTCTTAAGGACTACTTGTTGAGACCAACACTTTACTACGTAAAAAAAAGGTTAGGTAAGTATTTGTAGAATACAATACGTGTGGTTTTACTTATTGAAGTTTAATTGTATTTTTAAGTTTTTTATGACATTAAATAGTTTCTAAATATCACATTTTGAAATTAAAACAAAAATACACTACTCAAAATCAACAACTAGTATAATATCTACAAGGAATTTTGACAAACACTGCTGCTATTTTATCTAGAGTTTTAATTGTTTAATAAAAATCAATCCGTTTATTTTTTAAATCAATATATTAGACACTTTTGGCGGTCACGCAATCTAAAAAAGTTTTACAACTTTTGGGTGTTTATAGAAGAATATCAACCACAACTTCCTTGTTGAGTACACAGTGTGCAGGAGAGGAGTGTAAAAGAATTGTGATAGTGCACAATAAAAGGTAGACAATAAACTTAGGTTTACAATATAAGCAACAAATTATTAACTAATATTAAAAAAAATGTAGACGTTTTATTACATGCTAACTATATGAAATTATAAATTATTAAATTAAATACAAAATACAAAGTATTTGTTTTTTACCTAATTTTTTTCAAAAATTCTGGTCCAATACTCTCTATTTTGTTTAAAACGCGCATTTCAAAGTTTTGTGTTGTTTGAGAACACCTCTTATAAACCTCTTGCTTTAGATATCTCTACAAGAAGAAATCAGGAGTCGTCAAATCAGGGGAATTAGACAGTCATATTATGTCACCAAACCTTAAATCCAAGTGGATAGGAAACATTTTGCAATACAATTTGAGTTTAGCGTGCTGTATGTGCTCTGTTTTTTTTGAAATTATACTTGGTTTTGCCCAAGTTTGTGTAATTTTGGCATATGAATCAATGGAAATTGTGTGATTATTTTTTTAAATAAATATGTTGTTCTACAATTCCAAACATAACAGTTATAAAGTGGTATTTTATGAAACCTACTTGGTGTGAATTTTCTTTAGTTTTGTTTGTTAACATATTCATTAAGATAACATGACCTTAATAACAAATTATTTAGTTTTTATCATTTTCTAAAACTAGTAAATATTGCCTTAAAAAAATCACACAAACTAGTTTATCAGGATCGTTTAGCTTGTGGACGACTTGAATTTAATATGGGTATTAACATCTATTATTAACATTTTTTGAAAAATTTTAATGCAATTGAGTGCTTTGTTGCTGATCGTCTCAAACTTTTTTCTACAGTTTGTCTGACGCGTTCAATATTTTTGGGTGTTCTTACTGTACGTAATTCTTCAGTAAATTTTGAGCCAACAATCTTTTTAATTTTAATTTTTTGTCGTTATTGCTTGTCGTGTTAGAAATTGCTCGTGTCTTTTAACATTAATTTGCGACAAAATTGTCTTTGAATGTTTAAAACTGATTGACTTTTACTACGTATACGCGTTACTTAATTGTAAACTTATCCATAATCTATTAAACTGTATAACACTGCACACAAGCCTAACAGTAGAATTGTCAATAACAAAATATTGTTTTTTTATCACAATTTATTTTGTCACATTGCAGTTTTGTCTTCTTCAGACAATATATGAATACTAAAGTAGGGTTAAATTTTTGTTGTCAAATTTTTATGAGCGCCGGGCAGAACTATGTTTAAGTACCAAACAAATAACATGTTCAATTTTGGTACCGATAGATTAAGTTTAAAAACAGGGAAAAGTTGCTCAAAATTGACGTAAAACTTTTCAAATGAGCTTTTTTTGTTATGCAATGTAGTTTTTTACTGAATTTTATGTTATTAATAAGAAAAAATAAAAATTTATAATTATTTTTTTTTTTAATTTTAAAAACGTAATTTTTTAAGTTATCCTATTATGCATAATAACATAAAAAACCCTCAAAAAAATTAACATTAGTTATTTTCAATGTCAAATATTCAATTACGATCATTTTAAATTAAAAAAATATAATTTTTATACTTATCAAAAAATTTTGTTATAAAAGTATCTTATTATTTTAGATGGTTGAAGTTTTTATTAAAATAATCACAATGTGTGATTAGTTTATAAACTAACCAGGTATATACTACCAACGTGGTTAATGTATAAACTACAATAAAAGTAAATAAAATAACCAGCTATTTTTGCCTAGTTTATAAACTAACTAAGATTTTTACTTAGTTTATAAACTAGCCAATATGACTGATTATTTTATTTACTTATATTGTGGTTTATACATTAACCATTATTTTGGTAGTTTATAAACTAACCAATCACAGTAATTACTTTTTTAAAAACCATACTTTTTCCTAAAATAATAAAACAGCTAGTTAGTTTATATATTATTCAGCTGGTTTATAAACTGGCAAAGTAACAAAACAAATATTTTGTTGTTAAAAAAATCTAAGTTTTATTTATATTTTAATAAATAAAATTAGTATTAAACTTAATATCTTAACAAATCGTACTCGGACATATAAATCATTTTATATTAATTTTGTAATAATATATTACATTATTATTTATTTTGATTTAATATAAACACAGTAAATATTAAATTACTATGTAATAGTCCACTCGTGTGTAATTATGAATTTAAATATAATTGCCCACTGCAACGGTAGTATCTCCTGCTACTTGAAGAGGGCAGCATGTGTATGTATAAGCGACATACACATGCTGATTTTGTAAGTATTACCTCAAATTTAATTTCAATTCTCAGCTGAACCTAAACTCATTAATTTGTTAATTATTAACTAATTATTTTGTATAATTAAAATACATTAATATTATATTATTTTGAAACTAATTTGATTATTAATAAGTATGAAATAACGTTTAGGGCAAATCAAGTTAAACATATCATTGTTTTAATAAATATAAGTTATTGTTAACTAATTATATTATATAATTGAATGATGTGACTTTGTAATAATTTATTGTAATAAATAAGAAACAATTTCTTGTCACCTTTATTATTGTATTATTTAATTGTAATAAAATAATCCAATTAATATTAAATTGATTTGGATGAAAAGAAAACATATTAAAATATATTTACTGCATTTACATTAATACTAGTTATGATATTAACATATTCAATTTAGCTGCCATTAACTACGATTATTATTGATGAGACCGGTGGAAGAAGCTTTATTTTTTTAATTGTTAAACATATTCGTTTAAAGAAATATGTTCGATAATTAAGTGCAAAAGCTAAGCAGCTGTATTTTATTATTTAAATAATTCTAAGAAGCAGCCTGTTTAAAAGATATGAAAATAATTATAATATATCCAAGATGAGAGCATTTATTAATAACTATACTATCGTTCTGCTTACTTATAAAAACATTTAATATATAGAATTAGGTAAATTTAGCATTAAAGTGGTTGTGTAACATCATTTTATACATCAAATATGAACTCAAGAGTGTTTAATAAATAACATTTTTTGACTAAAAAAGGACGAGTATGTAAGGTAATACTGTTCAACTATTCAACACTATTATGTTAAAGCAAAGATATTCCCAGTTTCGTTTTTTGTAATCTAATTTCTTATAATTTGATTAATACATCTTAATGTGAGTAAAGGTAATTTCTATATTATTATTTAATGGAATGAAATGTAATTAAAAAAATAATGAAACGTGTACATAAATTAATTCAATCAATTTTTTAGATATTTTTGTGTGTTCAGTTTCAGCTGGTATTAGTCCAATTGTTGGAAATTCAAATTGTAGTGTACTTCCTTTGCGTTAAAAAAAAACTGATTGTTACTTTACAATTTATTTGGTTAATTATTTAACTTTTATCTTTTGAATGAAACGAACTTTAAAATATTTTATTGTAAATAGGAAAACATTGCTTCGTATTTTCAATTGAATTAATTAAGTCATTATGAAACTATATAGGGACATTTTTAAGTCTATATTGTATGAGTAAATAATACGTGTATTAATGCATAACATATTATTTTATGACAATTATCTACCATGTCATTCACGGGACCATTACTAAATATAGCTTGACAATGTATGGTTGAGAGAAAACATAGTATATAATTATAATTTTTGAAACTGTTAATAATTTTTTTGTAGTATATGTGCAAATCAAAAGTGTAAATTAAACAGTAAAATAAACTATTAGTAGTTTGTGTTTGCAATATTTTTCATTAAGAACAGTAAATGAGGTTACTTTTTTATTCTATTTGAATGGTACAAAGTGTACCATTAATACAAAATTAATACTTATATAATATTTATTAGTTTATAAATTGTTATGTTACGTAAATTAATCACTACAAATTTAATCAATCAACAACCTAAATGTTTTATCAGTAAAAAAGAATAAAACTTGATAGTTCGTTAGTCAAATCGGAGACTCGTGCCGTAACAGCTTAATTTATCAATTGTCAGAATACATTTTGATGATTAACATAATTATATATAACAACCTTTGTATTTGAATGTATTAAATGTGTCTAAAGTGTTGCCACAATTTATGGAATTACATGTTACAATAAACGAAATAAAAAATAGACACATCTTGTTCTTGTATTTTATATTTTATATTATATGATTATAAAATGTACTTTATATTCTTTTCTACGTTTTGAATCTGTATACTAGAATTTGTATAATACATATTACATTTGCTTAGCAAATAGTACTTTTTATGTTGATGATTCCGACGATTGATTACATATTTTATTAAGATAGTTATGAATAGGTTTAAGGTTAAGCAAAATATTTAAAACACAAAAAGAAATAACTTATTTTAATAATGCAAATTTGAAGAATATGATTATGTAAAACCAGTGTTAGTAGGTGTAGTAGTGTTCAATTAAAATGAGCAGTACAAACTGTTACTTCAAAGTTTTGTTGAAATGCAAGAGTTTGAGTGAAATTACAATTAATACAGTTTAAGCAGAAGCTTGATGATGTTTCATTTTTAAACTTCTACCTAACAGTTAGTTATGCAGTATGTTTCAAAAGGAAGATGTTTTTTTCGCTATTAGTAAATGTTCATTAATAAGCGAAAAAAAAAGCATTTGAAAGCAATTTGAACTTATGGATTTGTGACGTTTATTTAATTCATTACGAGGAAGCATGTGTGGCAAAAACATATGGGCCTTTTTCTATATTCTTAAAAATATTGGTGTTTACTACAATAGATTAATGAATGAATAAACAAATGATTAAATTGTAGAACCATGAACTTACCATTACATTTTAGTTAGTAGTTTATTCCACTCAAATTACTTGTGGTTATTTATTGTTTAATTTGATTAAATTTAAGTAAGTTATTATTAAAAAAAAAATTATAATTTTTATACATGGACGGACTAGTTTTAGTTACATACTACATACTACATACTTGTTTTTGAACAATAATTAATATCTAGTGAAAGATGTAGATATCTCTACTAAATAAATTCTAGCATCATATAAATAGCAAAATTAATTTAATAAATAAAAATATTTACATGTTTTATCTGTTTTCTTATGAATATCACATTTGATTTTTAATATTTATTTTATATTTTATTATGTCTTGCATTAACACATTAAATATTATATTGCAATGTTAATTACAACCTGTAATAATTAATAATTTGTAGTAATTATGATTTAAATAAAATTTTTACTAAAGTTGTGTTTCTAGAATGTAAGATGGCAGCACAAGTAAAAATCAAAAGTGATTTTGAGATATAGAAAAGAAAAAGATAAAATATTACAAAACTGCGTGAAATTTCAACATATATAACTATAATTTCATGGTTACTAAGGTAATAATCGTATACTATATTTAAATTATTTAAATAAAATGTTCATAATATTAATAAAACTAGTTTTAAATAAACCAGAATTTTAATGAAAAAACATTAAATAGTATTCAAATCTGATATAAAATTTGCGTTCATTTAAGTAAATTTTAATGATGATTAATGAATAGCAAAGTTGATAAAAATAACATATCAACTAAAGATACCAACGGATGTTTTTATCATTTTACAACAATAATTCATAATTACTTTGAATATAGCACAATTTATGATCTGCACTAATTAAAATGTTTAAGGCAAGATTAAGTTACAGTTTTTAGTATACACATAAGATTGATTTCAAACACTGCTGTAATCATTTTTATCGATGTGTCAAATAAAATACATTTATTTTGAAAATTAATATATTTTTAATTTTACTTAAGTATTACTTGTAATTTTGGCGCAAATTTCAAAAGTATGAACTACGTTCACAACATGTAACCCAATCATTTCTAATCCGCATACTATTTCTTAGCAGTTTGGAAGTAATTTTACATGTTTTTTTTTTTTAAATTTATTTATCGTTTACGGTAGCGTTGTCAGCATGCAAAATGGACTTAATTCAAGAATCTCTCAATTGTTATAATATTATAATAGCTTTAAATAAAATCATTGTTTTTTTGTAACCATAAATAAAAATGATAAAATTAAAAAAAAAAAAATTTTATATAACGATCAAAACTTATCTTAGTAAAAATTCTCATCAATAAAGTATACATATTACAAATAAAAAAAAGTTTTAATTTTAATATAAGATTTGTAACTTTTAACAGATTTAGTGAATTTAAAATTATTATAATTATTTAGAGTTTAGGAGACGTTATATAAAATTAACCTTTTATTTTTTTTGTTTTAATAGCAAGCCTTTTTGTCTAATACTTACATTGTGAACGTATGTTTTTAAAAGATATTTTATTATGCAAATATTGCGGTTTTTTTACTGTTTTATAAAGAACAGGTTGAATAAAGTGTTTGATGGTTTTTTATTTAAGCAACTACAGTTCTTTGAATTTATGTGATATTTGATCTTTTCTAATTCTAAAGATTAACCTCATACATTATTTTTTTTCTTTAGTCTAAGAGCATTGTCAAATAATATTCCAAGATTTTGTACTGTACGGTATAATATGACTTCCATCTACCAGTAAGTTTATTGTATTGCCTACTTCTTCACTTTTCCTTTTTAAACTAAAAACTATTGCTATAATTTACTAACATTTATTTTAAAGTTTTGAAGAACATACAAAATTTTTAATATCTTCATTAATTTGTTATTCAGCAACATTCAACATTATGTTAACTGAAAATGATTAATCTAACTGTATATTATTTTCGTAGTGAAAGATGAAAAAAATTATTTTTGAAGTAATATTGTTGATATATATGATGTACAAGAAAGAACCTAGACTTGATCCTTGCGGTACACCAGACGGAACTAAACGGTTAGAAAAAACATTGTCAAGCTGCACACGTTAAAATCTATCAAACAAATATAATCTGATAAGTTGCATGCTTTTGTAAGTCTAGTGTAACGCAAAGTAGCATAACAGCCAATTGTTGATGGTGTCAAAGGGTTTACTATAATCGAACAATACACACACCGTTACTTTTTTTTAATCTGTAGTTCTTAAAATATTATAAAATATACATAAAATTGCTGTGGCACAGCTATATCAGTGGGTAAAATGTTAATTGGTCAGTTATATCTGTGATTGAGTTTGATTTTAGCAAAAGAGTAATACGAGCTTTTTTCCATAAAATTGATACTTTGTTACTATGATATAATCTGCAATAGTGTTTTCTAGCATTGAATTGATTAAGATGCGTCAACTAAAGTGAATTTGAATAGTTATTTAACAATTTACTAATACTTTCTAAATAATAAGATTATGCAATCAATAACATTCTTAGAACTATTCTGCAGTTTATTATCCTACTTTAGATACAGTTTTAACAGCAAATAACACTCTTTTAGTTATTTATTATATATATTATTAAATTTTTGTTTTACATTTTGCAATGGAAGTGCAACATCAGCACTGACAAATACTTGGTCTATAAATCGCCGGATAAGTACGCATCTACCCCATCATTACGTAACAAATAACTAAAATGTTGACCAATCATTTACAGCTCTACGTATTATAAACAGAACTACTGTTTACTTTGGTTAACAAAAATTATTAATTTTAATATTTCTTGACCCGAAAAAAGTTTGATTTGTTGTTGCTATTAAGAAGTCGGCAATTTGAAAGAAATTTGTTTATCTAAAAACGTCAACCAAAAGTATTAAAAAGCTTGATAATATTGTTTGCGTTCTTGTTTTCAAAAAACAATCAATTACATTTTTTTTTTTAAATAAAATGACATATAACTATCATGCCACTGTCATTTGTTTCAATTACTTAAAATTCTATTAGAATGATTTGTATTTGAAACATCTTGTTTTTGCAAATCGTTTTTAATTTTTCTATTAATAACAAAGGCACAGAATAAATAATTGGTTAACGTTTAAACAAGAAGGAACATAAAATCTAATACAGTTTACAACAAAAATAACATAAAATCTAAAAAATAACAAAAAAATTATGTAATGTAAAATAATTGATAGTTTTGACCTCTACTACGTGATAATTTTATAAAATAATGAAACAATTTGCTATGTTTTAAAATTTTATTCTTGCTAATCTATCACTAGCTTTGGCTTGACTAAAGCTTTCTACAAATGTAATAAGTTATAGTATGCCCATAGATATAGAGTCTTTACGACATGGGCTCAATTTGTCTCAACGGATTATTTCATTAGCAACCAATTATGATTGTATTATTTACCTGGAACCTGAGGTAATTTTTAAGGGTAAAAATATTGTATATTTATTAATATTTTTACCCTTGATTATCGAGGTGTTATAAGCTATTTATGGTATATAATACAAACTTAATTGTTTCCCCAAAGTAATTAGTAATGAAGTAATCCGCTGAGATAATTTAAGGCCATGTCGTAAAGACACTATACCTATGAGCATACTATAACTCAGTTAACTGCTATCTTGTCAAGCCAAAACTAGTAATGTACTTGTAAAAATAATTTCCTAATAAAAAAAATTGTTTTATTGTTTTATAAATCTAAACTACTAAAGCGGCAATTATTTCTACAAGTATATCTAGAAATACTAGATCAAAAAGTAACAACTAGAAAATATCTACAACTAATAAGAGTAAGAAAAAAATACTGTATAAAACACGAGACATAAGTGAAAATAATCGGTTTATAAACAATAAAAAATTTAAAAAAATTTACTGATTATAAACACATTAATACTGTTATAGAAATAAAATATTTAAAGAGAGTAGAATAAAATTTTTAACGTTACGTTGAAAGCCCAACAGCGGTGCATAATCTTATGTTTTCTAATTGTGCAAAACAAATATTCTGCTTCTTTAGATTGCTAAATAGCTGATTGATATTTTTAACTGTTATGTGTAGTTTAAACAGCTAACACTGTTACTGCAAAAATTGTTGCTATTTTATTAGCATCACCTTGCACAGTAATTGCAAGAATACTCCAAAGCTCTTGTATATTATGCTTATTTAAAATAAAAAACTAGTTAATTAATTTTTAACAACAAAGCAAATTACAAAAACTAAAAAATATTAGCAGTTTTTTTAACTGTTAAATATAAGTAGCAGTAACAGAAGCAACTGACTATCACTAGCCTGAATGTGAATAGTAACTCGAAACAAAATTGACTTCTTGGAAGCGTTTTGATGCAATGCGTTTTTCAGTTATAAGAAGTAGATTTTGGAGTCACCGACGGAGTGTTGGTTTTGCGTCATTAGAATACATGAGATAATGCGACGCCGCTAAACCCCGTATGGAAGTAGTAGCACAATCCGAGCTTAGAAGCGTTTTAACGCTATGTATGTTTACAGGCTGAGTTACCAAAAAAGACTTACAAAAAAAAATGTATAAAATCTAATAATTTAATCACAAGGACTTAGTCTAATTAGTGTACGTCGATTACATGTAAATGCAAACAAAAAAATCATATATTGAATCACATATATCAAAATTTGACGTATCATACAATTTTGTATTTTACATTTTGTTGAAATTTTTCCAGTTTTTGATTAACAAATTAAAAAAAATAAATATTAATACAACAATAATTGTTGAAACACCGTTAATGTTGACAATCATTACAAGTTCTTAATTATAGAATCAATTTTACATAATATTTGGTTATTTATATGAACAATCAAAATAAGATAAGATAAATACATTCAAAATATTGTGGACAATTTTAAAAAGGCGGCATATTTAAAGTGATTACATAATCCCATTAATTTATAAACTCTCTGTATAAAGAAACACGAGTATCTTAGAAAATAGAGCACAAATACTTGTTTAGTCTTTTTTTACATATTATGATGCTAATTAAAAGTTTTATAATTGCTATTAAGTAAATACGCTATTTTTGCAAGGTTTATCATCAGAATACTAAAATTAATGTATGCATTATTTATGATAATAATTGTCATTACAATTTAAGAACTTTATATGTATAACACAGACATTTTTGACATATGCAAAATAAATGAATTACCTAAACAGATGTACGGCCGCTGAATAATTACACAAAATATGTTGTTATAGGTAATTATTACACAAATAATTTTTTTAAATTTTATAAATGGACTGTAATCACAATCTATATATAATTCCAAATAATATTTTCTCTTATCACCTTGCAGGCAAGTCTTGAGAATATACTTTACAAATTGTATTTAAGTAAATTTATTAATGTTTTTAAATTTTAGTTATAATTTATTTATTAAATTATTTTATACATTTTAATTTTACAATACGTTTATATTTATAATTTTTTGTCAAAACTGTTAAAATATAATTACTTGGTATATTATATATTAAATTATTAATACATACATATATTTATTCATAATTTATTACATTTCCGTATTAACAATTTTGTAATATATTATTACATTATTATTTGATTTAGTTAATATAAACACAGTATATATTACATTACTGTGTAATAGGCTACTCGTGGTAGTAATTATAAATTTAAATATAATTATCCATTGGAGCGTTAGTACCTCTTTAATCTCAAAGAGGGCACCACATATACTAGTATTAATTTATTTAACTTCGGAATGATT
The DNA here is from genome assembly GCA_963932245.1 of Tachinus rufipes. Lineage (NCBI taxonomy): Eukaryota > Metazoa > Arthropoda > Insecta > Coleoptera > Staphylinidae > Tachinus > Tachinus rufipes. Next base: position 59,928,358 of record OZ010744.1, read on the forward strand.
TGCAAGATGAAATAGGTATATTAATCAATGTATAAATAATCATATTGTTTATTCATATGGTTAATTATTAAATAATTAAATAATTTACTCAAACACAATCCAACTATCAAAGCGAACAAGTTAATTGTAACACGTTATTTGCACTATAATAATTTTATTACTACTTATTAAGTTTATTATAAAATACAGACAAATATACAAAATATCTAAAAAATATCGTGACTATTTAATTTGTTTTAATGTATTTTCCTATATATATATATATATATATATAATGATATAATTATCAATCAAGTAAATTTTGATAATTGTTAATTATAGTTAATTATTTTTTTAGAATGATTAAAAGTCATTAATTATAACATAGTTGATAACATATAATAATAATAATTTAAACAACCATACAATTCAAAGTATAAACAGCTTTTTTATGTCAATAGAATCAAGTTAAGTTGTTGTACCAATGTCATTAAAAATTAATGCCTAAATGTCTAAAAAAAAAAACTTTAAATTTTACACGATTAGTTATGGTTATTTCGCGCCGGTCTCAGAAATCCTAGCTACTCCATTAGTTATTATTTACTCTATCGTTCGCTCGTTTTCAAAGCTTGGACCTAAATAATTGTTAAAGAAATATAATAATCGTACTCATAAAAACTGTCCAAATGTGCAGTATTGCAAAAAAAAAACTGTTTATTGCTGTTTGATATAACTTAAATTCTATTTCAATTGCATTGTAACGCAATTAATAATGTTATCAAGAAACATATCTAACTATATACATATATTTAAATCAATTGGATTTTTTGATATTAGGAACTTGATTTACTCCAAACTATTGTTTTACTTATTTTCAATAAAATTAACTAAACTTTTTTAACAAATTCAGAAAATATATACCTTGCCCTGAATTGGAACTAATAAAGCATAACTATTTTAGTGCTAAGTATAATTAAAACTGAACTATAACTAACAGTTATAGTACATTTAAGTAATATGTTTAATTTTTTAATATTTATTACAAATTGCTGATATAAGCGAAGCTAATTGAGATCCTTTGTTGCAAAAAGATGTCACTACTAACACCATTGTCATAGTGATAGATGTAGTTCATAGCACTATTAAATGTCCCCTACTTTTTAAATAATTATTTTATACATAATTTGATTTTGTATAACAAATTTCGTTATATGTTATGTTTGTTTGCTTGTTTTCAAATTAAATATACAATTTTAAGTTTTATTATTCCTGTCCACATCAATTTCTTGATCATTTTTTTCTTGTAATGAGGCAAAGTTATTTATACACATTACTCTAGAAATTAAATTTTTATTTTTAGTAAGTACTTATGTTTTGCCCAAAACTCAAAACGCTGTCATTATCAGTAAATTATTAATAGATAACTTTTTTAGCTCATATTTAAAATAACAAGTATTTTAACCACCGGCTAATAATGATATACAAACAATTATTTTTATTAACTTTTATTTACTAATGCAAAAAAAGCTAAATAAATATAAAATTTAAAATCCAGAAACTAATTCAAACAAACCTATCTGAAGTTAAAAACAAACACAAGCAACAAAATAATTTCTAGCTTACCGATTTGTACAAGAAAATTATTTATTAGTTAATTTTAGCTTTAACTTCAAATTGTCATTGAAAACTTCAAGCTTAGTAGCTTTAAATTATCATTTATTCTTTGCGTCTATAATTAATGATAAGAATGTGTTGAATTTGTAAGACATGAATTTCTGGTTGGGGGCTGTGGCATTCGAGAAAAGTGTTGGACCTGGTGTTGTTCTTTATACGTCCACCGGGTCGAATTTAATTCGTCGGAATGCGTGTATTTTTTTCTGTTTGGACATCTCGGGTTCCGTATGTGGAATGTAATCGATTCGGGGCCCCCGCATGGACAGAACGGCCATCTCAAATCGATTACACGCCGTAACATTTTAATAAAACAAATCGCGCGCATACACACAAACACCAGCGCATATACACCGTCCGGTCACATGCATGCTTGTGTATGTGTGTACGGCGGGGCGAATAAATTCACATTTTACAATCCATTGAATATGGCGAACGACACACAATATATACATATAGTGGATGGATAATGGGCAGTCCATTATGCGCTGCATTATACGGGGATATATGGGGATGTATTCACTGCTATTGTGTCGCTAAGTTGCCTATAATTGTTAACAACGGCCGACTTTGGATGGTTCAGTGAGCAGCATCCGAACAAACGGGCAACTCCTCCCCAATAATAAGCACCGAACATCATAATCCCTGAGCCCTATCTGGTGTTATTGTTGCGCGCACCCGGAGTTAATTTCTTTTCCATGGATATCCATCCCCTTTTGCGCTGCCTAAGGGTTGTATGCGGATCGACCGTTTCACGCAAACAAAAACCGAAGGGGACACGGTAATCAATTAACTGGCTATTAATCGAACCGTGTCATTTTGTTATTATTAACTCCGTGCCATTCAGACACTTCATTAAATAATGCAGCAATCATTTACATTTTGCACGAGGGGTTCGAAATTCAATGGACTGACATGTATATTGGTCACAACTAATTTATTTTATAAACATTGTATTTAGAGAGAACCTTTTAACTGTAATTATTGTATGTAAGTATATGTGTTTGCTTATCTACAAAATTGAATTAAAAGAAGCCAAGTTTTGCATAAAATAAAATAAAAAATCCAGTAACTATAAAAGGCTTGTTATCTTGTATTATAACCAGTCTTGTCTCGGAAAAATGTTGTTATTTTTTTTATAAAATCTGTTCATAATTATCAACAATAGAAATAAAATGTAAATACAAAACATAATTAATAGCAAAAAATTTGATCAAAGCAAATGTCATTACAGTTTAGTTTGAATAATAATAACAATTTTAAAAGTCGGGGCAACTCGTAGGGGAGCGCTCAAAATATTAGAAATTTTAATAATATATATTTAATTTTTATTATAATAAACAATATTAAATAATAATATATTTTTTATTTCCACATTATTACTTGATGAACATTTTCTAAACATCGTACTGCGTAACATGAATAGTTGAAAGAAGACACTGTGTCTTCTTTCAACTATTTAGTGAAAACGTAGACATTGAAAAAAGGTTAGGTATGCTATTTTAGCCACGTACTCAAAATATGACCCCCGATGAAATATGTTTACTATCAAATCTATATTTGCCTCTTTTGCATAAAATACATAGTGGCATCAAAATTAGGTTGAGATATATGAATTTTACACCGGTTTTGTTGAAATGTTTAAGACTTTGTTACTATTAATCTACAATCAACAGCACATGGAGTATACATTGAACTAAAAAAGTTGAAGAAACTTTTATTTCGGTCTCTTATATTATTGTAATGAACTGTATTCAGTCTTATCTTAATTTATAATTTCAAACTAGGTTAGAGTTACACTGCTTACGGATTTTTTGTTTTTGTTAGGTTTTGAGTCATACATGAGCAGGCAGATATAACTGCGGTACTGGGCAACGGGAGGATATGTAATAAAGGATTACCATGCTTAGAGTAGGAAAATAAGCAAAGTTTGGAGAAAAAATATTGAAACAATTTTTTGTTTTTCACCTTATTGCTCATCGACTGTGATTGTTTTGAAATTTCTAGTAAGAGCAAATGATTTCTACTTTTTATACAGTTCTAGTTTCAAATATTTTAACTAAATAGACAACATAGTTAAACAATCACCATGGTTTAAATGTTATAGATTTCTTACTAAATTTTAATAGCTTTGCTCGGGTTGCGTATTTTACTAAATGTATCAATTAACAATTTTTTTTATTATACTTTTTTAAATGCCTTGTTTTTTTTTGCTCAAGCGACATTATACTGACTTACATTAGTATAATACACTTTTTTTGACACTTTTTACGTACGCACTAAAAGAGCGCGTCTAAAACTTCTAAAGATTTTTACTTTTTTTTAAATATTTTTGTGAAAAGATTGTCTGTATAAATGTAAATATATCTTTATTAGAAATTATAGAAAAATCTTTTATTCAAGTTAACTCTATTCAATACTTTTTATACATACTTACTATACATGTTCAATACTTCTCTATATTGTGACATAGTAATTTAAAAAAAAAACTTCTTTGTATACCAATTTTTATATTTTAAAAAGTTTATATGCTTTTTGCTGTTAGGCAAACATTTTATATTTATACAGCCTATGCTCAATGGAAGAAGCAAGCGTACAATGATAAGTTTGATGGAAGTCAACTACAACATTTAGTTTAATTTTACACTGTTAATTTTGTTATTATAGATAAAAAGTGATAAATGTTTTTTAAATATTTTATGCATGTTCTAATTTTTGTTGGAAAGTACGTATACTGCTGGTTTTATTTATTTTCTATACATGGCAAGATGATACTCATAATAATGTTATTATTGTCTTATAGTGTTTCCAACTGTAAGATAGTATATGTATTTTTCAGCATATTAAACCTATTTTTATTTTTTGGGTTATCTATTTCCTTTGCTTTTTTTTAATTTTAAATAAAATTAATTTTTAGGACATTTACTTTATTTTATTAAATATATTTTTGTTATAACATTTGTTGCGTCGTCTGCATTAGTTTAGAGTAATTTTAAAGTTTTTATTAGTTTTGGATGTGCCGCAGCGTAAAAAAATTATTACTCAATGTAATAACATCAGTAATATAATGCAAACTTACTTTTTTATTTGACAATTTTTTTATATATAGTTTTATTTATATTTCTATGACAACATATTAATTTTAAAATATAATGATTATTGGTATGACCGTAACATGCCGGCCGCTCTGAAAGAATGTTTTCAACAATGACTTTATAATCTGGGTTTATCAGATAGGAGTTAGAAATTCTGTCTTCTTGTTGTTATACTTGCCGTACGAACGACACCATCCTTTCCTGTGTGGATTGCTGTAAGTCGTCCTTGTTTCCATTGCAGTGGTGGCTGATTATCTTTCTTTACAAACACTAGCTGGCCAATCTCAATATTTGGAATCGAGTTCTGCTACTTGTTCCTGGTTTGCAGAGTTCCTAAATATTCGTTGTTCCATTGCTGCTAAAAATGCTGTCGCAATTGCTCTACTCGTTGCCATCTGGACAATCGATTGATGTAAATGTTTATAACATTTAGATTGACTTGTGCCGTTAATGTATCTCCCATTAGAAAATGACCTGGAGATAGAAATGACTTATTGTTAAAATCATTTGATAGTGTTATTAGCGGCCTGGAGTTTAAAATTGCTTCAACTTGCGTCAATAATGTTGTAATTTCTTTAAATGTAAGTGACGCATCTCTCATGATTCGTTTTGGGTGATATTTTGTGGGTTTTACAGCAGCTTCCCATAATCCTCCAAAATTAGTATAAAATGCCATTCTCAATCTCTTTTTGTAAACAGGTTTGCAGAGATCAACGCTAGTATTTAAAACGGACAAATAAACTTGATTTAATAAATAGGCAAATTTCTAATTTTTGGAGTGTTGCTTTTAGGAGATACTTTATAACAGGTCAAACATTTCTAAAATATTTTTTAGGGCCGGTATTATAAAGACAAAATAAATTACCGAATAACAAATCTCAAATTAAATATATTCGACGAATAAACGTATTTCGGTATTATAAATCTAAATTAACTATTCGTAAAATAAGAAATTGCAACGCCGCATTTATATGTTATTTTAATATTGTAGTTATTGATGTGTTATATTGTAGCATTTGTTATATTACAATAATTCCCTACAACATATTGAAAGTCAGTTGCATAACATCGTAGAGCAATCAAAAGCTGATTTTCAACAGAAGTTGCTCCACATTAAAAATAACCTAAGAAACATGACATATGTCAAGTTATTCATTGAATAAATTTTAACCCCTAGATTTTGGATGATTAATTTACTCCATAGATTTAGTTACCTACTTTTATTATTTGACGTTTATAATACCGAAATCAGCAAATTAAAATAATTTACTTGGTTAGTAAATAAAATCTACAGATTTTAATGGTTTATAATACCGGCCCTTAGACTTCCGTCGCCTAAAATTCAGTACTCACATCGAAGGGCTGCTTGAGTGGCCTGTACAGTGCCGTAACTAGGGAGGTGCCGTCGGTGCCCCCGCACCGGGCGCAGCTTGATTTGGGGGGCGCAGAAACCACCTTAATTTCATAACTTTAGAGTTTGAAAACGTGAAAAAAATAATTAAAATTTGCTAGCAAAAAATAAAAAAAAAACTCATCGGTTTGCTTGAAGCTCCCTTGTGAACAGAGAAGGAGGCGCATCAGAAGCTAGTTACGGTACTGGGCCTGTATACCACAATGTAAATTCTTCGTATGAGCATCTTTTATCACTACTAGTGTAAATGGGTGTTTTTAGGTAGCAGTATAAGAAACTTGTGACAATATGACATAGATGCTTGCAGCAATCTAATAATATCAGTAATATAATGCAAACTTACTATTTTAATTGACAATTTTTTTATTTATAAATAATATTATTTATATTTCTATGACAATTTATTAATTCTAAAGCATAATAATTATTAGTATGATTATACAAAAATGCTGATGATGAAAACATAAAGTTAGTAGGTAGATACAATCTGCATCTCAAAGAAAAAAAAATTGTGTTGGAAGAAAAAGCATTCTGATAAAAATAATTACAACGGTACGTCCGTTGCTGCATACGATCTCGAAACCGTAATAACAATTCCAAAAGACTTTGATTTAATACACAAGTAAACAAATTGTTGTAACTTTATCATCAGTGATTTTCATGCTAAAAACGTGAAATGTTTCTTTGTGAACAGAACTGAAGATAAACGTAGAAATTGGCAGCTGTCTTCTTAATTATATTTAAGTTTTAGTAGAAAAAGTAAGCAAATTAGATCCTAATATTATTTTTTATTTTAATAATTGTTGTGTACAACAATAGAACAAGTAATAACTTGCTGTATACGCATAAGGATTATATAAATTTAATATCTGTCTTATTTGTGAAAATAAAAGTTAGCAAGTATACGTACTAGATCACTATGCTACGCTTATCCAAACACCAATAAACAACGGTTTTTCATATCAAATACAAAAGTTAACTTATGAGATTTATTGATTTCAAATTACTACAGGAAGAATAAAGCAATATTTTTTTTTTAAATGTTGATAGAAATAAAATTAAGTTGCATAATATTAAAGCACTTAAAGTTGAGAAGGAACTACCACGTAATGTTTTTTATCAAACGTTTTATAAAAACGCTAAATTTAAAAATGTCATTTCAATTCTGTGCAGTTAATTTCAGCGTATCCAAAAAAGTTTCATTTAACTGATGTGAAAAAAAGCTCTACAATCTTTACGCTAAACTATCATAATTGTTTCGTTTTTATGTTAATGCAAGATGTATTATTATTTTATGGGTCATAGTTTTACTTACTGCTGACTTTCTATTGTTATAATAATAATAACATAAAACTGTTTTTTACTAACATTTGTTTTTGATTTTCTTTAAGTTTTTTAAGTTTAAATTTAGTTTTGTTTAAAAGGGTTGTACGGCTAAAATAACAAAAATTACATTATTGTTGATTATTTCAGATATTTGGTCTAACAATAGCTTTTGACGCCTCTATAATTTTCTATTATGCTTAACAAGTGAACGATTCACGTGTTATTTAGTAATTTTGTAACACACATAATATTAATCATTTAAATAAGTCTATGTTCAAGTGCTAGTTATTGATAAGTGAAAAACTATTTTTTTGTTTGTGTTAAAGTACTGGAATGTCCATGATAAGTAATAATTAATTCATATATTTGTTCCTAACCTATAAGCATTTGTTTACTTGTTTGTTTCTTAAATTTTTTCATTTAACTATAAATTAATATCAACCATTATTTTATTGTTAAGTGGACATTTCGCTGGTGTAGTTGTTAGCGCGCTAGCTTCAAGTGAGAAGGTCCGTGGTTCAAATCTTCAATTTATTAATTTTTTTTTGTTTCCTTTTTCTCTTTCCTATTTTTTTATTTGTTTTTATTATTATTCCGTGGCCCTTATTGTTTGTTAATTGTTAGTCACTTAGATAGGCCCCTAGGTGTGAAGCGAGTGTCCATTGCATTCTATTCTCCTTGTGAACTTAAATTAAGTATAATAATTATTAAACTATGATGGGACCATGACCCGACAAAAATTTAAATCGACACAGTCGGACGATATATTGAACCAAACTTTTAATAATAGTGATACAAATAATACAACCGATTTGGATGCTGAGGAAAAAGAATATAATGCCTTAGTAACAGAATTGGAAGTATCATCTGTTAATATCGATCGCGAAAATAATAAATTGCATGACAAAATAATTAAATTAAAAACAGAAATAGACTTACTCAAAAATGAACTGACGGATAAAAATAAAATAATTGAAGCTTTAAAATTAAACAAACTAAATAATCAAAGAAAAGATGCAAAAGATGCTATAACTTCAACAAAATCAGATAAAACAAAAAATAATGTTGATTTGATTGAATCTGAAAACCTTGATTTAATACTCACCGAAATTAACCCACTAAAAAATCAAAGAAAAAACTCAAAAAATGCTTCAACTCAAACTGAATCAAATAAAATAAAAAATAATGATGACATTTTAATTGAATCTGAAAAACTTGATCAAATAGACACCAAAATTAACAATGTTAGTAGTAAAACAAATGAAAGTCATTGCAATATATCCACTTCGACTTCGACTAAAAACACTAAGAATATAAACGGAAGCACAAAAACAAGCCAAGCTAATATTGTTAAAACTCGAAAAAATATATTAGTACTAGCAGATGAAGACGGAAGAGATGTCAGAGAAATTATTACCAATTATATAACTAATGAAATGAATATTAAAACAATACTAAAACCCAACGCACTGATTGAAGATAATTCAAATATATCCACCGATATCAAACACTTTGGAAAAAATGATTATATACTAATATTTGCTGGAAAATCATATAATCTAAAAGGCAAATCGATAAACAGTGCGGCAATTAAGAATGCCATCGATAAAATGAAACACACAAATGTGATATTCATTGGGCATACGTATTACCTAAACCGAATAGCTCTTAATAAATTTACGTTTGAATTTAATCAGGAAATGTCAGATATCATCAAAGAACAGCAAAGTAACAATTTCACATATATAGACACAAATGCTATACTATTAGATGTTTTTAAAAATAAATCTAATGAATTAAACAGAGCGGGACTGCTTGCAATATTCTACAAAATATGTAAACTTATTTTAAATTGCGCAGCACCTTTTCTCAATGAAAATGTCTCATCACCACCTATTATCGAACAACTATCAATCCCGGAATATATCAACAACCACATTTTTTTAGGAAGTGCAACTCTAAGGAATTGACAACAAAAATTATGGAAAAAACTACCAGTCAGATTATAAGTTTAAATTTAAATGTAAACACTGATTTTAAACTCCTATAAGTGAACATCACATCACATCAATCGATCATCTTAAATGTTGTAAAATAAATAATTTCAAATTAATAACTAGTTTCTGCCGAAACATATATATTCACGGTGGAGTAGCAATATTTGTTAAAACGCATGCAACTGAAGAGTACCGTGAAATACTATGGTTAAAAAACTACTGTATCGAAAAAAGTTTTGAGTGTTCCGCGGTATCTTTAAAAAATAAATTGTGTGTAATAAACGTATATAGGTCACCTCATAGTGATATTAATATTTTCTTTTTGAATCTTTGCACAATTCTGAACAAAATATCTACTAAATATGAAAACGTTATTTTATGTGGTGATTTCAACATAAACGCACTTGAGAATTCAAATAATACCCGGCAGCTTAATGACATATTAATCAGTTTTAATCTTACATTGACCATCACTAGTCCAACTAGAATAACAAAAACATCAGCTACGGCAGTTGATTATATCAATGTGAACTTGCAGAATAGCCATGGTTTCAAAAGCACTGTAATAGAAGACGGATTCTCTGACCACACAGCGCAGTTTTTAGAATGCTCATTTTCAACTCCTAAAAAAATAATTAATAAAATTATTTTGAATAATGATACCATGACTAACTTTGTCAAAGATTTTAACGAATATCGCACTGATTTGACAACAATTACAAGCAACAACATTAATGAATATATGGATGCTTTCTACGGCACACTTGTTAGATCATTTAATGTAACATGTCCAAATAAAAAACAATTTATTACACAACGTCATAATCATTGGATCACAGATGATTTACGAAATCAAGGTGAAAAATTAAAAGAACTGCACTATTTGAAAAAAAGTACAAACAATCCAATCATGGATATCATATAAAAAAAAGAAAAATCAAATTACAATAAAAATATTATTAAAAGAAAACAACAATGTAACATAAACAAAATTTACAATTCAGCAAACAAAAACAAAACAATCTGGACTTTGGTCAATAATCAAATTGGACGAACAAAACTCAAAAGCAACATTGTAATTAAGGTTAACGCCAACTTAATAATTGACAACGAAGTCTTATCCAATGTATTGGCTAATCACTATGCTACAACTGTTTCTAATAAAATCAAAAACTTGTTTACAAATAGCTTATCCAATACCGTCGAATCGTTTCAAGATTCTTTCTATTTTTATGAAACAACGCCATATAAAATTACAAAAATTATTTTATCTCTAAAGAACAAAAGTTCAAGTGGACTCGACAATATTCCTATAAAACTTGTTAATTTGCGGTAGACATATTGTCGAGTGATTTATGCTTCATTATTAATAAAACAGTATTATTAGGCTAATTTCCCGATATACTCAAACAAAGCAAAGTTGTACCCATTTATAAAAAAGGTGATAAACAAAACATGAACAATTACCGTCCAATTGCGCTTCTAAGTGTCATTTCCAAAATAATAGAAACCGCCTTAAATCAGAGTTTGGTTGATTTTATGTAAAAACATAAACTGTTTGCAAAAGAACAGTATGGGTTTAGGCTGAACAAATCCACCGAAACAGCAACAATTGACTTTGTTCAACATATAATGGACAACTTAAATGCAAAGAAAATTGTAGTAGGTATATTTTTTGACTTAACAAGTGCATTTGATAGTCTGAATTTAAAGTTTGTTGCGTATAAAATGTCCAGATTAGGAATACGGGAAAATATGCTAGAGGTTCTAAAAAATTACTTAGAAAACCGAAAACTTTGTGTTCGAGTCAATGACGTTACTTCAGACCAGTATCACGTGAATATGGAAGTGCCTCAAGGTAGTATTTTTAATGTTTATAAATGATTTACCACATTTTATTAAAAGCGGACAATGTTTTCTCTATGCAGATGATACATCTATTTTAGTATCAGCAGATTCAGTTGAAAAAGTAAACCACCTAGTTAGAAGTGTATTTATGGAATTTTCAGATTGGTGCAGTTGTAACAATCTTTTAATAAACATTAACAAGACAGTAATTGTTAATTTTAGAAACTATAATGCTACACGTCTATCAGAAAGTTACAGTTTTTTAAATAACGAATTATCCATTCAATCTGAAGCTAAATTTCAGACTCACACTTAAACTGGTCATCACATATTGAAACTGTGTGTTCTAAAATTAGTAGCTCTTATTTTGCCATTAAAAACCTAATACGCTCACTTCCAACTGAAGCTATTATCAATGTTTATTATGGATTAACATACTCTATAATCAGTTACAATATCATAGTGTGGGGTCTTCAGACATTAATAGAGTGTTTATCCAACAAAAACGAGTGATCCGACTGATGTTCAATCTAAAACCTACTAAATCTTGTCGCAACACATTTAAAACCAACCGTCTTTTAACTGTTACTTTAATTTATTTGTTCAAACTTCTGTGTTACGTTTTTACTAATAGGAATACATTTATGTCTGCCAAGGATGTACATTCTTATGATACGAGGTATTACAGCAAGCTACGAACTGACAAAACTCGAACCACAAGTTTTAAAAAGTCGCCAAAGTATGCAGGGGCACAGTTTTATAATTTATTAAATGACCCACTAAAAAACTGCACTAACATAAAAATATTTAAAAATAACTTAAAAAACTTTATAATTAAACAGTGTTTTTATACAATTGTAGAGTTTTGTAATCATAAATAAGTGTATGCGTATGTATTAAATATAAATTTATTTATTATATTTTTAAGTTTTATATACTTTGTGCTTATACTGTTTATATTTTTAAAATGTTTTGTAATGTTTGTTTAAAATTCTTGTATTGAACCTTATTTTAATGACATGTCCTATCGACTTATGTAGTTGCATATTGGATTAATAAACATCTATCTATCTATCTATCTATCTATTATATTAGAAACAGTTTTTCGCTGTTTTTGAACGCATAGTTTTTTTACTTGTGTCATTTTGTTGCAAAGTTGCGATACGTCATGATTATCTTGAATTGAACATCAAATATTTTAAATACGACACTTTGGGGTTTATTTGAAATATTTTTTAATAATTAATCACATTTGTCTGTGTTTATGGTTTTAAATTTGTAATCAAAAAATCATATCATTAATAATTTGATTAAATTTTATTATTAATATTTTGTAGATAGATACATTTTTAGATACTATTAAGACATTTTTTTAATCAACATATTCTTCATCTACTTGACTAATTGACCAGTGCACAGAATACTAGATAGATGTAACAAGAGGTAAAATGAACACAAAACTTTCGAATTTTAGAATGGAACTTGGGGATGAAGTCCTGCTTAATGTAAAACTATGACATACCAAAAATAAGTTGATTCAGTTTTATACATCCCGTTTCATAAGCAATTTTGTAAAAATCTTCAAGAATAAAGCACATTTATTTTTTAATATATATAGAATGTAATTTTATACCACTATACCAAATTTAAGAAATATCAACAACAAATTAATACTCTTAAACTTTTTCAATAAATTAAAGAGATTTTTTATTTAGAAGCGACAAGTGCGCTATGGAAACAATAATGGGTAGACACACTCCTCTAAAAAAACTAAAACATTAATAACTGTCAATTGTAATCTATATTGAATAAGCTCAACACAAATGTATTAAAACAGAGCAAATGGTACTAACACTGCGCAAAAAAATTATATTGTACAATGTATGGCATTGACAACAAATATTCACTAAAAGAAGTAGTAAGACAGTTTGATGAAAAATTTCTAGACACTGTTTTGTTGCGTACTACGGCTATGAGAACAATTAGAAAGTTTTTGACTATTGGTAATATTCTTAACATAAAAAGAAAGAAATAAGAATATGATGAAGATGATGCTGTGGTTATTATAGCGCGTGACTCAGTTACAGAAAATCCAAGAATGCCACTACAAGAGAGATCAGCTATCACTAATATTAGCAAGTCTAAACTTCAGATAGTTTATAAAGCAAAAAAAAAAATAGGGCATATAAAGCAAATTTTACGCATACCCTTGAAAACGGAGATGACGGACGAAGGTTAGACTTTTGTTTAACTATTGGAGAAAAAATGATAGAAGACAGATTTTTTGAGAATGTAATAATTTTTTCTGACAAATTCTTTTGTACGACAAATAGCGTTGTTTCATCTCAAAACTGTCGGTATTAGGCTTCTAAAAACCCAAACTTTCCAATTTATAATAGAAGACAATATTACAAAAAAATAAATGTATGGTGTGCCGTTTCTTATCACGTTGGAATTATTGGATCTTATTTTATAGAAGGAAAATTAAACTAGCACATTTATTTACAGCTTCTTCAAAGATTTTATGACAAATAATTTAAAAGAAATGCCTACACTGTATTTTTCAATTCAACTTGATGGCTGCCCTAGCCACTCCACACAAATAGTTAATGAATGGTTAAATTTACATTTAAGAAAAAATTGGATTGCCGGGAATGGACCTATCATGTGGCCGCGAAGATCCTCGGACTTATCAATATTGGATTTTTTCTTATGTCGTTGCGTCATGCAGTTGGTTTACGCTGAGCCACTTCCAAACAATGCAGAAATATTAAAACTGAGAATTATAAATGCTATAAACTCTATACCATTACAACACATTTGAAACAGTTTTAGAGAATTTAAGCGAAGGATCAAAAGACGTGCAGATGTAGGTGGTAATTACATAGAATTAGTACTTAAAAAAATGTGTTGATTATTATTAATAGTTTTGGTTGTAACGTTCTAAATAATATACAATTTATTTAATTAAATAAAAGACTGACATGTTTAATTACTATTGATTTCAGAGATCGTCTCGATCCGCATGCAAATTGTCTTTCTCCGACTAATTGTGTACAGACGTACTGATAAAGTTTTTTTTTTAATTGTTATTTTTGATATTCTTGTTTGGTATGATAGTATAAAATTTCATTCTAGCCATCTTTTTTTAGTAATTTTTTTTCGTATATTCAAAAATTAAGGTACTTTATTCTTGATGATTTTTACAAAATTGCTTATAAAACACTTTGTTTAAAATTGAATCAACTCATTTTTAGTATGTCTTAGAATAACATTAAGCAAAACTTGATTCCCAAATGCCATTCCAAAATTCAAAAGTTTTGTGTTTATTATACTTCTCGTTACATCTATCCTGGGACACACATATATACAATATAATATGAAGGATATGAAGGGTACAATATTGCTTAACATGATCTATTTTAAACGTACGCTAACTATTCAGGGATAAACAAATAGGACAAAATAAAATAAAGGACGCATTACTGAATCACCCTATGCGATGGGTAAAATAAACTAAAACAAAAAATCTAAAGAAAGTAATATTCTACTGAAAATTCTATAAGAAAGTAAACTAGTCCATTTGATGCATATATTCAACATCTTCTTCTAAATAGTCAAAATATTTTTTTTTTTATTTTTTCATGACCAGAAAACTTTGAGATTCCAAAAAGACTGTAACAAGGAAAAAAATTACATATATTTGCTTTGTTAAAGCAATAATAATAAAATCAAGTTGTTAATAACTATAATATTGAATCAAATATATTAGAATTAAAGAACGAAATTGAATAATGCTATGAGATGTTGTCATAATTTCTCTAGGTAAAATAGACTGCTATTATCAACTGAATATAATAAAATGTATAAACAGTAATAACAGAAATCTTAAATGGGAACTTATATTGACAACAAAAGGTTTGTGCTAGTGTGAAAGAAAAAACAACCACAATCAGAAAAATACAATTTACTTTAATATAAAATATTCATTATTTATGAATTAAGTAGTCAAAACTTAATTATATTTATATAATAATAAAGATAAAATTGTATCATCAATATTAGTTGACACAGTGCAAAGAATTTAAATAATGTTCTTTGTGACCTGGTGGGTAATTATTTATAAAATATATAATTAATTAGATCATATTTGTGCGTTCGGGCTAAAACAAAATAAAAATAATCTAAACGTAATCTCCATAATTTAATTATTCAGCTACCTTGCTCACTAATTGGATAATTATGCCCACAGAATGTTTGAAACCACCATAAAACTATCGTCCAGAAACATAACGAGGGTTAATTTTTTGATATTTTATTGTGACCAAAGCGATTTAAAAAGGACAGATGCACCCGTTAATAGCATGTGATTCGAAGGGCGGTTGTACAACGAATGTAACTCGTTTAAAATAATTTGTTATGTTATGCATTTTATTTGAAGGGAGGGACACCCTTAACACGTCAGAAAGTCACGGGATTAGCCTGGCTTGCTTACCATGATCGGTGCAAACAAATATTGGTACGCACCCTTGGACACCGATCCTTTACTATTATGTGAAGAACCCCTACGGAGTATAGAGGCACGAGATTGTACCATCATTAAAAATCTATAGAAGTTACGATATATTTTACACCCTTGAGGATACAGTATTCACTGCATTTTCCACTTGTTATGCATTGTATTTAAGCTACTTTTCTGGTTAGTATATTTTCGGATTAAATGCATGTCTGCGTCGTGTTTTTATGTGTTTTTCGTAAACAAATGTCTTTATTCGGGTGGGTTTCACTACCTGGCCACTTACCCCCAGATCTTTATCGTTCCGTTGAAAGGAATATCCCATATTTATTAAAATGTGACTGTAGTTAACATAAAAAGCTAAATCGATCATAACGTTTAAAGTGAATAGTCGACTGACAAAATAAAAAGTTATTTAAAGTAGCCATAGTACGTAGATATAGATTATAATTTTCTAATAGTAGTATGTAATCTTTGTATATTTACTTAATTAAACTTCTTAAAAAAATAACTAAACAAAATTTATTAACAATAACAATAAAAAACTTTTTCATGAATACCACATTATTAAAAAAGTAAAATGAATAGTAACTTATGTTTTATATAATGTTAATTATTAAACTTTTTATAATATTACAAAAATAAACTTTTATAACATTACAAAAATAAATCTAATATTACTATTCATATTAAAATTTTAGTAGATAGTAGAAGAAGGCAAAGTTATAAAAGCATATATAAATAAAAAAAAACAGTTAACAGTTTGAAAACAAATTTTTTTTAAAGTATCTTTGAAAAACAAATATATTTAAGAGTTTTTAGATGAGGATGTAGGGTTGGCTTTTGACTAAAAGTGTTTGTATTTTTGTAGACCAAAAATGCAAGTCAGCTGATTGAGCAAGTGGTGAAAGCCACACCCATGCCAACAGATCCAAAAAAAGTAATCATATTATGTTAGCCACTGCATGTCTCCTTTGTTTTTTTGTTTTATGATAGTGGTTGATTTTTTATAGTAATGTTTGGTTTGTTGGTGATTAACTAGTGCATTCAGCTGCGGATTCACAAAGTGGCTGTTTTTTGTACAGTAGAATCACAAGGTCTTTGATTGACAAAATAGCAATAACTACCTCTTATGAAGTCTTTTTTTTTTTGGGGATAATCATAGTAAAGTAGATTATTATTAGAGCGCTAGATAGTTGCTTGATTAATGAGTTTATGTATTTTTAGACGCGAGCAATTTTAAAAGATTTAAAATGTGTAGTATTATATGTTGTATGCAAAACTATTTGTTTGACTTCAGCAAATTTTAAAACTAAACACAAAATGAGTACCAATTTTGTTTATATTTAAATTTCAATTTTTGATAGCTTAATACATTATATCATCTAGGATTAGCTTAAACTATATTTTTAACATAAACACATTAAACAATTTTAAAAATGTTTGTAGTTTTTTAAAATTTACCACTATTAATAAGAATTAACTAAATTTTCTAAATCAGTTGCTATTAAGACGCTACAATACTGCAACAAATAGCAATGCTACTTTTGATAAAAGGAAGGATTTTCAGGATTCTGGATTTGAGTCAAATATTGTAACCATTTTAAATGCACTTAGGCTTCATTAGGCTCTATGTACCTTTTCTAGAGGTAAACCTTACTCTTTTCTTTGTCTTAAAATACAGCCAACCTATGTGGTTGTGCCCTGTCAAAATTTCTGTAATGGTTTACAAGTTTTTTCTAGACAGACTTAAGTAGTTGTCGGCCGTTTTGGGATTTGGGTCAATAATTGCTTTCTTAAACCTGGGTTGTTATACCATCGTGCTTTAAATGCATTGTGTGTATTTGATTTTAATATTTTTAGTGGTAGTGCAATCTAGGGTTTAAGTATATACATCTTCAGGGTTGATCCTGTGCCCTTTCACCCACAACAGTTCAATGTTATTTGAGCAAGTTGACAATGTGAGTGTTTTATGGCATTCTAACATTAGTCTTAATGTAATTTTATGCTTTTTTATAGCTAATAAAGTTGCTGCTTTCCTATCGGTTAAGGTTTGTACGTTTTTACCAGATATTTTTTGGGTTACTATCTTTATTACTCTATGGGTTATTTTGACTATTGCTGCATAACATATGATTAAATGTGTTCCTAGTAGTAAAAATACTGAGACGTCTAAAAGGAAGGAACAATAAAATAAAATAAACAATTTATCATCATTATATAATTCAACAATATTCTTTTTTGGTTTAGTTTTTCTGCTAAAAAAATATTTAAAATGCTAAAGATAGAAACGCAAAGTTTAATAGCAAAATTTGGCTGTGAAACTAAGAAAACCAGCATTTGATAAATAAAGGTGTGTAAAATTTGGATCACTTGAAACCACTGGCAACACAATGTGAGGTTAAGTAGAAACTAAATTTTGTTTTTTTGTGTATGTATCATAATAGAAATTAAATAAAAATTATGTGCTACATATTGAAACATTTTTAGACAAAATTTTAAAGTTACAAATTAAAGTTGTTCTCTAAGTAAAAATAAAAACAATACAGTTAAAAAATACATTTTTAACGTGCTGTAATTCAATTGTCATTTGCAAAATGTTATCAACAGATTATATTCAAGTAGGTTAATCACATATTACGACATCAATTGTACTTGCGTTTCTAACCTGCGGTGCAACACCCACACTGCAGCGAAAATCTAAGTAACCCTCAATTTGCACAACGCACGGCAGGACAGGCAACCTAAGGTTATGGTTATAGTGGATGCGTATTCTGACGAACTGGCGTTCTGACAAAGAGGCGGGAATACGGCTATGGCTATAGTAGATGCGTATTTTGTCGAATTCGTCCGAAATGATGTTTAGAAATGAGTCATTAGTAAATGCATATTTACTGATTTCACTCATTGTGTTGCAACATATACAAGATGGATGACATCGATAATTTATGTTATTTGGAAAATCCTTTATTAAAAATTTTACTGTTATCCAGAAAAAATGAATACTGTTTACATCAAGAAAATTAAATGAAGAATATATTTCAAGATCTTTTGAGCCAACCGAATAAGTTTTCAGAATATTTTAGAGTATCACCAGAGATATTTTTCTACATTCTCAACGGAATTGAAAAAAATATCTTCAAGCAATCAAATTTTTGTGAGTGCATATCAGCAGAAGTGTAGGATTTTAGTTGTTTACCAAATGGTAGCCATAATTAAATTTTCATTTAATTCTTTAGTAAAAGGTTACATTTTATAAATTACATCATAAAAAATGATGTTAAAGAGAATATCCAAAATGGTGTGTGGATTTACATAAAAATAATTATATTATTTTTTTTATTATAAATAATGTTACCATAACTACAAATTTTATGGCTTGCTTAATTAATTAACATTGATATAAAATAATATTAACATATAAAAAAAATATAAATACTAAAACACGCGACAGAAGTGAAACTGGCGCTAACTTTAAGGTAAGAATATACTAAATTTTTTAAAATTTTAATTATATTTAAGATAAACAAAATAAGAAGTACAAAAAGTAGTATTATTTAAGATCTATTACTTATTATTAGGGTTGTGTATATAGAAATATGAAAGTAGGCCTTCAGATGCGTTATGTTGTATTGCATTTTCATCACAACTTGGCTGAGGTGCAGTTGTCAATACCGTCAGTTGTGTTGGTGAGAGAGAATAACTTTCCTAAAAGTAATGCGATGAATTTCCTGAGATAGGGCTACTGCAATAACATGTATGTTGTAATCTTGAAGAAGAGGTACCATAGTCTGGTTGACGTTGTTGTCCAACAGTCTCTTTATCACAAAATACTTGCTGTAACTTTGTTTGCACGAATAATTTTTTTTCTTCCGGAACTTTTCTAAGATACGGTAACAAACTCATTATAAAATGATAATCAACATCTTTTTTGTTTTTTTTTCTTATTTGACAGTTCAACATTTTGTCTGAACTGTTCTAGTTTGTGTTGCTCGATATTTAATAGTTTCTCAATAACGTTTGCTTTTGTATTTTTAGCTTGTTTTGCCTGAGGAGCCGCGGAATTTTCAGAGATACTATTATTTTCTGATTGCGCAACCTTTCTTTGAGATTCACGTGATTCATCTTGAATAGAGTTTGTTTCACTGTTGGGTTCATCTTCAACCAATTTTTTAATTTCTTGAACTTCGATTTGGGAATGTGTTTCATCCTCCCGAACACTGCTATGCAGTTTTCTAGGCAAAATTGATCTTTCAAAAACATCATACTTTTAAAATATGGTCATGTTGATTATTTTGCTGCCCCTTATTGGCCTGATCGTTTCTTTGGAAGTTTATTCCATTCTTTACGAAAGGTGTCCCGCAAACTTTGTCACTTATTTTTGACTGCTTCCACAAAAAATAAAAATAAAAACATTCAGGGGTAATTAAGAATAATATCGATAAACAAATTCTTAGTAAATATAAATAGTCCAATATAATAGGATTTTATTTGTAATTAAGTTATCTAACTATTAAAAATCAATTATGCTATTATATACGTATACATTTTTTATTACAATTTTATTTCTACTGGGATGTCATTTAGGGCACTTTATACAGAATTTCCCACAGTGCCATACGACAAATAGTTTATGAAACATGTCTTTCAATATGGAATTTTTTTTATGAGAAACATATAACTCAACCAACAACGGATCATTTCAAAACCATTGCAAGTGACTACTTTAGAAAATAGAATTTTCCTAATTGTGTTTCACTGTTTATCACTATTGATGTCGGTGCTTACGAAAAACAAAGTGATGAAGGAATATTTTCCCTTTCAAATGTCTATAAACACTTGGAAGAAAATTCTTTTAATATGCCAAATAATAAAAACATTTCATCAACTGACATTTCAGTTCCATTTGTATTGTTAGGTGATGAAGCCAATCCATTAAAATCCTATTTATTAAAACCATACTCCAGACAAAATCTTGCCAATGAAGAACGGATTTTTAATTATAGGTTATCTAGAGCTCGACGGTGCGTCGAGTGTGCATTTGGGATATTGGTTGTTAAATGGAGATGTTTAAAGACCGAATTGCAAATGTATCCGAAAAACGTCGATATTTTAGTAAAATGCGTCTGTTTACTGCATAACATCATTATAGACAAGGAGGGTTTTCCTACATCCCATGAAAATATTAATTAAATTAAACAGTATGTCATGTGCTAATAGTAATATGTAATTATCACAATAATAAAATGTAAAATTTTACGAATACAAAAATAAATATATTTACAATTGTTTTTTATTTCTAGAAAAATGTATTCTTACTTCTGACGGACTAGGTCTCTGTTGTGGTACAAAACGTCTTTCATATTCCACAAACATTTATTTTCGAAAACTAAATTTATTAATTTTTCAATATCCATTGCTCACAAGTCGGAATAATTCGTGCGAAAAATCAAACTAGTTTGAACGATCAACCTGTTCTGATGAGTTCAAGCGGTATCTGCCAAACAATACGCATGCAGTATAACTAGAACCTGTCAATTTTGATTTGACATTTATGCAAACTTTTGTACACAAATCATTTTCTTTTTAAATTTTAGTACTTTTTAAAAACTGGTTTGAGTAGTTTAGAGTTATAAAATACAAACAAATGCCATACTTTAAACTTTTAAAAACAGCTTTAATTTTATTTTTTACAGATTTTACTTATTTATTCCAACTTTAACATTTTAGCAGCTTTTTGTTATTTTAGTAACTTTTCGACAGTTTCAATTAATAATCTTACAGCTTTGCCAACTTTTAACAGTCATTTAGTAACACAATATAACAAAAAAAATTAAGTAAAACAACATTTTTTTTAAAGATTTTTGTTTTGTTTTGACATATTTTTACAGTTTTAGAAAATAATTTAATAGTTTTAATAATTTGTTTTAATATTTTGACAGTTTTAGAACATATTTTGATCTTTCTGACACATGATTGCCAACTTTTTTACACACAACATTCTGAAATAATTCAAGGTACAATCTTAATGTTTTAAATTTTTTTAATGCTTTTAGTAATATATGCTATACAACACAATCAAATACATTACTGTTTGAAAGTTTTAGTTACTTTTGGCCAAGTAGTGACTTTTCCATAATTTATAATAGAATTCAACGTGTCCGGTACGTATAGATTAACTTATAAAATTTTACAATAGTAAAACATTTTTGACATTTATTTTATTGTAGAGCAGTTTTAAATAAATATTTGTATATACGTTCTACAATAATTGTCAAAAATAATTCACAATTTTCAATGTCAATGCCAAAAATGTAAATATAATTAACAAATGTCATAAATTCTCTAAAATTGTAAAATATATTTTCAAAACTAATCAAATGTTCTTAAACTGTCAAAAATATTCCAATACTGTCAAAAATATTTCACAAATGTAAGAACTGATTGACAGGTGTCAAAAACATTTCTAAAGTGTGTTTTGTATGTTCTTAAGTTGTTAAAAACGTTTCACAACTGTAAAAATATTTTGCAGCAATCGTATTTTTCCCAATTTATCAAATGTCAGAGATGTTCCAAAATTATCAAAAAAATTTCTCAAGTTGATATTTTCCAAAATTGTCAAAATGTTTTAAAGTTGACAAAAGTGTTACAAAATGACAAAAACGTTTTAAAAATGTAAAAAATGTTTTTGATCATTACGTCAATTTTCCGAAAAAAATGGCCTAGAGTTTTCAAAAAATATTTAACAAATGTCATAAAATATTTTATAATTGTAAAAAATAGAGTAATTTTAACTACTGATAAACGTTTAAGTTACTAAAACCAACAATTGTTAAAAATGTTCTACAATTTTTAAAAACGTTCTACAATTGTCAAAAATATTTTAAAATTGTCAAAAATATAATAAAATTGTCAAAAATATTACAAAATTGCTAAGAATTTTTCAATTTAATTTTTTTTTTAATTGTCAAAAATGTTCTTAAATTTATTGATATGATTTAATAGTTTAATTGTTAAAACTATTTTAATTAAACAATAAAAAAATGTACTCGAATGCAAAATTGTATGCTTTTTTAAAGACCGTTTCTGATAGGGCTTTCTTAATATTTTGCCGTAGAACCCAACAATTTTAGCCACTAAATAGACAGGTATATTGTGATTTAAATAACCATAAAGGTATACCAAAACGTATGATTCTGCGTAAAACTAGTGTTTAAAATAGTTGAGGTAACGTTCATCAAATTTATTAGCATCCTTTGGAAGATGTGGCTTTTTAGTTGGATGTACAAATAGATAAAGTTTTAGTTTATTGTTTTGCAAAGCTAACTCATCCTCCTTTTCAAAATCATAAATTAGTTGTTAAATTTTTTTTAAATACATAACATTTTTAAGACTGCACAAGTTAAAAAAAATCAGTTTAGAAGCACTCACTTAAAAAACTTTAGTAGATCACTAATTAAAACACTTTTAAACAGTATCCAAGTCGCGGTCAATGTCCGACGGAGAACGGACGCGCTCGCGAATGTGCATAAAGGCGATTTAAATAATGGTGAATAATCTACGTTATTTAAAAAATTAAAAATTCTGTGAATTAGAACAAACAGTGGAAAGGTGAAAAGTTTATTGTGAAAGTTCAAAAAAGTGTAAAACTGGACACACAAAAAATAAAGGTGCGGTCGTGTTTTAAAACACACTCGTGTCGTGACGCGCGACACGTCTAGTGTTACATAATAAAACATAAACGCGGAAACAGCAATTTGATATTAATTAAAAGTGAAACTAGGCCAAGGGTCAAAAAACTTAATAAGATGGATGCATTTTTAAAAAGCGGGATGTTGCAAAGAACACCGCCGGATAAAAATAAAGATAAAGAATTAGGTCAAACGAAACAAAAAAGAGGGAGAGAAATAGATTCGCCAGGAGGTAACAACGAGGCGAAGAGAGCAAATAACCCCACAACAATCCAAATAATGGGGAAATTAATTAGAGAATTAAAAAACTTAACCAGTGAGTGTACAACCACTAAACTGGAAATTAAAAAGGTGGCGAATCAACTAGAAACAAATATGGAGAGAATGGAATTTGAAGAAATCCAAAAAAAAGAACAGGAGAATGAAAATAAAACAAAAATAGGTATAGAAATGTCGACACAGACAATGGAAACTGGAGATAATAGGGAAGAAAACCGTAAAAACCATTTCATCTCCGACGAGGAGATATTAAAAGTGGCTAATGAAGAGGATATAAAAAATATTATAAATAAAGAATGGAGAGATACAGACTATAAATATGTAAATGTGGAAAAAAAAAACCCAATAATGGGAAAGGAAATGGATACAGGACTTTTAATAAATAAAGATGAAATAGGCAAAGAAGGTGGTATCTTGCAACAAGCAAAAATAAAATACCCTGAACTAATGGAGGAAGAAGGAGAAGATGAAACGCCATATATAGAAATTGTTAAAAATCTAAGCGGAAAAAATGTGGGAAAAGTACACATCATTAAGCAGAAAATCGAAACGGCAGGGAATAAGGAGATACTAATAGCTATCGAAAAAATGCTTATCAAAACAAAAACATTACGTATTGAAGAAATAAATATACCAATACCAACGGGAATTACGGCAAGAGATGCAAAAAAAATTATGGAAATAGCAGGAAGAAGAACTAACACAAAAATAAGACTGTGCGTGCCAACACAGGGACAGGTAGCGGAGACACATAGAGAAAAAAAAACAGGTACGGAAACAGGTGCTATAGTAGTGAGCAAACAAGGTGTCACATATGCAGATTTGCTGAGACAGGCAAAAACCCAGATAAAAGGATCTACGTTCAAGGAGGTAAGAGAAACAAAAAAAGGGGAGTTGTTACTAATTACAAAGGGTAATGAGACGGAGAAAGAGATAGAAAAAATTAAAAATGGAATGGAAGGCTGCAATGTACGAAAAGCCAGCAACAAAACTACAGAACTGGTGATAATCAAAGATATTAGCCCGGAAATTAAGAGAGAAGAAATACTGGAAGAAATTATGAACAAAGTGAACACAGAAGGAAGTACAATAATTTCCATAAAGAAAGGTTATAGAGAAATACAAACCGCTATAGTCAAAATGGACAAAAAAATAGCAGAACAGATAATAGGAGAAGGAAGAATAAACATAGGACTCATAAGATGCAGAGTAGAGAAAGTTAAAGCAAATGAAAGAAAATGTTATAAATGCTGGAGGAAAGGACATGTAGCGGCAGAATGCAATGGGGAAGACAGGTCTTTGCTATGTATAAAATGCGGAAAGGAGGGACATCAGGTTGCCGAATGCAGAAACAAAGAATACTGCATTGAATGCAAAGTATTAGGACACAGAACGGGAGAGAAAAGATGTCCAGCTACAAAGAAAAAAGAAATGAGGAAAACAAAGAAGAATATGGAGGACAACAACCCAGATAACTGGAGAGAACAGGAGGAAAAAATAGTATCACATAATGTATAAGTTTATACAAATAAACATAGGGAGGGGAAGAGAGGCTCACGATTTACTAATAGCAACAGCGGAGAGAGAGGAAATAGACCTAGTGCTAGTGAGTGAACCTAATAAAAACAAACTAAATGGTAAGTGGATAAGAGACAAAAGAACAGATGCAGCAATTTTAGCTAGGGGGAAGTGTAGGGACAAGGTGGAAAGATGGGGAACACCAAAAGAAGGAATAGTGTGGGCAGAAGTACAAAGCATGATAGTATACAGCTGTTATATCAGCCCAAACTGCGGTCTGGAATACTATCGAGAGTGGATAGAAGAATTAGAAAGAAGTTTAAGAAAACAGAAAAACAAAAAAATTATTGTAGGAGGAGATTTCAACGCAAAATCACCGAGATGGGGAGGCTACAAGAACGATTTAAGAGGAAAAATCTTAGAGGAGATGATAGCAGGGTTAAATCTTACAATCTGCAACAATGGAGACAAACCGACGTTTGTAAGAGGAAGCTCAAAATCGCATATTGACATCACCATAGCAACGTGGGAAATGGCAAAAATAATAAATGAATGGACCGTGACTGAAGAAGAATCACTGAGTCTACATAAACATATACAATACAATACAAAGGAGAAAGGAAAACAGGAACACACGAGAGAAGGTAAATGGAACGTAAGAAGAATGGACAAAGAAAAGATAAAGAGAGGCATGGAAACAGAAGAAGTGACAGAAAACGAAAATATTGAGAAAAGATGCGAGAGGTACTCAGAAAAACTGAGAAAAGCGGCGGAGGAAGCAATTCCTAGGTACAGGGAAGGCGGACGAAAAGGACCATACTGGTGGTGTGAGGAAATAAAAGAATGCAGGAAAAACACAATACAAACAGCGAGGAAAATCAAAAGGCTGAGAAGAAGAGGAGAGAACACAGAGGAAATAGAAGAGAAACTAAAAAACGACAGAAAAATTTTAAAAAAGGCAATTAGGGATAGCAGAAAAAGATGCTGGAAAGAAATGATAGAATCTATAGATGGGGATCCTTGGGGAAAACCGTACAAAATAGTGATGGACAAATTGGGTGGAAGAACAAAAGGAATCTGCTTAAAAGAAGACGAAGAAGAAGAGGTCATAATTAAAAAACTATTTCCAAAGGGAGAACCAGTAGAAGAACCAGAAACAAAAGAAGAAGAAGCAACAGTTATGGCAACAGTGGAAGAGATCAAAGAGATCATAAAAGAATTGCCTAACAACAAAGCACCAGGTCCGGACGAAATAACAACAGAGATTGTTAAAGCAGCATTAGACGGAAACGAGATAGAAATAACTCAAATAATCAACAGGTGCCTAAAAGAAGGAACTTTCCCAGGATGTTGGAAAGAAGCCACTCTGGTACTGATTGAGAAAAAAAAAGAAGCAGGAAAAGCAACATCATACAGACCAATATGTTTAATCAACACACTGGCTAAAATAATGGAAAAAGTTATTGTACGGAGAATAGAACAAGAAATAGAAGAAAAAGGAGGATGGGAAAAAGAACAATACGGATTTACCAAAGGAAAAACAACCTTAGGAGCTATTGAAAAAGTGAAAGCAATAGCAAAAGAAGCAAACAGCGGAACGCAGAGGAAAAGACAACACTGTGTAATGATAGCGTTGGACATACAGAACGCGTTTAATAGCGTATCATGGGCAGCAATTATAGAGGCGGCAAAGAAGAAAGAACTGAACAGAAAAACAATCAAGATTATATGGAGCTACTTACAGGACAGAAATCTAGTGACCAAAAATGGAAGATTCAAACTTACTAGAGGGGTACCGCAGGGCTCAGCACTGGGACCAAAACTGTGGAACCTTGTCTATAACGAGTTACTTCGAATGAAGATGCCGGAAGGCGTGTCAATAACAGCATTTGCGGACGACATAGCAGTAGTAGGTAGAGACGTAGAAATAGAAGTACTAAAAGGAAGATTAGAGCTGGCAATTGATATGATACAAATATGGATGAGAAGTAAGGGCTTAAAACTAGCAACACAAAAAACTGAGGCGGCATGGCTATCGACTAAGAGGAATAATAGAGGAACAGGTAAGATACAGGTGGGAGATCAAGAGATAACCATAGGGAAAAAAATCAAATACCTTGGAGTGACACTCGAAGCAAAGGGATGGAATGAACAGGTTAAGGAAGCGGTCATTGGAACAAAGGAAATTGAGAGAAAGCTTGGTAGACTTATGCCAAACAACGGAGGTCCAGGAAAAGAAAGCAGAAGGCTAATAGCAACGGCAGCAAGAAGCAAATTGCTGTACGCCGCAGAAACATGGGGAGAAGCCATGAAAACAAAGAAAAACAGAAAGGAAGTAAGAGGAGCCACAAGAGCAAGCTCGCTAAGGATTTGTAGAGCTTACAGAACAGTGTCACAAGAGGCAGTAGAGGTAATTGCGGCAACACCTCCCGCGGATATGATGGTGGAGGAAAGAATAGAAATAAAAAAACTTGTAAAAGAAGGAACGAGTAAAAAAGAAGCAAAGATAAGAGCAAGAGAGAAGACTATGGAAAGATGGCAGAGAAAATGGGATACAGGAGAAAAGGGGAAATGGACGAGAGAATTAATCCCAGACATAAAAGAATGGGTAGAGAAGAAACCCGAGACGTGTTATTATACAACACAAATACTGACCGGGCACGGAGCATTTGGAAAATTCTTGCAAAAAATTAAAAAAATAAATGAAGAAGAAAGGTGTACATTTTGTCAGGAAGAAACACACGATAACGCAGAACACACTCTAGTAGAATGCGAGGCGTGGGAGGAAGATAGAAAAAAACTAGAATATATACTAGAAAGCAAAGTGGATAAAAGAACAATCATTAACAAATGCTTAAAAGATGAAAATAAATGGAGGGCGTTAAAAAACTTTGCAACAAGTGTACAAAAAAAAAAATTGAAGAGTTTGACAATAGAAGAATATAAAGAGACAGACAAAGGTAGGGGCTATAGGGAGAGAGGGGCCGGGGACAGCATGCGTGCCGCAGATGATGCGTGAAAATCCGCGAAGCAAAAACCAGCCCGCCTCAAACTAGCACCAAATGTAGGTTAGTTTAGACAGGGACATTAAAACAACAGGATTTGCGCAGAGAAGAAAACCGGAAGGTATTACCATGCGTAAGTTATTCTTAAGGGCCACTTGTTGAGAGCCAAACAACTCACTACGTCCTAAAAAAAAAAAAAAAAAAAAAAAAAAAAAAAAAAAAAAAAAAACAGTATCCAGTTTTTTGGGAGTGTTTCTTGATTGTTATTAGTAATTGTTACTAACAATGAATGACTTTGAGTTTACTGTGGTAAAAATTGACGACAGATTGAACATTTTTAGAAGTTGTTTTCATTTTGTGTCTGTGCTATAATTAATATCTTTTGGCAATGACATTATCGAATTTTGGCACTTATATTTAAATATCTGATAATTTGTTTTTGACTTTGTTATTATACTTTTAAATACTCTTAACAAACATTATATTTGCATTTTTTTGCATGATGAGATTTAAACATTTTACTTTTTTTTTGTTATGTTCTAATGTTGTACTAAGTTTGAGTTATAGGTATATAAAAATTGATTTTTTCGCAACGTTTTGCACCATTGTTATACCTTTATTAATTATTGATACTTTATCGTAATTTATTACTAAAAATTTTAAAATTATTTTTTTTGTTATCACAAGCTTAATTTGGAGATTTAGAATTTTGGCCAAAAAATATTTATTCTGTCCTAATGTACAATTGGGTGAAGAGTTGATAGTTGTACTTGACGTGTACACCTGCTTGCTTAGTTAAAACTTATTTTGTCTTATGAGTTGTCTTTATTACTGTGATTATTTCACTTACAAAATTATAAGCCAATGAAAACAATGGATTTGCTTCGCACCGCAATGATATTTCTGGATATCTGTTTCTACCCGGAGTAGACTCTCAGCTTAGCGAAACACACTCCAAGCTTTGCAAAATAATCTTCTGTCTTTTAATGAACCTATCTTAGTTTGTTTACTAATTTGTAAACACAATTTAACAGTCAGATAAATTTATGGTTTATTATCAGTTTAGTACATCAATAAAGTTAAATAATGAGCACAATAAGTAGATTTGTTCTTCAAATAATTCTTTTAAAACAATTCTAGCGACAATAGTTCTTACACATATTGTAAGTTTACACTAACATGCTTTTTTGTAATATGCAGTTTTTTGCTAAATTTATTCTAGATATAACGCATGTTTGTTAAAAATATTAATATATCCGATAATCATTGTTGCTATCGGTATATTATAGTATGCTCATAGATATAGTGTCTTTACGACATGGGCTTAATTTATCTAAACGGATTATTTTATTACCACCAATTATGATTGTATTATATATCTGGAACCCGAAGTAATTTTTAAGGGTGAAAATATTGTATATTTATATATTATTTTTACATTTGAACATCGAGGTGTTATAAGATATTTATGGTATATAATACAAACATAATTGTCTCCCCAAAGAAATTATTAATGAAGTAATTTGCTGAGATAATTTAAGGCCATGTCGCAAAGACACTATATCTATGGGCATACTATACCTTACGATACAATATAAGGTCTGTTCCAACATACGATTAGGACAGTTTAAAACCGTTCAAATTATGCACACAAATAAATTACTGTGTATAAAAGATTGGCCAAGGATGACAAATATTTGTTTGTGTGCACAGTTTGGACGGTTTGCAAACTGTTCAAATCGTATGTTGGAACAGACCTATTGAGTTTTCATTATTGATCTGTTGAATAGCAAACCTTAAATCCTTGACAGATGTCATTAAAAACTATAGAGTTTAAGAAAATTTCAACAAAATGGCGCTTCAAGCCACACAAGCTGTAAAATAATTGCAGTGCTGCACAAGATATTTCCTGGTCGCATTATTTTACAAAACTCGGATATAAATTAGCCTCCCAGATTGTGTTATTTAATTAGTTAAAAGTGGCCCAAAATTGGGTAAACATTTGCATCATTTCTTGCTGAATCTTACTTTGAGATTCCCTACAGGTTTTGGCCCGGACGCCTTGCATCCGCAGCACCTCTCTTGTGGACGGCCTTGAATACAATATTAGTAACAGCTAATTATAATCATACTTTCAGTTACGTTTTTATAGCTAATTTTAATTAGGAAATTCAACTAAACACTTCAATTTAATATTCGCATGTATGCTATATATTCTACGTCAAATATTGTTATTTCTATATATAAAGTACTTCCGCAAAAATATTTTACATAACATATCGTTGAATTGAATGCACATTACACCTGTTTATGAATACGTGATTATATAATTATTACAATTTTTATAAATAAGCCATTAATTCTGTGTATTCATTAGTGTCACAAAAAAACATTAACTTTATTGTCTTAATTAAATTTTATTATTTTATTATAGTGGTAATGAAGATGCATATGTGCAAAATAATTTTAATTGTGTAACTATTTTCAATAAAACGTTTGGGGAACTTTTGTCTTTATGAGTATGAGTGTAGGTCGGCTGCAATAAAGAGATTAAAAAGTAGTAGTTTCAAACACTTACATCAAATCAACTTAACAACACATACAAACAGAATCTATTAAAATTAGTGCAGTTGATAGCTTACACATAACATTCTAAAAACAATTGATCATATTAAAACTATTTTATGACGACGTAAAAATAAAATAACTTGTTACGTCATATCTATCTTCTTCCGAACTCCTAAAAATTGAAAAACTTGTAAATTGCAAATAAACACTTTTTTAATTTATTATTAAAAGTTTGCGTACTGTAATACAACTATCAATTATTGGAAAGCAACATATTAATCTTACTATATGCAACATTTTTAAGTTATATAGAATCAACTTAATTTTCAGTCGTGTGGAACGTAGCAGCATATATAAGGAAATAATAAGTTGAGCTATATGAGTAAATATTGAGTTAGGCGTATACTGTAGTCCAACAAACAAATAAGTAAATGTAAAAAAGTTAGTTATATACGCTTTGTATCTCATTTGTTAGCTCTGAAAACAGATTACGTGCAACATTTGTTTATGTGTTCTGTGTACTGTTCGTAAATTCAAATTGACAGAAGTTAACAAGTTTGAACTATATTTGTAGTTTAACATAACAATTAACTTCAAAATAACAAATTGCAACATTTTTTAGGTTAAGTGTATCATCAATTACAAAAAAAATGGATAATTTTTAAAACACATTCTAGTGATAAGCGACAAAAAATATGACATATCAATCGCAAAGCAATAGATTAACAACAACATTTGTTAAAGTTAGGTGCATATAGAATGGCTTTGAATACCTAAACTTTAGTTACATCGATCACCAGCAAGTACACATTTATTTGCTAAAAACTAAGGTGTTCAAACGATTTATACGAAATGGTGTTATATACAATATTGGTAGTTTCAAAGAACAACGTTATATAAATGACTTATGTTTTGCACTGTATATTTGCATGCATAAATTATATAAATATTATTATTATTATATTGTTTATTACATTCTTAATATATGAGATTTAATTATTATTATTGACTTTACCTGATACATGCTGAATAGGGTAAACTCCAAGTCAAGTGAGCAGTCCATTTCACGCGACCCTCTCCAATTTAGTTCAAATTTTGTACACTTATTTAAGTACCCAAAATATGACTTTATGCCAAATTTCAGATCTCTAGGTCACATAATTCGCCTCGTAGAGCCAATTGAATGTTACGGCAATTTTTAAGTTCAACTTTTAACTTTATTTATCTTAATTGCATTTCAGCCTGGAAAAATATATTTAGAATAGTCATAATCGATGGGAAATTTCCCAAGGAATCGAATGCAGCGGTCAAATTTTTGTTATCTTGTCCCGCAAAAAACAGTTTTTTTTCAAAAATTCATTTCTCAAAAGTTGCCACCGATTAAGACTCCAAATTTTGGGCAAAGGCAGCTAAAAGTATGTACTTTAAGATGCTTAAATAAAATTTTCCCACACTAGCCGTAGTTTTTGCTCTAGAGCCTCTTGAACGCACAAAACCATTTTTTAATCAAAATTTTTGATATTAGACTGGTTTTTAATTTTTTTTGTAGAATTTTTTTCTGTGCACCCTCAGAAAGTGATCTTTATACAAAAAAAGTATGCCATGAGAAATTTCAGACCTTAAGATTCAAAAGAACACGTGTCGCACTATCATTGAATTTTTAAAATTAATATACTTAATAAGTATCATTAGCTTCCAGATTTGAGTCAGATGAATACCGTGGGTCCTCAAAAAAGCAAATGAGTACTTGCTAGTTAGGTTCCACATAAAACTTTACATCAATATACTTTGTATATATATTTTTTAAATTATAAATATTTTTATTATATTTTAAATTTTGAACATAAAATTAGACTCTTAAACTAAAATTATTAGAATTTAATAAGGCTTAGGCCTATAATTTTTTTTTAATTTAAAAAACTTTTAAAATGACGTATTGTATATTTTTTTTTATTCTGTGAAATTTGTAACATTCTATTAATGTTTTTTGAAAAAAGGTTAAAAAATGTTCCCCTTAAAGTTTTTTTTAATAGCACACAATCGGTAGGAGCTACATTAAATCATGTTATTAAGTGAAAAATACGCAATTGAATAGCTTTTAATTTTGAAATTTATTTTTTTATTAATTTTTGACTTTTAAACATATTTTTTATCAAAAATAACAAAAAGAAAAATAAAGGAATCATTTTTTAATTTATGACATAAGTACGGTTAGAGATAGATCCAGATATGCTGTTCAAAAAAGATGGACAATTTAATTGCCTATAATTTTTATATTCTATTGTTTTTTTTTATTTAGACTTTTAAGAGAGATATTTCGAATATTGTATAAAAAAAAAACAAAAAAAATTTGACGTGCAGCTTCTAGCGTGAACAAGTTTTGCCTATAGGTTTATGATTAAAAAGTGTTTCAAATAAACCCCCCTACCCACCCTAAAAGTTTCTTACCCCTATTCATTAACACCCTGTATATTAATCAATATGTGCTAAAATTTTGATTGAAAAATGGTTTTGTGCGTTCAAGAGACTCTAGAGCGAAAACTAGCACTAGTGTGGGAAATTTTTATTCAAGCATTTTAAAGTACATACTTTTGACTATCTTTGCCCAAAATTTGGAGTTTTAATCGGTGGCAACTTTTGAAATATGAATTTTTGAAAAAAAAACTGGTTTATTGCATTTTCTGCGCGTGCGCAACATGATATCAAAAATCTGACCCCTGCATTCGATTCCTTAGGAAATTTTCTATCAATTATGACTATTCTAAAAATTTTCCAGATTAAAATGCAATTAAGATAAATGAAATTAAAAAAAATTAAAGTTGAACTTAAAAAAATGCCGTAAAAATCAATTGGCTCTACAAGGCAAACTATGTGACCTAGTGGTCTGAAATTTGGAATAAAATCATATTTTGGTTACTCAAATAAGTGTACAAAATTTGAACTAAATCGGAGAGAGTCGCGTGAAATGGACTGCTCACTTGACGTGGAATTGCCCAGCTGCTTTTTGGGTTGGGTTATTATTATATATATATATATATATATATATATATATATATATATATATATATATATATATATTTATATTTACATTGTCGTAAACGTACTACATTTTTTTTAAATTTTACATTTAAAGGTATTGCTTGTTTGGTGTACTCCATACAGTCCATACTAGTAATTGTATTGGATAAAAATTTATTATGTCAACCCATTGTAGTTGTACAAAAGAAAGAAATGATGTTTCCAGATCTAAAAAAACTTGCAAAAAAAAACATTTTAAATTAACTGTAACCAAAACGTTAGTTTTATAAGTTTCGTCTCGTATTTGCAACATTACATCTGTTGTTTTAAATATTTTACGGCCCTCTCCCTACAGAGTGGTGGCGCGTGCTATCTACACATTTTACTTCACTTTTTTATCGGGCAAATGGCGTAAAGTCGCTCCATCATCGCCTCCGCTGAGTGCTCTTACATTTCGTGGAGATTAATGCAAAGTACATAAACACAGGAGCCTCATGAATTTCAGCAAATTTAATAGGCATCATTCTAATAAGTAAACAAGAGAACGTTAAACTAGTGGAAGTACAAAATTGCTTAATTAAATTTTAGTGTTAGTATTTATAGACTTACAGCGGCCGCTTATTAATCCAGATTTGCAAATTTTTAGCCTGCGGCTGTCGTTGAACTAAGTTAAATTTATAATGTATACACTCGATTGAAATATTAATTAGTCAATTGGGAATTAATAAATATTTAATGATTATACTAATAGCTTATTTCCTTCAACGTCATTTTTAAGGAGAAAGATAATTTTTACGATCCGAGTCGCCGAAATGCTAATTTATTAGGTCTCGGAAATATTAATTAAAACCCGTCTGTGCGACCGATCGGTCGGTTCGTCTGTTCAAGTCCTTCGGGATTTTTCGCAAGTAAACAAAAAATACAGCAAAGCGTCGTCGGGATAAATTTAGCGGGATTATTACAGCGAGCGTTTTCCACTTAACGTTAAGTGCATCAATTTCCCTTCATAAACAAGGGTCGGCCAGACGTCGAATCCCGCAGTTTAAAACTTAGAGAAGAGCTTTGGAAAAAGGGAAAATTAATTAAGACATGTTTGTTATATATAAGGTTTTGGTTGCAACAACCCTTTCGTTTTACTTGTTCTGCCTGTGTCAATGTTTGAGAATTTAGGAAATAATCTGTTGAGTAAAATTAGTTTAGAAAAGGGTAAGAAATCCGTGCCATATATTGGATAGATAATAATGGTTTAATCATTATGTGGATTAAAAGAGTAGGCATGCATATTTTATTACAGGTAAAATTTTTATATCAAATTATAGGTCTATTTGGTTTGTACATCAAACTAATTAATATTTTTTTATATGGATTTGCTAATTTCTTATACTAGCTTAAAGCGTTAAAAATTCGTGCTAGAATTTTAGACATCAAACGCAAATAGTAACAATTCTTTTTTATACCTGCATGCAAAATCATCATAAAAAACAAACTCCCTTTATCGTAACCCCAATTATTCCTATCTCGTACCACAATCTGTGACAACTCAATTCGAAGGTGAAAACGTGTCAACACATAAAAATATTCAGCCATTTATATAGTAACTTGGAAATATAATGAAATAAAATAAAAAAACCAGATTAGATGAAAAAACCTTAAAACTCTCTTTAATCTCAGACACGCAACGGCAATCAGAAATAGAATATTGCGTGCCGGTGCCCGGACGATTAAAATGATTGAATGATTAAACGTTGAAGTGATCGTTTAAGTTGCACATAGTTTCGTGCCTATTATTTGGTTAAGTGACGTACGGAAGAAGTCCGAAATAAAAACTAAATTACGTTCCGTGCGTTGTGTAATTCATCTCGTATTAAGTAAACAGGATTTTTTCTTTAACTAAATTGGAATGTTTTTATCTTAAGGACCAACTAAAACGTATTCTATAATATATGTTTTTCAAAGCAAGAAAATTACCCAAACAAATTATCACCTAATTATATTTTTCAAAATAGATGACTTAAAACATAATTATTGGTTGTGTTGAATCTATTGAAACATTGATGCAATATGTCTTGCTTTATTAATTGAATATTGTTGGTATTACATAATAATTTATATCAATTTATATTAATTTAATTTTAAACTTGTTATTTCTTCTATACTACTAAAACATAACAAGAGAGCAGAATATAGACTATTTTTATTTAGTTTAAATTTATAATTTAAAGAAACTTATATATGTATGATATGTATATTTTTATAAATGTCTAAAATGTCGATTTTAATTGTTTTTGTTCTCTATCGATCTATATCTACAACTTGAAAATAAAAAACAAATTAAATATAAAAATTATTTTATTAACTCAGTTAAATAAACCACCTTGAAGAAGTACAGCTCTGCAATTTATTGAAAATAGTTATTGTATGTTGATGTATAATTAACTAAATTTTCATTAAAAAAAAAAAAAAAATCATAAAACGGAACGGAAGACCGTTAAAACTGGAGGAAAGACACGTAGGACCTGCGAAAGGAGAACACCAATAATGATAATGCACTAACGGCATTTTTAAAGCATCAACAATTAGATTAAACATGAAAAAGATGCAAAGTTATGACATAAGTAAGGTTAACAAAAATAAACTCTCAAATGATATATAAAAAAAAAACAATTACGGATAATTTCTTTTAGAAGTGATACGTGTCTTTTACAATATAATCTTGTATTGTATTGTCAACATACTTAACTATTTCCAATAAATGTAAAAAATTTACATCAACTCATTCAGGGTAGTTTTCTATTTTGAAACAATAAGTTCTCTAAGTAAATAAAGCATCTATAAACAAAAACTTCACAACAATATCTGAATAGGGTACTTCTAATATGGTAAATGTTTTCTAAAAAACTCAATTTCTTACTGTTTCAAAATTAAAATCTAAGGTATCATCAGTACCAAATATTAAACTAAACAACAAATTCATATCTAAATTTTCTTTAACTTGTCTTTTAAGGGTTACAATATCACACAATCTTCTCTGAAACAACTATATTGTTGACATAGCTTCAAAAGTATCTAGACAACTAAGATTTCTTAATAGAAAACAGTTTTATGACTTCTGTAAAGTTTTTGCGTATATATAAAACTTATATTTGTTTTTATATTGAATATTGTTGTGAAGTATGGGGAAGAGCATTCAAAACTTCACTATCTCTTTTAAATTTGATTCAAAAATATGCAGTTTGGATCACTGTCTCAAAATTAAATAATGACTTTGGCCGTCTTTACAATTGTCAATTAACTATACTAGAAATAAATGTATTTACAGTATATACCTGGTATAACATTATCCCTGTTATACTTTAGATAACCTATTGAAACGTCAATGTTGGCTTAAAAATTGACGCAAATTTGTTGTGCGTGTTACTGGGTTACTATATTAGAAATAACTAATGGTCCAATTACCAGATAAGCTATTTCCGGTTTATTTTTCTCCAAACATACAATAATTTTTTTACAAAATTGCCAGGTTTTCTAAATTGATCGGGGCTATTGATTGTACCCATGTAAATATTCATTTACCCAGAGAAAATAAGACTGAATATTTTTGCAATAGAAATGATTATTTTTCATGGAATGTGTAAGTGATATCTGATACAGATTTCTATATTAGAAATATTGCGGAAAGATGGTCAGGATTGGCACATAATCAAACCATTTTTAATCATTTAAATATTAAAACCAGGTTTTAAGCAAAAGACATGGGAAATTTAATTTTATTAGTCGACGGTGTATCATGTTATATTATTCTACTATTGCTACACCAAGATACTCGAGTAGAATCTCTATTTAATGAACCACAAATTAGAACTGGAAATAAAGTGGAATCCTGTTTTGGTATATGGAAAAAAAAAAGATTTCATGTTCTTTCTTCAAAAGAGAGTTTGCTTGGAACATTTCAAAAAAGTTACTGTTGCCACAGCAGTACTACATAATATAGCAATAAATGCAAAAGAGGATGAACCACCTGAAGTTTCCAATGTTATTGTTGTACAAGAAGTAGTTCAGAATGCCAATGATCAGGTCAATTACGAAAATAATGTTTGACGATTATCATTAATAATTAATTTTTTTTTAAATTTAATTAACAATAATTAAAGTAGACAAACAATATTTATATATTTTTTATTAATAATTATTATATGGTAAATTTATTTTGTTTTATTAATAAATCAGTTTTTAAAGTTTCCTTTTCTAGATGTCTTTTTGTGTCTTTCTTCTCTTTTGCAGAACTTCTGTTTTTTGTCGGCTGCTTCTTTTTTAATTATTCCAACTTGTAAGTTAACAAATTTTAATTTCCTTTCAGCTAAAGTTTAAATTTTTTTTCTGGATTTTTTCTTAATATATCCCGACGCTGCCTTTTAGTGATTCAAGATTTTTTGTGCCTCAACCGGCTCTTTTTCGACGACTGATTTTACTGACCATTTTTGACAAGTTAGTTATTGTTTATCAAACAACAAATATAACTGACAAAAATTAAAATTTGATTAAAATAGAAAAGTTTATGACAAAATTAATATATTAATAAAATTACAACAATTACCTATTGTTCGATGAAACAGCTGATATGAATTCTAAGAGTTTTATTTTTTTTGGTGGATTATGATCAGCAGTAGTAGTAGTAGTAGATTATGTTATGTTTATCGGTATACTATGTAGATCGTCAAATTCAATGTTGATTTTGGTTTAAAAAATGTTAATAATTATAATAAAAAATATTTTTATAAAAACTTATAAATGCAATTTCAAATACAAACCCCCTGATTGTTATATGCATTTCTTGCAACGCTTAATCTTACAATATCACCATAAGCACTAATTTTAGTATTTATTGAAGTACCACCTCCTGTTTATATAATTTTTTTAATGCTGCATATTCTATTCGGATACCTTCTTTAAAATCACCCTATTTGCTTTGCAAATGTTTTATTGACTTACACTCTGTCGTTTCATCATTAAATTCCTTTGTTAACTTCTTTCAAGCCCTTTCTTATTAAGTCAGTTTTTTTACTTTTTGTAATCAATAAATTATCATTCAGTAAAAATTCTACAATTGTAATTTATATTAATATTCACTATATACAAAAAAAAACTTACTAATTACATCTTTGAATTTGTTCATCAACATTAACAATGCTTCCACTTTTTTTGGACAAAAATTGGAGCAACAAATCCTACATTTATAGAGCAATGTTGACTTATGAATTGACGTATAAGTTGTTTATACGCAAATTTATTCCGCAAGTTAATAAATGCACTATGTGTTTTATTTGTTAAATACAACTATAAACTACTTTTTGTGGTTAAGGATTTAAC
This sequence comes from Tachinus rufipes, assembly GCA_963932245.1. Taxonomy (NCBI): domain Eukaryota; kingdom Metazoa; phylum Arthropoda; class Insecta; order Coleoptera; family Staphylinidae; genus Tachinus; species Tachinus rufipes. The sequence goes on from OZ010744.1 coordinate 59,967,647, forward strand.
GGTGAGATAGCTCAGTTATAGAGCGTTAGTGTAGCACGCTAACAGTCCCGGGTTCGATCCCCGAATATGACTAAAATAATAACTTTGCTCTTTATCCACTGGGGTGATTCGGAAGTCACCTAATAAGCCGTTGGTCCCATCAACCCTCTTCAAACAAGTCGTAAGACTTCTGAGGCGATGTAAAATAGCTGTAATACGCAAAAATAAAAAATAAAAAGAAGAAAATATAATATCATTAATTAATTAAAATAAGTTGTTAGGTAAAATATTCAAATTTAATACTAAAGCGGTTACGAGAATTTGATCGAGCGATGTTGTTGTTATTGAGTACTGTTGTTGAGTCAGTTAGATAGGGCCGCTAACACTTCTGGCCTAAGAAGGGAAACATGTTGGGTATCGTATTATTTGCGGGAGCCAAGATGTTTTCTGACTTGTGACTGCTGTGTTATCATTATTAATTTTTGATTGGTTTAATAATTTTCTGTTTCTGAAGAACTTAAACAAAATAATTATTATTCCAATAGTTACTATTATATACATTAGGATTGTCCAATTAGATATTAGTCGTTTATGTATAAGTAAAGTACGGACTTGATTAAGTTCCTTTTGGAGTTGGATGAAGTGGTTAGATAAATTTGACAATTGATGTTGTTCTATCTCGTTGAAAATAGCTTATAATTTTAATAAAAATTTTGATTTGGGTAAAGTAGATAGTCTGTTTGTTTTCTGACTTCCAAAGCTAACAAAAATGGTATCTTCAATAGTACCCATAATTTTATTTGTGTCGCTTCTTAGCGAAATCTTTCAATGAGTAGGTAGTACAGCAATCCACTAGTTTTCTGATATTCTGTTAATCCATCTGGACTTAAAATTATCATAATGATGAATACATTTATTGTAATGTTTAGAAAAAGTTAATAATTGCAAATCACTTGGTGCGGTAGTTGATATTTCAGATGATGTTGAAGAATGACATATAAATTTATTGTTTTGGATCTTCATGCAAGGCGAAGATGATGATACGTACTTGTTGTTATTAATTGCCAATTAAGGATTTACTGGTATGATATAATTATAAACGCTCTGATTGTTACGGATAGGAAAAAGAAACAAATGATAATAATTATACGAATCAGACTCAACTAATGGTATTGTGAGGAGGAAAACTAAGCGATCTTCTTTTAAATAAGCTTTTACTAATATAGTTCTTTCGATTAATTTTATATTTTCTATTTCGGGTGATTTGGTTAACTTGCCTACTTTAATTTGGTTATTTATATGACGTAACTCTTCTGTTAGTTGTTTTTGTTCTATTATCGAAGGATGGTACACATTTAATTTAGCAAATGTAAGAGCACTCACTAGTGTTTTTATTATATTGTTTACATTGTTAATCAGAAGAATAATCAGAAGATTGCGTAAGTATTTATTTGATAAACTAGATTCAACTGATTAATGGTAATGTTCTTGAGAGCGGAATCTATCTGCATCATTCGTGATATTAAAAGTAATTAATTACTTTTAAGAGCTGAAATTGTTTTATTAAATTCCAAAATGGTTTTTATAGCTAGTGAACTGGTTCTCAACAATGGTTTGAATTTTGTTTTGAGATTCTGCAAGTTGGTTTATCATATTTTCATAATGCTCGGCATTTTCAGTATCAAGATTACCAGTTATAGCTTTAATTATGTCTCATTGCGTTTATTGCTTCTCGTTTTTCTCTATAGTGAGGTATCAATAGCTGCTTTCTTAGTTAATTAATTTCTTCAATTAATTTTTCAACTAATTGTTTTTGTTGTTGTTTTCAGTTTAATTGCTAGCAATCTGGTGTTGTCTTTTGATATTGCTTTGGACTGAAGTGATGCAAGATCCGACGATTCTGCAACAATGGAATGTTTTAAGTTTCTCATGTGAATACGTTTTGTATTTGTTCGTGTTTTAACAATAACTGTTTCATTCATCGTCGTTAATTTTGATAATACGATATGGTCCAAAATATGGGTTTGTGAGTTTATTGCAACTATTGTTCTTTACGTAGACTAATTTTCTTACTTCAAAAGGCTTTCTTTTTGCATTTTCTTGAGATTTTTGTACATATTTTTTGTTTTGTTTATGTTTCTGTCTTGAATCTGTTTATACAAATGTAATAGTCTTTCTTTATGATCATAAAGATATTGGTGATAGTAATCTTTAGTGTAGAGTAAATCTATTGGGTTTTTTATTGCTGTATGACCAAATGTGTTATATATGTATTAAGTTAAGAGTTAAATATATTTTGTGTTATGCGCAGAAGCGACTTAGATTAGGGGAGTTTAGTTTCATCCATCTGTAGGGAATATGTGTAGAACCAGTGAAGAAATAAACTTGAATAAGCTAACAACTAGTGTATTTGTTACTTTCTTTATAGTGATATTAACCGCATTAATACCATACACAGTGTGTACTTAGTCAGTACACAACAAAATGTTATTTCCATAGGAGTATGTTCTGTTGTTTTTGAGATGCTATTGTTATAAGCAATAATAGCTAATTTCATTTGAAGTTTAATGTGTAGACATTGTATATGTTCTATAATTGTTGAATAAAACTTGTCAATACTGTCTTGAGACATTGGGTTTCCTGGTGTTTTAAAATGAACTTTTATTTTATGTGCTTCCAATTTTTTTTTAATTATTTTATTATTAAATTTCTTTCCACTATCGCTATTAATTTTTTCAAGTAATCCATAATATTAAAAATATTCAAAAGTACTTAATGGCTCAGACTATACTTACAAGTTCTTTTTCTATTGTGGAGTTTTTTTTTCAGTTTTGCTTAAGGTTCTAAATACAGAACTAATAGGTCTATTCTGTCCTTTAGTACTTTGAGATAGTACACCTCCAATAGCGACATTAGATGCATCTGTCGTTATGACAAAATACTTACTAAAATCAGGACATTGAAAACTCGGATTGTTTTTTAAGAGCGTTTTACATTTTTCAAACGCATCATGGTTCATTTGATCTAACTTAGATTTTTTTTTTAAATTTTTAGTCAAAGATTTAGTAAGTTCTGTAAAATTTGAAATTAGCTTCTTCTAATCTTTTAAATACCTTTTGCAGTTTGGTGATATGATCTTGTAGAGACATGAAATATATTATGATGTCTAAAAATACTAAACACGTATCTTCTAATAAATCTTTCAGGACATTGTCCATTAGTCTTTGAAAGTTGCGTCGGTGTTTTTAAGCCCAAATGGCATTTGCTTAAATTTGAAATGACCTTGCTCTGTAGAGAAGGTTGTTTTATCCATATCCTGCAAATCCATTTACACTTGGTGATAGTCCCAAAGCTACTACTACTACTATAAAATACTTATCTTTAATCATTTACCATTTTTTTTACTTTCTCATTAGCTTCTTTTGTGACAATATTTACAGGGCAACTCCTAGGAAAGATGCTTTTTTAAACAATATTTTGGTCTAATAGTTCTGGTACTTGTCTTTTATTTCCTTTCTGGTCTCGCTTGGTTGGCAATACATTTTTACGTATACGGGAATAGTCTTTTAAATTAATTTTGTGTTTTATACAGTGCGTAAACGTTAACGGTTGCCTTTCAACATGAAAAACTTGTTTAACTTTATAAATAAAAGCTTTTACTGCAGCCTCTTCTTCAAAATTTAATCCTTCAGTATTTAAATTTTTACGAATATTGTTGAATTGCATTTTTTTTATATTGTCATAAAAGGATGGTTGTGTTTTTCAAATTTATTTTATGTTTTAATATTATCAATAATTTCTGTTTGTAAGTTATTGCAGATATTTATACGATTCTCGTATTTAGTATAATTAACTGCAAATATTATAGCTATGTTATTTGATGCTTTAGCGATTGATTCTTTTACTATTATTCCAGGTCTAAACTCTATTAAAGGAATATAAACTATTCCTTCTTGAACATTGACAGAAATTTTTATTAGTTTTGCTTTTAAAGGTTGAAATGTTATTCGATATTTGTTGAATTGTAAAAGTATTTTAGCTTTTTTAATTATTAAAAGTTTGTTTCCAATATCAACAATAGCTTCTAGTTTATTTAAAAGGTCAATTGCAAATAATCCATCATATTTTTTACTAAAATTAAATTTGAAAAAGGTATGTTACAAATCTGAATTAAATATGTCTAGTAAAGTAATTATTACTGCATCATCATGGTTAGTTAGACTATATTTTGATTGCGTACTCTTTAAAATGCTCAAATAATTTTGAATTTATTAAAGTTTTTGTAGATCTGGTATCTACTAGAAATTTGTGTCCAGAGAATTCGACATATGATAGGTTGCAATTAATGTTGTCAACGTCTATAATTTCTTGTTCGGTCATTTATTTTTGGTTGTTATCTGAAGAAATTGAAAATTTTCATGTTCTTTCATTTTTTCTTCAATATTTTTCTCAATATTTTTTTCATTGACATCTATTTTTTGGTAATTATCAGGATAATATGTTTGATATAACAAAGATTTGTTTGAACATTGCTCTTGTTGATCGTTAAGTGATTGCACGTTTTCATCTTGATAATATAATTTTTATTGTGGTGTCCAAAGAGATCGTTTATGCATTTTTTGTAAATTTGCTGCGTTGATTGCCGAAATGACTTAATAGTAACATTTTTAAGTCGTTCCATGTGCAACTTCTTCATTAGTACTTATAACTTAAAGTGCTTGTCCTTGTCCTTGTAGTTTTTTTTTTTTTAAATTCTTAACAGTAAAGCTTGAACCGCTGAGTTTGGTTCAAAAAGAAACGTTCGTACCAAAAATTCACACGAAGAAATGTATGCGTTTAAAATGTGTACATCTTTGTTAAAATCAGGAATAGTGTCCTGGTACATTACAGTTATGTCTTTTACAGTTACAGGCATTTTGTTTGTCTTTGAAATATCAAGTTGTTTTAATAAATCGCTTAGATCGTTTAAGTTAGATTGTATAGGCATACAAAAAATTGGCAATAATAATAAAAATATTTTTACTTACAATATAAAATTTTATTCCAATATTGTTAACTTTTAGTTCGATTTCACACAAGTTGTTAAAACAAACCGTCGATTTTTAGACGTTGCAAAATTCTACCGACTGCGCCAGTTAATAAATGCACTATTTAATTATTTTTTTTAATATTTATTTGGTAAATACTACTATAAACTACTTTTTGTGGTTAAGCATTTAAAGTTTAATAATATCAATTATTTAAAATAAGTTGTTAGGTAAAATATTCAAACTTAATACTAAAGCGGTTACGAGAATTCGATCGGGCGCGCTGCGGTGAGCTGATTATAAGACTGTCTCATCCTTGCAGGGAAATTCCTTATATAGTGTTGTTGTTATGAGTCCTGTTGTTGAGTCATAAGGCTGCTAACACGCGCGTTACTTTGTTTGCCGCATTTTTTAATTTGTATTCCGTAGATAGCGCTATATAAAAGCGGCCTATAGATACTTTACAATACAAGCGTAATGTAGCAGATCTTTTGCATTTTCTATAGGTTTCTATGGACATTTTTCAAACAAAATGCAAGACATATTGCTATCTAAACAAATTTATACTTGTAGTACAAGGTTTGCTAAAAAAATTAACAAATATTCACTGACAGTTCAGAGATGTAAGTAATTTTTTTTTAACCGTACTATCGACACATGAAATAAACTTTTAAATTCAGTATTTTTTTGAAACTTATAACTTGCAAACATTCAAGATCCAACGTTCACAGACTGTTGTCTCTCTACAATTTCTTGAGCACTTTTCAACTTGCCTAAGCTTTTAAAAATCAAATTATGAATGTCATTCCAAGAGATTAAATCCCAAGGATTCTGTATTTGCATCCAAATATCAGGTAAAGAGAGTGCGGGTGGCTGAAGATAACACAGTCTTCTACTAATTGTATCTCACACGTATTTAATAGGTGATAGGTTTAGAGAACAAAAACGCCATAAAAATAAATTAACATTAGTTAATTTTAGGAATTGTATGTGGCTTTGCATTATCTTATTGGGAAAATGGGGTTTCTAATTTTTTCAGATAAAGCATTAATGTTGGTTCTAGAACCATGTTAACGTAGCAAATTGCGTATAATGTTCTTGTAATGACCACTAGAAGATATTCCTTTCCATAGCATTGCCTCTCGTGTAAGAGCTGCATGTTGTTCTACAGCAAACTTTAATTTTTTTTTTCTTTTTGGCGACGTCTAACAATAACTTGTTTCTATTAATAGACCTAATGTAGTTCCTCATTACACCTCTTATGGTAAAGAAGTTAAGGACAAACAAAAGAAACGATTAGACGACTTAAGAGCAAATGATTGAATTTTTTTTTGTGTTAACTGATCAAATAAAAATTCTTTTGTTAGTTAAGTTAAACAACTTTTGTTGTTGAAAATTATTTCCGGAAAGCAACAAGCCAAAGAGTCCAATCTGTGTTTTTAGTGCGTCTTTCTTAAACAACTGATAAGTAACTCTAAAACATGTGTCAAAGCGAAAAACTTATAATGACAATATAACCTTTTGAAAAACTGTCACATTTGCGCTACGTATTTTATATCTAATCATGTCACTGGTAAATAATTGCCTATTTTACGTTCTTGTAGAGTTGTATTATAGTGGCGTGTTTTGACATATTTAAGTAAGTTTTTAACTGCAGCTAGTGTAATTGAGTAGAAACTAGGATTTATTTTATAATTGAATAAACACAATATTATATTGTTTGTTAGTTCTTACTTATAATACTGGTAATACAAAACTAACTAATTTATAATGTTCATATTATATTGTTAGACAAAATAAGTTTTATACTTTAATAGTTGTATTTTAAATGTCATAACAAATACTAGAAATAATACATTTTTAATAGACAAACATTTTAACTTAAATTTCACAATTTAATTTCAAAATTAAAAATCAATTTGAAACAAAATTAAATAAAATACGCAACTACAAAGTTTTAAAATTATGTAAACGGACGTTGTTTAAAATTAGTTATCAAGGCGCCATTTTATTAAATTATATTATAAATAGTAAATATTGCAATAAACTTTAGTATTGTGAAGTATTAAATAATATATTCAAACTTGGTTACACAGACAATTGTTTGTTTTTTGCAAACTTTATTATTGTTTTGTATAACTACAATTTTGCTCTTAATGAAGAATTTAATTTAGCTTTGTTTTATTATGTAAATATGACTATATTTGCGCTAAACTTGTTTTCTAACATATTTTTAATTTTTTGAAAGTTTGTTGCTATTTTTATTATAATTTTACACAAGTTATATTATTGCAAAATAATATTTATAATGCTAAGCAACTATTTTTTTAATTTGTGGTAAAATATTATTAATTTATTGATTTTAATGATACATTTGGATAATATACATTGCGGAAACTTTTACGAATAAATAGATATTTTAACACATGAATCACGTTTATTTTTTCCAAGAATAAAGCCATATATTGTAAGCCTTACTCTTATACAAATTTGTTGCTGTTTCTTTAAAATGCAATTAACATGACATTTGAGTCCCATTTTATTTTGCAAATCCACTTCACCCATTCTTACATTTAAAGGTGTCCATTCTACCTCATCGATTGTCCCTTATTTTCTTCTCAAGTGGTCACACCTTTGTATCCATTCAGCGCTCAATTAGAAGTTAAGATGTGTCTTCTTTTCAATCGCATTCATTCGGGAATGCTGGACCTCTTTTAGAAAATTAGGGCGCATTGTTTGGTCCACGGGTCGTACGGGAGCTGCGAATCCGCTGGTTGCGCCTTTTGTCAAAGTCCTTTGTTGAATTAATGTACAATTATTATGTCGTTTAATGTCGATCTAAGCCGAGCACAACGACAGATGGCAACAAGTAAAAATTGAGGTTGAATGATCATTTCAGAAGAAAATGAGAAACGCACATTTGTGTATGTCTACAGGGGGAGTACAAAAGAGCTTTTGTGGTTGCAATTGTGATGTTAAATGTCTAAAATTGTTAGATAAATGGATTTCTAAGTTTATTGTTTATGTATAAAACCGGATAATAATTTATAATAACTTTTCTGTTTGTTTATGAAAACAATTTAGGCGCAAATTTTGTATTTTTATGAAAACTATTGATTCATGAAATTGACACTAAATAATAAAAACATTTAAGTTTAATTTAATCTTAACGTAGGTTTTAAATACCACAAAGAATTCTACCAGAGAAAATTAGATACTAAAAATAGCTTACTTCAAAGAAGAAAAAAACCTAAATATTTAGTAATTCAGAACGAGTAATTCTATTTCGTTTTAAAAAGTGTTATTTAAAAGCTGTGATTTTGTAATTAAATTAAAAGTGTTGCCCGTGGAAGTAATTAGTGGGTCGGTAGTAATAATAATGGGAGAACTGTTGGGTAATAATTGCACCTCTTATAAATGTCTTTATAATTATAATAAATGGCGCATTAATTTAAATATAATTGTTGAAATTTGTGACCGTAGGTATTAAAATATTAATTTAAAAAAATACAAACAATTTAATCTCAGCGTGAAACTAAAACCAGTGGTCCCCGTAACGCTTGTAAAGAAATTATCCCCGATATTAAAATCACGTGGTATTTTCCGTCCGAACGGCACCCTCGACAATTGACAGTAGTAAACTCATTACCACGACAAAAGACTCTCATTGTCTGCATAAAAACCCCATTACATTCGGACGTCCCCTGTTATTGCCCGATATCACGCGATTATTCAGGACAAATCGAGGGATTATGCGCCACAATTACCAAGTTGTCTCATTGGGGAAATCATGAAAAATTTCGATCTGAAAAGTTTCCGGGTGTTTCCATAAGCGAGTGGGACGAAAACAAGGCTAATTTTTTCTAGTCCATTGGGGATAATAACCCGATAATAAGTTTTGTAAAGTGATAACGACTTGATTATCTATCATGAAAATATAATAAGAGATAAAAATTTAAATTTTTAATTTAAAGTCTGTTGTGTAATCTACTGTGAAAAAAGGTGGATGAAATAATTACATGACATCTTTAAACAATTCATCATATTAAAAAATATTGCCAACGTCGAAATAATACAGTTTGTAAGTAAAAAGGTGGAAAATTTTATCTGGTAGCAGATTTTTAACTTTTTAGTAGAATTTTTCAAATTGCTCTACTTTGATTTGTTTGTACTATTTGAAACATAAATAATGTGCCATATCAGCATGTAGAAAAGGTTTTAGAAATAAATTATAATTATTATTTATTGGCACATTTGCATTTGCAACTACCAGCTTTATTGATTATAGAGTTTGAAAATTTTGAACATATTTTTCCGCCACTTGGAAATATGTATATATATATAAATATAATTTTAAAATATAATATTTAGGAATTACTTAGTATGTCACAACATAAAATTCTTTTAAATTTCAACGAGTGAAACCTAACACATTGAAGACTTTATTTACTAGATTTAAGCAGTCTGTGAACATGACGATGAATATTTGCGGCTAACTCTCGAAAAATATTGCTCCTCTCTATACTTGGGAACAATATTTATTACAAATACGTATATAAGTTGTGTACATAGTAAGCAAAAGTTGACCGGAAATTTAAAAAAAATCTGTTTATATTGAGGTGACTGTCGAGACAAGAAATTTAATATAATTAAGTTATTTGATTTTGGTTACTATAGAAATATAATTATTATATAGTGGATTTTTAGAGTGCTGAAACTTTACAGACCGTGTTTTCTGTTAACCGTGTTGCGTTACGTGTTTTACCATTTATTCCGGCTGATCCCGAGCTATGGTTTTCTATTATGGAAGAAAATTTTACGACTGCAGGAATTACAACCGACGCAACAAGTTCGGTTATATTACGAGCATGCTGAAACCACGATACGCGTTAGAGGTACAAAATTTCATCGTAAATAAATTGGCGATAAACGCATATACAACGCTAAAAACCAAATTAATTAAACGCCTTAGCTTATCCCAGGAGCCGCCTTTTAGACCTCGAAGAAATAGGGGGTAGAAAGTCATTATAGGCACCTTTAAAAGCTAGCCGAGTCAGCTGTTCCAAAAAGCATGCTTTGGACATTTTGGTTTGGAAGATTACCGACATCCATGCAAGCTATTCTTGCAGTTTACAATGATTTATTGCTGAAAAAGATTGCGGATTTAGTTGATTTAATCACAGATTTAACAAACAACGACCAACGTTTGCAGAAACAACAGCTCCAGTCCAAGTAAGTGACTTTTTAGCAGCTCAGCTCCAGCAACTCACAATCACACAGCAAAAAGAAATTGAATCATTAAAAAAAGAAATCTCCAAAGTACGAAATAGCGGAGCTAGTTTTCAACATAGATCGAGATCTTGCTCACGGTCAGCCTCATAAAATTGACAACGCAAGAATGACATTTGCTGGTACCATATAAGGTTTGGACGCAAGGCAAAAAAGTGCACATAACCATGCTCATTCCAAGGGAACTTAACGGGCAGTTGTTAATGGCAACAGACGACACCTGCCCAACAACATCACGCCGTATTTACATGACTGATATTACCGTAGTGCATTTTACGACCTTTTTGTGGATGTAAGAAACCGTAAATTGGTAGACGCAACGACCTTATTTACTGCAAAAGGAAAAGTAGTAACAAAGGAAACACCTAGCATCAAACCAGATATAGGAGTGACACAATTCTATAAATTTTTATTAAAGTTTTCAGAAATTTTAAAACCGGTGAAACATCAAACTAAACAGTACATGAAAACGACAGCAGGTCCACCGATAGCACACAAGCCACAAAAAAAAAGAATTTGACGTTATGTTACAACCTGAAGTTTTCAGACCATCTCAGAACTGTTGGTCATCACCACTTCACATAGTATTAAAACAAATCGACGAGTAAAGACCCTGTGAGAACTATAGAAGATTAAACGCACAAGCGGAATTTGACCGGTACCCAGTCCGGCACATCCAAGACTTTTCTCAAAATCTTAATGAGGCAAAAATCTTTTCAACAATGGATCTTGTCAAAACTTATCATCAAATACCAGTTGCAGACAAAGACATCTCCAAAACAGAAATAACGCCGCCGTTAGAATTGTTTAAGTTTTTGTGTATAATCTTTGGTCTTTGTAATGCTGCGCAAACGTTCCAGAGGATTATTGACAAAGTGCTGAGAAACTTAAAATTTTGCTATGCTTATATAGATGATATACTTATAGCATTGTCTTTATAGGAACAACACCTAAAACATTGGGAGATTTTATTTAAACGCTTTCAGGACTACTGAGTAGACATCAACCCATCCAAATGTGTTTTTAACCAATTGTTTGTAAAATTTTCTTCAGATGAAGCAAACTCAACCACTGCCTAATAAGGTTGCAACTGTACGATTGTATTCAATACCGGACACCGGCAAGAAACTCAAGCAATTTTAGAGATGGTAAATTTTTACAGAAGATTTATTTCCAAAGCGGCACACGTACAGGCGTTACTCAACAACCTACTCCAGGGTAACGTCAAAGGTTTGAGGCTTGCAAAGAAAGATTAGCACAAGCAGCTTTGCTTGCACGTTTCCGGCTTAATGTTCCATTCACTATATTTTGCAATGCTTCAGTTTGGTAAAGCTTTTTAACAACAAGTCGACAACGTCTGAGAGCCCTTAGCGTTCTTCTCAACAAGACTAAATACTACAGAACGTAAATACGTAACTTATGATAAAAAATTGTTAGCAATTTACAAAGCAGTAAAACATTTTTGCTACATGATTGAAGCGAGAGTTTTTACCATTTTCACCATAAGCATAAGAAATAAAGAATGCATACCACGATAGTTCCGATACTTAAAAAAGAACATTGTCGCGGATACATTTTTCTTATGAAAAATTGTATCTCTTAGCAGACTAACTGAAAAAGTTTTATATATATATATAGATTTGTTGTATAGTTTAATATTTGGTACTGATGATTTTAAAACAATAAAATTTGAGGTTTTTTAGAATTGTAGAAGATGTACCTCATTTAAATATTGTTTTAAAGTTTTTATTTATTAATGCTACAGTTTCTAACCTAGAAACTCAAGGTGTTTTATCATATTTGTCAAATAGTTAAACTTTTTGACAAGTATATTAAATATAAATTTAATTTTTATCAAAAACATTTTTCTGCTTATTACATCTTATGAAGATAGTTTTCTTAAATCAGACTCTTTATTTAAACTTTTTATTATCAAACGTAGATGCAAAAGTACAAAATAAAGAAAATAATAATAGTAATAATATAAATAAAAACAAAAAGCAGAATCTCGAAGAACACCAAACTTTATGATTTTTTCAAAAAGATTTGACGAATTGGACAGTAGTGTAATTGGTTTATAATTTGAAGAATCAGACTTGTCTTTTTTTTTAGATATAAGTTCAACATTTGCAATTTGCAGTTTGGAAATGTTTCTTATTTGTGTGATAAAGCAAATACTTCTATACCTGATTCTTGTTTGGTGTTTAATGGATGGATTGTAAATAAATCATTAGGAGGATTTAGAATAGCAGAATTAGATGAAAATTAGTTTGTAATAATATTTGCGTTTTTTTTTGTATTAGTAACTAGATTGTTTTGATAAATTTGAAGAATGTTTTTGACACATTGACACAAATGTTAATAATTGACAAAGCAAATATGAGTTGCTGTTAAATTACATAACAGCTAAAGTAAAATAAAATTATTTGATTAGAAAATATAACTAAAACTTTTTGGAAATTTTTAAAAGAAGATACTGGAAAAACTAAAGAACAGCTTTTACCACCTAACGCTCCAAACAGCAAATATTTCAATAGTTATTTTTGTAACATTGCGTAGAATCTTTGAAAAAACTTTCACTTTAAAGTAAAAAAGTTTAAATTTGTGTTGGTTTTAATAATTTGTAGCTATTCTTTACAGGTTATATTAACACAAACATCAAATATTTTTAAAATTAAACAAATATTTAAATCAATCGACATAAAACAAACTAAACATTTACAATTTCGATACAACAACAATTAAGAAAACTATAATACTATCTGTTTTAACAATACTATTAGATATTTTTTTAATATTTGCATCAGCAAAGAAATATTTTTTGATCTTTTATATTAACCATACTTGCTATACAGGATGTTAGACAAAAAACGTACGGCTGAATAACTCCGTTATTTTTTAACCGATTTATATGGTTCAAAAACCATTTTAAATGGTTTTTTGAGTATTATAAAGGCAGAGACACACATATTTGTTTTTATTTTTAGTATAGTTGCTATGGCAACCAACTTAATTTTTTTAAATAGAAAGAGACATTTTTTTTTAATTTTGTTTGAATCTATGATATTTTTAATAGAGCCATTTAAAATAATGATATACTTTTATAAGAAATTTTTTTAATAAACTTAAAAAACATATTATTTGTTTTTTATTTAAAATGATCGAAATTGTATAGTTCGAGAATTTCTATCATTTTTATCAGGTAAAACCAAACCAAAAACTCAAACAGAAATTAAAGCAACAACTTATAACGAGTAAAAAACCACATCTTTTAATAAATTTGTTATGTATGAATCCTCAAAACTAAATAAAGATGATGATTATTATAACAACAATTAACTGCTAAATGACGAGATTGCATGACTAATTGTGTGTTTGTAGTATATTAGATCATTTCTACAGGGTAAATGAAAATGTAAAAATAAAAACCTGTACACTATAGTTACCTCCGTAATTTTGCAAATAGCACCTAGTAGCAAACCGCATATATACTTGTGTTTGGTAACAAAATCATGTTCATGCAACTTTTTAAGTAGCAAAGAATCAACTTTTAAGTGAATATTTGCCGAGTGGCTACAAATATTAGCTCCACGTAGACAAAAAAATGTTTAAAAAATTATCAAAAAATTATCATTTGCACAATAGGAACATATATATCAAATATGTATACTTTACAATAAGTTTAATAAAAAAAAAACAATTTTTTTACAATGAGATTTAAAAAACAAACTGACAAATTTTTAATTGTATACTTTGTAAATTTGCTATGATCTAAACTATTTTTTGTAATTTTTGTATTATTGAAGAATATTAGATTAAAATTTAATTTTTAATTGCACTGAATATTATTATTTTTGCATATTTAAGTAAATATAATTTTTTATCATGAAGTTACTAGTCATATATTATGATTATAATAATAAGATCTTCAACTAGTTCTCATACTTTTTTGCTAGTTAATTTATTTTTTCAGCTAATCTTCATTTTTTTTTTTAACTTAACATTTTAAATTCTTTATTTTTTTGTTTTTCTACATTTTCATTCTTCAAGTTGTGCACTTTACACGTATGTTTTTAATAGTTTGTTTTAATTTTCAAGTCAATATTAAACATTTTTTCTGAAAATGTGTTTTTTAATTTCAACTATTCTACGCTTAATATCAAGCTTGCTCCTTTGTAATTTTACTTTTTAAGTAACAAAATTCTGTAATTTTTTCTATTGTCTCTTATTGTAACAATAAACATTTGCTTTTTGCTTTTTTTCTTATCTTATCTCATGACTCTGATTTTGATCTTTGTTATCACAAAAAATAATTAAAGACACAAAAAATAACTAGAAAACATGTAACAAGTTATTTTAAAGAAAAAACTACAAAGAAATATCTAAAAAACACAAAATCTTACAAAGAAGTAACTAGAAAGTACACAATTTCACAGAGATATAACTTAAAAAAAAGATATTCTACAAAAAATAACTAAAAAAACAATGTTTTACTAAAAAACTGACTTACAGAAAAAAAAAACTAGAAAAGTTGATATTTAATAAAGCCGATATTGATATTGTCAGCAAACTTGAAAATTGAATTACTTGAATTACTCAGAAATTTTCATCTTTTTACTATTAGTTGAATTTTCTACATACACCCTTTTTGACTAAATGCGCAAAGATTAAAAGCTTTGTATACTTTGTCAAAAACTTAATAGTTAAAAAGTTATGGGCATATTTAATTGATCAGTAAATACATCTAGTAGGGCGTGCAATTGTTCTTCTAGTTTTGTTAATTTTTTAACGTCATTTTAACATTAATTGGTTTTCAAATCAACAATACGCCAATACTTTTATTTTTTTATAACTTACATTTTCTAGGTACTATAGTAGTGCATCAGCTATGATATGTACATAATTTGCATTGTACTCATTTATCCGTGTTTATTGCTTTTGCACTTATACAGTCAATATTACAGGAACACTTAAATAATTCTCTAACCGATAAAAATTTTAAACAAATGTTTATAAACATATTTTTAATAAACATATTTTTAATATACATTTTATTGTGGAAGTTTGAAAAACTTTTAAGAAAGACTAGTTATTATTATTATTAAGTAGCTATTCTTACCATGACTAAAAATAGTTGCTTTACTAACGTACAAAGAATATCTAATCGTGTTCATGTTAGTTGTATGAAAGTGTGGAATACATTAGTTTTTACGTACATACAATTTGATTAAAATTTACAATCTGCAGACTATGCAGGTCGTGTTGCTTTTGTTGTTTGTTAAATGGATTTCAACGGTTTTGTAAATACATTCTGTTCACGGATGAATCTACGTTTACTAGTTTTACGAATACTAGAAATTCACATTTACAGGCACTTGAAACCTTTTTTGAAACCACAAAATTGCAAAAGTGGATTATCAAATTTGTTGCCAGGATTTATAAAAAGTTTTCCACTTCAGAACAGAGTTATGTATACATGAGCTTCAATAAGATAGCGCACTTCTTTATTTTGATAACATATATAAATAACATTACTTATCACTAACCTATTGCCTTTTGACTATTAATTTTAAAGACACATACAAATTTGATACATTTAAATAAACCACAATTAATTCAAAATACTATGACAGCAGCTGGATTTATACTAGATCACCCCGATACGCTTTAGAAAGCTTGTCTTTAATTAATAAAAGAGCATGTGTTGTGAGGCAGCAAGGAAACAGTTTGATTCAAAACTTTAATTAAATTAGTTTAATATATAAAAGAAATGTTAGTTAATAAATTATTACGTTACTTTTACTAACACATGTTTTTTACTTTCTCTACGCAAGTGTGGAACTTGCACCCACTAAAACCACTGTTTCTCTTGGTTTGCAGTAGCCCCACCCCGGCATCATTTTAGCATTTCTTTCAGGGTAGACAGCTCAGACGTGTTGCTTATCACGCTCTAATTATTGTCTATTTCTTTCTAAAATTTCTTACATGACCTAACTTATTATCTTGCAGTTTTTGTTTTTTTGTACTATTTCCTTGATGATATTGTTTTTGTTTAAGTTTTGTTGGCTTATCTTTCTTTTTTTATTTTCCCATTCCTTGCATACAAACAACGTGTGCTCAACGTCGCTTCCTATAAGGCAGAACCAATATGTGCTGTTCTCTTTCTTTCCTATTTTAAGTAGGTAATTTGTAAAGCATCTATGACCTGTTAGGAACTGGGTGACGTAGTAATTTACTTTCTATTTCTTGATGTTTATAATTAATGTTCTAGCCCAGGTGCATGTTTTTGTGTTTTCCCATTTCTCCAGCCATGCATTTATAGTTTTCTCTCTTTGCGTTTTTTTTTGTTCTTATTTTTGTTGTCCTCTAAGTTTTTTCTTTCTACGGCCAGCAAGTCAGTTGGAGTTGTGGCTGCTATGATTTGTGCAGCCGAGGTCGAGCTTGTGCAGTATCATGAGCATATTCGGATTGCCGTTTTCCTCTGTATGCTGGTTATTATGCTCCTGTATATCTTGTGTCTTAGCGCTTCTGCCCATATGAATTCTCTATTAAGAATTATAGAATTGATAACACTAGCGTTTAGTAATTGGCGGCTCGATCTTGTTGGAGCCCAGTTCAGCATTATTTTGTATAATGCCGCAGAAACTTTCTCGATTTTCAATGCCGTATGTTTTACATGCTCGGTCATTTGCATGTCCCTGTCTAGGTGTACTCTAAAATACTTCACACTGTCTTTAGTGCTAATGGTATGCTGTCCTATTGTTATAGTTACCTTGCTCATTTTTTTGCGTTTACATAGGACTACCGCTTTTGCGGTGCCAGTTGCAATTTATTCTCCTTTATCTAGTGTAAAATGTTTTTTGTACCTTGCTGCATCTGTGTCGTGATTTCTGTTAAATATTTTCCTTTCACTATTGGTGCTATCAGCGTAGGAAATCGATAATACTCCTGGTGGCATCTTAAATTCTAGTACTCTGTTGTACAGTATGTTTCACAACGGATTATTCGAGACCGATTAGCAGTACTGAATGCGTTTTTGACATTAAAGGACACAAACACATAATGACCCCTTTAAGAGTTTTGAATTGAGATTGTGAATTTTTCCTTTCAAAAGCCGTATTGCTTTGGAGAGAAGCCTCCATTGTTTTCAATTTCTTTACTTAGTCTTGTTTTAATCAACTTTTTGTATAGTTTTCCAAATGTACTAAGCAAGCAGATCGATCTGCATGAGTCCGGTTTGTCTTGTTTTTGTTTAGTTCATAACTACTTAACAAAAGTCTATAAGTTATTTTTGATATAAAGTTGTCCAACAAATGAGTAGGCATTAACTCACCACGGGACACTATATATATGAGTTAAAGAAAGATTACATGCACTGTTGTTAAACTTTCTTACATATTTTTTGTTTTTTGCATTTCTTTAATCTTTATAATCTGTTCTGTATTTTTTTTTTTAATTTTTAAACATTTAATTCCAATCTACATTATCAAAAGCTTTTTCTAAGTTGTCAAACGCTATAAATCTTTTATTACTGCTTTAGCGTTTGAATTGCCTTTTGAAAAGAATAACGAAACTTCTAAAATCCGAATTGGTCTTTAGTTATTTTTTTTATTTTTTTTTTCTTAAATATTATCTGCAAACTGTAAATTAACTCCCATATCTATAAATATAAAAGTTAATTTTTTAGATAAAATTTGTAATGTTTATTAAATATAGTTAAGTAAAAGTACAACAATTTTTTTTTCTCATTTAATTCTCAATCTTTTTACATTTACAGGTTATCTATTTGTTAAACTAAATAATGGTTTTGGTTTATTGATTGGTTTTAAAGCATTTAGTTGTTACTATTGCTAAATTAAAGTGATTTTTTATAGAATTGTATTAAAAGTATACTTAAAGTAAACTTTACGAATGATTGACAAAAGACACATTTAGATAGGTTGATAATTACATTGTTGTCTTGACAAGATCTACAGATATTTTTCCCATAAAACGATACTACTTATATGTTATAAGCATAACAAATTGAAGTTTTTAAAAACCTGTTAATAAATTTCTGACACGTTGCCGTTCTTTTTAAAATTTATATTTTTAAGTAAAACTTAATCTATTGATATCGATATTTTATGCAACATCTATAATGTTTATTGCATTTAATTCGCAAGTAGATTTAAATAAGTAAGTAAGTAAGTAATTTTTTAGTTATATATACCAGTTGGTGTAGAATACATAATTCATACATAACAAATGATAAAACAAGAGAAGAAAAAAAACATAAAAATATATACAAAAAGAAAAAAAAAATTATCTTAAAAGTATACACTATATAAACAATAAAAGTTAAAAAAGTTAAGAAAGCATCAATAAATTGTTTTTACATATAAACACGCATTAATTACCATAAAATTCTTCTAAGGTATAAAAGGATTTACTAATTAAATACGTCTTCAGTTTTTTCAGACCTTGTTTTTTAATTTAAATTTTAATAGTTAAATGGTAAAATGATTTTTCTACATACTTATTTTTGGGTATTTCTGATCTTATGAGATTATTCCTTGTGTGGTAATAATGAACAGTATCTTTTAAAATAATATCTGGATGATTTTAAAATACATATTTGATTGCATGATATATATAAAGAGATGGCACAGTAAGAATTCCAAAACTAAGGAAGTAGCTCCTACAAGAATCACGTGGTCCAATACTAAATTGTTGTTGTTTCCCCATATTAAAACTCCATATTCAACCAATGAATTAAAGTAAGAAAAATAAACTGTTTGCAATGTTGATGGATTGCAGATTGATTTTAATGTTCGTAACGCATAAATACTTCTATTTAATTTTGTTACTAAAAAATTGAGAAGTATTTTCCAGTCAAGCTTATTGTCGAAGTGTAATCCAAGTAATTTAAATGTGTCCGAAGTTTTAATTACTATTTGTTCTATACTAAAAACAAGATTCTCGAACTTATTTGGTGGAAAAATAAGTATATTGGGTTTGAATCATTAAAATATTTTTAAAAAGTATAGATTTGTTTCAATTATATCTCAAAGTTATGATTATTTCAGAAAATTGCAAATGTTTATCTATATGTATGAAGGATTCAACATCATTTTCCTCATTGTTTAACTTTACGTCCGCACTAATGCGCGTCCCGACATTAACGACGTATCAATTTTAGCGTCTCTCAACAGTCGCCGACTGTTTATTCGGCTGAAGAACATTTGTAAATAGCTGGCAGAGTGCACTCTCCGGGCAATTTCGTAAACAGTTCCCGGGATGATCGATCTAATAACATTTATTAAATCTAATTCTGGCAGCGGCCCTGTTTTTATGACCGCCATTTGTGAATGTTTACTAAACTAAGCAAACGAAATACTTCACATTTCAAACAAATTATTAATATTTAAATTGTAAAAACGAAAAGTGTTCCCAATCGATTATCGCCACTGTTAATTTCCATTTGCGCGCGATTTAAAAAATCATCACGCTTATATATCACTTTTAAGTGGCTGATAATTTAGAACATTTTTTTCTTTAAAAACCTCAAGTGGCGTGTGCCCGCTTGTTTTTTTTTTATTTTCACCCCCTGATGTATATATTTTTTTGGGTGTATACCACCCAATATTTATTGCAGGGCTATAAATAAGCGCCTCGTTAAACCATTTGAGCTTCAGCTGGCACTTACCCGGAAAGGTGCTAGAAATCGCACCCGATATCTGATAATGTGAAATGGTTACAAATGCGAACAGGTGATTGTTAGTTTTTTCGCTACCATTTAAGAAAAAAAATTGTTCTAAGAGAGAGATAAATCGTAAAGATAACTAAGAGCGCGCCGTTATGTTCTCAGTAATAATCGGGTATTAATAATTTAATGGTGAATAATTACTGTAAAGTACGTAAATAAAGATATCGCGGGTCAATTCTGTCCGTGCTCGTTATTGGTAATTATTGGATGATAAATGGGGGTCGCCTCATCCGGTGCTAATTATGAATAAACACATGACCTACGACCTCGGTTACAGGCCTTATCTACTACTTGGTACATTCAATATTATAATTTTATTGCTGAGAATAATGAAACCGTCGCTGGTGAAATCTCCATAAATCAAGCTGTAAGAGACGAGATTAAAAATCTCGAAGAGTACAGATAAAACCTAACCTATATTAAAGATTCATTTCTGAATAAATCAATTCTTCCCATTTAATAAATTTCAAATTTTTTTAAAATAAATTTAATATTATATATTTTTTAAATAAATTACATTTACATATTATGTTTTAAGCATTAAAATTTTCAAATTTGTATGAAAATATATCATCATTAGATAGAATTAATTGCTTCGTACTGAATTTATTTAGCAATATTTCTTACTTAGCTTAGTTATTACACAAGTACAGAGATAGTAAAACCTAATTATTTTAAAACACTTGTAATAAACCATTTTATTCAAATATTGTGACAAATTACAAATTCTTTGTCACATAACAGGTGCTTTTCTTGGTGCCTTGGGGTTGCACAATAACTGCAAAAAGATTGTCAAGCTTACACAGGCAAATTGGGTCATAAGGTTGTATGTAGAGCACATTACATTAGTAAGGAGCAGTTATAAACACACAAGTATTAGAGTATACCTTGGAGATGTGTTGTTTAGGTGATTGATGTAATTGTAGAGATTGCAATATGACTACCAGTCTGATGCTGCAGAGAAATTATGTTTGTTGATTGCGCGAAACATATAACAATTGCTGTTTGTTACGCTGAGGATGAGATGGACCGAGCCAGCACAAATGGAATGGAGTGGGGCTAGCAGCTTAGAGCAAGGGCGTAACATATTACTTAATGAATTTTCTATCACGTGATAGGACACCATAGGCAAGAGGGAAGTAAAATTCTTACTTTGGCTTACTTGCTATTGTACAAATGGAACGATGAGATAAAGTAAGTTGAAGTAAGAATAACTAAAATTAGTGGCAAAAAAAAAGAAAGAAATAAATCACTAAAAACCTGACTTTATAAAAAAAACATAATGCTAAAAACTGCCCACATTAAAAGAAAAATATTACGCTTATTTTTATAATATAACAAATAATAGCTACATAATATTGTTTACATAAAAACTAGTCCCCAAACTTATTAAATTAAGCAACTTTACTATCATAATACACTAAGAAGTATCTTAAAAAAAATAAGTATAATAATAAACAATAACATTTTTTATCCATGTTTTCCTACCATGTTCAAATTTTTAACAAATATAATTATTTATAAGATAAATGAACATCTAGAAGCCTGGCAAAGATCTAAACACCCTCAACAGATACAGACCAATCTTACATATCTGCAATAAAATTTTAGAAAAAATAATCATAAAGAAGCAAATTGAAAAAAAGAACAATGAGCAATGATTACATAACATTTGCAACTGGACCGGTATGATTGTAATGTGTTTTTACAATCATACCGGAGATAGGAAGCAATATGGTAAAGTGGAAGTGAGTTCTAGTAATAAAGACCCACATAAAAAAAAAGATCAACAATCTTTTAGCTAAACACCTGGAGATTTTATTTGGTCATTTACATGGATCAGATACCATACCCGCCATAAGACGTCAACTTTAGATCACCATAGACAAAGTGGTCAGGAAGACAGAAGCAAGTGGTTTTCTTTCTCTACAACAAAAACATTGTGTGTGCATTTTTTTCACTTCACCAAAACCCCGCGCTTGTCTTGCGACGTGCGTCAAAACAGTCTACTTCTTAAAGCTCGTGATCAATAAAACTCTTTTTTTAAGCATATACTAATAAACTGGTCCTAAAATGCAAAAAGCTTTTGAATGTAATTAAGTGCTCTTGGCCAACAGTTGGGTTTGCCTCCGCTATCCGCTAGTCGCAAAACGTTCACCGTGGCAATGCAAACCAAAAAACATTACAACAACCAACATATATTTATTCTCAACAAAACGCAGCAACGCAAATACAGACTTAGGCCTACCGTCAGTAAGCCGGTCTGCTACCAAGCGTAGAAGCTGGAGGAGAGTGTTAATTATCCGATTACATCTACAGCTTCTATCACAAAAATATCACGATTGTTGGTAAAATAACTCTAAAAACACATACCCACTATTAGGAATAGAAATGCATTGTACACAGTTTAAGAACCCAAACAAATTAGCAATTAAATGAGCAGGGTAACTATCATTACAAATTACTTTTATACTTAAATCATCGTTAATCCAAAACGCTGCAGGTAGAATGTAATCGCTCAATAAAACTAGTTTACTGCTTGAAAAATTGTCGTCAATAGATTTGACGGAATAACAATGATCAAGATATTTATTACTAGTTGAATTGAGTGGTAAATATACCGCACAAATTATATAAGACACAAGATTAAACTTAACAATTACAAACAAATGTTCAACACTAATAAACGTGGGGTAAAGTAATACAGATTTGAGGTAATTTTTAATTGCTATCAAAGCAATTAAAACACAACCTCTGCCTTGTTTAGGGCTTGTTAGGGCCAAGCGATCACACCTAAATAAATGATAGCTTTATAAATTTAATTTAGAGTCACTGATGTCCGGAGAAAACCAGTTTTCAGTAAAAACAATCACATCGTAGTCTGATACGGCTACAGCTAGCAAGAGTTTCTTGAATTTAGTTTTTAAACCCCCGAGGTTCTTTTAGCAGATAGAAAAGCCGTTATTATTCCTGAAGATGGGTCCAAGCTGTTGACAGGATTTAGGCTCCAAAAATCTATTGGAGATAAAGCGGGGACATTTTGTGAACAACCATAACTCACAAATCATTTGACAGCAGTGTTAGCTGGCTAAAAGTCTTAGCTAAAAATAGTTTAAGCATGGTCGGCTAGAACTGAGACTTTAATGCTACTGTAATAATAAGTTTATTTCTTGTCTTTTGGCTTTGAAAATTACATTTACAATTACATTTATAACTTTCCAAAATTATAAAACCTAATCCTTATAAAGTTAACACAATTAAAAATATTTTCTTTTCTGTTTGTCTACTTTTTTTGTTTTTCAACTGTCCTCATCCATTCTATCCTTCTTCCCTCTCTTTTCAGTATCTCATTTTTTCATTTTGTATCCCATCCATACCTGGCGCTTTCCTTTTCTTTAATATTTTTATCTTCTTTTATATTGCTTCTTTTGAAATATCTTCCGCTTATAGAATTGGCTTTTGTCTGTCTGGTTTTTCTTCGTTTTTATTTTCTCCTCAAAACAAACTCAAAAAGTGTTCCTTCCACGCTTCCATTGGTATTGCCTCAATATCTTCTTGTTTATTTCTTAGTTCTTTATTTATGTATTTCCAAGCTTCTGCTTTTGTTTTTATTTTTTTTATTTCTATTTCTTTTTTTTAATAAATTTTGCTTTTATTTTTTTTGTTCTAATTTTTGTATGCCTTTTGTTCTTTTAGATATTCTTCTTTTGTGTTTTTGCTGTTTCTCCAGTGTCTTAACATTTTTTTGGCTTTTAATTTTTTATGTACATTTGCTGTTTTATATGTTTTTTTACTATCGCATCCTTGATTGTTTTCTCTAATTTTCTCATTATTTCTTTTTCCGTTTTCTCTAATTTTTCTTAGATTTTTTTTGTACATTTTTTTCCGTCCATATCATCCTTTCTTCACTTTTTTTTAATTTTTCTTCTCACAGTTTCCCCAGTTAAACTAAGTTCTAATAGCTGATGCTCCAATTCAACTCTTATTCCTACTTTAAAATTTTCTATCTTTTCTCACGCCTTCTCATTTACAACTACGTAGTCTATTACTGATTGTCTATTTGTCCTTATATAAGTAAATTCTCCCTCTTCATTTCCTGTGATGTTTCCTTTTAAAATGTTTCAACCCCTCTTTTCTATCATTTCTTTTCCTTTTCTATATTTTGTGGTATCTTTTGATTTTCTGTTTCTTGTGTCATCTTGTTTAATTTGTTTCCCCTTCTTTCCAATTCTTGCGTTGTAGTCCCCTTCTATATTCAATTTTCTTTTTTCAGTTTCTGGTATTAGCGTTTCTAAATTTTGCGTAGCGTTTTTCATGCCTCTGCTTTATACTGTTATTGCTTTATATTTTTCTCCTCCCCTCAAAAAGTTTTGTTCTTGTATTCCCTCTTTTTCAATACCCTTATTTTTTTCTTGACATTCCTTTTTTTATGCCTTTAATTCTGCCTCCTTTGGCCCTTCTTTTTTTTTTCTTTTTAATAGCAGGTTGGTATTTCCAGATGTATTTGGCTGGCATGTTGAGCTTCAACTTTTTCCATTTCTTGTCATCTATCCACGTCTCTACTATTCCAATTATGTCAAAGGTTATGTACTCTCAGAACTCGTGATTCTTGTTGTCGATCTCAACTACGTTCCAAAACAAAACTCTGCTTGTCAGTTTTTTTTTTACTGTCTTTATTTTGTATTATTTTTTGTTTTTTTTTTCTATTTCGTGTATCTAAGTCATGTCCTTGGTTCTTGCATGCTTTGCCTACTTTTTGTGTTTATGCTACTAATTACTTTTTTGGTTTGCGTTTGCTCTCTTTTGAAACTCCTTGATCTAGATCATTCCAGTTGCATATCTCTTCAACTATTTTCAATTTTCTGTACCGTACCCATACTCTTCTGTCTTTTGACTTTTTGTCCCTCGCTATATCCCTTAACTCCTTCTGAACTTTTCTTTCTTCCAACGTCAAGTCATTTTCAATGTATATGTTTGTGCCACTCAGTTTGTTTCTCATAATATCCTGTTTTTGTACCCATGACTCTGTTTCCGCTATTATTGTTTGTTTTTTTTCCTTTCCCATTAGTTATTTTAGTCTCTATTTTTACGTTTTTTTGTATCATTTCTCTTATGGTTTTTTTTCCCCTGTCTGTACCTCTATTCCTCTTATTACAAATTTGTTATTTTTCTTCTATTTCTTTTTGTTCCAGCTTGTCTTCAATTGCTCTTACTTTGTCTTTTAGTTCTTTTTTTACTATTTCTCATTTTTCTTTTCTTTTTATCATCTCCTCCTTTATATTGCTTCTTTCTATTTTTATTTCTTTTGTGTTTTTTTTAATTTCCGCTAATATCAGTTACATAATTTCTTTAAATTTTCTCCATTTCTTTATTTTGATAATTAAATAATTAAATTAAATAATTAAATAAAATAATTAAATTAAATAATTAAATTAAATAATTAAATTAAATATTAACACAATTTTTAAATTTAAAAACACACAAAACAAAGTCTGATCGTTCTTGGGGCTCCAACCTACAACGCGACTTGCTGGAGTTCACGCGCACTGCACATTACACCACGGAGTAGTGTTTATTTTATAAGTCCTACGTTTGTCTCCCAAGTACTATTGTTTTATTTATTGTTATCCTCGTGTTAGTCGTGTTAGGTTAATGTTTGTACACTTTGATGTTACTGCTTGTTTTTGATACTACAGTTTCCGCGACTAAGCTGCAACTTTTGCACACACACCGCACTATTTCCACTTCTTTCAACTAAAACTTTTCTATTAATATCGACTGTTTTTACACGTAAATTAAGTATAAATATTTAAGTGCATTTATTTATTTTAAAGCTACTGTAGCGTCCAGATTGTACAGCTAGATCTACTGCGTTGATTGAAATATCAATTTAAGGGTTAAGTGGAAGAACAGTGCTGCATCAAACTTTGCTTTTTTCATATATGTTAATTACTTAAAACAAAGACATATTATTATTATTATTATTATTATTATTGTTTGTTTTTGTGTTGTTCACGGTGTTTCTTCTATTCTACGGGCTATTATAGCCAAAGTAGAAAGAAATCTATTGTAAAATTTTTTTTACTGTGCTGCATGTACCAAGGATTACAGCGCGTTGCATATAGACGAAGATGTCTTTGTTTTGTGTACGGCAGTTGATATTCTTCCTGGTTCAGAAGACGGCCGTGGATTGCGTTTGCGATGTAAATTAACTGTTGTCTTAACAACTTTTACATCTAATTATTGATGTCACAAACATTAATATAACGTTAAAATAAAAATAACTTTCACATAAAAAGCATTTATTGTATTGCAAGTCTGATTACAAGTTTGTTACAAGTGTAGCTAGTACAAGTGTAGAAACGGAACTGCCCGTAAATTGTACAAATACAAAAAAGGTAAATTCATGTCTGATAGTGGAGGGACACAACAGATGGCTAACTACAAAGGCTAATTCATAATTCCAGGAATTTAAGCCTCTTTGAAGAGGATTTAGTAAAAACCCAACACGTGCACCCACTTAACAGCAGGTACTTACAAATGTTATAAAATTCAATTAACATAAATCTTTGTTTTATGACATGTAAGAAATAATACCATTGTATTGCAAACAGTCTTTGTCAATGTGAAGTTGTAGAAGAAAATCATAAAGCGTTAAAGGTATTAATGCATGCACTGGCCAATATTATTATAGGAACTGTACCAAGTTTCCATTCTTGTTTTATTTTCATTGCTTCTGTATTAGTTTTATCAACAAAAGTAATATCTGGTCTATTGTGACTTATAGACTTATCTGTAAGAAAGCTTCTATCCCAGTATAGTTTGATGTCTGCATTTTCTATTACGTTTTTTGGGGTGTATTAGTAATATGGTAGTTTCTCAGTTATAAGACCATATTTAATACACAGTTCTTGGTGCAAAATTTTCCCCACATTATCATGTCTTGTCCTGTATTTGGTTTGAGCTAATGTAGAGCAACCAGATATTATGTGTTGTATTGTTTCACTGGAACTAGAAATAGTTGAGAAAGCAGAGAAGAGTTGTTGACATTTACGAATTATCATTAAAAGTTGAGAAAAAAAGTGAACTAATATTTAATAGTGTATATATAAGTGAGAAAATCAAAGAAGGAGATTTAGGGGAAGAAAGCGGTGTGCCGCAAAACGGCAAGGTAGGAGAGAAAATCCTAATTGAAATATTATAAAAGCAACCTAAAAAATAAATTTAAATAAAATAGAATAATGCCGTCAGACGACGATACAGTATTCAACAGAGGAAATAAAACAGAGAGAACACCCGAACAAGATGAAAAAAAAAAACGACGAAGAGAAATGATGGAAACCAAAGAAGCAAGCGAAAGTGGAATAAATCAAAAAGTAGCTGAAACAATCTTGAAACAATTACAATTAATAAATGAAACGCAAACTATTATTCTGAAAGAATTAGAAAAATTGAGAAAAGAAAATGAAAAACTAAACAATAGGATCAACGCAATAGAAACAACTAAAATAGATAGTTTACAAAATGATGTAGCCGAACTAAAACAGAAATTAGAAAAACAAGAAAGGAATTAAAGAAAAAATAATGTAATTATTCAGGGATTGATGAATGAAAGTATAATGGAGGGAATGACGTTAAAATTTAAAGTAGAATTCTGGACTAGAACTAAATTAAAAGAAGGTGTAAATGTAAAAAAGCATATAAATTGAAAAACAATAGTAAAGTAGAAAGTATCTTTGTACAGTTAGATAATTAAGAAGATAAACAAAAAATTACGAAGAAAAAAAGTGTATTAAAGGGAAGCGATATATTTATTGATAATGACCTCACAAAAAAAGAAAGAGCAATTCAAAAAGAACTTAGAAATATGGCAAAAGAAGAAAAAACAATAGGCAAGACGGCGATTGCAGAATATATGAAGATTGTGGTAAATGGAGAGAAACGCTGTTACAACGAAAGAAACGGCAAAATAGAAGTATCAAAAAACTAGTAGCAGTAATAAACGGGGGGGAGGAAAATAAAAACAAACAACAAAGAACTAAACCAAACTGCAATAATGAGAAAAAATGGGAAGAAAAAGCAATTAACAAGTTGGAAGCTAACAATGATGGACCAACAATAGAAAATACCAGCAATAAAATAAATATAGTATTTTGGAATGTAGCAGGATTAAACAACAAAGATGAAGATTTTTGGAAGTATATAGGAAAATTTGATTTAACTGGAATGGTGGAAACGTGGATAGATGAAAAGAGGTGGAGAGACATGGAGGAGCAAATGCCTAAAGAACTTAGTTGGAAATGCCAGCCAGCTATTAAAAAAAAAAAAATGGGAAGAGCAAAAGGAGGTATCATAACAGGAATAAGAAATGAAATACTACAAGAAGATGATGCAAATTTGGAAATGGAAGGGTTAGTGCAACAACATTTTATACTGAGTGGAACAAAATACAAAATGGTTACGGTGTACAGCAGAGGGATATAAAAAATTAGATCAACGCTTGAAAACTCAATACAAGAAACAGAAGAGAGAAAACTGATAGTAGGAGAAGATTTCAACGCTAGGACCGGAATTAAAGGAGAAAGAATAAAAAACGGACAGAAAAGCAAAAGAGAGTCAAAAGATAAACTAGAAAATAAAGAAGGAAAAGAAATGATGGAAATGATTGAAGAGAATGGCTGGGACATATTAAACGGAAACATGGAAGGAGATGAAGAAGGAGAATTTACATACATAGGAACAAAGGGGCAATCAGTTATTGATTACGTAATGGTTAATGAAGAAGCGTGGCAAAAGATAGACAAATTTAAGATTGGAGAAAGAGTTGAGTCGGATCATCAGCCACTAGAAGTGCATATAAATGGAAGTATAAACAGAAAACCAAAAAACAAAAAGGAAATAGTAACAAAAACAGTATGGACACAAAAAAGCACAGAAATGTACAAGCAAAATTTAAATAAAATACATTTCCGAGAAGAAGGCGTAGAACAGCAAATGGCAGAATTAGAAAACACAATCGCAGACACAACAGTAACAAAAACGTTTATACAAACAGAAGAAACATTTGGAAAATGCAAATGGTGGAACACAGAATGCACACAGAAAAAATGAGAAGCTAGAAAAGTACTACAATATTGGAAAAATGATAAAGCAACTAAACAACAATATCAGAAGACGCAAAAGGAATATAAGGAAAAATGCAAAGAAGTTAAGGCAATGTATAAAAAAAAGAGGAATTAGAGATAAAAGAAATACGTACTGATGAAGAAGCATGGAAATACATAAACAAAGAAAGGAAACGAAAAAGAAGAGAAAACAAACAAATTTCAATGGAAAACTGGAGGATGCACTTTTTAAAATTGTATGAAGGATCGAACAAAAAAACCGAAAGACAATCAAGGACAACACAACAAATGAATCAAGATGTAGATGATATAACGAAAGAAATGATATGGAAGCAAATAAAAAGACTAAAAAAACAAAAAGCGCCAGGTGTAGATGGAATACAAAATGAAGCATTTATGTATGATACGGAAGATCTGATTGAGAGACTGAGTGAGATAATAAATGAAGTATGGAAGGAAAAAGGGTTTTCTAGTCAGTGGAGAGTAGGTCTTGTATGTCCGATACACAAAAAAGGAAATAAAGAGCTTGCAGAAAATTATAGAGGTATAACGTTACTAAATACGGCATACAAGATCTACGCCATGGTACTAGAAGAAAAACTGAGTGAAGAACTAGAGATGAATGGGATATTGCCAGATGGACAGGCAGGGTTTAGAAAAGGAAGAGGGACCATGGATAATGTATACATACTACACCATATAGTAGAAAAAATAATAGCAGAAAAGGGAGGAAAGGTGTATGCATTATTCTTAGACCTAAAAGCGGCATTTGACAGTGTGAGTACAGAGAAATTTTGGATGTATTTAAGAAAAATAGGAATAAACGAGCATCTAGTAAAAAGAATGGAAGAAGTATACGAGAAAACAGTTAGCAGGGTATGTATGAATGGCAAAATGAGTGGTAAATTTTGGACTACGAAAGGTGTGAGACAGGGATGCCCACTCAGCCCTAGTTTGTTTGCGGCATACATTGCAGATGTAGCAGAAATGCTATGTAGGGCGCAGACAGGTGGGGTGGTGGTGGGCAGAGAGAAAGTGTGGTCGATGGCTTATGCAGACGACATGGTGATTGTTGCAAAACAAGCAAATGAAATAAATGAAATGATTAGATGTATGGATCAATATTTTAGAAAAAAGAGTTGGAAGTAAATGTAAATAAAACAAAAATAATGATTTTTAGAAAGGGGGGAGGAAGACGCAGAGTAGAAAACTGGAAATGGGATGGCACAGAAATTGAAGAAGTAAAATTATTTAAATATCTAGGATATGTTTTTTGTACAAACAACAACGAAAATGAACACATAAATAATATGACAAGAAATGCTAATAAAGCGGTAGGACAAGTATGGGGAATTGGAGAAAGAAAATTTGAATGTATGAGAATAAAAGGAATGATGTTTGAAAGTTTAGTAAAAAGTATGTTATTGTACGGAGCGGAAATTTGGGGGTGGAAAGAGCAGGAGAAATTAGAGGCAATTCAAACAAAATACTGGAGATGGGTATTAAGAGTAAACAAAGAAACCCCAGCGCACATTGTAATGGAAGAAGTTAAAATAGACAAATTAAGAGTAGAAGCAGGAAAGCGTCCAATGAGGTATGAAGAAAGAGTGAGAGAAAGAAATGAATGTAAAATATTACAAGAATGCCTGAAGGAGAAAATGAAAGGAAAATGTGGAAAAATGGGAACTTGCAGAGAAAAATATTTTAACAAGAATGGATATGCTAGTGAGGAAGTAGATAGATTAAGAATAGATAGTATGTGGAATGAAATTATGATAAGAGATAGAGATATACAAGTGCAAGAGCGTAGAACAAGGATAAATAAATCTAGGTACAATTCAAATTATGTACATATTATAACTGATGCACTACCAAAGTACCTAGAAAGTATAAAGTATGAAAAAATAGAAAAAAGAATGATTGCAAGATTCAGATGCGGAAATGAGGAGAAAGTGTGCAAATTTTGGATGGATGAAGAAAAGAAAATGTGTAGAATGTGTGGAGAATCGAGGGAAAACATAAAACACATGTTAAAATGCAATGAAATGAGAGAAGAGCAAATAAGGAGAAATGAAGTACTGAAAGAAGACGGAAGAGGAATAAAATGGATGATGGCGGTAACAAAAAGAAGAAAACAAATTGAAACAAAAGTAATAAATAATTAATTAAAAACAGGAATTAGGGTAATTAAGATTATATGTTATATTAGAAATGAATTAAGTTTATATGGTAAATGTTATGTTAAGTTGTAGAATTTTCAAAGCCGAAAGGCAAGAAATAAACGTTTATATATATTGTTTCACTGAATGTTTGACATTGCCTGCACTTGTCGTTTTGGGTGCCATTCTTAGGCCCGGTTGCATCATATGTAGTTAACTGCCAGTTCAACTAACTGGGTAGTCAACTTTGACCTTGGTTCAACGGCGCTTGGGTTGTACCATCCGTCGGTTAACTAAACTAGGTTATTATTTTTTTTTCTCAAGTTGATGGCAGAGAATCTAGTTATATCTAGGGAATTTCCTAGATTTATGGGTCGCGCACAAATGTTTAGTTTTCTAAAGTTTAAAAAAAATTGTGTTGAATTAATTATAAATGCGGGAAATACAAAAAAATATTTTTTGTTTAAATAAATTAATTAAATATAAATATATCAAAATTAGTTGTAATAAATTAAAATAATAAAATAATTTACTGAATTTATTTAATCCTATTATACGAAAACATAGAACGGTAAATCTATTATTATAATATATAATTTAATTAATTTAAAACTTTGTAAATTAATACAGTATTATGGATGTTAAAGATCACTAAACTTCAGTGCTTCTGAAAAAACTATTTTATTATCATTGGTGAAAAAATACCATGATCAAATTGAATGCAAATGTAATTTGTTAATTCAATTTCATATACATATCTCGCCATAAAAGTCAATTAAAATAATAATCAAGCGTCATGAAACATAAAATAAATTCACGTAAATGTCAACAAATAAACAGGGGTTATGTTTAACTGCAAAATTTGTAGTTAACTGCCCGACGGCGTCCGTTCAACTTAACCTCGAGATGAACGAGTTCATCAAGTTGGTACAACGTAAATTTAACGCTGAACTCGTTCAAGCAATAAACTCGAGATGAACTTGGTTGGTACAACCGGCCCTTAATGATGTATTTTTTATAATTTTTTGTTGATATTACCTGATCTTGTATTGCAAGCAAAAATCCTTTGGTTTCTGGAAATAGTCCACCACAAACCAGCCAAGCGTTCGACGCAGTATAATTGACATGTGGTTGGTACAAGTCAGTAAATGCTATGTTTTCCAGAATTTTATTTTTTCTCTGTCAGATGTTATTTGAAACTGTTATTTGCTATGTTTAAAGAGGTATAACCGACAACGGCTCCAACAATTGCTTGGTGAAGTGCTGAGGATTGTTGTTTTTCTAGAAAATAAGTTTGCAAAAGATTCTTTTGTTTATTTTGCTGATTGCAAAATCATGCTTCTTCCCCCTTGTATTCTTGGTAGCGACAATTTTTCTGTAGCGGATCTAGGATGGTGTATATTGGCTCCGGTAAGAATTTTATTAGTTTTTCTTTGTATATCTTTTATGTTCGTGTCCGTCCAATTAATTACTCTAAAAAAATACGTTTATAAACGAACAGCATAGGTATTGATGGCTTTTATGATATTTTTGCCATGTAGCATAGTTTTAGTTATTTTCTTAATTCTGCCAAGGTATTTGTTTTTTGCCTTTGTTTATACTTTGTGTTCTGCATTTGTTTAGGCCAAACAGTTGGTGCTTTAAGGACTGTGGTGTGCTGCTGTACAGTTTTATATCGTCCATATACATGAGATGGGAGAGCTTGTATGTTATACTATTGCCTTGTTTAATGTTGTAACCTTTGTTCATATTGTTGAGCATACTTGATAGCAGTTGTAAAGCCAAGCAAAACCAAAGTGGACTCAACGAGTTGCCTTAAAAAATTCCTCGTTTATTATTATTATTATTATTATTTTAATTTAATGTAGTTTATTACATCGGATTTATTAGTTTTGCGTTTAAGTTTTGAGACATGTATATATGAGTTTGGCACATAAGCCTGCAACTTATCGTAACTTGGACCACAACCAAAAACTGTTGGGGTCTTAGGCTAAACTTTCTGCTTAGTTTTAGTTTGAGCAGTAAAGGTCGTAAAAGAAAAAAAATATTAATTACAGAATTAATTGCAGGTGGAAGCAATTAAATTTCTTTATTAATAGTTGATGTAACTACACAAGGCATAGATACTTGAATACGAGTTTTGTATTCAAGTATAACCTTATCCTTGTCTGCAATCTTCTTTTCAAGATACAATACTAATATATTAATAATATATTAAAGATTAAAATATAAAAATTTAACTATAAAAGTAATTAAATATTCAATAAAAATAATAGAAGAATGATACAAAGATACACAATTCACACCGGTGCGGTCGTTCACCTGGTGACTAACTACAAAACAAACAAAAGCAGACCACGGTTGGGCAACACAAAAAAACAAAGGAGTGTTTAAAACAAGATTAAAATATAAAATTACAAATTAAAATATAAAATCACAAATTAAAAGAAAACACATGTATTACTACTGGTAAAAATTCTGCTTTGTACTGCGCTGAAAAGAATGCGCGGACGGCTATAAATTTTGGTTAAGTTTCAATAAACAAACTTTACCATAAATTTTACAGAATAATGTTTAAGACATATAGCACAAACAATTACCAGTACGTTAGGTAAAACTTCACACTTATAAACACATGAAATTGTAGAAGTAAAATATCATAACTCAGTGCAGTGCAGATCACAATGCCCATTTTTAACTTGTGATAGATAGATTAAACGGACTAGTTAACCAACTAAAAAGTGTTTTTTCAGCTGCATGAAAAGTTTTGATGGTAGTTGTCTATCTATACTCAATAAGAATGTCAAACTGTTTTGACATTTCTGTTCAGTAAGGTTAGGCAATTTACCATGAATTGTTTAACGCTTCCAAATAGTAAAAATTTATTTTCAAAAAAATAAATCTGTTTGCAAAGTTCATAGAGTACTTTGTCCATTTTACGGTCAACATATTTGGCCAAGTAAGCAAGCAATTCGTGCAGTTATTGGTCGTTTTTGCACAAATTTTACTCTTCTCGATATAAACCCAACAAGACAAAGAAATGTGCGTACCGAAGAGAATACTGCTGCTGTAGCGCGAAGTATTAAAGATGACGTCAAAATGTCGGTTCGTCGCCGTTCTCAACTTGTTGATTTTTGTTTTTTGATTTTTTGTTTCCAAAAATTACTCAGCTAAACATCAACAGCATTTGGTTCCAACAAGATGGCGCGCAACTTGCCATACAGCGCGCTTAACCATCAATTTATTGCAAAATCAATTTGGTGACAACTTTATTTCTAGAAGTGGTCCTGTTAACTGGCCCCCTCGCCTCTTGATTATTTTTCGTGAGGCTATGTTAAGTCATTGATTTATGCCGACAAACCAACAACTCTTGAAGCATTGGAAGCCAATATGCCGGAAATCATATTTAAAAAATAAATGCCATAAAATTATCTACCAGATTATAATAATAAAAAATTGATTCTAACAATATTTCTGTCTTGTATTATTATTTAAAGTTGTCAAGCTCTTAAAAAACACCCTTTACATGTATAAGTAAGACATACCAAAAGGTTTTCAGAGTAGTATCATTATTTACATTTACGTGAAAAGCCTAATCAGTTTATGAAATGCTGACAAATACTGTAAATTTCTATAGGTTACTATATTTGAGGCATTGAACCACCAAAAAACAAATTGAGCAATATGCAATTGAAAATAATAGATATTAATAGCATTTAATTTTGTTATTTCGTTTAACGTTCAATTATTGTTATCAGAACAAGATATGTGGCTCAGTTCATTTTTCTTAAATACACCATTTTATGATATAAGTAAAAATAACAATTAAACTAGATTTTTAAAATTTGATGGTTAGTTTACTTTTGCGCTCAATGCCTCATTTATTTGTTTATGTGTATCAATTATAATTTTAATTTTAGCTTTAGCTGGCCTTACCTAACCTAATCTAGTCTAAATAATTTATTGCACCATATAAAATAAAATAAACAGAAAATAATTTCATGAAAAGTCTAGGCAAGCATATGGTTTTTACATTACTTGCCTTTTTCATAAACTAATTATAAAATAAATTAATAATTTAT
Organism: Tachinus rufipes; assembly: GCA_963932245.1. Lineage (NCBI taxonomy): Eukaryota > Metazoa > Arthropoda > Insecta > Coleoptera > Staphylinidae > Tachinus > Tachinus rufipes. The sequence continues at coordinate 60,003,056 of OZ010744.1, forward strand.
TCAAACTCAATCATGAAAAATCTAAACATATACGTTTTGTTAATATTACTACCGCGAAAAGTGTTTCATTGCAACCGAAAGCTAAACTAGACGCAAGGCTACCATGAACTTTCCACAGAGGGATGGGATACTTGTATTAACAATTCTTTTTAATTAAAATTTTTTTGTATAATATATAGTATAATATAATTCATATATCAGAGACTTTGTTTAAACCTATCGTATTAATAACTGACGGATGCATCTACCATGAGTGAAATCTGATGTGTTCTACAATCCACAATATAGTCACGTATTGTCGATGTCCGGTCGTGAAGTGTAGTATTTCAAAAGTATAGCATACACACCCTCTTACCAACCCTGTATAATCCTCGAACATCTGGCATCGTTTAGTCACACTTTATCCTAGTCTTTTTGTGTCACAATCAATCAGATTTTAGTTGGAAACCACAAACGACCACACAACTAAATAACTGTTTTAACACGGTACAATTTATAAACGATCAATAATTAAAAAAAAATTGAGTAAATGTCCTATACATGATATTAATATATTTTTTTTAATGTATACGTTACAATTACAGTATTCATAGCAATAGAGATATTTGTCAATAATCACTTAGATTAAAACAGAAACATTAATATTAAATTACATAGTTGAAAGCTTAATGTTTTAATTTTTTTTTAACGTTTTTTATTTATTTTATTTTTTTACTTTTATAATATATTTATATTATAAAAAAAATCAAAACACTGCAAGATTTTGCAAGTCTAACAATCAAATATTTATTTTATCTGCTACGCACTCGCACACGCGTATTTTAATCTGTTAACTCACTTCTATCGTGAATATCTATTAATTCCACGTGCAAATTAAATTAATATTTATATAGATAAGGTAAAATTTCTTATGTTATATTTATTAATTTTTTTAACTTCATTTAAAACTAAAATAAATATTTATTATGATTATTTATAGATTTGATTTATAATTGACTGATTATGACATTTAAGTTTATGTTAACAAATACTTAAACTTTACATACCTGCACAAGTAATCCATATATGGTAATTTACCACATACAATATACGATTACTATACTGCTAATGTACTATAATCTAGACACTGTTTATTTTAAGTTTAACGGATAAATATGCAAGACTGTTGAAGTCTTGTTAGAGGTGTAATATTTGTTATGTTCTCGATTATATGAACACGTGCTTATTATCTTGCGGTATTCAATATTAATTTAGATTTTGCTGGGATATAGTATGAAATACAGGTTTAAAGCCGCATTTTTTGTATATAAACGGCTAAAATTCTTTGCGATTTAATTCCCGGTCATTTTGTCGCAATTTATCCTGGCCGCATCGATAATTCCTGGTCCGACAGTGTCCGTTATTAATATTTTATTAAATTGTTGGTTTTACGCGCGGATAATGGTCGATGTTTATTATTATAATATCCCAACTTAGGGTTGTGTGTTGGTGTGTCGACGATATTTGCCCGCGGCCGATAATCGCCCGATTATTTGCGTTAATGCGAGGCAAAAAAATCGCGAAATTGCACGCCTTTAAACAAGTGAAAATAAATATGGTTAAGGTGAGCGAGGACGTCGGGGTAATGGGGGACGAGGCGGGGATAAATAACAACGCCGTTTACACCGGTTTAAGTATGCGAGTTAATAATTTTATAACAGCATGAATCAATCTGTCGGCCGTGATGTGTATTCCGTTCATTAGTTTTAATGGTAGCTGATTGACGGGTACGGGGGTACCTCGGGGGACGGTCCTGAGCCCTGCGGCCGGTTTCGAACTCACGACCTACACATCACTACCGCATAATCACACACTATCTAATTACAAATTAAATCAGGATCGCTAATCGATATTCCTATCTCTAGGTACGGCTTAATATCCTAACCCGATTTGCATCTAGGTACGCTTGAGGCACGCTCTAATACCACCATTAAAGCGATCTCTATTTCTTTCTTTTTCTTATTCTTGCCGGCATTTCCTCGCCCTGTTTTATTTTCCGACGGCGTATTTGAAAAAGCGGACACACGGTAAGCAATGATTTTATTGTCCGTCCCGTGGGCGCAATGCGACGAACAGTTCAACGGTGCAAAGTACGCTTTCAGCTTTTTAAAATGGGCCCCTTAGCCCCAAATGACGATCGATCCAAGCGCTAAATCTGCGAAATTGCCGCGGGCTTTGGGGGCTATCGATCCGACGTCGGTGCTTTATGACGCCCTCAATACGTGGACGGCATAGCAAACTCTCTCAAAAAATTACACTCAATATATAACTAAATTGCAGATAATAAAAAGGTGCTGCACAGCATATAACTCAACTTCTTTTTAAATTTCAACTTTTTTGCTGAAATGTGGAAGAAAGCATATTCAGATTTTTTAATTTAATTTTTGAAAATTAGGTTTTATTATTTAACATATTTAAAAAGTATTTTTAGTATTATTTTTATTTTTCCGATTAGCAGTTTATTAATATACTATAGAAGCAGTATTACTAAACCCGTTTGGATCAATTGTAAAATTGATTAAGTCCTGCCCTCAACCGGCATACAATATCTCTCCATAATTGCAAATTAATTCCATTTGCAAATATCACTCGTATAGCATGTTAAGTGACAATTCTGTTCTGATGCTGCAATTATGAAGCCGGTTAAGTTAATCCGATCTCAAATGGTTCCATTATCCGCGATCGTTTCGGCACGGATCATCAACCCATTTGTAACGCACCCCTCCTCATCGAGTCCACCCCCATCTTGTACACATAATCACATTAGATTACCCTTCGCTCGATTTGTGTTGTACGGTCTCTGAGGGGATGTTTTACATCATCATTCCAACAGTGTGCAAAAAAAACAATATGGAGAAAACAGTGTGCGGGAGATGTATACATTACACGTAGTAAAGATGTCCAACTTATAACTATGGTCATGCATCATGTTTAGGTTGCAGGAAAGTGAGACGCGGAATTTAATACTCGGGATGCGCAGTGGTCTTAATTAAAGGTGCGATTATGGTTTTGAAACTACCGTGCGTGCGGATGGTTAGTTAAGCTTTTCGTTCACGAAACGGATTGTGTTGCAATTTTATGAACAAGATTTTTATTTATTGTAATATTAGGAGATAATATTTGATATTCACTATAAATATACATTCCTGCCTTTTAGAATAAATAGCTTTTGTCAATATTATATATGCCAAATATACATAGCACATGTTAAACACACACATATTTTTTCAGTATAAGAAGTACAAACTTGTACTAATTAAATTATAAAGAATTTTCAAAAATAGCAAAAGAAATCTTTACTTGCGGATTTTTGCGGATTGCTATTTGAAATCCAGGTCTACTTTTTATCAAAACAGGAACCTGTTTTCTGTTAAATTATAATAGCTTTTTTGTTTATTGTTCACAAGAATAAAATTTATTTTATCTATAATAACTCAGGTTATCAATGACTAAAATAATGGGGTAACATATCAAAATCAATTGTATAATGGCTATGAATATTGAATTTAATAAATAATAATAATGAAAAATCACGGTCGCGCTATTGCCGATGTTAATATTGATAACGTAATCACAAATATTACATCGGTATCGATAACAATATTATATACGCTTTGTTTATATTTGCAAAAAATAAACATTTTGTACAAATTATACAGTATGCATTATTTTATATACTATAACTTGCCTATATATAACATACAGTGTGTCCGCGGATGGGGGTACCCATTAAGAAAAAAAAAATTATTATTCATTTTACAACCGAAAGTCATTCTTTATAAAAAAATCTGCTTGTTAAGAAAATGAATTAAAAATAAGAAAATTTTAGATTACATGTACAGGGTGTTAATAAATTAAGAAAGTATGAAAATGCTTTAAGGGATAATAAGTTGTTTGAGGAAGACAAAAATGTTGCTAATACACAGCCAACAAAACAAGTATCAATAGTTGCAATTACCTAAACAATAAAACAAGTATAAAATAGAATATATTCAGTCAGGTTTATAAGTTCGTGTGTTCACGTTACAGCTTGCTTACAGACTACTACATACACTACTACATACACATACAAATCATTTTACGTTGTTCATGCCCACTGCACGACCGACCGCGAGCCCGCACGCTCGGGTAACCTCGCATTCATAACCGCGCGAAACTTGAAACTACGTTTTCACAACACTCTCACCAGTTCCATGTTTCACGGATGTGTCGATGATTTGCAGTCCGTCTCGGAGTTGATGAAAGCTTTCCTTTGGTAGTGCCTTTGTGAGTATATCAGCCAGCTGCTGTTTTGATCGTACGTAGATGATGTCTAGGTGTCCATTTTCATATTTTTCTCTGATGAAATGAAAGCGCACTTCGATGTGTTTGGTGCGCTTGTGGAACTCGGGATTTTTTATGAGCTTGATCGCGCTCTGGTTGTCCACATGGAGCCTTGTTGCAACCGGTTCGTCGAACCCCACTGCAGCCAGAATACGTCGAATCCATATGATTTCTCTGGTGCAGTCACTAGCTGCAATGTATTCGGCTTCGGTTGTCGAGAGGGCCACAATTCGTTGTCGTTGCGATATCCACGCCACTGGTCCACCGTTGAAGATAAGCACATAGCCGCTGGTGGATTTTCGTGTATCAGGATCGCTTGCGTAATTGCTATCCGAATATGCCTTCATCGTTTCAGATGTTTCATTGCCGCCGTACATGATCCCGTAACTAGACGTGTCTTTGATGTATCGTATGATCTTTTTGACCGCCATCCAATGTTCTTGCAGTGGTTTCTCAGCATATCGACTGACGACAGCTACTGCGTACATAATGTCAGGACGAGTCACGCATGCCGCAAACATCATTGATCCAACCGCTTCACGGTAGGGTACCGTGTGACCAACGGCTTCACCGATGGTGCACAGCTTTGTGTGTGGATCTGCCGGAACCGATACTGACTTCGCGTCCTCCATTTTAAATCTTTCAACCACTCGCCTTAGGTAATTGGTTTGAGTAAGTATTAGTTGTTTCTTTGCGCGGTTTCTATATATTTGCAAACCCACAAATACCTGCCCAGCTCCGACCACAACTTCAAAACTGTCTTTCAGATTTTTCATGACGATCTCAATCGCAGCTCCGCTGGGTGACAGAAACAGCCCGTCATCAACATAGAGCAACAACACGATCATGTGGCCATCCACGTTTCCTGTGTACATGCACGAGTCTGCTTTGCTTTCAATGAAGTTGTACTGCTTCAGAAACGTGACAAAACATTTGTTCCATTGACGTGGAGATTGTTTCAGACCATACAATGATTTCTTGAGTAATACTATACGGCCGAGCTTGTGTGCGACTTCTTCAGGAAGACGCATATAAATTTCTTCCTCCAGCTCGCCGTATAGAAATGCAGTCTTAATGTCAAACTGAGCAAGTTCCCAGTCTTCCCTAGCTGTTAATGCTAACATCATTCTGACTGTTTCATACCTTACTACCGGTGCAAATGTTTCGTGATAATCGATCCCTTCACGTTGTGAGAAACCGCGAGCCACCAGGCGCGCTTTAAACCGCTCGATTTTTCCGTCACAGTTCACTTTCCTTTTAAGCACAAATTTCGAGTCCACCACTTTAGCACTCGTTGGCACTTGATCAACTTCAATCCATGTTTTATTTTTCTCTTGAGAGTTCATTTCTTCCGTGACAGCACCCCGCCAGTTTGTTGACTCAGATCCGTTGTAGGCTTCAGAGAGTGACGTCGGTTCGTCGGCCTGGACTGAATTAGCTTCGTATCTGGCAGGTTTTCTTATTTCGCCTCTGGTGCGCAGCTCGTACCGTTTTTCTTCTTCTTCAGGTTCGTTTCTTTCTGGTTGTTCATCAGGTTCGTTTCTTTCTAGCGGAATTTCTTTGTTCACCACGTCCGAATCATTCAAATCGATTGCTGGCCAATGATTATCAGTTTCTTTTATTGCAGTCTCTTCATTGAAAGTAACATGCTTACTGATGGAGATCTTTCTTGTTATTGGATCTAACAATCGATAGTTCGGACCGTTCGAATCGTACCCAACCATTATTCGCTTATTCGCTTTCTTTTGCCATTTCTTTCGCAACTCCTTTGGAATATGTTCATATGCAACTGATCCAAATGTACGTAAATGAGCACTCTGCGGTGCCCGGCCAAACCATAACTCGTACGCAGATTTCTTTCCGGATCGTTTCGATGGAGTTCTGTTGGCCAGATACGTTGCTGTCAATACAGCTTCAGCCCACAGTCCTTCCTCCAAGTCCCCTGCAAACAGCATTGCTTCTGCTGATTCGACTATCGTACGATTCTTACGCTCAGATATCCCGTTTTGTTCTGGAGTGTAGGGAGCTGTAGTTTGATGATTGATGCCTCGATCCGCCATGAACGTCTTCATCCGGTGATTGACGTACTCACCGCCATTGTCGCTTCTCAATACCTTGACCTTATTTCCGGTTTGAGTCTCGATCAGATTTACCACTAGTTTGATTTTTTCGTACACTTCATCTTTGTTCTTTATGAAGTGCACGAAGGTCATATTGGTGGTGTCACACACAAAATTAACGAAGTATCGATTTCCTCCATGGCTTTTGTGTGTCATCGGTCCATTTACGTCTGAATGCAGAAATTCACCTGCTGCATAGTTTCGTGGTTGTGTGGTTTTGAATGATTTCTTTGTTGATTTCGCGAATACACACGCTTCACAAAACAGTTTGGCATTAGCATTAATTCTAATATTAATTTGACCAGTATCAGCCATTTGACGCATTCGGTCCAAACCCGGATGGCCGAGTTTACGATGCCATCTCATAAGTTCTTCTTCTACCGAATTTGCCGCTTCATATTCCAACGGCTTTAGTTGCATCTCGTACAAGTTGCTTGTCGTGAGTATGCCTTCAAGATGGGTTTGTCCATTTAGGTTGAATTTGACCCCCTCACCAGCCATTAATATTTCAACGCCTACCTTTTGGCATAATCCAGTGCTGATCAGATTTTTCCGCAAAGTTGGAATGTACATAGCATTTTTGAAGTCGACCTGCTTCCATCTATTTTCAACTTCAGATCAACAAACCACTTCTTTTCATTAAACATGTGGCAACTTGCCCCACTGTCACACAACACTTTGTCATCGCGTTCACTGACCATCGCTGCCTCCGCCGCGCTGAAGCATATGTTCCCCATGTTGGTGCTGGTGCTGGTGCTGTCTTGTTGTTTGCTCCGCTTCGGGCAATCTCGTCTGAAGTGTCCTTGTTCCCCGCACCCATAGCATTTTGCCCTTTTCTTTGATGAGGCGTTCCTTGGTTTTTGCGACACGGACTTTGTTGGCTGGTAAAATGTTGACTTTTTAACGAACATTGCTTCGGCCGTCATTTCTGGATTCACACGAGTATGATTTTCTTTAGTTCATCTGGCGTCCTTTTATCGTCACTAGCCAGATGGAATGCCACATGCACTGTGGAGAATTCTCTTGGTAAATTATCCATTAGCTTCACCATGATGTCCTCAGGTGACTTAATGTCACCGCTGCGTTTGCATTTTGCAACCAACGATTCGATTTGAGCAATGTGTATAGCCATTGACCTGCCCGTGTAACGATAAGCGTGGTATTCGCGATTTGCCTCTATTTTGCTACTTCCATCGGAACGTTCGTATACCGATAGTAGCTTTTTCCACATTTCACCTGCGGTCTCGCAAGCTGCCACGAATGTTTGCTGATTGTTATCGATTGCCGACAGTATTGCCAAAGTAGCCCTTCCATCGCATTTTTCCCATGCTTCGATCTGTGCTTCATTGCTGCCATTGCTCTCCGGCCGTAAAACATTACCCTGTGCATATTTCAGCAAGGCATTCACCTTGAAATATTGCAGCATGCATTGTTTCCACAACGGCCAATGTGAGCCTTTCAGCCTTTTAAAATGTGGCATGTCTGTTTTATCCGACATGTTGATTTTATTCCCGAAACACTCACGAAAAACAAAATAAACGATAACTACTCTACTGTCCAAGATGTCCGACAACACGTGTTTTTCACTTTCGTTTCACAGCACTTTGATACAGTTTTGTGACGCAGTGGATGCGTGCTGGGCCCATAACCTGTTGCTAATACACAGCCAACAAAACAAGTATCAATAGTTGCAATTAACTAAACAATAAAACAAGTATAAAATAGAATATATTCAGTCAGGTTTATAAGTTCGTGTGTTCACGTTACAGCTTGCTTACAGACTACTACATACACTACTACATACACATACATATCATTTCACGTTGTTCATGCCCACTGCACGACCGACCGCGAGCCTGCACGCTCGGGTCACCTCGCATTCATAACCGCGCGAAACTTGAAACTACGTTTTCACAACAAAAAACTTATTTTGACTCAAAAGACTTAAAATCCCATACGTATTAGTTAGCAGAAGACAAGACTTAAGTAGTAATAAGATATGTACTTATTACTGTCAAAGTTCTTACACGAAAAAAACTACGGTTTAAACTCTATCTCACGGTTACACAATTAAACTAAACGTAGCGTTCTAATCTACATTCAGCTAAACAAAAATGACAATAATGAAACAATTCTAAACTTTGCTAAAATCTTAAGACTCAAAGTCAGTGTCAGTGTCAGAAAAAAATAAAAGAAAGCAAACCAGCACACTACCACCGCAGTCAAGCGTCAACGTGCACCAACAACTAGGTATAAGTCATATGCGCAAAAAACATCTATCTGCACAATTCTATTTTATCTGTACCAACAGTAATAAAACTTTTTGTCTTAATTGTTAAAGTCATCATGCCGCCTCTTACAAAAGATGTTTAATGTACCAAAATAACAAATAACAAATCCAAAGCTAAGCCAAAGCAAAAGCACAACCAGCAGAACAGATCATTTATCAAACACCGAAGCCTCGCTCACAACTATCTTTCTATGTCAATGCGGTCCACCCAAAACAACAAACAATAACACTTACTATCAATAAAAAATTTGTTTTTAAATTAAATTTAATCAACATTATTGAGCACTACAATAACGACATTATCTTAGCCATATTATTGAAATAAAATCTATAATGAAAGAACAAAATGAAACGTTTTTAATAAGCTATTAGAACATTAATTGTGCAGTTAAATACACAAAAGAATTTAAACTTTTTATGCTAAACCTTAACATGGGCATCATGCTTCTATCCAAAACCGGATATAAAATTAAAGACAACACAAAATTTTAAATTGCAGCATACCAAAATGATAATAAAAAGCAAGTCGGAAGCACTGCTATACTGATAAAACGCACAATAGACCATTTTGAACTTTATCAATCTACAAGTAGCCAAGGTTATATAATATATATAATAATAAACCTTCTCCTAATAGAAAAAATATTTTTTTCTGCTTAACAATCACTTGTAAATTATTAATTGAAAACAACTTACAATTGGTTACTGATGACAACATTTTCACTATTCTTTGGAACTGCTATACTACCAATACAAAAAGCAAATTATTTTGTTTTTGTTTTGCTATTCTAGACATTGCTATTTCCAAAAGAATACCTAACCACACAACATCAAAAGTTATCAAAAAAAAGATTTTGTGCACCTTTCAATTCTACTGAAAATTTATAATATTTCAGAAAAGATACCCACCAAGACTAAAAAAAAACTTAACTGGAAGCATTTCCATTTATTTATACAAAATTCTATCAAACCATTTCTAATTATTAAGACGACAAAAAAAACATCATTGATGCTGTCTAAGAGCTTACTAACTCAATACAAAAAATTCAACTTGGTTTACCGCATCAATAATTATTAGAAATAACAATCTACTGGGACTACCTTCATACAAAAAAGGCTTAATTAAGAAGAAATATATAACCCGACAAAAAACTAAAACTGCAAAAGTCAAGGAAAAGATCTAGAAAGCCAAGTGAAAGAAAAACTTAACAAAATTAACAATGAGAAAATTTTTTCCAACACAAAAACAAAGAATATACCAAAACATAAAAAATCTCAAAATCTTTTACAAAGAAGCACAAAACTTAACGGACTAACCCACACTTAAAAAAAAAACTAAGGCTATTGCTTTATCTTTGGATGATCAATGCAGCTTTTCATGAACAATACAGAAGAAGAAACACTACCTTTTACAAAACTACTAGAATCAGCCAAAATAAATAAATTAGTAAACGCTAAGGAAACTCTTGGATACGATATCATATTATACACGGCGTTAAAAACCTACCAAAAATATGCAGCAGTAAGACTTACTTTTTATTTATTTATTCAATTGCCTTTTTACTTTTTGGTGTAAAGCGTGTACATTATTAATATGTATAGTAATCTTTTTATTTCTTTCTATTTTTGACTATCTTTGGCTATCTCTTTTATTTTTTCCATGGTGTTTTTTTTTGTAGCCTTTTCCATATTTGCGTTGTTCCATTCTTTTTTTATTTATTTATTTATTTACTAGTCAACGGAAGCCATTACAAAATAAGTATATATTTACAATTTAAAAAACATAAATTAAACATAAAACAACTAATATTAAGAATAAGAATAAAACTTAAACAATTAGAAAATATAAAAAAGGTCACGTATGGGTGACAAGTGCACGTTGCAGAGTATTAAAAGAATCTTTAAAAAAATCCACTTTAACTTTGTTCGCATGCCGCAAAATACGTGTAGATTCAGAGTGCACCGCATAATCAGTTCGTTTGAACGGTATATGAAATAAATAGTCATTGCGTAAAACTCGAGCTGGAACATGAATACCTATAGAGCTGAGCAAGTCAGGACGGTTAATAATCCCACGAAGCACTTTAAAAACTAGTGTCACGTCAAAATTAAAACGTCTTTTTTCAAGACTGGACATGTTAAATGTAGAGAACAGTTCCGTGTAGCAGCCTGCAATGTTGCATTTTTATGCAATAAAACAAACAAAATTTTTTTTAATTTGTTCAATTTTTCTTTTACTGACGGCGGTGTATGGTGACCACACATTGGAACAATACTTGATATGGGGACGTATTAGAGCGTAGTAAAGGATAATTACAGTACGATGGTCACAAAACTTCTTAGAGTTACGCTTGACAAATACTAAAAGTTGATAAGCTTTAGCCACAACTATATCAATCAAACGTAATGCCTAAATCACAAATAGTGTTAACTCCTTACAACATTACATTCATGAGAGATTAACCATACATCACCGTAGACTGACGTCTAGAAAATGTCATCACTTTGCATTTATTTAAATTAAGTAGTAAGTTATTAGTCTGACACCAACTAGAAAAAATCTGTACTTTTTCATTAAGTAGTACAGCATCATCTAAAGACTGAATTTTCATAAAGATTTTTATATTGTTTGCAAATAATAAACAACGCGTATTAGAAAAACAGTGTAACACACATCATTGATAAAGATATTGAACAGTAAAAGTCCAAGATGTGACCCCTGTGGAACACCCGACGTAACATCAATATTACAAAAAACGCACTGACCAATGCACACAAATTGAGATGTGTTAGATAAATAGGATTGAATCCTAACAGTAACAAGGTGCCATTAACTTCAATACCGCGTAGTTTCATAATTAGTATCTTGTGGTCAACGGTATCAAAAGCTTTTGAAAAGTCAGTGTAAACTGAATCTACCTGGAATTTGTTTTCGAGCGCATCTGTTATTTAAGATTCATACAACAAAAGATTAGAAGATGTCGATTTGCCAGTTCGAAAACCGTGTTGATTGAAAGCAATTTCAGACTGCAGAATGGCAGTCAATTGACAGGTAACTAACTTTTCAAAAACTTTTGAAATAACTTATAAAATAGATATAGGTCTATAGTTTGTTACATCATTTATAGCACCGGACTTATGAATCGGAGTGACATAAGCTTGTTTCCAGCAAGTAGAAAAAATACCCAAAACCAGAGATAAGTTCAATAAAAGCTATATGGGCCGACAAAGGGCAAACGCACATTTGTTGAGAAAGAAAGCCGTTAATCTATCAGGCCCTGAACAGTTATTGGAATTTAATAGTGATAGTTTGTTGACAACTTCAGATATTTTTAAAACAAGATGCGGTTCATTTACATGGGTAAGAACAGATGGTAGAGAATATTTACTGTGTGGACTCATAGATGCCGTTAGCAAAACTGAACCCAAAAAAATCAGCAAAGAGATTTACAATGCCATCAGTAGTGTCAATTTGAGAATTACCATTTGTGAAAGTAGATGGTATTTGATTACTGCTTCGTTTAGATTTGACATACCCCCAAAAAGCTTTAGGATTAAATTTAATCGAATCTTCCACTTTCTTAATGTGATTAGAATAACACGTATTAGCCAATTGCTTACACTTATCACGTATTGAACTAAATTTGTGGTAGTCAGCTGCTGATCTAGACAGCACATAAAGCATATGTATCTGTAATTTTTTTTTAGAAAATACCATGTCTTTTAGCTTTCTTGTAAATTATATTGGAAATTTATAGGTTTTTTTATAACACTTATTTATTTTGGGCACATAATGATCAATTGTATCAAAAAGTAATAAATAAAAACGGTGACATGCTTCATCAATATTTCTAGGTCTTCCTCTTTTTTGTTGTCTTGTTACTCTTGTTTCATAAATTTTTATCTCATTTGACTTTCCGTAATTATTTTTTGTATTGGATTTATAATTAAATTTGTTTTGTATGTCTCGTTCCTTATTTTATCTTTTTTTGTTTTGTTTTCAATCTTCCTAAGAAATCTCATCTCCGTAGCATTTATTTTTTTTATTTGCTTTCCTGTCATAGTCCATGTTTTGCTACTATACGTTAATGTTGGTCTGATTACTTTTTTTACAATTTCTGTTTTTGTGGTTTTTGATATTTCTTTTTTTGTTAAAAAAAGTGTTTCTTAACATGTTATATATTTTTGCTGTTTTTTTAATTTAATCCTCTATCTCTTTGTCTAGTTTTCTGTTGCTTTGTATTATTGTTCATAGGTATCTGTATTGTTCAACCTGTTTTATTTTTCTTCTTTTTATTTTTATTTTGTGGTTCAGTTTTTTTTTCTGCAATTATCATGGTCTTTGTTTTTTCATAGTTCATTTTTATGTTTATTTTCTTTAGTTGTTCTTTTATTATTTCTATGTTGTGTTGTAGTTATTCTTCTGTTTCAGCAATCACTGCCATATTGTCTGCAAATAACAGTTTTGATATTTTTGTTATTTCTATTTTCCAATATTCTATTTTTACCATTCATTTTTTTCGTTGCGTGTTTTATTGATTTGTCTAGCACAATTGAAAAGAGCAATGCGCTTAACACACATTTTTGTTTTACTCTTTTCTTTGTTTGGAATTCTTTTGATTCCTCGTTATTTATTCTGACTATGTTTCTGTTTTCTGTGTACATGTTTTTAATTACGTTTATTATTTTCTTCTCAATTTCTCTTTTTTCTAGTTCTTTCTACATGTCTTTTCTCTTAATCCTTCCAAATGCCTTTTCAAGGTCAACAAAGCATACGTGTATTATTCTATTTTTTTAATCATCTTTTCACTTAACTGTTTATTATAAATATAAGATCCTGTGTGCTTTTTTTTCTTCTAAACCCACATTGGCTGTCCTCTATTATCGTTTCTAGTTTGTCTCTCATTCTTTTTCCAATAATGTTAGTAAATATTTTGCTTCGTATGCTTGTTAGAGTGATTCCTTTATAGTTTTCCTATTTTCTTTTATCTCTTTTTTTATGTATGGGTAGAATTATTCTTTTATTTCATTCTCTTGGCGTTTTTCCATTCCTGATTTTGTTGTTTATTAATTTTGTTATTTGTGCAATTCCCTCATATCCCATGTATTTCATCATTTTTGGCGTTATTTTATCTGTTCCCGGTGTTTTCTAGTTTTTTTTATTTAAGTTGAAGTTTTCATTCATTTCTTTTCCAAATATTGTCCATGATTTTATCTTTGCTTCTTTTATTATTTTCTTTGTTTTATTTCTTTTTTCTTTGTATTTTTTGTAGTCTTTTTTTTTTTTGGTTTGTAACTATTTTTTCATTTTTTTTTTGTTCTTTATCTCTTTCTTGATTTCTCCTGTCCACCAGTGAGTTTTTTTAATATCTTTATTTACTATTTTAATACTTTTTTGCAGCTTTTAGAATATTTTGTTTAAAAGTTTTTTATTTTTCTTCTATGCACGTTCTTTTTTCTTTTTCTCTGATATTTTTTTGTAGTATTTTTTAGTATGCCACTTGTATTTGTTTTTTTTTAGTTTTTATGTTTTTGTATTTATCTTTTTTTTGCTTTTGTTTGGTTTAACTTTTGCTTTTTATTTCATGTCCATTCGTAGTAAGTGGTAGTCGCTTTCAATTTCCGCCTGTCTTGTAACTCTTACATTTTTTATCTTGTTCTAGTTGTTTTTGTTGACTAGGTAGTAGTCAGTTATTGATTTTTTGTTTCTGGTTGGTTGTGTTCTTGTGTACTTGTAAACATCCCTGTGTTTGAATTTGGTGTTTGCTATTACTAGATTATTTTCGATGCATAGTTGGATAATTCTTTCTCCGTTGTTGTTTTTTTTTCTTTTTCTTCTTTTTCCATTGCCTTTTTTATTCCGTTGTTTTGGTTTCTTATTCTTCTATTTAGGTCTTGTAGTATCATTTTGTTTTTTGTTTCCTCGTCTATTTCTTCTTGCAATTTTAAATAAAAGCTGTCTTTTTCTTTTTTTGCGTTTTTATTTAGTCTGTATGCATACATAGTTTATGTGTTTTCTCTTATTGTATCTTTTATCTTTTCCGGAGCTATTATCATTTCTACTCCTTTTTTTGCTCTTTTTTTTTCCTCTACTCCTGTCCACATTAACCAGTATCCTCTATGCATTCTTACTATTTCCTGTCATTTCTTTTTTGTTTCAGTTATTCCTAGTATTTTTATTTTTTTGGTTTATTATTTCTTTCACTAGTTCAGCTTCTTTTCTCATGTATCCTTTTATATTCTATGTTTCTATTCTTTCTTCTTTGTTTTTCTTTTTTCTTTTTTATTTATTATTTTTCTCTCTCCTTCATTTTTTTTGTAGGTTTGCTATTTTGTCCTTTTTCTCTACGTTGTTTCTAGCCGTTTTTCTATTCGTTTTTTGGATATTCCACTTCTAAACCTTTTATTTCTTTATTATTGTTTCTGGTAACCTATTCTTACTCTATTGCCATTTTTTCTTCTCTTGCTATGTGTCTGATTTCTTTTTGTACGTATCTCTCTTCATGTATTAGGTCATTGTCAATGTAAATTCTGGTCCTTTTTAGATTTCTTTTGGCTTTCATTATTTGTTGTTTTGTTTTCCATGTTCCGGCTTTGACTCTTAGTATTTGTCTGTCTTTATGTATTAGCTAAGTTTTTCCTATTTTGACTTGTATCTGTAATTTTTCTTTCAAGAAGCTTTCCACTTTAATTTGTTCTTCATTCTTATTTGTTTTTATATCTGTTGTTATAATGTTAATTCTTTTTTTATGTCTTTTTTCTTTTTCAGCTTTGTATTCTAAATTTTCAATTTTTTGTATCATCTGTTTTTTTCTTGCTCCCACTTCACTTCTTTATCTTTTGTTTTATTCTTTAGCTCTCTAATCTTTTCTTTTAGTTCCTTAGTGTTCTTTGCCATCTTCTTCATTAATTCTTTAAACATGCTTTTTAGTTCCTTCATTTCCGCCATTTTCTTTTTTGTATTTGTATTAACTTTGTAATCTTCTTTTTTGTTTTTCTTATTTACGGTAATTTGGGTAATTCCTCACACTCTGGCAACGTTGCAAATAAGACTTACAAACATCATTAATGGTATACAGAACAGGCCACTTTTCAGACGCTGACCTAACTGAATAGATCAAAGATTAAGGAGTTAAAATTATTCTAATTAATAACCTATCATGTTGTTTATTAGAAGGCATAAGCTACTATACAAAAACGTTGTGCTGGATAACACACCAATACCATGAACAAAACAAGCTAAACACTTAAGCAAATAATAGATAAATCTTTAACATCAAAACCACATTAAGAACAATGCCAGAGCATCAATAATAACTCTATATTGTTACGCCACAAAAAGATGAGATCTATAATCAAAATTTTACTCTATAAATCAACCATCAGTTCCTAACTGACTTATGCTAAACCAGTATGGAGAACAGCAGCAATCTTCAACTAAAGTTCAAGAGACTTTAGTTGAAGATTTGCTGCTGTTGTCAATTAAAATTAATAATTAATCTAATCAAACTGAGAACACCACAAATGTCACAATAATAAAGTGAATATACATCAAATTACTTACATAGAAGGCTTTAGTATAGACAAAATTGTAATACAAAACATACTAAATTGGTTAATTATTTCATAAACATAAATTATTTCATAGTAGAGGTCACAACCATCAACTTTATTTTTTCTTTTTTTTTTCGTTATGTGCTAATAGTTTGTTTTAAGTTCATCATTTGTGATTTTTAGTAATGTGCTTGTGGTGGTATTGCATTGGTACTGGAGGACGCAGGTTAGTTTGATAAAAATTTGAAATTTAGATTTACCTCTCAAATTGCATTTTGCTTTATTTAATACTCAGTTAGCAATGTATAATGTAATCTGCATACAACTTTACATCATACAAATCTTATATAACTTTCTAATCACTTTATAATTTATTTTGGTTATTGTTTCATACGTTGAGTTTGAACGGCTTGTTCAAAATGTTTGTTTTGACGTTATTCAGTCTCTGCTTGTTTATAAAAGGTTTTAAATTAAATTTTATAAGTTAGGTCAGTGGCAATTTTTTATGAGCACTTAACATAATTATAATTATTTATTATTATAAGTATTTAGTTATTAAAATAGCGCCAGATAAACGTGAGTGTTTGTGTCAGTTAATTTGTGCTACGGTTTCTTACAGTGCTGAATTTAGATTCTATTTAGTGTCAGGTATGTAGATGTAATAACTATTAACATTTATAAACAAATGTTAAACTTATTATTTCAACTTTTAATTATTCTCACTTAAAGCAAGCAATACCAACTTTATTCAATGAAGTTATTGAATGAAATCATTATCATCTTTTAGCACCCACGCCGCCATAACCTATGTAGTGTTGTAAGTTAACAACAAGTGGATGCCAAGTGTTTTTTTTTTACTGCTTAAGATGATTATGTTTGACATGTAAAAAAAGTACAAACAACTTTATTTATATTAAACTAGTTGCTGTTTTTGTTTTAGAAATTGAAACGCAGTTTGGGAACGTTACAATGTTGAAGAAAAAGTAATTAATAAGTTTTTTTTTATGTGTCGCACTTTGTATTTTACTTGTTTCTACTGCTTTTACTTGTTCTATTTTTTTGTTTTTAACTCTTAACACACTTAACTTTCTGTAGCTCAATATCCAATATTGTTTTATTTTTTTTCTTATATTTTTGTTTAAATTCCATTTTATGTTCTTTTGACTGGACATTGTTTTTCTGTGTACATGCTCATACTATATTTTGTTTTTTTTAATACCATCTATTTTTTTTTATCTCATGTGTTTGTTCTACTACGTTGCTGCTACGTCTTGATAAGAGGCGTCGTATTTGTGTCAATTTCTGTAAAGTCTATTTTTGTAGAAATCTCTAAATTTCTTTTTTTGCAGTTTTTATTGATTTTTTGTTTGTTACAAACTACACTAAGATTTTAATTTAAATATTTTTTACAAATCTTTTACTTTATATACATGTTTTGTTTTTTCAGTGTTCAGTTTTAAGCAATATAGCTTCTATTCTTCTATTATTATGTGGCTCATGTATTGTAGATCTTCATTTTAAATTTTGATTGTCTGCAAACGGCAGACAAATATTATTGTTGGCTATTAATGATCGAACGCGTCTGCCGTACATATTTTGAGCACAGTCTGTAGAAAATAAATTTAAATTTGACGAAAATAAACTTTTAAAACTTTGATTTTAATATGTTGTAAGAGATTAAATAGAAAGACAGGTAAAGTTTTGCCTACATTTTTTAATTTTTTTACTGAAAAGAAAAAAAGTTTGTTGCTATTATTATTATTATTTTTTTACTATGCAGTTAGACTCCATTGGGGTAATCGATAATGAATGTAGCAGATAAGTGAACTAACATTATTGTCATTTGTCTTGCATTGGAAATGATACTACTGTTTCTAATTTTTTCTTCTGAAAACTGGCAACCTTTTTTGACAAACTTTTCAATCTAACTTAGACCTTATTTTTGACACTTGATATTTATTTTATTATTTACTAGACAACGGAAGCCATTACAAAATAAGTATATATTTACGACACAAATTAAACATAAAACAACTAATACTAAAAATAAGAATAAAACTTACAAATAGTTACAAAATATTAAAAAGGTCACGTATGGGTGACAAATGCATGTCGCAGGGTATTGAAAGAATCTTAAAAAAAAATCACTTTAACTTCGTTGGCAAGCCGCAAAATACGTGTAGATGCAGAGTGCACCGCATAATCAGTATGTTTGAACAGTATATAAAAATAGTCATTTTGTAAAACTCAAGCTGAGACATGAATACCTATAGAGCTGAGCAACTCAGGACAGTCAATAATGCCAAGAAGCACTTTAAAAACTAGTGTCACGTCAAAATTAAAACGTCCTTTTTCAAAACTGGTTATGTTATATGTAGAGTTCCGTGTAGCTGCCTGCAATGTTGCATTTATACGCCAAAAAACAAACAAAGTTTTTTTAATTTTTATTGTTTTTTACTGACGGCGGTGTATGGAGACCAATTATTTGAACAATACTTGAAATGGGGGCGTACTAGAGCGTAAAAGATAATTAAAGTACAAGAATCACAAAACTTCTTAGAGTTACGCTTGACAAATCCTAAAAGTTGATAAGCTTTTGCCACGACAGTATCGATATGTATTGTAAGTAAAAGGCTTGATTTAAACGTATTGCCTAAGTCACAAATCGTGGTAATTCTTAACAACATTTCATTTATTAGAGACTAACCATACATATTTAAATTAAAAATTAAATTAAATTAAAAATACTGACGTCTAGAAAATTTCATTACTTTGCACTTATTTAAATTAAGTAGTAAGTTATTAGCCTGGCACTAACTAGAAATAAATGGTATTTCTTTATTAAGTAGTACAGCATCATCCAAAGACTAAATTTTTATAAAGATTTTTATACCGTTCGCAAATAATAAACAACGCGCACTATAAAAACTGTGTACCATATCATTGATAAAGATATTTAATAGTAGAGGTCCAAGACCCCTGCGGAACATCAATATTACGAAAAACGCACAAATTAAGATCTGTTAGATAAATAGGATTAAGTCCACAGTAACAAGGTGCCATTAACTCCAATACCACGTAATTTTATAATTAGTATCTTGTAGTCAACGGTATCAAAAGCTTTTGAAAAGTAATCTGTTATATAAGATTCATACAACAAAAGGTTGGAAGATGTCAATGTGCCAGTTTGAAAACCGTGTTGATTGAGATTTTATTAAGTAATAGTGCAAAATCATAATCTCTTCACAAACCGGGCAGTTTCTAGTATACTATGAGAAGAACAGACTAAAGCTGAAAAAAAGCTTCTTAAAAAACGCAAGTGACTGAGCAAATCTGTACAGCAATATTAGCAATGACACTAAGAGTGTACCCCAACTGCTTCTTTAATGCCGACAAAACAAAATCTATTAAATCTTCCAATCTCAGTAAAATCAATAAATTGAAAAGATCATGCATTTCAACTGGAATCGAGAACCCTGTTGGAGGTGCAGAACAAGAAAAGCACTAAAACTTTAGTAGTAAATTCAAAATCGGACTTTAAAAACACATGTTTGACTTATGCTTTTATAAAATTGTCAATTAACTGCAATAAAAACAAAAAAATATTTTAGTAAAGTTTGTAATACTGATGTAAGCAAATATATAGTTTGGCAACAATTAGTAGAAGCTGGTATATAAGCTTTTATAGTAACAGTTAAACCAACATTGCTCCCACGTCACTGCAATTTCTGTATAACCTTGCTAAGTAGACTTTAGATCAATAAAGGAAGCAGCATATTTGCTAGCAATGAGTCCAAGTTTTGTTTAAATTTACTTGATAAAATAAATTGAGTTTGGCAACAATGCGGGAAACAATTTGCAGAGTGTACTTTTAATCGTTGTATTAGTTATGATGTGAGTAGGTATATTTTTAAAGCTATTTATTGAAGAAAGTTTTTTGACAATACAACAATATGTTGCAGAGGCTTTAGAAGATTTTGTGATACCATTTTTTTTATTTACTAAGTGAATTTTGTTAGAATTGAGGAAACAAACTGGTCCGCTTGCTCTCTTGACGCTGTTCTAATAAAACAGGTTTGGAACAAGTTAGGCGTGTTAGAAGTTGCATTATTATGCTAAATATAATAAATAACTTTTTGTACGATGCTTAAAAAAGAAATAATATTTTTGAGTTGATTATTGGTATAAATTGATGTATGCAGGCAATTTTTAAATTTAGAAGAGGTAATACAAAATGTTGAAAAGAAACTTACACATAAATTTTTTTTGTATTAATCTTAATTTTAAGAATTTTACGTTGGTTATTTATCAATGTAATACAAAATAACCAAAAAAAATATTGGCACGTTTGACTTATTTACTACAAAATGCAGCAACAGCCGCAATCAAAAAAGGATAAAAAGGAGTTTTGAATAGTAAAACGGATGAAACTAATTTTCATCTGAACGGTCATGTAAATAGGCAGAATTGCAGCTCCAAGCTGGTCGTATGAGCTGCTAAGTTTTCAAATAGTATTATTGGACCGTACTTTTTTAAAAATTAAACATAAATACCCGGCAATATTGTGCAATGTTACTAGATTTTTTTGCTATAACTCTACAAGGCTTTAATTTAGAAAATTGGTTTCAGCAAAATGATGGCATATGTCACACATCAAATATGCCAATCAAAACTGTTATTTTCCAATAAACTGATTTGAAGAATATATAACTGGGTCTCAAGTAATTCCAACGATAACGATAAGATTGATTTCTCGGAAATGTGTGGACGCTTTAATAATCTTTGTTCTCAATTTAAAAAGTGCATTTAACGCAACAGACATCATTTAGACAATAATGTTTATATATTTGTGATATAATACAACATAGTAAATGTGTTTTATTTATCTCTCCAATGTTTTTGGCTCTTAAATGTCTTGTGTCTGTACCTTACTCTTTCATAAATAAATAATCACAGAAATTTGAGGTTCTTGGTTTACACACAAATTATATACATATACAATTTTTAGTCATTATGCAATTTTTTTTAGTTTTAGCACATTGATAACCTATATATATTATAATTAACGCATATTGTTTCGTTTAAATTGTTTTAAATTGCTGTTTTCTTGGCACTTGAGTGTAATAAATAACATATTTTGATTTATTCTTTTCAACAATCAAATCATTTTAAATAGACTCATAATACTATAAATAAAATTCATGAGGATAATACTTTATTATTCATTTATATACAAATTATCAATGAAAATGAGTTAAGACGAAACTTACATTTTCAAACTTAAATTCTTATCATTATTCGTTGGATGGCCTTTTCAAACGAGTAATATAGCTTTAAAACGTCCGGTCATATTTCTACATAAATGTTACTCAAATAATAATATAATCCGACATTTACTTCCAATTATCCGTTGTCGTGATCGTTTTAAACATATCTTTACTTCTTTATTGGCACCAGCCTTTTTAAAATATCGATTAAATTAAACGGACATAGTCCTGTTAGTGAGCATACAATCACGTGGGCAAAATCGGAACATAAAACTATATGAAATTGTATCTTTCCCCGAGCGATTGACATGAAATTAACGTTAATAATGTTATTAATTTATTGATAATGTGTGACTACGTGATAAACATGTCAGATTTCGTGTTTCATTTTGTACGTTTTAATCCTGTGCCGTGTTGTGAGATATGACCGGCCATAAAAACTGTCTCTTGTCTCAGAGAAGTATCGGATGACCAATATCCCGGAGATCTCTAAACGCGTGTGTTTTTGGCATTAAATGCGGCCGTTTAGGAGACAACGGGCGTGTCAGAGGTTAAATGGGAAAATATTTGAAGGACTATTTGTATAAAGCGGCACCTGTTAACATAGAATTTTTGTTTTATTTATTTAGCAAAATATTTACATATTTTATTATGATAATTAAGTATAATTTACGTAAGTTAAACAACAGTAATTTAATTGATTTCAAATCAGACCTTAAACATTTGAAATTAATATTAAACTACAATACTATAAATCTATTGTTTTTAACACACATAAACACAATTATAGACATTAATATACTTGCAATTTGATCTTTACTACATAATTTAAAATTAAAAAACATATAATTAATAAGAATAATATGATTTGTAATATATTATTATACAGGGTGTCCGGAAAATACGTGTACAACGTTTGACGACAGACTCCTGACGTCAAAATAGGTCGATCTAAGCCGACTTAGTTATATCCAAAATTGTCTCGTTTAGCCGGTAGAGGGCGTCAAAAAAAACAAAAGTATAACAAAGTTGAAAGTATCTATTGTAAGAAACTAAGTAAAACAAAAACATTACTTAAGCAAATGTGTAAAATGACCGCCATCTTGCTGAATACACTTATTAACACTCTTTAAAAAATGATATTGGACCCTATCTAATGTCTCGGGATTATTAAAATGGTTGCCTGCATTTAAAATCCGCTGCAATAAATCATCGCGTGTGTTTACTGGAGTCTTGTAAACTTCTGTTTTAATAGCGCCCCACAAAAAGAAGTCACACATATTTAACTCAGGAGAACGTGGTGGCCATTTTACTGGTGCATCATTGCCTCTTCCAATCCATCGGTTGGGATATTGATGATGTAAGTATTGCCGAACGGCAACGGAAAAATGGGGCGGGGCACCATCATGCATATACCACATTTCCCTCCGAAGTAAAAGGGGCAAATTCTCCAGAAGAATTGGTAATGTGTCTTGCAAAAAATTTAAATAAATATTTCCATCTAACCTGTCTGGAATAACAATGGGACCAATAAGGTAGTGATCAATAATACCTGCCCAAATATTAATTTTAAATTGATGCTGATGATGTGCAACTTTAATGGCATGTGGATTTTCATCGGAATAAATATGTTCGTTGTGCAGATTGGTTACCCCAGATCTTGTAAAGCATGCCTCGTCAGTAAACATAATTTTTCTACAAAAATTTGGAACAAGGATTCTTTTGTTTCTAATAAATTGACAAAATGTAAGCCGCATGGGGGGATCAGTCGGTAAAAGTTCCTGGACTTTTTGTATGTGGTAAGGATGTAACAACTGTTCTCTTAAAACCTCATTGACAATCGTTTTAGGAACATTTAACTCACGTTCTAAGAGACGGGTACTGGTACTTGGTTCTTCTTCAACTCTTTCCAGAATCATCTCTTCTGTTTCCACAGTTCGAGTTGTTCGCATACGACCCCTGCCTTCAAACTTTTTCTCAAAACTGCCCGTTTCCCGAAGATGACGCTCAATATTGGCAAATGTTTGGTGGTTTGGTATTCGACGGTTAGGAAACCTCTCTATGTAAACCCTAACACTCTGACGCCCATTTCCTTGACAAAACCCGTATACCAGGAGCATGTCAACTTTCTGAGAGTTTGTATAATTTTCCATTTTTAATGGTAAAATGAACTTGTAATTCAAGAATGTTGATCGTATACTTGAGTAAATTTCATAGACTGGTGACAATTTGTCAAAAATTGTCAAATTATTAAACGCCATAGCAACAAGGTCACTTAAAAAATTATTGTTACAGGTAATTTCTTTTTAATATTTACAAATTTTTGACACCCTCTACCGGCTAAACGAGAAAATTTTGGATATAACTAAGTCGGCTTAGATCGACCAATTTTGACGTCAGGAGTCTGTCGTCAAACGTTGTACACGTATTTTCCGGACACCCTGTATATAGTAAAATCAGACGCATACCTGTAATTAAGAGTTTTGAGAAAATAACAGATTATACAATATAATCTAGAACAGATCTAAAAAAAGGTTAATATTTTAATTTAAAAAGCGTATAGAAGTACTTGTTATTAGTAAAGCTGAGATTTTATGCATTTGCATATTCTATAATATTTATATGCCAATTAAATAATTTTGTATCTTCACGAATTAGAAAAAAACAACTGGCAAAAACTATTTTTTTTTGCATATTTTGCATATTTTTAAGTTTCTAAGCATATTTCCATAAAAGTTTTATATCAGTGCATACTTGGTGCTTATTTGGTGCATATTTGTATAATTTTACCAGTACAAGTTGCAATAATTTTAAATTATGAGTGAGCGCCAAGATTGCCTTTTGTAAAAATATATTGATTTTATATGTAAACAACACGTGCAAATGCAATTTTGAACCTACACTTAGTTTAGCCTTTTTTCAACTTTTTCTTGTTTGTTCTAAGGATTTTTTTCTAGAACATAAGACTTTTTAAATAAATTAATAATTAAAAAAAAAACATTTTACTGTACACAGCACATATTTACATATATTATATTAATCAATTGTCTGCATTTTTTACTAAATTTAGCATATTTAGTGCATACTTTGGCAAAACTGCAATCATATTTAGTGCATATTTTAGCCAAATTGCGTGCATTTATATGCGCATATTTTAAACCTTTTGAATGCATATAATTCCCAGCTTAAGTTATTACATAAGTATTTTATATTTTAACTATTTCTAATTATTTCCGCTGTGATTCGATTGACTGATTTTGAATAAATTATTAATACATTTCATTATTTCTAAATTATAAAAAACTGCAAAGTTTAATCTTAATGTTGATTTGGTTTTGAAAGTTGTTAACAAGTAGAATTATTTTTAACAGATTAGGGGGGAGGGGGATTAGTGCAACAAACAAAATACAATAGAAATTAAAAAAAAATTATATAATATTTAATAAAAAGAGAATTATTTACAACTTTTTGTTTTTGATCAATTAACAGAAGTCCGCGTTTGTTATATTTGTTAATTTCTATAGATTCTAATAAATTTAGCTTAATTCTTTTTAAATTTTTATGTAAATTTTGGAAGTTATTGTCAAATAAATGACTATGTTCCAATAAATAATTTTTATATGTTGTTTTTATTTTTTCAAAAACTAGCTCTATGTTCTTTGATTCTACTTTCAAAACTTCTACCTGTTTGTCCAATATATTCTTTGGGGCAAACTTCACATTTTAGTAAATAAACGCCTGATTCTTTACTTTTATCTGTAGAGTCTTTAGAATTATTAATAAATTTTGACAAAAAGTTTACACCGATTCTAACTTTGTACTAATTTTTTTTATTTAATAATTAATTTAAAAAAAATCAATTAAATGCGTTTATAATAGGAGTAATACTGTCAGTCAGTGTCTCAAACGGTTACAATATTTACTGGTAAATGTAAGATGAAACTAAATATTGTAGTTATTTTTTTCAAATCTAAAATGTTTTTTTTTTTAACTTTTTATGTCGCAAAAGTAATAAAAATAAAACGCAAAAAAAAAGTATAAACAATTGCGTAGCAGTTAAAATATCAGATGATAAAGCAGTTAAAGTAACAGATAAAATAGTAGTAGCCTAGTAACTACATATATACATTTGAAAATGCAAATAATTTAAAAGACTCAATTTCTTATATTATATAGGGGGCTTAGAAAAGATTATACTCAAATTGTTAACCAAGATTTTTTATTTAGATTTTTTAGTTTTTCTCCGTCATTTTAACAAAAACAAAAAGCGTTTATTTGTTAACTTGAATTACCAACGTGAAACAAAAATTGCAACAATGTAGTTTTGTATGACTTATTTACGTACTAATAATTGATCATGAAATGTTAAACACTACCACAAAGTAAGAGTTTAAAGCGCGTTTTTGTGCTTTTCCTGAAAAGCCTAATTGACAATTCGTGTTTAGTATATTTTATATTTTTTTGGGTCTTGGTTTATTTTATTTTTGCTAAAAATATTTTTCAAAATGTATAGATTTTTAACCACATTTTTTTTGGATAGTATAGGGTTTTCCAATAAGAAGTTTCATTTTGATATAAAAAAAAACGGGTATTTTTTAAGAGAAATCAATAAATGTTTATTTTATTGTAAAAAGGAAGGTATGTCATTTACATTTAAAAACAATATTAGTCAAATGGCCGTCACGGTTACGGTTGCAGTACCACATTCTTTTCATAATTTTTTTTTTTTAACCAATTCTAACTTTGCGTCTTGAATTGATTGTGGAGTATTGGCATAGACCTTATCTTTCACGTAGCCCCAAAGAAAAAAATCTAAAAGTGTTAATAAATCACAAGATGTCGGTGACCAATTGTGATCACCTTTTCGAGAAATAACACGGTCATGAAACTTTTTTTGCAAAATTGCGATTGTTTTGTTGCGTGTAGCACGTAGCGCTGACTTGCTAAAAATAAACGTCGTCCACATCAATCTCTTCTAATTCCGGTCATAAAAAAATCATTAATCATAGCTCGGTAGCGCCATCCATTCACCGTAACAGTTGCAATAACCTCATTTAAAAAAAAAGTAGGGTCTAATCACACCGCCAGCTTAAAAACTGCACCAAACAGTGACACATTGAGAATGCAAAGACTTTTCAACAATCATTCTTGGATTTTTTGAGCCCCAAATGCGACAATTTTACTTATTAACGTGGCTTCCGAGGTGAAAATGGGCTCTATCACTAAAAATATTTTTTTGATGAAATTCCGGATTATTTTGATGCATTTGAAGGACCCAATCAGCAAAGATACGACGTTTATGGTGATCGACCGGCTTGAGTTCTTGTGTTAACTAAACTTTAAAAGCTTTAAAACTTAAGTCTTTATGCAAAATACGGTGAAATGTCGTTTGTGGAATGTTTAATTCCAAAGAACAACAGGAATCAACAAACCTGAGTTTTCTTCAACACTACGGGCTCTATTAGCAATATTCTCATGTGTTCTTGAGCGATGCACACGGTTTCGATTTTTCACATCACAAACTTGTTCCAACAGCTCAAATTTTTCCACCAAGTTTACTATTACCGGCCAAGAAGGTGCTTTACAACAACCAAAAAATGCTTTAGTTTTGGAAACTGTGCACCATTTTTGTAGTAAATTTTAATAATTTTAATGTGTTGTTGAAGCGTGTATTGTTTCATTTTTAATAATGGCGTAGTTTTTACTTGTCAAATGATAATAGCTTTAAAATTGACAGCTGCCCAAATAACCTGCTATTCTAAATAAAACTTCGTATTGGAAAACTCTTTAGAATCATCCTCTCCCTTTAATTTATTGTAATAGAGCAAGACGTCAACTTCTCTACAACAATGTAAGCTAATAATAGAACTTTATATGTCCCTCACACGATATAAGTTTAAAAGATAAGCTTATATAGCACTGGCTCAGATGTGTTGGTAATTAGTTTCAGTGCACAATTTGTTTGTTACCAGCTACATTTTTTCGGATTTCCGTAAAATCCAAACCAAGATTGTACCTGGTGACACGTACAAAAGATATGTTGCTGTGCTGGGCTTTTTATTAGTGGCAGTTGTGAAAAGTTTGATTCGTTTATTTTGAAAAAAAAGATGTATTGCAACCACTATAAGCATAAAAATGTATGATCTTGCAACAAAATGTACTATGTTTAACACTTGTCGGAAAGTTAATTGTTGTTGATGTACTCCTTTTTACTGGTTTTCGAAACCTGTAAAAAAGCTGTAAAAGATTGACACTTTTAAAAATATTCCTATTAGGGCCATCACATAATATCAAAAAAAGAGGTAACACAAATGAGTCGCATTAGACTGCAAAGGTTTACAGCAAACCACTTTAAAGTAACAAAGGATAAAGCTGGGTATTTTAGTCTATAAAAATCTGGACAATCTGTTTTTAGTCATTTTAAAACACAAATAATTATGAAATAAGTTATGTTTATTAAAATATAAACATAATTCCAAATTAAGTTAAGTTAAATTAATTTAAGTCGTAATTTTTGATAAACAAAGGAAAGGATGTTCTATGTAACTTAAAAAAACGTTACAACTTAAAAAAAAATCTTTTGGTAATTTTGCAAAATACGACCCTACAGCGTTTTCCATGTTGTCGTATAATAAAAAACAACATTGTTTAGTTTAAAAAAAAAATGTTGTGCAGAAACAGGTATAGCTGTTTTCAAGGTTTTAATTGTGTCTCTGTAGACATTCCTAGTTATTGTAGTATATTTTGTAATATACTTAATATGAGAATTTCCTCAGCGTTTTAAAAAATTGTAGCCATCACTTTTTGCGCAGAAAATAACTCTTTTGTCTATTTGGGAGATAGAAAGCTTTTATGAACCTAATACATACATTTTTATTTTGTAGAAAGATCTTAGTAGAGTATTCTGGTTTCATCTTTAGTTACAATTTTATTAAACTTGTAATGTGTTAAAACAGTTAAATTTTTCTTGCAAATTTGTTGTCTATATAGTTTTTATTATAAAATTGGTCATCATAAAAATGTATTGTGTCAACACTTTATATAGAATTTTAAAAGCAGTTGTTTCTGATATTTCTATTTCTTTAACTTTTACTCAGCGGTCAATTAACCTTAAATCTACAACGTTGCTAATGATTGTGCTAGTTTGTGCTTTTACAGGTATTTTACACTTTAGGTGATCATGAATAGATTTCCTAGTTAAACTACTTGCATTAATATTTGACGTTTTTTGGGCTACTGCTTTCTTTTTATAAATATTGCAGTACGGTTTTGTTTTTAAGTTGAAAATTACTAATTTTTTGCCCCTTTAAACTGATATAAAAATGACAACTGTTAAGCAATTGAAACACTATAAAATGTCACAAAAACGTGACATAAGAAATGTTTTTCTATAACATAGTTTTAAGAGCTAGGTAGATAACACAAAAGCTCCTTACGTGTATTTATTAGTAATATACATATATGTAAATTGCTAAAAGAACTATTTTTTTTTAAATTGCATTTGGTAATACTAAATGCAATTTAAAAAAAAATAGTATTTATTTCAAATCTGTGTTAGACTTTGACAATTTATTGCGCTAAACCTGCTTATAACTTTTTTGAAATTGTAAATAAATATTAGATTTTTCAACAAATAAAAAAATTATTCTAATTTCCATGCTTACCTTTGCATTAGCAATCTGTTTTCGGTCCTTGATACACTATATATTATATTGTTATATCTATGTATTAATTGAACTCTATATCTCATCAAAATATCTAAATAATTTGTTAGTAGTAAAATCATTCTAACTGCATGTCTCTTTTCATCTCAATTAAAATAAACTATTCTCATTTTATGCCTTTTTTCATATTGTTACAGATTATTTAAACTAGAACATTTTAAAATAACATTTTGTTTAAGATGTAGAGTTAAAAAAAAAACAAAAAATCATTGAGTTTTAGGTATAAATCCAATTAAAAAAGAACAGCAGCATAAGAACAAGAAAATAATATATATTAAATATAAAAGAGCAGACTTGTGACCATTTAACACATGTTATAATTTAATTTAATCTTAACTGTCAACTAAAATACATACAGTAATTTAAACACAATACATTATTGGTCACCATATTTTGAGAAAAATAAAGCAACAGTTAGATGTGTAATTTTTAACTGTCTCATAAATAAATCTAGAAATTACCATAAAAATGTTTGAAAAAGTCTTTTTAAAAATTCAAATGTTTTGCAAGTTGATCTGGTCTGATCACTACTTGTAGCAAAATATTTTCTTTAAGGTTATTTACAAAAAAAGTTAGTATAATATGAAAGTGATGTAATGCAAAAAGGAATTTTAGTCTAAAGAAACAAAAAGTTTTAAACGGTATTCATTTGTAAGCTTACAATATTTTTTATAAATTTTATACCGTAAAAAAAAAACAAACAACGTTTAAAAAACAATGTATGACATTGTTGATAAAAATGTAGAGTATAAGTGTGACTCCTACACAACGTAACATTAATATTACAAGACTATCCGATAAGGACAAGTTGAGATTTGTCAAAAATAGATAAAATTGATTAACAATGTGCTAGAAATTTTAATACAAATAATACAATTTAATAATACAATTTTTTTTAGTTGTAGCTCTGTTTTAGTTAGTTCAAGTTGTATGTTTTTATTAAAATAATACATTGTTGTAAAATTTTGTTTTTTGTTGTTAGTTGTTTTTTTTTAATAAGTTTTATTTGTAGGTATTCGTTTGTTCATTTGATATAAAGTTTTTATTGGCTTATTTTGTTGTTGTAATTTGTTTATGTTTCTTATATTGGTTTGTGAACAAACAAAAAAATCAAAAATAAACAGCGTTAACTATTTGATAGTCGCGAACAGAAAAAAAAATACAAACAGAAACTATAAGTAATGCACAAAAAGAAAGAATATTAAAATTTAAAACAATAAAAACTTATAAAGTAAGCAAAGAGATAAAAAAAATACTAATGACAAAATAAGCAAAAACTTAAATAGATTTGAACAAACAACATAGAATAAAAAAATAAAATTAAAAAAAACAAGTGAAATTAAAAAACAATAGATAATACCTATTTTAAAACAAATAAAACTACACATTATATTAGGTGTCCCACAACGATAGGTTACTTGTAAAAGTTTATTTAAAAAGTCTAATAAAGTTATGCTTTAATGTGTTTAATTATTATTAATTAAATAATCACAATTTTATTGGTCTCTGTTGCTATGAAGACACATTCAAAATCTTCTTAAGAGAGATCTGGTTGTATTACTTAAACCACTAAACAAGTTACGTTTAAAAATCTTGAGAGACTGTTTTCCTATACTACACGTCTTTTAAATCGCTAATGCAAAAATATAGCAATTTTTTGGGAAGTACTACTATCTTAACAGTGGTAAGAATAAGCACACTTAATTGAACTTTATTGCTTTAGTGACAAGTATTGTCGCAAAAATGATGTCGTAAGTTGTTTATGGTATCTGGTTGATGTACAGTTACATTACATAACCTATAATCATTGATAAACTGTTTAATATTTTGCAAATAACTATTTTATTTTTTAAAATTTTTGATACAGGCAAAATAATTCAATTATTTTTAATAAACCTATGTATGGCATTAAATTGTTGCAGCACTTATTTCAGTAAAACGACGTTAACACAAAACATGAAAAAAGCGGCTAGTAGCAACTAACTATAAACAGTAACTTACTCATAAGTAATGCATAGTATGTAGTGTTATGTAACAATGATTTTTTAAATAATGTTATTAATTTTTCCTGCGTTAGTATTTACTTGTCAAATACAGTGGTATGTATGTACCTCTAATCTTACGACAGTAAGCAATAGTATCTTGCAAAAAATTGTTAATTGTCTCACATGTAACACAAAAGGTCACCATTGTGTTGACACTACATATCATGTCTATATGCCAAAAAGACAATCTAACAATCTTCTTAAATATATATTTTTTTTAATTTAAATAGTTGTTGGCCAATGTGGAGTAATAAACATTGTACTCTAAACATTCACTAAAAATATTATAATATCGTGTACAGTACGCCAACATTTGTGTAGCCAGAATGAAAGATGCATAATGCGAGAAAGAGAAACAATACACTTAGAGACACAAACTGTTAACCAATATAAATATATTTATTCTGGGTAACGCCAGCTTTGCATGTACATAAATAGATGTTATTGTCCTTTTAGTTTATGCTAAACTGACGCGTTTTAAGATTGATTTTGCATGCGAATGTACCTACGTTATTAGTCTTGCTTAACGTTTTTATCCCACTTTTGTCTTAGGAGTGACCGGTTACAGTATTCAAAGTATACTGTAGTTTTGGAAATGTTTTCTGTTTATGTAAGTAGTTGTACATTTGTTGAAAAGCTATTTAGTCTGGTAGTCGTCAATTTAAAAATTGCAACTAATGTTTTTGAGCAGCTGCTACTGAGCTTTTATCACAAAAACCGTAAATGTAAAAAATATCGGCATACTCTTGCGTTGTAAAAGTAAACATTAATACTATTAACATCATACCAAACTTTATTTCCAGTATTGCAGTAAAAATAGCTACTTTGGCGTCATTTCTATTTCGACATATAGTTTGATAACCAATTTATGTTTTTACCAGTACACTAAAAAAAAGTATTTTAGTCAACTAAAAATTGAATGGATTTTAGTGCTGTTTGCAAATATAATTTTACTAAAGTATTCTGACAAAACGTAGTTTAATCTTTTCTGAATGTACTGGTGAAAAAATATATTGACTATTAAATTATATGTAAAAATAGAAATGACGCCAATGTAGCTGCTTTTACTACAATACTAGAAATTAAAGTATTAGTTGGTATGCTCTTAATAAGCATAAACAAAAAAACAAACTTTAAGATGCTTAACTGTTTGACATACAAGTTAATACTTTCAAAGTAACTTAGTTGGTATAAAACACCTTTTAATATTATTTATTGTTTTGGCTGCTTCAGTATTTATGTTTTGACTTTTTTTCCTCTCCTACTACTATACATCATAACCCGTAAATATAATATGGAAAATTAATTAAAAAATTGATAATATTAATTTATTTTTTTTTTCTTACATGCAAATAAAGTGATAACTTCACATCATAACTTGTAAATAAAATATAGAAAATTAATAAAAAATTGATAATAATATAATGGTTGTTCCATGATCTAAAAAATATCAGTAAAAGACTACGTAGGCCAACCAAAAGTTGTTTTTTAAAGTATTAACAACATTTATGAACCAAAACTAAAATCACACATTAACAATTAAACATAAAAACTGCATAACTTTAACAGATGAACAACGCGCAATGGAAAGGTGGAGAAAACAATTCCAGGAGTTTTTATGCATTGTCATTTGAAGATATATGTACACAAAATAAACAGAATATTTTGGTACTAATCAATATTGAAAAAAAATATCCAAAAGTTTTAACAATTGCTGAGACATAGCTGGAAAATAAAAGTCAATTAAAAAGCAAAAAAAACCTTAAAAAACTACAAACAGAACATAGACATTTACAAAGTATAGAAATCAAAATGCATTTTTTGGCGACAAAAAAAATAGAACTAAACAAAGATAAAGCAAAGATAATGGCAACTACACCAGAACAAACAAAAATTAACATTTCTAATAGATGTGATGCAGATTGAAGTTTATCAATTTAACTACTTGGGTGGTTTATTAGAAAAAAAAAACCAATAAACGGAAATTGACAAATGAATAAATACTGCTATTAAACTATAGGTACTACAGAATGAAAATCAAAAATGACGATACTAACATATGGATGCAAATTATGGTTATTGACCACAAAAGAGAAAAGTAAACAATAAACTACAAAAATAAACCTAAAATATTGACTCTAAAAAAAAAAAACAAAATATACATAAATGGTAAAAACTCATTCTTGCACTAATTGACTAAATGGTAGAACGTATTTATAATAACAATTAAAAAATGCCATAATCTGTCAATCAAATCTGCTTGAAACCTAAAAAGGGTTTTATTAAGAGCAACCCATTTTGTTTGTGAAATAAACCTCAGTTAAGAACAGTTATTATACTAATAATGAAAATTTTGATAAAACATCTGAATAATTTGTAAATCGTTGATGAAATCGTAAGCATTGACAAGCATGTCAAAACAACAAACTTAAGAGAGTTTTCACGTGTTTTCACAAATCGTTTGTTTGTTTGCAAATTTATTGTGAACAATGTTCATTCATAATATAATGTGAAAATATTGTATCCTTTTACAAACTCAAATTTGTTAAACATTTTTTTATGAATAGGTTTAAATTATATATTCAATTTAAATGTCCAATTAATATGGATATTTACTCAATTATTATTTATGCCATTAAAATGATGCCTATTTACAAATATGCCATAATTAATTAAGATGCAAAATATTTACCGTATATTGGTAATATTCCCGTCATAGCGGTTGCAGTCCTAATTTAACTGTTAACTCAGCAATTTTTAATTTAATTTGTATATATAATATTATTAGCAATATTATAAATATATACAAATAAATTCTTAATGACAAAAAACAATTGATTTAATTTCACAATAAATCAATGCACGAAACAATAAATTATAATTGAAGAAACATA
The DNA here is from genome assembly GCA_963932245.1 of Tachinus rufipes. NCBI lineage: Eukaryota > Metazoa > Arthropoda > Insecta > Coleoptera > Staphylinidae > Tachinus > Tachinus rufipes. The sequence goes on from OZ010744.1 coordinate 60,037,312, forward strand.
AAATTAATGACTGTTTTAAAGTGTAGCATTTAATGCTGCTTTCCTTTTGTTTTTCAATATGTATTCATTCCATGTTTATCGCATTGATTAATCGCATTCGAGTAACGTTTTGTACAGTAGAAATTAATAGCGTCTGTACATTAATATTTAGCTGCAAGGAAAAGAGAAAAAAACATCACAACAAATAGACGAGTGTTCGATAATAAATGATGATTGAACATATACCCGATCTGTTATTTTTCACGGTTGCGATAACATCTTCGGTGGGGAACATGGGCATACTAAACGACGACCAACAATCGAAACGTCATCATCTCAAGTTTCTTTTCAAACAAAGAAATGCCAGCTAAAATTAAATTATCAATCATTATTATTATATAATTTATGTTGAGTGTAGTGCAGTACTCATGGACGAATTCAGATTATCAAGCAAAACAGCAACCAGGATACAAAACAGAGAATACATTTGATTCATTAAATTGTAGTTTGACTGTTGAGAGATAACAGTTTTAATTAATTAATTGTTAATACATATTTTGTAATCATTAATCACTTTGCATTTCAAAAAATGTTTCAAAATTATTTAAAAAAAACTTTTACAATTATCAAAAAATATATTATTATTAATGATATGATTTAATTTCTACATTTTCAACATATTGAGTAGATGTCACAAAAAATCAATAATAAGTTATTATGCTTTTCTATCATTTCAAATTCTGTTACAATACACATCAATTGCACGTAAGTATTTTAGAAAGTTTTAGTTACATTAGTGACTATCGTACAATTTGTTTTGCTTTGATAGTTATTTGTATTTTTTTTTTTTATTTTAAAATATGTTATTACGAATTACTTAATATGTTACAACATAAAAATACCTTTGAATTTCAACAGATAAAACCACACTCGTTGAAACTATTACATTAAAGACTAGATTTAAGCAGTCTGTAAACATTGACATTAATCATTTGTGGCTTATAAGTTTCGGGAAATACTGAGTTTGGAAGTTTATTCCATGTGTCAATAGTACGGTTAAAAAATCTCTCTCAAAAGTTTTGGTCCTACATCTCTGAACTGTCAGTGAAGATTTGTTAGAATTCCTAGCAAGCCCTGTACTGCAAGTAAATATTTGTTAAGATGGCAAAATGTCTTTTATTTTGTTTGAACAATTTCCATAGAAAAATTTATAAAGAATGTAAAGATCTGCAATATTACGCCTGTGGTTGTAAAGTATCTAAGGCATTAGTCAATTTTGAATTGGCAATGATCCAAATAGCTTGTTTTTTAATAGAGTGTAGAAGAGATAGTGTAGTTTCTGATGTTCTTCTACATACTTAGGAACAATATTCAATACAAGGACGAATATAAGATTTGAATATATGCAAAAGTTGAACAGAAGTAAAAAACTTTTTACATATATTAGTTTTGGTCATCTTAAACTGGTACAATTTTTTTTACACGTTCCAGAAATGCTGCTTCAGTACTTTTCTTTTTTATAAAGTTGTATCTTTAGAAGAGAACATACAGTCACAAGTTAAATTATAAAAAATAAGACAGCATCGGCTTTGAAACTAAAACGTATTCTTATACTTGACAAATTTTGATATTTTTTATTATTATTATATACTACAAAACTGATGTTTATACAGTGTTTTTATAAATGTCTGAGATTATGTAATCACTTTAAATATACCTTCTTTTTAAAATTGAGCATAAACTATTTACTATGTTTTGACAGTTTAATTTTAACTGTCAAGCATGGTTATAAAAATGTATACAGATGAGAATATTTTTAATATAAAATCTTAAGATAGGCATTTTTATTTACGCACACCAAATTCACTATTTTACTAGAGTGGCACAAACGTACATTAGATGGTTACATAATCCCAAACTTTTATAATGACCCTGTACCAAACAACACATGACGTACATTAAAAATCGCAGAAAAAAGTAGTCAAAAAATTTTGTACTGTACTTAATTAATAACTTTACTATTGTTATTTGCTTCTTTTAAGTTTTATTTTAATGACAACTTTTTTACAGGTTTTATACAACGATATAACTGGATACCTGACTCTCTATGTATATGCGTTTCTATAGTGAAGCAAGTTATATTACGGCTGCCATTTTATGTGTGACAGTAATACAAAGTAAATATTAAAAACATCTTACATTTTATTATTTTAAGGTTCTATACATTTAAAACATACATTATATGTCACTAACAGTAACAAGAAACCATTTAAATGATCCGGACAAAAATTGGTTAAGTAGATTCGAAGTTAAGACAAAAAAAATTTAATAAACAATTAATATCTATTAAATTGACTTACCAACTTAAACCAAATTTTTGGACAACATTAATACACGTATTACTTACGTTTTATTATCTTAGTCAAACTTTATATATGCAGTGGTTTTTGCAGTACAGTAACTTGAAAAAAAAAAAAACTTAATAATTTCTAAATAATGTATACCTGCACAACTTTTTTTATGAGCAATAGTACAAAAACCGACAACAATTGTAAATTAGCACAAAATATAAGCCATTTGCATGCTGTGATTAGGCTTATATTTGATAGTTTAGTTAGAAGAAGATTTTGTATAGGTTAAGTTAGAAATATGGAGATAAAAGAAACAAAAAAAATTAAAAACATTAGATGCTAACATATTGGACATTTGGTGCTGGGTTTAAATAAAGAAACTGCAACATATATTGTGGTGGAAACTCAAAAAAAGTAACGAATCTTACAAGAATGCATAAAACAAATGAGAGCAAGAAATGAAAAACTAAAAGAAGCCAAGAAAAAATACTACAATAGAAATGGTTATGTTGGTCAAGAAAGTATGAAAGAAACTTAAAAAGAGACATAGTACAAAATTATGAAAAGCGATGGAAATATATAAAAACAAAAAAGGAGACTACAAGTAAAAGAGTCTAAGTAAGTGAACTGCCAATGCAATGTACCAAATAAGTAATAGATATAGCAAAAATAATAAAAAGGTGATTGCAAGATTGTGGCAATAAAGAGCGAGTGACAAATTCTGGCTAGACGATAATCTGAAAGTGTGCAAAATGTAACATATGTTAAAAGAGTGTAACAAAATGAAAAAAAAAATCAAATAAAAAAAGGAGATATTGAAAGGAGACAAAAGAGAGAGATAAAAATGAATGAGAACAGTTAAAAAATAATGATAAAAAATAGACAAAGAAACAATTTTTTTTTTAAATTTTTAGGAAACACTTATGCACGCATAAGTTGCAGATAGACTTTTTTATGGCTTACGTCAAAATCTTACAGATTTGTTATTATGAGTAGCAGTTCCAATGTCTGACTTAAAAATGTAATTAAAATTCATTTCAAACTAAGTCAGTTTTGATTAACTTTATACCAAACATTTTCTTTTTTTAAATTTGCAAGGACCAATATTTATGTGCCTACGCTTATGCTACTACCACACAAACTGCCTTTGAATATGTACCTGAAAAAAATTGTTAATGAAAAGAATAAAGGCTGTAGATACTGACGAGGCTTATCTAGTGCACCCACACTCTTATATTAAATGTAATTATGATTAAATGGACATTAATCCTATATTAGATTAACGTCCTGAATTAATAAATGCTAAACTTGCGACTCAACCGATCCATTCTCTCGAAAATTGCTTAGTTTGATTATGTGTTATCATTTAAAGCAAATAGTTCTTATGCAATTTTCTAAAATAATTGTGAATTTTAGATATAATAGTAAAATAACACGTGTTTAACAATAAAACTGAAAGTAAAATTTTCACATTGTGTAACCAACAAGTATTATTTGTTATCTTGTAATATTTGTATTTGAAACTTAAATAATAATTTATAAATAGTTGATTAGTATTTATAACATTAAATAAGTGAATAAATAAAGCACATAGAGTTAGTACAGGTAAATTTATAAGAAATTAATTTAATTAAAAATTATGTCAAAGTAACCAACGCTTTTATTAACCAATTTGCAAACTTCTGTGCTTAAAATTAATTAAATATAATATATTAATATTAAATTATAACAAATATAAACATTTCTTTAAATAATTTTCTATTTTTATAAACTAAGACACTCAAATAAATGAAAATGTAAAATTTATCCTAAAAGTAATAGTCCACATACATAAATCGACAGTGATTTAACAGCTCTGGTTGATGCGTAACGTAATTCCCGATCTATTCCCAACCCTCTGGGACTCGCACTCCCATCCCCTGGGTTCAATGTTACAGCATGTCGCGGTTAACCCCCCAGAATGGATTTAATCGATCGCTCTTATTATTATTTACTTCCTATATAACTTTATTTGCGCCCGTCATCAATTACCCGCTCGTGACAAATAACCGATGAGTGGAATTGCGTACAAACAGCCCCACTCACAATTTAATGTAACAATAATAGGGTACTAGGAGGAGGGTTGCTTGGATAAATGGGGTGGTTTCATTACCAGATTTCGACTAACTAGGGACAATTTATGTATGAAACATTTAATGTTTTAAATTAATTTATCACTTTTTTGTAATAAAATAATCCCTTGTTTGCTCATCTGGCAGTTTCAATGGACTTTATTATAAAATAAAAAAGATCTACAGAACGCGCGCACACATATAAACACATGTACCATTTTAATAGTTTTAATTAAACATTTAAACGGACATTTATATATGACACAATTACACCTCGATAAATAACAGCCCGACCAGGCCTGGAACAAATGGAACACAACGAGCAACATTAAACAAGTGAACATCTTGATAAAGACAACGTCCCATGGCAAGATGGACGGTGCAGAAGGGACATAAACATTAATTTTAACCTTAACAGCAAGACTCAACTGGACTCAACCACCGAGAGATATCAGATTACGCGAGATTCTCGGAAGGCGAAGAAGAATCGGAGACTATCCAGCCAGCTAGGCTCTATCTAAAATCCCGATGCGTTTCTAAACGCGTTGTTATTTCATTCCTTTTTAAATACACTGATTAAGTGCCTTCACTATGAGTCACTACAAATTTTCGACATTTATTAGCTTTGGCGACTTAATTGAGTCGTCTCGATAGAATTCTGATTATGTGCAGGACTTAATTAGTCCGATGGAAAAATTAAAATAAATTTTCCAAAACACATATTAAAAGAGCGGATGTTGAATGTGCCACTGAAAGGTCATCTGATTTAATTTATGTTTGCAATCAAATCTATTATATTTTTGGACTTTTATCCCACGGCCGTTAAATACATTTAATATTGGCAAATCGGTAAACTGACCTCGGTGATAATCAAGTAAAATCACGAGTTAATTAATACGTTTAATTAGTCTAATATAAGAAATAACTCTTGTACAAAACTTCAATAAATGGATAAATTTAATTTGCAGAAATTATATTAAAATACAAAAACTAAATGGTGGTTTATACTTTATATTATTTATCAAGTATTTAGCAGGTTAAATGTCCTACAGAGTGTGAAGATAAAATAAAGAAAGATAATTAATTTATTTGATTTGAAACTGTTAATATGAAGACCGTGAATATATAAATAACTTTACAAAATGTTATACGACTGGAACTCAAACCCAGGACTGCTAGAATACTAATTGAAATAGGCAATTAAAATATGATGTATAGATGAAATATCTTTTATAGTAATAATTATTATATTATATTTATTAGTGAGGTATTGAAAAACTTATTTTGTCTATTGCTTGTGTTATTATGTCGTTCAATATCATTACCAAGTTAGCTAATATTGGAAAAACAGGGTTTTCTATACTGCTGCCTATCTGTTGATAAAATCTATTTTTATATTAAAAATAGCTAACGTGTATTCAACAATTTTAGTTAATGTTAGTTTTGTTATGCTTGTGTAACTTGTTGGTAGGTTAACTTTTGTTTTGTTAATAGTTACTTTGCTCAGTAACCGTTGAAGTACATAGATTTTTTTTCATTGTGTTAATTTGGAAATCGTTTTTTGTTTATATTTATTTGTTATAAAAAAGACAACCAAATTGTTTTTAAACAAACCGTGTTACAATAAAATCAAGTATAAATTAGAAACTTTTATTACCATTCTTAGTTGTTCTCTATTGTTCAAATATTCGGTTTTTTGTCTCTTATAAAAAAAGTTTTTGTGTTTACATTTTATGCATAAAAGGCAATACACTTTTTAAAAGTTTACTAAAATTAGATCTGCAGCTATGGATCTAACACAAAATATCCAAAATAGTTTGAAATTGCAAAAATAATGTTTGGTAGATTTTATCAACACATAGAAAGTTTTTGACACAACATTCAAAACAAAACTGACAGAAAACTAGAAAAAATGAGGGCTAATTTCAACATTCTTAAAAACAAAGTATCAACAAACACAAATTAACAACGTACTAAGTATACACACGTATAGCAATTTTGGGATACCACTTGCAAGGTCCGATATAATATATTATATATCAATATATTTAAAATTAAGATACATGAATTAAGTATCGATTAACTTTGATTGTTTATTATTATATTTAAAGATACATTTATTTATATATATGTAACGTATGTTACGAATATTGATTACTGACTAAAAACTAATACATTTATGTTAATTATTTATATCAACACAATGTGCTGATATGGCACCGCTTCTGGGAAGATCCGTGTTGGAATCCTCCGCGTCACCTGCAGGTGGTGCGGCCGCGGCTTCTGGGAAGAAGGCCACGCGACTCCGTTGCATCAGCATCTCCTCAGGTAACTGCAGGTGGTGCGGCAGCGTCTTCTGGGAAGAAGTCCATGCAATTCTGTTGCATCGGCATCTCCTCAGGTAACACCTCCCCTCTAAGATTCGACTACGCAGTGAAGTGAGGTAGTTGAACATTTGGTAGTTCGATATTTTCCTCTGTTTCTCCAATCTGAGCAGGTCGCCTCATTGTTGAATATTTTTTGAAACAAAAATAAATGATTATTAGTAAGCTTATAATATATAAAAGGATTGTCCATATACTAAAAATATGCGGGATTACACTTTCTTCGAATGTCAATTGGTCATTAATAATTTGTTCTTTAACGTTTTGAAGTTCATCAAGGGTGATGTCTTTGAGTTGAACATTGCCTACAACCTTTTTGGGATTTTTATGAATATGGTCCAGTTGTGGGAACATTATTGCTTGGTTTTTGTTTGTTACTTCTTCTTCGTTTATAATTGTTTGTCTATTGGTGATTACTTTACAGCCATTTGGAATTTCTATCAAGTATGAACCAATTAAGTTAACAATTTCTTCTTGTTGTTGGCATCTCAGTTGAGTGATTTCTTTTTGAGGGAACAATCCAATCCATTGTGATGGTTCTTCAAGTTGTCGAATGATTGACTTTCTTATTGTGAGTTGGGTTGGTTCACAAGTGGATGTATTCTTCATCTCCAAGAGTTGTATTTCACAGGGGCTTTTTTCACCAATGTTGTTAATGTTGACAGGTTTACAGACGTAGTATTGAGGCATGATTTTAGTGCAAATGTTACTTTGAAATGAATAGTGCAATTTATTTTTCAATAAGTATTTATTTTTTGGAATTATTGCCTTGAATTGACTCTGGTCAAATACCGGGATAGGATATAAGTGGTAATAATTGAACTTGTATTGGTGCATTATTGGCACTTGTAATAAATATGTTATTTTGTTATTTAAAATGAAACATTCAATCTCAATGAGTTTTTCAAATAAAATAGTATTTTTTAGGTTGATTTGAAAAGGTAGTTGTTCCGGTAATAAATTGTGCTGTAGTTTAGACAATTCGTCATATAGTTGTTTTTATTATACTTGGGTGTAAAATTTTTAATTTGGAAAAAGCAATTGAATTTTCAATGTCTTGTAAAATAGAATTAATTATTTCGTACATATTTGTAAATTGGACTAAGATATCTTTGATTAAACTTATGTTTTCTTTATTTGCTTTGCGTTCAACAATTTGTGTTATTTGTGCAAGTTTTGAGTTCAGTAACTTTTCATTATTAAATATCTGTGTGATAGTATTATTGAATTTATTGATTAATTTTATTGATAATGAATTTTGTTTTAATATTGTTGTGGTCAATTTTTTTTCATTATTTTGAATTTGGTTAATTAGTTGTTCATATCGTTCTCCGTCAGAAGCATCCAAATTTCCTGTTATTGATTTAAATAGTGATCCGAGACCATTGATTAAACCTCTTCTTGTTCTTAATTGGTGTAGAATTATTTCTATTAATTTGTTGACAACCTTTTCTTTGATTAAATTAATAACTTTGACATAATTGGAACATTCAAAAAAGTAATTTTTGTTTTTGCTAATTGTATATATGACTTCGGCTGTTTGTGCGTTTAATTTATTAATTTCATGTATTATTGGGTTTAAGTCAAAATAATGTATTAAGGTGTGGGTGTAATCTTGTACCTTTGCATATCCTAGGTTTATAGGTATTAATCCTGGATTGTTTTCCAAGTTTGTTATTTTAATTTTGTCAGGCAATGCCATGACAAGAGGGAATCTGAAATAAATCAGTTGTATTAAAATTCGAAAGTTTTTTTAAGTGGACGTTTTAAATTATCCATATGTATTTCCGTTTTGAGACGTACTAGCAACTGTTTTAGACTCTTTATTTACTTCAGTTATTAAAATAGGTTTGCTAAATTTATCGGCGTTCTTTTGTCTTATGTGCTTTTTGATATAAGTTTCGGTGTTAGGTTCAAATAAATTTGGATCGTCACGTTTTTCATTAATTTTTGTAATGAGTTTCTCTTTGTTTTGCTGTAAATCTTGATTAATTTTTGTATAAAGAATTTTTGTTTTTTCTTTGTGGTTGTTAATATAATCGTTAAGTAAAGTTTTGTCAAGCTCTATGTTAAAGGTAATATGACCTTTTATAACATCTATTGGTTTAAATTTGGTTGCCGAATGAATAGAGTGGTTATACGCTAGAATTGCGTAAATAATTTTTTGTTCCATAGGTGTATCTTTAAAACCCTGTGCATTAAGTAATCTAATGTGTTCAATCAACGTTGAATGAAATCTTTCTATTGCTCCATTAGATTGAGCATGATTAGGTGAACAGAAGTGAACTTTAATTTTATGCAAAGTCAATAAATCTTTCATGACAGTGTTTTTAAATTCTGTGCCGTTATCAGTAATAATTTGTTGATGAACTCCATGATGTGAAAAAAATTGAATAAGGTTATCTACTATTTGTATAGCAACTAAAGATGTTAATTTGTATGCTTGTGCGTACTTTGAAAATGTGTCAATTATTGTTAAAAATTTTGTTTTTTCTAAGGTAAAAGTGTCCAAATGAATAATTTCAAAAGGTTTAGTTGCTGTTGGAGTTACATTCATTTTAATTTTAATTGGGTTTCTCTCATATTTGCTTTGTTGACAAATTTCACATTCGTTTATAAAGGTTTGAATCGAATTTTTTAATTTAGGCCAATAATACATTTTTTTTATTCGTTGTTCCGTTTCGTCGATGCCACGATGGTTACTTTTACCTTCGTGGTAGTTAAGAATAATATCTTTGATGTCTTCTTTATTTGTTATATCAATTAATTTAAATTTACATCGTTTAAATTTTAATGAAGGCCATTTAAAATTTGTTCTTATTATTTCACAAAATGGTTCATATGCATTTGGATCTTCAAAATATAAATGGTATTGAACATTAGGGGCTATGTAATCTTTTACAAAATTTACAACATCTCTTTCAAATTCATTTTTTGAAATTTGAACATAAAAACGTTGTTTACTTTCAAAAAGAATTTTAATTTTTGGTTGAGCAGGGGAATGTAAAACTGATGTTATAATAATTTGATTTTGTCCATGATTGACTGGAGTTTCCGAAATAGGAATTTCTACAATAGGATGATGTTCGGCATTTGTGTGAATTGTTATGTCGTCATCATGTTCATCGTTCGGCATAACTTGTGTAGACATATTTTCGGTTTTATCATCAGGTTGTTTGCTAAATTAGTTAGTATTTTCAACAATATTAATTAATTCTTTAGTATGCAATTCTATCCTTGATAGTGCGTCTGCATTAGCGTTTAGTTTTCCCTTTTTGTAAGTTATCTCGTAATCAAACTCATCTAGTTTTATACGCCATCTAACTAGCTTAGAATTTGGATCCTTCAATGAAAATAACCATTGAAGTGGTTTATGGTCAGTAATGATGTTAAATTTTCTGCCAAACAGATACGGTCGGAAATATTTGGTTGCCCAAACAATAGCTAAAAGCTCTTTCTCAATTGTACTGTAATTTTGTTCCGAACTATTTAAGGTTCGTGAGGCGTAAGCCACAGGTAAATCTTTACCTATTGGCCCTTGTGATAAAACAGCACCAACAGCAACATTGCTTGCGTCTGTTGTTAGATTAAAACATTTAGAAAAATCCGGGTATTGAAGTATTGGTTGGTTGATTAATAAGTTTTTACAAGTTTCAAAACAAGATTTAAATTTGTCATCGTGAATAATTTTAGCTCCTTTTTTAAGACATTTAGTAAGTGGTTTTGTTAATTTAGAAAAATTATCAATGAATCTACGGTAATAGCCTAAAAGGCTTAGAAATCCTTTAATCTGTTTTGTAGTTGCAGGAATAGGATAATTTTTGATAGCTTTAATTTGATCAGGATTCGGTTTGACGCCGTTTGGCGTAACTATATGACCCAAATAAGCCACTTCTTTGCGCAAAAACTCGGATTTATCAAGTTGTATTTTAAAATTAGTGGTTTTAAGTCTTTGAAAAACGGATTTTAATCTATCCAAGTGTTCTTGTAATGACGTAGAAAAAATTATGATATCGTCCAAGTAAACAAGACACTTTTCGTTCTGGATTCCCCGAAGAATGTTATCCATTATGCGTTGAAATGTAGCTGGCGCATTTTTAAGGCCAAAGGGCATTCGGAGATACTCGTAGTGCCCGTTTTCGGTGTTAAATGCCGTTTTTGCGACATCGAATTCGTCCATTTCAATTTGATGGAATCCGCTTGCTAAGTCTAGGGTTGTAAAGTATTGACACTTACCTAGCTTATCAAGTAAATCGGTAATGTTTGGCAAGGGGTACCGATCGTCTATAGTTTTTTCATTTAGTTTGCGGTAGTCAACTACTACTCGCCATTTTGGTTTCCCGGATGCATCAACTTTTTTAGGGACTACCCATATAGGAGACGACCAGGGTGAATTGCTATGTTTAATTATGTTTTGGTCTAGCATTTTATTAATTTGTGTATTCACTTCTTGCTTGTGAATAAATGGGTACCGATATGATTTTGAATATACTGGTGTTTCATCGCTGGTTTTTATTTGATGTTTAATTTGATTGGAGAACGTCAATGGAGTATTTTCTTGGTAAAAAATGTCTGAATATTCCTTACATAATTGTTCAATATGGTATTTCTCTTCTGAGTTTAAATGATCGGTGCGAATTTTTGATAGGTCTAAGATGTGTTTGTTAGATTCATCAAAATTGTTAAGATTAGTTTCTGGAATTTTAGTTTCAATAAATGTTTCTACTGTTATGGGTTCCGAAAAATCTAAATTAATTGAGCTTGTTGTATTATTTAATATGGTAGTAATTGCTTCTCCTTGTTTAGCAATACTTATACATTCGGGAATTTCGCAATTATGAATTTTTTGATAAGGTATAATTATTTGTCCGTCCGTTATTGATGTTTTAATTTTTATTACCTGTTCTGAGCGTGGCTTAATTGTAATTAAATTCAGGTTGTTTTTAACCTGGTGATATTGAAGTTTTATTTTAGAATATGGGGTTATTAAGAGACCTTTATTAAAGTCCAAACTTGCTTGAAGATTTTTAAGGTTATCATGACCAATTAAACCATCAAATGTGTTATGAAATTTAAACAAGTAAAATTTTAATTTGTTTGGTTGTGGAAAATTAAACAATTTGGATATTGGTAATTGAACACTGTATTTGTGGGCAGAAATTTGAATAAAATTTATTAGCAATACTTGGGCTCAAAAATGATTTGGTTGAACCGGAGTCGATTAATATTTTTAAGTTATTTTCTGGAAGGGTAATATAAGGCAATTTGCTTGTATTGATGTTATTTATTGAAATTAAAGGGGGTTCTATGTTATGTTGTCCAATTGGGGGTCCACGTGAAAATTTTCATGTTGTTCATAAATTAATTCGTTATCATGGTCAATAGTTTCACTATCTTGGTTATAATGATAGTCGTATTCGCCTAGTAATGGTTCGTTGTTATCGTCTGTTTCGACGTTATACAATTCTTCAGAAATAAATGTTCTTTGCGGGGCTTTAAATTGATTTGATTGAACATTTTTGCTGTTATTAAAACTTTGTCTAGTTGATACACTCATTGGGGTTGCGTTTGACAAATTTTGATTTTGATTAGGTCTAAAAACATTTTGATTTTGTTGTGGTTGTTTGAAAATTTCGGAGTTTCTGAAAAATCGTTGCGGCTGATTATTTACTTTTAGTTGAATGTGAATTGGACGTGATGGAAAAGCGTTTTCGTTTCTTTGATTAAATTGTGGATTTGTTATTTTTGGTTGTTGATTATTGTATTTAGCGGGAGTTTGTTTATTTATTCTATTATTTGTGTTTTGATAATAATGAATATTTTCTTCATCTGTAATAAAATTTAATGCTTCGTGCATATCCTTGGGGCGCATACAACAAATTGTAGTGCCCAGTGGTTCTCTTAATCCAGACAAAAATGTTTTTAATGTGAGTTTATTATATAAAGAGCGTTTTAATAATTTTGCTTCATTTGTTTCCTCATGAAGATCGATATAGGAACATAATAAATTTAAAATTTGTAAGCATCTGTCAAAAAACTGGTGAGGTTTTTCATTTGGGTATTGTTTAAGTAAAACTAAGTCTCGATTTAAACAGGTTTCATCGCGCTGATCCGCAAAATTTTGTATCAGTGTCTCTTTTAATTCTTTCCAAGTAGAAATGTTTTGAATATTCGTCACTATTTTTGCGTTTCCGCTCAATTTGCTTATTATTGAATTTAATAAATAGATGTTTTGAAAACTATTTGTATTAGCTGTATCGTAAAATTTTGTATTAATACTCTCACAGATACTCAAATATCTATTTAATTCGTTAGCGTTTCCATCAAATTGTGGAACGCAATACAAATATTCCGGCTTAAATTCTGTCATCGTAGAATTAATTGAAACAATATTATTAAGGTTTGAATTTGGATTATTTAAATTTGTATTATTAGTATTTAAATTAACATTAGTTTCTAGAACGGGTACAATATTTTCACCTGAGTCAGTTAAAGGCGATAAATTTAATTGCTCGTATAAATTTTCGAGGGACATTAATTTATAAATTGCACTTACATTAATATGATAATAATTTTTTGCATCTTTTTCTACTTCTTAATACTGTAAGGGTTCTTCCCGTTGATCGGCGATTCTGGTCCGTCGACGTTTCGAATCCTTGTGGAAGAGGACGATTTTTCTTTCCTTTTCCCGTGATCGATTTCTTCACTGATGTTCCCCCAATTCTTCTATAGATGTGTGGTGTCTTGATGTTTGAAGAGCCACGTTGTGGGACGTCAATGAATTAACTTTCACTGTTTACTATTAAATTTATGTTCGATAGTTGGTTGATCGTTAAAACAAAAGTTGAGTGTTCGATACACAAAACTCCAACTATCTTACCGACTGCGCCAATTAAGTATCGATTAACTTTGATTGTTTATTATTATATTTAAAGATACATTTATTTATATATATGTAACGTATGTTACGAATATTGATTACTGACTAAAAACTAATACATTTATGTTAATTATTTATATCAACACAATGTGCTGATATGGCACCGCTTCTGGGAAGATCCGTGTTGGAATCCTCCGCGTCACCTGCAGGTGGTGCGGCCGCGGCTTCTGGGAAGAAGGCCACGCGACTCCGTTGCATCAGCATCTCCTCAGGTAACTGCAGGTGGTGCGGCAGCGTCTTCTGGGAAGAGGTCCATGCAATTCTGTTGCATCGGCATCTCCTCAGGTAACACATGAGAAATTATACAATTTTTTTTTTTTAAATAACCATATAAAATAAAATATAACTTTAAATTTTGTTTCACAAAACCACCAATCACTCCCATCTGTTGTAGGTACTTTTTACACTACGCACGGTTTCAAAATGTACAATTTCACTTCCTCAGTTTTAAGTGTACAATATCCAAACTGTTTATATTTTTATTGCTAAATCTATTAAAGGCTAAATTTTGTTAAACTAATTAGTTAGATACAATAAATTAGTTAAGTATCATAAGTTTGTAATTTGTGCATAAAAATAATTATAAAACATTTTTTTTTACATTACTCAAGATTCTGCAGAATGGAGTTTGTACACTTTGAAACTAGACCCTTCATATTTATATATACATAAATAACAATGTTTAAAACACCATAACATGTTAAAATAAAATGGATTTAGATTTTTTGCAGATCATAGAAAGGCATACAAAATATTGATACAAATATACATGTATATTTCACATATTATTATACTAACGTAACAAATACATTTACACATCACAATTATGATGATGTGGAATTAGATGCTTATTGTATATTATGATTTTTTTGCAATTTTTTAAACTTAATATGTTATAGAAAATATGATGACCATATCTAGTAGAGTAATAAGTATTGTTTACAAGGCTAGTAGCTAAATTTTATTTTGCACAATATTCAAACTGTTTTTTTGCAATATTTTATTTGAAAAGCTGAAGTTACCTCACAGTCAGGTTCTATAAAAAAATTGAACTAAATAGAAAATGATAAGCCATGATTTGTGCATTTATTTAGTCAACTCATGACACGTTGATATTTTTTTAACAATTATGTTTTATTTATTTATGTCAAATATTCATCAAATGTGATACCTAACATTTTGACATGCTTAAATGCAAAATCTCAAAACAAATATTTTTACAATTTAAGCAGCTTGACAATGCTTGTAAATCACAATAACATAATATAAACCGTGATTGTTTTACAAAATGTCTTTGATCATGTGAGATAGTTGCGTCCAATAAGTTTGGTTTTACATTTTTTTTTCGTTAATTTTTGGAGTCAAACGTTGCTTTTTGCACTTACTTAAAAGTCATAAAGTATGTATGCAGTATTATTGTTTATATGAAAAATACATTATTTTATTAAAATTTGTAAAACAAAAAAAAAATTTAGCAATTTATTTTGACCAGTTTATTTTTACTAGACGTTGCCAAAAACGTTAATAATTTCTGAATAGAGCTACTCATACTATGTATAAAACACACACAGCTTATATCAATTACGGGCGTACTTTTATGTTTACTCGTAGAGATGCAGTCTTATTAGCAAAAGCAATAATAAATTAGAAGAACGATGAACAAAATATGAGATAGTAGATACCGCAGTTACAATACATTTTGTTTTGTTTTTATATATATATCTAAAAAATGTACGGTATCAACAACTTTTAAGTAGGCTTAACATGGTTATTAGATTTTTTGGGCTGCTGTTCCGATTGAAAAACCATGCATGGTTGGTGTTGCTACAAAAAGTTTAAAAAAGAATACAATCAATTTTAGTTACGTGTTATACCAAAACGTGGTCCACGTTTGTGATCACAAATTCAATTATTTGTTTATTAGATTGACAATAGATTGACCTGGTACTATTGGTTTTTCCAATCACTTTTGATTTAAAAATTACTTGTGTGAAAGGTTTTGAATTTTTAAACATTTGCAAGAGAAATTATTTATTAAGGAATATTTAAAAAAAGTTTAACTATTTTTTTTCTAATTAATTTATGAATCAAAACTGTAAAATAAGAAAAAAAAAACGTAATTATACAATAATCTCAATTTGCTCTAGTCGATAAATCAGTAAAAACAATCAAAAATATCAATGCTGTTCTTTATTTTTGACTACTGGACACAGTTTCGTAATAGCAAATTTTTGGTTAGGATGCAAGAGGTAGAAGAATTTTCTTTTTCTTTTTTGTGTGCCGTCGCCTAATAAAAGTTTGTAATTTGTATTGAGGTTTCTTATCAATTTAATTATACTATTTTTTAGCTTTATTTTTTTTTCTAACGTTCTTTTTTTGTTATTAATTTTTTAGTATTGCTATTTATATCTTTCTCATTGCTTAACATGACCAAAGTAGCACTTAATAGCAGTAGTCGTGAGATCGTTCAAGTATACCACTAGGTTATGAGAAAGCTTCTACCACTAGTGCAAAATGGTATGTCTCAATAATTCGAGTAAACAGTATTTAAATATTTATTATCTTTCTTGAGATGATCACTTTAATTCTTATTATGTTTTATATTTAAAAATACTTAACTATGTTGCGTATACTAATTAATTCTGTTAACTATTTTTATGACTTGCAAACATGAAGTAATTTTTTATTTTTATATATTTGAAACACTTTAGGTCTGTTCTAACATACGATTTGGACAGTTTGCAAACCGTTCAAACTATGCACACAAACAAATAAATGTGTATAAAAGATTGCCTGATAACAAATATTTGTTTGTGTGTACAGTTTGAACGGTTTGCAAATTGTCCAAATCGTATATTGGAACAGACCGTTTGTGTACTTTTAACAACATTTTTCATTTAACTATTTTAACTATTCCATATTTTAAGCTGTAAGTTACTGCATAATTTTTTGAACTCAAAGCATAGTTTAAGATTATTAAATCATATCAGGTTATACTTTATTTTAAATTTTATATTTAATGACAATTTTTTAATATTAAACTGCAATAAACAATATAGATCGTGTGCCAGTAATACAATAATTAGGGTAATTAATTAAGTTTATAATTATGTAATATACGTAAATATAACTGTTATTTATATTTGTCATTTATTATTAGCTTATCTTAATTTATTATATTTAATACGCATCGTCCAATAAAATATAACACACTTTTGGAATGTATGGCATTGCCATCTATAAACTCACTCTCTCCTCTATTACAGAATTCCTGAGGGTGGCTAAATGCTTATTAATTAGAGTTGACCAATGATTTAACGGGGGCTGTTCCCCAAGGGGGTGGATGCCGCCGGCACCCGCGCACCATCCGCGTCCATTTTGATCGTCCCACGGCGGCGCTATCGATTGCAGGGGGTTGCTAAGAGACCGCACCCGGTTGCCAAGCGACGTCATCCCCCGTATGCAGATGTCGAGACGCCGTCGTCACCACAACCACCCCCATTCATAATTGCTACTCAACCCGATGAAAACGTTTTTTTATTAAGCAGATAATCTTAGAGTGAGTTTAAATAATCAAATAACAAATATTAAATGTTTTTTTGCAAAGTTGTAAAAGTTATTACATGCTGAATGTGTTTGATGTGGTATTTGCATGTTTGCGACAAAACTTGATTTTTGTATGAAGATTAGAAAATATGCTAGATTGAATACAAACTTTTTGTGAATATAATATGAGCAGTACAATTGATATGTATTTCTGATTAATAATTGAGTATATATGGCTAATGTGAATGTAAATTTTCTTTTTTAATACATCACAATTAAAATTGGATGGTGATATAAATATTTTTTTATTTGCAAAGCCGGTTAACTGATTTTTTAAATATATAGTTTTAAACGTAAACTCAATTTCATTAATTAATATATTTATTATAAAAAAAATGAATGGTGGGAGCCGTTACTATGTGTTCATTATAAAATAAACAAAACAAATTTTCTATGTATTATATCAGAACTATTTTAAAAACCGTAACTAGTTTCAATCTTTACAAGGCCATCATTGGACGGTAATACAACCAAGTATAATAATTAAAAAAATAATTTACAAAGCATATATACGACAGAAAAGCATAAAGTATACAGAAAATTACATTGAAATTGTTATTAAAAATGATTATGAATTACATACAATAATACAAAAAAAACAAACTAAACAGGTAGAAAAAATATTAATGAATGGCAGTTTTTACTTAAAGATAACTATGATAACACAGAACATTCCGCAAAAAAAGTGGAAAAGATTAAATTTAGTTAGAATGAGAACTGGAGCTAATTCATTTGCAGATGTTTTAAGAATAATAAGTAAAATTTTATCTATACTTGATATCCTAATAATAGGTCTGTTTGCAAACCGTTCAAACTATGCACACAAACATATTATTGTGTATAAAAGATTGCCTAAGTATGACAAATATTTGTTTGTGTGCACAGTTTGGACGGTTCGCAAACTGTCCAAATCGTATGTTAGAACAGACTTAATATTTAATTTAAAAAAATACTTATTGACAACCCGAGAAGAATGGAACCTATTACATTACCAGTAAGTAATCGGTATTGTAAAAGCATTACAAAAATATCTGCGTTTTCATTTAAATTTGTTACTAAAGTAGTTTAATCTTTTCAACAAAAAAAACTATTTAAGATTTTGAATTACGTTGTAGTAAATTTATTATTATGTTGTTTATAGAAAGCTGAGAAATTTGATTGACTTCTTGCTGCAAATCTTATCTTTTTCAGATTCTATTAGGTTGTCACAATGTTTATGAGCTTTTTGAAAAAAAAAAAAATATATGCTCTCCATTTCTCATTAACACCTTGTTTTGCTTAAAAGATTAAAGATTGATCAAGTAAACTTGTGTACTATTTGCCCAAAATTTATTCAAGTTTTCAGAATTAATTTTACGTATACTTGTCAAGTAAGCAGTTGCTTGTGTGGCAGACATAATTGATTAACTAGAAATTCATATAGCTAATGGACAGTTAAAAATATATTTTTCTATTTAATTTTACATCTACTTTATTTTTTCAAATATCACATTTTTCTTTCTCAAATTAAAATAACTTTTCTATTAACATGTTTTGAAATTTAAATTAAATAGAATCAATTACGAGAAAATAATACATCACAGATATGCAAAAATATACAGTTATTGAAATGATAGATATTAGTAATTGCACAACTTTGACAATTAAAAATATTTAATTAAAAACAAACTTTACAAAAAGCAAACGAGTCAAAACAATATAAGATTTGCAAAAATGGAAAACACTATTTAATAATCATTTTTATGTTTTTGATACAAATCAAAAAGTTCTTCAACTTCTGTATCTTTATTTATACACAGTTTACTTCTATGTCCTTGTCAGAAATATCTTCATCGCTATTTTTTAATTGATAACATAAATGACTTATAAATAATCCATGCTTATTTCAAACACATGTTGTTTATGCTTTTTTACACTCTTAGTGAACATATTTTTTATATTTATCACATTGCCTATCTTCATTGAGTACTCTTTTATTACAAACAAAACAAATGTTATCTGTATTTGTCCTTTTATTTTTAGTTTTTTTTTATCTTTACGCTTCCAATTTTTTTTTGCCTTTTTCTTTTTTTGTGTTTTCAAATGTAATGGGAAATAAAAACCGTTCTAATTTTTTTTGCTTTTTTGTTTTGGGGTTTTAGGAAAAACAAAATCAACAAACAATTTTGATCGAATAGATTTACTGTTGCATAGTTTTGGAAAATTAGTAAATTTACACAGTGTTCTTAATTGTTTGATATGTTTTGTTGAGTCATATAAAACTGTGACAATTTCTGTTTTTGTTGTTTGAGATTCAATATGTGTGGGAATAGCTATGTTCTGAATACTATTAATTTGAATTGGTGGTGCAAAGTAGTTGTAGCTCTATTATGTTGCTTTAACTAAAGAAACCAAATATTATTGATAAACTTCAGTATCCACAGTTGGATTGGGTTAGAGTAATTGATTTTAATTTTTTTTTTATTAATCTATATTTGATTGTCTACCTCTTTAGACATTGCAATTTGGTTAAAGCAACACGATGGAGCTACAACTACTTTGTACTACCAATTATTATCTAACTTGTTTTAAGAGCACGTAAACCAGTATTCGAATTCATCCTTCACCATTAAGCGATGCCGTACCACCAAGATGCACTGATGAAGATTTACAAAAACCGAAACAATTGCCAGTATTTAGTTGGCCGCTTTGTTTTTTATTAAACTATGTTTAATTGTCTACCTTTTTAAAGGTTGCAATTTGGTTGCCAGTTGTGATACTAAAGTTTTTTTCCATAATATTTGGTTTCTTTGGTTGAAGCAACATAATAAAGCTACAACTACTTTGCACCACCAATTATCATCTAACTTGTGTTTAAGAGCACGTAAATTAGTTATTCAAATTTATCCTTACTGTACCACCAAGATACACTTTAGAGAATTTGTGAAAACTGAAACATTTGTCTGTAGTTGGCTGGCCGCTGTAGTGTTGGATTGGGTTTGAGTAATTAATTTTAAACTTTTGTTTTTCATTAAAATATTAATTTTGTTTTTAAATGTTTTATTAGAGGCTATCTTTAAAATTATTTTTGTTATCATAGTGTTTCTAAATAAAAAAAAAAAAAAAAGTTATTATTTACGTCATAAAAAATAATAACTTTTAGTCTTACAATATTAATGTGCTGTACGCTATTGTAGTATTTCATAATAAATAATCATCTTGAGCAACTTTACCTTCTGCTTTGTTAAGCCATTTTAAATAACCGATCTTATTTGAATTAAAAAGGCATAGACCACATGCTTTAAAGCCGTGTTTCTAGCTTTACGCTTGATTGAATCCTTTTATGAGTTTTGTTAAGTACTCTTTCAGTTTCATTATCTTACTTTGCGGCGCCAAGCTTCTTTATAGTCTAAAACTGCAACATCAAAAGCTGCAAAAGTTTTGTGACATTGGGGTATAGAACAATTACATTTATTTGCAAATCATTGCAAAAACAACTCAAATAATAATTTTAGATGCTATTTGTAGCTATCTAAGAAAGGATGACTAGAAATTTGTCTTTATTTTTTACAAGGTGAGAATAAAATAAATTTGCTACATATTCAAAGAATTTTGCAAAGGTTTTTCAACCATTATCACTACAGTCAACCCCCTATTTTGAGTTTATTGATTTTGTTATTTTTTCCGGAATTATTTGAAAAGACTAAATATTTATTGGTACACAAAAACCTACATTGGCCAAAAAAGTAAACATTACGGTAATGTTTTCTTATAAACATTTTTAGAATTTTTTTGTATTCACTTTCTTGTACATAAACTAATTTAAATCTCAATTTGTTTTCATTAAAAACTGTAGATAAATCAGCAATTACGCTTTTTAATCCCTTTTCATTAATATAGTTTCCGATTTATGTAAACCAATGTCTTATATCTTTTTCAGAAACACAAGCATTAGCTGGTGTAACAGGTTTAATGGTCTTCTATAAAATACCTATAAATTGAATTACAACAAAAGTACTAATCAGTATTAATTTTTACGATTATCCGTTTCCAGGACAATTATTAAACCGATTTGGCAGTAAAATTTAAATAATTTGTTTTTCTAGAAATTTGGTACGTGCAGTATCTTTTACTCACCTAACAAAGCAAGTTCATAATATTTACAATAGTATTATTTATTGGTAGTAATATTGAAATTGCATCTTACTTTACTAATAACTCCATCTTTGCTTTGATCAGAATAAGTAAAGTCTTAAGTTCCGGGTGATTAATTTTAAATACAATTGTAGATTTAGATTTAGTTACCTCTAGTTTATTTTTGTCACGTTCTATTGTTTTTAGTATTGTGTTGTTGTTCTAATTTATAATAAAGCTGATTAAAATAATGGTTGGACGTTATAATTACAATTATTGGACATTTGCTTTTAGCTTATAATTTACAATATTAATAAAATACAAGTACTACTCGTAACCTGCACATTGTTAATACAAAATTTATAAGAACAACTTATAGGTAGATTTAGCAATATTCATTGCATACTGCAAATTGCTACTGTACACGTTTAATCCAAACTATAAAAAAGAAACTTGCAAAACTTGTTAGTCAATTTTAAAGAGAATTTATATTTCAAACAAATGAAGAAATACTTAATAATACTACTACATCAGTCAGTTAGAAACCCGTTACAAATAAATTAAAAGAATGTCTATAGCATCTGCATAAATGCCAAATGCACTAATACCGTAGTGGTACTCAAAATAACGCAATGTTGTAAATAACACTTTTTTCTCTTTTATTAATACTGTTTATTGTATCAGAATATTACTTGATGCCGTTTGTTTTACAGCCTAACAAGCCAGGTTTTATGTATTGAATCAACATTGGCTGCGTTCAAAACAACCCATCATGCAAACTGAACGCGCTTGACTACCGCTGAGTTATTGTTTGCTGGGAGCGCTTGTCATTTTACTCATTATACATTTAGGTTTGTATGCTTGCTGAAAAATCAACTCAGCAGTTAATCGGCGCGTATAAATTTTTATTATTATTAAAAAGATCGAGAAAGAAGGCAATAATAATAGAAAATCAATCCAAACATATTATTAATAAAGTTCCATTGACATTAGAACACCAAACAAATTATGCTATTGAAGCAAGAAGTAATAATCAACAAATAAATTCTGAAAATAATAATTCTACCAATAAACAGATTGAACCATTAAACAACTGCAATTTATCTCAACAATTTATCAATTTTAGAAAATAATAACTCTACTTTTTTATAAATACTGTAGAAAATAAAGAAACAATAAATAATAACTTAATTCACATGAACGTTCAAGGTGTGTTAAATAAAATAGAAAATTTAGATATTCTTCTCTTGCAACATACTTCTGACATATTTTGCATAACAGAGACCTGGACATCTAAAAATAATATCAATTACGTAGCATTTAATAACTATAGTTTATCAGCGTATTACAATAGACCAAATAGAATTCATGGTGGAGTTGCAATATTTACGGACAAAAGTCTATCTGCTAAGAAAATTCCAATTATAAAAGCCCAGTCTATTGAAATAGTAGTAGAATGCTGTTCGATCATAATTGAAATACAAAACAAAAAAATTTGTGTCTACAAAACTCCAGAAGCAGACACAAACACATTCATAATTACATTAGGAAAAATACTGGATTATGCTAGTACAATTAGTGACACTATCATAATGTGTGGTGATATAAACATAGACAATCTAACAAATAATATTAACAAAAAACTTCTTATGGATCTATTCAATTCATATAAATTGATAAATAAAATACACGAACCTACTCGAGTATGTCACTATAAAAATGGAAATATATCTCGCACAGGAATTGATTATATTGTGACTTAGACGAAAACTTATTTATTTGTTCTGTGATAATATTACACATGTCAGACCATTATGCTCAAGAAATTATTTTTAAGTATGCATTTAATAGAACTTGTTCAAATAATGAAAAATACTCCTACAGAGTTATTGACGACAATACAATAGAAAACTTGAATAATTTGCTTCAGTCAAATATGCGTAATTTTAAAATATCTACTGATCTAAATGAATCATTTGACAATTTTATTACTATTTTTTTAGACAATTTTAATAACGTTTGTCCAATTAAAATTAAGGAAAAAATCAAAGAAAATCTAAAAGTAATTTAAAATGGTTGACTCCAGCAGTTTTAAAATCGAGCAACAACTTAAAAAAGCTTTTTATAGATCTTCGGCAAAATTTTAACAATGAAAAAAATCTATTTTATAGAGAATCTAAAAGAGTTCATCGAAAGTTAGTCAACAATGCCAAATTTCGATACTACGAATTACAATTAGAAGCATCTAACAATCGGATAAAAGATGTTTGGAGAATTGTTAATAAAGATCTTAATAGGGTAAAAGAAATAAAAAATACAAAGTTAGTAAATAAAGATGTAGTTTTAGAAAACCCAGAGGAAGTTGCAAATCATTTTGCTAATTATTTTTTAAATATTCCATCAGAGAAAATTGAGCAACATTTTGGAGCTAATATTTCATTGAATTGTACCGTTTCACAAAGCCAAGTTCAATCTATGGGAATGTGTGAAATGTCAAAATCAGAGATTCAATCAATAGTACAAAATCTGAAAAACACAAATGCAGTAGGAACCGATGGAATTTCTACTAAAGTTTTAAAATTTGTTTGTAACACAATATTGACACCTTTAACCAATTTGATTAATCTTGCTCTTACGGAAGGTGAATATCCAAAAGCTTTAAAAGTTGCGAGAGTTGTACCTGTATATAAAAAAGGATGTTTAAATGCTGTCGAAAACTACAGACCAATATCAATATTAAACATCCTATCAAAAGTATTTGAAAAAGTTATATACAACCAAGTTTGGAATTACCTTACAAAATTTGATTTATTAAGTAACTGCCAACATGGGTTTGTAAAGGAAAAATCCACAGAAACTGCAACTTTTGATTTCATCGAACATATACACAAACTCATGGATAAAAATCGTTACATCGTTGGATTATTCTTTGATTTATCTAGCGCATTTGACGTAGTTCACGTAGTAAACATAAATTTTATAGAAAAAAACTGTGGAGTATTGGAATTAGGGGGCGTGTTTAAAGTTAGTTGTGTCGTTTTTATCTCAAAGGAAAATGTCTGTAAATATAGGTAATAGTGAATCAAAGGTACATGATGTATTATTAGGCGTAGCACAAGGTTCAGTTCTTGGACCTTTGATTTTTTTAATTTATATCAATGATTTATCAAGCTGTGTTTCGTCCGGTTATACTATAAATTTTGCAGACGATATATCCGTCATTGTTGACGCAGAGTCAGAAGAAACTTTACAAATAAAGGCAGCAACTGTAATGGTAGACATCCAAACTTGGTGTAATAAAAATAATTTAATTATAAATACTGATAAAACAGTTAAAACTTAAAAAAACAATATCTCAAAACTATTTGATTCAAGTTTATTATGCTTTAGCATATTCTCATATGTCATATAACATAATTATCTAGGGAAAATCTTCTGAATCAATAAGAATACAAATAGCGCAAAAGAGAATATTACGACTAATCTTTGGCCTGAAGCGCATTGAATCATGTAGAGAGTTATTTAGAACTTATTAACTCTTACATCAATATATATTTACAAATGTGCTACTTATTCGTACATGAATATAGATTGTTTTGAGAAAAATTCAACTAACCACCAATATGATACTAGGCACAGCCAGGAACTAAGGACTCCCCGACACCATACGTCAACATACAAAAAATCACCAAATTTATCATGCATCACCATCTTCAACAAACTGCCATCTGATATAAAAAACGTCAAAACGTTAAATTTATTTAAACGTAAACTAAAATCATTTCTTATTGACGGGTGTTTTTATACTCTTGATGAATATTTTAATACTTAATTTTTGTTTAGTGACTATTTATCAAATGTTATTTATGTTTTTTAGGTATTATATAATATCATGTTGTATTGAAATCGACTTTTGTATTTGTATTTTATTTGTATTGTATTGTACTTAATTTTAATTTATTGTAGTTTATAGATAGCATTCTATTTGTACTTTTTTCCATATATACATATATATTTGACTTGACATATATCGTGTACACGATCATTTTTAATGTCTAATAAAGATTATTATTATTATTATTATTATTATTAATATAAGTAATTGATAAATATATGGGATTACAACGTACAACACTTGGGTGAAAGAATAAATAAATATCAAAAATAATAAAAATTATAAAAATAATCAAACCTAAAACATTGTAAAGTGGGGTTAAATGACATTACATATTGAGAATATCTTATATCTAGTTAAGTAGCGGCTTCATATACTAATTAAATCATTTATTTAAACTCAATACTTATGAGCTTAATGTTTATGTCGTTGATAAAAGTTTACAATGTTGGCAACAATCTAAATTATACCGTTCAGACGGACGCTTACTTCGGATTGATGACCCAGCGATTGCAACTGATGAGTTGTTCTGAACGCAGCCATTGACTAACCAAGTAAACAACAAATCTAACAAATTTTTTTTTTTGTGTTGGATTAGCAGAAATGATTTCTAGCGTAGAAATCATAATACGCTATTGAAATATAAACTAGTGGCAACTGTAGCTCAATGGTCTAGTACAAAAACTGTTGATCAGGCAGCCTGAGTTTGATTTCCAATCAATTTCAATTTATTGTTACGGAAGATAAAACTATGGTCTTGTATCATGATTTTCTGTCCAAAAGAACATCTATGGAATGGCGGCGTGCAGGTGAACCACCACTAAGAAAAGCAAAAAGGTTTTAAAAATAAAAATACTATGGTAAATGGTGCTTATTATGATATCTTATTACATAGATTGTGGACAAATATTTGGGCAAATTGTCGAAGAAAATTTAACAAAAAAAGTCAGGTTGTTGCACAATAACGCAACTGTGCAGACCGCTAAGGTTGCTCAACATGTCATAAGAAAATGCGGCTTTCAAAAAACTAATTATTTTCCTAAAGTCTAGACTTGGCTCTTAGCAAATACATTTTGTTTTTAAAATTTAAAAAAAAAATGGGGTAGACAATTTTGTGACGATGAAAAAGTGAAAGCATTTTGATGACAAATCTTTAGAATATTTTTATGAGGCGATAGAATTATTAATTAAGCAATGTATTAAGTCTGTTGAGCTTAATAGGCCGTCACTATGTGATAGTTCATCATAAAATAAATAAAACACATTTACTATGTACTGTACCACAAATATTTTAAAAAACTTTAACATGTTTCAACATTTACAAGTCCATATCATCAGACGCCTTTGTAAAGGTTGAAACATGTTACGGTTTTATAAATATATAGTATATAGTAAATGTGTTTCATTTATTTTAATAAAATATCTTTCTCATAAGCACATGATTTCTTGGTTAGGCCGAGAATTTATAGCGATAAGAGGTAACCTATGTCAGTATTTTTTTGCGCTAACTTACTTCTATGCAAATTGATAATTTGACTGACTGAAAATCCAATAGAGCCATAACAATAAAGTTTATGTTGTTTATTGTTATTTAGATTGGGCAACAAAATTAATTTTTGGCTTTTCAAAACAGACGAAATATTTTTAAAACTAATAAACTTTCTGTCCCGAAAATAATACAAATTAATTTATTTATTATTATTATATAATAATTTAATCATGATAATTAAGTCAATTTAAGTGAAAAATATATTATATAAGTTAATTAAGCAGTGGTGTCTTAATATTTATTGAATACATATTATAATAAAAGCATTATAATCTAAATTTGACGAAATACATACTTCAGTCATTAAAGTATTAAAAATTAAAGAAAACCAAAAAAGGTCTTTTGATGATTATCACAGATGATGGATCTCTCTACAAGATATACGTGTCGCGTATTAATAGGGCGTGAAATTTTTGGGACGTTCCCCGGCTTTTTGGCTCACACGTGTTTCCCATTCTAATATATGGACGATTAGATTGCACTAAGTGGAAACCTCTGCCGGCATATCTGGATTTTTTCTTCCGCCACAAATCTCCTGAAAATATAACGACTATGTAAAAAAATATAATGCGTGTCGTCCCATTTAAACGACAACAACAAAAAATGGTTGAGAAGGCACTGGGGAGAATTGAAATATTAAAATAGATGCATGCGGCGTAAAAGTGTCGATTCGGATTTAAAATATTGCGCATCGCTCCGGGGAAATGTCTCCAAGACGGACCGTTTCCCATTTCCTCCGTGTTTACCATCACTCATCCGGAATCGACGGAATGGTTATATATGCATGCGCGGCCCCGATTTTATTTGCTGTCATATTGGCATAGCCTTCGATTTATTCAGTGTGTATGGATTCTTTCTTATTTTTGCTCGATTTATCTGCGCGCCCTCGATAAATTTTCCAATCTAATTTTCAAAAGAGAGATCGACGAATAGGGAACAACTGGAAAATTGCGACAATAAAAACCATTTGTCACGGCTTATGGGCTGCTATAAAAGTATATGTCACATGCGCATTTTTGACCAGGATCATATTTCACTTGGCATATTTTATGTTATTCGGGTAGTTTTGTTGATGTGAAATGTAATCATGTATATTAATTAGATGAAATGTATTGAAATTTTTTTGTTTGAGATTGCGCATTTTAAAGATATCTAGTTTCATTTAGATGTCAGTTTACTTTTTTTATTCTAAAAAACTAAATTCTAAAAGGGGCTGTAAATAAAAAAATATTTTTTATAATAGTCTTTATTAATCTGCTGTTAATAACTTTATCAAAAGATATATTTACGTAATATCTATTATAATTTATTCTTAATGATATTTATTTATACAAACAATAAAATTTGCAATTTATAAGTTATGTAAGTATAAGTTTCCAAATTTCTAAAACAACATATTATTTTTTTCTGTCATTAAATTCTGCTGTAGAAACTATCATCAGATTTATTATGGGATTTTACAGTTAAAATATTGCACTAATCTGTAAACAATTATGTCAATCAAAGTCAAATGTCAATAAACTTATTTATTTCATTCAATCAAAAATGAACACAGTGGTTTCTTAATATAATTGATGGTTGCAACTTTTACTATATGATAATTTATTCTCACATACATTACTAGTTTCAGCTCTACTAGAGCCTTCTACGGATGTAAAAAGAATTTAGAAAACTCTAGTAAAACAGCAATAGAATTTGCAATAACGTATGTTATTTTTAGATTAGAAAAAATAAAATACGTGTATGCAAAATATATTTAAAAAAAAAACTTTTGCTGTAACTGATTACTGTAAAATTTAACAACGTATGTTTGACGGATTAAAAACAAAACAGTATATTGACTAAACAAAAAAGACAAAACCGTAGCAGAATTACTTAGGATTTACATAAATCAATGCAAACAAATACTTATTTTAGTAATCTTAAGTTATTTTTTTTAGCCAAGAAAAACACGTGCAATTATTGCGTATTTTTTATAAATGCACATAAAAAAAGAAAAGAAAAAGTGTAGATTTAGCACGTAAAAAAAAGACAAAAATAATAACAGTGTAACTAATAATTTAGTTGTTGCTGTAAACAATTTACAGGCAATTTGTACTTATTATTAAACATACACGTAATGTAGCTAAATGTCATGTTTACGATGAGACAGATGACAATTGTAGAGTTAATTAAACTTAAAAACAATTACAAAATAAAGATAATAGTTTACAAGTATGTAATATTTTATTCAAATAACGTTTTGCTGTCAGAAAAGAAAACCGTTTTATTATGTAAATGTACTTATTTGCAGTGACAAACTTTCTTTTAAAATTAATAAATAATGTATTTTATATAAATTGCTTTTTCATCTAGTAAAAGACAAATACACTCGTGTTTTAGGGTATGCACCTATCATCAGTGTGCCTAGCATCTCACGAGTGTATGTGTCTCTTACTGGATGAAAAAGCAATTTAAATAAAATACATCAATTATTAATTTTATACGATAAATTTGTCTTGGTCATCTAATTTAAATAAAATGCGCCAAAAATGCCGTTGATTGTTCGGGTAGGATTTAACTGTACAGTTTCCTTTACACACAAATAGTTCAACGTGTTTCTTAATAAGGGGCATTGCATTAAAACCTTCGAAACTTGTTTTTGTTTCAACTCGGCCAAATGATAGAATTAAGTCGCAAAAATGTTTGAGCTGTGATTTATTATTACTTTTGACGTGGTCTAACTCAAGAACAGTGCTTCAATCAACTGGATTCAATTTTTGGCTATAAAGCGCCATTCACAGCCAATGTATATTGCTGGTACACTAAATTCAATTGTGGCCGTTTGCTCACGGACAAAGTTAAAGAAGGTTGTTCAAAATTGGTTGTTGTGCCAAAAGTTATCGATGCTATGCAAAAATTAAAAATTGAAGAAAATTGTCATGTGACATATCGCAAAATCAAAACATGTTTAAGCATTAGTATCACCAGCATACATAAGATTTTGCACAACATTTGGGTGTTCGGAAGCTGTGTGCACGTTGGATTCCACATTTGTTGACAGATGCTCAAAAAATGCTTGTGTCGATTGGTGCCGTAAAATGATTACAAAATACAACTGTGGTGCATCCAAAGCCGTATACAGCATTGTCACAAGTGACGAGTCGTGGATTTATGCATATGAGCCAGAAAAAAAGCTAATCAACAGTTTAGGTGTTTCAATGTAAAGAGAAGCCAACAAAAATTGTTCGTTCTCAAAGCAATAAGAAGAAAATGGTGGCGTGTTTCTTCACGAAAACAGAGCATGTAGCAACTGTGGTTCTTGAAAATTTAAAAAACGGTTAATTCAGCGTGGTATACAACTATTTGTTTGCTTAAAGTTTTTGGTAAATTGAGAGATAACAACCCAAAACGACAAATGATTTTGCATCACGACAATGCAAGCTCACACAAATCACATGAAACAAACAAGTATTTGGACACACAAAAGATTGGATTGATGGGTCATCCGCCTTACAGCCCCGACCTGGCATCTAATAACTTTGTTTTTTCAGTAATTAAAGATAAACTGCGTGGACAACGATTTTTATTGCCCGAAGAAGCGGTTGAGGCTTTTAAAATGCATGTTTTAGAGTTATCATCTTCTGACTGGACAAAGTGCTTTGAAGGGTGGTTCAATCGCATGCAAAAGTGTATACATCTTAATTTATTTTGAATTATTATTATTTTGATAAGCAATAAAAATATTTTTGTTAAAATTTATTTATTTGTTTTTTAATTCTCAATATATAAATAGCAACCTTTGTAAGTAACAGCCAATAACATGGTGTGAATTAGCAGTTAAAGCTTTGAGGTTGCACGATAACTGCAAAAAATTGTCAAGCTTACACCAGTTGGGCATTGAGG
This sequence comes from Tachinus rufipes, assembly GCA_963932245.1. Lineage (NCBI taxonomy): Eukaryota > Metazoa > Arthropoda > Insecta > Coleoptera > Staphylinidae > Tachinus > Tachinus rufipes. The sequence goes on from OZ010744.1 coordinate 60,068,125, forward strand.
TTGTATGCATAGCAAATTCCATTAGTAGAGACCATTTATAAACTCATTGGTATTAGATTATACCTTGGGACTGTGTTCATTATTTGACTAATATAATAGTATATTATGTATTGATGTTATAATGAGTATTCTTGCATCACGACTTATTGAGTCTTACGTTAAAGAAAAAAATAAATTTATGTTTGCAAATTTTATAGAATGAATTGGAAATTGAGTTTCAATTCATGAAAAAGCATGAGTGTATGATAGCAAGTCAAGCGGTATCACGCTGATGCAATTATTTTTTTTCAATTGTGTCATGCCATTTTAATGCTTTTTTACATGTGGTGCATTTTTAGTAACATTTTCATGCCTTTTTAAGCTTTTTTTTTGTATTTCTAATGCTTTTTAATCCGCTCTCTAGTTATTTATGTTGTTTGTGTTATCTACTTTATTCATTTCTTTGTTTTGATCTTTTTAATATATAGTGTTCTTTTATTTTTATTTTTAATTCATTATAGCTCTTTATTTTCTTAATACTTTGAGGCAGTTGATTGTACGTGACTAGGCCAATGCCTAGTACTGTTTGTTTTGCCTTTTGAATTGATAACTAGATTGTTTTGATCATGAATTTATTGTTTTATTTTTTTTTTCATGTTTATAAAACCTAAGAAATTTGATTAGCTATATTTTTGTCAATTCTATATTTTTCAGATTGTATTAGATTGTCACAATAATTACGAGCTAACTTATAATCCTTTTTAGTTTGTTCGAAACGATTACTGATGTATTCAATGTGTTTTTTTTTCACTCTATGAAATGTTTTTATATTCAACCAGTTTCGTTATATTGATAACATTTTTAAGTATTCAATATATTAATATTTGATTAATTTATAAATAAATTTATTTATAAATCAAATATTAATAATTTAAAATGTATTAAATACTTGAAAATGTTATCATTATAACAAAACTGGTTGTAATAATATATTAATTAATAAAAATAAAATAACATCATATAAAACAATATTAAGTTAATAATAATGATTACTTAATTGTTTTTTGCTTTTTATTATCTGCTTGTTTTGTCTGAATTAATGATGGGTCATCCGCTTTACAGCCCCGACCTGGCATCTAATGACTTTGTTATTCCAGTAATTAAAGATAAACTGCGTGAACAACGATTTTTATTGCCCGAAGAAGCGGTTGAGGTCTTTAAAATGCATGTTTTAGAGCTATCATCTTCTGACTGGACAAAGTGCTTTAAAAGGTGGTTCAATCTCATGCAAAAGTGTATACATCTTCAAGGCGATTATTTTGAAATGCAATAAAAATATTTTTGATAAAATTCATTTATTTGTTTTTTTTAATTCTCAATACATAAATAGCAACCTTCATATGTAACCGACAAAAGCATGGTGTGAATTAACAGTTAAGGTTTTGGGGTTGCACAATAACTGCAAAAAACTGTCAAGCTTACACCAGTTGAGCATTGAGGTTGTATGCAAGGCATATTCCATTAGTAGAAACCATTTATAAACTCATTCGTATTAGATTATACCTTGGGGCTGTGTTCATTATTTGACTAATATAATACTATATTATGTATTGATGTTATAATGAGTATTCTTGCATCACGACTTATTGAGTCCTACGTTAAAGAAAAAAAAAAGATTTTATGTTTGCAAATTTTATAGAATGTATTGGTAATTGAGTTTCAATTCATGGAAAAGCGTGAGTGTATGATAGCAAGTCAAGCGGTATCACGCTGATGCAAGAACACGGGAGAGACCGGACCAGCAGCAGCTTAAAGTAGGACAAAAGAAGAAGAAGTGTCTTTTTTGCAGCAAAATTATGCGTTCGGACAATTTGGCGGTATTTGAAAAAAATAACTTATAGTACAATAAAATGACTACTAAGCTTAATCTTCAATGAAGTATAAATCTTAAAATGAATTAATAATTTATTCAAAATCAGTCAATCGAATCACAGCGGCCAAGGGTCAAGCATAGACAATTGTTTCGGTTCTACAAACCTCGTCAGTATGCCTTGTACGACCGTGATAGCGAAGCATGGTGTGTTCACTTATATGTAATTGGTCGAATTCGTCAATTAGTGGTAGCAACTCCTAATGAGGGCGCTGAGAGCGTAAAATCTACGATTATATGATGAGTCAAGTCAGCTATGACACTTGTTTTGTTGATTGATTGTCAGTTGGACAGTGTTACTGTACATCTACATCTATTACGTTTTTTGTTCGTTTCGTTCATTTTGTGCTTCATCCTGCCTGTTTTGTATTATCACTGTGATTTCTGTGAAATCTTTTAGTGTATAGTTTAATTTACAATTGTATATTGCTTAAAAAGGTTAGTACATAATGTATATATATTTACATATCTAAAAGGTATTAATAGAATTATGATTGGAAAAGACCAGAGAGATGTTGTATATAAAGATGTATTATTAAGGAAAGGCAAAAAAAATTTTTTAAATAAAACTCATAAAAAATAACTTGTTTTTTAATTTAAACGTATATTTCAGGTTTTAAATGGTAAGTATGTAAATGATTTTTATTTTAAAACATGTATTTCAGGTTTTAAATGGTAAGTAAGTGCATTACTAAAAATAACGTGCAAAATTAATACATTTATTTTTCAATTTTAGTGCGCAAAATAAATAATTTAGTATTTCAAATTTAGCGGGCAAATTTAGTAATTAAAGTTTTCTAATTTACCGACAAAATTCGGTAGTGAGTTTCGTAAGATGGCGCTTATCAAGGTGACAGAAAATGGGCGGAGTTGCCTTTCTATATGTGTGTGTTTTCTATGATAGCGAAGACAATTTTGAATAAATATTTCTGTTCTTATGAACACAATTGATATTATAAATAATCAAACGAAAGACTGGTTTGCCATCTAGTTGCAATTTTTAATACTAAAATGATACCGATTAATGCGGACATTTTAGTATTAAAAATTGCAACTTTATTCTTAGTATGTTGTTTTTTACTCACTGCCTATTTCATTTATTATTTAAGAATTAACAATAATTTCAGAAATGATTTTGATAATTAATATATTTAAATAAAATTCAATTTAATGATTAGCTATTGTGCATTTGTAAATAATACTTATATCCTCCTATTTTTTATTTTTATTATCAAATAAGCTTTTCATAATAAAAAAAAAAAACTTTTGTGTAATTACACTTATTCGTTTATTTATTATACTGTACATTGTAAAAACTTCTATTGCATACTATTTTAGTTTTGTAAAAAAGACATTATTAGTTGAAGAGTGAATTTTTTGAAAACATACCATTTTTTGTCGGAATTAGATGATGTTTTTGCTGAATATGATTAATTCGTTTTTTATTAACAAATTGTTGAAAAAGTTTCCTTTCATTGAAAGTATAATCAGAAGCCGGAGAAAAAAAAACTTGATATTTTTCAACCGTTCGTCGTCGCTTGGTTTTTTGCCATGCACTGTTGGGAAAAATGCCATTTTGCATCAATTTTGAAGTCTTTCTTATGGTTAAATAAGTTAAAAACATTTTTTTAATTTTTAAATTGTTGCGGCGCTCCATCAGAAAAATAGTAATTTTTTTTTAAATAATTTTATATTTGTTTTTTAACTCTTGAATTATATATATATATATATATATATATATATATATATATATATAGAGATGTTAACTCCCTTATAGAGGCGTTTTCGCGCACAATTTTAACCTGATCGAGGCGTTGAAATTTTAGAAGCGAGCGCTCGCACCAGCGCACATAAACAGCCAGTTCGAGGCGTCTAGCGGTTAGTACTAATTTTGCTCGGCTAGATGGCTACTGCAGCAGGTTTTAAGAAATATGCCCAAATCTCAATAACATATGTTGTTTTCATTGAATCTCGGGAGTTGCAGCGTAGATAAATATTTCGTAATATTATATATTTTTTCTAAATAAAAATGTTTGTTTATAAATAATTCAATTGATTAATAAACAAAATAATAAATAGTAAAGTACAATCAAAAACAGTTTGATGCAAACGATTTAGTTATTAGAAATAAATAATTACTCAATTGTACTGAAACAACTGCAATATATTCAATTAAATAAAAAAGAATAAATATTGAATATTTTATTAAAAATTGTTTAATAAAAAAACAAAAAATTGCTAATTCTAAAAATTAGTTACTAGAATTAATCAGTAAGTGAACGACTTACTTACGTTACAATGTCAGTTGTTTTGATTATTAATAATATAATAAATTTAATAAAACATAACTATTATTATTTAAATTTAATAAATAAATAGGGGGCATTGCGTTACTACCTCTGCCGATAACTATTATGCATAAAAACAAACAATCTTACATTCCTATCACTTTCAAACTTTTTTATAGAGGCGTTTTGCGCATACTTTTAACCTGATCGAGGCGTTGATGAAGTTTTTGACAAAAGAGCCCGGTCCAGGCGCACAAAAACACCCAGTTTGAGGCTTCTAGCAATTTTTCACGCTTACTTTCGACTGGTTCGAGGCGTCTAAGCTTCTAATAAGTTGTTTGTATGCGCTGCTAGAAGCATCAGTAGGCATCCACAAATCAAAATCATTGTTTGAATATTATTTGTAAATGATTATAAGAAGCTCTAATTAGATTTAGAATTATTTAATATACATAATTATTTGAAACAACAGTAACAATGTTATTTTAATAAAAAAAAATAATTAAAAAAAAAATGTTAGTAACTTTTTTTTAATCACAAAAGAAAATATTTTATAAAAAATATAGTTGTCAATGAATATCGTCATCAGTTTTATAAAATATCCAGTTTTACATTTTTGTACATGTTTATGTCTGAAACATACAGATATTTTAGAAAAAATAATTAATATTATAAAATGCAAACCTTATATTTTGCGGTTTATAACATATTTAAATAGTCAATGTGTATCTGTAACCATAGTAATAATTCTACATTTATACAATAACCGCATTAACTATCTCGTAAAAGCGAAATTTTATGCACATTTTTACCGTTAAAATTTAAGGTAAGCTAAGCTCCCGCTTCAGGCGCACATAAACATCTAGTTTGAGGCGTCTATAGCGGCCATTCACGCACATTAATGTGTTACATGACCTTGACCATGACTACAACAAAAATTATTTGTGTTTTATAAATGTCCCTTACTTTATCTTTCTTTATAGAAATAGTTTTTGTAGCATCTTGCACACTTTTGATCAGTTTCAGGAGTTTGAAGTTTTTATACATTGTTTATATGCGTAATAGCACTTTTTCTTAAATTACAATATATATATATATATATCCTAATAATTAATGAAAAAGGGTAGGAGTAAAGCAATAAATGCTATTTTTTGTATTATTATATGTACCCTTTCAGTCGCATCCGGATTAGAATTAATGCTTTCTAATGAGATTTTAATAAACATTTGTTTTATCTTTTCTAAAATGATTTATTATCATAGTATTATGTTACAAATTAGGTTATATTGCTAAATAAAAAATCTTGATATTATCTATTTCATTAGTTAAAACTAATAAACATAATGATTATACAATAAATTAAACAAAATCTATTACTAAAAACTTTATAATCAAAAAATATATATTTAGTTAGATTATTAAATAAATGACCAGATGGCGGTCGTTATTGTGCGCGTATGCCGTTTTTAGCACAAATTAGAATTTTTTGCAAAATTATATATTGGCGTTCTCTTTCGTTCTCTTTTCACTATAAGTTTTTAACGTGCGATCGTCATCATAAGATTCGTAATTACTAGTTCTCTGAAATAATATTAGTTTATTTTTGGATTGATGTTGTTTTAGCAAATATGATAAAGAAATATGCAATAATTAAAAAAAATATAAGAGGTTTTAGTTATTTTTTATTCCAAGTAACTAAAAGTATTATTATTCGGTATTATTTTATTTATAATGTCTTAATTATTATTTGATTGACTTTGATTTAATGTAAAATGATATCATTCTGGAAAAGAAGATCGTACATTTTCAAAGTTGTGTTTAAACACTTCTCAATTCATTAGCAACAAAACATATTTTTGATGATTAATATAATTAAACTGATTGATTTATGAGCAGGTGATTGTTTCTTTCTTATGACCCGCAACTGCATGATTCTGTCATAAAGGGAAATACTAATCTTCCGGTTTTTCTTGGCTTAATTATGTCTACATATACAAAATCTCTATAATTACCGTAATAAAAGAGCAGGTAAAAATATATAGATTAATTTTTTACTTTTTCGAATGGTTTTATTAGAATAGAGAATTGACGATTGTTGATATAAGAAAAGGCAACACACAGTTACACATGTCTACTGTGTAAAATATTTTCCTGTCTTTTTATGCAAATGTCAATTGAAGCAAATTTCAGTGTCGCTATGTATGTCATGATTGCATTTTTTATTCAAATCAATTATATTTGATGTAATAAAATGTTATAATACATTTTAAGCAATTATTATAAAATAATATCTATAAAGATTACAATAAATTCTTTTTACTAAGCAATGCGATATTCAGGTACTTAATTCTTCGTCGATGTAACGAAATTGAAGTATCATTTCAACAACATATATTTTTTAAACATCGCCGCTACTATTACAATCCTAAGCAAAACCTTGTTGAAATTACCAGGTAATTTCAACAAGGTTTTGATTGTGATGAATATTACATAAACATGATATAACCAGTGCTTAATATTTATCAATATATTTAGTATTGTTACCTGTAAATTTGTAGTTAAAAGCAGAAGAATAGATAATGACATAAATATAATTATAGCGTTTAGTTTTTTTATTGGTTATTTCAAAATTGTTTTATGTAAACAAATTAAAGTATATAAATACTAGCAAAAATATTACCAATTTATTTTTTTATAAATCTTGAAAAAGACAGGTCATAGAAAAAATTATATGCAAAAAACGAGTAGTAAAATATAACAGCAAGTAGTTTTAAAATATTTCCCTCACGTGTTGAATGACCTTGCCCATTTATGGCTTTTCAACCTTTTGTCTGTTTACTTTCAATGAACTCGTATAATAATGGAATTAAGATAAATAATATTTTGTGGTTTATAAATTTTTTATTTTTTTAACTAAGGAATTTAAATTATGTAACGTGTCATTTATGCATAGAAACAATTGTAGTTTCGATGTTAATAAGTACCAAAGTATAACAATTAACTTGTTAATTATATAAATTAAACAAATTTTAAGTATTGTAATCATATCTGGATTAAAATCAAATAAATATAAAACCAGTAGTTTCAGGTTTGTATTATACAACAAGAAGTAAACATAGGATTGTTACAATGCAAAACATAATAACATTTAACCATGTTGTTATGAAGTTATAATGTTGTCAATATGTGATGTCATGTTATTATGTAATACTTTATCATGTTATTATGTAATACGATTATGTGGTAACTTAATAGCATAACATAATATAACATGATATCATAATAACATTCTAACTTGATAACATAATATCATAATAACATCATAACTTGATAACATGATTTCATATTAACATCATAACTTGATAACATAATAACATGCAAGCTTGATAACATGAAACTATATTACCATGATAACTTGATAACATGATAATTTGATAACATAGTAACATGATAACATAATAACATAATAACATAATAACACGATAACATGATAACATGATAACATGATAACATGATAACATGATAACATGATAACATGATAACATGACAACATGATAACATGATAATATGATAACATGATAACATGATAACATGATAACATGATAACATGATAAAATGATAACATGATGACATGATAACATGATAACATGATAACATGATAACATGATAAGATGATAACATGATAACATGATAACATGATAACATGATAACATGATAACATGATAACATGGTAACATGATAACATGATAACTTGATAACATGATAACCTAATAACATAAATAATACATAATAATTTGATAACATAATTACATAATAATTTAGTAACTTAATAACACAATAACATGATAACACTATAACTTGATTACATGTAAACATAATGACACGATGACTTGATATAATGATAACATAATAACATGATAACATAATAACATGATAACATAATAACATAATAACATAATAACATAATAACATAATAACATAATAACATAATAACATAATAACATAATAACATAATAACATAATAACATAATAACATAATAACATAATAACATAATAACATAATAACATAATAACATAATAACATAATAACATAATAACATAATAACATAATAACATAATAACATAATAACATAATAACATAATAACATAATAACATAATAACATAATAACATAATAACATAATAACAAAATAACATGATAACATGATAATATGATAACATGATAACATGACAACATCACAACATGAAAACATGATAACATGATAACATGATAACATAATAACATGAAAACATGATAACATGATAACAAAGTAATATGATAATATGATAACTTGATATTATGATATCATGATAACATAATAACATGATAAAATGATAACATAATAACATGATAACATGATAACGTGATAACATGATAACATGGTAACATCATAACATGATTACATGATAACATGGTAACATGATAACATAATAACATAAAAACATGATAACATAATAACATGATAATATGATAACATGATAACTTGATATCATGATAACATGATAACATGATAAAATGATAACATGATAACATGATAACATGATAACATGATAACATTATAACATGATAACATGATAACATGATAACATGATAACATGATAACATGATAACATTATAACATGATAACATGATAACATGATAACATCATAACATGATTACATGATAACATGGTAACATGATAACATGATAACATGATAACATGATAACATTATAACATAATAACATGATAATATGATAACATGATAACTTGATATCATGATAACATGATAACATGATAACATGATAAAATGATAAAATGATAAAATGATAACATGATAACATGATAACATGATAACATGATAACATGATAACATGATAACATGATAACATGATAACATGATAACATGATAACATGATAACATGATAACATGATAACATGATAACATGATAACATGATAACATGATAACATGATAACATGATAACATGATAACATGATAACATGATAACATGATAACATGATAACATGATAACATGATAACATGATAACATGATAACATGATAACATGATAACATGATAACATGATAACATGATAACATGATAACATGATAACATTATAACATGATAACATGATAACGTGATAACATGATAACATAGTAACATCATTACATGATAACATGATCACATGGTAACATGATAACATAATAACATGAAAACATGATAACATGATAATATGATTACATGATTACATGATAACATGATAACATTATAACATGATAACATGATAACATGATAACATGATAACATGATAACATAATAACATGATAACATGATAACATGATAACATGATAACATGATAACATGATAACATGATAACATGATAACATGATAACATGATAACGTGATAACATGGAGATATGGTAACATCATAACATGATTACATGATAACATGGTAACATGATAACATAATAACATGAAAACATGATAACATAATAACATGATAATATGATTACATGATTACATGATAACATGATAACAGGATAACATGGTAACATGATAACATGATAACTTTATATCATGATAACATGATAACATAATAACATGATAACATGATAACATGATAACATGATAACATGATAACATAATAACATGATAACATGATAACATGATAACATGACAACATCACAACATGATAACATAATAACATGATAACATAATAACATGATAATATGATAACATAATAACATGATAACATGATATCATGATAACATGATAAAATGAAAACATGATAACATGATAACATGATAACATGATAACATGATAACATGATAACATGATAACATGATAACGTGATAACATGATAACATAGTAACATCATTACATCATAACATGATCACATGGTAACATGATAACATAATAACATGAAAACATGATAACATGATTACATGATAACATGATAACATGATAACATGATAACATGATAACATGATAACATGATAACATGATAACATGATAACATTATAACATCATAACATGATAACATGAAAACATGATAACATGAAAACATAAAAACATAAAAACAAGAAAACATGAAAACGTAATAACATGATAATATGATAACATGATAACAATATAACATGACAACATGATAATATGATAACATGATAACATGATAACATGACAACATGATAACATAATAACATGATAACATGATAACATGATAACATGATAACATGATAACATGATAACATGATAACATGATAATATAATACCATGATAACATGATAACATGATAACATAATAACATGATATCTTAATAACTTGATAAAACGATAACAGACTAACCTAATAACATAATAAAATAAATACATCAAAACATGATAACTTGATAATTTGATAACACTATAACATAACAAACATGATAACATGATACCATAATAACATGATACCATAATAACAAGATATCATGATAACATGATAACATGATAACATGATAACATGATAACATGATAGCTTGAAAACAAGGTATTATAATAACATGATAACATGACAACATGATAACATGATATCTTGATAACAATGTAACATATACATGATAACATAATAACATGATAACATGATAACATGATAACATAATAATTTGATAAAATAATAACATGATAACATGATAACATGATAACATGATAACATGATAACATGATAACATGATAACATGATAACATGATAACATGATAACATGATAACATGATAACATGATAACATGATAACATGATAACATGATAACATAATAACATAATAACATGATAAGATGATAACATGATAACATGACAACATCACAACATGATAACATGATAACTTGATAATATGATAACATGATAACATGATAACATGATAACATGATAACATGATAACATGATAACATGATAACATGATAACATGATAACATGATAACATGATAACATGATAACATGATAACATGATAACATGATAACATGATAACATTATAACATAGTAACATGATAACATGAAAACATGAAAACATGAAAACATGAAAACATGAAAACATGAAAACATGAAAACATGAAAACATGAAAACATGAAAACATGAAAACATGAAAACATGAAAACAAAATAACATGATAATATGATAACATGATAACAAGATAACATGACAACATGACAACATGACAACATGACAACATGATAACATGATAACATATTAACATGATAACATGATAACATAATAACAAGATAACATGATTATTTGATAACAAGATAACAAGATAACAAGATAACAAGATAACAAGATAACAAGATAACAAGATAACAAGATAACAAGATAACAAGATAACAAGCTAACAAGATAACAAGATAACAAAATAACAAGATAACAAGATAACAAGATAACAAGATAACAAGATAACAAGATAACAAGATAACAAGATAACAAGATAACAAGATAACAAGATAACAAGATAACAAAATATCAAGATAACAAGATAACAAGATAACAAGATAACAAGATAACAAGATAACAAGATAACAAGATAACAAGATAACAAGATAACAAGATAACAAAATAACAAGATAACATAATAGCATAACGTGATAACATTATAACATGATAACATGATAACATGATAACATGATAACATGATAACATGATAACATGATAACATGATAACATGATAACATGATATTATGATAACATGATAACATTATAACTTGATAACATGATAACATACTAACATGAAAACATGATAACATGATAACATGATAACATGATAACATGATAACATGATAACATGATAACATGATAACATGATAACATGATAACATGATATTATGATAACATGATAACATTATAACTTGATAACATGATAACATACTAACATGAAAACTTGACAATGTGAAAACATGTTATCAAAGAAAACATTAAGACATGATAACTTAATATCATAATAACTCGATTACTTGATAACACGATAACACGATTACAGGATAACATTATAACATAATAACATTATAACATTCTTGTTAACAAAATAACATAATATATGACAACTTGATAAATGACGTACATAAAACAACTACCAAAAAATGTGTATAAATTGCCGGTTTAACGCGACGCTAATGTAGTTATCACAATAATGTGCATTATTATTATTATTACAGGTACTTATTGACCTTAGTACACATTTTTTTTTTGTTAATTTATAAGCAATTATTGTTTGTTTTTTTTTTTTGTAATACAAATATCATAGTTGCATCAGAGGCATATAAACAATGTGTTAGAGTTTAGACGCCTCGAACAAGTTAAAAGTGTGTGTTTAAAATTAGCTGTGAAATATATATTTTCTACACAAACAATCATCAAACTAAAAGCTAAAACGCCTATAGTATGTAGTGAATCGTGTATCAAGGGTTGAAAATAGGCTTTAGCAGTCCGTTATTGCTTTGCTTCTTCATGTTGCTAAAAGCGAAGGGCTGCTAAAGCACTTTGGTACGAATTACACTCAATATTTTTCTGCCTGCCCCAAATAAATACATTTTTCAGGAAGTTTCAATATTAATTATAATCTGTCACTACTGTCAGATTTTAAAGTATGGCGTCATCATGCGAAATCGTGATTTGCAGCTAATTAAATACCGCAATTAATTTACAAGCCTTTGTCGTTTCGGCCCGCATTTTTGGGCCAAAACAACGGTTTCAGTAGAGTCAGGCAAAAAAAGTTGTGGAAAGAAAGTAGATGCAAAACTTTAGTTAACATAAACTAGATAAAATGTCTATTGTTTTATAAAATAAACAAATGTTAAATCCCTTATGGAGGCGTTTTTGCGCATACTTTTAACCTGATGCAGGCGTTAAAACTTTTGAGGCAAACGCACGCTCCAAGCGCACATAAACGCTCACTTCAAAGCGCCTAGTGGTCTTTTACACACATTTTATAATAGCTATACAATACTGCAATTTATCTTAATTCTGGTGGCATTTAGTTGAACCTTTTCCTACTGCATTTTAGCATGGTCACAGTTATTAAGACACAAACCACAAATAATCGGCAGCAAATGAAACTCTCTCGGCCAAACAATAAACCTTGTCTTCAATTTTTAAATTTATTTTGTAAATATCTGTGAATGTAATGGTTGGATCAAAAATATATTACTGCTTCATGTTATAATAAGTATCGCTGAATAGCGTGATGCTGCTATTTAACTAAAAATTTTGATCGCCTCTAAAAGGTAGAAAATGTATCGCCCGTAAATAGGCGAATGTCCGTATATATATATATATATATATATATATATATATATATATATATATATATATATATATATATATATATAATCTATAACCTCTTAATACCGTTAGGTGTCGAGGTATCGGACACACCGAGCGACAGAAAACACATGTGTGTGTTTGGATGCCTATATGAGGTAACGAAACCATATTGGAAAGAACGGTACGCTCGGCATAACTTTGGGGTTACCCATCCAAGTTGTGACCAGAGTGGTCGTTGCTTAACTTTTGTTAGCGCTCGTATTCGTACATGCTCTCTCTGCCGTACTGCCGACTGTTCTTGAATTATAAATGTATGAACAGCAACATTGTCGTGAGTTAAATTGTTAGAGGTAATAATATAACTTTTATGCAAAAGGTTTCCTTCTCTAGACTTGTAATATTCCACGACAGGAAAAATTGTAGCTTGATTGTTATTCTAATGAAATCCTTGTGCAGCCTCTTGTACAACAAAACTATAATTTTCAGAAAAATCCATAATAACAATAAATTCTGTCTCAGATATTTTTGTTTTTAAATCTCTCAAACATATTGATTGCTGTTTTGCGATGTAAGCATGTGTCAAAAGAACATAGACTTTTTCGGAAAAGTTATCAATAAATTCCGTTGAATCTTTTGTAATTGTTTCGAGTGTACAGTATGGCGTGTTGACCTATTGCTTAAAACTTACAGAATCAACCTCATTTAAATCAAACAGTTTCTCAATATATGTACGTAATTTTGTATATCCTGGACACAATTCACATTTTAAAAAATAACAACTCTCTGTTGGAATATTGCACGTAATTAAATTCAAACAGTCTTGATATGTAGCAATCTCATGTTTTTGCTTTGAGTTAAAGCTTTTAGATTTGCACCTGTTATTGAAAAATTGATAATTAATTAATAACACATGAGTAATTTGTTTTACCTAATATACATAATTTGACGTTTTGGTGTATAGTGCACACGCAAACGGTATGAGTGCCAGCGCTCTTGACAAAAACACATTGAATCGGTCGTAAGATGGCTAAGGTTGAGAAACCAACTTTCAAATCAGGTTTTTCTTCTTTTAGCATAGCATAAATTTTTCTCAGTGGTCCCAAGAGTAATCGTTTTTGATTTTTGATTTTATCCCCAGAATCGTTTTTAGTGGTGACTAAATCTTTTTTACCAGGCATTTGTAAACTAACATCATCTCTAAATAGAAGTTAATAACTTTCTCTTTTGTTTCATCGTCGAGTATTTTTCCTATGATTATAAGTACAAATTTAGTTTATCAAATAAATGACAAGTAGACCGATGGTCAAAATAATATACCTGGTTTTAGATTAGGTGAACCTAATATTCCACTCTCCTTTAAAACTTTTGAGAAACTTCTACAACTCTGTGTAAGACTCCAAAAATACTTGCTATTTTGTAAGTACTCCAGTGCGATGGCATTAACGTCAAAAGTTGTATTTTTTGAATTCTTGTCGTAGTTGGATTTTTAAAAATTGTCTTGAGATTATTAAAAAATCGACGTTATTTTGAACGTCTTTTAAATTAAATGATAAAAGACGTTCATCCGAATCTAACGTTTTAAAATTGTTGATTTCTAAAGTAGCACTCTCTCCTGTATACTCTGAATTTTTTGAAGTAGTCGATATTTGAGAATTTGAGACTTCTCCTAAGTATTTATTGATAATTTGACAGTGTTAGCAGATTATAAAATTATGTACATATATGAAAACTAATGATTAACTGAAATATCATCAACTATAGTTTTCGTTCTTAATCTTGCATCTTTATAGCAAACAGAGTTTCATGTCATCTTCTAGATTTAAATATTTATTCATATCCAATGTCGGTTTTATTAAACTAGTTTTTGCACACTTTTTGTTTTCTAATTTAAATATATAAGAACAATGGTTGTTCCAAAGTTGTTCTTTTTTTATTTTAAACATTAAAATTATTTATTAACTGAAGAACCCAAAAAATGTCAAAATGATCAAAATTTTGTGTTTTCTTAAAAAAAGCCAAAATAATTTGTATAAAATATTTGTTGAGCTCACTAATCAACGACCAGTGATAACAGTTATGCAGATTATCCCCATGTAGTTAAATTTTTAATTTTTTATATAAATTTAACCAAAATTTTTGAATTTACAAATTAACATAAACTTTCACAATGAGATATAAAAGCTGTCAAATTTGACGTTTACTTTAATTTAAATGCCATTATTTGTACAAATTTCACTTCATTCATCATAAATCTAGCGTTGCCAAATGACGCGATTGAATTTATCGTGCATTTAATGTTATATTTACGGTAGATCGTAGTTGCATAATAATTTCAATTGCATATAGTAACGTATTTACAAATTAACATAAACTTTTACAATGAGGTATAAAAGCAAACTGTAATTTTTGACGTTTACTTTTATTTTGGTTAGGTTTTGTTATTTAAGCTCACTAATTTTTTTTTAAAAGTGTTTCTATTATTATTACTAAAGCTACGATTTATATGAGTTATGATTTTTACCAATATTATATGCATATCAATTTTGAATGTATATCTCGACGAATCATAAAAAAGTAAAGCAAATGACACTTTCTTATTTTGGCTTATTTTGCCTATTTTTGGGTTTTATGCATATTTTAGTTTTTATGCATATTTAATGCATATTTTAAGAGTTTTTATTTGTTTTTCTTAATTTTGATGCATATTTGATGCTTATTTTAAGTAATTTTGCCTATTTTGGCATTTTTGTGCATATTTTATGCTTATTTTAAGCAATTTTCGATTTCATAAAAATTTAAGGGTTAATAAAATATAAAAAAATAAATATATGCGAACGTTTTAAAATAGTCATGACCATGCATGACTCATGCAATTATTGCCCAACTTTTTTTGACAGAAGAAGGTTCTTTTTAATGGAAAATTCGGAAAAACAAATTATTATTTTTAATGCGTTTATATAAAAAATATGCTTATTTTTATGCTTATTTTGCTGTTTTTTAATGCTTATTTATGCGCTTATTTTGCAGTTCTTTACGCATATAAGTCCTAGTTCTAATTATTACAATCTTGTAAAAATGTTTGAATATATTAGTTGCAATTGTTTATTATTTTGTTTTTGAAAAAGCAGTAAAAAATTTAATTTAAGTGTAAATGCCATTATTTGTACGAATTTCATTTTATTTGACATCGATCTAGCGTTGCCAAATGACCCGATTGAATTAATGTTATATTTATTCTAACGCGTTCATAATCGCTGGAACATCTACGTCAAAGCCGATTGTAAATACAAAACTAGTTATTTAAATTAACTAAAATAATTTAAAGCGTTAGGTGTAAATCGCGACAATTGCATAATAAAGTTGTTTTTTTTTGGCTGTTTACAAAAATTAAATCGCCGATTTCTTGAAAAGTTTTTTATTGCTCATCCTAAAAATTTCTGAGTATATCAATAACATATAAAAGTATTTTTTTGACCTATTAAACAAAAAATTAAAAATACCCAACATCATTTTTTTTTAATCTGTTTTTAATAGAATAAAAACATTTTAAAAATTAACGGAAATGTCTCTAACACAATTTTTTTTTAAATTATTGATCAATTTTAAGCAATAAATGTTATCTTCAATAATTTGCAAAAAAATTCCCTAAAAAGTTACAGGCGTTTGAAAATTGCAAAGAAGGTAAAAAATTGACATTTTTGAAAGTTGTACCCTAAATATCTCGGCACTGGGTAGCACAAAAAATCTAAAAAAATTCAGGAACCAGAGTTTATGTTAAAGATCCTAAAGTTGCGACATAAAAAAAATATTTTTCGTACCACTTCACTTATACATGGCCATATACATATATGTATATTAGACTGGTTCTTAAAATTTTGTTAGTGGATTTTTTTGTGTTCACCCTCAGAAAGTGATTTTTATGCAAAATAGTAAGACTCAAAAGAACACGTGCCGCACTACTTTTGAATTTTGAAAAAAACTGTACTTAATAAGTATCATAGCTTCCAGATTTATGTAAGTCAGGTGCATACCCTGATCTTATAGGAAGCAAATGAGTACTTGCTAATTAAATTCCACGTGAAACTTTACATTAATATATTTTCTTTAATTATTTTATTTAATTTATATATTTTTGTCATAATTTAAATTTTGAACATAAATTAGACTTCTAAAACAAAATATTTAAATTTGAGGCTTTGGTCTATATTTTTTTTTAATTTAGAAAACCTTTAAATAATGGGAGTTAATTCATTTGCAAATGTTTTAAGAATAATAAGTAGAATTTCATATATACCTGATGTCTTTCTGGTATTTATTTTAGAAAGATATCTTTTGCCAACCCATTGCCTAAAATAAATTAACCCATTATTTTTTTACTAGCTGGCATTGTAGGTACAACAATAAAAAGATTTATAATAAAAGAGTTAGATGTGACTGGTTTGCAAAAATATCTACACGGTCTGCTCTACACCGTCTCTATATGGATGGCTGCAGAGCTTTGTATTCGAAGCACCATTTTATGTTTTAATTCTTCTTATTTGTTATTTATGTTGTTTGTATTATCTACTTTATTCATTTCTTTGTTTTGATATTTTTAATATATAGTGTTCTTTTATTTTTATTTTGAATTTATTATAGCTCTTTATTTTCTTAATACTTTGAGCAGTTGATTGTACGTGACTAGTACATTGCCTAGTATTGTTTATTCTGCCTTTTGAATTGATAACCAGATTGACTTGATCATTTTGAAGAAGAAGTATTGAACATTTTGTATTACATTGCAATGAATTTATTGTTTTATATTTTTTTTTTGTTGTTTATAGAAAGCTAAGAAATTCGATTATCTATATTTTTGTCAATTCTATATTTTTCAGATTGTATTAGACTGTCACAATAATTACGAGCTAACTTATAATCCTTATTAGTTTGTTCAAAACGATTACTGATGTATTTAATGTTTTTTTTTTTACTCTATGAAACGTTTTTATATTCAACCAGTTTCGTTATATTGATAACATTTTCAAGTATTTAATATATTAATATTTGATTGATTTATAAATAAATTTATTTATAAATCAAATATTAATAATTTAAATTGTATTAAATACTTGAAAATATTATCAATATAACACAACTGGTTGTAATAATATATTAATTAATAAAAATAAAATAACATTATATGAAACAATATTAAGTTAAAAATAATGATTACTGATGTATTTCTTAAATGTTTTTTTGCTTTTTATTATCTGCCTGTTTTGTCTGAATTATAAGCAAATACTTTTGTTTTGGTTTAATAACAGAGAAAGAAACAAATTTTTAGATAACATTTTGAATAGTTTTTGTGAGATTTTCTGCTGCAATATGTGAATTATTAAAATATAAGCAATGAGTATCAAAATCAAAATTATTAAAAAAATCTTTCATTTTTACTATGGTTATCTTAGAATAATGATAGATAAGGCGCGGTTTAAGATTAGTAGTAATAAAAAGAGTTTTAACAACAGAAGTAATAAGTGAATGATCAGAATTTCTTAAAGCAGCCTCAACATTAGTTGTTGTAATCTCTAGAGTTGTTAAAAAATACAAATCTAATAATCTTGGTTCATCAAAAAGTCTATCACAAAGAAAATATGTAGGTTGCTGAATAAGTTGAGTAAAGCTTAAAGAAGCAGCAAATCATAGCTTGTTGTTTGGATAGTGTTGTAGAAGATGAGTGATTTAACCATTAAGTATTGAGTACATTAAAATTTTCTGACAAAATTATTTTAGTATATCTATGATTTTGAAGCTTGTCAATACTTTCAAAAGGTCATCAAACAAATTTGGAGTTGCTGTATTTATAGAACAGTATAGCTAATTACAAAAATAGTCTTATCGGAAAGATTTAGTTAAAAAAATATGCTATTATAACGATTTGAATTTTGTATGTCAAGTGTGTGACGCTATTGAACGCAAAATTTAAAAATTCTCTAACGCACCAGGTGCATGAAGCGCTCAAATAGAACACACCCAATATGTACTAGATTTAAGCAATCTGGATCTTTATTGTTTACTTTGGTTTCCATCAATCTTTGGTCTAACCCCTACTTTGTTCTCTTTAATATTGCAGTAAACCAATTTTTTTTTCAAAAAAAATCTTGGATTACCTAATTTAATATTAACAACTAAGATTTGAGTAAAATTTTAACTGCAGATAGAATAAAAAAATATAGCTCAAAACTTGTTTCAAAAAAACAACCAATTTTTACAAAATGCGGATTAGAATTTGCAAGTAAGATCGATCTATGCAACTTTTTTTTTTGATATATTTGTTTTTAAATTGCAAATCTATGTTAATAGATCTTTAACGTGTTATTACTACATTTAGAGAATACAATACCGTGAAAAAAAAATGAATACCGGTTTTTTGGTATTTTAATATTAACAAGGGGGAATACCGATATTAAAATTTTAGAAAGTAGAATAAAATTAAAATTTATTTACAGTAAGATATATAAATATAATATATGATATGTAAGTAATTATGAATATGTTACAGTGAAAGTCAAACTAAATAAAAACAAATATTTTTATAAAAACCAAATACAAAATTTAGCAAAACTAAATAAAATTTTAATGAAAAACAAAAGATTCAAATCAATTAATTAAATCCAATCCAACTTCACAGCGGCTACTAAATACAGACAATTGTTTCAGTTTTCACAAAACCTCATCAGTGTATCTTGGTGGTACAATATTGCTTTTAAGTGAAAGTCAAATTCAAATAATTGATTTACGAGTTTTTAACTTAATACATGTTATAGATCATAATTAGTGGTGTAAAGTTATTATAACTCCATCTTGTTGTTTCGATCAAAGAAACCGAATACTATCAATAAACTTTAGCATAGCAACTGGTCACCAAATTTGTTTTTTATTAAACTATATTTGATTGTCTACCTATTCAGACGTTGCAATTTGGTTGCCAGTTGCTATGCTAAACTTTATTAATATTATTCAATTTCTTTGGTTGAAACAACACAATGGAGTTACAATTACTTTAAACCAATAATAAATAAAATTGATTGATTTTTATTGTTTAGTCAGTTATTATTAAAATATTAAATCTTATAATGTTGGTATATGATAACAAATTGAATTGTAGTTGTTGCCTTTATTATGTCTATTGCTTGAATATTAAATTATGGAAGATGAAATTATCTTTTTTATATTGATTGTTTACTAAATTACAAAAAAAAGATATTTCTAGAATAATTAACCAATATTTTAATTTAATTTTTTGGTGTTAAAATATTATATTAAAAAACAAATATAATCCAGTGGTTTGTCACATAGTCTGGATTTTATTTTAGTGCTAATCTGAAAAGCAGTTGAAAATGCTTGTTCTGATTATACACTTGTTGGAGGTACTCACTTCACAATATTTTTATGTTTTATGTTTTATATTATTATTAGTATTGTATACCGGTTAAATTTTGTACGATAGCCCAGTTTTTGGGATTCCGGGATCTCGGTATTGCATTCTCTAAGTCTACAATTATGTTTAAAGTTGTAAAACAATTTTATTATGTGAAGGTATATAAATATCTCAAATTTTTATTTTTTTTTTAAGTTTTAGTAGAACTGTGGAGCGCGTTTGTCTACCTAGCATTTTTAGAAATAAACGGCATCTAGTTTATTAATAGTTTTGATAAGATGTTGAATAATTTATAAATATCAATTTCAATTTTTGATATAAAATAAAATTTATAATGTAATAATTAAATATTGATTTTTGATTGAGTCAGTTATTAACTGAATTAATTTAGTGTAAAAATACGCGCAATATAAAATGTAATCATAACAGTTTTTTCACATTTAACATTTTTTTTTCTTTTTTACATAAATTACCTGTTATATATTTGACCTATTTGATGCAGACACATCAATTTAAAATATTTAATTTTTAGAAAAATTAAAAAAAAAAAAAAATTTTTACTTGCAAATTGCTTAAATTTCAAGCATTTCTGTGGATACATTGTAAGATATCTTGAAGCGTAGTGCTTTAGGATGGTTTTTGCACATATAAAAGTTTGTTTTTTATTCTTATTTGAAAAAAAAAAATACCATTAATTTTATTTTAACAAAAATTTCTGGAAAATTTTCAAAAATAATGGAAAAACGCAAAAATCGTTTTTTTCAAGTTTTGATTGTTTATTAAATGACTAACTGAAAAAATCTAAAACAATTTAAATGATCAAGATTTATGCAAAACAAAAGCATTTTCAGTGGTTTGAAAAAAAGAATTTATTCCGTACAATTGACTCATACATGGCCAAAAATACATGGTTGGGTAAATGTATGGAAACAAAAGTTTTTGTAAATTTTTTAATCTATTTCGTAACGTATTTTGATTTTCAATGCATGCCTTGTTTTGCGTGATATAACGTCATCATCAGTTTTTTAAAATAAAACACTCAGTTTTATTTTTTAATTTTAGATAAAAAAATTGTCAACAATTACAATGATATTAGCTATTATGGGTTTACAATTTTAAGGTTTTTAAAATATTCATTAAAATAATAAAACAAAATGTAGTACGTTATGATTTATAGTAATAATAATAATCATATTTAATTGTAGTTGACTTTTTGCTTCAAATATTCACTTATTATTACGTGTTTTTTAAACTGTATTAAGAATAACAGAAAAACAATAATTGTTTTTACTTGTTGCTATGGTAACTGAAGCATAATAATACATCACCATGATACTAAAACAGTAAGATATGATCAAGCTCAGGTTTCTCCCACTCTTTCAGTCACATGACGCAGCCGATGACGCAAAAAAGAGACCTGCCGGCTGATTCTGTTTACTACAGTAATTCAATTTTCTTAAGATTATTGTAAATTATTGTTCTATTTTACTTAAAATAAATAAAATATACACCATCATAATATTATAACTACATTTAACATATAAATACATGCACGTTTCTCGCGCCAGGTTCTCTTGATGACGCGGTGCGCAACACGTACCAAAACGCGTCCGGGTGATGATCATATCTCTATAGTTTTAATATCATGAAACATCACTATATAGATTAAACTTTGTACAAAAACTTTTATTAAGGTCATTTTTTACATAAACCAAAAATGCACTTAAATAATTTTCCAACTGTACAAAATTTAGTTTCAAGCATTTTGGCTTATCTTGTGTTTATACATTAGTTTGGTTGAGCATTTGCAGCCTAAAGTATAAATTGAGTCAAAAGATTTGTCATACAAATTGATAGATTGGTTGTTAACGCTAGAGATTTGCCGGTTTAGTCGCCCAGTCCTGTTGTGGTGTAACTAGTAGTATTGTTATAGAAAAATATTAAATCTTATCACATTTACGAGTATATCGGTGAACCTTTCTCTTTTAAAAAATATTGACACGTACAGCGCCGTTATTAAATTAAAATTGTTTCTTATAGTCATCATTCTTTTTATATGTTGAACTACATACAATATTCTATGTCTTCATGTTTTTGGTTAAAGATTTGAAGTTACATTTAACAAGTAAAAAATGAATAAAAAAAGATTAAAAACGTCATTTTTTAAAAATTAATTGCAAAGAAACGACTTATTGCATCAAATTTCTACAAATTTAAAGACAAGATTAGACTTTCTTCTACAATGTGTGAAAATTTTATTCAATTATATTTAGGCGTTTTCTTGCTGAGTTGGATACTGTAAACTCTTATAATAGCGCAACTATTCTCTCCCCTTAATTTTGGTTAGTTATAATTTTTATTATTATAATCAGAAAAAATAACATTGTTGTGTTAAGTTGATTCAAAATATAATTTTTTTTAAATAATATCTTCATATGTTTTTATAAAATAAAAGTAGGTATAGTTTCAATTAACTTTCAATATCGTGGATAATTTGATGTACTCGTATATAGGTACATTTGATCAGAGTTTACATGTTTAAAAATCCGGCTACATAAAATTTGTAGAAGAGCTCGTAGAACAACTCCATATAACATTCTTGTTTTAGAATTATACATAAATTGATATTCTTAATTCATCGCCTACATTCCCAAAGCTTTTTAACATGCTAGACCAAGGTCTATAAAGTATTAAGCTCCATTTTATTAATAACAAAAACTTTTTTACTCTAGTAAATATTGTTAATATTCCTACAAATAAATGCGGATTATCTCATAAAATAAGAGTATGAATGTATTCTATATTAATTCAAATTAGTCTCATTACTTATTAAAATAAACTGTATAATCAGGTATAATAATAAATGAGAATGCCTTATATAGGAAGAATATATTGGCTTAATACACGTCATTCTGGAGTCCTATTCAACGACATCAAAAAATTATATTCATATAGTTATCTTATTCAGAAAATAATTGACTGCAAACTTGTCACACGTAAGCACGAATTTCTTCATTTTAAATAATTTTAATTTAATAATAAGAGCATCTGTCATATACATAATATATAAATATATTCATATATTATTAAAATAATATTTCGAACACACGTGACATGTGTTTGGTACACAATGCCCGACGCGTCCTGTTGAATTTCGTCACGTCCATTATGTTATTATTTTTAAATGTCTTTTGCCTGTTTGTTTTCTCCTCTGTATGCACGGTTATTTGTTGCATTGTTGAGCAAAGTGGCACACGAATTATTTGTGGAGCAAGTGCAGCCGAGCAGCTGGAGCTATTTGTTGTTTGTCGTCCGGGCTCTTACGACTTGAAAAAATATTTGTTAACGAGATGATTATCATCTCAATCTCACTTTTTTGTTTAGAATGTCGTTGACACTTATTTTATTGCACTAGTTTTGTGAGGATTCTTATAGTATAGTTGATTATTATTTTATATTCATTGTATCCGCACAATCAAATTTTACATTATTGAAGTTATTTTTATCGTCGCGTCGGTTCAGTAATAACATATTTATTGCTTTCCTTTCGATAAATCCACAACTATATATGTGATCCGGCGGAGGCGGCGGTGGTTTCAGTTTCAGTTTCATCTGCCCCTCCAGATGTATTATATAATGTTTACATAGAGGATCCAATATACCATAAAGCAAAACAAGCGGGGACCAGAAGTTTCCGTGCAATATGTCGCCATAAACAACACCGATAAGCTCAAACAGAAAAATTGATCTTTCCACCACCCTTAGGGCCTCGGAATTTCCGCGAGAAAATACCACCCCCTACACATGCACACACATGTGTTAGTGTTTCTTATTTGATTCGTCCCCGGACGGTACTCGCGTATAAAATCGGCGGCCGAATAAATTGAATGGATCAAGGCGATACGAGCGATCGGGGACCGATTCGGTTTCAACCCCCGCGGCCCATACCAAACGCGCGACAATTATTTTCAATCGGCCATCTAACGTTTTGTTTTTGTTTGTTTTTTTTGCTGGTAGTGTTTGGTTGGCATTCGTTTGTATCCGATCTGGCCGGAACAGCACCCCGGAGTGCCGACTTTTATACCTTTAAAATAAATCCGGGCGCGCGATCTTAAAAATCCGTATTCAATTTATTTTTATTGCCTCGGGATACGGTATCACCGACACACATGCTTATTTATGTTATTTCATGGATACATTGAAATGGAAATTTGGAAAGTAGTAACAGATCCTTTATTATATTGAAGACTGTATTACAAGTAAAAGAATACTGTTAACAAAATTGCAAAAACATCCACTTTCTTTTGTAACTATGTAGATGTATGGTTAGTAAAAATTAATTAATTAAATAATAAACTACATACGTAGTTAGTTACTATTGTTAAATAAAGCACATCTTTGTCTAGTACAAGTAGTAATAGGTAGAGCACAACTTAATCTCCAATTCCAATTAAAACGTGTCAATTCTCAGCAATACTATAAACAGACTAATGTAATGTAATTACAAAACATTGTTACCTTATTTAGTGTTGTAATTGTAAAAGATTCAAACTCGTAACGTCCGTTTTATAATATATGAGATGAAGATATGTCTTCAATTAGAGATATGAAGTTATGCGCCAATAAAATAAATTTCCCCGCCGCCTAATGACTTTAATGGGGCACAATAAAAATTGCAACGGCATAGCTTGGGAAAAATTACAACCGCACAAATCGCATAGCTCATTGGTGTTTGTATAAATATCGCCCCCATGATAAAACTTACGATCTCATATCAAAAATCTAACAAATGCCCATTAGAAGACTAATTAATGTCACCGTCCGGATGATTTCTGCACACAATGCCGCCTGCCTGATGTTTTGATTGATGTCATTCAGACGGCAAAAGATGAAAAAAATGGAACTGGAAAACAAACGAGACGGGAATTTCGACGAGGGCGCATTTTATAATCACGTCTTCAAAAACGCAAGTGAGAGTGACCAGAACGGCGCGTAATTGAATGCCGTTATCTGGGAAAGAACATTTTTTGCAAGACCCGCTCTTTCGATTTCGAAAAAAAATAATAGAAAACCGGCGGCTTCTGCGACGTAAAGGATTTGGGCGCATATTTTATGCTCTACACATGTTGCACGTCAATCCACTGATTTAATTTTCGGAAATAAATTGGCCACTATCTACAAGTACATATCAAAGAAATATACACAAAGGGTCGCTAATTTCAATTTCAAACTGAAGCAAATAATTCACATATTTACAATAACATAAAAAAATAAATTAGTAAAATAGTTCATTCAATTTGCAATATAATTGGCAATTCTTAGCATATCCTGCTGATAGTATAAGACTGAATTAGTTGTAACTGCTAAATGGTTAGCAATAATTAATTAATTATATTTTGCAGTTGTTTTATCACTGAGAAATATACATTGTAATGTAAACTTAGTATAAACAAATATTTATATATTGTACAAATGTGTACAAATTGGGTATAATAATATCGTTAACAAAATAAAAATGGCACCCAATTATTTTTTGCGGTTAATATCACTTTGGTTAAAGAATTCCTGTTATTAAAACTAAACGGCTGGAGAAATTCAAATTACGCTATCAGGCCGACCGATCGGGTGGAAATACCTCGAAATCGGACACGAAAAAAGAGCCTGAACATAGTCGGCGGAATAAATAAATAAATAAAATAAAATAATAAAAAAACCGCGACATAACATCGGAATCCTAACACTCCACATTTGTAATTCTTTAAACCGAATACAATGGTATAAATAAAGAGGCCGGAATTCTTTATTCGCCGGCTATATTATCGCAGAGGGTTGAGAAATTTTGACTAAAATAATATATAAAAATCAGAACACCTGTAAAATAGGTGCAATTCCGTAGATATCCCGATGTGATTTCAGTTTCGCACGTACGAACAAAGCCATTGTGATTTATTTGGGGTTGATAATTAACTAAGAAAAAGATGTAGTGAGATGATGCGGTCTGGGTTATCACTTCTTTTCGTGCAGGTGTTTTGATGCTTATCTAATTTATGGCAGCATCATTCGATGACTATAAGTCAGAGTGTCATAATAATAGTAGATTTGTTTAATGATAAGAAAAGTTTATCTATAAATTTTACGTTTTTTCACTACGAACGCTAAATTAAATCTATAATAACTGACCTTAAACAAGAATAACTTAACATAAGTATAATTTTAGAATGTAATATAATAAGATCTCTATCTAGATTGCATAAAATAGTGAGGTGAAGTGGTTTCAAATAAACATTGCTCAATTGATTATTAAGTTTTCATAATTATATTAACGCTGTTTGTCTCAACTTATGCATATGGGGATGGTAGAAAAAAAACTGTTATAAAGTAAACATTAAATACAGTAAAGAATAGGTGTTTTGTTTACATAATTCTTGTCAGTAAATCTATTTTTTTTTAATCAACACACCTCAGTCAGTTATTGACGTCGTGTTTGCACAAATGATTATTTTACCATGTTCAATGTTGTAAGAAAGGATCTATTAAAAAAAACTGTGCACCTAAAATTGAACTTTATGGTAACTTATCTTTGAACATGATATTTAAACACAATAAACATGTTGTGTCTTATTTTGAAGAAATAAATTTACTAACAGACATCTTTGTAGGCTCAAATAATAAACGTACAGATACAAAGTACGTCATATCATGAGACACACAGTCAAAAGAGAAAAAATATTAAGTAATTTTTTCAAATACCTTACTAATTTCTTCAACAAAAACCTGAACAGTAAAGCGTTTTTCAATATATATTTTTTTATCAAGAAAAATCAAGATTTGTTTTGTTTTATATTTATATATTCAAGTTATATGTCATTCACCCTTTATAATTTCATTACATAAACAATACCGCCACAATTGTGTAACGTGCATGTGCATGCTTGATCAGCGCTATTGCTGATATTATAATCTTAATTCTTAGAAATGTCGCAATCATTAGGAATGCTGAATTATCTTTTCTCTTAGTATAAATACTTTGTTATTATGAATATTAGTTTAGTTTAGAATTATATCCATACAATTATAGTCGCATGTTGCGAACTATAAGAATAAAACCTTTTTAAAAAGTTAATAATCACAAATCAATATTTAAATGGCGCAGTCGGTAGGATACTCTGAGTGAAGGTGTCCGTATACCACCTTTTCGTTTGTATTAACAATTGACAGAGTTCCAAAATAAAAATATATTGTGGGTGCATAACAAACTTGGGAGGACTCTTTAAGCATCAAGAACATCCTTCAACGAGTGAAGCGAAGCACACCGTTCCAGGCAGTCCCGAAGGAATATCGAGCTAAATGGATAGGATTACCACAAAAACATTGAGCGTGTGAGTACAAAATATTTTTTTAGAGGTTTCGCGATTTTCATGAATAACGAAAATAATTCAACGGATTTAGATTCTGAACCACCAATTCAAAATAATAATCGATCCCGATCCCGTTCCCCTAGACACCGTGACACTGTTAATAATACAGTCAAAATGGCTATCCTATTACCCGTATTAAAAGCGGAGTATATTAAGATGCTCCCCGAATTCAAAGGAGAGGCTGAATTATTGTCACGTTTCATAGAAATAAGCGAGAAATTGGTTAATAAGTTCTATAATATTGCGGATGTAACTGATTTCCAAAATGAGTATCTAATGTCGAGCATACTCGCCAAGATAAAAGGCGAGGCTGCAATTAACATTTCATCGAGCATTATCTCAAACTGGTTAGATCTAAAAAACGCTTTACTAAGTGCTTATGGTGATAAGAGGGATCATTACAGTTTAACGCAAGAAATAACGTTGCTAAAACAATCTTTTAATGAATCGCCTTTTGATTTCTATAATAAATTGCAAAACCTGCTTAACTTGCAAATATCTTATGTATCAAATCACATTGTCGACGCAGCTAATCGACACTATTTAATTCATTATTTTAGAAACTATGCGTTGCGCGTTTTACTACGCGGTTTAAAAGAACCAATAGGTGCACAAATGCGGGTAAAAAACCCAGCGGACTTAAATGCCGCATTAAATATGTTAACAAATGATTTCCAATACGAAAATAATACTAATAAAAATGATAAGGTAAAAACACAACAACAACAACGTCCGAACGGTCCGATATTTCAGCCCAGATTTAATAACTATCAATCAAGGCCGAATTTTAATAACTCGTGGCCCAATTTTAATGCTAACAGGAATCATTCTAATCCTCGTATGCATAATAACAACTTCCCTAATCCGCGTTGGAATAATAACAATAATAACTTAAACAGAAATAATGGGAATAATTCTCAAAATTTTAACAGGCCAACCCCCATGTCAATTTCCACTAATAATACGGTAAACCCGCAAGGCAACGGATTCCGCCCAAACCAAAATAGGAATTTTATTCCTGGACAGTTATATAACATGGATGAACAATCATCCGAACAGGGAAATGATTTTTTAGACGCAACAGCCCCGGACGAACAATCGAATTAATGAGCTTAACTAATAATGCAAGCCAACTACCTTATATAATCGAACCCATTCATAATTTAAAAATATTAATCGACACAGGTAGTTCAAGATCATTTGTTAATCCATTAATAGCCAATAAGTTTTTTAAAAGTCACATTAAAAGTGACCCATTTCAAGTTGCCACTGCACATGGCACCTCTACTGAAAAATATAGTACATTGATATCATTAAACGAATTATTCAATTTTAAAAAACCCTTAAATATGAGGTTTCACTTATTCGATTTCCACTCTAATTTCGACATCCTGTTAGGATTCGATAATTTAAAAATATCAAAAGCAACTATTGATTTGGAGCACGATTTATTAACAGCTCCTAATTGCAAAATAAAACTCAACCATCACAAGGTTCAAGTGACCCAAAGTATGAATTGCACAGTAATACTTGCCAGGTCCGAACAAGTGATTGAGGTTGAAATAAAAAATGTAAAAAATGGCGATGTAATTATTCCGCACATGAAAGTAAATAAAGTGGAAATCCCAGAATGCGCGACACGCGTAATTAATCATAAAGCACTATGCACTATTATTAACCCACTAGAAGTGGATATGAATGTTAGAATAAAAAATCCCTTTATAGTCGAAAAGATCGATGAATACGATTGGACTATGGATGCAAACTTAAATAATTTAAACTACGAAAAATTTCAATTCGATACTTCCAATATTCGTTCAGAGCATATGAACGAAGAAGAAAGGGAAGTTATACTAAAACTAATTAAAGAATATTCAGATATTTTTCACATAAATAATAAACAAATAACATTCACAAATAAGATAAAACACAAAATCAATACGACGGATGAATTACCCGTATACACCAAATCGTACAGATATCCTGAAATTCATAGGATTGAAGTCCAAAATCAGGTTCAAGATATGCTTGACCAAAAAATAATTAGGCCATCATATAGCCCATGGTCATCGCCCATATGGGTTGTGCCAAAAAAGATTGACGCCTCAGGTAAACGTAAATGGCGTGTCGTAATTGATTATAGGAAGTTAAATGAAAAATCGATAGGTGATCGATATCCACTTCCAAATATTACTGATCTGCTCGATAAATTAGGCCGCTGCCAGTACTTTACAACCCTCGACTTAGCATCGGGGTTTCACCAAATCGAAATGGCAGAAAAAGACATTGCTAAAACCGCATTTAATACCGAAAATGGCCATTTCGAATTTTTAAGAATGCCATTTGGGTTGAAAAATGCGCCAGCCACATTCCAAAGAGTCATGGATAACATTTTACGTGGCGTTCAAAATGAAAAATGTCTAGTTTATCTAGACGATATCATAATTTTTAGCACAAGCTTGCAGGAGCACATAGAAAGACTAAGAAACGTTTTTGATCGATTACGAGATGCCAACCTAAAAATCCAACTTGATAAGTCGGAATTTTTACGAAAGGAAGTAGCGTATTTAGGGCATATTATAACACCTGATGGTGTTAGGCCCAATCCTGATAAAATTATAACAATACAAAATTACCCGATTCCCAAGACTACAAAACAAATAAAAGGATTCCTTGGACTTCTAGGGTATTATAGAAAATTCATAAAGGACTTTGCTAGATTAACAAAGCCGCTAACTAAATGCCTCAAAAAGGATGCTGTTATCAATATAGATAACCCTGAATATAAAAACTGTTTCAATTTATGTAAAGATCTACTAATTAATGAGCCTTTGCTCCAATATCCCGATTTTTCAAAAACTTTTAATTTAACAACGGACGCTAGTAACTACGCCATTGGCGCCATTTTATCCCAAGGAAAAATAGGCTCTGACTTGCCAATAGCGTATGCAAGCAGAACGCTGAACGAATCAGAAATTAACTACTCAACAATCGAGAAGGAGCTTCTTGCAATTGTTTGGGCCATCAAATACTTCAGGCCGTATTTGTTTGGAAGAACATTCCAAATCGTCAGCGATCATAAACCCCTTCAATGGCTGATGTCAATTAAAGAACCTAATTCCAAATTAGTAAGATGGCGCTTGAAACTAGCTGAATATGATTATACAATCATATATAAAAAGGGCATCCTAAATAAAAATGCGGATGCTCTCTCTCGAATCGAACTCAATGTAAACGATGAAATTAACAATACTGTAAATTATTCTAATCAATTAAATGAACCTCTAGTTGTCGACCCAAATATCATAGATCAGACTAATGAATCTCTTATAGTTGAACTAGGAGACTTGAGCGATTATTTTGGCAAACTGGACGGTGCAGAAATTGATGATGACGAAACAATACATTCAAATATTGAAAACCCAATATTTAATATACCAATCACCGAAAAACCAGTTAATTTTGGAAACAATCAAATCATTATCTCTGAGGTAAATTATGCCCCTTCAAGACCGAAAATAATGTCATTATTCAATAAAAAGAAAATGCGGATTTATGTACAACTATCCAAATCAAATTTTGACCAGGATGTTATATCCTTAATAAAAGAATATATCGTTCCAAAAGTAAAATATTATTTATATTTTGAAGGACCAATTTATGAAAAATTCTGTGCTACCCTTCAAAACCATTTCAAAAACTCATTAATTTCATTAGTAAATTGTACACAATTCATAAAAGATGTTGAAACAGAAGAACAAATTACTGAAACTATTAGAATGTACCACGAGGGAAAATCAAACCATCGCGGCATCGACGAGACAGAAGCGCAGATTAAGAGGAATTACTATTGGCCAGATCAACGACGTATAATACAAAATTTTATAAATCAATGCGAACTTTGCCATGTCAGCAAATATGACAGAAAACCTTTGAGATTAAAATATAATCTAACCCCAACAGCAACAAAACCTTTCGAAATCGTGCATATCGATACAATTGGGTTAGAGGGTGTTAAATTCCTTACTATTATTGACTCGTTTTCTAAATACACTCAACTTTACAAATTAGACTCGCAACAAGCAATAGAGATTGCAAACAAATTAATAAAAATTTTTACACATCATGGTATACCCGAGCAGGTAATCTCCGATAACCATTTAGAATTCAAAAACACCGTCGTTAAAGAATTACTAGAATTGCACGGGATAACGTTACACTTCATCAGCTTGCAACATCCAGACTCAAATGGAATGGTCGAACGAGTACATTCTACAATAGTTGAACATGTTCGTTTGCTGAACAATCAAACATTATATAAAAAGGAACTTATAGAAATTAAAATAATTTACGCAATTCTTGCCTATAACAATTCCATTCATTCCGTAACAAAACTTAAACCGTGCGAAGTAATGTCAGGACACCTAGACACAAACTGTCCTTTTAATATTGACATTGAAAAACGTTTATTAAATAATTACGTTTTGAACCATCGAGACAAGATGAAGTTACTATACAAATCAATTAACGAAAACATTCAACAAAATAAAGAAACTGTGATAAATAAACGAAACGAAACTCGAGAAGATTTGCCCAATTTACCTGAAAAAGTATTCATCAAAAATAAACAAAAACAAGCTAAAACAAAAAACAAATATAAAATTGAGAAACTCGTATCAGTGAATCCCAAATTGAAAACAGCACAAATAGATGCTAAGCATCATAACACTGTCGAAAAGATTCACTTATCTAATATAAAAAGACCACCGATCGATAAAATAAGTAACACGAAAAAGATCGATGAAAGTTTACTAACCAAAGGAAATGTCCTAGATTATAAGCACTACCAAAAATATATTAAACATCATAATATAGTGTCTAACGATATCACTGAAAAAAATGATAACCTATTTTGGGCACCTGATGACTTTTCTCTGGCTCATTGCGTGAGTTCTGACTTAGAAATGAGTGCTGGTATTGCACTAGATTTCAAAACCAGATTCGGAAAAGTTGAAATACTTAAAGCACAAAACCCAAAGAAACATTCACTTTGCTATTTAAAGGATAACGATCGATACATACTTTACTTGATTACAAAAAATAAATATAATGAAAAACCTACCTATTTAGATTTATTTAAGACACTGGTCAATTTAAAGGAATTTTGTACTTTAAATCATATCACTAAATTAGCAATACCTCGTTTAGGGTGTGGACTAGATCGTTTAAACTATGAAAAAGTTAAAAATATTCTTCAATACATTTTCAAAGCTTCAAATATTACGATACATGTCTACCACAATATATCTAATATTGATGATTCACTTCCAGGGTCATCTTCATCACGCTAACGCAGGGTGTAGAAATTAAAAATATTACAAGGAATCTTGGAATACTCCCAATAAACCTGGGACCTGCAAAATTACAAAAAACCGAACACACCTTCGTTCACTACTATGATCTAAAACCACTATACAAAGAATTGACAAGTCTAAATAACCAATTTCAAATCTTAAACTCATCTATTCAAAACGATTATCTACACGAATTTGATAACTATATTAAAATAATTAACTATATTCAAAATGTCATAATCGAGAAAATTAATAATGTAAAAATTCATGCGGAGAGAAATACTAAAAGCAAAAGAGGATTGATTAATGGGTTCGGAACAATCATTAAAACTATCACCAGAAACTTAGACTCCAATGATGGAGAACGGATAGAAGAAATCCTGAATCACTTGCAAACAAACCAAAAATTTATTGAAAACCAATTGAAACTGAAATACAGTTTGAACAACCAAATTATTAAAAAATTTAACGAGTCTCTACAAAGCATAGAGCACAATGAATTACTATTAAAATCAAGAATTTTACAATCATTTGAGATTCTGAAAGGTGAAATGCAACATCAAAATATACTTTTTATAAAAGATTTATTCAATCAGCTTACTATTCTATATACAACAATTTTGAATATATTGCAAGACGTAGAAAATTCAATATCATTTTGTAGGTTAAAGACACTGCATCCAAGTATTATAAAGCCAAATGACTTGTTTCTAGAACTTGAGAGAATTTCAAAATATTATAATGAAGAATTCCCATTTGAACTAAAACTCGAAAATATACTAGATTTTGAATCAATAATTACAATAAACTGTAAAATTGAATCCACAAAAATTAATTACCTTCTATCCATCCCTATAAATTATGAACACAAATTTGAACTTTATTACCTACATCCAATTCCTACAAAAGATGAATCTAAATTCGTAACGATTATACCTGACGTTAAATATTTGCTTAAGTCCGAAAATGATAACAAAATAAGGCCTCTAAACCAATTATGTACTAGTGGTAATAAATATTACCAGTGTGGTAACTACTAGCTCACCACCCAAAATGCCGAGTGTGAAAAACACATAATCCTAAAGGGAAATAGCAGCAAATGCCAGTATACAAGATTGGAAATATCAAAAAACCACCTAGAACTTATTCCCACTATATATCAATATCTCGCCGTTTTTCCAACGAAAGAAGACATCCAATTAAAATGTCAACGAGAAACAGAAACAACAAATCTTATTGAAATCTACTTAATAACTCAAGGAACATGCACTCTACAATTTCGAAACCAAGAACATTCCTTCCAAGAACATACTATTGGAAGCCCAACCATTATAAGCAACCAAGAAATGAAGATACCGAAAACTAAGTTCAATGACTTCGATATCAAGTTAAAAAATTTAAACCTACAAGACGTTCCAGCAATCCAAGTAATACAACAATTGCCGTTCCCCGAAGAAACTACACAATTCCTTATTCCAAGTATCTGGACCACCATCTTGTACACAATATTCATCAGCGTATTTGGTTACACCTTACTAAAATGGTATAAGAAGAAGAAAACTACCCTTCCACCACAACAAATGGAAGACACCCCAAGCTACAATCTTCACCTTCCTGGCGCTGCCAGAATCTAAGAGGGGAAGAGTTATATGTCATTCACCCTTTATAATTTCATTACATAAACAATACCGCCACAATTGTGTAACGTGCATGTGCATGCTTGATCAGCGCTATTGCTGATATTATAATCTTAATTCTTAGAAATGTCGCAATCATTAGGAATGCTGAATTATCTTTTCTCTTAGTATAAATACTTTGTTATTATGAATATTAGTTTAGTTTAGAATTATATCCATACAATTATAGTCGCATGTTGCGAACTATAAGAATAAAACCTTTTTAAAAAGTTAATAATCACAAATCAATATTTAAATTTCATATAATGTTTGTGTGATATTAGCATTAACATAATGCAGAACATCCCAGATCTCTATCACAACTTGGTGTACAGTATCAGAGGTTGTAGGTTCGTATTCCACACAAAGCGTTCTTTTTGAAAAATTTTAACATCATATGAAAGTTATAGGTTCGTATTCCACACAAAGCGTTTTTATTAAATATTTCTAACATTATATAAAAGTTATGGCAAAAATGAACTCAATAAAATAAAATATTGACATCTTTAATAAAACAGCATTAAACCGTTCTTTAAACGTATAATAAATCTGGTGGTAGTCTCAAAATTACATTATTAAAGTTTGGCCGTTAGCAGAATAAATCAGATTATTAATAATGATCGTGTTTATTAATGCAACCCTATGAAATCTTTTCATTTAGATAGATAGATAAATGGTAGAACTATAGAATTTCAGATTAGTTCTATTAATATCTATATACGTGTAGTAATACTTGTAAATTTTGTTTTCAAAAAAAAAAATTGGGTTCTTTGCCGTACATGCAACAATTATGTCCCGGGTACATAATAGATTTTCTATTCTTATCCGAAAGAAAGTGTATTCATGTCTATCTCTGATATTTATTTAAATAATTTTACGTGTCTATTAATTTAATAATTATTTAAAATGTTGCAATTGAATTCTTAGTTTTGTTTCTAGATTTTGCTATGAAACGGCTACTGACATTATTTGCAGATGACTAGAATTGCAGGTTAACCTCACAGACTTTTAGTAAACTTTTTTATATTATTTAAAACTTGTTTAATTAATTTTTTGATAAATAATTAGTTACTAAACTACAATGATATCAAAACATTACCCTAGTTTTTAAAACTGAAATAATTTTTATTAACTGTTATATGATATACTATAAATTTAATTTTATGTTTTATTAAACTGTATTTATATTTTATTAAATTTATAACTATTTAAAAAAAAAAAAAACATTAAGTTGCTAAAAAAGATTTTTGAATAACATTTTGTTAGCCTTGTGGCAGTGGAGGCGTTTTCAACATCCTTGCAAAAAGTTTTTCATGTTTCTTCTTGTTGTTGACAAATAAATTTTGTAATTATTTGGTTTTTATAGGCATCTAGTCTGATTGGCGTTTGTTGTTCTATTAAAGAATTTAAGTTGTTCAAGTTTGTCACAACATCAGGGTATGATACTGTCAGAGCCAAACACTAAATTTATTCATCAAAAGTCCAAGTAGGTTTCAATTTCTTAAAATACTTTTGGGTAAGTTTTCATAAAACGCTGCGATAGATTGTCCAAAAAAACACTCTTGTCTGCCAGCCTTAGGCTGTCATATTTGTTTTTGTTTGTGAAAGTTTGCATCACATTCAATGACATAAGTTTATGTTGCCACTTATGCAATACTGTACCAACTCCTCCATAGCTGTAATTACATATAAGGTATTTTGCAACATATGCTCCTCCTTTTTTTTACGTCGAGCTTCTAGTTCTGTTTCCCTAGGCTACTTAGGAGTCTTAGAATTAATGTTGCCTGTGTTTTAGTAGTTTATTTAAGAGATATAAATTGGTTACAGCTACTTAGAGTTGTCCAAGTTCAGCCTTTTTGTAGTTGACTCTTGTCTTTTTTGTTACTAAAAGGGTAGTTTTTAGGTTTGGTCCAAACTTTTTTGTTTTCTTTCTAGGCCGCTTAAATGAAAGCTTAGAAGTGAATGAGCAAAATTTTTTTTTGCTTTTTTTGTTTCAAAAGGATTTTTTTGCTCAAAAACTTAAAAAATTCTCTTGGAAAAAGAAAGGTTTTTCTTTTAAGAGACTTTTAGCTTAATTAGGGTTTTTTCTGTGTATAGTTAGAAGGGGTTGCTATCTCAGCACAAAAGTGTCTGATTTGATTAAAAAGGGGTCAGCTCTGCAGTAGCCAATTGCGCTTTTTTGTCTAATTACTTTAGCACCGCAGAGTCAGTTCTTAAAGCGGTTTTGTGGGTCCTAAAACGCAGACGTTTTAAGTGGAGTGTCCAACTTAGACGCACTCATTGCTATCAAAGAAATATAGTTTCCAAAGATATTGCGTACTACTTAAAACTTATCTTATCGGTCATCTGACTGACGATGCAGCCGATTGATGAACGTGGGTTAGTTCTGAGCACTATGCTATGCCTTCATTTTATTTTACGCAAATAATCATCAAATTAAGTTTGTGCGTATTAATTATGTAGCAACTGCAAATAAACTAAAAATGTTAAAATTTTGACATTAATTAAGTATTATGCAAAAGTGGTTGCTTGATTAAAGTCTATATTTTGTAAAATTGTAAGAATTAGAAATGATTGTTGGCCATTCATAGTTATTGCGTTATCAATCTCATTTTCAAAATAGATTTGACACGACACCAGCATTAAATCTACAACAGTAACTTGAAAGACATACATAAATCTTGCAAATGTTCTTCCAATTGGAACAAATTTGTTTAGTTTACAATCCCGTTATGTTAAATGCCTTATTGCTAAAAGCATTTTACTCCTCCAAAAACTAGCTAAAAAGCTAAATTTATAATATTGGCTTTTCAAGTTTACTTTCACTCACCAAAGCAATAAACTTACCGGAACATGTATTTTGTTTGTACACACGATGTTTTCCGTTTATTGCCAATTTAGTTCAATAATATTTTTTATTTAAATCTTGATTATTTTGAATCTAACAAAAAAAAACTGAATTTTTTTAAAAGACGTTTTGTCTGCAAACAAACAAACAGCAAACATTTTATTTATAAGCAAGTTGTATGCATTTATTTAAATTGAGCTTTTTACATCGCCTTAGAAGTCTCATGACTTGTTTGAAGGTAGTTGATAAGACCAACATCACCTTGGTAGATATAGAGCAAATTATTATTTTAGTCATATTTTGAGATTAAACCTCAAAATAACGATGTTTTTGTGACCGTGAGTTGATGTCACAATAAGTCTATAATGATCCGCGATGTTTTTTAAAGTTTGGTCTTAAGCATCAACAATGTCGAGCATCCATATCAATTATTGCATACATGTTTTTTTTTTTATTTTTAGTGCGTACACGGTTTCAATATGCTTGTAATATATCCAAAGTTTGTTGCGTCGCATGCTGGGACAGAAAACCTAAAAAGTTATCATTTAATAAAAAAATTAATAATGTTATATACATTCTGCTATTTAACGTTTCAATAAACATGTATATAAGAAAACAACAGTTTATCTGCAGATTTTTATAGTCGTCAATTGTAGCAAGTTTTTGACAAAGTCAATACGTGTGTTTGTATTACGAGTAAATTATCGGGAATAGTTGTGATAAAAGCTTTAAGCTTAAATATATTGCCATAATTAAATAATGTGTACTAAAACGTATGCTCCTGTGTAAAACTTGTGTTTGAAATAGCTAAAGTAAGTTACACCAATTTTATTAGAACTCTTAGAAAAAAGTAGAATTTTAGTTGAGTATAGTCAGATACAGTTTTAGTTATTATTGTTTTGTAAAACTTAGTCATCCTTCTTTTCAAAATCCTTTAAATTGATTGCCAAAGTTTGCAAAGTTTGTTAATAGAGACTTTTTTAAAGCTGCATACTGTGGCAAGTAAAGCACAATACTAGCATTAAATTAACTTCAGTTTAAGAGCACTCTCTTATTAGAGTATTTATGTAATTCCTAAATGTAACATTTTGAAATTAAAAAAAAAACTGTTTGGGAATGTATATCGGTATTGTGGTAACAAATGCAATTTTAAAAGTTGTTTTCATTTTGCGTTTGTGTATAATTAAAAAAAAAAATTATAAAACCATAAACTTCCGGTATGTAGCTTTATTTAACTAACTTTTAATTTGTTTTTGATTTTGTTACTATACATTTAAATACGCGTAACAAAGATGTTAGTTGAATTTTTTGCATTGTTAGCTGATTTTATTTTGCGTTTGTGTTATAATTAATATTCTTTTGTTCAACTTTTTCCATCAACTTTTAGTATGTAGCTATATTTAAGTAACTTTTAATTTGTTTTGACTTTGTTACTAACATATAAATACGCGTAACAAAAATGTAAGTTCAATTTTTTACATTGTGATGATATTTTTTTTTTAACTTTTTTCTTATGTTCCAAAGTCTACCGAGTGACTATTTTGTTAGTTTGAATTACAAATATTTAAAAATCTTTAATTTTTTGCAGCACTTTTATTTTTCTCAGCTTTTTCTTGCTTTGTCCAAATATCTTTATTATTATTTATTTTTTTATTTTAATGGAATTTATTTTTTCTGTAACCACAGTTTAATTTAAAATAGTTTAAATTTTTATAAACTGATCCAGAAAAATGTGCCTCACTGAGCGTCGATTGTAAATCGTTCTTGCAACAAATTCGACTATTGAATTTTATTACAGAAATCGCAATCTCCAACAATTTAACTTAATTATTTTTATTTTATTCACCATGTTATTAAGAAAAAACTGAGTGTTTTTCACACTCGCAATAACTTTGTTACCAACCATGTCCAAAACGGTTGACCAGTTGATGTTAATTTATTTGCAATGTTATTCAAATATTAAATCAAACTATCTATGTCTAAATCTTTCTTAATTTTTTAAAATACGTGCAATTTTTTTCATATACAAAGTGTTTACTAAACAAATTAAAGGATTATTCTTTAAGTTATTTTAAAATGTTTGTGTTTTTTAGTAACTTTTGAAAAGACAAAATACAAGGTATTAAAAACTTCTTATTGATTGCCAATTTTGTTTAAAAACACCAAGGCTGTTTCTTATTACACTTATCAATTATATAGTTCCTCAAATCTTCTTTGTTGTTTACTAGAGTAGTGTAACCTAATGCCTGACCACTAGCCGCATTGTAATTTGTTATTTATTCTTTTTGATATTTGTCACGATTGATTACGTTGTGCGTGTTTGTGTAATAATTAAACATTTGTTTGTAAAATTATCTAACATAAAATGCTTTATAAACGCAAATGTAACTTACATGCATTTTATGTATAGAGTTGCCAATAAAATTTGTTAGAGTAGTTCTACAGTAAACATTTTTCTAATTGTTATATACATTAAAGCAATATAGGGGACCGGAAAGAACAAACACAGTAATAACGGTTTAAACTTAAAAATAAAACATAGCAAACAAAAATCTATGTATAGTGTCTTTACGACATGGGCTTGAACTATCTCAGTGGATTACTTCATTATTAATCGCTTTGAGAAGACAATTATGTTTGTATTATATACCATAAATAGCTTATAACTTATATAAACATACAATATTTTTACCCTTGAATACTACTTCAAGTTCCAGGTATATAATACAATTATAATTGTTTGCTCATGAAATAATTCCTCAAGATAATTTAAACCCATGTTGTAAAGACACTATATCTATGGGCATACTATACTTCTACCAGAAAAAATTTAATGTAATAGCGAAAAAAAAAACATATTTTCAAGCAGAGGTGTTTGTATCCATATAATACTTGTGAAACTGGTTACTTAAGTCGGTATCTCTACCGGAAAAGCTTATTAGTATTATACTTTAAGGATTTGTTTAAAATTATTAATTGGTTTTTTTCAATAACATAGCATTTTTTAAACGTCATTTAAGAAAACAAATAACTGAAAAATAAACTCCTTAATGTGTACCTTATAATTAGTAAATAGTGTGTGTAGAAAACCTGTATACGCCCTTGTATTGAATATTGTTTATACGTATGGAACAACCTAGATGCTTTGCAACATGGACGATGTTGCAAATCTTTGTATTTTCTATAGATATTCTTATAAAAATTGTTTAATAGTAATACAAAACATATTGCCGTCAACACCAATATTAACTTGTAGTAGAATGCTAAGATATTAAATATTTTTTCTGTGGTAATAAAAAAAACTTCCTTCCAAATATTGCAGTTTATATTTTAATTTAGCAACCGGTTTTGATGTTTTTCCATCATCTTCAGGTTTATTTGATGGTGGTAAAATTGTTGAAAAATGTTAATGACATCACGCTCAAAAGCGGTAGAAGATATTGTGTAGAGTTTTGTAAAAAAGAGTGATTAGAATTGAAAAAAATAATTTATTACTAGGGGAAATTGATATGATTAAATAAATATAAGGTATGCCAATATTATTGAAAAATTTCATAGTAAAATTGATGTTTGGATAGAAGGTGTAAAGTTATTTAAGTTATTATTTAAGTTGTTGTCATTGCCATTGCCAATCAAGAATTATTAGGATGTTGTTCACATACCTTTCCAAAACTTTATTTTATGTATCAGGTAAAAACAAAAAGAAAAAAAATCTTCTAAATAGTTCATACAATTTTTGCCATTAAGGGACTAAAAAAGATCCCATGGTTAAGCCGTTCAGTTGGATAAAAAAAGAATGATTAAAAATAAAAAAGTTTTGTTTTAGTAAAAAATTCAACAAATCAGATAGAAATTTAATCTCTTGATCCAAAGATCTAAAAATAATGCCAATAGTTATTTACTGACAATTTATAGATGTAGAAATAAAACTCTCATTACTGA
The DNA here is from genome assembly GCA_963932245.1 of Tachinus rufipes. Classification (NCBI taxonomy): domain Eukaryota; kingdom Metazoa; phylum Arthropoda; class Insecta; order Coleoptera; family Staphylinidae; genus Tachinus; species Tachinus rufipes. The sequence continues at coordinate 60,110,280 of OZ010744.1, forward strand.
TTTTTTCAATCGGACTATTGTGTTTCCAAATTCATTATTTTTCAAGAGTTATAGCTAGCAAATATTTAAGATCAATGTACAAGTGGTGTTTCACTCGTTCAAATTTAAATGAAATCAATTATCCGTATGATAAATTAATAATATAACAATATTTAGGAGAATATTTGCTAAAATAGATAAAAGCCAAGTATGTGCTGACAAAGTTTTTTAGTTTAAACCATTCTAAAATAAAGCAATAAAGAAAAACTACTTTTTTTTATTTTTTTAGTTTTAAATTGCCTAGAAACTCTGAAAACAGTTTACGTTTTCCAGTAGTTATTCAAATGCTAGACCGCATTTTTAGTTTCATCAATATTAACTATTATAAAATATATACGTTTTAATTTTAAAGTCTTATATATTACCGAATAATACTATTGGAGATTATTTATAAAAATTAATAGAAAGAACAAGTCATTAAATGATTACATGAGCATATGTGTAAGATCCATCAAAATGAGCAAAGGTTTGTGCGTTTCTTTAAAATATTAATCTGATTGTTACATGTCATTTATATTTCTGAACACGCTGACAAAGAGGGGATGCCCTCTTACGTTATTGCATGGAGGTAGTTAGCCGTGTTATTTGTAGGAATGGAGCGTCTCCAAATTGTTGTTTAGGGTCGTAACGACACGATGTTAATTCGCCTCTCCCAGCGGCAATAAAACATAACGAGATGTAGTTTACTGCACAGATAGCGGAGATGCACATTTTTTCTTCTCGTTTGTCGTCCCGGTGCATTACATAATGATTAGCCCTTGTGCTGCCGGAATGGTAATGTAAACAAGAGCGATAATAAAAAAGAAGAGAATCTGAAATAGAGATCACCGTTTTACCATCGTTGCACGTGCTGCTATTGCCGCCGCCATTGGGGCTTTTCTCACGATTTGAATTTTGGAATTATTGCGGGGCCGTTTTGTCGCCACCAAAGCGCGTCAATCGAGGCGCGCATATAAATCCACGTCGGACGGACGGGCATCGGATAAAAAACGATTTATTTTCGCCTGTATGTGAAACCGCAAAAAATCACATGTCGGTCGACAGGGCCTAGACTGACTTACGATTGAGTGCAGATGGACGGTTGTCCTGCTACTTACATATAAAAATCTTCGATAAGATTTACTATTGTGATACTAATAAATCACTTCTAGTCAACTTTTAAATATATATTAGAAATATTATAACAATATGTTAGATATAACTTAATGTACAAGCAATATGTTATGAAGAGTGTAAAAGTTTGCTCAAACAATATGTAATATCAAATATATTATTAGATTATTTATTTAAAATTTAGCTAGTAATAATTTATTAGTGTCACAATAATAAATCTTATAGAATGCGTCCATCTTCACCTAATCGTAATTTTATATTACTTTTTTACAAGGTATGAAAAAGTTATATTATTATTATAAACAAATTTCAAATTTTTGTAGTAATGTTTTATAAGATATATAAGATAATTCTAAGTATTGCCGAGGAATTTTGATAAAAATTTAAAGTTGTCTTAAAATTACAAAATGCCTTAAAAGTTAAATGGTAATTATTGGTTTCCTTTTGATTAAATTAACGTTTATTGACTCAACACAACGTCATTTAAATTTATTGTAATTTTATTTACTTATATGGTTAATGTTCGTGCTCAGAAGCTGATAGAATATGAAATTAATGACATAATAATAAAAGTATATTAGAAACATACAACAAAATTTATAATTGAAAAATAAATAACTGTATCGAAAGTCAATTATTAGTTGACAAAATAAAGAGTTAATCAAAATTGAATGTTAAACGTGCTCGTATTGCTATATTATAAAGATAATTTAATTTTTTCTATTGCTAATTTCCTCAATTTATAAAGTGTGCCCTTCGGTGTGGCGGCAACAACAACAAAATAAACCGCAGCCAGCCCAACGAAAACAACCCCGACGATAATTTCATTATATAGCTAGTAAAATGATCTGTTACAAAATCACCCTATAATATTAAGCGAGCAATCCGCATTCAACCTCTTTAAAATAGACTGTGCTTTACAAAACTCACAACCAAACCTATTCTATCACATTCTAACCACCCCATAAATACATCGTTACGAACCCCTTTGTTAAACTACCCCGAGCGAGAAGATAGAACATGCTGCAAACTTAAATTTAGCATCATAGTGCAGTCACAGTCTTATATTCTGTAGGGTGAGATGTTTACTGGTGATTTCCCCCAGAGGAAATAAGATCCGGTAGCCATTTTCTATCCGGGGCCTGCTATTATTTAAGTAATTGTTCTAGACTATTAGCTCGGTGGTAATCCGTTTAGTGTAATTTAGTTCGGCGCTCTTTATTGGGCCCTATTCATTTCACGGCCCTCACAGAATTGGACGACCCAATGTAAACTGCACGCCATATATAATGTTGAACCGTTTTGCCAAGAGAGCAAGAGAGACTTTCTTTATTAACTGCTCTAAATCGGGGTGGAAAAAGACGGCATTATGGTAGATTATCGCGCAAATTGATGATATTTTTTTCTTTATTTTGGGGTATATTTATTATACGCGTTCTAAATACTAACCTAATTGTAATAAATAGAAATAGTAGCAATTGAGCAATTAGATGCTTATAACAATCAATAAAAAATAATGTAATACTCTATTAGAATATGATGAATATGATATTGAAATAATAATACATTTATCATAATATGATGTCTAATATAATAGCTATCCTAAATTAAATTATTTTTTATGTCAAATATAATTTTATGTACATTACATTCTTTATTATCTACAAAAATATTTTCAATAAACTAGTCTCCATGTTTGGCTTATAATTTTATTGGAAATATGTATAAATTGGTGTAAATATAGGCCAATTAAATTCTATCATCTCACTTGTAAGCTCAAGAGATGAAATAAACCTGTCTCACCTTTTCTCTCTCGTCTCCGCTTTTTAATTAAACTCTTGCTAATGGCAAGTGCGTGGCCGGCGCAAAACTTTTATATGTATATGTTATACGACATGATTAAGTCCGTATAAAGCACTTAAACTTCCTATTACATTATTAATATGTAGCCAGTTTAATGATGTAATTTATGATCAATAAAACACAATATTTAATTAGACAAATATATTAATGCGGTAATCAGACAGGAGAGCCACTTCATTAGCAAAACGGACATTAATGAGAAAAAAATATGTGCTTTTTATCTTAATCAGAACATTTTTCTTTTTATTCTGATGCAAGATTCATATTTGTCATTTGAATAATTATCATAATTATGTATGTACTAGACAATTTTTATAGCTTCATTAGTTTTTGTCATAAAACGTTTAAAAGTTTGCCGTTAATAGAATAGCTTTGCAGAATTTGTGAAATAGAATAAGACGTAAATTATGTATTTCAATTAATATAATCGATACATCAAAAATATTATATATTTATTTAATTAAATGTACAGTTGTGCTTACATTGTACGAGTTATGTCTAAACTAAACTTAATGGCGTCGGATTCAAAGTTGGAATAGAATAAAGGTGGTACTATGAAAAAAAGATTCTGAATAAATGATAGAAAGTGAAGTAAAAAAACGATTTTATTATCCGAATAAAAAGGTTTAAATTCAATTAGTTCATTATATCTATAAATATCTCCACGACTGAAAAATAACAATTCTTTAAGAGAATAACTTTAAAAAAATATTTTAGTAATATTTTCAAGTTCTCTCATTTTCAATATTATTTAAAGTTTAACGTATTATACCTAAGTTAAAACGATTTGATCTAAAACATCTAAATAATCTACAAAATCAAAGACAAATTTATCTATTTTAAAATTAATATTATTTAGACTTGCTGTTATTGTCATCTGGTTTGGTTTTATTAATAATATAGTTTTATTGAAATTACTTATTAAGCCCGTAGTAAAAAAAATATTTAATTTTTGTACTAGTGTTTTTTTTTTTTAATTATATTCTAAATTTTTGATATAACGGTAATAACCAGCTGCATCATTTGCATATAGATTGCCGAAAATACTTTTAATTATTATTTCTAGTTCTTCAATAATACTACGCTAAACTTTTTTTATTGAAGATAGAGCTTTAAACTTTTGATCAGTTGCATTTAAAGTTTCTATTTTCTTTTCTTAAAGTTTTGACTGTACCACAAGATAACACCTGTACAAGTTTTAGTATAAATTTTATTTATGAAAAACTTTGGGCAAAGTAGTTACTTTAGTTTGTTCATTACTAATAAATTTGTATTTTGCAAATTTTGGAGTTAACTTATTACGTAGATTTGATTTTATTTTTTAATATATGTCCGTATTGGAGACATATGTTAATGGGTTGTTTTTTGTTAATTTTGTTTTTCAATAACGTGTTTTTTTCTCTATAAATTGTTTATTAATTTTTTTATTAATTTTGTTAGTAGTTTTGCAATGTATAATAAAGACCTTTATTGGCATAATCATACATACAACGGTAGTAATAACACTCAAATAATAAATAAACAACACCCTTCTTTAGATTAAACAAAAAAAACAAACTTCTTAAAAACATAAAATAAAAATTTAAAACTTTACCCTGATGGCTTTGTTTAATTTTTTTAAATATTTTCACTTCTTTTCCATTCTCATTTAAACATTTTTTTTATTTTCTTTTTTGCATTTGCTCATTATCATCCCACTTTAGTCCATTACACTCATTCACCTAATGATTCCTGAAGTCCTTACTTCATTTTTACAAATCTCACACTTTTTATATTTTTCAGTCATCCAATATTTATTACTATTATTTTCACTGCCACACCTAAATCTTGCAATCAATTGCTGAACATCATCTAATTGGTTTTCCTGCAAATAGGCTGGTAGTTTATTGTATTCTTGAATACATTAATATTTGGCATTGTATCTGCTACCATCAATTTTTACTTGCCTATCTTGCTGTTCTACTTCTTCTAGTCTGTTCAATAATTTTTTCTCTACATTTCTACCCATTTTTTTACTCTCAATTATTTTTTTTTCACTGACATTCTACCCTTTTCATACAATTTCTTTCTATCTATACTAAAATTTGTCGCACGTACACTTCCATTTTCTTCCATTCCTACTAACTTTATTATTTCTTTACTAAACTTTCATCGCTTCTTAAAAAAACTTTTGATTCATACTTTAGCAGTTTTGCTGCAGCTCACCAGCTAACTTTCTTACAGTTATTTTTTTGCAAAACTATATAGCCAGGTGTTGAAGGCTGTACTCCTAACGCTCGCTTTAAAAATTTCAGTTGTACCTTTTCTATCAATTGCTCTTCTTTCACACCCCAGACTTCTGCTCCATATAACATAACACTTCTAATACATGCATTTAAAATTACCATTTTCACTTTAAAACAAATCTTGAATTCTTGAATATATGTTTTGCAATGTGTTTGAATTTAATTATTTATAAAATATTCATTTGCATTTATATCAAATGGTTTTTGCCTAGTTAAGTGACTATCGATAAGATTAATTGGTGTTTGTTATTATAGTTTAAGATAACATAAGACATTAAGTTTATTATGTATGTATATAATAACATTTCTAATTCTTTTTATCACTTGTAGTTCTATAAGAGTAGAAATGAATTGTTCCATAAGAGTAGAATAATTGTTCTATAGAGCCATTTGATTAAAGATTATTAATTGTAATTTAATAAGTTTTTTAAATTCTTGTACTACTGATTTTTTAGCTCACTTTCATTATCCATCCCAACTAATGTTGGTGATTCGTGGTGAGTTATAAAAATTAAAAATGCTTTTACTTCTTCTATATTTAATAAACCCATTAATAAATGCTTACGCATGTTTTGAAAACATTAATGAAAAATTTTGGTTTTGAACTTAAAATGTATCTATGTGTACAATTTTGAATGGTCTTAATGATGTTGGTACATATAATTAATTTGTGCATTGGATGTGTAAATTTTAGATGAATATACTCTTTAAATAAATTATTGATTTTAGATTTTTTAAAATATTAATAGTTTTTTTTATGGTAATATAATTTGTACTGAGTTTTTTTGTAGATGTATGGATTGTATTAGAAGATTGTGGATCATTTGGTATTTCTAAATTTTTATCAGCATTGTTTAATAAAAATGTTTTATTTATATTTGTAAGTACTGATACGTATAAATTTGTTTGTATGTATTTCTATCGGAAATAGTGCATCTGCGTTGGTAATATTCAATTTCTTGTATTGTATTTTAACACCAAACCTAAACTCTATCTGACAAGTTTTAAGCTTGGTTTCTTTAAAGACATTAACCATTAAAGTAATTTGTGTTCTGTTACTATCTAAAATTTTTATATAGGGTAGAAAATATTTGGTCGCATTTACAATTGCTAGTAGTTTTTTTTCTTTATTGTGCTATAGTTTGTTTTGAAGTTATTCAATTCTTGCGAAGTATATGACATTAGTTTTTTTTTTCAATTGGTTCTTGTACAAATATATCACCAATAGTTACGTTTCTAGCATTTGTAATTACAACAAAACTGATTGTAAAGCTTGAGTACTGCAAGATAAGATGGTTAAATAAAAGTTGTTTACAATTTTTAAAACACTGGATGAATTGAGTTGTAGGTTCAGTTTACACATCTTTTTTAATACATAGTGTGAGAGGTTTAGTGGTCTTTGCAAAATCCTTAATAAGTTTTTTTATAATAGCCCAATAATTTATTTTTTTTGTTGTATTTTTTTCTTATATAAAATTATCCAGCTGAACTTTTTTGTTTATTTAAATTGTTGGAAAACTTTTTGAAGATTAGCAACGTGTTTTTAGAAAGACGTTAAATAAATTATAATATTGTTGAAATATACTAACACAGTTTGTTTTGAAGGCCTAGCAACACTTTGTCTCATAGTGGGCATTTTTTACATTAAATGCTGTATATTGAATATCTTGATTTGATCAAATATGCTAGCCAAGTCAAGTGTTAAAAAATAATTACATTTTTTTAGCATATCTAATAGATAATGTTTGACAAAAGAAATCGGTCTTTGATTGGTTTTTTATTTATCATACAATTGACGACTATTTCCCATTTTTTATTAGATGTATCAGTTTTCTTTGGGACTATCCAAATGGATTATAACTACAAAGGAATTACTAGGGCACATTATTTCTTGCTTCAACATTAATGTTATCTGTCTGTTTACTTCCTGTTTGTGAATGAATAAATACTGGTATATTTTTGTATACACAAGCAATTTTTCATTAGTATTTATTGAATGTTTTACTTGATTAGTAAATGTCAATGGTTGATTTGGCGTATTCAAAATATTAGCAAAAAAGAATCAGATTATATTCTGTTTTGCTAATCAGTGATCGATATTTTTTAAACATGCTGCATCAATTTGGAAATAATACTAATAAAAAAATTGGTTTTTGTGAGATTGGTTAATAGTAAATCAATATCTTTATCTGTTTTATTTAAAACTTTGACAAAAGCTTTGCCAATTATAGTGATGATTGTTTTTGTTATTTTGCAACTAAGTATAGATTGTTGCATCACCTTTTCTAAATTATAAGTTACATGTTGATTACAATTTTGATATTTTATTAGATTGATTGCCATTGGAGTAAATAATATTAAAATTACAGAATTTAATTGCGGGTTTAAAAGTTTTTAATTATCCAAACATATTAATTTATCATAAGCATTGTAGAACTAAAATAAATATTAGCTGTTTGAAAACAATATTATGCGATGATGTTTGACAACTTGTGGAAACCGTGAATGGTTCCAAAAATATTTTATCACAATAATATTTTGAGGCAGTATCTAGATTTAAATACAATTTTGTAAATCCAGTATAATTAAAAGTTTTGATGAGGAATTTGATATTTAGATATATGGCAATTCTTTCTTGTTTGTTAAAACGTGATATTCGATTACTTTTGGTTCCTGAAATCAAAGTTTATTTGAAACATTCTATTTTGTTTTGTTTTTGACAAACGTCAAGATTCAATATCTTCACTAATAGAATTATTGAAATGGTATTGAATAATTCTTCTAGTATAAAGTTAAGTTTTTAATAGTTATTTTGACGGTATAATTATGCTGATAAAATTTTGGAAATGGCAACATTGTATTACGCAATGGCTGCGTTCAGAAAGACTCATCATGCGAACTGAACACGTTTGATGACTACCGCTGAGTCATCGTTTGCTGCAGCGCTTGTCATTTTACTCATCATACATTTTGTTTACTTGCTGACAAATCAACTTAGCAGTAAATTAGCGCCTCTAAATTTACATATTAAAACAAAATTGAGAAAGAGGGCAATATAAGTAATTAATGAATATATGGGATTATAACGTACAACACTTAGGTGAAAGGATAAATAAATATAAAAAAATGATAAAAATAATCCAACCTAAAAACATTACAAAGTGGAATTAATTGACATTACATATTGAGAATATATTATATCTCGTTAAGTAGCGGCTTCATATACTAATTAAATCATTTATTTAAATTCAAAGCTTGACCTTTATGTTTATGTCGTTGATAAAAGTTTACACGGTTGGCAACAGTCTAAAATATACCGTTCAGACGGGCTCAGCGCTTAGTGATTGATTAATGAGTCAGCGCTGGCAACTGATGAGTCGTTCTGAACGCAACCAATGTTATATTCATTGGCGTTTATATTGCGGCGTATTTTGTTTTGGTTTTCAAAAATTTTTTCTAACAACTTACTGACTTGACTGACAGTGAAAAATATTGTGTTAGGTTTAAAATTATTTTGTTGAGACATTTTAATAAAACAATTTTGTTTAGGTGGATCATTATTTTTTTGTTGATAAACTAATTGTTTTGGTTTTTTGTTGTTATTGTAATTTGGTTTTTGTAAATACTCAATATTGTTTTTAACTATATATTAAAAATCTAAAACAAGTGAAGCGAGTCTCATTGCTCAAATTATAAAGCCCTGTTCTAAAAACTCTGCTAAAAACTATTTTAAAGTTTGTTTTTGTAAAAAAAATCTTTTACTTGCAGGTTTGTTTGGTTTATTATGTAAATCAATATAATTACAAATTGTTTTTAAGCAAAGTACACTTTTTTGCAAAATTAATGAGGAATTTTTTTAAATTTTTGTCTAAGATTTAGCAAATTTTAATTTAGGTCATTTTCGTCTTTTTGATCAATAAAGTTTGCTATTAAAGTGTTTTTAATTTAAAGCTATATATTAACACAATGAATGGCAACAATTTTTTTAGTTCATCTTTTAATAATAAAACTTTTATAAATTACTAAGATTTGCTGCATCAAAAATGATGATTTATAGATTGGTGCAATTTATTAACGTTTCCATCGTTTGTAGAATCACGCTTAAGGTTATTACAACTCATATTAGCAGTGCCATTCTTAGTATATTGATAACTGATTATTTTAAATTCTCAAAGTTATCAATTAATTCAAGCTCTAAATCTTTTCGGTTATATTATTCATTCCAAAAAATAATTCGATTGCGCCAATTATTATTTTAATTAATAATTGATACATAAATAAATATTAATAACTAAACTGTTGGTGGCGATTTGGTAATATATATTAAAAATAACTTAAATGTAAAACTCATCAAAAGTCATTTCTCATACACTGAAGCGATCTACCTTAAAGTAATGAATCCTAATTCAAAACCAATTTACATACAAGTAAGACTTTAAGTTTATAGATGAAATTAACTCATTCCTTAATACAAGTAAGAAAAAAACAAATGGTTATTATTGTGGATCTAAACATACTAACAAACTCAACTAAACAGTAAAAAGTATGAAAAATGCTATACGGATATGATTTTCTGAAAAAAAAAAGATAAATACACAAAAAAAAATTAAAAAAAAAAACAAACATAATCACTTCAATAATAAACACAATAAAGATCGTTATTTAATAAGTGAAACAATAAAAAATAAAGCCTAAATTTATTAAATTTTTATCAAACCTTATAGAATATGCCAAACTAAAACATATAAATAATTGAAAACCACTTTTACAGCAGTTGACACTAATACACAAAAATGCAAAAAAAATTGTAATTTTAAATCATTCAAGCAGCAACACATACCACACAAAATAAATAAACCATGAAATTGCTAGATAAATCAAAGAAAAAGACAAAATATTCCAAATATAGCAAAAATCAACAGAAACAGCTAAAGTAAAAAATATGCTAAAGAAAAGATATAAAATAGCCAAGAAGAAAGTTTTATTCTAATTTTTAGAATTTGTTGTTTTATGTTTAATTTATATGTTTTTTTAAGAAGTTGTAAATATATACTTATTTTGCAATGGCTTCCGTTGACTACTAAATAAATAAATAAATAAATTTAAAACAATTATTACACAGAACAATTTGAAATGTCAAATTCAAACATGAAAAAAAAATTAACAAATTACTGGAAAATAAAACAAAAAAATGCACTAAAGTCTCGAGCACAAAAAAACATTGAAACAATAGACATAATACAGCAGTTTACTAAACTGACCAACAATCTAGTAAAATTATGCAACAAAAAATTACATGATAAAACTCTGCAAAATACAAAAACAAAATTACAATATATACTAAAAACAACTTTGGAAGACATTAAAACCATCATAAAATTAATAAATACAGCAAATCCGGCAAGACGCAATAAAATAAAAATAAAGGACCTCATAGATATGGTAGACACTATAACGAGCCTAATTATAATACTGGTAAATTTAACAATAAAAAAAATTGTTGTTTGATAAGCTAGATCACTAGAGATAATTAATGACTGATTTAGTAATTATTTAAAAGACAGAACTGTTCATGTAAAATTTGATAAAAAACTGAAATAAGAAACAGAAATAACTTAATGTGTACTCCAAGGTAGCATTTTAGGTCCTCTATTGTTTCTTTTATGTAAGAAAACTACGTAAATCCTTATTTAAACCCTTACAAAGATGGAGAAATTAATAACATCAAAAAACTGTTTAAAATCAAAACTATCATAAACAATTTCTAAAAAAGAGATACTTACATGGAAAAAGGTCAAGCAAGAATATGGAACAAAAAGAAGAAAATCATAAAGGTATGGAGTAACAACAAGTATAAATCTCAAATAATCAGAGTAAAAAATCTCAAAAATAAAATTGATAGAATCATTTAAGTCCAAAATTAAAAAAATGGATTCATGATTAATTTTGTAAAACAGTAAATTTTTAACTTTGTAAACATCACAATAGTCAAAACTAAAATTAGATCAGATGAGTAACACACTACTATTGGCACTGACAAGCCTCAGGCTTAATGGCAGCTTTAAAAATGTTTAATTTTGGAAGTAATTTAGTGAGTAAAGCCTTTTTTATACTATGGGAGGAATTCCACACCAGGTCCGTAAAAAAAATTAAATGCATTTAATTTCCTAAAACTGTTTGTCTAATATACAAAAACAATATCTAAAACAGAAAATGATGGTAAAATAATAGATAAGCACATACCTGCGGTAACATTATATAGCAAGTCAGACTATATTTAAATAATAATACAATATATAATAATACCTGAATAGTAGATTAGACAGCGCCTAACTTAAATTTTAGCACAGCAACAATGCTGCGTCAAAACTTCAATCCTTAGCTTTGGCAAAACAGACGGAACAAACGGAAGAAACTTAAACTCAACAAGTAAACGTCATTTTATTACTGTTAATAGAATTAAACAAAATATAATATTTGTAACCTAAATCTAATAATAATACTAAAACACCTCATATTTTTGAACTACTATAACAGCAAGTGCAAGTGTAATTATACAAACGTAGGTCTACTAGAACAATCAACAAGTAATATTTTTTTAGAAGCAACGACATGCAACTATACAAACTCATATACTTACATGTTCAAAACATAATAAACAAATTATAAAATCTAGAAAAATGTACTGATAGCAATTACATATAGTTTATTAAAAAACCTGCATCAATCAGTAATGTTTAGTACGTTAAGATTAACAACTACCAATTAGAAACATATTTCAACAAAATTATACATATGCATAAAAAAGTAAAAAAAATATCTTAAGTTAAAATTTGTATCATATCAGTATATACACTTTCTAACGGTAATGTACAAACTCTTATTTACACATTAACATTCTTAAAACCGTTATAGAAAAACAACGTAGAACACTTACAGGGGTCCAAACGGACCTCACAATAATGTGTGTGGTTACTCGGCTTTTATCAATTAATTGAAATTTTTTGTAATTGTTTAAATATTCATTTTTGCATTAATATTTGTTTAACTCATAGAAACAGATAAAAAAGCAAACATCAAAGTGCTACAAATGCAATATGTCTTGTATGACCACGGCATTGCATGCTAGCAAAGACAAATTTGAATAAAAAATATTGTTTTTATGAACATAATTGATGATATAAATTATAAAACAAACTACTAGTATTGCCATCTACTGCAAAGTAATACTAATATGTCCGCATTAATCGGTATAATTTTGATCAACCCCTTATAGTTTTTTTTATTAACTATTATATAAAAAAAATCCTAGTACAAAACGAGAGTGGTATAAAATTAATTTAAATTTATTATTTTTTTACATCTCCTTACCACCGCAAATGCAACCAACGACTGACATTTACTTTAGATACTGTAAATACTTAATTATTTATTAAACCTAAAATCTTATTGGTACTACCAAAAATGCAACGCTACCTCCCGGACTATTAAGGTGTTAAGTTAACAAAAACATTTCATTAGGTTGTTTTTCCACTAATAAATTTTAAATTTTCAATTAAATTTGTTTGTCAAGGCAAAAAAAACAAGAAACTGATGTCTTCCAATTAATAATCAAATTTTTGAAATAGACTAGTATATTTTCAAAAGTGTTCTTATATCTTATTTTACAATCTTAAAATTTTAATAATTACTTTCTATTTTGATAGCTAAATGTTTTATGTTTAGAGGCGACCGTAGCACAATGGACTGTTGTGCACGCAGCTCCGGTTCAATTTCCGGCAGCGGCAATATCTAATTTGTCAAATATATTTCGATGCGGTTGTCTCTTTTCCAAAGCAATAGGATACCAGCAAAGTATTTGCCTTGTAAACCCCTCTAGTGGCGTGGTTTAGATTCCACGTTGAACTGTAGGTCCCGTATGTTTGTGTAGAACTATTATCGCGCACCACAAACTTACAAGAGGGATGCCAAACACTCGTAGCAAGTATGGCACTATAAGAAGAAGAATGTTTTATGTAATAAAAATAAATAATTGTTATTTATAGATAATAATAAAATATGAACCTGTTTCGAAAACATTTATAGTTTTTTTAGGCTGATATGCCAAAAACTATAAACAAAAAATCTTTTATCAATATATTGATGAAGTTTTTTAATTTCTATTTAATTTTAAAACATGTAAACTACTTAAAATAATTTTCTTTACAAAATTGCAAAAAAAAGATTTTTATTAATAATAATACTATTATCAATGCATTAGCTTGTATTTTTTGTCCTAAACCACAAAATTTAGATTAAAAAAAGCAATACATTTACAAGATGTAAATTTTGATCAGCTATTTTGGTACCTAAACTACTGTGCAGCGCTTTCATTCTGTTAATTAACGTGTTTGGTATGTATTTGAGTTGACAGGTATATATAAAAAACCATCACAAACGTAAGTTGTAAAACATTAATTATTAAAACTACGTATTTGTGGCCACCCGTACTTTTATTCTTTATTTGCAATTGCAATATGGTATATAATTTGTTCCATTTTCTGTTACTAAACCATAACAAAAGTACATGTACTTAATTTAAATAAAACAAGCAGTTAATAAAAAGCAAAAAACATTTAACAATTAGATCAGCAAGTCCAATCATACATATCAAGAATATAAAAAAAAACTGTGAACAATGTGATAAAGATAGGATTGACATAAACAAAGCTAATAAAATTTCTCAGCTTTCCATAAACAACAAAAACGTCTATATAACAATTTTCAAAAAAATTAAATCAATCTAGTTACAAATCCAAAAGAAATCGCAGATATTTTTGCAAACCAATTTGCATCTAACTCTACTATTCTGAATTCTTATATACTACAGTGACAAAATTGTTTTAAATATTTATAAATAATAAATTTACAGAATAGTTTAAAGCTAGTGTTGCAAACTACCATATATTGGAACACTAAAAATATCCTTTCATATGATAGAAAAAAAAAATCATTATGAAATAACTTTTCTATATACAAACACAATAATAATTTTTTTTTTAACAAAGTATACAATAAACTTTATTTAAACTCCAAAAATTTAAAACAAATGTTATCTTTTATTCTCATTTAAGCAATTTAATACGATAAACACATTTTTACTTATTTTAAATAAACTCATAGAAATCAAATTGCAATATAATTTATCAAAAACCAAACACAAAATTATATATGAAATATTTTTAAAACAGCTTTCGATTTCTCACCGTGTGACAATACTAAAAAGACAACTGTAACTTTATAACAAATTACAGACGTAGATTTGAAGAAATTGTCGTGTAGAACATTTTTGAATCTATCTAAAGCGTATTACTAGAAAAACGTGACAAACGTAGTATTAGAGGAAATTCAATAAATGTTTCAAACCATGTTTGTCAAATGATATACACAGAACAAAAATTAAAAATTCTAGATCTGAATTCAAAGAAATACACTTAGGAACTCCACAAAAAAGTTTGTTGGATTTGTTGTTATTTATTATTTATATAAATAATATCAACAAAAAAATAAATCTTTAATTAATTATGCTGATTATTGTAAGCGTTAGTTTTATTTCTGAACTAAAAAATGAGATAAGTACAATTTTTCCAGAATTAAATTAATATAATAAATAAAAATAAAACAACAATTTGTAAATAACTTAATCGACAACCAGTACATTTTTAGAACTAAAATCAAATATCAGCCAACACTTTGCTAACTTTTTATTATGCCAACTTTAATAGCATTCCAAACATTAGAATAAACTTCTGAAAAAATTCTACACGCAACGGAAGCTTTAATTGTTTATTGTTAATCTTAAACAAATCAAAATACCAATACAATACATAAACAGAACAGAACACCATTACCATACTAAAATTGAAAACTACACTATCCAAATCATAAGCCGTCATTAACTCAAAAGAACCATTATATCTATATGTTCATTAAGTTTAATGCATTGCTACAAGCTACCAAAGAACAAAATTATTTTAAATTATATAAAAATAAAATATATACATTAAAATTAAAAATATTGTATTTGATTATAAATCAAATCAAACTCATTGTACAATTCTATACACGTTATATTTTCTGTCAATTTATTGAAATAAAGCTTATTATTATAATTAAATAAAGGATGTTTAGAAATCAATGTCAAGATAAATATGAATAAAAATTGGGTCCAGTACAAATTGAATCTTGATAGTTATAGATAGTTATAGTAAAACTATAAACACATGCATATAATGAGAATTCAGACGAATCCTCTATGCCTGTTAGGGCGACAAAAAAATCTCTGCTACGTATGATTTATATGAGCCAACATTTATAGTGTATTTTTAATACTCATATTGTTTTTAATTTATATTAAAGTAATTCTGTTATCTAGTTGCAAAATATTTATTTTTGATTCATTAAACTATATCAATAAATCCCTTGTACAAAAAAATAATAATTTGTGACTTTAAACAAACATATTTTTAATATTTTTTAAAATTTATTCACATTAATTAATAATAATTTATCAGTTTTATGTGTTTTCTGACAAATTTTAATTTATAAACTTTTGCCTTTTGCAATTTGGCGACATGATTATTTTATTTTAATATCAAAAATCTCAATAATACTAGCAATCCGCATAAGCACAAAAAAAATCAATTGCTAATGCTAAATATTAAATCAGGATGTGAGTAAAGATCACTTTAATCATGTGAATTTAATTAATCGGCGTATATTTTTTGAGCTTTGCTGTCGGTAAAGAAGCAAGCAACTTGTAAAAGAGTGAGTGTCGCGCTAATTATATTTAATTAGTCGGATACGAGCGTCATAACGTTAACGTCTTAATTCGTGGGTTGCACATAAAACACATCTGTTTGTATGTTATGTGTGTATATATCTGTGTGTATAATTTAATAGGTAGTTTTGATAGCGGACCGTCGTCCTCCTGCAGAGCTCTTCTCTCTGCCTGCTCGCGAGATTCTCAGAACGAATTTTTGGGATTTTTTAAAACAGGTATGAATACGATGGGGACATCTGTTATCTGTTCCCGTTGTAGATTTCACTTGACGATTTAATAAAAATTGTCAACGAGTTTTTTTTTTGTTTAGAAGATGCTCACTTAATTGGGCCTTTACACCTCCGCCTCATTAGGGACAAGCTCGCGGCATTTAGGGTTCATCAGTAAAAAAGGCGATTAACACGCGTTTTATCGCTCGAATGTATGTATGGCGATATCAGTGATAGTCCAACGGCATTCCACCACAAAGAAGACAAAACGATTGATTAAATTGCTTTGAATTTGATTAACATTACGTTCTATTAATAACATCGGCTTTTATTCAATTAGAAACAGGTATTAAATTTTTTTGGTATTTTTTTAAATCTTTTATACATTTAATAATTAACAAGGATTTTTAACTCTATTCTAACTGATTATTTAGCTGTTAGTAAATTACATTCCTTCATATAATCATAGTTGATTAGTTAAAGCTGTATTATAACATCAATAAGCCGCTATACAATTAGGCAGCGCTTAGAAATTGTAAAAATTTATTATAAAAATAAAGAATATTTAATTGGGAAAAACCTGCAAAGCACTTTTTTAGCCATATCAATAGTGTTGGCTAATGCGTAATACTAAATTTTGTAATATCATAAGCAAATCTTACGTTAAGGGGACAATTTTTTGAGTGTCATAAAACTTCCAGCGCAACGGCCGCAATTTTAGTCTTTTCTTAAATCGTTATTAAATTAAATTGTAAATTTTTTGTCAAAACATTTGCTTAAACTTTAAGAGTATTACTTTATTACTTAATATATAATTTAATAGACTTTTTATTATGATATACGTTATTTTTCTAAAATAACAATTCTCATAGTTCTGCTCAAAGTTGTGAATGTTTTTGAATATCTAGGTAAGAATCTGTAGCATCTATAAAAACATAAAATCTCAAAACAATAATAATAATAATAATAATAATAATAATAATAATAATAATAATTTATTG
Organism: Tachinus rufipes; assembly: GCA_963932245.1. NCBI lineage: Eukaryota > Metazoa > Arthropoda > Insecta > Coleoptera > Staphylinidae > Tachinus > Tachinus rufipes. The sequence goes on from OZ010744.1 coordinate 60,127,612, forward strand.
GTCTAAAAATCAAAACATGATATAAGACAAGTCACGTACACATAAACATAAATTCAAAATAATGTCAATACACTACATAATAATAAATTAGAACAAATAAGTATACAAACATAGTACAGTAAATAATAAAACCAACATTATTTATAATAACAATAAAATAAACAAAATAATAATATTTAACAGTTTACATTTATAATGAGTCTTCAAAAAATTCACTTACTGAATAATAAGCTTTGTTAAGTAAAATTTCTATAATTGACAACTTAAATTCTTTTGCGTTCAATAATAGGCAACTTGTTGTATAATTTTATACCTACATATCTAAGACAATATTTAAAGGGTACTTACTACAACTTGGTCAATTTTAACTCTAAAAAAACTTATTTTTTTACTGTTTCAAAACAAAAAACTGAGGTATTATCAGTACCAAATATTAAACTAAACAAAAATCTATAACTGAATCTTTTTTAATTTGTTTTTTAGCGGTTACAATCTCACATAATCTTCTCTGAAACGACCGTGTTGTTGATATAGTTTTGAGAGTATCTAAAAAACTAGAATTTCTTAAAAATAGAAACAGTTTTTTACTTCTGTTCAATTTTTAGGTATATATATATAATTAATATTTGTATGCAATAAACGTTCAAAAACAGTATTTATATACTGTTTAAATTAAGTTTTCATGTGATAGTTTCAGCAAGTGCAGTTTTACTCGTTGAAATTCAAAGGTATTTTTATGTTAAAAAAACGTATGTTGTTTTATACGTTTTATTATATACCTTTAATACGTGAAAAATTGAGTCATTGTTAAGTAATAGATGGTTATATTCCTCCTTATACGATTCCTTGTCAATCTTTAGAATTAGACAGTCCACAAACGACATTACACCGTATTTTGCATAAAGGCTTAAGTCTTAAGGCTTTTAAAGTTCAGTTAAAACAAGAACTCAAGCCGGTCGATCACCATAAACGTCGTATCTTTGCTGATTGAGTCCTTCATGACCATCATCATCGTCATCAGTGATAAAGCTCATTTTTACCTCGGCTACGTTAATAAGCAGAATTGTTGCACTTGGGGCTCAGAAAATCCAAAAATGATTGTTGAAAAGTCTTTGCATCCTTAACGTGTCACTGTTTGGTGCAATTTTTAGGATGGCAATGTGATTGGACCCTACTTTTTCAAAAATGAGGTTGGTGCAACTGTTACGGTGAATGGATGGCGCTACCAAGCTATGATTAATGATTTTTTATGGCCGGAATTGGAAGATATTGATGTGGACGACGTTTATTTTCAGCAAGACGGCGCTACGTGCCACTCAAGCAACGAAACAATCGCAATTTTGCAAGAAAAGTTTTCTGACCGTGTTATTTTTTAAAAAGGTGATCACAATTGGCCACCGAAATTTTGTGATTTAACATCATCAGACTTTTTTTTTGGGGCCACGTAAAAGATAAGGTCTATGCCAATGCTGCACAATCGATTCAAGACTTTAAAGATGAAATTCGTGAAGTTATCGAGAACATACAGCCGCAAATTTGCGAATTGGTCATAGAAAATTTTATAAAAAGAATGTGGTACTGCAATCGTAACCATGGCGGCCGTTTGTCTGATATCGTTTTCAAATGTTAATGGCATACCTTCTTCTTTACAATGAATTCAATATTTATTGTTTTTTTTTTTTAAATACCCGTTTTTTTGTAAATATCAAAATGATACTTCTTATTGGAACACCCTATGTTATATAATTTCCATATATAATGAATTTCAATCTCAAAATAAAGAATTGCATTATTTTAAAACTATAATTTGATCCAAAATACGTCAACAATTAAAAACAAATATATTTTTAATTTTTATTAGCAATTCATATATGTATATAATCTTAAATAAGTAATTCAGTCATGTTAAATGTATATACATCATACAATTGTTAATGGAATTCGAATAATGCGCAATGATCCCAACTCACGTACAAAATAATCCGGAATCCATTTGGTGGTTATTTTGTTTTGGGTCGCGTCTGTACGTGGCGTGCACTCATGTATATTCAAATGCGGTAGTTAAAATAAATGTGTGTGTACATTTTTATATATATATTATTGTGGAATGGCTACCGAATTTACAATTTAAACCGTAGCCGACCATCCATCAAAAAGGCGTGCTGGCCGGGAAAACACGTGCGCGTTCAAACCTTTTATTATTATTATTTAAACAAAACCACTGTAATAGATTACAACGGGATTTTTAAAACATTTCCTAACTTTAAATTATCATTACACATCTTGTTACTTAAATTTAAATCCGGTCTACGCATCTTCTTGAAATATTTATGTTGGAATAATTATAACTGTGTAATAATAATCATAACAATGGTTTATTCATATTAAGCTAAAATAAGGGTACATATGTCTATATAACTTAAAGTTACATAATATATTAAATGTAATGAAGACAACCTATAGATTTGTAAAATTAATATAAACATAGCGCATAGTGATAAAAAACTTGACTTGTATACTGAACTTCGAATATGATGAACTTATTTTCTAAATTACACCAACGGTCTTCTTTGTGTCAATACGGAAAACGCATTCATTTTTGCCATTGGCTGTTAAAAAAACAGATTCAAATTTTACTTCTTCAGCTTTTTAGACAGGCAAATCTATTTTCACTCAGAATAGTATAATGTAAAGTATACTACTAATCTAAACTAAACTAAACTATTATTCATTTTACCACCAAGAGTTAAATAACTATTTACAGTTATTACAAAATCAATCTCAAGAGATAGTGGATTATGTATCCCTTGCTTTAAATCAGCATATGTGCTTTCAGAACGATAAGTTAATCATAGTTTTGAAAATAGGTGAATTGGTTGTAAAGGTATCATACCATGACTTTCTAGATCTTTAAATTTGAGAACACTCCGATTATTTTCTTAACAGCCGCATAAAACAATGTGTGTACGTTCTACTAATAAATACGCCAGAACAATTGTATGAATGGTGGAAGCTGCCGCACAAATTAGAAATAATGTAAATGAAATCGAAAAAACATACAAATTTATATTTAAAAGATGCATGCATACACCTGTATGATCATCATTTTAAGCATTTACTATATTTCGGTATAGCTTTTTTAGTTTTAATAATTTGTACAGTAAATAATTAAATTTTTATTGTTGTAAAATGTTAATAATTTAATAACTAAATCAATTTGTACTGTTAGTTAATATAAACTTGTATGTTTAAAATCACTTTCTGATAAACTTTGTCTTTTCTTTAGAAACACCATGTATACAATTTTTTTGAATTTGATTATGTTACTTACTATTTATTATTTATTTTTTATTAATTATAAATTACAAATGAACATTCAAATTATTTTTTAGATTACTAATAGTTTTAAGAAAAGTTTTTTCTTTTAAAAAAATTGTCTCAAATACATTAAAAACATAAAACGTAGATTGCACAGATACCCTACAGCAGTGGCACTCTGACTTAAAGCATCGACGACCTACCATAAAAGCATTAGGCGGCAAGCGACTAGGTCACTACATCTTAGTAGATCTAGTAGTAAACAGACTTAGTAGAATTTAAACAAAATGAATATTTAGTGTACTTTTATGCATTAAAATACAGAAATTTACATTACATAACATTACAAAAATAAAATATGTAAGGCAATTTACTTTAAAACATCTTGCGATCGACCAGACGTCCAGTTTGACTGTTTGAGCACCCCTGCCCTATAGTATACAGGGTGCTTTAAAACATGTGCCGGAAAATAAAGGGTGAGATTGATTGGCTAATTATAAGAAAAAAAATTCCCAGTAACATGGTTTCGCAAACGCACCGTTTTCAAAATGGTGTAAAAAAATATTTTTATTTTATTTTTTTGACAATATCTCAGGAATGGTTTGAGATACAAAACTCAGCTTTTGTACACATTTTAGCATTAATATTAGCTACCTTTTAAGCGCTTATTCAATTTTTTTCATGTACCATTAACGGAGATTTTAGGGTTGCGTGAGGTTTTTATTACTCTAATTTCTATGACGCTTGGGAAATTGGCATTCTGAAAGCAAATTGTGAACCACCAATATTTTTTACACAATAAAGGTACTCTTAGTCAAAAGCTCTAACGTAAACCGTTTTTTAGAAATACGGTATATTTTGATGGAAAACTTGAAAAAAATTCAAATGCAGCAAAAGCTTGTCGAATTAATCAAGAAAAGTTTCTAAACCCACAGGTACCAAATGAAAAAACATTCGTTCGTATTCACAAACGTCTACATCAAACTGGAAGTGTACACAAAAGAGCTGCAGGAAATGAAAAAAATGCTACCTCTGCAAATTGAAGAAAATGATCTTCAAGAAATCAAAGACAATCCATCAACTAGCACTAGAAAAATAGCTTAAAACCTAAACCTTAGTCACGTTACAGTGTAGAGAATAATAAAAAGCCAGATGTTATATCTTTATCACATACAGCAAGTACAAGTCCTTTTACCAGCGGATTTTCCGCAAAGATTGGCTATGTGTCAATGGTTTCAAGAAAGAATTGCGCACAATCTTTGATTCTTAGAACAAGTTTTATTTACGGACAAAGCAAACTTTTCTCGCAATGCGATTATAAACTTCCATAATAATCATGTATGAGCCGACAAAAATCCACATGCCATAATGGAAAGCCAGCAAACATTTTCCGTTAACGTTTGAGCAGATGTTGTAGAAGACCATTTAATAAGTCTATATTTTTTGCCGTTTAAGCTAAATGGTCAATCATATCGTAATTTTCTTTAAAAGAGACGTTCCGGTTCAATTAAAAAACGAAATGTGCTTCATGCACGATGGTGCTCCTGCACATTTTAGTTTAGTTGCGCGTCAATTCTTAAATAAACAGTATAGAAACCATGTTAATAGGAACTTTTTTTTATAATTAGCCAAGAAATCCTAAATTTTATTTTCCGACACATGTTTTGAAACACCTTGTACAGTGTATCAAAAACCAAAAATGCTACAACACTTTATTTAACTTCTGTTATTTTAAATTACATCAATGACCATAAACTAATCGTTTGTTTTTTGCCAATGATACTAACATTTCTGATTTGTTTGGCGTTAATGAAAAATGTTCTTACGTAAAAACAAAACAAAGTAGTTTAAAGATACTGTTTTATTTACCATACTCGACTATAAATCTATACTCAAAACTTAAACTAGTTTTTCTACCAAAAATTATAAATAGAATAAAATTAATGATAAAATAGTAGACAAAACAATAAATGATATGACAGATTTTTTTTACTTATGAAGTTAAACTATAAAGAATAACAAAGCAAGCTTGATATAAACAAGTTTATTTTATAACTCATAATGGTTTTGCTCCAGTTTGATGGTCGTTACTAAATGATTAAGCCGATATGATAAAAAAAAAAAATTTTACAGGCAATTGTTGCAAAACATTATAAACTATTAAAGTACATACTTTAACCATAACCAATACATACATTAATAGTCTTTTTAGGTTGATATGCCAAAAATCTAAACTAACTAATGCCCGTATGACACTGTGCATTTTTCTGTATAACTTTCTATATAGTTGTCTGTACAATCCAAAAAGGTATAGTGTCATACACGAATACAATTTTCTATATAGTTTGTTATACAGAAATATATGGTAACATCATTTTATTGTATAGTTTCTGCGCAGAACACAAATTCACATATATGTAAACAATAATGGCGGCGCATGTAATCAGCTGATTTTAATTTTAGTTATTAATTCTACTTAATATAAAAATAAGCATGCTAAGAATGAGGCATTAGAACAAATATTAGAGGAAACTTACGAATCATCCACAACAATAACCAAAATTAAAGCAAAATATAGTTTTGTAAGGGTTATTTTGAAAGGTTATGTCAACTCGATTAAAAGCGACGTTGACGTAAATAGGTAAATAAACATAACAATCTCGAACAGCTGACGCGATCCACAGAAAACAGCCAATAGAATGCCGTCTTTCATGCATTTTTGCTACAATAAACTGCATAGTATCATACAGGAAATTATTAACTGTATAGAAAATTATATAGAAACTACTCAAGGTCAATTTGTACAATCGACTATATAGAAAGTTATACAGAAAAATGCATAGTGTCATACAGGCATAACATAATCTTTACATAAAGTTATTATAAAAACCTATATTACAGAAGCCTGTTGCTCAATCAATATATTTATATTAGTAACAATATTAGTCTACCACTTTTTTTTGATAAAATTTAAAATTTTAATTGGGCATCTTTTGATAAAAATACCGACTCTGCACTTTTACCAAAACAGATTTTTTTAAGAATCATTAAAAACAACTTTGTATTTTTTACAGGAAGATGTTGCGGTTTAAATCAAATTGTTTAGAATTTAACAGACATCAGAGTAATTAAAATATTTCAAAGGCATTATTAACAAACATTTTTTATTCAATTTTAAAAATGCATTTTTTAAACAAGACGCTACCAGAAATCCTAGACTAAAATTTGGTTTAATGAAAAAACTAAAAATTACCTTCCAAGATTATAGCCAAGTCTTTTCTTTCATATATAAGATTTGTCTTTCTAATCTATATTAGACGGTAAACTAATTTTTTATCACAATTGGTAAGAGTCAAAATTACTAACTATAGTTTTTCACAATTATTTTGAGAGTTTTTGCATTAAAAAAATTAAAACTTAAAATTATTATTGGTTGTCATTTCTAAACGGTTGAATATGTATAATGAGTAAGTCTTCCAATCATATCACATAACTATTTTTTATAAATTTGATAAAATAAAAAAAAAATTATTGTTGTATACCTTATGCGACCCTGGCATAAGATTCTATTAAAATTTTAACACTCATATCTAACGTATCACACTCTAATAAAACGGTGCCTGTTTCATTTATTCCGTACGGGTAAATTCCGGATAGATTTTCTGGGTGCTACTCAAAGCGTGCATTTCAATAATGAGCAACATACCATTGAATCAAAAATGATCAAAATTGTTGGTGTTAAATCAAAAAATCTACTAAATTTTAATAAACCCAAATATAAAACCTTATTATTTATATGTACAATAATTTATAAATAAGTTCAAAAAATGATTTTATATCAAATATAAATTTGTTTTTTCTTGTATGTTACATAAAACTTAGCCTATTGTCATTATATTTGTCAATTTTTATGCGACAATTATTTATTTATAGTAAACTATAATAAACATTTTATAAAACAATCCGATTTTCCAAAAGGTGTATTAAAACAAGCAAGGACTTTGGATGCTAAATTCTATACGGGTTTATTAAGATCTAAGAAACTAACAGGTTTATTACCAGCCAGGGACAGAAAAAATACTTTACCTTATTCAACAATTAAGTCTCACAGAAACAGGCAAAAATACTCTACCTTCTCCAATAAACAAGCCCTGCAGAGGTAGGCAAAAAATTATATCTATATGCGACCTTGCCCCAACATACTAGCTCCGCAGGGACAAGTAAAATACTCTACTCTTATTTTCTCTAACAAACTAACCCCGCAGGATCAGTTTAAATACTCTACCTACTTCAACAAACAAGCTCTGCATATACTATCTATGTGAGACCCAAAATTCAAAAACTCTTTCTTTCTTCTAAACTAGGCCATTAAGAACAGACAAAAAACAATATCTTTTTGCAACTCAAAATTAGAAAACAATCTATGACAAACTTTTAGATACTGAAAACTAAAATGAGATAGAAAGGAGTGATGCGTCCGGCAGGAGCCCTGTTAAGAGAAAACTGTCTTTTAAGTTGCGCATCCAATAATACAAAAACTTCTCTGTCTTGATATTAATTTCTATATTTGGTAATAGTATAGATGCCAACATCTGAATTAAAAAATATTTGATAGAAAACACCCCTAAACTGTCTCAACTATTGTAAATCTAACAAAAAAGAACTTCTCTGTTCCGGTATAAACTTTTATATTAGGTTATAGTATAGATGCCATCATCTATAATAAATTTGTTTTATGATTTGGGACCCTGTATTGAAATATAAAAAACTTTATTTACTTTAACTATTACGCATCCAACAAAACAAAAGCTTTTCAGGGTTTCTCTGGTTTGATATAATATATGCTTATATGTACCCGCCCATAGTATGGATGCAAACATCAATATTTTAAATATTTAATATAGGACCCTACTTACTACATCTTATAATTACTAACTTCATTTTGTAGCACAATTCATTGTGTTTTTTTCTAAAATAATTACTAACCTTTTAAATCAATTGCAAACTTTATTTTGAAACACAATTTAATAAGATTTCTCTAAAATAAAATAACTTTATATTGCAGCACAATTTATTGTGTTTCTTCCTAAAATAATTATAATTTTATTTTGTAGCGTAATTTATAACAATTCTGCTTAAATTAATTGCATTTAATAGCACAATTTACTGCATTTCCCCTAAAATAATTACTAACTTTATTTTATAGCATAATTGATAATAATTTTTTTATATCTGATCTGATAAATACTTTTGTATGATTTTAGTTTTATTTTTAATGTTAAATTAAAAAAAAAAAAATCATTTTTACACGGAAACAGTTGATAACTTTAAAAACATGCAGTTAATCTTAAATCGCATACTAGTTTTGATAAGCTGCTATTTTAAACAAGTTTGTGATTTTTTTAAAGCATGATGTAGTAATTTGTATTGTATAACTATAGTTTGTGTAGAGGCGCCTTTCTTGTTTATTTTAGTTTGTGTAGAAGCATAAACTATATTATATTTGGTTTGAGTTTTCTAACAATGTGTTTACAATTTTTTTTTAAATTACTATTTAATTTAATTTTAAGTTTATTTATTTTTTTATTTGACCCCATTATTTCGTCATTAAGAATTGCATTTTTGCAATCTCTATCTCTTAGTTTATTGTGGATTAGTGCTAATAAATAAAATTTTCCATACTTGTTAATTTCTATTATTAAATTTGCAAAAATTATTTGTGATAAATAGAAAAAATAATGTTATTTACTGTAAATTGTTCTAGAGAAAAAAAAATTGATTTTATTTTTAGAACAAAAAATTGATGTGTAAACAGACATTTTAAAGATTTTTAAATTAGACTTCAATTTAGTTGTTTAAATATTTGATAAGTTTGATATAAGATTTTTTGTAACTTTTGCGGCGTGTTTTTGCAGTTATTTTGATTTTTATATTGTATGATACTTGCAATTCCACTTAAATTTGTATTGAGCAGTTTTGACTGGAAAAGAAGTATCAACTGAAGAAAAAGTATCAAATAATAACATGTTTGTATTAGTTGAAGCAAAAATAAATATATAGAGAAAATTAAAAAACAGAAAAATATAATGAAAAAACATATATAAGACATGAAAGATTTATAGAACTGATTATAGAAAGCAGAGCAGAAAAACAAACCTAAAACAAAAAAAGAATTTATAAATGAACAATTAATAAAATAAAAATTATTATATAAGTTATTTTTAACCAATCTATGTAATTAATAATTAATAACTTTTTATTATTTTTTGTGGAGCTCAAAAATGCATAGACACTTTAATAGAAGTGATATGTTTTTGTTGTAAATTTAAATTATATTATGACAATATATATATATATATATATATATATATATACATATATATATATATATATATAAATAATCATATTAATGTTTAACTAATGTATAAAAGAGAAACAAGCTTGATTCTTTAAATTATAGACCAATTGCATTACTGTCCAATTTGTCTAAAACTTTGAAAAAATGTATAAATTTTTACATAGTCATATTGTTCTTAAAACAAATTAATTTTTTAATACTAAATATAGTTTTTGATCAAAACGTTCTACAACAGATCTTTTGACATAGGTTAGTCACAAATAGAATTTTACTTTTGACAAACATAGAGCAAATCTTGTAGTAGCTAAGCATTTGATCAAGTATGGCATCTTAATCTTATTAACAAACTCTATTGTAGTCTTGGTCACAAATTTGTAAGTTTTATTAATAACTTCTGAAATTATAATTCTTATTTGCCAACTGTTTTCTGATTTATTTTTTTAACAGTACTTTCAGAAAAGATTGGAATAGTCTTAAATATAAAAAAAAAATGTTATTTGTAAAGAGTATTTTTTACAAACCTTTCACATGTTAAATGGCAAACAATTGCAAGGAAAACATACACCAGCAAACAAAACTTTACAAAAAAATGTAGAAGATATACGTGATTACATAAACATATTTTCTACAGGAGAACTTAAATTTAAGGATAATATACAACTTTTACAAAGAAAAATGTGCTAGTAAAAACATCAATAATTATGTGTCAGAAGTAATATACAGAATAATATTTCAAAGATATCAATCTTCACTCGCACCTTTTATTAAAGCTATTTGTGTAAAATGTGACTTGTTTGTAACAAAACAAACTGATAAACAGAGAAAGTAAATGTTAAATACACAGCACACCTTGCATTTGAAAAAAGATAAAAAAGCAAAAACAAATTTGACAAACAACAAATCTTTGTTAATCTTAAATAAAGAAAGAGTTTATGGATTTACTTTTGATTTGGAAAAAGCATTGCCATTTCCCATGCAAATAAAGCTAATCACTTATTAGTTGTAGCAATGTGGTTGGCAAAAACCAAAATTTTTAGCAAAGCATGTTTTGGCTTAAACTCTTAACGGATACAAATTCGCAAAACAGATCATACATTTATGGTTTATGTCACATAAAACAATATGCTTTAAATAAAAATACATACTTAAAGACTGGTACACAATAATTTAAAAAAAATGTAAATCTAGAAACCCATTTGTTTGCAAAATAAACAGAAATAATTTTTATTCTACGAAATTATTAGAGTCTGTAACACGTTAAAAGTCAAATAAAAATAATAATACTGTGCGATGCTTGCAACTTTAGTAGTTACGTTTTAAGAAAAATGAATCATATAATTTTTTTTAAAACAAATTTTTAATAAAGATTTTACTTTTAAAGTAATTAATTTGCTATCAAACGGAAAGGAGAACAACATTTTAAGAATGTTGATTTACTACTAAGTCTTTGCTGTCAATCAAAAAGAAGAAAATATAGAAAAACTTTTTTTCATTGATCCTTTTGTAATTATTTTATTTGGTATTGGTGTTAGTTCAAAAACTTTATAAATTGCAAACAAATATAAATTTGATATAGTTTTTTAAACCTTTTTAAAATTTATTGTGTATATAAGAAATGTTGAAAGACAGAGTAGTCTAACACACAAAAATAAATAAAAATGTAGTAACATTGCAAAAAAAATATATATATAATTTGTGTGAAAATTTAAGTATTGATTTTATATTCACGATTTTTTAGCTACGTTTAAACTTGAATGTTTGCCGGGATAAGCGCACACCTCTTGTTGGCCAACAGCTTTGGGTGAACAAGAGCAAAGGCACCTTTTTGTCCAGGGGACAAGAAACCGTCGCTAAAGAAATGATCAACGGCACAAAGATCACTCTGGATATCCCTAGTAAAACCATTATCATGGTTAATAAGAATAAGTGACCTCAGATGGCCAGGAACGGGAATACATTTCTCAGATAAATCAGTTATGTAATAAATATGGAGTTGCTATCATGGTGGAATAAAAAATACATAAATCAGTGACCAGCTTTATACCCTACTCAGACAGAGTTATGTTGATACAGATCCCTTTGCATAATAGAAACATGAATATCATACAAATTTACGCACCAACAGCGGATAAATCTGATGACAAAATCGAACAATTCTATGGAGAACTACACACGGTGCTTGAAAGCATCACGGAACAAGATATTACTATTGTCATGGGAGATTTTAATGCAAAGGTGGGCAAAAGAGCAGTAGAGAAGATTGTGAGTACTTATGGACTTGGAGATAGAAACGAAAGAAGCAACAAATTAACAGAATTCTGCCAATCAGAGAATCTAATAGTAAGTAATACCTTCTATAAACTGCACAAAAGAAGGCTATATACATGGAAGTCTCCGCAAGATAATGAAACAAAGTCAGTAAAAAACCAAATTAATTATATACTCATAAAAAAGAGATTCAGAAATAGTATAACTTTAGTCAAAACTTACCCGGGAGCAGACATTAGTTCAGAAAAAAAAGCTGCAATATCTAGGGCACTTAACCAGAGGAGCTAAATACAAACTACTCCAACTGATAATGCAGGGGAAGATAATAGGCAAGCGGAACATTAGTAGACGCAGATGCTTATGGCTGCGTAACCTGAGAGAATGGTATAACACCACATCCCAAGAGTTATTCCGTGCTGCTACTTTCAAAATAAAGATAGCAATGATGGTTGCAAACCTCCTGAAAGAAGATGCTACATAAAAAAGAAGAAGAAACTTGAAATGTGTGATATTCCAATTGTTTGTAACGAGTTATCAGTTTCTTACGTTTCCTTAACTTCTGGCGTCTTTAATAACGTCAAGGTTACTACGCTGAAATATAATTGTCTTTTGGACATCATCATCGCATTACAATTTGAGCATAGGGTTTGTCGCTCGCCCAGTGAAGCAAACCGCTGCAAAGCAATTGCAATAGTTGCAACATTATAAAATGTATTGATTCTTATAGTAAGATATTTTAAACATTTTTTTGATTTAATTGATAAAAGTCTTTGTCATGAAAATCTTTAATCAAAGATATTTACATTTTCATTTAAATTTTTTAGCCATTGAGTGCAAAACTTTTTTAAACACACTAGGGTTGTTTCTAATTGAATTACTCCCAGCAATTATCTAATTTTGCAAATTGTTCAAATTCTCTACTGGAGTAGCGTAAACTAATGATTTCAGATAGCCCCATTAAAAATAATCCGGACAGTTTATGTCTGGGGATTCAACAGGCTATATAGTCCACTTCGACCAATCCAACAATCTTTGTATGTTGCTGTTAAATAATTACAAGCAATCAAACTAAAATGTGGTAATGCACCATCGCGCATAAACTACATTGCAATTTTTGTTGCTAATGGTACATTATCCTCCATCTTCCTGGCCCAATTAGACATTTGCCCACAATTCCAACTTAAACATTTAAAGAGAACAGATGTTGAAAACGATCTTTACATACCTGATGCAGATTTTTATCTGCCTACATATGGTTGTTGTAAGCATGGCTTCAACAGCAAAAATAATGTGTCAGGAATTGAAGGACTAATGTTTGCAAAAGCTATTGACATAACGCAATACGTAAAGGAAAATTAGCAGGTAATAGTGCCTGAACACGCTAAATGTGGTATAGATACAACAAATTGCCGTTAAGAATTTTCCAAACTATCCAATGACTTACATTCAAAGTATTGGCAATTTTTTGCGTAGAACTACTTGGATCTTCCTCTATCGTGTCCAGCAGATTTTGTACTAGTTGTACCGTTCTTACTGACAATATTCTTCCTGGCCCTCCATTTTGTTTTAATGTGCCTGTTTTACAAAAACGTCATTGAATGTTTTCAAAGATTTTATGGTTGGGGATATTACGTCTATACATGAAATGCATGTCAGTCATCTTGGCGTTTGTTTGAAATGAAATCCACTTGTACATTAGTAGATAAAACAGCCGTTCCAAGTTATTGTTCACAATTTTTTGTACTTGATATACACATTGGCGTGCGCCATACTTTTATTTACATGAATGATTTCAACAAATATCAAATATACAGGGAGTTTATAAATGAATGGGATTATGTAATCACTTTAAATGTGCCGCTTTTGTTAAATTGTTCACTAAACTATTTGTTTTGACAGATCAACTTTGACAGCTGTCAAGCAAACATATGAAAACATATGTAGTATAGTGGACGATTTTAAAAAGGCGGCATATTTAAAGTGATTACATAATCCCATTCATTTATAAACTTCCTGTATATGGTTAACGCAAATTTTGTTCACCCTGTATCTTTAAAACAAAGAGGTTTTTCAGAAATCATCAAAGAACAAAATATTCTTAGAATACACCAAGGAATAAGCTCTTGAATTTTTCCGCATATTTACCTAACACCCTGTATAACAATATATTATACAGTTCTTTGCTAACAAAATTTCTAATTTTTTTGTAAGCTTATTTAGTTTACTTATACTCTAATTTTATCTTTATCTAATCAGTTTAGCTAATTTATATTTTTTGTTATTTTTATTTATACGTATTTTATTAATTGTAGTGTTTCTTTTCTTTATTATTGTTTTTATTTATTTTTAGTTTATATTACCTTTTTCAGTCTTTGTAATCATTGCTGACCGGTTTTTTTTTTCAGTCATCTAATTTTTCTGTCTATCTATATTGTACATCTGCTATTGTGCATGTCTATAATATGTCTTAAATTACATTTGCATTCAGCTTACGAATGTTTAGTCGTCTAGGCATCTTCTAAGTATATAATATACGTTCATGATTTCAAATAAGCTATTTGCAATAAAAGTATATTTTTCATATAAAATTCTACCAGTCCGCTCCTTTAATATCATATTTTTGTTATTTTTATTTTCAAGTAATATCTATTTTTTATACTAATGCATTCTAGTCTAAAATTGGTTATAAATTTTTTTAGATTCCACATTGTCATGATTTGTTGTGAGCTATCTGTCAGTAACCTTATAACTATAACTAAATCTGCCCACAAAACAAGCTTATAATTATATAATTTTAGGGCTTAACTTTGAAATAATTATTATAATTTAATATGAATTGCAATTATTAAGAAGACATCTACTAAATATTATTATACAGTAATAATATGTACATTTAGTGTTCTTAGCTTTACAATAAGCAAAAATACTTATAGAAAAAAAATAACAATTTTGTTTTAAAATTTAAAAAAAAGTGTAGATATTTCTGTAAAATGATAATTGTATTGGTTAACAACAATTAGAAAGAAAATGCAAATATAATAGACGTTGACTATATGCTTAATATCTAATTCAACAATGCATCAACTATATTTATTATTTTTTGTTGTGGGTTTATTCTTCGTCCTTCAATTTGATTAATGTTAAAAAAAAATTCTTGCAAAGTGGCCAGGTAGAACAATAAATAATTTATTTTTTTATATAATTATTAGAATTTTTATTTCTAAAATAATATATTTATTATATGCGTTGTTAACAGTATAATAAATTTAATTATAATTTTCAAAACAAAAATGAAAAAAATGAATGAAATAAAGTATAAATTAATTTATTCTTGTTGTTGAAATATTTTGTTAATATAGTTATCCATTAAATAAGAATTTATTATGTTGTCTGCTTTATATATGTTTTGTTTTCGTTATTTTCATGGCAATTAAATGTGTGCCCAATTAAAATTCGATGGGCCGTGAAATTATCGGCGCAGCAGCAGGGAGACAAACCCAATTCTTTAGGCCTATTTTCATAATCGGCAAACTAGTCCATTGAGCAAGTGGCAGCGAGACGTATCGACTCACGTGATTTACGGCTTAATCTCGCACAAACGGCAACAGTAAACACGCGTGAGAATTCGATTTTCGTAAATCGATCGGGCCCGCCATAGGATACCTAATTGAAAAATTCGATACGTCACTCAAAAAATATAAGTCATAAAAAATAAATTACACAAATTAACGGAAGGAGACTTAAGAATCAAGCACGTATAGCAGTAAATTCATTAACTAGCTATGATAAATTTTAAATAAATTTGCTCGTTCTAAATTAAGTAGTTTGGCGAAACATACAAACAAACCCGACAAAAACTGTTTTATGATTTTTTTGGTTAGAAACATGCTCACAAAATTAATTAACAGTTTTTTACTGCAATGAAATCTTCTACTGACAACGCAAAAATTAGTCTAAAAGTTAGTGAAAACAAAACCATTCATTAAATTAAAATTGTGCAAAATACATAAATTAAACCTAGTTATTATTATTGTTTATATACAAGGTATCAAACTCAAAAACTTTTTATAAACGTATAAAGCCAAAAATAATTCTTAAGCAAATATGTTAAATGTATATTACTTATAATTTTGAAGTGTTCATTTCTTACTTATAATAAACATCAATTTGTGACAATTTTATTTGACAATAAAATAATAATAATAATATTATATATTTTAATTATACAAATTGCGGCAAGATAACTTTGATATTTCATTATGCAATATAACAAAAAGTAGTAAAGATATATTTTCAAGTTTTGTAAATTATAAAGTTAATCATTTAAATTTGTGCGTATTGTCAATACACTGTTTGAATTAAATTCTAATGTTTCTTATCACTTACTCCAGCACATTAATGGGTATGTTGGCAGTTTTTTCTAAACGTTTCTTTTCAGGTTGTCTAGAGTCTTTAAACGGTTAGTATAGATACGGGATTTAAAATACTATGGGCCGTTGCTTTGTTTTGTTGAAACTATACTACCAACGCAAACAATCATAACTGGAATACGAGGCATTCTGAAATGTTAATGACATCAAAACACTTCACAAAAAAATACGAACAAGCACCTTCATGCGTAGGAAAAAAAATGTATAATAAGTTACCAACACAATTAAAACGCATACATGATTTTAATAAATTCAAAAGCAGTGTAAAAGACTTGCTTGCAGGCAAAGCTTACTATACACTAAATGAATATATCAGTGATACATTTTAATCAGTTAATGTATGTCAATATATGTATATTGTTAATGTATTTACCTGTATAGTTTTTTTAACTTTGTGTATTTTATTATTTTTATTGTAATTATTATTTTGTATTGTAATTATGACTTGTACATCCGTTTTATATGGCTTACGTACCAATAAAATATTCTATTCTATTGTATTCTATATGTCCATTTTGGCAAATAAACTCTTTGAGCATAGTCTGCTTATTTTCTCAAAAAAACTATGGGTCAATAAACTTAACTGCCAAGATTGCGCACTAAACGGTGATAGATGGTAAATGCAAAGGCGTCTGATGAGTTTTACCTCAACAAGTAAATGTTAGTTACAAATATATTGTAAACATGTATTTTTGTTAATGTTTGCTTTGATATTATTGGCAATTGTTTTATTATTTTATTTTTTTCTCTTTGCATTTAAATAATGAAGCTTACCTTTAATTTTAATGGTATACTCAATACTGTCAGATCTTTTAGAAAAAACACTTTTTGGAGTTAGCAGGCGTAAGTGGTTTATGCACGATAACACTTTTTCAAATTTAGGTATCTGTAATTTATTAATCATGACTGTTGGTTTAACTTACCTCAAGCCAAAAAGACCAAAAAACACAACAAAACCTTTCAAAATACCTTCCTCTTTTTTTTCACTAGGTTTTAAATTTTTTTTTAAATAGAATTTGTATGCTTTTTTAATGCGTCAATTGTCCGGTTAAAAAATCTCTTTTAAAAGTTTTAGACTCACATTTCTGAATACTTATTAGAATTTTCCAAACCTTGTACAACAAATAAATATTTGATTAGATGCAATATGTCTTGTATTTCAAACAATGTCCATGGAAATATCTATGAGCAAAGATTTACATAGGCTGTAAAATATCTAAGTCATTAATTAATTTTTGGGCCCATCTGTTTTGACTTTAAGCACAATTCGCGCAATTTAACTTTTTTTTAAGTGGTTTTTGCAACGTGTAGAGAATGAAAATTCCAGTGTCATAAAATATATGAGAATCCAAAATCTTCAATTGTTTATTAAAGTTTGAAATTAAATAGTAAATTTTTTGTCCAAATATTTGCTAAAACTTTAAGATTATTGCTTCATTACTCCCCAAATTTAGTAGATTTTTTATTGTGCTATAAGTTTATTTTCTAAAATAACAATTGTTATAGTTTTGCTCATATATTTTATGACATTGGAAATTTTATTCTTTACATTACGCAAGTTGTGCTTAAAGTTTTATGACACTCAAAAAACATTTTGGCATTTGGAGAACAAGTCCTGCTTAATGTAAATTAAGACATACTAAATGAGTTAATTTAGTCTTATACAAGGTGTTTTATAAGCAATTTTGTAAAACTTATTAAGAAAAAAGTACCTTTATTTTTCAATATACAAAAAAAAATTACTAAGAAAAGATGTTTAGAATGTAATTTAATACTACTATACCAAATTTCAAGAATATCAAAAACAACAATAAAAAATTGTACTTAAATAAATTGATAGTAAATGCAAATTGTTCTTTCTAACTAGTAAATGTAAAAAGCTGTTTCTGGCTTAAAACTTTCATCAGTACGTCTGTACACAATTAGTCGGAGGAGAATTTGCATACGGTTCAACAATCTCTGAAATCAGTAGTAATTAAAAATGTCAGTTTTTCATTTAATTAAATAAATTGTATTTTATTAAGAACGTTACAACAAAAACAATAATAAACACATTTTGCTTAATTAAGTACTTATTCAATGTAATTACCACCTACATTTTTAATCCTTTGCTTAAACTCACTAAAACTGTTTCAAATGTGTTGTAATAGTACGGAGTTTATAGCATTTATAATTCGTAGTTTTAATATTTTTGCATCGTTTAGAAGTGGTTTAGCATAAACCAACTGCTTGACGCAATCCAATATTGATAAGTCCGGGGCTCTTAGCAGCCACATAATGGGGTTTATTCTTAGCAATTCAATTTTCTCCAAAATGTAAATTTCACCATTTATCAACTATTTGTGTGGAGTGGCTAGGGCAGCCATCATGTTGAAAATACAGTGTAAGCATTTCTTTTAAAATACCAAAATATTTGTCACAAAATCTTTGAAAAAGCTGTAAATAAGTGTATTGGTTAAATCTTCACGCAATGAAATAAGATCTAATAATTCCAACGTTATAAGAAGCGCACACCACACATTTACTTTTTTGTAATATTGTCTTCTATTATAAATTGTAAAGTTTGGGATTTTAAAAACCCAATACCGACAGTTCTGAGATGAAACAACGCCATTTGTCGTAAATGTAGATTCATCAGAGAAACATATCAGATTCTTAAAAAGTCTGTCTTTTATCATTTTTTTCTCTAATAGTTAAACAAAAATCAATTTTTTTAAAGGTATGTTTAAAATTTGCTTTAAATGCCCTAATATTTTTGCTTTATAAACTCGTTGAAACTAAGGCTTGGTAACATTAGTGATCTCTCTCGTATCCTTGGATTTTCTGTAACTGAGTCACGCGCTATAATAATCACAGCATCATCTTCATTATGTTCTTTTTTCTTTCTTTTTATGTTAAGAATTTTATCAGTAGTCAAAAACTTTTTAATTGTTTTCATTGCTGTAGTACGCAATAAAACAGTGTCTGAAAATTTTTCATTAAATTGTCTTACTACTTTCTTTAGTGAATATGTTTTGCCAATAACTTTGTACAATATATTTTTTTTGCGCAGTGTTAGTACCATTTGCTCTGCTTGTTTTAATATTTTTGTTCTGAGCTTATTCAATATTGATTACGTTTGACAGTTATTAATGTTTCATTTTTTTTATATGAGTGCGCGCACCGTGGTGTCTACCCATTATTGTTTCTATAACCCACTTATTGCTTCTAAATAAAAAATCTTTTTAATTTATTAAAAAAGTTTAAGAGTATTAATTTGTTGTTAATATTTATGAAATTTGATATGGTGATATAAAATTACATCTAATCATCTTTTTTTAGTAAAAAATTTTTGTATATTGAAAAATAAATGTATAATTTTTACATAATATTAATAACAAGTTTTATTTATACAAATTAAAAATAAAAAGTTTAAGGTTTTACCAATCAACACTTCTTTGAATTAAAACTTTTTCACTTGTTGCATTTATAATAATTAAGTTTATTAAATATTGTAATTATTGTTATTATATCATTATTTCTTCCTTGATAAACTAACGGTTGCATATTAGTTTTTATATACAATATTTCAGATTCAATGTTCTGAGACAATATTCTTATTTTAAAAGCAGCATATCTCAAACACTGTTTTTGTTTTTTTTTTCAATTTATCAACATGCACTAGAATTGTGGGAGGACGCTGCATAGTTCAAATGTGGTCGCACTAAAAAATTTTTTTACGGCATTAACTTGCCTTTTTATAAATCGCAAATTCTTAAACTTTTTTCAGATATAGCGTTAAAATGTTCAATAAACGTTAAACCACTGTCAAATATATCTCGGATTTGAGAAATATTATCTAAAATAAAACTAGACATTTTTTAATAAAATGACGAAGGTATATGGTTTTTAGTAAATTAGATGTGTTTACACTTTTCAACGTTTACAGACATTTTCTTTGCATGCACCAGATTTCAAAATGATTAATGTCCTTTTGCAAAAGACACAGATCTTCAGTCAACTTGATCACTGCGTATATCTTGATATCATCAGCGTATAATAAATATTTTAAAAATATAAACACATTGCCAATATCATTCATACATATTAGAAACAACAGTGGTCCTAAATTTGTATATCATCACAAAATTATTTAAATTTAAAATTTTGTGTTTTATTTAATAAATACAAGTACAGCCATTTTAATATCGATCTACTAATTTTTGTATGTTTTAGTTTGTAAATTAAAAATTTATAATCAACTTTATCTAATATTTTTATTAAGTCGGCAAATATTGAATATACTCAAAATCTTTGTTCAAAGGCTTTATTGATTACTGCGACGCATTCCAGTAGATTAGTGATTGTTGACCAGCCTTGAATAAATTCATGTTGTACCTAACAAATAAAATAAAAAAAAAAAAAATTAAACAAATACTCACAAAAGATTAAACCATCTTTGCTATAGATACTATTATAGATATATAGATAGATGTAATATATGCTTTTTTCCAATTACTAAAAAAAAATGCCAAACTTTTTTGATTTGTTATAAAAAATCCAAAGTGGTCTACTTAGTGAAAGCAACAAAAGTGATATTCCGTCTGGACCAGCACTTTTATAACAATCTGTTTTTTTTTAACTTGTTTAAAACTTCCAATATGATTACATAAACAGACATATGTTATCACAACTGTTAAATTATATCATATGTATCACAGCTAGTCAAATACATTGTAAATTGAACTAAAATGATCAGCAAATAATCTTACTGTAACGCATCTACTGTTGGTACTAATTATTAAAACTTATAAACATTATCCGCTGAGATAATTTAAAGCCATGCCGTAAAGACACTATATCTATGGGCATACTATAGTAATAAAAGTAAAATACTAACAAAAAATTTACAATCTGTACAAAATATAGGAAGAGCTACAACAAAATCTAATTACGGCACATCTTCATCTGTAATAACATTAGTTAATAACAGAACGAATATGAGATTCTCTAAGTAACAATTAATTAATATTTAAATCATAAGCAGTTTAAAAATTGTCAATAGTTTTGCAATTTTTATTTCAAAATAAAGTATCTGTTTACATTTTTAGAAGGTCGTAGAAACAGAATAGTGTTTAACTTGGCTGTGACTTGCTTGGTAACTGATCTCTTATTTAAAAATATGTTACTATTGTTACTCATTACACAATATAAGATTTTACATTAGTCAAAAAGTAAAAAATATATTTAATATTAATTACAAAAATAAAAAAATTATAAAACATTTATTTAATATAATAATTTTTTTATTTAACAAAATAGTTTTTTATAATACAAAAACTAATAACTGTACTTTAAGTAGTAAACATCCTTGTACTAGTTCTAAAAAAAAAACATCTATAAAATGTAATAATTAGAAATGCTAGTTAAAAAACTTAAAGTATTTTATAACTAAAAAATTAATTTTTGAATAAATACTTTTTGATTTTTACTATATTTTTTTAGAATTTACTTTGTATAAGTTTATACTGTTTTTTTTAAAGATGTCATTGTACCCAAATTTTTTTTTAATGTTTTGTTTTGGAATTAGCACAACAACATGTTTGTGCTTTTGTCATATATTGTACAAATAGGTTATGCGCAGCATTTTGTTCAAATATGCATTTTGGACTATGTAAATAAGGTTAAAAACAATAAAATGCAATATATTTATAATGTCATTACTAACAAAAATAGAACTAAAAAACAGACATTTATACATGGGATATATTGACTACCAACAACATACAATTATGTACATTTTTTACATTTTTGGATCAAACTGAAATATATAACATAAACTGTACTATCACTATGCTTCTTAATCATATTATGAAAAAATAGAAAAAAAAATGCACATTAGTAACAAAAAATCTACATTAACAACTAAGCTAATAAAAATACTTAATATAATTCAAAGTGACACACTTAGTGCTAAATTGGTTTGTCTAGATATAAATCCAATATCAAACGCGTTAAATATAGCAAAATATAGATTTAAGTTAAAAGGTACAATAACAAATCATATTATAAACTAGTACTGGTTGCAAATTTTAGGTCTGTTACACTAAAAAAATTAAAAAACAAAAAAATGGTTTTCTTGTTGCAAAAAATTCCTTGTATTCAAGACAAGGTGTGTGAAGAAAAAAAATCTTTTTAGTGAAGTTTTTGAAAAGTAGAGTTTACGGAAACAAACCGAACACCACTGCAGAACTGAAACAAAACGCAAAGTAGCCGGAATTAAGTTTGCATTATGCCGCAATGTTATTAAAAATTATGACGAATTACATCATGTCTTAGAAGCCAGCGGTCATTTAGACAATGTAATTTTTTGTGTAATGAATCGACCTAAAATACTATACACAAAAATACATTAATGCAGTTAATTTGATTGTCTTTTATTTAATAATTGGGAAAAATACATGTTTTGTAAAATGTGTTTTTTTTACTACATTCATGTGGAAACGCAATCACTCTTTACTATTTTTACGACAAATAGCAATATAACATAAAATTGTACATTAGATTAGTTCTTAAAATTTTATTTGTAGAACTTTTGTGTAAAATTGATCTTAATGGAGAAAGCTCTTTGTAGAATTCTTCAACTGGCAATACTGCATTTTTTATAACAAATGCTCAACAAAGTAAGGTTTTATATATCAAATAGCCTATTATTATTTTTTTTTTCAAACTTTATTAGATGATGTAATATTTTCTAAAAACGCTTAACTAAACAAAACGTCATTGGTATACACAAAACACACAAAAATGCACAAACTACAGTTTTAGCACAGTCAGTACACAATATCAAATAAGAACCTAACAGCCAATAAATATGCAATCGACAATGATGCGCAATAAATTGGGGTAAACAAAAGCAACCAAATTGTAACGAACCCCGTGATTATTTATTAAAATAATGCCCAAACCGTTCGTATGTTTATGTCGGATAGTATCACGAACGCGCGCTTGTTATGCAGCGTTATTCACAGACATTCTTGCCGAACGCACGCATAACAAACCGCGTGAAGTATAACACATATGCTAAGCAACCTTGGTTGCAACTAGCTGTATTTAGGGTGGCCTACCTTGCTGCCATTAATTAAACATCGTAATTAGCCGGCTACCGACACTTTTCATGTCCGCGGCTTGATGTTTAATTGATGACGCAACAAACCTGCGTGTTTGTTGGCTTGCCACTCCGTTGTTTGTGGATGCACGCGGATCTAACCTATCAAACCACGTGCAATCCCATGTAATCAATAAGGCCCATAGGCGTCCCATATGGGGTTCGCCATGGGTGAGACAAACCTCCGCCGGAAGTAAGAAGTATCTAGGAGCTTCTGTGTGCAGTAATTAGTGATTTGCTATTAATAGATAAATCACTAGTTACTGTATGCAACCGTCCGAACCCGGCGGACGTTTGATTCTTTTGTAAATATATTTGTAATTAAGGGGAATGGGATTTTAAGATTTTGTAGGATTGTTTATGTATTGTCAGGGGTCATTTTGTTTAATTTAGTTTTAATTAATTAGTTCGGGGTGTATAGGCCACCCCCTATGCACTCCCCATATATGTTGGCATCCCTGTTCCCGCTCTTTCTCTTTCCACCAGATTTTGCAAAGTTTATCCCCTCTCTTTTCTTTCCCTTTAATTACCGCCGTCCAGTCCTCATCAATTCAGTGGAGTCCAGTCCGAGAAAAGTGGAGTCCAGTCCGAGAAAAGTTGAGTCCAGTCCGAGATGAGTTGAGTCCATTCCGAGATGAGTTGAGTCCAGTCCGAGAAAAGTGGAGTCCAGTCCGAGTTGAGTTGAGTCCAGTGGTCCAGTCCGGAAGCCAGCCCAGAAGAGTTAAATTGAGTCCGAGCTGATTTGAGTCCAGTTAACTACATTCCGAAATCCGTCAAGTGAAGAAGAGTACCAGACCAGATCCGAATACCCCGATAATCGTAAGTCGAGCCGACAATCTCCCAAGCCCAATAGAAATTCCTTTTTTTTCTCCTTTCTCCTTAAAACCCAGAGTGTGCGGTAGCCGGAAGGCAAGCCACCTCCAGATTCCCGATCCAGTCTCAAATTCCTACCAACGTTCCCCGATCCATCCATCCATCCATGTTTAATAATTATATTTTTTTTTCTTATTATCTTTCTATTCTTTTTGTTTCTACGAAAATAAATGTTTATCTGGTTAACCAGTATATTTTATTCAATTTGTGTCCACACTCCGGTGTGGTGGGGCCCGAGCACCTTCAGTCTCCGGCCAATTAAGTGAGGGGACCCTGTCGATCACGACTGCAGATACCCCCGCACAGGTGACGCCTCACGTCTCAAAGAGAAAAGACGTCACAAAATTGGCGCCCGAGCAGGGACCCGATAAAAAACAAATATATAAAAAAATATATATATAATTAAAAAAAAAAAAAAAAAATTTCAAATTAAAAAAAAAAATATTTTTTTTTTATCCGATATAACCACCGGAGCTATAACTACAATTATGAGCAAAGGGAAAAATAAAGCCCTTAAAAAGGTGACTATCATTTCACTACCGCCAGTCTAGCGACGGAAACCACTGACCACTTGGACTGGGCCAACTCCGCTCCCCCACCCGTGATACAGGGCCAATTAGAAATGTTTGGTCTATCCACCGAAGGTACGCTAGCCGCACGCCGCCTTCGGCTGTTCGTAATTTTCGTGACCTGGAGAAAATACACGACCGCAAACCTGACCGTACCGGACCCACCAGCCCCACCATCAACCAGTTTGCCCGTACGAACCGTTTGCTATCAAATCCGCCAACCTGACGGGCGGAAACTGTTTCATGTCCACGTCAAGGACCTAAAACTCGCCTACTAAGGGAACGTCTAACTGTAAATAGTGTACATAATATATATGTGTGTTTGTCTGTGCACGTCCAAATAATTATAAGCCTGTAATAGTTAAAACCTGAAAAGCCGAGAAGTTTGGAATAGATGTTCCGTCTCCGCTTCAGGGAGAAGCCGAGGAGTTTGGAGCAGCGTTCCATCTCCGCTTCAGTGAGAAACTCACCAATGTCATGGGAACTGACCAGTACCAGTTAGGGTTTTGTAATGAGAAACCGACTAGTACCAGTTAAGTTTTTTTTTCCTGCCGTCCGAGAGCAGTGGAAAACTTACCAGTCCCATGGGAACCGACCAGTACCAGTTAGGGATTCGTCCTGAGAAACCGAACAGTACCAGTTAAGTTCCGTCCTGCCGTCCAGTACCAGTTATGTTTCGTCCTGCTGTCCGAGTGCAGTGAGAAACCGTCCTGTACCAGTTATGTGCCGTCTTCGTCTCCAGTAAAGAACCGACCAGTACCAGTTAGGGTTTCGTCCTGAGAAACCGACCAGTACCAGTTAAGTTCCGTCCTGCCGTCCAGTACCAGTTATGTTTCGTCCTGCCGTCCGAGTGCAGTGAGAAACCGTCCTGTACCAGTTATGTGCCGTCTTCGTCTCCAGTAAGGAACCGACCAGCACTTGTTAAGTTTCGTCCGAAGATACCGACCAGTGCCAGTTAAGTTCCGTGCTGCCGTCCAGTACCTGTTATGTTCCGTCCTGCCGTCCGAGTGCAGTGAGCAACCGTCCTGTACCAGTTATGTGCCGTCTTCGTCTCCAGTAAAGAACCGACCAGCACTTGTTAAGTTTCGTCCTGAGAAACCGATCAGTGCCAGTTAAGTTCCGTGCTGCCGTCCAGTACCAGTTATGTCCCGTCCTGCCGTCCGAGTGCAGTAAGAAACCAGCCAGTACCAGTAAAGCTTCGTTTACCGCCGTCAATATCACCGGAGAAGATACCAGTGAGTCCGTGTGATTGTACCGTTTTCCCCCCTAGTTTGTGCGCGTGCGTGTTTGATTGTGCCGTCTTTTGGTGTGCCAGCCCGCGTTCCCCGAAACCGAGGGATTTTGCCTGAAAAAAAAAATGTTTTTTTTTTTGGTGAAGAAAGGGGGTGTAACGAACTCCGTGATTATTTATTAAAATAATGCCCAAACCGTTCGTCTGTTTATGTCGGATAGTATCACGAACGCGCGCTTGTTATGCAGCGTTATTCACAGACATTCTTGCCGAACGCACGCATAACAAACCGCGTGAAGTATAACACATATGCTAGGCAACCTTGGTTGCAACTAGCTGTATTTAGGGTGGCCTACCTTGCTGCCATTAATTAAACATCGTAATTAGCCGGCTACCGACACTTTTCATGTCCGCGGCTTGATGTTTAATTGATGACGCAACAAACCTGCGTGTTTGTTGGCTTGCCACTCCGTTGTTTGTGGATGCACGCGGATCTAAACTATCAAACCACGTGCAATCCCATGTAATAAATAAGGCCCATAGGCGTCCCATATGGGGTTTGCCATGGGTGAGACAAACCTCCGCCGGAAGTAAGAAGTATCTAGGAGCTTCTGTGTGCAGTAATTAGTGATTTGCTATTAATAGGTAAATCACTAGTTACTGTATGCAACCGTCCGAACCCGGCGGACGTTTGATTCTTTTGTAAATATATTTGTAATTAAGGGGAATGGGATTTTAAGATTTTGTAGGATTGTTTATGTATTGTCAGGGGTCATTTTGTTTAATTTAGTTTTAATTAATTAGTTCGGGGTGTATAGGCCACCCCTTATGCACTCCCCATATATGTTGGCATCCCTGTTCCCGCTCTTTCCCTTTCCACCAGATTTTGCAAAGTTTATCCCCTCTCTTTTCTTTCCCTTTAATTACCGCCGTCCAGTCCTCATCAATTCAGTGGAGTCCAGTCCGAGAAAAGTGGAGTCCAGTCCGAGAAAAGTTGAGTCCAGTCCGAGATGAGTTGAGTCCAGTCCGAGATGAGTTGAGTCCAGTCCGAGAAAAGTGGAGTCCAGTCCGAGTTGAGTTGAGTTCAGTGGTCCAGTCCGGAAGCCAGCCCAGAAGAGTTAAATTGAGTCCGAGCTGATTTGAGTCCAGTTAACTACATTCCGAAATCCGTCAAGTGAAGAAGAGTACCAGACCAGATCCGAATACCCCGATAATCGTAAGTCGAGCCGACAATCTCCCAAGCCCAATAGAAATTCCTTTTTTTTCTCCTTTCTCCTTAAAACCCAGAGTGTGCGGTAGCCGGAAGGCAAGCCACCTCCAGATTCCCGATCCAGTCTCAAATTCCTACCAACGTTCCCCGATCCATCCATCCATCCATGTTTAATAATTATATTTTTTTTTCTTATTATCTTTCTATTCTTTTTGTTTCTACGAAAATAAATGTTTATCTGGTTAACCCGTATATTTTATTTAATTTGTGTCCACACTCCGGTGTGGTGGAGCCCGAGCACCTTCAGTCTCCGGCCAATTAAGTGAGGGGACCCTGTCGATCACGACTGCAGATACCCCCGCACAGGTGACGCCTCACGTCTCAAAGAGAAAAGATGTCACAAAATAAAGTGTTTTTGTTTATCCTAACTAATAATGTGTACTAAAAATTTTTTGTCTTTTTTTGTTCTATTTGTAGAATGCTATTAACTCAAAAATTACTCCAAATTAAAAGGCATTTTAAGTAACAATAAATTTATAAATATAATTTTTTATTTTGCAAAGTTGACAACAGCTTTAAAATTTATTTATGCTAAGTTAGTTATAAGCTTTGGTATGGTGAATGCACAAGTAAGATTGTAAGATTCAATAAACTTGAACCATGTCATTTCTCCTCTTGTAATGTGTGTACTTCAGTGGCGAGAATGGTTTTTACAAATGCTAAATAAACTACGTATGCAGCAAAAATCACAAATAAGTAGCAAGAAAAGTGATTGGCAAATATTGAGAAAGGCCAATGGACAAAAAAACTCATACCAAACTTTAAGAAATATGTAAAACGTTATCACAGAAATCTTAATTACTGGCCGACAAAGATTATGACTGGTGATGGATTATTTAGAACATGCACAAAGAAAACGCGTATAACAAAGACAGATGCCTACGTCTACTTAAAAAAAGCAGATAGACATGCAGTTTTTTTAGTGCATAAAATGGGAAAAAGAAAGAAGGGGTGCACTAAAAAACTAGATTGTGAGATAGAAACAAAACTGTACAAAAAATGATTGTCATCATTATGAAAGAGAAAAGAATAGAAGAAAAAAGTTAAGAGAAATAAGACAGAGTGAGAAGGAATACAACTAACAAAAGAGCCTGTTTTTTGTTGATTAATCAAAAACGGCGTACCGAGAAAAAAGAAGACAGAAAGAAAAGATTTAGCAGGAGAAAGAACGCGATTAGTGTTTAGTTTTCTTTAATAAAAAAGCTAATGTTGTTGACAACAAAACTCAAGCAAAATAATTTAAATAAATAGTTATTCAATATTTCGACATATCTATGAGTGTATCGCGCGTTATGATTTAAAACTGTGAAGAGTTTAATTAAACTAATGAGTTTATTATTTGCAAGATTAGAGATCTTATCGCAAATAATTTTACAAATGCAAATAAGAGTACTAATATGAATCAAATCACAAAGCATTTGTTATGTGTTGGTCCAAAATTTATTTATTTTATTTTATGATAAAAATGCTATTGCAAAAAGTTTTGTTCTATCAGGATAAATAAAACAATAATGATTTAAAATAGTAATTTTTATCAGGATTATTAATGCTCAGCTATAACTCCAAATTAATTATTATTATTATTATTATTTAATAATAATTTTTACCTACGCAACGATGTTTTTGACTTAACAATATCGATAGAAAATGATTAATTTATATAAACTTTTCTCTCATATTATTAATCATAATTAATTTTTATAAAAAAATTGTCTACAATAATATATGATTTATAGACATCAAAATAGTTAGTCATTAGAAGTTCCAGTGCGGAATACAAATCGTTAAATTAATGAGTGAAAATATCAAATATTCAACTGACGGAATATCCGTATGATTTTTATTGCCGTTTTATTACTGCCAGTAGTCAGGCCTTGCATATTGATATGCGAGCATGGAAAGTTCATGTTATTGATAATTTATCTGCAGACAAACATCGGTAATTATCAAGTACAAATATAAGGTGGAATACGGGGTGCTTTAAATGCTAATTGGTCCCGAAATTATACATGCAAAATTGCTCACGCCAACCGAGTCAATGGGCTATAATTATAGCTTGGATGTTCAATATTTAAACGTAATAATTGCCGTATTTCATTTTACAAAAAAATTGTCGACAATTGAACGTGATTAGTAATTTTGCAATTGCACATAACTGGGTCATCTGTAGAAAACGCACCTAAGAGAATGCAACACATACACTAATTAATACAAATCGCTGCTAATTAATACTCGTCGCGCTAATGATCCGTAGCGCACTTAACAGTATTACGAAAATACACGGCATCAATCAGCAACACATTGTGCGGCTCGATTGGCCCAAGAATTGAGTCGTCTACACATTGCAACCACTTATAACTATTTGTGCTAGACAGACGTACAGTTATTTAAGTGGTGAGCAATTACATTTAATTAGGTATCCTAATTAACATGGCAAAGAATGCGCTCGCGTCTCCCGTTGTTCTCTAGATTGGGACGATGTTGGTTCATTTTCATTCCAATTCCCTTATTCAAACCACATTTATAATATATTTAAACTCAATTTATATTAATAAATAATATGAATTTCATAATTTCACTTCAATTATTTCTACACTTGCACTGATGAAGGGGAATAGATATATCCTCGAAACGTTTGCCCGTGTATTAGTATTAAATAAAATACTTTTCATTTAATTCAATTCGTTGTTTGTCCTAATTGGCCATCTTCAACCCACCCATATTATAAATATAGCGGTTATTATTTTATTGCCATTTTAGTCTTTAATAGCTTGTAAATAATCTCGTAATCCTTTTGCCAGCGCGTAGTGTATGCTTTTTTAACAGCCGCGCTACTGATGTGTTTATCATGTCGTTATTATGACCCGAGGTGCCACTCTTTATAAGGATGGTCATGTTTTTACCATTTTCATGTAGAATATCATATCCCGTCTACGTTCCTTACAAGAAATGTTAAGCATTAAACGCAAACAAACATCTGATTTTGTAAAATTATGTGTTAACTGCATAAATTAGTTTTGTAGTTGACTTAATAGCTTAATGAATCTTTCAAGAACATTATAGTGTTGTAATCTGCAATAAATAAATGATATCGTTTGGGGTTCATTGTCTAGTGACATTCACAATAGTGTCGTAGTAATATATACTCTGATGTTTTAGAGATTATTTCTTTAGCTTAACTGCAAATAGCAAAATTTAACTTGAATTAGTAAAAGTTTTCTTTATGCCGCGTGATTTGATCATATTATTGATATCCTGTTAAATTTATACATACTTATGTTACTTTTAATTGTGATATTGGCACTTTTAGATATTATTTTTTAAAGATTCTATATCGTAATTTTTTATCTTGTCAATTTAAATGTTCATAATAGAATCTCATAATATCAACTTCGGATAATTAATGTTTTTCTTAAGTTATTTTTAATATAAAAATAAAAGCAACATCATTGCTTGGATAAATAGCAATTATGCACAAATGTTTCTATTGTGTAGATTGTTTATATTAAGAATTACATCTAACTTTTTTAATTTGAAATGTGGTATTAATTTTAATTAATTTACGTAAAATTTATGCTATATCTAACATTAAAAAAAAACTTGTTACTTCAAAGACCTTGTATATCAAAATTTGACTTGATATTTTTTTTACTTCAATTGAACATATTTTTTTATAACTTTATGAACTAAGAACTGAAATGCACATAACATTTATTAAAGTTAATTAGATACTAATATAGATAGATGTATGATAAAAATAAAATAAGTTTATATCAACTTTATTAACTCACATTTGCAATAATTTAAAAAAAAAGTTAAGTCTACATACATGTAACATGTGTTGCAATATGACCTACACTATTCTAACTAAGCAAAACCATATCTATAAAGCATTAAGCTTAAAAAATTAGAATTTAAGAATATTTTATATTTTCTATTTTTATTTTATAAAATCTTTTTATATTATTCATATTAATGAAGTAATGATTTTATTTTATTTATTTATTTTATTTTATTTTTACAGACATGTTTCGATGAGTTATATCATCATTTTCAATGTATATATATATTATATAATATTTCAAACTGATTGAATATTTAAAAAATTGTTTTTTCCCGCTACCCTGATATCCGTATTATTTATTTAAATTTCTATATTCCCGCTGACTTGAATTTTGATGTTGTCATTTATTAGACGTTATAAATTTAAAGGTTAGATAATCTATCAAATAAATATAAATATTTACATTATAATTTAAAATTTCTATTTAACTAAAATTTATTTTTATTAACATATCTAATAGTGGTGAATTATATATATCTAATTGTTCATTTATTACTGTATAATTTTGATTTTTTAAATGTTTTTTAATTTCTAAGCTTTCCAAAAATGTTAAATTTTTATCCGAAATGTGTAGAATATTTAATGATGTTTTTTGATTCGAAATATTATGTTTATTCAGAATTAAATGTTTAGCAAAATTTGACTTTTCTATATCTTTATATTTTAAAGCTCTTATGTGATCTTTATATCTAATATCAAAATTTCTCATGGTTTGTCCAATATACGTTCCGTTGCAATTACTACAATTTAGTTTATAAATTCCACTTTTATTGAAAATTTCTGTTTTTTCTTTAGCATTTATTAATTTTGTTTTTAAATTCATATGTGTTTTAAATGCAACAGTAATTTGAAATTATATGAATAATATAAAAAGATTTTATAAAATAAAAATAGAAAATATAAAATATATTAAAGAGTCTTCCTTAGAAGACAAATTAAAAATGTATAAGAAATTCAAACTGAAAAAGGAATTGGCAAACTGTAACATATGGTTTAATTTGGAATGTATAAGAAGAAGAATATTTCCTAAATATGTAAATTTATATACTAACAATAAAAATGAATCAAGCAAGAAGGCAATAGAAAATGGAAAACGAAAATGGTTAAAAGAAGAAGCAAAACATTTTTTTTAAGGTTAGAGATAGTTTGTCTATATATATAAAATATTTACATTCTGAACTTAATCATCATCTTTTACACAATTTAGAATTTGATATTTTTGATATGAAAACTAGAGAATTTATAAATATAATAATTAAAAGGAAAAACATAACACAATCTAAAAAAATTGAAAATTTAATAAAAAAACAACATCATCAACATAACAATTATAACAACAATTTAAACCACTTTGAATCAAAATTTATTAACATGTCAGACACAATATTTAATGATGACGAAATTAATTTATTTAATAAAGGACTAAATTTTTGTAAAACATCTTTGGTTATGAACAAAGCAAAAGAAATTTTAGCATGTGAAATAGAATCTGCAATTAAATTAGAAACACAAAATTCAAAATTAAATGTTGCAAATATAATTGAAAACTTTAATATGAATTTAAATAAAAACAGAACATATAATAAAACAATATCTTCAATTAAAAAGAAAATTGAAGATAACAACTTAATTTGTACTAAAGCAGATAAAAACAACTCTTGTGTGATCTTAACTAAATCAATATACAATGACAAAATTAATGAGTTTATTGAAAATGAAAAATTAACTTTATTTAAGAAAAATCCAAAAGATAAATTTCAAACAGAAATTAGAAAAGTTATAAAAGAATCAAAATTCCTGTTATCTGAAAATGAAATTTATAATCTAATAATTAAAAACCCACAAAATCCTAAATTATATGGTCTTATAAAAATCCATAAAGAAGGAAATCCTATTCGACCAGTTGTTTCATATATAAATTGTCCAAATTATAAGTTATCTAAATATTTAAACAAATTAATTAAATCATATAATTATACACCAAAATTTAGCATTAAAAATACATTAGAATTAACAAAAAAATTAGAAAACCATAAAACTAAAATTGACTGTAAGTTAATAAGTTTGGACGTCTGTAACATGTTTTCCAAAATTCCAGCAAATGAATGTTTAGATTTAATTAAAAAGTTTATATATAAAAAAGAAATATGTCCTTT
Organism: Tachinus rufipes; assembly: GCA_963932245.1. NCBI lineage: Eukaryota > Metazoa > Arthropoda > Insecta > Coleoptera > Staphylinidae > Tachinus > Tachinus rufipes. The sequence continues at coordinate 60,161,076 of OZ010744.1, forward strand.
TAAAATAAATGAAATTATAAATTTATTTGAAACATGCATAAAACAAAATTATTTTGTTTATAATAATAAATTTTATCGACAAAATATGGTTTACCAATGGGGAGTCCAATATCACCTATTTTGGCTAATATTTTTATGGAAAACTTAGAAGAACAAATATTTAATTCTATTTTTAAACATAATATTAAATTCTGGTACCGCTATGTAGATGATATTCTTATTTACTTCAAAGGAAATACAAATGATTTAGAAAATTTATTGACTTATGTTAATAATATTCATAAAACAATAAAATTTAAATTAGAAGTTGAAGAAAATAAACAAATAAACTTTTTAGACATAACTATTTCACAAAATTTAGAAGAAGAAAAATTCAATTTCAAAATTTATAGAAAACCAACTTTTTCAGATACAATTATACCAAAAGATTCGTTTCATCCAATTAATCATAAATTATCAGTTTTTAATAGTTTAATACATAGAGCTATTTCAATTCCACTAAATAATCAAAATTTTAAAGATGAAATTAATATAATTAAACAAATTGCAAAAAACAATGGTTATAATGAATCAACTATTTATAAAATTCTCAGTAAAAAACAGTTTAAAATTTGCATAAATGAAATATATCCATTTAGAAAAGAAGTAAATAAGAAATATTGCTCGATAACATATTTTGGCAATTTATCTGAAAAAATTTCAAAATATTTAAACAAAAAATTTCAAATTACTGTTGCATTTAAAACATATATGAATTTAAAAACAAAATTAATAAATGCTAAAGAAAAAACAGAAATTTTCAATAAAAGTGGAATTTATAAACTAAATTGTAGTAATTGCAACGGAACGTATATTGGACAAACCATGAGAAATTTTGATATTAGATATAAAGATCACATAAGAGCTTTAAAATATAAAGATATAGAAAAGTCAAATTTTGCTAAACATTTAATTCTGAATAAACATAATATTTCGAATCAAAAAACATCATTAAATATTCTACACATTTCGGATAAAAATTTAACATTTTTGGAAAGCTTAGAAATTAAAAAACATTTAAAAAATCAAAATTATACAGTAATAAATGAACAATTAGATATATATAATTCACCACTATTAGATATGTTAATAAAAATAAATTTTAGTTAAATAGAAATTTTAAATTATAATGTAAATATTTATATTTATTTGATAGATTATCTAACCTTTAAATTTATAACGTCTAATAAATGACAACATCAAAATTCAAGTCAGCGGGAATATAGAAATTTAAATAAATAATACGGATATCAGGGTAGCGGGAAAAAACAATTTTTTAAATATTCAATCAGTTTGAAATATTATATAATATATATATACATTGAAAATGATGATATAACTCATCGAAACATGTCTGTAAAAATAAAATAAAATAAATAAATAAAATAAAATCATTACTTCATTAATATGAATAATTTAAGAATATTGCTAGAAGTCTGTTGTCTATGAAAATTATAATAAGAATATTCCAGAAATAAAGTTGTTCGTTCAATAGTAGTATATGCAGGTCATCTTGCTAAAAACCGGTCACTCCAAATGAGCATGTAAACTTTATAAGATATTATATAAGCAAACATAAAGAACAGATCAGGCAGTAAACCATCAAAATTATTGTTTTTTTTAAGTCACAATAGCAGGATTTACGCAGAGAAGAAAATTGGAAGATAATTCCGTGCGTAAGTTATTCTCAAGGGCTTCTTGCTGAGACCAACACCTTACTGCGTCCACAAAAAAAAAATCAGTAAAGAAAACACGGTCAGTCTTTTAATTTCGTGGTTGTTAACAAATGTTTAAAACCATCTACAGTACACTTCATGAACACTACAACCCTTATATACACAAAGTTTTAACATTATCATTGCTTTCTGAGCACTACTATACACAATCTGAGCGTGTGTTGATAGCTTTTTTAAGCTTTTAAAAGGCAATTACTGCATCACATTTTAATGTCATCCAGTTTAGCATAAACTAGAATGGTTGGTTTTCCAGTTCTTTTTTTGTTTGCCACTGATTCCTATTCACAACAACGGGCAATTAATCTTGTTATTGTTAAATTATTAGGCATTGTGGCATTTGGACATTTTTTTTTTTAAATCTACAACACATGTATATAAACAATTGAAAAAATACTGTAAAAATACTTTGCCTTTAGGAAAATAACATGTTTACAAAACAGTGCACAAGTTTCTACTGTAATGGCTTTTAAGTTTCTTGTTGGTAATATCTGTAGGGGGTGAAATGGGGTTGGATGTGTAGGATTGAACCTCGCGGGGTGCCCAACTCTTATCCATGACTCCTCGTGCCTCACCCTGGAAACGGCATGGACTTGCAAGCCAAATGGATAAGGGTAACCAGATATAGTGAAATAACGCGGCGTCTGACTCAGATTTGGCGGCCACAAACAGCGTCGGTTCCCACAATGGGCGGCTGAAGTCAAACTCGCCAACCCGCTCTGCAAGCGTGGCGTTTTATTGCTAACCCCCCTCATATAAAAACAAAATGTCGAATATATTAAATATACCCCAGGTGGGTACGACGATAAGTCCAGACTCCCACACCTATACACAGGTCAGCCTCGCGGATTCTGGGGGAAGCAGATATTTGATAACAACGACTAAGAAACCCAAAAGACAACATAACAATAAACTACACATAGCTACTTATAACAATCGATCCATAAGAAAGGAAGAGCGGCTGGAGGAACTGGAAGATGCCCTACAGCACATAAAATGGAATAATTTAGGACTATGCAAGACAAGACCTCCTGGCAAAAAATGCACGACACTAAAATCTGGGCATGTCCTATATCAACGAAATTCAGACACCAACTCACACATAGGTATAGTGGGATTTCTTATTAATAAGAATACCATCCATAAAATAACAAAAATCAAAGCTATCTCAGACAGAGTTATATACATAATATTAAAACTTTCAAAACAATATAAGCTCCAAATTATTCAAGTATATGCACCTACAAATACACAATTGAACGAGGACATAACAACGGCCAGAAGATCAGAAAAAACGCAATACTCCATATTGATGGGCAATTTTAACGCAAAGATTGACAAAAAGGACAATGAAACAATAACCGGAATGGGAAAATTTGGCATAGGCTTAAGAAACACAAGGGGCGAGACTATGCTAAATTATTTAGAAAACGAACACCTATACTGTATGAACACCTTCTTGAAAAAACCACTACACCAAAAGTGGACTTGGTCAAGTTCGAATGGTAAAACAAAAAATGAGATAGACTTTATAATCTCAAACAACAAAGAAATAATAAAAAAACGTTGCTGTGCTAAATAAAATAGCGCCAGAAACAAACTTATCCCAAAGAAGAGTTACAGTACATCGGAAGATTTGAAACAGAACAAATACAAATACCAAGAAGAATTGGCTAGCAAACTAAATAATATTAAACAACTAGAGGGTATGGAATTAAACCAGATAGCGGAGAAAATAACACAAGACATTAAGGTATGTACCAAAAAGATTTGTACGAAGGATAAATTGCACAAAGACAAGACTAACCGCGGACACTTTCAAACTAATAGAACAAAGAAAAACTACGAACAGAAATTCACCAAGCTATTTAAAGCTAAACAAACAAATATCGAAACAAGTACGAAAAAACATACAATTGTATAATACAAAGAATAACAGACACAATTAAAGAAAACAACAATATGCAAGTATTACGATCCAAGTTACGGAATGGAAAAGTGAGGATCATTAAAATTAAAAACGAACAAGGGCTTACAGAAACGAGCAAGTTGGAAATAGTCCAAATAATAGGAAACTTTTATAAAAACCTATATAAATGAATCATCCCAACCCCTAACGACGACAATGAGCCGATATTGATTAATGATGGTTCAGAGGAGATGCCGGATATAGATACATTTGAAATTACAAACGCTCTAAATCAAATGAAGAACAAGCGGGCACCAGGAGAAGATCAAATCACCATCAAAATGATCAAACCAGGTAGAGAACCCCTTTTAGAAGCTGCTAGAGTACTACTAAACTAGTGTTTACAAGAAAGCAGAATACCAATTACATGGCAAAATGCAGAGGTCTTCTTAATCTTTAAGAAAGAAAATAACACCAACATTGAAAACTACAGACCGATAAGCCTGCTGTCACAGTTATATAAACTACTTTCAAAAATAATTACCAATCGACTAACGAAGAAATTGGATTTCTACCAGCCAGTAGAACAGGCAGGATTCCGAAAAAGTTATAGTACAATGGACCACATACAAACACTACGTAATATTATAAAAAAAAGTGTCGACTACAATATCACCCTATATCTGGCTTTTATAGATTATAAAAAAGCTTTTGATACCCTAGAGATGTGGGCCATCATGAGAGCTCTAAACGCAGCTAGAATTGATTTCAGATATTCCACCTTACTGAAGGACATCTACAATAACGCTACATTACAAGTAAAAATTGAAGAGGATATGATCACCAAAATCATACCAATTCTAAGAGGAGTACGGCAAAGTGACCCCATATTACCAAAGTTATTCACCTTCGCAATGGAAGACATTTTCAAGAAAATTAATTGGGAAACAAAAGAAATAAAAATTGATGGAATATACTTGAACCACCTAAGATTTGCAGACGACGTTGTTCTAATTAGTGATAATAAAGACGACCTAAAATCCATGCTAGAAGATGTAAAGAGAGAGTCAGAAAATGTTGGTCTTATGATAAATTTCTCAAAAACCAAGGTATTGTGCCCTGACAACCAACCAATTACAATTCACAATAAACAAGTTGAATTAGTACAACAATATATATATATATACCTGGGTCAGCTTATTACACTGGGCAAAAACATTCAAACGGCAGAAATTACAAGGCGTATTAGACAAAGCTGGGTTGCATTCGAAAAGTTGGAGCATATCCTGAAGAACCCGTGTGTTGCCAGTCACAACGTACGGCATGGAATCAATAGCACTAACCATAGCAAGCGCCAAAAAACTTAGGGTTACACAACGAGCAATGGAAAGTACTATAAAGTACTATGCTTGGTCTAAGCCTAAAGGACAGAATAAGGAACAAAGAAATACAAAAGCGAAGTAAAATCACCGATGTCATCCATCGCATCGCTAACCTAAAGTGGAACTGGGTAGGACATGTCGCTAAACAAGACTCATCAAGATGGACAATCAGAACAGTTTATTGGCGCCCAAGAATAACTACAAGAGGCATAAGAAGACCACAAAAAAGATGGTTGGACGATATTAAGAAGATTGCGTGAAAACAATGGCATCAAACAGCACAGAACAAGTTAACATGAAAACAGATGAGGGAGGCCTATGTCCAGCAGTGGACTACTACAGGCTAAAAGAAGAAAAAGAAGAAGAAGAAGAAGAAGAATATCTGTAGTGCTATCTTGCAGTAGCCAACAAAAATAATTCAACAAAATTATTATATTACTGATATATTTATTTTAATGTGCGCGACTTTTAGATCTCACAATACTACCTGATTGATAATAAAAATTGAAAAAAAAAAAAAAAGAAGAAACCTTAATCTCGTTTTTTGTTTTTTGGAAATCCAGTAAATAGATTAAAAAAAATTGGATAAACATCCTAACAATTAAATTCCATTCTTTATAAACATTTAAAAAAATATTAAAAACCTAATTTTAGTGTGCTTTTTAAATCATTTCTTTTTATAAAAAAAAAACTTAAAAACGGCTGCAACTATTGAAGAAATAGAAAGATTTCTTGTTGAAAAGTATTAACTTTTTTTTACAGTTTCAAAATGTAATAATTAGGAATTACTTAACATGTCACAACAACATAAAATAAAATTAAAAAATAAATACTGTACAATATTATTTAAAATTTACTTCGTGCCAATTTTATTGTAGTTTTAATAATGTTATGAATTCAGGAAACACTGGACTTTGGCCCGAATTAGGAGTGGTTCATGCTAAAGCATGTTATTTTACTTATCTCAAAGATGTATTATTGCAAATGTATGTATACAGGGTCCATTACGAAAGTAATGCGCATGATTTTAACGCGACTATCTATCCCAGCCCGGTAAAAACCGGTCCGATTTTTTTGAGCAAAAAGACGTGTTTCCGCGTAAAGTGTGTCTTTTGATTTTGTAACACTGAGCAATTTTGCGCTGTCTCTTCTGATTCAAAATGAACCGGACTTTCTTAACTCTGTCGTAACCAGAGACAAATCATGGATGTTCGAGTACGACCCAGAACCAAAAAGACAGTGGCCCCGCCCCGGTTTTAAACAACTAAGAAAAATAACCAGCGTGTTAGAAAGGAAAAACTCACATATTTTTCTAATTGTCACTTATTGATGAATAACTAAGAAAACAAGAAAATAATAATAAATGTTCTATATGTTTTATATATTACATAGTTTAATATATATATATATATATATATACAACGTGGATTTGTTTTTTTGTTATCAATTTGTAAGTCAGTGCAGGAAATGAGGTTGAAGAAAGAGTCATAGCGGGTTGTGTTGTTCAGTGTCAAAAGGATGTTTGAATTAAAGTTGAATTTTTAAATAATATTTTAGTTTTTTTGTTGTCAACTGGAACTATATTTTCAAGCGTACCAACAAATTCAAAAAAGTTATACACAGCAAATATGATTGTTGCGTTTTGGCAATATTTTGACATTACCAAAAAAACACATATTGCATATTTATCCTTTAGGAAACACAAAAAACTGCATTAAATAATATTTTGACTTCATAAACATTTTTTTTAAACTACATTTAAAATTTTGTAAACTTTTTGTGAACCTCACGTCCTAGACCGATTTTGGCACCGGATGTGACATATTTTCTGCCTATGACATTTTTTAATTTTTTTGGGATGGCTGAAAATATTGTTCCGATTGACAACAAAAAAACTAGAGACAAAAAGCGCACTTAAAAATTTATCTTAATTCAAAAGTTCTTCTGACACTGTAGAGCACAACACAATATGACTTATTCTTTGATCTCTTCTCTTGCACTTACTTACAAATTGACAGCAAAAAAACCAATCCACGTTGTTTCTACTATCCTACTTTTTCATATTAATTACCCCGCAAATGTAAATTTATTTATATATAAGCACATTTAACGCGTTTAAATTTAATATAATACTTGATTCAATTTTTTATTACCCATTACCATTACCCAGACGTCACGGTTTAGAGATAGATTGATAGAACCATGAGCAAAATGTTTTTAATAAGAATTACAAATTAAATTCTGCTAAAGTACAACTAATTTAAAATTATAAAACAATAATATGTATAATCATACCAAATAACTCTTACCTTAACATGGAGTCTTATAAATTTAAAAAACAACAATTAGAAATAATATACTAAACTCTTTGCCAAAACCAGTTACAGATCCCATACTAATGTAAGTTTAAAGCAGTAAGTAGTATTTTATGCAAGATATAATAATTTAGCTAAAAGAACAGAGAATGGTAAGTAAAATGTGTTTATAAATCCTATCAACAAACTCATAAATTTATGTATCAGTAAAAGTTCATTCTCAGATGCGTTAATAGTTGCGTCATGCATAAAATGTAATAAATTGGACCTTTAATATAAATTGATACTAATTCTATATGTACTATTAAATGTATTTGAATTAGTACTATTAAACCAGATCATACTTAATATGCTAATAATACACATATTAGATTTTAGAAAAATTAACAATGTTCGCCATACTTATAGTTTGTTGAAGTTGCGTTAGATTCTTTTGAAAATAAACAAACTATTAAATGCAACTTATTTGACCTAGCAAAACCGTTTGATTGTGATTTTTCAACAAATATAAGCAATTTTATAATCTAAAAATATAATTAATTTGATACAAACAAAAACTGTAGATGAGGCAAAACACAAAACTGATCTAGCAGTTAGAAATATGTATGAATGTAAAAGATGGCTACTATGTGGTAATTCAAAGTAATAATAAAATAAAACAATAACTAAGTACCACAAATATGTGTTACTAAAGAGTATATATCAATACAAACAAAAATAAACGTTTGTGTTTATTCACTACTTTCAAGTTTCAAAAGTGATAGTAGTTGCTAGGCTGAGTAGAACAGTATATTTGTTGTATATTTGTACACTGCTCAAAATAATTAAAGATACACAAATTTAGGTTTCAATACATTTTTATTTTTAACAATATGCAAATCTAATAATTTAAAGATTCACATTTTGTCTAAACAAATTTGCAAAAAAAAACAAATTTTACATATCATTTTTAAGATAAAAATAACATTTCAAAAAAACTGCAAAATCAAAACAAAGCAAGCAATAAAAAAATTATTTTAAAAATGTAGTATGCTTTGAAATAGTAGTTTGACACCAGTATATCAAAACACAGCATTCAAATGAGGTAGAAGTCATTTGTGTTGTTGTTTCTATCGAAAATGGCACTAATACTGACAAGTTACAAAAAATTTTGATTTCAACTTTTTTATCATCTATTGAGTAGAATCAATACTTAGAAACTAGAAGTTATAAAAGACCCAAGCCCTAAAATAAAAAACACCAAATTCAGGACCGGTTTTTAGTTGTATACTCTTTGCGTTCTTGCATATTCACACTCAAAGATATTCAAACCAGACTCAAAATAACTCAATTCACAACGTGGAGATATACAACTAGACAGTTAAGAATACACTGAAAAAAGCCAACTTAAAACCAAAAAAACCTGTGCAAAAACCTGTTTTAACTCTATACCAGATAAAGTATCGTTCATGTTTTGCTTGTAAACATATTGCATGGCAAGTTTGACAGTGTTGACCAGTATTCTTTACTTTACAGATAAGTCACAATTTTGTTTAACTTGCTGTGGTCGAGTACGTGTATACCGACGTCCATATAAACACCATTCTGCACAAACCATACAAGAAGTAAAAAAATATGATGGTGAATCTGTAATTTGGTACATCAACCTTGCCCGTACCAGTCGTTTATGGTATAGGCTCAAATTTTGTGATTATGCAAGGAACAAAAGACTCTATACTGCGGCCATCATTATGAATTACCTTCAGCACCACTGGATTTAAACCATGGATCCAAGACCTGATCAAAACCTTATTAAACATATTTAGGATTTGTTAGATAGACGTGTTTGGGCGCGCCCAGGTTCACCTAAGACCCTTCAACATCTAACAAATGCCCTAATCAAAGAATAAGAAAATATATTACAAGAAGACATCCGTCGACTCGTACGAAACATGCCTCAAAAATGTCAAGCAGTAATTTGTGCTTTCTTTGAATTATTATTGTTATCTTAAAAGTGAAATGTAAAATTTGTTTTGTTTTTGCAAATTTATTTGTACAACATGTAAGTAATTGAATTAAGCGTTTTTAAATTTGCATTTGTTATAAATAAAAAAAATATAAAAAACTTAATAATAATAATAAACTATGGTTTCTCTAATTAGTTTAAGCAGTGTGCTTACACAAGTTCGCCTTGCGCTTATTTTTAATACTTTGCTGATAACAATTTTTGATTAAATTTAAATGAAGATTGCCTTAAAAAATATTATTATTATTATTATTATTATTATATTGTGCGTCACTGAGCTAACTTAACTAAAAAAACATTTATACCTTTCAAGATTACGCTGTAATATTTAAATTTAATCTCTATTAGTTTTTTGTCGTTTATTAAACATATATACGTAAGTTGGACTGTATATATATATATTTTTTAGATTTAAACGGGTTTAATTTAAGAACGCATAAAGAATACATGCAGTATTTAATACAACTGTTTTTTGAGTAACAGATATTTTAACGAATTAATAGAAATTTTATCTTTTTATCTTGCAAATGTTTTTATTTAGCATTTTTTAATAAATGATTGCTGATACTTTGATAAGTTTTTATTTACACTTTGTTGGCGTTGGCTTTTCACATTCATGGTTCATTTTTTGCACTTTCTACATTTATCGGTATTTATGTGTTTTTGAATATATATTTGTCATAGCTTCTTATCTTTATTGTAAATCTTTTTGTTTTAGAGTTATTATTATTATTATTATTATTACTATTATTATTATATGTTATTAATGCGCTACCACACATAAATTGAACAATATTTTATCAATTTACCAATCCAAAATTAAATTAAACGTTTCTGCTCAAACTTAGCACTATTGATCAATAATGTTACCCGGAACATCTACAAGAAAAAAAAACATGTAAAAACGTTTTTGCAAAATAAAAAGTGTTAAAAAAGTATGCGGTAACAGGCAGAAGGAGCAATGCGTAGATAAAATATTTATAAAGTTCTATCAATTAATTAATTATTGCGTATTATTTAATAGAATGAACTTGCTAAAATATATAAATTAATATGTTAATATTGCTATATTATGCATTTGAAGTATTGGCAGTATTAATATTACAGAATGTCATTATTTAATTAAATTTAATTATGTCGATTTATCTTACATCATTTCGTTACATTTTGTATAATTAAAATATTAAATAATATAACAGACGCTAGTATGAAATAAAAAGAATTAATTAATGTAAATAAAATTTTAATAAAAAAAAGAATGTTACATTTACATTTAAATAATAATAGGGTGGGACAATAATAAAACTTCCAAGAACTGTTAAATATAAAAAAATTATATATGAGTGTGTAATTTGATCTCATCTAACGTTAGCTGCGGTATAATAATGGGAAGACGAGAAATTCCACTTAATAAAATCATTTGCATTGTTCAACGCGCTCGTAAAGGTGTGCGCTTTGCTCAAGTTTTATTTTATATTAAAACAAAACAACTAAAAGAAGAAAATAAAAAATGGGAGGTTGGTTTGGTTTTATCTCGCGCGACATTTTATTCGGATGTTGCACCGTCTTTTACAAGATAAAATCTCTACTTTAAGCGGCGTTAAAATTTGGGTTACACGTGCTAAACCATGTTGCATAATTGACCGGTCGGCACACTCTTCGCATTGTTTCTTGATGATTTAGATGCTAATATAATATTGTCACTTGCAGTTATGTCGACACTTCAGTTATTATAAATTGGCTTAGGTACAATAAAAATTCTAATTCTTTCTAACGGGTTTAATCTTATGCTTATTCTCGTAATAAAAACTGCACCTATTTGATATTAATCTGTAAAAATGAATTTTTTAGAAAGTGAAAAAACAATTACAATAATTAAATATTCAGTAAAAAGTATTATAGATCACAATAGTTTATACTTTATCAACCTTATTTAAAATATTCTTAAGCTTGGGGATCAAATAAAACTTAATGTATAATGCAGATAAATTATGTATACAAAAAGGTTGCGGACAATAGCTAAAAGATATTTCATATTTAATACATATTTTAGATTTTTTTCTCCAAATTTGCTCAGTAGATTACAGAATTATATAGAATTAAAATTATCTGACTATGAAAGTTTTAATTTTGTGATATGTAGGTATAAATATTGACGTTATGTAGGTTATGATTTAAAAAATTATATTTATATTTATTTATATTTTATTGATAGTTTTTTGAATAATTATGAAAACTGTTAAATATATATTGTAAATACTAAAAACATTTACTATGCTTTCTAAAAAAAAAAAACTTTTAGGCTTGTTGGTAATATTTCAATATACAAGTTTGAATAATAATTTTGATTTTTTTAATTTTATTAATTACTTTGATGAAAAGCAACGATCTAAATTATAATATTTATAAATATTTAAAAAAAATCTAAAATCATTTAATAGTAATAAATAATAATAACATAAGCAAGTGTCAGTCAGTTAGTTGGATGAGTCTGAATCGTTAGTGATATATGGGTTTAGATGAAAATTTATATTTATAATTTTTTTTTTTTATTTTGTGAAAAAGTTTAGATATTATTTTCACGTTAGACTTGCTGTTTCAAATTTTTTTAGTCAGTTCTAAGTGAAGTTCGAAAAGTGGTATCATTTGCTTTAGCTCGTATAGAAAGTCATTATTGATGTTATGTTAGGAATTATTAGTATAGCATATTTTAGTGATACTCCTAAAAACTGATTTCGTTCAGCAACGTGCAGATTACTTAAATCCCCTTTACAGCATTGTGAAAAAATAATTAATGCATAACCTAAGAGAGGTCTGCATATAAATTTATAAATATGTGTAGCTGTTTTTATATTTATACTTTTGCCTCTATAGGTAACTGAACTTGGAAACTACAGACCTATTAGCCTTTTACCACACCTGTGTAAGCTTTTTACAAAAATAATAACTATACGGCACACAAATTCGACCTTTATCAGCCCAAAGAGCAAGCTGGTTTCTGAGCAGGGTATGGTACAAACGATCATCTGCAAGTAATTAAAACGCTAATAAAAAAGTTGAATACAATAAGCCAATGATTCTAACGTTTATCGACTTCAAAAAAGCTTTCGATACTGTCGAGCTGCACGCGATTTTAGCAGCTCTGGAACAAAGCAAAATTGACTATTGATACGCAACATATTTACACAAATGCTACTGCAAGCGTTAAACTACACGAAGATACGGATAAATTTATAATTGAGAAGGGCGTCAGGCAAGGCGGCACTATTTCTCTCAAACTTTTTACTACCATCCTCGAATGCGAGGGCTGGAAGCCGTGCAAAATTTAAAACGTTTGATAATTTTTCTGATGCAAAAAGGTCGCACGCTTTCTAGCGGCTCGTTGTCGTCAGAGTCATCCAACAAGTCCTCAACCACTTGTTTGACCCTTTCAACGTGTTTCGTGTCCGCCGTTTCCGACAAAAAGCATTGGTGTTCTAGGCTGTTTGCAAATGCCTCGGTTTTTCCCACAATATCAAATTGAAGCTCATTTTCGCCGTGAATGGCTGGAATGGGGGTTTGTCTGTTTTGTAACGTTTTGGAGATCACATTAGATTATCATCGTCTGGATTCCAGGCTGGTTTGCCAACACAAATTTTTGTGCAACCTTATAGCCTTACTAACTTTGGCGTGGAGCAAGTTTAAAATCCTGCGATCTGGCAATGTCTCTGTCATTAGTACCTGGCGGCATTTCTTGTGCGGACCAGTGCCTTGATTTTGCGTGATAGTCCGAGTGGATTATCTACCCGGACCTGATGGGTTTTAGAAGCCCTTTCCGTGGCTTGGTCTTTTGATGTCGTCAACCGGTTGTACTAGGGCAAGTCTGCCAATGCTCTTTTCCAGAGATCGCAAAAAGAGATTCTATTCCGTTTGTGTTACAAATTTTTCTCCCTCCCCGAGTGATCCCCTTTCGTAGAGCTCCAGTATTACTGGGCTGTAATTGGAGCTAAAGCTTTCGACGACGGATATGGTATGCTGGTAGTTGGCGTTCTTTAGTATTGTTACATCTTGAACGTTCCCTACGTAACTCGCGTCGCTGTAAAAATTGAGTTTGTTTGAACCCAGTATCTGGAGATCCTTTTGTTCGGCGTAGTCAAACAACGCTCGACTTTTTTTGTTTTTTACCAAGCTATTCCAAGTCAGATGTTTAGAATTAAAATCCTCCGCTATAATGGTGGCGTGAGGATTATCAAGAATTGCATCAATCTCCGCTGTTTTGATGCAATTTGTCGGACTTATATACGCCGATGCAAGTTTGAATTTGGCACATTTACCACTATCACATTTGACTCAAGCAAGATCGTGTCAGCGGTATCCACTTTGGAGTGGTCCACCAATCTTTTTGCAAAGATCAATGTTCTACGCCTCATGGGTACCGGTGACGTTTCTAAATACGTGAAAATAATTGGAATTCTCAGCGCTTGATTAGGTTGGTGGCGCGACTCGGACACCATAATGATTTCAAGTTCCTGTTTGATGAAGAACGCTTCCACTTTTTCTGTAATGCTATTAGCAATTCAGAAGCAAATGCGGCATAATACATCAGGTGTATTATCTATTATTGGTTAAGTTGTTCGAGGATATTTGCTATGAGCCTCATTTGAGACTCATTCATTTCCTTTAAAATGGCGGCAATTTTCTCGTTTGAGACCACTGGTTGCTTTTTGGCGGCAACTGCGTTAGCGAGCGTAGTGTTTGCTGATAGTGCTGCAGGTCTGCGGAGACCTAAAAACTGAGAGGAAGCCTGAGGGGCTGTCGGAGCTTGGGCCGGGGCAGTTTGGGCCGAGGCGGGTTGGGCCGCCGGTCTAAGTTTTTTGCCGTTAGAAGCCAACATTCAAATATAGACTTTACATCCCCTATTGTTAGCGGGATGTGGCCCGTTGCATAGGGCGCATTTGGCAGGAGTGCTTCTGGCGCAAGACCCCGACTGGTGGAACCCTGCACAATTGCGACAAACAAATGCCGTAGTGAAACAGCAATTTGCTGTGTGGCAGTGGCACTTTTGGCATTGGAGGATGCTGCCACTGCGCTTCTTGCGCTCGACCGCAACCTTAAAACCACAGAATACGTCGAGATCCATGATCTCTAAGCTCTTTTGTCTCTTTAGAACTTGGACAGATACCATGTGAAAGCGGATAAATTAGTTACCCATACGGTGAACGTTTGACGGGCAGAACCTTAGAGAATCTAGCGCCCGTCCCACGTCATCCTTAGAGAGACACTCCGGAACATGCTTAATAACTATCGCTAAGCGTTTTTTGTCGGCTCGTGCTCACGTATAAAAGTTTGCTTTGTAAACGTGAAGTAAATCGGTTGCTTTCCTGTGGTCGGCAATGGTAGATGGAATTATGCAAATACCCTCGTGGGTGTGTTGCGCCGATAAAATATTAATATTTTTCTTCCTGAATGCTTTGAAGAAGTCAGAGTAAAGTTTTTTATTGTCCAATGATTGCCGGTAGACGAGCTTTGGAGTTGTTGTTGGCGGCTTCAAAGTTAGGCTCCTTGTCCGCGTCTACGTCACCGACGAGGTTGACATTCAAGGCGGTAGGCCTGAATCTCACTTTGGTGTGACTAAAACCAAACTAATGACAAACCTCGTTTTCAGTGGAAATATTACAATGCAGAATACAAATATTAAACAAGTTGATGCATACAAATACTTAGAATACGAAATTAGAATTGGACGAGACAATCAAACTTGCAAAATAACACGTAGAGTAGGTCTAGGATGAGCAGCCTTTGGGAAACTTAAACATATTCTCAAAGAAAAATTACCAATTTGTCTAAAAAAACAAGTTTTCGACCAATGTGTTCTGCCAGTATTAACGTACGGCGCAGAAACATTAACGCTAACTAAAGCCTCGTCTTTAAAATTAAAAGTGACACAGAGGAATATAGAACGGGCAATGTCACGCTATGCGACAAGATTCCAAACCTCCACTTCCGCCAACAAACTGGTGTTTGCAACATAATCGACAGAGTTGCTAAACTAAAGTGGAGATGAACAGAACATCTTGCTAGACTCCAAGACGGCCGCTAGACAAAAAGAATCTTGGAATGGCGGGCACGAGCGGATAAACGAAGTAGAGGTAGACCACCAACCCGATGGACGGGCAATTTGAAGGGTTTGAACGTAGCCTAGACCTGTAACAAATGAAAAAATTTAGAAGAAGCTTATGTCCTGCAGTGGACACAAATAGCTGGGTGATGGTAATGATGAGGTAAGTCAGCAGAAATGTTTTGCTCAAGTTATGCATTTGGTTTTTCTAGAACGGGATGTATTTTTTATATAATAAATAAATAGTTTTTACAAGTTTAAATGTTTAGTTATTTATATAATAATCCTAGCCTAACCTTATTTATTTTTGATTTGGCCCAACTTTTTTAAACTTGGTTCAAAATATAAAACTTAAAAACATTAATAACATATATAGATTTTGCATAAATAAAATTTCACTCACTCAATTTGGTTTTCACAAACCATTTTTATTTCAAATATCCAAACATTTTACCTTCAGTGTATGAAATTATTATTTATTTTATAGATATACAGCGCAGCGTTTAATTTTATATGGCATACTATAGAAGTCAAAAATTAATTTTTTTACAGGGCAATTTTTTTATTGAACAATTTTTATTCCAAAGGCACATTTACTTAATTTTTGAAAAATAAAGTTTTTTTAGCTACCATAATATCAAAGAGACAACTTTTTAAAATATTGCAAAAATATGTCTAATTACGGCGTTTTAAAATTAATTTTTATTTTTTAATTTTCAAATCTTTCAGTATATATCTTTGCTTTAGATATCATTGCAATAAGACAGCTAATTACTTACAAACTGTTGATGTACGAGTATATTAATCTCCGCATCACTCATAGTTTTTCTTGTTAAAAACTGATATCATAGTTGGAAAGACTATAGACGATAGTAACTATTAATGAAAGAATGATATTTTACATTATTATGATCTGTATATATGTGAATGTAGCTATTATTTGTTTCCAATAAATAAAATAAAACTAAAGATTAAGATTAGAAAAATATCTTTTGTAATAATTAATAAATTTATTAATTAAATTTATCATAGTGAAAATGTCAAGTATTTTAAGCACCTAATCGAATCAACATAATTTATTGGAATGAGTGGATAGTATAATGTAATATAATATTAAGTGTGGTGTAATTTAGCCGGTTTAATGTTGATTTTAATTGAAAGGTTACGAGCCTGTATTCTTTTATTTTTTATTAAGTCGTATTCATTCTTCCCCGCGACCGAGGGCAGCAGGATCGGTGAGAAATATTTACAACACAGACTCATCGATCGTTTTGAATAATTTTTATGTGCCGTAAAAGAGGACCGTTTCCATAATTAGTGGCAGGAATCCGAGCTCGCAGATAGGATCGACAGTCCCGCAGATAAATCAAACGATTAAAATTTTACGGACCGATTAAAATATAAAGAATTGAAAAAAAATGAATATAAAAATAAATAAATAAATAAATAAGCTCTGTACGAAATGTTAATTGGGTCCCTTCGAAGATGTATTATGTGGAGCCCTCGGCGGGGGGTATGCATAAATAAGGCGCGCGTGAATTTTACACAATTAAGGTTTGGGGTTGGGGGGAAAATAATATAAAAAATAGACTATTAATTTCCCATGCCCCGACAAACCAATCAAGGTGGAATTCGTATCCTCTTTTTTTCGCCCCGCGCACCAACACGTCTTGATTGATGGGCTAACTGATTGTTGGGCTTATTAACTTGTTAAACAAGCAATGGAGTGAGGAAAAAAACGAGAGGCTCCGCGCGTCCATTCATCATTGTTGCCCAACAAATGAAGCTCCTTCCATTGTCCATTAACAATCGCTACTTAACTACAATTCAATAAGCGCTTCTTGTCTCCCTCCAAGTCACATTTTTTTAATAAATATTTACTTAACGGGTTTCTAATCTCTCTTATAATTGGATTGCATTCATACCAAAACATTAATAAGTAACCATTGACTTGGCTAATCATACAATGCCATACCATAAATTTCAAAACCACCCAATATAATAATTATTATTAACGTCGTGTTAGTTGCACGACTCCCCTTAATTATCTCAATATTTGGGTTTTTATCGCTATCTGGGAAGGCACAGACAGAACGGCCCCGAATCATAATTTATCATCGCTTGGAGAGGAACAAAATTATTAATGGGTTAAACTGTTGATAAGGATTCGTAGAAATGGGACTGTTGAATATTTTTATCGTGAATTTGTATGTGTGTGGGACGATATCAACACATTCGAAAATTATAATAAGTTATTTAATAAAATTATCTAGATAATATAAATGTTTTATTATTTAAAGTGTTACACGAGATAAATGTGACTTGTAATCGCTAGCCCATTAATTAATGTATAACATTAGTGTAATTGTATTAATTAGTAGAATATAGTTAGCCTGGTCGGAATTTGATTGACAACGGCCTCTTTGTTATCAACTTATTGATAATGATATCATATAATATGTTTGTTGAAGAAATATGTCAATGTTAAATTGAATTATTACATACTTACACATTATTTATGAATTATTATAGAAAACTTCAGCTTAATGAATTGTCTTAGAATAAGGATATGTAAAAAGAAGAATGTAATAAAATTAAATGTGTCTACATTTATAAAAAAACTAAATAGGTTATTAAATAGCAATAAATATTTTATGTTGACTGGGAAAATAAACGTACCAAACGAAAATTGTTGCTAAAATTACAAATAATGATGACTTTGAAAGCAAATTTTTTTTTTAAGGAATCTGATTGTTAAATGTTTGTAAATTGATTAGTTTAAAAGAGATTTATGTTTTCCGTGTTTATCTCCAACTTTGTTAAATTTTTGCAAAACGTTGATAAATGGTTCTTTACTGATTGAAGTTAAAAATAAAATATTTCTAAAAAAATTATTTCATAATATTAGCTGTTATATACCATTGCTGAAAAATGTAAACAAAAACTGAATTTGCAAGACGGCTCTACCCATAGAAAAGATTTCGAGACCAAGGATGCAACATCTATGATATTGATATTTAATTCTAAAAGATTAGCAGAAATAAACAAGTTGACATATAGTTCTTGGTGAATTCAATGCCAACGTTTTGGATACAAATCAATTAGACGTCTAGGCATTGCAACAATTAATTGTTATGCGTGAATTGCAATGGTAAGCACCCCGTATATTTTTATGTACTTCCAAAGTAAAATAAAAAAAATAATAAAATTTTTTGCTTGATGCTTAAAAGAAATATAGAACAAATGCGGCTCTTACTTATTTAAGATTTTTTGCTGTAATTGTTAAAACACCTATTGCTTATACACTAGTAATAACTGCTATTAAAGAAACTTAATAAAAAGTTTTAAGCTAAAACCAATTTGTTAGCTTGTATTGAATCAAAACCAACTTATTTCAATTCAAAGCTTAAATAAATAAAACTCAATCTAAATCAGAGCTTAAAAAACTGCAGTTCAATCTAGACACTCATTCTGCTAGATAAAATAATGTCAAAAATAAGAATTCTACTCTTAGATTTTACTTCTAAAGAAAAACAAAAAATAACGCTAATAAACAAAAAAATAAAGTTATTTTTTCATTGTAGTTCTAAAAATGGCTTTAACTATTTTACAATAGAACTGCAACGGATATAATGCACATTACAATTTTTTTTAAATCTTATTAGCTGATAATTTACTCATTTGTAATTCCTTACAGAAAACTATTTTGTTTAGTTTGTTAATTTTTGTAGTTACACTATGTGTTGTGAAAAATGAGCAAATGTTAATTAATTGGGTAGATACAGTTTTGTTGAGTAATATCTTTATATCAAAACTGCTTTAGTATTAGTGGCTGTTCAAATACATTTGACTTTCTCACTGACCGTTTGTACAATTTAAATTTTGCAAAATGTCAGTTTGTACATTCTTTTGATTTTAATGATTATAAAGATTGTAACTTGGTCAATCTATTTTAATGAATGAAAATATCATCTTAAATATATGTAACAATGCTTATTTTTCCGTGGCCAATAAATTATTTTTAGCTGTTAACCTTACAATTTTCAGTCAACAAACTCTGTGTTTTCCGTAGGTTCAATCAATTTTTAACTAAAAAAATCTATTAGTTTATAAAAAAATGCAAAAAACAAAAAAAAATAATTTGTTACATCTATTAATTCAAGTCTGGAATTGTCCTGTTATAAAACTACATCCCTAACTAAGTACTTTCTATTAAATTTGAGAAGTTTAACTTGGTAATTACTTTGGTTAAACATGGTTATTAAAAATACAATTTTTAAATATCACATTTTAAAATGTTAAAAAAATGTATGCAGATGTTACATCAATACTTTTTTCTGCAATTTAAACGCAGGTGGGTTGGACTTCTCTTTTCGTAACTAGAATTCTGGTTTTAAGTAGATAAGTTCAACTTTTGTGGTGTAGTTTCCTCGCGTACCCGAACTCTCTGAATTACATTGTTCTTCTTTATATTTTTTTACCCATGCTATCTTTTCTTTCCCTTATCCCATCTTTTGGTATAGAACTCCGTTGACAACCTCTTGTCAAAAAAAAGTATAAAATGGAAAGGACTAAGCTTATGAAATATTATGATGTACAAAGAAACAGAACAAACGTTTACAGAACAAAGAAAAGATACCTTAATTCCGGTCGGGAGCAGTGGCAACATGGTATTCTTCGCTCTACCGTCACCAAGTAACTGCCATAAAACTGTAAGTTCCACTAATCTACAAAACAAACTACCCACAAGGTCAAACAACTACTAATTAATTTAATCAACCAAACAGTGACTTAATTTGTTGCTTAAATGTTAATTTTTCTAGTAATTGTGGTATAAAACAAAATTTAAATTTTGTTAATCGGCATCTTAAACATCGTCTTTGTTTGCGATACAATGCTATTATTTCTTACATGTCATAAAACAAAGATTTATGTTAATTGAATTTTATAACATTTGTAAGTACCTGCTGTTAAGTGGGTGCACGTGTTTGGTTTTTACTAAATCCTCTTCAAAGAGGCTTAAATTTCTGGAATTATGAATTAGCCGTTGTAATTAGCCATCTGTTGTGTCCCACCACTATCAGACATAAATTTACCTTTTTTGTATTTGTACAATTTACGAGCAGTTCCGTTTCTACACTTGTACTAGCTACACTTGTAATCAGACTTGCAATACAATAAATGCTTTTTATGTAAAAGTTATTTTTATTTTAACGTTATATTAATGTTTGTGACATCAATAATTAGATGTAAAAGTTGTTAAGACAACAGTTAATTTACATCGCAAACGCAATCCACGGCCGTCTTCTGAACCAGGAAGAATATCAACTGCCGTACACAAAACAGTTTTCTTGCACAGCTATCCGAATCTTATTAACTACCACTCAGAATAATGGAGTGTTGCTACAGCCAAACCAGTCTTTTAAGTTTTTGAGCCAAAACATTTGGCGTTTTTCAATGTTTTCTTTTCTTTTGATTTTTCCTAGTATTCAATTGGAACAGCGCGTACTTGGGTCCTCTAATAGCCCCATCCTGGATATTGTAACTTTCTCTTATTTATGGTGTGAATTATTTCTATTTTTTTTTGCATTTTGTTTAAAACTTTAGTGTTAGTTACCTTATCTGTCCAAAAAATACGACACATTCTTGAACATAGAAATCCCCTTTTTTTTTGACTAAAACCAAAGTAAATAATAAAGATCCAGATTGCTTTAAGTTGCTGGAAAGAAATGATAGATTCCATAGATAGGGACCCCTGGGGAAAGCCGTACAAATTTGCAATGAATTAACTGGGAGGAAATTGTTCCCCAAAAGAAGAGCGGTAAAAGAACCAACAGAAACAAGTGAAGAAGAGAAAGCAAATATGACAACAGTTGAGGAGATGAACAGATTATAAGAGGACTACCTAACAATAAGGCACCAGGTCCGGACAAGATAATAGCGGAGATAGTGAAAGCAGCGTTAGAAGGAAACGAAATAGAACTAACACAAATAATAATCAGATGTCTAAATGAAGGAACATTCCCGAAATGTTAGAAAGAGGCAAACTTAGTGCTGATTGAGAAGATGAAAGAAGCAGGTAAATCAAAAACGTATAGACCGATTTGTTTAATCAATACATTAGCAAAGTTAATGGAAAAAGTTATTGTGAGAAGAATAGAGAAAAAAATAGAAGAACAGGGTGGATAGGAAAGTAACCAATACGGATTTACCAAAGGAAAATCGACGCTAGCAGCTATCGAGAAGGTAAAAGCGGTAGCAAAAGAAGCAAACAGCGGCCCACATAGGAAAAGACAGCATTGCATCATAATAGCGTTGGATATACAAAACGCGTTCATGGGAATCATGGGGAGATACCTTAAAGACAAAAAAAACAGAAAAGAAATAAGAGGAGCCACTAGAGCAAGCTCGTTAAGGATATGTAGGGCTTACAGAACGGTGTCGCAAGAAGCGCTAGAGGTAATCGCGGCGACACTACCCGCAAACATGATGGTAGAAGAAAAATTAAACATAAAGAAACTGGTAAATAAAAGATATAGTAAACAAGAAGCAAAGAGACAAGCAAGAGATAATACAATGAAAAAATGGCAGACACAGTAGAAAGACGGAGAAAAAGGTGAATGGACAAGAGAGTTAATACCAGAAATAAAGAAATGAGTAGAGAATAAACCGGAAACGTGTTACTATACAACACAACTACTCACCGGACATGGAGCCTTTGGAAAGTATTTACAAAATATAAATAAAATGGAGAAAGAAGAAAACACGTATGACGACGCAAAACATACGCTAATAGAGTGCGAAACGTGGGAGAATGATAAGAAAGAGTTAGAGAATGTATTGGAAAACAAAATTGATAAATCTTCAATAATTAATATTTGCCTTAATGACGGAAACAAATGGAGAGCATTAAGAAACTATGCAACGGCAGTAATGAAAAAAAAGATAGAAGAGTTTGAAAACTTAAGATCTAGATAAACAAAAATGGAAGTAAACACACACATCAAAAGCCACAGAAGACAAAGGAAGGAAAAAAAAGAAGCTAAGTGGAAGCAAAAGAACAATGAACAATGAATACAAAAAAGGTCAAGACAACTATGCCTACCAAGGAATGGAAGAGAAGAAAGTAGACAAGAAAAGAATATACAATGAAACATTAGTACCAACCAAAATTGCAAATATAAGGAAAAAAAGAAAAAAGCTGCTCAAAGAAAGCAAACTGACGGAACTGACCAGAGAATTTCCAAATGGTAGATACGCCATTTTGGGGTTGACTGACAATGTAACCTTTAAAATGGTCAGATAATATTTGGCAACTAGGGGACACAAAGAAATAATTCCAAATAGAGACTCAAGAATATCCTTAGAAGTTAAATTGGCAAATCTAGGATTACCAAAGGGGATACACCTAATGGAGCTCCACAAAATATTCATGAAAGAGAGAGGATACGCCAACAAAGAAGTGAATGAAGCCTTAGAGAAACTAAAAAGACATCTAAGGACAAATCAAACAACTAGGCTGAATAACAATAGAATGGCAGAAAGGAGAGATAAACGTCAGTATAGGACAGACAACAAATAGGGTATAGAGAGAGATGAGCCGAGACAGCATGTGTTGCCACAGCAGTCTGTGTAAATTCCACAAGGCCGAAACCAGCTCATCTCAAACTAATAATAGACTAAAGACAGACATGATAAGGACAAAATTACAACAGAACTAACGTAGAGAAGAAAACGGAAAGGTATTGCCCTGCGTTAGTTATTCTCAAGGGCCACTTGCTGAGGCCAAAACATCACTACATCCTTAAAAAAAAAAGAATGCTGTAAGTTAGTAGATTCCTATTATCTTTTTGATCATTCATTTCCTAACCAACAAGATATTTGTGCTTACATCTACAAACAAACAACAAGCATATTCTAGACTGACATCGTTCAAAATTTTAGGCATTGGTTATAACAGCATAAATCATTGGCATATATAGACTTTTCTGAGAATTTTGACAAATTTCTTCAAGGATATCATAAAAAAACTAAAATAATTATGTTAGGAAATTTTCATGTACGCATTACTGAATGGTTAAGTTACTTACCTTCTACAAACCAGTCAAAAACTATGATTTTTGTTGCTTTTTATATTCTTACCCAACTTATTCAACAACCCACATATTTTCTTTGTAATGGACTTTTTGGTGAACCAAAATTATTAGATTTGTACCTCTCAACTATTTCAGAGATTACAACAACTGATGATGAAGCTTCTTAAAGCAGCATATTTTGATCGTTCACTTATTACTTCTGTTGTTAAAACTTTTTTTTCCTAATATCACCAAATCTAAACCGCGCCTCATCTATCATTATTCTAAAAACAAAAGATGTTCTTAATAATTTTCATTTTGAAATTCATTGCTTATATTTAAAGGATCTACATAACCCATTCTCTGTTACTAAACCAAAACAAAAGTGTTTGTTTTTAATTTAGACAAAACAGGCAATTAATAAGAAACATTTAAGAAACACATCAGTAATCGTTTCAAACAAACTAAGCAAGATTATAAGAAATATTTTGACAACTTAATACAATCTGAAAAAGATAAGATTGACAGAAACAAAGCAAATCAAATATCTCAGTTTTTCATAAACAACAAAAAATCTATTTTATATAACAAAGATGGTTTTTTTCAAAATAATCAAAATAATCTTGTTTAGCTTCCATCCTGACTAAAATATTTGCCTTATTATATAAAAATAAAACTTTTTTAAATTGTAAATGTTCAACTTATACATATAAAATTTTTTACATTTAATTTTTTTTTTATTATTGCTATCAGCAAAATCAACAAATTTATATATCACGGTTCTGATACATAATTCTCACAATACTGTTTTTTAGCGGCAAATAACCATTGTGTTGAAAATAAAAATGTTAAGCAGTTACAAAATACAAAATATAGAAAAAGCTTTTAGAATATACGCAATTTTATTCTATTCATAAATTTTATGATCATACAAAATGTTTGCATGTAAAATAATTTATGTTTTTTTTTCTGTCTGACAATGCTGATGTTTTTTTATATTCTTTAATTGTTTTATTATTGTAATTTTAGATTTATATTACATGATTATTATAATATTATTATTGAATATTTTAAATTTCCAGAAAACATTTGATAAGCTCACATCACTAATTATTATGTTTATAATTAATAATTAACATGGCAACTAATCAATCATGTATTGAACAAATATTTTGTATTTAATACTAAAATATCTAACCATTATCTTTAAATAAATAAACCCATATGGTTGCTATAAATTACTTTATGAAAAATCAAAGACTATAAAATATTAAAAAAAAACATGTAGTACCATAATTATATACAGGGTGTTAGATAAACATGCGGCAAAAAGTCAAATGGTTATTTTTTGGCCTATTTTAAGAATATTTTGTCCTATGATGATTAAAAAAAGAATCCTTTGTTCCGTTACAGAGTGAACAAAATTTGCGACAGTTACAACATTTTATTATCAAAAAGTACATGTAAAGCTGCTAAATCTACAATAAATGTTTGAAATGACTTTTTTCAGCCTAGATACAAACATTCAATCTTCTCGTCATTGAGTGTCAAACTTTTTTAAATACACCAGGATTGTTTCTAATTGAGTTATACTCAGCAAATATCCGGTTTTGCAAGTCGTTCAAATTCTCCACTAGAGTAGCTCATACTAATGACTTTAGATAGCTCCATAAAAAATAATCCAAGGGGTTTAAGTATGAAGATCAAACAGGCCATGCGTGTAGCTCACTTCAATCAAATAATCACAAGCAACCAAACTAAAATGTGGTTGTGCACCATTGTGCATAAACCACATTGCAATTTTTGTTGTCAATGGTACATCATCTAAAAACTGAGGTAGCATGTGTTTCAAAAAGTTGCAATACACCTTGCCGGTAAGTCTTCTTGGTAGAAATACTAGTTCAATTAGACAGTTGCCCACAATTCCAACCCAAACATTTAAGAAAAACTAATGTTAAAAACAATCTTTACATACCTGATGCGGATTTTTATCTGCTCACACATAGTTGTTATGAAAATTTCTTATTGCATTTCTAAAGAAACTGGCTTCATTGGTGAAAAAAATATGTGTCAGGAATTGATGGATTAGAACTAGTGTTTTGCCTTTTATTTCGTTTAATGTGCCTGTTTCCCAAAGACGTCAATGAATGTTTTCCAAATTTTTTTGGTCGGAGGTATTACGACCAGAAAACCGTTTAATGTACATGTGTCTAGCTTGAAATGAATTGCCATCAGCAAGTTCATACATAGAATCCATGTCAGTCATATTGGTGTTAGTATAGTAATTTATGGTAGAGGAATTCACTAACTATTAAAGACACGTCAAATAGCCAAACGTTACTCAATCTAAACAACTGCGACCGATAAATGTAATGATCAATGACAAGACCTTTTTAAATACAATCTATTTGTACATCAGTAGATAAAACAACCGTCTCAAGTTATTGTTAACAATTCTTTGTACTTAATAAACTCATTAATTTTTTGTACCTACGCCATATTTTTATTTACATTAATGATTTGAACAAATATTGAATATGGTTGTCACAAATTTTGTTTACCCTGTATCTTCAAAACAAAAGGGTTTTTTAAAAATCATCATAGAACAAAATATTTTTAGAATAGAACAAGAAATAATCACTTAAATGCCGCATGTTTACCTAACACCCTGTATATAATGGGGTATTTGTACAATTGTGATAACAAACTGAAGTGCATTAAAAATAACGTTTCCAAAATTGTTTAATATAATACTAATAATTTTGCAACTACTTATTCAGACATACAAATGTGATCGTATGTAAAATACTAAGGTTTATTATAAATATTAATTAAAATTGCTTGACAAGTTAAATGCTATTGAAATTAGATTACAGTAGTTTTGATAGTACCTTGTCCTTTTTATTTATCTGTAGTATGACTTGCTGATTTTTTTATTCATTTTTTTATAATTTGAAAGCAACATATTTGCCAAAAACATTATATTGATTTTCTTATTTGCTCAAGCTTTTTGCATAAATAAATCATGTTTTAAAACTTCAATTTTCTTCTTATTCTTAATTTTAGAATTGATTTCATTTTATTGTGAAATGGGTGTAAAGTCAGAACGATTCACTTCCTCAGACTGTTTCCATCTGCCTCAGATAGTGATTCTTTTATATATAATATAAGTGAAATAAACTTTTATAGATAGACAAATATTAGAGTAAGTAGTTAAATAATTATAAAATAATATTATTACAAACTATTTAGAAGTTTTAAGATACTACTGTCACTCTACATCTATTGTTAGCTAGTTGAATCGCATTTTGCACAGATAACAAACGTATTTTAATGTTAAGAGGTAAGACGCTGTCATATTTAGTTGGAACTACAAAACCTAAAAAAACCTTAAGTGGCCCTTAGTGTAAAACCGTTTCAGTGGGATACACCATAGGTTGCGTTGGTACAATTGAGCAATAGTCTATAAAAATGACATAGAGCTTATTTGTATGTATAGCTTTAAGCTATTCAATAATGCAAAATAAATAAATTTATTTAAAAGCTACATAAGTTTTCCCAGCAATATGTTAACTGGCTATTGCTGTTTGTACTGTTTATTTATGTAGTAGCATCAAATTTAGTTTTTACAGAATTAATGTTTTTATTATAATTATCATTTGTTTATGTGCTAATATTTTAGTAATTATACCTAAGTACACTGTTATTTTTAATTATACTATAAAAATATGATTACACCGTTCTAAAGTTGACACTTTACAATTTTTTAATGTTTCAATGTAATTATAATAAATACATCACATCAATTTACAGTTGCTGTAAAAAACTGTATATACAGGCAAATACTTTGATCTCTATTTTTTGTTGACTGCGGAAATCTTACAAAAACGTCATAAACTATTACATCTGTCATTCATGTAATAATTGTAATGTATTTTTTTTTTATAATTACACTGGCGAGAAAAAATAAAAAATAAAATAGAGGTCACATTAAAATTATGACTTAGTTTTGAATTTTTTTGTTTCAACCTTGTTTGCAAATTGTAAACAATTGTATTGTATTTTGAATACTGAATTAAAAATTTAATGTTGTAATTGTAAAGCAGGTTTATTATTATTATTGCGTGTTTTGAAATTATCACAAATTTACATTTCAGACAAAGTTTCAATAAATATGAAAAAAACTAATTACGAGTATTACCTCCTTTTGTATTAATAACTGCTTGAAGTTGACAAGAAACTCTTTGAATTAAATTAAGGATCATATTTTGGTCGATATTATTCCATTCCTGCAATAGCAACTGTTTTAGCTCTTGAACAGTTCTTAGAGCAGGTGTATGCTTGCAAATACGTCATTCCAACTCATCCCAGATATGTTCTATGAGATTCATGTCAGGGCTGAAAGCTGGCCAATCAATCCGCAAAATTTCCATTTAACAATCCAGCAGCCCAAAGGCTTTTCATTACAATCAGGCCAGTGTCCAAGTAACGCTGATACCGTTGATTGACAAATATACTAAGATACGCAGCCTGGGATAATATTATGTTCATGACATGTAGATGGCGTATACACGTCAAAATATTAATTAAAATATTAATGAAACTGTATTTGCATTTATTTTGCAATTATTATAAATATTTTACTTACACATATCACCATTATTCACTAGAATATCATAACGATTGTAAACAGAATTTACGTAATATAAACGTTTATAAATTTTTGTGTCAGTGCCATCTATATCTCGTGAACGGTATTTTATTTCAAGTTGCGTATCTTAGTAAATTTATCAATCAACGCTGATACACTTTTTATACAGAACAAAGGCTCTTACCAAAACAGTCCTTGCAGGTTCACGTTTTTCTTGCTCATCTTCAATCAACGCTATAATTCTTGCCACAACAATAGGGCCTAAAAGCATTATGACCTATTAAGTACAGTACACCGTGTAAATAACAAGCTTCACAAAGAAAAATCAACACTAAGTAAAAAAAATTACAACAAAATGTAGGTTTTCAATTAGAGCAAATAGGATGTTGTTTCATAAAAGTCTGTAACACGGTGATAATAATGGCAGATAGATAACATTTATCAGGAAATAAATTATTAAACGCCTACTTTGGTTGACAATAAGTCATAATTTTACAGTGACTTCTACTTTTTGCTTGTCAGTGTTATTAATTTAGTAAAATATTTATTTTACATAGAATAATTATTTGTTTATTGTTAATAGAAATTTGAAGTTATCATATTTGACATTAGACATATAAAACTAACATACCGCATGCTTATCTGCTTCCAACAGCGGTTACAAATTTAGCTCTACGGTTAGCACATTTTGTAAAAAATAACTAACAGGTCAGCCGTAACTAAGCAACGTTTTAAAACTATTTGCACAACAACATCAAAGGCAAAACACGTAATAATAATTAATAATACTAAATAAACCAATTATAAATTAAAGAAATGCGTTTTGAATTTATTTTGGTAAACTTCTGACGCATTTTAAAGTATATGTACTGTAATTATAACATACAAGATGTTAAAAAAAGATTGTAAATATATAAAAAGATAGTAAAATGAACTAAAATAAACAAGAAAGTCTTAATAAACATGGGTCCGCAAGGTAACGGTTTTG
This sequence comes from Tachinus rufipes, assembly GCA_963932245.1. Classification (NCBI taxonomy): domain Eukaryota; kingdom Metazoa; phylum Arthropoda; class Insecta; order Coleoptera; family Staphylinidae; genus Tachinus; species Tachinus rufipes. The sequence continues at coordinate 60,190,270 of OZ010744.1, forward strand.
GTTGATAAAAAAGTTTATTCTTTTTTTTAGAAGAAAGAAAAAACAAAATAACATAAAACGTTTAAAGTGCCTTCCTTCAATTTTTAAGCAGGCACGACATCTTAGTCTGAATAACTTTTGAACTCTTTCTAAAATCTCCTTATCGGCTCGGATTTGTTGACATGTTTTCAAATATCTCCAAAAAATTTAACACGTTTAAATCAGGTGATTTTGCAGTTTATAAAGATGGTTAGCCCCTTCCTTACCATCTACGTGGAATCAAAAAATAAACTGGAGCATCCTCATGCTGGAACCACATTTGTTGCTTGTTGATCTGTATAGTAAAATAATAGGACCTAAAACATGTTGACTACAATACTCAAATGTTTAATAAAAAACGTGTCGGATGTCTAAATTTTATTAAAACATAGAAATTTTTCTCGGCCAAAACATGCAAAATTACCAACATCATTTTGTGTGAACTTGGCTTCATTTCTAAAAAAAATATTGGAAAAAAACGGGGGTTTTTAGCATCATTGCGTAGAAACCAGCTACAAAAAACCATACTTGGTTGATGATCAAGTGGATTAAAGGTCCGCATTTGTTGTACATGGTACGGTTAAAGAAGCTGCTTGTGGAAAATTTTCCAAACAAAAGAAGCATTAACTCCTACTTCGGCTGATATTTTCCGCACACTCGTCCCCAGATTATGCTCTATACGTGCTAAATTTTTTTTTTGCTTTAAGAGTAGACCTTCTTCCGGATAAATAGTACTGTTTGCTGAATAAAACAGTATTACGCAATCTTTGCTAAATTCTTTTATTCTGTAAGCGCGTATAAAGGATGCTAAAACAAGCAAAAACTTGATTGCAACAGAGAAAACATAACTTTTGTGTATATTAAGTTGCTTGTTATACCAGCCAATCAATTCTTGACTTGCTGTGCTATTCATTCCAAGAGAAAATTGTGAGTAATTTTCTCTTTTATATCTATATCTTGTACGCCACTGAACACAATAAATACTTATTTTGCAGGAAATTTCTGAACAATCGATATTTATTTGAAAATCGCCAATTACACTTCATTCGCATATTGCTAAGTCAAAATCAGTTTTATAAATAATAAGCATCATTTCGTAATGCAACTTTTAAGTGTATATCAATTTTATAAAAAAATTAAAACCATAAAAATTGTAATTATGATCTTATTAAAATTTTATATAAACTTTATATATTAATATTGTATTCTTATAAGGCTCTATTTAAAATTAATGATTGTTATTCCCGCTATGTAATAAAATATAAAAACAGTGAACTTACATATTTATTTCTTATCAGAAGCTGTGAATTATTTACACTATAAAGGAGCCTTTGTTAAATTAATCAATTAATTGATAAATTTTATGTGCATAAAAATTTAATTGAAGTAATGTTCGACCAATTATTGTCAGTTATTAAATATTGTTATAAATCAATATTTAATAATAGTGGAACTTTAATTAAAAATTTTGATAAGTTAAAATTTTTATTATTATGTAATACTTGACACTGTAAAAAGGTTAAATAATTTCAAACATTTTTAAAGTGGTTTTTGTTGTCTAGATATTAAATATAAATTAATTTTATCAAATTCCTATAATTTAGTGAATAGAATCATAAAACAAGAATGTAATTAAACTAAATTTCTAAGGAGAGATCACAGAGTTAAATTGCTGAAGAAAACTATTTATGAACTTAATGTATTTTTTTAACTATACTTTTGTAGGTTGTTTGTTTATTTACTATAAATAAAAAAAGTTGTGTTATATTTTATTGCGATTAAGTCTAAATTTTTCGTTGTTGATACTTACGTAAGTTTTCTTGAAATATACAGTTAAAATTCAGTAGTTTTTAGTTTTTTTTATATTTTCCACATTATCCCTGAAGCACTTCCTGTTGAGCATTTCACTCATATTTATTTTTAAATTATATTAGAAGTTATAAATTATTTAATGATGATAACGAATCGATTGTTTTAATTTTTAGTTTTTTTTATTTTATTATATTGCAAAAATCATGTAACTAAAACAATAAAATGTAAATTTTAAAATAAAGGTTGCCAACTAAATAATATTACAAATTTGTATTAAAATCATTTTTATAGTTGTTATTCTATAGTTTTTTTATTGTCAATAAAAAAGCCTAAAATATATTTTATAGTGTTTTCTTATAAAATAATCTGTTGTTCTCTTAAAGCATATTTGAATATTAATTATTGAATTAAAAATTTAAGCAAAATAACACTATTAACGGTTGCACTAATTGTAGCTAGTTATTGAATACGTTTAGATAACAGCAATATATTTATCTCATCTTCTAAAATATGAATGTTAATAATTTAATTTACCATTTTACTATAAAGTCATAAACTGCTAAAATGCGTCTAGAGTTGTTTGTAAAAGATCTATAAACTTGTTAATGGCTACATAAATTTTGTTTAATAGTATTTAACAACCATTAATACTAAAAGCTGCTACAAAATATTACCATATTATAAAGTGTGTCTTACAATTAACCCAGGATTTGATTTTGCGCTATTGGTGCGGTAAAGTGTTGTTAACAAAAAGACAGTGTGACAGATGTTGATGTTGATGTTATTAAAAATTAAGCGCTACACAAAAAAACAACGCGTTTTTATTGTTGATCAATGTTTTATATGTTTTGGCAGTTGCAATTTTTGTACAAAATATGATTAGAATAATATATTTAACTGTGAAAAGATTAACTAAAAAAATTAGGGTGATTATATCAATTAGTAATCTTAGACAATCTAGCCGTCCTACAACAAGTTGTTCAACAAAAAACATCAAAGCAGTTTGCGAGAGTTAGTAAGGTATTTGACTAAATAAGCTACACAATTTTGATTTGCAAATTAAAATTTTTTGGTTTCAACAATAAGGTTATAGATTGGATCCACAGTTTTTTTGTTAAAGTTAAAAAACTAAATAAAAAAAAACTTGGTCAAGTTACATCAAAAGTGCCACAGGAGTCTCACTAAAAACTCATTTCATTCTTGTTGTTTATTAAAAATTTATGTGATACCTTAAGCAACTGTAAATGTTATTGTATGTGGACGACTTAAAGATATACTGTCCCATTAGTTTGTTAGATTATTGTTTGTCGCACCAAAGTATTTTGAACAAGGTAAATGCATTGTGAAACAATAATTATTTCTAAATCTCAGTAAGCGTAACTTTATATTTTTTTGTAAAGGACAGGATCTAATAAAATTGCACTATTAATAATATTTTATTAAAATCTGTAAGCAAAGTTAGAGAACTAAGTGTTGTGTTTGACTTAAAAGTAAAATCTGGTTTTTACTGTAATAAGATGTGCTTAAAGGTGTTAATGTATATAAATAAATATAGGTGTATAATATGGTCGTATTATCAACTGAACTACACACTCAAAATTAAGAAAATTTAAAATAAATTCTTAAGATTATTTCGTTATCTGTCACATTCTCGTGAAGAATTTATCCAGAAACACCTTAAGAAGTTAAAAAAAAGAAAATTATAATAAATCTGAATATTATGCATAAGGGGCAGAAAGACCTCGGTCACACGCTATGATTTATTGCAGCGGATTTTAAATGCAGGCAACCATTTTAATAATCCCGAGACATTAGATAGGGTCCAATATCATTTTTTAAAGAGTGTTAATAAGTGTATTCAGCAAGATGGCGGTCATTTTACACATTTGCTTAAGTAATGTTTTTGTTTTACTTAGTTTCTTACAATAGATACTTTCAACTTTGTTATACTTTTGTTTTTTTTGACGCCCTCTACCGGCTAAACGAGACAATTTTGGATATAACTAAGTCGGCTTAGATCGACCTATTTTGACGTCAGGAGTCTGTCGTCAAACGTTGTACACGTATTTTCCGTCACAATTGACATTTTTTAAAGTACATATTTAAATTATAGTTACGGCAGTGTTTAAATGGTAAAATGTTAAAAAACACGTTTTAGACCAAATATGTACTGCTGAGAGTTGGATAAACTTCGAGAACTCAAGATTTAGAACTAAATTTTTGTGCAAATTAAGGTTAAGTGGAAGATCAGTGCTACATTGAACTTCGCCTTTTTCATGTATTATATTTACTTGAAATAAAGCCATATTATTATTATTATTATTATTATATATATATAATCATCTTTCTGTATAATATGAAATAAATATATTTACTACTACTACTATGCATAAGTCAATTGCATTAACGTAAGTCTGTCTTCAAACGATGTCCTACCTACTAAACCACCCCTAGATAGCTTCAAACTTTGTAAGTATAAAAACTTAGTGATAAAAGACTGAGATTGAAAGGTAATTGTAAGTATCTCGCTACTAAATCTAGAGGCTTGTCAGTGGCATATATCGTTATTCCATTTTGCTTGTTTTTTGTTTATAATCTCATGCTGTATATATAATGACTACATTACATCATATTTAGATTTAAATAATATTTAAAAGTTTATTTGAATTGGTTGAATTTGAAGTCCAAAAAATTAACGAGTGATTGTTGAGAAACAAAAGCATCTATCTGCAACGTGTCACTGTTTAGTGCAAGTTTTGAGTTGAAGGCATTAATGAACCATTCTTCTTCAAAAATTGCTACATTAAATTGCAAGATATGAATGTAAACAACATGTGGTTTTAACAAAACGGTACCACACGCCATGCAGCCCGAGAAACAATTTAGTTACTCATTAGTAGAGTGAGGATAAAAAGGCATTTACTTTCAAAAATAAGCGCTTATGATAACCATTAAAAATGTCAAAAAAAGCTGCAAAAATGCTAAAAAAGCAGGAAAAAAGTTTTTTTGATATATTATAAATTAAAAGAGATTTTACAAAAAATAATACATATAGTAAGAAAACAAAAAAAAAACATTATATAGTATATATTACCTAACATATTAATAAATATTTTATTTTAATCATAATGCAAATTTGAAAATATTTAGTAGCAACTTATATTCTACTAAATATTTAATAAAAACTCCAATTAAGTTTTTGAAGACTACGTCAGGTTAAACCGATGTTTTGTTAATTCAAATGTAATTAAAATATGTTTTTTTATACAAATATTAAAAACATGGTGCATAACATAATGTATAAAACAAAGATAAATAATTAAATAATTTAAAAAAAATTAACAAACAAGTATAAAAAGCCAAAAATAGTAAAAAAAGCAAAAAAAGGTACAAAAAACGGCAAATATCTTGCCACTAAGCCTGAAGATTTGTCAGTGGCATATATTGTTATTCCATTTTTGTTGTTTCTTTGTTAATAATCTCATTCTGTAATTATAATGATTGAATGTTATTAATTAAAGTTTTACATCTTATTTTTGGTCTTGATTAAGAAAAAAATTTAGAGCTATTTTTGATGTATTTAATGTTGTAGCGTTTTTACACTGTTCTAGTATGTTGTTAAGTAAGTTGGGAATGACTTAGGCTTCTAGTCTATCTCCGTATTTATTAGTACTCATTATAACATTTATGAAGTTGTTTCTTTGTTCTCGAGTATCATATCTATGACGCTCTGTGTAAAACATATTTAACACGTTCATGACGTGATCCACCGGTGGTTCACGCATGGATTTGCTAATAAACGTCCGTGTCCACCGGTGGGTCACACAATATACAATCTTATATTTGATTTCATACTTTACGTTTATATCGTGGATACTTTATTTCACTGTAATGGCTGCAAGAAAAACACATCTTTATCTGTGCAAAATTGTTTCTTGGTAGGCCGATTCTAACTTAGTATATTAAAGTGTAATTATTTAAGTTATATATTTTTATGTATAGTATTATAATTAAAAAATGACATGTGTACATTCTAAACAAAAACAAGCAAAAATCAAAATCTATTGCAAAAAATTAATTACAATAAATAGCTTTTACTACTCGTATAACTTCTTAAAACAAGATTGCACGTTGGTTGTCCATCACAATCTTCAGAAAAAGTGAAAATTTTTGATGCTTTAGTTTTTGCTTCTTTACTACTCTTTTACTTCTAATTTATTTTATAATACCAAACCCTTTTCTACTTGTTCTAGCCGATCCTTTGTATTTGCTTATTCTATGGCTGTTCTTTCCACGTTTTTTTGTTTTAGCTGATTATTATTTGCATTATCATTTTCATCTAGTAAGCTTTCTATTTATTATTTTTTCTCAAAATAGAAGCATTTCCATTTTTTATTGTTGTTACTGTGGTAATTGTAATTTACAATTATCAACACAAATTCTTAGTATTACTTCAAACATAACCTTTTTTATATCATTTCAGTGTTTTTCTCAAAAAGGTATAATAAGAGAACATTTGGTCGGATAGATTAACATTCTTCTTTGCGTTGTTATAATAAATAATGACAAGAGGTTTGTACACATTTTTTCTATTACAATTTTTAGCCATTAGTGGAGTAGCCTATTGATTCCCATAATGACTAAAATAGTTATAAACTTTTGCATTTTGGCTCTATTAGTATTAGTCCAGTTGTGCAACAATAATCTCTTGTGAAGCTGATTGAACTGTACAAAATGCGCTGCATATTTATTGGTTTCCAATACTATAGTATTAAGAATTTTATCAGATACTAAGTATCTGTAAATATTATAGAGTTTAGACAGATCCACATTATTTATTTGTAATCCACTTTATTTAGTGAACTCAAAGTTGGCCGGCAAATTTGTATAGGTCCAAAGCTTTTGTTTCCGTTGCTTTGTCATCTTTTACCTCTAAAGGTCTAACATGATTTTCTATAATTGTGTGTTTATCAGAAAAGAAAATTTCAATTCTAACATCGTCACCATCATCTGAAAGTCTGTAGAATTCTCCAGAATTTTAGAAAAACTCAGATTTAAAAAAAAATTGTATTCATAATGTGGTTGACTGGGTGATAGTGATCTTCAAGATGGTGGTGACTGATGCAGCGCTGACAAGTTACCTGGTGTTGATAATGATTCTTCCAATTATGTTTTATCTTTTTGTACCATTTTCAGTATTTTTCTGATCCTGTCGCCCGAAGTTATTATTTCTCAAAATTTAAAAAATCTAATAAACCCTACTCAAATACAGCTTACATCATTTTCTCAAATAAAGCTAACAAAATATTACGATTTGCCGCGGGTGGGTCATAAGTTAAAATCACACTAAAAAATGCTCACAATACTCAATAATAAATCAAAATAACTAAAAGAAGTATTTATTACCTATTAAAAACGCACATAAACTATTTTCAGTAAAAACAAGATCACGTGTTTTGGTAAAATTTATATTTGAAAAGATTTTTGATTTGCAAAGATTTTATATTATTGAGATCTATATTGTTAAGTACTCTTTGGCTCTTTTTGATTAGATAGTGGGACGCATGTTTCCATACAGTTATGCAGTAGGTAACGCTAAATTCCACCAAGGCTATGTAGATTGTGCACAGTGCAGATATTGGTAGGAACTGTTTTAGATTATAGAATCTTTCTGCAAAATTTATGGTTTAATACCGTAGTGTATTCTATTTATAGGAAACGGTGATCAATAAAATATTCCCAAATACTTTTAGAGTTTCCTATTTAATTTTCAATTACAACAATTGTAGTTTAAAGTTTTAAGAAAAAGGTAAACGTAGATATAATATCTCAGTTTTAGATTTGTCAGTTTTTTGTTGTGCGGTGTTTAATGTGCATAAGTTTTGTTTTAGTTTTGTTTATGATTAGTTTCATGTCTGAAAAGATCTAAATTTTTATAATAAAACAAGTTATGGATAATTCAACTTTTACTTGGATGATGCGTCAATGTAACATTTAAAAAAAATTGCAAAAAAACAAAATTGTTAGAGATTTAAAATTTGAACTTGTATTTTGACTTATAATGTTATTTGTCACTCATTTACTAAGTTTATTCATTCTTTCATTTATTGTATTATATTATCAAATATTTGTTATACAAATTTTTATATATTTATTTATATTATTATGTAAAAGCAACAACAAGTGGATGCTGATTTTTTAAACAAAATCATTTTCAACAGTAAGGCTCATTTTTGTTTTGACGGCTTTGTTATATGTCAAAATTGTCGCATTTGAAGTCCAAAAAATCCACGAGTAATTGTTTGAGAAGCAAATGCATCCACAACGTGTCACTGTTTCGTGCAAATTTTAAGCTAAAAGCATTATTAGACCATTTGGCTTCAAAACTGTGGCTGATCAAACAATAATAGTTAATAGTATTTACTATTGCTACATTAAATTGCAAGATATACCTAGTTGTAAACAACATGTGGTTTTAACAAGACGGTACCTAATGCCATGCAGCTCGAGAAACAATTTAGTTACTGCATAAATCATTTTCTGGTTGTATAATTTTTCATTTTAGTATTCAGAGTAAGTAATCATGTGATTTTTTCAGATTTTTTCAGTTAGCAATTTTCGAGTAATAAGCGATCAAAATTTGAAAAAAAAACAATATTTTTACGTTTTTTCACATTTTTTTATCGTTTGTAACTTTTTAAAGTATTTTTCTTTAAAATTGTCAATAGAATAATATTTCACAGCCAAAAATGTTTTTCTTTGAATTTTAAAAAAATTCCAGAAATTGGATAAAAACGTGCTTTTATATGTGCAAAATATACTTAAAAATTTCAGGAAGTGCCGTGCACTACGCTTCGATGTATCCACATAAACACTTAAAATTTAACCCTTTTTTGCTATTTTATCTAATGCACGGCATTTTTTGAAATTTGTGTAGTATTTTTTGTACATATAAAAGCACGTTTTTATCTATATTTGATAAAAAAAAACTAGTTATCTTTTTTTAAGAAAAACAGTTTTATCTCAAAACTTTAAAAACAGTTTTTTTTAAATGACAGGTATTTTTTTTTCTCAAATATGGATAAAAACGTGCTTTTATATGTGCAAAAAATACCCTAAAAATTTCAAAATGTGCCGTGCACTACGCTCCGAGATATCTTACAATTCAGAAAAATACTTAAACATAGCGAAAAAGACTTAAATTTTGAGCAATGCGAAAGTGTGTAAAAAGTAAGCAATTTATGAATTTTAAAATATTTTTGTAGAATATCTTGCAATAAATTGATTTTTGGGACAATTTTTGATCATTTTGAGTAATTTGATTTAACACTAAATAGCAGTCAACTGACTGAATAGATCTTCAACAAAAGTTGTGGTGGCCTGATTCTTTAATATAAATGATCATGTGGCATCTGTGCCTTAAATCTGAATGATACATAATTTTGTTTGCCAGAAGTTGTCAGTAAAATATAGAAAACAAACCGCTGACAAAAGATCATTCTGCACCATGACAATGCAAACTTACTTACATCGGTTTAACAAACAGCTATTTAATCACTCAAAACGTCAAATTAATGGGTTATCCGCCGTACAGCCTTGATTTAGCACCCAATAATTTCTATTTGTTTTCTCAAATAAAAAACAAATTGCCACAGGAAGCTATTAATGCAGTCAAAAACTATGTTTTGGAGATACCTACTTTGGAGTAGAAAAACTGTTATGCCAATTGTTTAAATCAAATGCAAAAAAGTGTAGATCTTAAAAAAGAGTATTTAAAGAAACAATAAAACAGTGCCGACACCCCAATCATTGTTTTAGTTATTCATGTTTAATACATAAATAGCAGCTCTCAAATTTATTATAATTACATATTTAATTGGAACAAAATAGTAACAGATCTTTTAAAAATTCTTTAAGTACGCTGTAGTGTATACGTGTCTAAAATACTAAATCGAGCACACAATTTAATTTGTAATTTATCAAACTAATTGTGTAAAATTTTTCGTTATTTTTTTTAATTTTTACAGAGTATAAGTTAATAACTAATAATACATATTGCAAATAAATATAATTTAATTTTACTGGATAGCTTTTAAAGCAAAAGTTATATTAATTGTATTCCTTTTGTATTATGAATCTCACTAAATGATAGATGTAAAAAAATATGTATGTTATAGTAAAGTGTCAAGCATTGGCTTCTTTGAGAAGACATTGGTCGTCTTCTCAAAGAAGCTGTGGGTAAGTGTAAGTTTAATAAAAAAATACCTCCAATTGTGATTTATAATAAAAATTACTATAATGGTTTTTTGTAGCTAGTTAAGATTTACAAAGTTTTAACAGATGTTTTTTATGTCACTATTTCTAACAACTATATTATCTGTCTAAATAGTAGTAGGTGCTGAGTAAACTCCTGTTCCAGAGCTTCTTAGAGTATTTAAATGTATAGTTTGGAAAAAATGCGTCTTTGTTAACAGTATACACATACTGTCTTTGAAATAAAAAACCAGAGAGTAATGATGTCTAATTCAAATCTTAGTTGATATTCTTTGTTAACAGACTATTTGAAGAGAAGACAGTTTTTGCCGGTGTTTTGTCAACTATACCTGTATGTCAATTATAGCTTCCATGGCTGCAATTGGCGTTATTTGCGTGCCACCATAGTATCTATTTTGTATGTTCAATCATTTTGGATTTTTAGTTATAATAATGTTTTATTGTATTCAATGTTTTTTTTTTGTTTGGTATGTTCACATTTTTTATATTGCAAATGTATTGGTGTAAATATAAGCAAAACTATTGAAATAAATAACTTCATAAAATATAAATGAAGACATATTAGCAAAGAATACTTGTTTGAACTTTAAGTTTAATGCTGTGTGGTGACAATCTACTTTATATTGTACAAATTGTTAAGTTTAAAATAAAAACAATTATTTAGCTTGTTCTAGTATAATATGTATTTTTTGTGTTTGGAAGTAGTAATACAACTAACATATACATATATCCATTAAATACTACAAGTGTACTTTTATAGAACATAATATTATATTGATGTTACCCTCATAAGAATTCGTATACTCGTATTTCTAGAAATAGTTGATCTTTATCAAATATATATTTGTTAAATAAATCAGACAAATCAAGAAAACCAGGTGGCAAGTAACCAGTTAATTCGCGCTTGCATATCTTCCTCAGCAGAAATGTGTCCTGTACGAGCATTAAATTAGTTCGGGGCGAGAGAGCCGTAAAGAAAAAAGAAAAGAGATGTTGTCGGCCGATTACGAGACTTGGTAAATGTGGTCTTCGAGCCGTTGTCCCCCTAATTAACTAAATTCCCAATTGCGGCATTAATTATCTCGCATGTCACTTATCGCTGGAACATCATTACATCGATACCCGGTTGTATAATTGGGCTCGACCACATAAAGAACTCTGTTTAACCCGATAATTGGTTATAACTATCATTTTTAAGGGTCGCTTATCTCTCTCGGACGCTTGTTAACATTTCTGATGGATTAATTGTGTTAATTTATTATCAATTATCTATACCACTTTCCTCTTTTCTTATATATTTTAAGAGAAACATGTGTTATTTATAGGTCCCTAGAAATCATCTAATTTATATACCCCTGCTGATAAGAGATAATTAAGAGATCTCGGGTCATTACAATCAGACCAACAACGGCCTACTGCTACAAGAAATGACTACACTTTAGATATGGAAATTACAATTTACATGAAGTTTACAGATAAACGGAAACGTTCATATTGACATTGAATTAATGTAAAGAGATAATCCCTTATCGGAAACTTGTTTAGTGTTTTTACATAAGGATTACTTTATGAATCAATGAATTAGTAATAAATGATAATGATAATTAATCTATTTAGATTGCTACTAATTTATTTATGCGCATATCAATCCTTTTTAACCTATTGAGATTAATTTTGAGTGATAAATAAAGCTAAACTTAATGAATTAACAGCTGGTCATTTAAATTTGTTAAAAATCTATGCCGTTTGAACAGTTTATATAGTAAAATAAAATAATTAAATTTATAACGAAATTGTTTTTAATTATATATTATTTAATTTTTATATACAATATTATAAAGAATTATAGAAAAAAATGTAATTTAATTTGAATGTATTATAATTCTTGGATTATTGTAGTTAAATAATTCCATTGCAGAATAAAGATTGTTTTTATTGTATTGAAGTTGTTTTACCAAGAAACAATAAAAGTTGTTAATTTAAATACTATATATGGTTTAATTAAAAAATACAACAAATAACTGATATATTATAAATGTATTAACCTACATTTAAAATATTATATTGTTTCCTTTGTAAATTAAATACAGTTACGGCTCCATTCATGGTTATAAGATAAGTTTCTTAGTAATTATTTTGTTTGAAAATATATAAATAGTTATCATTACTAATTTTCAATTTTAAGAGTAAATACAGTGACATTAAAAAAAAAATGTTCATAAGAAATTTAAAAAAAAATGTTCAAATTCAAATATTGCACTGAAATGATACTCTAGGTTAGGTTATTTAATTTCTTTCACTTTGTGTGTTTGTATAAAGTAGATGCAAAAAGATCCGAAACATAAATATGTTTACAAACTGATCTGTGCATCTATAATTCTTAATGGCCTGGTAATATAGACATAGTTATTGCTATCACTAAAACCAAACAAGTTCACTATAATTCAAACAATAATGTATCCTTTTAATAAGATGGTAATCGAATAATTGGTATAAAAATTACGACCCCCCTTTTCAATATTTATACGGACCGAGCGATGATTACACGGCTATAACACATCCCGTATATATTCCCCATGTCGCTTACATAAATAAACGTCGTAAGTTTTGGTTATATTTGTACAATAACAGTAGACACGTTTCGAGCCTTTAAATTACAATTATTGGCGCGACGGCACGCAATGGCGATGATATAAATGTAGCGGGTCCCAGTATACAGCCAGGCAGAGGCGCAAACAAGAACGACCGTATTTTACAGGCACTCACCATCACTTCTGTATCGAAGAATAAACACAAGTCGAACATTATAAAATAATATCTGTTTTAATATTTTAATAGAACCAGTTCCGCGGGCCCGCAGCACTAAATCATCTCAGGATGCGAGAGCGGAGCAAGCGAAAGAACCGACGAAGGAACGAAAATGGTAATAATAAAAAAATATAATAAGTTGCGTTTGTTCGCCTCGGTTATTTATATGTTAAACCATGGTAAATACACTAACAGCTGGTTAATTGTTGAAATACAATGTGTCTTGTAATAAGCACTTAATTTATTTAACTGCTAATTAACCGTATTTTATTATTATGATTCTTCCAACGAGTGTCTGTCCAGAATGCTTCAGGCAGCATCTTCTTATTCTTATACGTCTGCATATGCATGTGTGTGTTTATGGGAGAAAGAGATATATGTCCCTAGTATATGCATATAAGTTTTTGTTCCTTATTAACGACGTGCCTTTTTAGGATTCCCTCGATTTATATTCAAATTATCACGGCGATTTTAATTAGTTAACAGCTTGTTTGCCTAAATTAAAACATAATGCGGTTGATGTTTATTTCTTCGATCCTCTCTTGCATGCATTCAGACGGAAATATTTCAATGATGCTGCCATGGAACCTGTTAGATGAGACCATTATGATGATTATTAGCAGCTTTAATAATGTTAAAGTTACGACGAAATAGCCACAGGTATGCCACAGGTATCTCCTATTGGAACACAATTACATTATAATTTAAAACATCATAAATGTTGTAATAAATAATTATAATAAAGATAATATAACAATTTACATTAATTTATTTATTAAATAATGTATAATCTAAAAAGTTTTAAAATATGCTAATAGAACAACAAAGTAATTGATTAGGATTATAGATTTTGTTATAAATTACGTCAGTTTTTTTAATTTTTTTTTTTTATTTAAGAATTTATAATTAAAATAAACAAACTAAAATAAAAAGAGTAACTCAAAAGAATACCAAGAACAGGTTGCCCAATTTTTATCAAAATTGCAGATAATATAATAATAACTAAACACACTAAACACTAAAAATTTATTAAAATATCAACAAAAAATCATGATAAGTTTTTGATCAATTACTTTGGACTATAAAAATATAAATTTTGTTGTTTTTCTAGATAAACTGTGTGATAATGACATTACAATTTTATTGTGCAAATCAGTTGGTTAGTTTCTCATTTAAATCAAAATATGTCCCGGGTTTGTCAGCGCGGCGTTTTTAACAATTAAGCAATTTTAAACGCGGTTGGATAACGGTGCTCAGAGTAGTTAATTTGTAATATAGCCCAACAAAATGACAAATATGTCAGTACAATAGTTCAATGTTGGCGTAGATTGATCGAGAGCCAGAAACAACAGCGGAGGTTACAACCTGAATGCTCTAAACATACTACAAAATGTTAAGATTAGGTTTTTTGACTCGTTGCTCTTTGAGACAAACTTTTAACAAAAAAGGCAATTGAAGAAGTTTGGAAAAGCTAACGTTTAATTGTGTTCTAAAATACCGAAAGACTGAAAGGAAAACCTTTATCTGCAACCTCCACGTGGTAAAGAAGACAATCAGTAAAGAAATCGGTCAAGCAATACAAAGTAAAGAAGGCGGGACCAAGGTTAATGAGACATCCCAGTAAACACAGGTTTAGATAATATAAGTTTATTACACGTATATATGGTGTAAAAAGCGTATATGGTATATGTGTATTTGTATAATATACATTTCTTGTACACGTAAGATATGTATATTTGTATATTATACGTTAATTTTTTCTTATATTTCCACTGTTGATTAATATACGTATATTAACCATTAGAATACTCGTATAAATAACTTGCATAATATATCTACGTATATTTAACGTATATTTCTGGGTTTAGTTTGCCGATCAATTTTGTCTTCAATGTTTGTACGTCCGAGGCTACCCGAACTCGTGAATATAGTTTGCAAAGTGTATGTTGAGATGCATGATTCATCATTTTATTTATTTTTTATCAACCATAATGTTAATAGTTGTAATATCCGATACAGTTTTAAGTCTTTTGTTGTTACACAACAGTGTTGGAGTGTTGTTTAATTGAACTGGAAGCGTAGGTTTTAGGAGTACTAAGATAAAATACCTAATTTGTGGTAAGTCTGAAAATAAGCAATGACATCTTTGTTTCAAATAACTTGTCAGGTGCACCATTTTTTCTTGTACAATGCAATTATAACCATTACAGTAACATTAATATCAATTTATCGATTTATTATTTTTAAATTTAAATTTAATATTATTGATTGCTGTTGTTATATATAGTATTATAAATACAAATAGCAAACTATTCAAGTTATTTGAAATAAAGATTACCATATGTGTCTCATATGAGGCTGTGGAAATATACACAGTATATTTTTCAGATGTCACCAAAAGACTGGTTGAAAAAGCAAAATGGATTTTCAATTTAATTGTTATTTTATTAAATACCTATGTTAAATAATATAATGTTTTATTTATTTATATGTAATACTTTGTATTTTATGTTAGAATGATATACAAATTTTACATTATTATATATACAAGAGAGGAGGCAGTACGGCAGATTACCAGCGTTAACAAAAGTTAAACAACGTCCGCTCCGGTCACGACTTGGATGGGTGACCCAATTCTTCCCAATATGAGTCCGTTACCTCGTATAGGCATCCAAACATACACATGTGTTCTCGCCGGATAAAGTTTAACCTATAATACACGTGTAATATAATTAAAGAATATACAAATATTTATATTATAATATTAACGAATTTTTTACGTTGATAATACGTGTAAATTATACGTTTAAAATACATATAACCGGTACGTATATTACACACTAAATATACGAGATATATCCGTTTAGTCGCCGGACATTTTTCCGTATAATATACTTAACAAATAAACAAATATTACACTTAGGTGTAATACCAAAAATAAACGTATCTTAAACGTAACTGTGTTTACTGGGATGGGATAATATAAAGAAAGCCATAGTTAAAGCTAGCAAAGATTAACTGAAAAACATTCTGCAATCCTCCAAGCAACCATGAATAACAGAAGAAATTCTAACAGTTATGAAAAAAAGAAAGCAACGTAAAAGACAAACAAATAGTAAGTACAAAGAACTCCAATAAAAAATAAGGCAAAAGATTAGAAAAGCCAAAAAAATTCATACAAGAGAAACGTAGGGAGATAGAAAACCTACAAGAAAAACACAATTTATTTAACAAACATAGAAAAGTTAAAGAAAAAAAAAGCAAAAAAAGACTTATAAATGACAACAATGGAAATATTATTTGAAACCTTGAAAAAAAGATTACAAGATGAAAACATCACATAAGACAACTATTTGATAACACTAGAAATAATACGGCCATAAATGAAACAACAATTGGACTTGCAATAACATCTGACAAGTTAAAAAATGCCATTAAGAATTTCAAAAATTAAAAAAAAAAACGGTAGGGCTTAATGAAATACCAGTAGATATTCTAAAACTAATTGAAGACAACAAAATACATATTTTGGTAATTTTTTTTAACACTATCTATACTACCGGGAACATACCACAGGAATGGATAAAGTTAACATTTATTCCAATACCCAAAAAGAATAACGCAAAAGAATGCTCAGATTTTAGAACAATTAACCTAATAAGTCACACTTACTTTTAAAGTGTGACTCATTAGGTTTAATGCCAAAAAAATTTAACCACCGCATATACCAAACACTAGTAACTGATATTAGAGATACACTGTTTAGTTTTTGCAACAATCTAGACACAAAAGATGCACTATTCAGTATGAGTGTTTTAATACAACGATGCCTAGATATGAATATAGACCTATATATTTGTTATATCAATTACGAAAGCAAAAACATAACACATGGTTGTCAAAAAGTATTTCGACAATAATGTTAGAACTGTAACCGTAGACAATACTATAATAAAAAGTGTAAGAAGCTATCAATACCTGAACACAAGAATTGTGGATATAAATAATCAAACCAGCAAAATAAACGTATTGATATATCAAGACAAACTTTTAAAAGAAACTATTGTAACGTGCATTTGGACACGTTATCTTTTCCTAAAACTAAATGAATTAATATTATACTTCCCTATTAAATTCTCGTTGGTTTCTAACGCCCCATGTAACAATTCCCTCCGGTTAGACAATGGTGAATATCGTTGCGCCATTTGGGTTGCCGATCCTGAAATATGGAGTAGCACTTTAGTTAGGTAGTTAGAATAATAAATAATTAATGTTAAACAATTAAAGTAGAGTTTAAGTAAGGATGTTATCTAATTTTATTAATAGAAGATACGGTTAGGATTTTGATTCACATTTCTGTGACTAAGTATTGTGATACTAAATAAATAGGAATTAATAAGAAATTCTATTAAGTTACTGCTAATGATGAATAAAAATTAATGTTAGTTCACATGAGATTTCAGTTAATGGAAAGTGACAGTGTTTGTTAATGAGAGGTTTATGACGGGTTCGATTAAAGATTTTATTTACATACCTAGGGTTTAAGTGAATCGGTTGAGTAGCTCCCACAGAGTGTGGCTATTTTGGTGGCAAATGGTTCTTGGTTCATTATCTAGAAATAATAATTAATTAATTTGAGGTAGCACTCTATTTGAATGGGTATTTCGGTAGTCCAATCGTGATTAAATATATCATTAAGATGTTGTTTATCGGGGAACCGTTGCGTTTATTCTTTCGGGATATGGTTTATAAAATGTATTAATTTAATTTATTGTTGTTTCGAGAAACGGGGTGAGGAAATAATTAATAAGTAGTTAGTAAGATTTTGTATAGTTTGTATAATATTAATTTTGTACTTACTTATTGTAATTAGAGTCTGATGATGTTAGTTGTGTTGCACGACACCTCACTAGACACTAAACGATAATCCAAGCTTACTAATAGGTATAACTTTTGTTGTTAAGTTAACCGGCATATTTAGGGGTTACATTGCTGCTTTGTTTACTGTCAGACGCTGGTGCTTGCCCGTCAAGACAGATGGCGCGCGGGCTGACAATGTGGAATTCTCCGCCGGACGCATAGGCGTGCCATATTTAATTTAAACTAAATGAACATGTTTTAACTAAAATTACGGAAAATTCCAAACATAAGCTACTCACGGTTGGTGAGATATATCATGGTATTCTTATGACCACAAATGCTAATTTGGAAGGTCCAAAAGTGCTGCGACTGAAAGAGACTGCTTGGAGACGCCTATGTGTATGGATTTTGAAGCAGGGGTATAAAAACAAATTGCGTCGTGGTTAAGTCCTCTTTTCTGTGCGTTGATTAACCGCGTGCAAGTGCGTGGCTGGAAAGCAAAAAGGAAAAATGGAGGCCTGTCTGCCTGCAAAGTTGTAGACTCTTGTGGAACAATTTACATTCCTTAACAAGGGAACCAGCGCAGCCGATCTCAATCTAAAGATAACCTTCCATGAGCCCAACCCCAGCGTCCTAAACCCCAAGTTGTTGTAGGCTGCTTTAAGGCGGGAGATAGGAGACCAGGACTATCCGTTTAAACACGTGGAACCTAAGGAAAAGCCGTTATGGCAAGAATGCCTAACGTTATTCAAGCCAAGCCATGAGTTCACCCAGTCTACTTCAGAAGTGCCAAGAATATTTTGGATTAACCCGATAAGATTGGAAAATCAGCGAAACCCCGATAAGGTAGTGTTAAACTTTTATAGGGACTCTAAGTGCGCTCAGCCAGCGCATTAGTTTTTTTTATATGTCCGGGATATCCTAGTGTGGCGAACAAACTCGTCATCGTGTATATATAACTAAATTATATTATATTTTGTTTAAACATTTTTTTGATTCTTGTTTGCTCACCCCGATTTCTTCCAGCGACGGTATTTTTTATCGTTTTTTTAAGAAAAGGAATTACACCTAGGGGGAGTATATTCATGGATTCCAAGTGAGTCTTTCTATATGACCATTTAAACAAAACCAATCTAGAAAACAAAATTTAAAAAAAAACAATTGAAACCCAGCTACTTTTGGTAAGTGCCAATTTATTTATTGTGCTGCCCTATACTTGCTTTCTGTAATTGCAAGTTGCTTGCGTTAAGTTTGAGCCACGGCCCATAGCCGTCTGAGCTACTAGAGCCCAGTTGCTAAGTCGGTTACACTATTAACATATAAGAACTTGATTTTAGCATTACAAATTTGGTTAGTGCGCTGTTACGTTTTTTCAATATTACCGTATGGTATTAAATCGTGGACTCTAAAAATGAACAACATGAGAAAGTTTGGAGCTGTTGAAATATGGGTCTATCGCCGTATGCTAAAAATTTTCTATATAGTAGCTAATAAAGAAATCATGCAAAAAATTGAAAAAGAGAAAGAAATACTCACAACAATAAAGAGACGTAAACTAAAATACTTGGAACACATTATCTAAAAGCAAAGGTATTTATTACTCTAACTTATAACTTAGGAAAAAATACAAAGAAAAAAGTTGCAGGGTTGCTGTAGAATATCATGGCTAAAAATCATACAGAACATACAAGAAGACTTTTGTTTGTATGCTTACGATAGTTGTAAGATAGTTAAAAGATGATTGCAGAGTGGCTGCTGACTGATTGGGTTTTATGAAAACTATGCCTGACTGTTTGTTTTATGAATTTAATAACGTAATTTGACATATTTTCAAATTTCAACTTTTCCAAATCATTTGCATTGAGTTAGTTCTTGTAACATGTACGCTGCTCTGCTGACGCCGTGCGTTTGATTATTAAGTTGTCTGATTGTTTGATTAAGGTTCTGTAATGCATCGACTATCTGCCAATAAATTTTCAGCTTTTTCAAAACAATTTTTGGATACTAATTAAAATTACATCTTTCTTAGCGTGCCAGCGTCAGGTGTCCTGACTCTGGCCACTGACTCTACAGAGGCGTTCTATGGCCAAAATACAGTCCAATCTAAAAATATTAGACTTTTAAAAACTCTTGAACTTTTTTGTCACCGCAGCTCCTGGACTATTAATGTTGATTTACTTCCATGGTTTCCTTGTTTTTTAAACCGATCATTTATTGAACTTGTGCGGAGTACAATTGATAAAAGACTTGATATTTGGATGCGTATTCAAGAAGCTTAGAATTTAATCCTTTTGGGTGAGACTGACAACTTGATTTCTAGCATGCCTAGGCGAGTAGCTAGTGTTCTAGAAATTGTAAACAAGCAAGACAACTCATTATTGAAGTTTTATCATGATTTTTAGTTGAAATTTTAATTATAATAATAATAATAATTTTTAGTGGGAATAATTTACATATTATCGAAAATTTGTATAAAAAATGAAGTACAGATTCTTGGTGTTTTTTTTTTTTTTAATTTTTAGCGGCCAGTATAATTTATATCATAGGTAATTAGTGTCGTACAAAATGTGAAACATGCAAAACAAACTTAAATACACTTATCTTGTTATACTTTATCCACAAAACTTGATTCTGTTTAAAACCAGTATCTAGGTTTTAGTTACATTACAAATACAAAAAAAAAAACGTTTACTAGCTTCTTAGCTGGTTGTAAAAGGAGATTCATAGGCAAGAAAACAACTTTGTTAAAAAGACTCACAGTTTAGCTAAAGCTTGTAATATTTATTTGTGAATTATTACTTGCGTGTTTTGGGTAGTTAAAGACCTAACAATACTGCTTCATTTCTAATGGATTTTTAAAATCTGAATCCTATTAACAGCTAAGACCTATCTTTAGGAATAATAACAACTTATCATCTACTACCAGAACGCCAGAGATTGAAAACTAAACTTAAGAAACTCTTGTTTGCTGCAGCCGTATCAGATTACGATGTGATTGTTCTTTCTAAAACCTGACTTTCTTCTGAAATCAGTGACTGTAAATTAAATCTAACAGGCAATTATTTATTTAAGTGTGATTGTTTTGCCCTAATAAGCCTCAAACAAGGTGGAGGTGGTGTTGCTATTAAGACAAATTTCAAATCAGTGTTACTTTACCTTATGTTTATTAGTGTTAAACATTTGTTTGTAATTGTTAATTAAGTTTAATAATATATTTTATATAATTAGTGCGGTTTATTTACTACCTAATTTGACTAGTGATAGATATCTGGATGATTGCTATTCCGTCAAATCTATTGCCAACAAGTTTCCAAGCAGTAAACTGATCTTATTGGGCGATTACAATCTACTTGAAGCGGCTTGGGTTAACAATAATTTAGGTATAACATTAGTTTGTAATAAAGTTACTCTACTCATTTTGTTTTTAATTTGTTAGGATTTTTAAACTGCATACATTGCATATCTATTCTTAACATTGTGTGTGTGTTTTTAGAATTAAGCATTACTAACAATTGTAATTTTTTTGTGTATAATCAATATCATACTGCGTACTTGTTAACTATAAAATGTGATACTACCTGTGATATTTTAAATAAAGTTGTAATTTTAATCATTTTAAACTTGCCGACTACATTGTAAACAATAATTATTTGTTGAATGTTAATCTTATGCTTTACCAACGATTGTGATTTTTTGTGATAGAAGCTGTAAATGTTTTGTTAAATTTAAGTCAATATCATACTGCATACTTGTTAGCCATAAAATGTGATACTACTTGTGATATTTTAAATTGTAATTATGTTTTAAATCATTTTAAACTTACCGACTACAGCGCAAACAATAATTATTTGTTGAATGTTAATTGTACTACAATCTTTTATAACTGTAATGTTGATATGTGTTTTGATGTATTTTACCTTGTCATTTATTATGTTATTGATTGTTTTGTCTCTAAAAAAGTGTGACGTAAAATCAATTTTGATTTGGTTTAGCAAAAAAATAATTTTACTTACCAAAATCAAGAAAGCTGTACATAGACGTAATAAATCTTCAAAACAATTGTTGTATTTTTGGAAATTTGTTAGTGAGACCAAAAAAACTAATGGTTTTCCGGCTCCCATGTATTATAAGGATCAAACCTGTAATAATCTGAACAAATTTGTTAATAGTTTTGCTTTTTTGATTTTTATTTTGGTCTATGATAACAAAACTCATCCAATTTTTTTTTTTGTTTGAGTTTAAAAATAACGTATGATTGTTTGATATTTTTAAGAGAATTGAAAACTTTAAATGGAATTTAAGTGTTCGACCCGACGGCATTTTATCTATGCTGGTAAAGAAGTGCATTTATTCTATTGCTAAGCTATTGCACTTACTTTTTAATAAATTTTTAAAATAATCTATTTTTTCTCAAATATGAAAACAAAATCTATATTACGCCTTTGTTTAAACCTGAAGTCAAATAAGATATTACTAACTATAGAGGTATATGCATTTACTGGTCAGTTACAATAGATGTGCAAAACCATCTTAGTGGAAAAACAGCAATGGGTTTTGTGAAGGTCGTTTCACACTTTCTAATTTACTTTGTTATGAAAATTATATTTTAAATACATTTGAATTTAAAGTACAAGTTGATTATATCTACACCAATTTTTGAAAAACGTTTGATCGTGTGAGCCACACTATTTTAATTGCTAAGTTCACTGCTTTAAATTTTCATTATGATGTAATTTCCTGGTTATTTAGCTTTTTGTAAAATTGCAGTCAGTGTGGTAAAAATAATAAATTTTTGTCACAGCCCATTTTTGTTTCAATGGGTGTTCTTAAAGGATCTCATTGTAGATCAATTTTATTAGCAGATGATTTAAAAATATATACAAAAATATCATCTCTTCATGACTGTCATCTTTTACAACTTGATTTGATTTTATAAATAGTTGGTGTTTTATTAATAAATTGTTCATCAGTGCTAATAAATGTTTTAATAAGCTTTTATAGAACTTTGAGTAAAATTTATTATAACTTTAGAATCTTGGACAAAGTTACACAAATAAAAGATTTATGCGTAACTTTTAATCATAAACTTACATTTGTTAAACATTTTATCATCATTTGCAATCGTGCCATAAAAATGTTGTAATTTGTATATAAGATGTAGGCGGATTTATCATCCAATACACTAAAACTTTTATATTGTGCAATGCACCAAGCGTTTGCTCTATATGTTTGGAGCTCTGCTTATATAATTCATAATCTGAGCATTGAACTAATTCAAAACATTTATTTTTGTATTTTGTCATATAAATTAGGCATACTGTCTATAGATAAATTATGACAGTTACATAGCGTCACTGGACAATTTACTGTTGTTGAACCTTTGTCGCAAAAGAGCCAATTTGTCGTTTTGGCGTAATTTAATTATGCCAGAGATCAATTGTCCAGAGCTACTTGACACTTTTTTATTTTACTATTCTCCATTATTGTAGAACATGTATGTTTAATGTAGATGTAAATGGTAAGATTATGCTGTAAGTAAAATACGTGTACAACGTTTGACGACAGACTCCTGACGTCAAAATAGGTCGATCTAAGCCGACTTAGTTATATCCAAAATTGTCTCGTTTAGCCGGTAGAGGGCGTCAAAAATTTGTAAATATTAAAAAGAAATTACCTGTAACAATAATTTTTTAAGTGACCTTGTTGCTATGGCGTTTAATAATTTGACAATTATTGACAAATTGTCACCAGTCTATGAAATTTACTCAAGTATACGATCAACATTCTTGAATTACAAGTTCATTTTACCATTAAAAATGAAAAATTATACAAACTCTCAGAAAGTTGACATGCTCCTGGTATACGGGTTTTGTCAAGGAAATGGGCGTCAGAGTGTTAGGGTTTACATGGAGAGGTTTCCTAACCGTCGAATACCAAACCACCAAACATTTGCCAATACTGAGCGTCATCTTCGGGAAACGGGCAGTTTTAAGAAAAAGTTTGAAGGCAGGGGTCGTATGCGAACAACTCGAACTGTGGAAACAGAAGAGATGATTCTGGAAAGAGTTGAAGAAGAACCAAGTACCAGTACCCGTCTCTTAGAACGTGAGTTAAATGTTCCTAAAACGATTGTCAATAAAGTTTTAAGAGAACAGTTGTTACATCCTTACCACATACAAAAAATCCAGGAACTTTTACCGACTGATCCCCCAATGCGGCTTACATTTTGTTAATTTATTAGAAACAAAAGAATGCTTGTTCCAAATTTTTGTAGAAAAATTATGTTTACTGACGAGGCATGCTTTACAAGATCTGGGGTAACCAATCTGCACAACGAACATATTTATTCCGATGAAAATCCACATGCCATTAAAGTTGCACATCATCAGCATCAATTTAAAATTAATATTTGGGCAGGTATTATTGATCACTACCTTATTGGTCCCATTGTTATTCCAGACAGGTTAGATGGAAATATTTATTTAAATTTTTTGCAAGACACATTACCAATTCTTCTGGAGAATTTGCCCCTTTTACTTCGGAGGGAAATGTGGTATATGCATGATGGTGCCCCGCCCCATTTTTCCGTTGCCGTTCGGCAATACTTACATCATCAATATCCCAACCGATATATTGGAAGAGGCAATGATGCACCAGTAAAATGGCCACCACGTTCTCCTGAGTTAAATATGTGTGACTTCTTTTTGTGGGGCGCTATTAAAACAGAAGTTTACAAGACTCCGGTAAACACACGCGATGATTTATTGCAGCGGATTTTAAATGCAGGCAATCATTTTAATAATACCGAGACATTAGATAGGGTCCAATATCATTTTTTAAAGAGTGTTAATAAGTGTATTCAGCAAGATGGCGGTCATTTTACACATTTGCTTAAGTAATGTTTTTGTTTTACTTAGTTTCTTACAATAGATACTTTCAACTTTGTTATACTTTTGTTTTTTTTGACGCCCTCTACCGGCTAAACGAGACAATTTTGGATATAACTAAGTCGGCTTAGATCGACCTATTTTGACGTCAGGAGTCTGTCGTCAAACGTTGTACACGTATTTTCCGGACACCCTGTATATTATATTATATTAGAAATGTGCTAGTTTCAATACACAATTTTGGCCATAGCCTTTGCTAAAACAAGAGTTTTAAATTAATTTATTAGCTTGTTATGATTAACTTTAGAGCAAAAGATTATTTATGTGGTAATATATAAAAGGTTTATGTTGTGCTAAGGTATAGAGCTCAATAGTATTTTTTGTGTTTGCAAAAGTTTTTTATTTAGATTACATAGCGTATATTACTCGATTGGCCCTAGCGACTGCATCAATTTATGGTGTAGCGTCCCCTATAGGACTTTGTAGTGCAATTAGAAAGTTTGTAAGATATCTGTTCAATATTTGGAAAAAGTCTAAATAAAATATTAAATTCTTATAAGAAGTTAATAGATGGTACTTTACCTATTGAAATTAAGAATAGAATGTAGAGTAGTAAAATGCAGGAATGCACGCTATTAGAAAACATTGGGAGGTAATTGAACCGCATATTTTTTAGATATTTTAAAAAAAGAAATTTTGTATTAATTGTTATACAACACTGTTAAAGAATGCAAACAAAAACTAAAGTTGCAAGGCGTTGTTGATTGTAAAAATTACCTCGCAGAAAGTGAGGTTAGAGATACAACATCTATGATCTTATCATTTAATTCATCTATTCCAACTATCGTCTTATTTCAAATATACGCAATTTTGCAAAACTGTACAAACTCATAGTAGCAAAAATTAAAAATGCTTATCCAATTTTCCAAATAAATAATGACTAAAATAGATTTTTGAAAAATTGTACTGACACAACTAACTTGTGCAATTTTATTGAGATTTTATTTGCCATCGACAACAAATTGTAAACTGATGTAATTTATTTAGATTTTAGTAATTTATTATTTGCATAACATAACTGAGTATATAAACTACAATGAACAAAAATCAACTAAAAATTAGGACTTGTAATATGTAATATATTTACGTTATTATTTGCTGTACGTGGAGGATGACAAACTGTATTTAGATATAAAATCACTTGAAGATTGTGGAACTATGAGAATGGTGCATAGCAAATAAACTTGATTTAAACAATATTGATGTGCGCTAATTTTAATAACAAGATTTTAAATTTAAATTGTTGAGTTTGGTGATAGTAATAGATAGATAGAGATTTTGTATAAACTTACATGATATTACTAACAGTTCATATTGCTTATGGAAACTGAATTTTTATATACTTAGAACAAATTTAAGAACAACAAAATTATTTTTAAAAAGTACTTAAACTCAACCATTAATACTATGATGACTAATTATAATAATCTCAGCTACATCGTTGATACATTTACCGACAATTTTGGTGATAATATTACACTAATATATAAAATAGTATAACAATTAATTATAATATATTTAATTAGTGTATTTTTTTTTTAGAAATAAAATTTTATTTATTTCTTATTATGTATTATTATTGCAAAACAATTTCAAAAATATTAATTAAAACGTTTTTATTTTCAAGAAATGTGGTTTTTAGGCCAAATTGAAAATATCAGGATACTTATTTCAAAAAAGTTTTGGCAGTTTATAAAAATTTGTCAAAAAAATTTTGTAAACTACGATTTGGCAAAAAAGACACTGCACAAAATAAACGTTTTATTGTACTAAAAACAGTTGAACTAAAATTGCTCTCACAAAACTGCAATTTCTTTATAATCTTGCCAATTGGATTTTAGATAAAACACCATATGTTTTACCAATGATTTTAAGTTTTTTTCTAAATTGACGAGATAAAAGAAAACGAGTTTGGTTACAACCCAGGAAACAATTTGCAAAGTGTACTTTTCAGCTACTTATTTGTTATAGATGTTCAGTAATGGTGTTGGCTGTTAAATTTTTGAAAGTTTGCACAGAATTAGCATTTATTAAAGAAGGTTCAGGACGGTACATTAATTTATAAACTCTGGATTTGAGTAAGAGGGTAAAACCATTTTTTGCATGCCCACTCTGAAAACAGTTTTTCCGCCCGTATTTTAAGGAAGGAAGAGAGCTTTCTCTCCCTAGGGAAGTAAAATACTTTGTCTCCCGCTAAGAGTTTTGCTTTTAAAACACAGATGGCGCTAGTTAAAAAAATAATATTTTTATTGAATATAATTTTTAATTATAATTATACTAAATTAACAGTAAGTATTATTAATTAAAAAATTAAATTAAATTAATTTATTACATGATTTAGTAATAATATTTTTTTAATATTTGCTTAATTTGATAATATTATATACAAAAGACAGAACTATTGACATCTAGTGTACAGTGATTGTATTACAAGACTTCTGGGTTACATTGGCTGCGTTCAGTACAACTCATCAGTTGCCAGCTCTGACCCAATAAGCGCTGAGCCCGTCTGAACGGTATATTTTGCCACTGTTGCCAACCGTGTAAACTTTTATCAACTACATAAACATAAAGCTCAGAGTTTTGAACTTAAATAAATGATTTAATTAGTTTATGAAGCCGCTACTTAACGAGATATAATATATTCTCAATAAGTAATGCCATCTAAGGTAAAGGTGTAGGATAAGATTACCCTGAAGTTGGCAACGAAGTACGGCAATTGATTATCTTTATCATGTTTTACTTCTCTCACTCAAGTTATTACAGCGTTAATATTACGTTGTAATCTCATTTACCTATCTTGCTCCTTTTCCCGTTTAAAAACATTTATAACTGCTATGTAGTTTGGTTTTGACATGATGAATTTATTTTTCAAATAAAAGAACGGACCAAGCGAACCTAGATGTATGATGAGTAAAATGACAAGCGCTGCCAGCAAACGATAGTCATCAAGCGCGTTCAGTACGCATGATGAGTCGTCCTGAACGCGGCCAATATAACAATGTTTGACAATTTAAACATTAAACTGAAAAAAAAAAAACATTGACACTTGAAGTATTAAACTTTTTTTTTTAATAATATTAATGATATTGTTTTCTTACAGTGGCAGGCAAAAAAAACAGTTGTAAGCACCACAGGCAAGAAAGCGTTTGCAGCACTTTGCTGCCTGCCTACTCGGGCGGACAAACAGCGGCGTACTGCAAGCAGTGCTTTCCTGCTCTTGGTACTTAATGTACTATTTAACTGCACTTAATCTCAATCTTTTGTACTTCCTCTAGTAATAAACGTCACTTTTCACTGATAATAAAATTGTGTAAAAGTTTTACACTGTTATTTTTGTGTGGTTGTTTTCATACGATGAGATTCAAAGTTGCATCATACCCGATGACAAAGTTTATGTTGTTACATATGCAATACTGTACCAATTCTTTAATAATTGTGATTGGAGGTGGTTTATCGTGAGCAAAATATGCAAATGTCAGAAAGGTGTCCGTTTTTAGTCCCGTAGCCAAGCTAATCCGTATAGGCATATACGTTTTAGTGTGTAAATGCACGTTCTTAGCTTACCGTTTGTAGGGTTTGTAAAAACATGTCCTATGAGTTTGTCAAATTTTTGGCAAATGTATCTTGCACTTCTAGTTCACGGCATAGTTTTGCTACGGCTGCTTAGAAGTGATGCAAATTGCATTAAACTACGCTAATGCAACTTGTTTAACTTCTTCTGGGGTGTTTAAAAAAAAACCTTAAACGGGTAATTTTTTTTTCCGGCTGGGTAGGTTGACATTTCTTTTTATCTTTGTGTTTTTTTTTTTGTTGCGTTGCATTTTTGGTAGCTACTTTGAACTGAAACTGACCTTTTGGGTCTTAAGATCTTTACATTAAGTTATTTTGCTACTCTAGGCGACTCAAGACTGTCTTAAGAGCATTTGAAAGTCCCCAAAGCCAAAAAAATCCAGGCTAAAGTAGAGTGTTGCAGATATAAATATGTTAGACGCCGTAAAAAAAATCTTATACCAAGTAAAGCTATTAAGCTAATAGACAAACCTATACCGACAGAAATGTCACGAGTACAAATATAAAGATAACATTGTTTGTTTAAATACTACTGCTAGCTATAGTGGTAAACAAGGTAAGGTCAACATACGCAGACCTATTAAAACAAGCAAAAATTTAGAATCTTTAAAGAATTAAAAGAAACAAGAAAAGGAGAGCTGTTACTAGTAACAAAAAAGTCTGAGGCAGAAAAAAAAATAAACAAAGTAAGAGACAGAATGAAGAAATTCAATGTAAGAAAAACAAATAATGATTCTATACGAGAGCTTGTTATAATCAAGGGTATAAGCCCAAAAAGAAACTGCTTGAAGAAAAAGGAATGTCAACAAAGATACCACAATTATATCTGTGAAGAAAAGTGTTGTGAAAACGTAGTTTCAAGTTTCGCACGGTTATGAATGCGAGGTGATCAGAGCGTGCGGGCTCGCGGTCGGTAACCTAGTGAGAATAAAACAATGAACAATGACATTAATGTTTATGTAGAAGTGTAAGAGTCAGTCTGTAAACAAGCTGTAACGTGAACACACGAACTTATAAACCTAACTGAATAAATTCTATTTGATACTTGTTTTGTTGGCTGTGAATTATCAACGCTCTGCTACCAGAATTATCAAAAGGTTATGGGCCCAGCACGCTTCCACTGCGCCACAAAACTGTGAAACAGGTTAGTGAAAAACACGTGTTGTCGGACATCTTGGACAGTAAAGTAGTTATCGTTTATTTTTGTATTTCGTGAGTGTTTCGGGAATAAAATCAACATGTCAGATAAAACAGACATGCCACATTTTGAAAAGCTGAAGGGCTCAAATTGGCCGTTGTGGAAACAATGTATGCTGCAATATTTCAAGGTGAATGCCTTGCTGAAATATGCACAGGGTAATGTTTTACGGCCGGAGAGAAATGGCAGCAATGAAGCACAGATCGAAGCATGGGAAAAATGCGATGGAAGGGCTACTTTGGCAATACTGTCAGCGATCGATAACAATCAGCAAACATTCGTGGCAGCTTGTGAGACCGCAGGTGAAATGTGGAAAAAGCTACTATCGGTGTACGAACGTTCCGATGGAAGTAGCAAAATGGAGGCAAATCGCGAATACCACGCTTATCGTTACATGGGCGGGTCAATGGCTATACACATTGCTCAAATCGAATTGTTGGTTGCAAAATGCAAACGCAGCGGTGACATTAAGTCACCTGAGGACATCATGGTGAAGCTAATGGATAATTTACCAAGAGAATTCTCTACAGTGCATGTGGCATTCCATCTGGCTAGTGACGATAAGAGGACGCCAGATGAACTAAAGAAAATCATACTTGCCGAAGAGGCTCGTGTGAATCCAGAAATGACAGCCGAAGCAATGTTCGTCAAAAAGTCAACAAGGTCCGTGTCGCAAAAACCAAGGAACGTCTCATCAAAGAAAAGGGCAAAATGCTATGGGTGTGGGGAACATGGACACTTCAGACGAGATTGTCCGAAGCGGAGCAAACAACAAGACAGCGGCAGCACCAGCACCAGCACCAACATGGGGAACATATGCTTCAGCGCGGCGGAGGCAGCGATGGTCAGTGAACGCGATGACAAAGTGTTGTGTGACAGTGAGGCAAGTTGCCACATGTTTAATGAAAAGAAGTGGTTTGTTGATCTGAATGAAGACAGTGAAAAACTAAAATTGGCGGGCAAATATGAACTAGAAGCAGCTGTTCGGGGTTTGGTAACCGCATTGGCAAAAGTTGGAAATAGATGGAAGCAGGTCGACTTCAAAAATGCTATGTACATTCCAACTTTGCGGAAAAATCTGATCAGCACTGGATTATGCCAAAAGGTAGGTGCTCAAATATTAATGGCTGGTAAGGGGGTCAAATTCAACCTAAATTGACAAACCCATCTTGAAGGCATACTCACGACAAGCAACTTGTACGAGATGCAACTAAAGCCGTTGGAATATGAAGCGGCAAATTCGGTAGAAGAAGAACTCATGAGATGGCATCGAAAACTCGGCCATCCGGGTTTGGACCGAATGCGTCAAATGGCTGATACTGGTCAAATTAATATTAAAATTAATGCTAATGCCAAACTGTTTTGTGAAGCGTGTGTATTTGCGAAATCAACAAAGAAATCATTCAAAACCACACAACCACAAAACTATGCAGCAGGTGAATTTCTGCATTCAGACGTAAATGGACCGATGACACACAAAAGCCATGGAGGAAATCGATACTTCGTTAATTTTGTGTGTGACACCACCAATATGACCTTCGTGCACTTCATAAAGAACAAAGATGAAGTGTACGAAAAATTCAAACTAGTGGAAAATCTGATCGAGACTCAAACCGGAAATAAGGTCAAGGTATTGAGAAGCGACAATGGCGGTGAGTACGTCAATCACCGGATGAAGACGTTCATGGCGGATCGAGGCATCAATCATCAAACTACAGCTCCCTACACTCCAAAACAAAACGGGATATCCGAGCGTAAGAATCGTACGATAGTCGAATCAGCAAAAGCAATGCTGTTTGCAGGGGACTTGGAGGAAGGACTGTGGACTGAGGCTGTATTGACAGCAACGTATCTGGCCAACAGAACTCCATCGAAACAATCCGGAAAGAAATCTGCGTACGAGTTATGGTTTGGCCGGGCACCGCAGAGTGCTCATTTACGTATATTTGGATCAGTTGCATATGAACATATTCCAAAGGAGTTGCGAAAGAAATGGCAAAAGAAAGCGAATAAGCAAATAATGGTTGGGTACGATTCGAACGGTCCGAACTATCGATTGTTAGATCCAATAACAACAAAGATCTCCATCAGTAAGCATGTTACTTTCAATGAAGAGACTGCAACATGATTTGAATGATTCGGACGTGGTGAACGAAGAAATTCCGCTAGAAAGAAACGAACCTGATGAACAACCAGAAAGAAACGAACCTGATGAACAACCAGAAAGAAATGAACCTGAAGAAGAAGAAAAACGGTACAAGCTGCGCACCAGAGGCGAAATAAGAAGACCTGCCAGATACGAAGCAAATTCAGTCCAGGCCGACGAACCGACGTCACTCTCTGAAGCCTACAACGGATCTGAGTCAACAAACTGGCGGGGTGCTGTCACGGAAGAAATGAACTCTCAAGAGAAAAATAAAACATGGATTGAAGTTGATCAAGTGCCAACGGGTGCTAAAGTGGTGGACTCGAAATTTGTGCTTAAAAAGAAAATGAACTGTGACGGAAAAATCGAGCGGTTTAAAGCGCGCCTGGTGGCTCGCGGTTTCTCACAACGTAAAGGGATCGATTATCACGAAACATTTGCACCGGTAGTAAGGTATGAAACTGTCAGAATGATGTTAGCATTAACAGCTAGGGAAGACTGGGAACTTGCTCAGTTTGACATTAAGACTGCATTTCTATACGGCGAGCTGGAGGAATAAATTTATATGCGTCTTCCTGAAGAAGTCGCACACAAGCTCGGCCGTATAGTACTACTCAAGAAATCATTGTATGGTCTGAAACAATCCCCACGTCAATGGAACAAATGTTTTGTCACGTTTCTGAAGCAGTACAACTTTATTGAAAGCAAAGCAGACCCGTGCATGTACACAGGAAACGTGGATGGCCACATGATCGTGTTGTTGCTCTATGTTGATGACGGGCTGTTTCTGTCACCCAGCGGAGCTGCGATTGAGATCGTCATGAAAAATCTGAAAGACAATTTCGAAGTTGTGGTCGGAGCTGGGAAGGTATTTGTGGGTTTGCAAATATATAGAAACCGTGCAAAGAAACAACTAATACTTACTCAAACCAATTACCTAAGGCGAGTGGTTGAAAAATTTAAAATGGAGGACGCGAAGTCAGTATCGGTTCCGGCAGATCCACACACAAAGCTGTGCACCATCGGTGAAGCCGTTGGTCACACGGTACCCTACCGTGAAGCGGTTGGATCACTGATGTTTGCATGTGTGACTCGTCCTGACATTATGTATGCAGTAGCTGTCGTCAGTCGTTATGCTGAGAAACCACTGCAAGAACATTGGATGGCGGTCAAAAAGATCATACGATACATCAAAGACACGTCTAGTTACGGGATCATGTACGGCGGCAATGAAACATCTGAAACGATGAAGGCATATTCGGATAGCGATTACGCAGGCGATCCTGATACACAAAAATCCACCAGCGGCTATGTGCTTATCTTTAACGGTGGACCAGTGGCGTGGACATCGCAACGACAACGAATTGTGGCCCTCTCGACAACCGAAGCCGAATACATTGCAGCTAGTGACTGCACCAGAGAAATCATATGGATTCGACGTATTCTGGCTGCAGTGGGGTTCGACGAGCCGGTTGCAACAAGGCTCCATGTGGACAACCAGAGCGCGATCAAGCTCATAAAGAATCCCGAGTTCCACAAGCGCACCAAACACATCGAAGTGCGCTTCCATTTCATCAGAGAAAAATATGAAGATGGACACCTAGACATCATCTACGTACCATCAAATCAGCAGCTGGCTGATATACTCACAAAGGCACTACCAAAGGAAAGCTTTCATGAACTCCGAGACGGACTGCAAATCATCGACACATCCGTGAAACATGGAACTGGTGAGAGTGTTGTGAAAACGTAGTTTCAAGTTTCGCACGGTTATGAATGCGAGGTGATCAGAGCGTGCGGGCTCGCGGTCGGTAACCTAGTGAGAATAAAACAATGAACAATGACATTAATGTTTATGTAGAAGTGTAAGAGTCAGTCTGTAAACAAGCTGTAACGTGAACACACGAACTTATAAACCTAACTGAATAAATTCTATTTGATACTTGTTTTGTTGGCTGTGAATTATCAACGCTCTGCTACCAGAATTATCGACAAAAAGGTACAAGGATATATAAACGGTTATAATCAAAACAAACAAGGAGACAGCGGAAAAACTAATAAAAGAGGAAAGAATAAATATTAGGTTTATTAGATGCAGAACAGAGAGTGTAACAGCTAAAGAGAGTAAATGTTATAAATATTGGATGAAGGGTCACATAACTGCTGACTGCAAAGAAGAAGACAAACCGCTACTATGCATAAAATGCAAAGAAAAAAAGCATCAGATAGCTAACTGCAGTAATAAGAAATATCGCAAGAGTGTAAAGTAACAAGACACAGAACAGAAAATAGAACAAAAAAAAATGAGAAGACTAAGAAGACTAAGAAGAAACGTAAAAGCCAAACATCCAAATAATTAGAGACAAAATGAGAACGAAGACATAAACAAAAATATATAACATCATTCAAACAAATATAGGCAAAGGATGAGAGGCGTACGACCTATTAGTTGCAACAGCGGTGAAGGGAAAAATAGACATAGTGATAGTTAGTGAACCAAATAAAAACAAATTAAGTAAGGAGTAAATAAAAGATAAGGACTCAGGCGGGGCTATTTTAACACGAGGTAAGTGAAGAGATAAGGTAGATAGATGGAAAGCACCTAAATAGGGAATAGAGTAAGCTGATATAAGAGGTATACAGCAGTTACATCTGAGATAGAAATAAAAAAGAAAAAAGAAAGGATTGTTGTAAAGAGGCAAACCTAGTGTTAATTAAGAAGAAGAAGGAAGCAAGCAAATCAAAAGCGTATAGAGCGATATGCTTGATCAACACAAAATTATAGAAAAAATTAGTTAGAGTTGGCAATATAGATGATAAAAAGATAGATGAGAAATAAAGGGTTAGATGATTATTGACAAAGAGAACTAATAGGAAAAATAAAAAGATGCCAGAGACAGTAGAAAAAAGAAAAAAAGGATGAATGGACAAAGGGATTAATAACAAAAATTAAAAAAAACAGGTAGAGAATAAAACAGCGACGTCATACTATACAACACAACTACTCACCTGACATGGAGCCTTGTAAATATTTATAAAAAAAAAAATTAAAAAAAATATGTATATTCTGTCAAGAAGACACGCATGATGACGCAGAACATACGGTAGTAGACTGCAAAACGTAGGAAAAAAAAAGTAGTTAGAAAAGGTATTGGAAAACAAAATCAACAAATCCACAATTATTAATATATGCCTGAATGACAAAAACAAATGAAAAGCACTAAAAAAATAGGCAAAGACGGTACTGAAAAAAAAAACAGAGGAGTTTGAAACTTTGAAACTTAAATGGAAAAAAACACACAGACTAAAAGCCACAGAAGACAAAGAAAGAAGGAACTAGAAACTAAATAAAAGCAAAAAAAAACAAAAAAAAGTCTATAAGAGACAGGAAATATAAATGTCAGTGTAGAAAATAGGACAAAAAAAAAGAATATAGAGAGAGATGGGCCGGGAACAGCATGTGTTGCCGCAGTAAAATATGTGAACTCTGCGAGACGCAAAGCCAAAAATAAATCATTTTAAACTAGTACCACAGTAGTGACAATGATAAGAACAAATTAACAGCAGGACCAACACAGAGAAGAAAACCAAAACGCATTTCAATGCGCTAGTCCACTAGTTAAATCTAACACATCACTACGTAAAAAAAAGTGTTGCCAAGCCCTAGAGACTGGTCTCTAAGGTGAGACAATAATATGTTGCAGGAGTTTTTAAAAAATTTGCGGTGTTATTTGCTCTATTTATTAAAAAGATTTTATCAAGGTGCAAAATAACGCAATACCGCATTTATCAAGATACGTCACAGAACACTTATATAAATTTAGAATTGAAAATGTACCAATTACTATTTATTATTTCTTAAAATATAATATACTAAATATTTGTTGCAAAAGTTTTAGAAAATGTTGTGAAGCTATTTGCTCTATTTATTAAAAAAACTTTATACTGGTAAAAAATAACGCAAAATTTAGCAAGGTACGTCACTGATAAGTTATTTGAAATTAGAATTGCAATATAATATAATTGAGATATGTTGGGCAAACGTGTTAGAAGTTGCGTTAATCTATTAAAAAAAATCTTTGTACGGCACTAATGAAATAATAAGCAAAATGATATTGTTAAGTTGATCAGTGATATAAATTGTTCTATGTAGTTAATTGTTAAAACTTGAGGAGGTAATACAAAACAATTTTCAATTTCAAATTTTACATTTTAATATACATTTACAACTACAAAAAAAACTATAACAATTGTTATTTTAGAAAAATAATTTATAACAATTGTTATTTTAGAAAAATAACTTATAACACAATAAAAAGTCTACTAAATTTAATGTTCAATGAAGTATGACTCTTAAAGTTTTTTTCAATTTATATTTGAAATTTAAAGACAGTTGAAGGTTTTAAATTTTTATTTATTTTACTGGACTAGAGATTTTGTTGCAAAAAACGATTTAAAAAAAGAGTTAAATTGCGCGAGTTCTGCTCGTAGTTTTATGACACTTCTTAAACCGCGTTTTTTAAAAACTGATTAAGATAAGAGTTTTTTAGGACAATTAAAAAACAGCATTGCAAATATTGGCGACATTGCCAAATTTATCCGTAACCTAGTAATGGCAACAAACTCGATAAGCTAAGCTTGATCAAATTACGTTTCAATATGGTAAAATTATTTGATTGTGTGCATGACAAATAAACTAAAAAATAAAAACATCCGAAACATATCGAGAAGAAAAGTTGATTTCATTTGGTTTGTTGTTGATATGACAATGTTTTTAGAAGATTATGTTTGGCGTAAATCTTTTAGATGTGAAGTATTTAAAATATCCGATAGTGTCTATTTGAGTTATGTTTTTTTTTAAATAATTTGTTACATTTGTCTATGTATCATATATGATACGACAAGCGGTTTATAAAGGTTCCTATAAATTCAATTTATTGTTTTTAGTATGTTTATATAAAAAATTAATAAAAATCTCGATAAAAATCTTAATCCAAATTTTGCTATTGAGTAAAACCATATAAGTAACTTGGTCTTCAAATATATCATAGGGAATCCGCAATTCTCGCTACACAGTATTTTTACAAAAATTAACACATAAACTAATAAGTATAATATAACATATACATAGCATAAAATCAGTTTTGTGAAAGAGTATTGGGAGAAGGCACTATAAAATATACATGCGCTTCTTTTATTTGCTGACTTAATGTTTAAACATTTGCGATCTAATTGTATTTTTAAGTTCAGATAAAAAACAACAATAAAAAATATGTTGCCACTGTGATGATATACAAACTAACTCATTAGCAAGCATAAGAAAATCAATAGGCTAAAAAATGTAAATTATTTATGCATTTGTTTGCTCCTGTAATTGGCTTACGGTTTATCACATTTTATCAATTAATTTGAATATATTAGCAAGATCAGATAGCTATCCAGGCAATATTTACCAACTAGTATTTACTATTTCTTCAAATATAATATACTAAATGTTTGCTGCCCAAATATGCTACCTAATGTTTATTTGTAGTAATATATTTGATGTATTGTATTTTATGTTAACAGCAGTTATTATATTTATTAATTAAACTAATTAAATATTATCTTATTCAACAATGAAATTAACAATTTTACAATGTCATTGCTCGACCCCCATAATTCGTATAATAGTATATTAAATTTAAATAATTACAGTGATATTTCACATGCATAAATCATTTAAACGAATTCATTTAACCGAATATGGCGCATTATTCGATATTAAGCGTTCATTGTTTATTGATTAACAACAGTCGAATTGCTATAATTAAATCTGGTCAGTTGGAATTAATATATTGTTATAATAAAAAACAAAAAAATAATATTAATAAGATTATGTCCATATCCATCTACACAATTTTTATTGTTAAATTTCAGGTTTATGACTGAGAAATGGATAGCATTAGTTTATAATATAATTAATAACAAAAATCATTTGCTTCAATTCCATTACGATAAAGTTTATTTAACAGTTCCAACCAAGTTTTACGTTTTATAAATTATTATTACGTAATACAATAAATACAAATGTGAAAAAAATTTATCGCAATATTTCATACATTAAAACTGGCTTCAATAATTGTTAAAATGCAACAATCAACTTGAAATCAATTAACATCAATTTTCAGCTTTTGTGGTTTATTGCCATTTTAACTGTGAAATTTCTCGAAAAGAAATAAAATATTTTGCTTTTGTGTCGGAATGAAAATGACATGCATGAGAATTTGCGTCCATTGTGGTGCCTTATTTGTTATACGGTTTCGCATGACCGTCTTCTGAACAGAATGAAAATTAATACCTCATCGAGGAGGAGAGCGCCAGGTAAAAATAATTTGTAACGACCGTCGGACGTCCCGTGGCTTCCTTGAATGACTACACTATTTGTGTCAAGTGCACGTCTTCATCTGCCGTTCGTTTCCATGAAGTCCGATTGTGCGCTGCTATTTCCACCCTCCCGTGGCACACGAATAATGACCGTGTTAATGGTAAATAGCCGAATAAGTGAGTTTTTAGTCAATATCTATACGACGTATTGTGTGCTGAAAATGGTTTCACACTGTTCACTTTTATGTATTTTGTTACCATTGCCTATAAGTGTGCCTACTTACGCCAACGTGTGAAATCACTTAACCTTGGGATATGCAAAATTATTCAATGTGATCTTTTTGCGATATATTTTAATACATATAATGTAAAATAATTACTTTTATTTTTAAAATACCTGTAAATTTTATTTTTTTAATAAGATTACTGTTTACAAGAACAAGATACTTGAACTGCAACAAAAAAACATGTTATGTAAATTTTAAATTATTAAAGTGTTAGTCAGTCCAAATTAAATATTTAAGTATGAATTTTGCGGTGAGTGTTTGGTCAATTTTTTTGCCAATATGAAATCGTTCCGTTTCAACAAAAATAAATTGTTGAGCACATTTTCTCTAGTGTGGCCATTGGAGACGGTCAATTGGCATCAAATGGCCGTGTCAAAACACGATCTTAATTGTCGCACTTTGAAAACTAATTTAATTATAATTCCTATTATACCTTTACTGCTGTTTGTAATGTGAACGTATAATCAGACTGGCAGCTGAGCATTTTGTATTTCACATGTATGTACATAAGAGAACACAAGGCAGTTTGAACATTCTACTAAATTAATATTTAGTATCAGTTTATTTACACTAGAACTTTATTTAATTAATACTGCAGTAACGTGTGCATCGTAGATCACGATTATAATAAAAAAATAATACTACTATTGTTTTTTTTTTAATGATTATCTAAAAAATCTTTTTTTATTATTTGAGGTTGATTACTTTGGAAGTAAGATAGTAAATAATTTTATTCAATAGCCAACTTCTAAAGTGATTAACCTCAAATACCTTATAATTTTTGATTTAATGAGGTATTCTTATTACTCTCTAATGTTCTAAGTCTTGTCATAAAATTAGTATAATAATTTCATTATTAACAATGCCCTCATTCAAATATCATATAAATACCACTCTTAAGAGAGCGATATTTTCAATAACAATTTTACTTTTTAAAATCTGTTTTTGCAACGTGTAGAGAATAAAATTTAAAGACATGAAATATATGAGAATCCAAAATTTTTAATTGTTTATTTAATTTTAAATTAAATTCTAAAATTTTTGTTTAAACTTTAATAGTATTACAGTAAAGTCCGGTTATAACGAACCCGCTTATATCGAACTCTTGGGTATAAAGTACTTAATTTGAAATAATGAAAATTTTCTCATAAACTCAACGCTATTTTTTACTGGTTATAGCGAACCCGCTTATAACAAACTTTCGGATAAAGCAAACCAAAATATATCTAAAATTGGCACAATTTTCGTGTTATAACGTACTTTTCGGTTTTTTTTTTCTGGGGTTTCCCGAATTATGGATTTGCGCGGTATTTTCTTGGAAGTATTGTATTTTGTTTACATTGTATACCCTTATTTTTATTTTTATGATAAATAACTATTTTGCAATAATAAAACTATAAAAGTTTTTTTACAAATTGTAGGTTTTCATATATGTCAACATACCGTTTTTTTTTTGTAAAAACGACCTTTATATACATCTATGATTATTCAAAAGTGAAATTTAAAACTCCTCCTTGTAACAATTTATTTATCGTATTCTATTTCTACTTACCGATATTGATGACACTAACGGTTACCAAATCACTGTATATTTCTATGAAAACCAAATAATTTTGATTTTTTAATATTTATTCAAAAGCACTCAAATTGATAAGTGCAAAATAACATTTATTTGTTTTAACTACAAGCAAATTTAAAATAAACATTTATTTAGAATTAATATTGAATATGCAGTTATTAAAGATATCTAAAGATTACTTTTTTTATAGTTTCAAGAAAACTCAAATTTTCAATGGGTTTCAATCTTTTTACAATATTATGAATTGAATTTTCTACGTAGTTTTTTCCAATTTCATAAGACTTTCATTTTCTTCTTCTTCTTATGGTGCCATACTCGCTATGAGCGTCGGCACCCCTCTCGTATGTTTTCATTTTCTATGATGTTTTAACTCTAATATATTTACTCAAAACTCTTTTCGAATACGTAAACGGTGATCTATTCAAGATTTTTTAATTATAAAATATGGCAAATTTAGAAGTTATTTTGCCTATTGTGTTAACACCAACTTTTATTTTGACAAATTGCGTGAAAAAATCTTTCAAATGTGGATTTTTTCGGACGAAGATTAAAATACTTTCTGATTTTTTTTAAACATTAATTCTTTTATTTCGTGATTAATTCAGAATTGTAAACGTTCAAGAAATATTTATTTTTGTGTTTAGTAAATTAACAACTATTTCTTCTTCTTTACAAAAAAAAAAAAATTTAGTTTTTTTAAATAGCAATGACTTCAAATTTGGAAATATTATATAATATAGTTTTGCAATTTGTATCATTCTGATACAAATTGCAAAACTTGACTACTTACTATTATTTTTTACCCTCCAGGGTGTAAGTTATTAAGTTGCCATTATCAGTGTATAAATTCTTTCCACTTCTTTCGGTCTTTTGCTGTTTTCATTGCTTCATCTCTAGTGATTTTTTTCGTCTTGAGTATTTTACTAATTGTTTTTTTTCAAGTTTTTTTTAGTTGACTTCTTTTTTTCTTTTTTTGCATTTTGGATTTCCAAACTTTCTTTGTTAGAGTATTCTTGTCCATTCTTTGTATATGTCCCCACCATCCCAATTGCCTCTCTTTGATGTATTTTCCCATACTAATTACTTGTAACTTGTGTCTAATTTTTTCACTCTTCACTTTGTCAAGTAAGGTGACTCTATATGCTCTTTTCAAATATTTTATTTCTTTTGCTTGTATTTTGCTTTTTTGTTTTTGTTTAGACCCACGTTTTACTACCAAATGTTAGTACTGATCTGTATATAGATTTGTACACTCTAATCTTAGTGTTTTGATTTATTTTCCTTTTCTCTATTATATGTTTGCTTAGAGAGTGGTAAAGTTTGTTTGTGTTAAATATTCTGTTGTTGAAGTCTGCATCTTGTTGTTCTGTGTCTTGTATAATTAGTATTTATATTGTTCTACTTGTTCTATTGTATTGTTTTTTATGTTTATATTTAGTTGTGCTGCGTTTGCTGATATTGCCATCATTTTTGGTTTCTTAATACTCATCTTCATCCCGTATTTTGTACTCTTTTCTATATATTTAGTTTTTCTTGTAGTTCTTTTTGTTTTTTTTTTGTGTTATTGCATCTTTTTGTACACAACGTTTACAAGTCTTGTGTTGCTATTTATTCTTTTTATTGTTTAGTCTATGTATATTATAAATAAGAGTAGGCTTAAACTACCTCCCTGTCTCACTCCTTGCTTGGTCTTAAATTCTTTCGATTTTCTGTTCGGAGATATTATTACATTTTGCGTAATGTTATGTATGCTTTGAACATTTCTAATTAGTTTATTGTCAACTTTAATTTTTTTATCCTTCCCAAATTTTTCTGCGTAGTACTTTGTTGAACGTTTTTTTCTAAATCCACATACGCCATGGACATTGTTTTCTGTTTTTCTAATGTTCTGCTAATTAAGGCCTTAAGTGTAAATATATAGTCGTGTACACACCTCCTTGTTTTTAAATCACTCTGTGCTTCCAATTTTTTCTTTTCTTCTTTTTGCTTTATTCTTTTTTGTAAGATTTTTTTTACATTTTAGCCGTGGTACCAATTAGAGTTATGCTTTTATAGTTCTTGCACTTTGATTTCTGGCCAGATTTGTAGATGGGCACAGTCACCTCTATTTCCCAGTCTCCCAATATTTTCTCTTCTTACCATATTCTATTAAAAAAGCTTCCTAACATATTTCTTCTGCCAGTTTTCATGCATTTGATCATTTCAGATGTTAATTTATCAATTCTTGGAGATTTTCCATTTCTTAGATTTTTAATTGTTTCTTTTATATCTTTTTCTGTTATTTAACCAAAGCTGGTTTTGGTACCTTCACTCGTTAAGTTATTCTCTTCTTCATCTGGTTCATATCCTTTATTCAATAGTTTGTGGAATATGTCTACCATCTTTCTATTGTCTCATCGTATGTTGTTAGTAGTTTTTTTGAATTATCTTTTATTCTTATATATTTGTTTTTTTCCAAATCCTTAGGTTTTTTATTGTTTTCTAGAATATCATCTGGTTACTTTTGCATTTTCTTCCATTCGGCTCCCAAATTTTTTTTATGTCTTTTGTTTTTTTCTGATGGGATCATTTTCTTAGCTTTTGCTCTCTCCTTCTTGTATTCTTCGTAGCTATTTTGCGTTTTTTTATTTAGGTATTTTTGCCATTTCTTTTTCTATTTCTTAATTTGTTCTTTTATTTCAATTGTCCACCAAAGAGATGTCAAAAAGAGCAAAGATCATATATTAAGAGAGTCAAGATACTAAATACATTAGA
Organism: Tachinus rufipes; assembly: GCA_963932245.1. Lineage (NCBI taxonomy): Eukaryota > Metazoa > Arthropoda > Insecta > Coleoptera > Staphylinidae > Tachinus > Tachinus rufipes. Next base: position 60,232,892 of record OZ010744.1, read on the forward strand.
CAATCCTTGAAAGCAGAAGAGGCATTGGCTGTCCACAGCTTTCATGGCTTTGGAATATAAAAAACTGGACGGGAATAAAGAACTACTTCAAGATGCAATAAATTGAACCTTAGCTGTTATTTAGTATAAGACAAATTGGCAACGCACATAGGTGTATGGCAACAAAAAAAAAAAACAAGGTCGGGGGTGTTTTCAAATCAGTTTTAGTGTTTTATGGGTTAGTTTTTTTTTTTGGCCGTAATGTAATTGCTTAAGTATTTCACTTCTTCTTGTCCAAATATACTCTTTGTTAGGTTGTATTTTTTTCAAGCGTTCTAGTACCTCCATTGGTGATTTAGATGTTTACCCAGTATATTATGATGCTATCTAACTATACTAATTTAAAGGTGGTTAACAGTCTGGCAAGTACTCTAAACATTAACTTTTGAAAAGTTGCCGGGGCGTTCTTCAACTCAAAAAGCATCAACCGGAATTAGTAAATTCTACCATCTGGTGCAATAGACGTGATGAGGTGTTTGTTTTTCTTTTTTATTGGTATCTGCCATTATTTAAAGTGTAAGTATATTTTAGCAAAGATGCGTGCGGTGCCTAAATTTTTTAACGTTTTTTGGATACAAGGCAGAAGTACTGTTTTGTCTTGAGAGCAAAAGTTTATGCAGAATTTTGGCGTGACATCTTTTTTTGTACTAATACTTTGTACTGGTGAGCAGTAGTTGCTTGTGTTTTGCTTTATTGTTCACGGGGCTAATAGTTTTTCTACCTGTTTAAATGCTATAGATTTTGTGCGTTATAAGTATATCTAGTGGGTGCCTTAACGAGCGTGCTTTAATCAGATGTGGTCATGGTCTTGGTGCTAAATTCTTGGATAATCTTGCGCAGCTTTGGTTGTTGGTTTTCTTGTTGGATAGTTGTTTTTCTAGTAGATGGTAGCTTGGCAGCTTCCGCCAAAATAAATGCAAAAGTTTGCATAATTAAGGCTGGCATTATTAAATTTTATCAGGTTTTCTAACTGAGCTTAAAGTTTTGTGACACTCAAAATATCTATATTTTATATATTAAATTATAAGTCTCAGATTTTGTTTAGTACTAATGATAACTACTTATTAATAAATTAACTTTTAAAACAAGTTACTGCAGAATTCCGGAACAAGGTTGAAGAAGTTTACTGATTCAAGAAATTGGCAATATATATCTATGCAAAGTGTACTATTAGTTCAAAACTAAAAAAAAGTTAGCAGCAATTTTATTTTAATAATTTTAATGTTTAGAAGATCAATATTGTTCTGCAGAAAAAAAAGTTTTGATTGTTGTACTGAATTAGTTTTTGATGATTTACAAATAACAAAATGATATATTCGTCGTTGACATGTTGAAATTTTTTTAATTTTTTGAGTTATAAAGAGTGTGGTTGTTAAAATTCAAAGGTTGTCATAACAAATTAATTATAACATTTATTAAAATAATAAAACAATACGTTTTAAATGATTTTTTACATTTAAATTCTTAATAGTAATCATTTTTTTTAATCTTTTACTTATTTTTGCGTTTTTTTAACTGTATTGAGAATGACAGATAAACAATATTTGTTTTTACTTATTGATATAGTAATTGAAACATAACCTTCTAAATTTTATTTTATTATTTTAATGAATATCTTAAAAACCACAAGTTGCAGACTTGTTGTAACTGTTAAAATTTTTTCTAAAAATAAAAAAAATACAGTTTGAATAAAAAACTGTTGATGATGTCATGTCACGTAAGAATATTTAAAATACTATAAACTTTTTTTAGGTTATTTTGAAAATAATCTAAAAATTCAGTCAAAAATTGAGTTTTTTCACAAAAAAAAAAATCGGTTAACATGTATAAACAATTTTTATTTAGCTAATTAATAGATTTAATCCAAAATATTTGCAACAGTTAAAAATCTATTACATGCTTATTCAGAAAAATTGTATTGCAAATACGAGTAAAACAAATATTTTTAATTATTTTTGTTGTTAGTGCAGTTTAGCCGTAAAGAGGTATAGGGTTGATAACAGAATTGAGTAAAAAGTAGGCAATCATTATCCTAATTCAAAAACAAATAAACAAGTAGTAAAGACAGTACTACGAAGCGAAAAAAATATATTTTTTTATAGTTTATAACAAATGAAAGAACTTAATTATTAATAATAATAATTTTTCAATATATTACATAATACATATGTATCTATGTCTATACCCATATAAAAATGGACTTATTTATTTATTGTTAATATACAATCTGTTTTGATCATGCAGAAGCAGAAGACAAGAGAAAAACATCAAGCAGAGTAAGTCAAAAAAGAAAATTTAAATGTTATATTAGTTGGAAGCGCAAGTTATAAAAAATTGTGCAATCGTATTAAAAAATAAAAATATAGAAGAGAAGAGATGAAGAATTGTTTTATAAAAAAAGAACAAAGAAATTAAAAAAACTTGTCAGAAATATGTTAGAAAGCAACTCATAGATTTAACACGTGTTGATCGAAAAATAAAAAAAAAGATTTAAAAAAATGCTAGTAAAAATGCATTATGGGAAAACAAATAAAAAATAATGATAAATAAATACAATCTACAAAAAATAAAATTCTACATTAAAGACAACTTATCTGTCAAAGAACAAATTATATAAACATTTTGAAAAAAAAATCTAAAACAAATGGAAAAAAAATAATTTTGGAATGTGACTGAACCAAACAAAAAAGGTTTTTTGAATAATGTTAGGTAAAATTGGAAAAGATAAATGAAAAAGAATGGAACTGTACAAAAAAATATAAAAGGATGGAGATCAGCAAACAATTATAAATTAAAAAAAAAGTAAAATGGTGGAATAATAATAATTCTAAAAAAATATTAGAGGAGCAGTATAAAGAAATAATAATAATATAATGGAACTTTTTTTTTGATAAAATATTTAAAATAATCATCAATATATTGTAGAAAAATTATAAATGCTTGATAAAACAATACAGTAGACAAAACAGATTAGAAAACAAGAAGAAATTTTAATGTTTGAATGGAAACTAGAGAAATCTATTTCTTCTCTAGTTCCCATTTGTGCATTAAAATTTATAGTAAATTAAGACGCTTTGCAAAAATTAACTAAATTTAAAATTGAATAAAAAGATGACAAACATGACAAACAATTAGAAATTTACGTACAAAATACTGAATAAACTAAGCAAAATGAAAGAAACAAATACAATGCAGTACGGACAATGTATGAGTCAAGTGCAGGAAATAAAAAAAATATTTTGCTCAAACCATTCAAATTGCCTTTTTTACATAAATCCTGACTATGTGAAGTTTTCAGTTTTTGTCTGTTAGACATTTAGTAATATGCAATCAAAATAAAAAAAAAATGCGTTTTTTTACATTTTTTGATTGTTTTTGAATTGCATTTTTAAGAAAAAAACTGTAAAAAACTTTTTTTTATTGTTCAATGAATAATATTTCACAAAAATATGTTTTTTTTAGATTTGAAATTTTATCAGAACTTTAAAAAACAATTTTTCTTAAAAAATGTTATTTTGTTAATGGTTTAGTTTTATTGCAACAAATTAATAAAAACAAATTGTTGCTATAGTTACACAATCCACAAAGATTGTGTTGATCTTTTAAAAAATTATTAATTATATAAAAATTACACTACTAGTTGACATTTCTTAATAATATCTGAAACTAGTCTATATTAAAGTGCATAACTATATTATTTAGTTCAGTTTTGACAGCTATTAAAAGCAGACAACGCATTTTTGCAACTTAAAAAAAATTGTTTGTTAATTAACATTATTTTTTGCGTGAAAAAACTAATGCAAATTAAAATAATGCTTGACCAATATTATGTGGACTTTTCACCATTGGTTAAAATAATTTACAAGTGGTTTACTAGTTTTTGTTGTGATGGTACATGCACAACTAATACCAAATGTTCAGAATGACCAAATAAAGTTACTACACCAAAAATAATTGACAAAATTTATGATAATGAATTGTAAGACAGCAAAGTAAAAATGCTCAAAAGAGTTGAGATAGATTGCATTTCAGATAAACATAAATAATTGTATAAGAAAAAGCAATCCGCGTCATTTGTGCGGCGTTTGCGTTTTGACATTTACAAGCAGATTTGGCGATGTTTAAACATAATAAAAATGAGTTTTTTGCGTTGTTTTATAAGTTAGGACAGAACATGTATCTATCACTATACACCGGACACTAAGAAACTGTCTAAACGGTAGATTTCTACTAGCAAACATGCGCCAAAAAAGCTAAAGCAACTTTATTGGCCAACAAAACCATAGTTACAGTTTTTTGGGATGCACGCGCCATAATCTACATCAATTACCCTCAAAAAAGAAAAACATACTATAATAGTTTGTTTACAAAATTTGCGTAGTGTAAAAGTTTTAATCAAGATTTAAATGTTAAACAAGACAAAACATATTTAAGCATCAAATATGTTTTGCATACTTATAAGATATAGATGATAATTAAATATTAAAAATTTAACTAACATTTATAAACCATTTAGTCAATCTCAAATAGATTATGTATGTATTGATTATTTCTGACTTACATTGTAAATTAATTATAAATAACTTTCATACCAAAACTTAAAAACTTATTTTTTTTAGTATTATACAGTTTTAATATATGAAAATATAAATGCATATTGTATTGCCAAATGATACTGGTTAAACTAGGATATTAATTTTCTATGCAACAATCCTGTTCACTTAGTGACAATGCATAGGTGAACAGTTTTATGTTAGATAGATGTGTTTTTACACGCCAGAATAGTTTGTACAGCAATAATAACATTATTTTCTGTTCACCTGTAGAATACATTTAAGATAGTAGGTATCATAATGATGCTACATGTTATCAATGGAAAAGTCCGTGTTTGAAGTTGTTATTTAAACCACCAAGTTGGATATTTATTGTGGGACGATGCAAGTGGTTCTTGACCTAATAAGAATAATTTGTTTTGTAACTACACACGCTGCTTTGAGGCCTTTGCAGTAGATTTATTGTTGCCTACATTTGTGTAAGCATCTATTTATCCTGCTGTATTTTTTTAGTAGTTTTGTAAAAAATATTTATCACATAGATAGTGATAACTCATACAATAATGTGTCATTAGCTGTGGGGTTGGTGGCCATGTTCTAAAATGTAGCTGGAAAGTGACTTTAATTAAAATGGTTTTTAAGAGTGTTGATAAAAAAGTAAAAAAGTAAAGTCTTGATATAAGCCTTGTATGACTTTATTTATCGGGATTAACCTGGAGATGATAGCTGTTCTGTGACATTTGCGTTCTTTATGAACTGTTTCTGAAAACGTTAACTAGTAAAATGTGGATAGGATTATTTACATAATCGTAATTTTTTTTATATATTTGGGATGAAAAAACCTGTTCTCGGTTATGATAATAAACAGTTATAGTTAAAAAATAGTTACGCGTTATATCGATTGGTATAAACCAATTTATATAAATAAAGGATAATGGTACTGTTTATTAATCTGCTTTTGCCGTTTAGTAGGTATGTAGATTTTTGTATATCTAGTTTGTTACTGTGTTACTTAATAACATTTTTTTAAATTTTGGTTTACAATCTTGCTTTTTTTAGATTTGAACAATTTGCAAGTTCGAGAGTTCGAGAGCTGCTAAGATTACAGATTTTTGACTTAACGTCATAGTTGGTTGTATGATTTAATATTCAATTTTAACAAATTGTTGGAGATGCCGTTTCTATGCTTTGCATTGCTTAAAAGTAACAGCAGTTTTATTTACTTATATTTCTAAACTAAGTTAAAATACTGCAAATCATATTTATTTTTTTGTAGTTAGCGTTTTTGATTCTTTTTCAAACAACTTAACACTTTTTTTATAATTTTATCTTAAAAAGATATTAAACTATCATATTTTTTTTCTAATTTTGAGCAATTTGCTATAAAGATTATTAAAGCTGTTGGATATAACTTTGTCAAAATACCGTGATTTTTATTCAAATTTTCCAACATCAAACGTTTAATTAGTGTATGGTAATTAAAATTAGATATATCTTAGAGAGTAATGGTATTGCTTTAAATAACATGAATGACTTTAAATATGCAAATGAATGTGTGCTAGAAAATTATTAATTTGTAGGTGTCATAATTCCCCCGTCGTGACCATAACCATATTCCGAACGGTACATGTGACTAATTAACGTTAGTTAATTAATAACCACATAACGTTTATGTGTGAGAAACACACAGTGAAATTAATACTTCAGTCATCACACCTCTCGCCCTAGCTCATTAATCCACGTTTATTCTTTTATATTTCAATTCAATTAACATTTTTACTGCTGCCATCTTTAAATTCAATTGGTTAATTAGTTAATCTTATTTTATTTTTGTGCGATTTCACGGTTGCACAGGTTCCCCCCAATTACATCGACCTCGTAATTATATGAAGCCGACAAGCGATTTGTTTTTCTCATTGACCGTGACCGGAGAGGCGAGCGCGTAATTGGCCGTCTTGGCCTGTCAGTTTGTCGTCGTTTATGCGCTTAATTAGCTTTCTAATGCTGTTTTTTTCTTATAATTTTTATTTATATGAACGAAACGTATTTGATGGGTACCCAGATCAATAAAATTGAAGGAGATACATGCATGTGTATGTTAGTGTGGAACAGAAGGGTATTATTTATGGGGCATATCGTTGGTAAATATAACCAGTTGCCGATTGAATTTGTATAAAGTTTACGATTTGAAGGATGGAGCGGGTCCACCTCTAGAGTTCTCCGAAGGAGCGCTCTGCAGTATACCCTGCATGTGTATTTATGTGCGGTAATGATAGCCTGCCCACGGTCCTGATATATTAGACAGTTCTGCCCTATCCTCCTTGTTGCAATCCTCCTTTACGTGGAAACAACAACACAAATATGCGACACCAAACGCGAATCATTATTAATTAATTTAATGATAATGAATCTTTATAAATAATAAATTGAACAACAAGACACTTTTAAATAATTTATTGGATAAACTTTTTAATATTATAATGCTACTATACACATTTCAAAATTAATTTTCAAAGATTTCTACCTGCAACTTCATAATTCGGTTATATTATAAGGTTAAAGTAATTATCTAGGGAATTAGCAGAACCAATATTCACACAACCGTATTTTTCTTTGCAGACATATCTAATCCCAGCGGAGCAGAAGAATTCGTTTAACTCCTGTCAAAAGGGATAATTTGAAAAAGCATTAAATGCTCCCGAACAAAATATATATGGAGGCACATTTGTCGCATTGTTTGCAGAGTCAAAACCGTAAAATCGGCTTCGACGTTCCCATGCACCTTCTCTTTTCTTTTGCAAAAATGACTCAAGTGGTATTAGGATAAACACTGAGGGCGACCGCCACTTGACTTAAATCGCGCGACGACGCGGGTTCTCCTTTTCCGCAAGAGTTGGTTTCCAGGTGTCGTAGACTTATAATGACCACCCACATTGAATCTAGGGGATGATTTTAAAGTGATTCCCATCACCTTTACAATTTTTCTGATGCACTCATAATAAATGTGCGGTGAGACGTATACATTAAAATTCTAAAAATAACGTTGGTTATCAACTTTGATATCTCTAGACGTTTGAAAGCACAAAACTTTATTATTTTAAAAATAATTAGTTCTGTTATTTATCTATCATTTAAAAATATTGTTTAATATTTTTAATAATTTAGTTTATATTATTATGTTTTGAACTAATAATTACATTCACAATATTTTTATCAATATTTAAACTGCGTTTTCCAAAAACAAACCAATAGCAATTGTTATAATTTACAAGTAATAATAAATTTGATATTAAATGTAAAATACATTTATAGTGTAGTTGAAGCGTTACATACAACCTGTAATAGATTTCTTATTACACATTCACAACAATGCTGCTAACTGTAATTATTTGGTAAAAAAAGAGAAAATATTATTACCGTTGATATCATTGCAAAACAAGAAAAAAATGTTAAGTAAAAGTTTTTTTTGCAATACATAGTGGACAAACTATTGGAAACTTGAATATTAGGTATAAGAACCATATAAGAGCGTTATACATAGAAAAATCTAATTTTGCAAAACATTTAATTTTATACAACCACAAAATTTTAACACAAGCTATTTCTTTAAATGTTATTAATCAATCAAAATCTAAATATCATTGATAATGCAATTTTAGTTTGAGAAACTAGTATACTAAAAATAAAGAAACTATAGAATATTTTATTTAATAATAAATAAAAATTAATGCAAAATTAATTTATAAAATTACTACAGAAAACGTTAAGAAAGAAAAAAATAATTCAGCACAGTACCACCTGTATATAATTTTAATCCGATGTATTACAATGTGGATAGTCATTTAAGAGAATCAAATAATATAAATTTAAGAAATATTATGATGTATAAGTAAGTTTAACCCATATAAGAACTTCCTAATATTTAAGAGCACTAACTTGCAACTACCTACTTAGCTTAGAACAAACGGATTTTTTGCCAAATACGGATACGCGTTCTAATCAATATAATAGATCTTGAGTAAGACAAATGCTACAAGATGATTTCTTGTTATATAAATAAATAAAAAAATACGGAAAAAGAATCTTTAGATTCTACAACCAAACTAGTTTTGAAAAACTAGCAATAACCCACTAGTCCGGTCCAAATGTGGGAAGCTTATTAAAGACCAACCTAAACAATATTCAAGACCCGTGATTGACTTCTTAACTGATAAAATTGTGACTTTGAACATAATAGTGGAAAAGTTGTAACCTCTGAAGTGCATGAACAATTCAAATTTGTATTGCAGGAAACACAAACACAAAGTAATGTCTTGTATCAAACTTTTTTTATCAATTATCAAATTTTTGACTGAGTTTTAGTTTTTAGTTATACTATATTTAAATTATCCGGTAACTTTAGGTTTAGATTTTTTTAAGCTGGTATAAAGTTAAGATTGCAATTTACAAACGGGTTATTAGGATACCATGAAAATTATTCTGCAACATTTGCAATAACGTTTGTCGCTTTTAATAATATCATCATTAATTTCAAAATTCTGCCAGTGATCTCTTTTTGCACTGCCTTACTATCTAATAATATAAACCTAATAACAAGCTTTAATTTAAATATATTATTTCTTATTTGTTAAGAGACATCTATGACGTAACGCAATATCGAATTGAGTGCCAGGATAATCCCTCATATTAAGATCAACTATTTATTGTAAGCACCATCAGCTCAACCCGTAAAGACACCTTTGATTTTGTGCTGTTTATGCGCAACTTCCTGAACCCGTGGACTTACATTGTTGATAGCATTTTTTTTTAAACATAATTGAGTTTTATTTTTAAATCATTTGTTTACGTATACGTGGATAACTTATTAGTTACCTCTGAGTCATTGCTGTTCAGCATCTTAAACATTTTAATCTTATCTTTAAAAAACTACATCAAGCTGGTTTTACGCTCAACATATAGAAATGCAACTATTTCCGTAAACAACTCAGTTTATAACGTTATGTGTTAAGTAGTGAAAGCATTAGAACCGATTCGGAAACAATTTAAGCTGTTTGAGATTTCTCTACTTCTCGCTAATGTTAACTGCAAGCCGGTTTAGTCAATTTTGACCGTGCTTTTGCTAAAGACTATGTTACAGATAGTGCACCCTCGATCCAACTGTTGAGAAAAAGCATGCGCTGGTCATGGGGGCAAGCTAAAATTTAATCTTTTTTAGAATTTAAATTTATACTTTCTAAAAAGATAGTTTGACAATTTTGACCGTGTTTTTGCTAAAGACTATGTTACAGATAGTGCACCCTCGATCCAACTGTTGAGAAAAAGCATGCGCTGGTCATGGGGGCAAGCTAAAATTTAATCTTTTTTAGAATTTAAATTTATACTTTCTAAAAAGATAGTTTGACTTCTTTTACTAACTCAATGCGACGCAAGTGATACCGGTGTTGGTGCAATATTTTATCACTTAGTAGATGACGATAGACATATTATCAGTTGTTTTAGCAAGACATTTCTTGATCGAAAGCGGCAATACTATATATGTGAGAAAAAGCTCTTGAGCGTCGTATGTGCTTTAAAGCAAGTTTTTCTTTATTTGTGTTTTTTTTTTTTTAATTTGTTGTCTATTGTGGGTCCAATGAATTAAATAGACTTTTATAGCTTGCTGTCGCAGTCAGTAGACAGCATCACTAATATTTTTGATATCAAATCTTTAACAAATTAGTTTTGTTAAATAATCTGAAACAAGCCACTACTGCCGATATTATCAATCGGTTTGTCAATGACTATTTTCCGAATATAGGACGGCTAAAACAAATATTATAAGACTACAAAACTTAATTCATTTCTACCCGGTAGAGTACTTTTTTTTAAGAAAATTTAGTTTGTCCCGTTTTTTTCGCAGCTTATTGTTCTGCCAAACCAAAAAAAACTAGTCAAAACCAATTTTTTTTTTAATATAATGTCTTAATACCGTAGTGCACGACTACTTGCTGCACAGTTAGTAAACTGTAAGGAGGTAAAAAATATAAATTAATAACAATATACAGCAGAAGTATGAAAAAAAAACTAGGCAAAAGTAAGATATTCTAATAGAAGAAACACAGGAAAAAAACTGATTATAAAGGGGGACTTTAAAGCAAGAATCGAAAAGAATGGAAAAAGAATCAAACAAGATGACTACACAAGAAACAGAGAATCAAAAGACACTACAAAAAATAAAGAAGGAAAGGAACTGATAGAAATGATAGAGAAAAGAGGTTGGGATATTTTAAATGGAACAGGAGATAAAAAGAGAGAATTAATAAACTATGTAGTTGTAAATGAGGCTGCGTGGGAAGGGATAGACAAATTTGAAGTAGGAATAAAAATAGAGTCAGACCACCAGCCATTAGAATTGACCTTAATTGAGGAAAATGTAAGAAGACAGGAATATGAAAAAAAAAATGAAGAGAAGGTAGTTTGGACAGAAGACAGTGTGCTAACGTATAAAAAAAATCTAAGAAGAATTAGAGAAAATGGAAGTAATGTAGAAGAAATAAAGAAGGAATTAGAGGAAACAATCAAGGAAGCGGTAGTAAAAAAGACATATAGAAGAAAAAATAAAAGAAAAATAAGCAAATGGTGGAACAGTAAAAACTAGAAACCAGACAGATGTTAAGGCACAGGAGAAACAAAAAAAATACAAAAGAAAAATATTTAAAAGAACAGAAGGCATACAAGAATCAGTGTAAAAATGCTAAAAGGGAATTTATAAAAAAAGAAAAATAGAAAATAAAAAAATAAAGACAGAAACAAAAGCATTGAAATAATAAATAAAAAAACAAAAAATATCAGGGAGATATTGAGGCAATACCAATGGTGGAGTGGAAAGAACATTTTTCAAGTTTGTTTGAAGAAAAAAAGAAATACGAAAAAAAAAACGGACAGACAAGAATCAATTCAGCAAGTGGGAAAAATTTTAAAAAAAGCAATATGAAAAAATATAAAAAATTAAAGAAAAAAAAAGCGCCAGGTATGGATGGGATTCAGAACAAAGCAAGGTTGTATGGTACAAAAAAGCTGATTGAGAGATTGAGAAAGTTAATAAATAGAGTATGGAAGGAAATAGGGTTTCCGAGTCAATAGAGAGAAAGTCTTGTATGTCCGATACATAAGAGTGGAACAAAAAATCTAGTAAATAACTACAGAGGAATTACACTACTGGATACGGCATACAAGATCTACGCCATGATATTAGAGGAAAAACTGAATAAGAAACTGAGTATGAATAAAACAACTCCAGACTGGCAAACTGGGTTCAGGAAAGGAAGAAGTACCATGAATAACGTATATATTTTACACCATATTGTTGAAAAAAAAAGCAGAAAAAGAGGGAAAAGTATACGCGTTATTTTTTTACCTATAAGCGGCATTTAATAGTGTGGATAGAGAGAAACTATAGAAGTGTATGAGAGAGAAAGGAATTAGCGAGCACCTGGTAAGACAAATGGAAGAACTGTATGAAGAGATAGCAAACAGGGTGTAGGTGAATGGAAAAATGAGTGAAAGATTTTGGACAAAAAGAGTAACACAGGGCTGCCCACTGAGTCCCACTTTGTTTGCAACCTACATATCAGATGTAGAAGAAAAACTGAGGTTGGCTCAAGCAAGAGTGTAGTGACATATTCCTAATTGACTTTATCTCAAACCTACATATTATACCGTACAAAGGCATTTTGTTACTAACCAAAAATCTTAATTATAGTTTTGTAGATAATAGTTGTCTTTAACTTTATACTTTTTACAGACCAAATTAACAAATATGACAAATTGTCTTTAACTTTCTAGGTTAAAGATTCTGTAACATCAATAAGTTGTTTAAGATTTAAAATCTCTCATAATCTTTTCTGAAACGACCATGTTGTTGATATACTTTTGAAAGTATCCAACTAAGTATGTCCTTGTATTGAATATTGTTTCCAAGTATAAAAAGGAGCATCTGAAACTATACTATCTATTCTAACTTTTATTCAAAAACGAGTTATTTGTTCAAACAAAATACAAAACATATTGTCACCTAATTCTCTCACATTTGCTCAACTCAACTGTATATTTTTTACGTTGCTAATGTATCATTATTTAATTATACAAGTATACAAAATCAAGAAATAAATATAAAATTTAATTTTACATTTTATCTTAAAAAAAAGATCAATAAAAAAGAATCCATAGAAAGTTTTTGGTTTATATAAACTTACAAATACCATATTTTATAATATACTACCCGTCAAAAGTAAAAAGAACACTAAAAACTTATAGCCCAATTTCTATCAAATGTGGGTGCTTTTAATGAAAATTTGAATGTTATGATCGCCGATACAAGGACTAGAATTAATGTTTCACCACCATCTGTTATAAAAGATGAAATCGTTATTGCTGGTGATAAAGATGGCAATCTGCTAAGACTAAAGTTGAAGCTAATTACAATAAAATTAAAAAAATTGTTCAAGTAGAAGTACCAAAATAACAACATTAAATAGTTACATTAAAAGGGTGACAATTTCTTATAAGCTTTATGTACATTCAGAATACGTTTCAGTTATAAATACATCGTTTTTTTAATGTAACTAGATCATTTCAGTACTCCTTTACTATCACTAGCAGTGTCTTACAATAATACGTATGCAGTCATTGCTGAGTTGAATTGCCAAAGTAAACAAGTTGGCACAATTAAAAATAATATAGAAAAATTAAATAATCAAAAAACACACATGTCCGTTACTATAACTAATTTTAGTTATAGTTATTATAGCATTTTTGGTAGCAATAATCTATTTTAAACTTCAAAGTAAATGTAACAAAAGTCACAAAGAATCAGCTGTATTAGTTATGAAAAACGGAGAAGAGTACAAAATTGAACTCCAATCGTTAAATTAAAACTAGGTTAGAACTGTAATTATGTTAGGTTAATTAGTATAAATTCATATTTTAAATATTTTGTCTAATTTCATGTAAACCACTACCTGGACCAACTACCTATACACGGAGAAGAGGGTACTAAATCCAACAAACCAGAACAAGTTTAGAGCTGTTAAAAATTGATAGCAAAAATAGACAGAAAAAGAAAAAGTTTTGTTGGACAAGATCCAAAAGTTGAGAATATTAATTGGAAGGCCAGTACAAGAAAATGTTTATTGAGTAAAATCCAAAGAGCAACTGAATCTGCAAAGCAGGGTGATAGGATGTTGCATATGGATAATAGGACCAAGAAAATAATGAAATGAGAATTAACAATCGTAACACAAATTGTTAAAATACAGAAAAACAACGTAAAAAATAATTATTAAGTATAAAAATAATTAGATGAGTTGTTAAATAATAGTAAAAGTTTTACAAAAGAAAAGCGTTATAGTGCACCTTTCATCAAAGAAGATGTAAGAAGCTTACTTAAATGTAGTATGAAATTGTTAAAGCAAACGCTAACATAGAAATAACGTTTTTAAAAAAGAAACAATGAGGTAAAGAATGCAGTAAATAGTTTCCTCAAATAAAGATAAAGTCAGTTGCTCCTTGACATTTGGTTGGAATACAGACCCCTACTCATCATAAGGTTGTTTGTCTAGTGCGTTAGAGATTCTAAGAATGTATTAATTTTTTAGTTTTACTTTAGTAAGTTTCGTTTTTTCAAAAACTTTAATTTTTTAGGATAACTATCATATAAAAGATTTTTGTTAAAGTTTTAGTTGTATTGTATTGTAAAAGCCAGGTGGCTTTTAAATAGTAGCGCAAAAAATGTACCGTATATTGCATTGTAATATTTTACCTGTGCTGAGACAGCAACTAATTATGTATAAGTACTTGGCTCCGCACAGGGCTCGCTCTCTTTATTTCGTTTACCTTATAACTGTGTAAGTGCTACGCATTTCCATCTACTTGTGATGTTGCCAGTAGGGTATTGCTGGTATCGCTTTATGTATAAGTTTATAATAAATAGTAACAATATCATATATGTAAATTATTCACACTTAAAATTGAATTTAACATAACATCATGATAAGTTTTTGATTAATTTACATTAGAGTATAAAATTATTAAAAAAAATACTATTTTTCTAAATTAACTGTAAAGTGACATTACAATTTTAAAGTACAAATCAGTTAATTAGTTTTTTATTTAAATTTTAGAATACCCAAATTTGTCAACATAACCTTTTTTAACAATAAGGCGGTTTCAAACGCTGTAAAATAATTGAGATCAAAAGTTTGTCAATTTGTGATATTGCCCAATGTCACAATAACTTGATGTTGTCTTAGATGGATCAAGGGACAAGAACAACTGCAAAGATTACAATTAATTTGGTTTTTGGCTGGTTGCTCGCTGGGGCTGTTTTTCAATAACAAGAGATCAAATTACTTTAATATCTAGAGAAGCATAGCTCATCAAGTAATTTCATTTTAATCAATATCCCGGAGAATTAAATAATTTGGTTTTAAATTGTTATTTCTTTGTTTGTCTTTACCTTTTTACCATAAGAGGGCATCTCTGGATTGGTGCAATGAGAGATCATAATGAATCTATCAATAAAAGTAAATTAACTCTAAACATATTTTTGCTAACAAACTGAAATTTTGTTTGAATGGTCGTAAAATGGTTAGATTTCGCCGAGGAGAACATAGAAATTTACATTTTGTTTTGGAACGACGTACAGTTTTTACACGCGGGGAGACGGTATAAAGAGCAACTGCTTATAAAAATAAGTTTTCTCTAGTGTTTATTTCAGAAACATTAAACGCAAATTGCTACATTAACACGTTTTTAGAACTAACATTATTGCCTTATCTGAGAAGGTTAGGAACCTTTTACAACTGGATAATTTAATGCGGCATTCAACGATTTGGAACTGGTTAATGTTGATTTACTTTTATAGTCCTCTTGCTTTTAAGACATATTACCTATTAAATACGTCTTGGATACAATCGGTAGAAGACTGAGTTATTTTTAGCCACCCCCACTCACTTCAGGAAACTTGGGGTTTAATTCTTTAGGCTGAGATTAAAAATTTGATTTTTAGCATGTTTAGGCAAGTTGCTGACTACTTTACAAATTGTGTAGGAGCAACGTATTATTGAAATAAAAAAAAATTGAATTGTTTTTTGTGTGAATTATGTTTCATACTATTTAAAGTTCTTAAAAATTGAGCTAGAAGTTTTTGGTGTTATTTTAGTTTTAGCGGCTAGTATACAAAGTGGTTTTTTATTTAATTTAATTAATAATTGGTAGGTTAAATGCTTGTAATATGGTCTATATTTTGTGTCATTTCATTTTGCTTATTTAACCCAGGGGCGTCTTTGAGTGTATTAAAAACTGTTTAAATCCAATATTTATATTTTGATAAACGAATAAAAAAAAATTTTGTTTACCGAACTTTTTCCTGCACCTTGCTACTTTTAAAGATAAAAAAATATCTGTTAGTAGGTAATAGGACGATCTGGCCTGGGAACCAAATCGATAGCGTGGGAACGCGGCATCCTTTGAGGTGTTATCTTCATTATCTTGTCATATCATCTTCACATCTGGCTGTCGAGGGGGGGTTTGGGTGATCCGGGGCGCGGGTGCATCCGGTATACGCACCCTCTTGCTGTATCTCTATAAGAGCCCCTTGTGTGTGAGTTAGAACCGGAAATCGGAAATGGAAGGATAGACAATATGAGTACCTGAAGGGGAAGGGGTGATCCAGGTGATCCAGGGGCGGGTGCATCCGGTATACGCACTCTCTCTATGTATCTCCATAAGAGCCCCTTGTGTGTGAGTGAGAACCGTAAGTCGGAAATGGTAGGATGGAAAATATGACAGGGGGAAATTCCAATGTTCTGTCTCAAGTGTGCGAGTGCAATGCGCGATACCAAAATGGCACTACGTGGGCCGTAAGGGTGGGTGAGCCAAAACGGCACTACAGCGGGGGTCGGAAAAACCAAATCTGGTGTCAAAACGGCTCTACGACCATCCCTTACAAAGATACCGCCCAAGGGTAATATCCCTCAATAGATGAGTCATCGCAGATGCTTTTCTGCTATTTAATTTAAAAAGATATATTTTATCTAACTGTTGCCTAAAACAAACTGGACCCATTATTTTACCCCAAAATGGGCAGTTAGTTTCCAAAATATCTGATTTTTATTTAGAGTAGTAACTAGATTGTTTTAATTATTTTGAAGAAGGAATATTTAATAATATTTTTATAGAAGTTTCATAGATATTTTTGTTGTCTATGGAAAGCTGAGAAATTTAATTAGCATTGTTTTCGTCAATCTTTTTCAGATTGTATTAGATTGTTACAATGTTACAAGTTATTTATAATCTTTATTAGTTTAATTGTAACAATTACTGATGTATTTGTTAAATGCGTATTAATTCTTATTAACTGCTTGTTTTGTCTAAATCAAGTACAATTATTTGATTTGGTTTAATAACAGAGAATAGAACAAATTTGTTTATGACATTCTGAATAGTTTTTGTGAGATTTTATAGTGCAATATGTGGATTCTCAGAAAATAAATAATGAGTTTCAAAACCAAATTAGTTCCGCTTTTCAAATCGGTCGCGGAGAACCAATCAGGCGCGTTACGCTACCAATGTAGCGGAAACAGTTAGACTAGACTGGCTCTTAATTTTTTTTGTGTGCATTTTCAGAAAGTGATCTTTTTACAAAAAAAAGTAAGCCATGTCAAATTTCAGTCCTTAATTTCAAAAAAACACGTATGGCACTTTAAATTAATATTTGCTAATTAGATTCCACTTAAAACTTTACATCATTATACTCTATATATTTTTTTTTATTTTAAACATAAAATTAGATTCGTAAACAAAAATTATTAAAGTTTGAGCCTTTGGTCAATAATTTTACACTTACAAATAATGTAACCATCTGCTCACTATCAAAATCTATAATTTTATCAATCTCTGTTCTATGCAGTTTAGTGATATTACTCATCTAATCTTAATTATATAATAAAAAATATTTTTGTAGCTTTTAAAACTAAAAAAATCTAAATAAGTCTGTTTTGTGTTGAAATTTTTAAATTATATTTTTAGATTATGCACTTCTAGCCCGTACTTTAATTTATTGTAAACGCAAGACTTTTATTATTTTATGATACAAGCAGACACTTTGATAAAGTATGTGCTTACTCATTCTAATTCAGTGAAAGTTTAAATTTGTTACTAATATCATCAAATAATCTCAGACCATAAAAGTAAAAAAAAAATTTACTCTGTGTTATTTTTTTTTTGCAACAAAAACGGCAACTAGCTTGAACATCTGTCTGCAGAATAGATGAGTTTACATAAAATAAGAAACGTTTTTTGGCTTTATAAATAACAACTTTAAAAATAGAATAGAATCAAATAGACTTCTATAAAATAAAAGCCATTCTTGCAACTTTATGAATGACATATTTTTATAAAGTAAATAATATTACCTTTAGTGTTCTCTGTTTGCTTTATCATGTGGCATTCTTTATTTAATCTTAAAGCAATTGTGACTAACAAATGGAGAACGCCCCCACGTAAATTTCAAGAATACCATCAGGACCCTGAAGAATATTATTTAAAAGTTATAGCCATCGTAAACTAATATTTAACGAGCATAATGAGTCTGTATTATTTCTTTTCGTTAATTCGGTGCGCTATATATATATATATGAACAGGTAGATCTGGCGCACTCTTGTTCCCTCCTCGGACGACATAAATTACCTCTCGATGATAATAATAATCTCACACTTTAAATATACTTAGAATAAATTAAGGCGCTAAGAAAACAATTTAAATTTAAATAATAGTCCCGGCTGCGGGACGGAGAGCTCGCTCTTGGTCTCGCGCCCCGCCAGGTATACCAACATAACATCTCGTTAATATCGCGCTAAATAATATATGAATACTAATGAGAGAATGCGGCCGGGGCCGTCTCTCCGCCATAAACACACAGATTACACGTTGATTTTTTAATTTATTTATTCAGACGCTAACAATGTTTGGGGTGTTAAAGCGGGGGGACCCCTAGAGTTATTTATGAGCCGGGGCCGTATAATTCGGTCCAGCATCTCTCTCATCCGTCGTCGGTGCGACAATTTTAATAGGCCCCCGCGCGGCCATTATAATTCGTGGGGGGACGGCGCGAGGGGGAGCAGATGCTGGACGGCAATAATTTACGCGATGGAAAAAAGGTGTTGATATTTTGTTGGGAATTTATAAGTAGCGATGACCGGGCTTGAATTATTAATATCTTAAATGTATGCATGTAAATGCATCGAATGAAAATTGGGAGCCGGAAAGTTGTCGGTTAGTCCATTATTTGGCCAATGATCCCTTATAATATCAATAATATGATAGACAACTATTAATTTTAAATTAAAGTTATAATAAGCACTAACTTATAAATCTGAATGTGTTAATGTAAAATAAAAACTCTAGTTTGTTCTTACTTTACGCAATGTTAACAAGCTGATCCTTCTAAGTATGGCTATAATTTAAGATTGGATGATTAATGTATATGAAGTTATTTGTAGTTGAAACTATTAACGTTCTTCCAAATCATAATTTGGACGTATAGAGCTTAATAGGAAATGCTGTAGTCCCCTTAGTAATGTAATGCTGAAGTGTAAGGACTACTGAGCTTGGACAAGAGAATACATTTATGACTGTAAGAGAAAGGACTACAGTATGCTAAGACTAAACAAATGTTAAAAAAAAATATATATACAACTAGTATGCCTCAAAACAAAGAATGTTCTTAAATTACGTATGTATGTACAAAGTTTAAAATCAATTATCAAAATCAATTATTCAAACCTAATCCAATTACTAAGCGGCAACATCTTGGTCTTATGGGATAGCTTGATGGTGGGGGACAAATTTAAATAATTGATTTACAGCTCTTAACTACAGTTCGTTGCGTCAACCAAATAACCAAATACTATCGATAAACTTTAGCATAGCAAAATAGTTACATAATCAAACTTTATTTTATTTTTTTAAATCTATTACTCAAAACCAATACAACCCCAAAACGGCCAACTAAATACAGATAATTGTTTTGGATTTAGAAAACCACTTTGGTTTTGTAGAAAGCAATGGTTGAAAATATTTAAAAAAAAAAATGTTAGAAATTTATTCTACATATCATCGACTTTAAGTTTATTTTTAGTCATTATTTCAATGTTTGCATATTGTAAGTTAATTCCGTTAGTTATTCTAGCTGTTTTTAATGAATTAAACATTCTGATGTACAACTGTTATTTTTGCATTAGCCATTTTGGCCTATTATTTTAACGACCAGATAATAAGGTTTTTGTATATTTTCTAGTAGCTTTAAAAGTAAAAACATTTTGAATAAAAAATGTAATTTTTGATTTAAAAAAAACAGTTTTTTGCAGATGTAGTTTGAACACAAAAATATTTTCCTATATCAATTTTAGTTACTGTAAGAAAAAAACCAAAGATATGTAAGCATGTCTGTCAGCCTGGACGCACTTTAAATTTTTATTTCATGTCATTTTAATATAACTATTTGAATCTTTGTTAGTTGATACTTAAATTTTGTTATTGTAATTTTTGGAAGATTGGTTTAAGTTTTAAGAATTGTTTTATATCTACTACATATCAAAACTTTCAGATTATTTGTTTTGACTTTATTTACGTCTTTTATGATTTGAGTAATACATTTTAATGTAGACAAGAATTCTTCATTGCTACAGTATTTGTTGGAAAACCAGCAAATATTAACACATTATTAAATGCAGCATCTTTTAATTGCGCAAAATGATGATGTAACCACTTTTTTAAACAGATTAGATTTTACGGATTTTTTTGTTACTATATTTGTGACATAGATATATTTATATATATATATATATATATAGATAGATAAAAACGCTGGTTTAGGAGCGTTTAAGCGCACGCTTTCTACGTTGTAAAAGCGTCTACGGATTGGGAGCGTACGCTGCATATAAACTACGTGTTAAGAGCGTCCAACGATTAATTCAAACTGATTTTTAATAGATGGCATTAAAATCGTTATTTACAAAATTTGTTAGTACATTATTGTGCCCACACGTTTGCTTTTTTGTAGCGAACTTATCTACCGTAATAAAATCAAACCAGTTAGGGTTATTGACATACATAACGTTTTTACAAATTCTAAATAAATTTTTGTTTAAAATGTTAGTTAAAATTATTCTGTATGTATTATAAAACAACTATATATAATATTACTTGCTATAAAAAAAATATAAATTTTATAACTAGTTTACATGTTAACACAACAGATTGTATTTATTTTTCAGGAATGAATTCATGTTTTATTAGGAGTCGAAGTTCAAGGTCAATCATTTTTCTAGGTCTCGCACCAAGTTTAAGGTCAATGCCAACGTGTGGGAAAATGTTGTAATGAATAGTAAATACTACAGAAATTAAAAAATAATAAAAGTTACTAGACAATGATAAGTACGCCAATTACAAAAATACTGTCAAAAAAATAATGCTTCTAAAAAAAATTGAGACGGCAAAAGTATTATATTAATATACACAGAATTTAATGATTTTAATGAATTTTAGTATACAGAGGTATTTAAGTATACTAATAACAAAGATAGTTAGTAAAACATAATTTTTGTTGGAGGCGGTAAAGTTAGAACATTCATGTACACGGCATTATATAATATTAATAAAGGTTGCACTATTATAGTCCGGGAGCTGGTAACAAAAAAGTGCAAGAGTTTAGGAAAGGCTGATATTTTGAGATCGGACTGTTTATTGGTCATAGAACGCCTCTGCAAAGTCAGCACCCCAGGTGTCGGGACACCTGGCGATGGCACGCTAAGAAAGGTGTAATTTTAACACCTTACTTAGCGTACCCAAAAATTGTTTTGGAAAAGCTGAAAATTCATCGGCAAATAGTCGATGCATTACAAAACCTTAATCAAGCAGTCAGACAGTAATAATCAAACGCACGGCGTCAGCACAGTTGCGTACATGCTACAAGAACTAACTTAATGCAAATGATTTGAAAAAGCTGAAATTTGGAAATATGTCAAATCACATAATTAAATTCATAAAACAAACAGTCAGACATAGTTTTTATAAGAACCCAATCAGTCAGCACCCAAAAAACAGCCAATTCAACTGTCGGCAGTAGAAAACGGTTGGCTAGAAATCAATAGGCAATATGACTACGACTGGTATGAAGAAAGTCAACTGCCCAACTTTATCAGTGACGTTCTAATTCAACCAAATATTACTAATACAGGTATTTTTTTGTACAAACAACTATTGATTACAGTTAAGTATTTTACACATAGACATATCATTTGACTGACTAAACATTGAATATTTTGTTATGTACAGAAAACAAATTGAGTGCAACAGACGATGTGACGGAAAAAGCAAATGAAACAGAAAGAACCTCAGACGGCTTGGATAATGATTGCAACGAAGAAAACGACGAAATTAATAGCGATAATGATATGGAACCCTAAATAAGACATAAATAAATACTAAGTATTTTTTGATTGGTCAAAAACCTTTAATTACGACAAGCAGCGTGCGCGCCGTATCACGACTTTAATTGGGTGCTGATTGATTGAGTTTTGATAAAAACTATGTCTGACTGTTTGTTTTATAAATTTAATTACGTAATTTGACATATTCCCAACTTTCAGCTTTTTCTAATCATTTGCATTAAGTTAGTTCTTGTAGCATGTACGCAACTGTGCTGACGCCGTGCGTTTGGTTATTACTGTCTGACTGCTTGATTAAGGTTTTGTAATGCATCGACTATTTGCCGATGAATTTTCAGCTTTTCCAAAACAATTTTTGGGTACGCTAAGTAAGGTGTTAAAATTACACTTTTCTTAGCGTGCCATCGCCAGGTGTCCCGACATCTGGAGTGCTGACTTTGCAGAGGCGTTCTATGACCAATAAACAGTCCGATCTCAAAATATCAGCCTTTCCTAAACTCTTGCACTTTTTTGTTACCAGCTCCCTTACTATTATAACATAAGTTTACAACATTCTATAATTTTAATGAATTTTTGTAGATAGAGGTACTTAAGTATGCCAATTACAATGATAATGTCAAAATAAGAAAATTCCTGTTGAAGGCGGCGCAGTTATAACAATAATACACAATATTTTATAATCTTAATGAATTTTGGTAGACAGGAACATTTAATTAAGCTAATTACAATGGTAAAGTATAAATAACAAAATTCCAGTTGGGAGGCGGCACATATATACTATTATTGCACAACATTCTATGATCTTAATGAATTTTTGTAGATAGATGTATCTAAGTAGGCCAATTACAATGATAAAGTCAAAATAACAAATTTCCTGTTGGAGGCGGCGCAATTATAACAATAATTCACAATATATAAAAATTAATGATTTTTGGTAGACAGAAACATTTTAGTAAGCTAATTACTATAAGAAAGTAAAAATAACAAAATTGCAGCAGGTAGGCGGCACAACTATAATATTATTGCACAACATTCTATGATCTTAATAAATTTTGATAGATGAAATTATTGAAGTATGCCAATTACAATGATAAAGTCAAAATAAAAAAAAATATGTTGGAGGCGGCGCAATTTTAATATTATTGCACAACATTCTACAATTGAATTTTGGTAAATAAAGGTACTTAAGTAGGCCAATTACAACAATAAAGTCAAAATATCAAAAATGCTATTGGAGGCGGCGCATTTATAACATTAATGCACAATATTGTATAATCTTAATAAATTTTGGTAGACAAGGACATTTAAATAAACTAATTAGAATGATAAAGTAACAATATTAAAATTCCTGTTAAGAGGTGGCACAATTATAATATTATTGCACAACATTCTATGATCTTGATAATTTTTTATAGATTAAAGTACTTAAATATGACTATTACAATTATTAAGTCAAAATAACAAAATTTCTGTTGGAAGGCGGCACAATTATAGCATTAATGCACAACATTCTACAATTTTAATGAATTTTGGTAGGCATGGGTATTTAAGTATGCTTATTACAATGATTAAGTTAAAATTATAATTTTTTTGTTGAAGGCGGCACAATTATGTCAATATTGCACAACATTCTATGATATTGATAAATTTGGATAGACAGGGGTACTTAAGTACACCAATTAGAATGATAAAATAAAAAAAATAAAATCTGGTTGGAGGCGGCAAAACTATAACATGAATGCACAACATTTTATGATTTTAATAAATTTTGGTAGACAATGATTAAGTTAAAATTATAAAGTTCTTGTTGGAGGCGGCACTAATATAACATAGTTGCACAACATTCTATGATCTTAGTAAATTTTGGTCAAAAAGGGTATGCTTATTACAATGATAAAGTTAAAATTACAAAGTTTCTAATAAAAGGCGGCACAATTATAACATTAATGCACAACATTCTACGATTTTAATATATTTTGGTAGACCGCGGTATTTAGGTATGCTTATTACAATGATTAAGATAAAATCATGAAATTCTTGTTAAAGGCGGCACAATATTGCACAACATTCTATAATCTTAATGAATTTTGGTAGACAGGAGTACTTAAGTATGCTAATTACAATGATAAAGTCAAAATATCAAAATTCCTCTCAGAGGCTGCAAAATTATAACATTAATGCACAAACGTTCTACGATTTTGATGAATTTTTGTAGCAAGAAGTACTTAAGTATACCAAGACAAATAATCAAAATTCCTATTGGAGGCAGCATAACGATAACATTATTGGACAACATTCTAAAATCTTAGTAAATTTTGGCAAACAGGGGTATTTAAGTATGATAATTAAAATGATAAAGTTAAAATAACAAAATTCTTGTTGGAGGCAGCAAAATTATAACATTAATGCACAAACATTCTATGATCTTGATGAATTTTGGTAGATAGAGGTACTTAAGTATGCCAATTACAATCATAAAGTCAAAACTTCAACATTTTTGTTCGAAGCAACACATTTATAACATTAATGCACAACATTCTATGATTTCAATGAGTTTTGTTGGACAAGGGTACTTAAGTATGTTAATTACAATGGTAATCTCAAAATGTCTTGTTAGGGGCGGCTCAATTATAACATAAAAGCACAATATTCTATCTTAATGAATTTTGGTAGACAAGGCAAGTAAGCTACTTACAATGATAAAATCAAAACTTTAAAATTCCTGTTGGAAGCGGCACAATTATGACCTTAATGCACAACATTCTATGATTTTAATAAATTTTTATAGACAAGTATTTAAGAATAGTTGTTACAATGATTTATTTATTATTATTATTAAATAATAAAATTCCTGTTGGAGGCGGCACAACTATGACATTAATGCACAACAATTTATGATTTAAAAAAAAATTGATTTACAAGAGTACTTAGTATGCCAATTACAATTATAAAGTCAGAATAACAAAATTTTTGTTGCAAAGCGGCAAAATTATATTATTATTGCAAAACATTCTATAATCTTGATGAATTTTGGTAGACAAGTACACACAGTAACAAAATTCCTGTTAAAAATAGCACAATTATAACAATAATGCACAACATTTTATGATCCTAATAAAGTTTGGTAGACAGAAGTATTTAAGTAAGCTTATTACCATGATTAAGTCAGTCAAAATAACAAAATTTTTGTTTTAGGCAACACATTTATAATATTAATGCACAGCATTTTATGATATTAATAAAATTTAATAGACAAAGATACTTAAGTATGGCAATTACAATAAAAAAACAAAATAAAAATTACAAAAAAAAAATTAGAGACGGCATAATAATAACATTAACTTACACATTGCTCTATAATTTTAATGAACTTTAGTAGACAAGAGTACTTAAATATGCCAATTTCAATGATTAAGTCAAAATATTAAGTTTTTTGTTGAAAACGCAAAATTATAACAATAATGTACAACATTTTATAATCTTAATAAAGTTTGGTAGACTAGAGTATTTATGTATGCTCATTACAATGATTAAGTCAAAATAACATAATTCCCGTTAGAGGCGGCATAATTATAACATTAATGTTTATAACATTAATGATTTTAATAAAATTTTGTAGAGTATTTATGTATGCTACTTACAATTATAAATTTAAAATAACAAAATTCTTGTTGGAAGCGGCACAATTATAACATCACTGTACAAGATTCTTAAATGTTAATTTATTTTGATGGCAGGAGTATTTAAATATGCTAATTACAATAATTAAGTCAAAATATCTAATTCCAGTTGAAGGCGGCACAATTATAACTTTAATGCACACAATTGATTATATCAAATATTTAAAAAATATAGAATAATATTTTCTACAAAAAATGTTATAAGTATGATTCTAAAAATTTTTGAAAACAAGTGAATTGCATTGATTATACCAACAGCTTTGTTAATAGTTGCGCTGTCAATTCCAAGCATGATCTTTTAAGTCAGATTGGTATTTAATTTTTTTTTTGTAAAAATTAAACTCTTGAACTAATATTTTTGTTATTGGGATTAACATTTTAGTAATATTGTTTCTATTGTTATTATGAAATTGCATGGCAGTTATGACAAAAAAATTGTATTAACTATGAATTAAAGAAAAAGTTACTAAGCAAAAAAAATGTTTTAGCTGCCGTTTATGGTTATTTAATTTCTAGTTTTAACATTTTACTAAAAAAATAATAATAATAAAAAACATAGTTCTTTTACATTTATATAACCTTCATACATATTTTGTTCAAATAAAATGTTTGGTTACCCTTGCACTGCAGTGGCAATGTCAACAAACTTTCTATTTCTTTCAATCTTAAAATTCATTTAATACTAAGAATAAGTTTATTTTTAGAACTACTTATTTCAATGCTTAAAGCTAAATTGCACTATTTTTGCAATGATAAATAATTTACTCACAAGTAAATTGTACGACGGGCCATAAATTTAACTAGTTAAATTAATTTCAAATAAATAATATATCATATTTTTTTATTAAACTATCTAGAGATAGATTAAAAGGTAAGTCAATTATATCACATCTATTGTAAATGTCTAATTATCAAACTAAACGTGTATAAAAAATGAGAGCGTTTTGCACACACAGCATGCTTTCTAAAAGCGTTAATATGCACAATATACGTTTTAGAGGCGTTTATTTGCACAATATACGTTTTAGAAGCGTTTGTTTGTACATAATACGTTCTAGAGGCGTTTACACATTAGCGGCAAAGCCGTGAACTGTAGTATGGCCCTAGCGGTAAACATTTAAACTCAATAGGATAAGCATGCCGTTAGACGCCCCTAAACATGATTAATTTGTAGTTTTGGGGGTGTATAGCCATAACTGTAAATAAGTTAGACAAGAACCAAATGTATTAAAATAAAAACTAAATAAAATAGATTTTTAATTTAACCTTTCGGCAAAACAACGAATTGCTTGATCATTTTTCAAATTTATTTTGCAAAATATTTATTAATTTACTAATTTAATAATAAATTGTTGTTGTTTTCACGTATAAAGATAGTATTGAAACACTATGGCACCGTTAGTTTATAAAGTAAATTAAACGCTCCCAATCCTCTCGAGAGCAAACGCTCCTAATACAGAGTTTGTGCCTATATATATATATATATATATAATGCAACATGCAAGACCATTTTAGATACGCAACGCAACATGCAAGATCACAAAGAACATACGAAGTCGTGGTCTCGTATGTTCTATATACGCAACGCAACATATGAAACCATGGTGAAGGCGCCAAAATATATGTGATCTTCTATAGGCGTGACCAGCTCTTTGGTGGGTTGCTTGTTTAGCAATGATAGAAATTTGTGACCGCCTACTATTTTCTTTCGTTATTGCAACGTTTTATATTAATCCAATTTGCATCAATTAGTTTTGATTAAATTTTTATCCTGTGCTGCAATATGCTGATTAATTATACAAAACACGCAGTACTATTTATTTTTATTGGAATAATCCCTAAATTTATTTTAATACCTAGCGACGGCAAGTGGCATAATAGAGATATTGTTAGCATTAAATTGTTTGAAACATCTGCTGCTTAAGCAGGCTATTGAACTGGCATGACTTTGAGATAAACACAAATTCACGGCGATGTAATATACTATCATTATATTATTTATTACTGCTTTTACTTATTGTTTTATTGTGCGTTAATATCATACAACACTACATCAATTACAATAGTTTTCAATAATCAATATAAGCTTTTTAATTATAATGTAACCTAATTAACAAATTTATTTTGCAGTTTTTAATAATAAATATTATATAAAAAAATAGTTTTTGTAATTTAATATGCAAACTTGTTCTACTTAATTGGAAATTATTTAACAAAAATTTCTAAGTATGCAGATTACAAAATATACAATAAGTAAACTTTTACTTTACCATATTGTTTGACAACATAAATTGAATGCATGCAACTAAAACTAACTGAATTAAATTGTAATGATCTAGCGGTTTACTTATTTAGACGTTTAGTTATTTACTTGTTTACATGTGTATTTGTTTAGTTGGTTACTTCTTTACTTGTTTATTTGTTTACTTGTTTACCTGTTTACCTGTTTACTTGTATACTTGATTACTTGTTTATTTGTTTACTTGTTTACTTGTTTACTTGTTTACTTGTTTACTTGTTTACTTGTTTACTTGTTTACTTGTTTACTTGTTTACTTGTTTACTTGTTTACTTGTTTACTTGTTTACTTGTTTACTTGTTTACTTGTTTACTTGTTTACTTGTTTACTTGTTTACTTGTTTACTTGTTTACTTGTTTACTTGTTTACTTGTTTACTTGTTTACTTGTTTACTTGTTTACTTTTTTATTTATTTAGTTGTTTACTTGTGTAGTTGTTAACTTGATTACTTGTTTACTTGTTGTTCTGTTTAGTTGTTTATTTGTTTACTTGTTTATTTGTTTAGTTATTTACTTGTTTAGTTGTTTACATGTTTAGTTGTTTTGTTGGTTACATGTTTAGTTGTTTTGTTGTATACTGGTTTACTTGTTTATTTGTTAACTTGTTAACTTGGTAACTTGTTAACTTGTTTATTTGTTTATTTGTTTACTTGTTTACTTGTTTACTTGTTAACTTGTTTATTTGTTTATTTGTTTACTTGTTTACTTGTTTACTTGTTTACTTGTTTACTTGTTTACATGTTTACTTGTTTACTTGTTTACTTGTTTATTTGTTTACTTGTTTACTTCTTTACTTGTTTACTTGTTTACTTGGTTACTGGTTAACATATTTAGTTGTTTACTTGTTTACTTGTTTAGTTAATTTGTTGTTTACTTGTTTACTTGTTTACTTGTTTACTTGTTTACTTGTTTCACACAAACAACTGTATAACAAAACAAATAAATATCTATATTATGTGTATGTTGAGATAATATAAAATAAGTAATTTATCCGCCGTCGGACCATTACACCTTAATCCAGTTAACATATTTTAAGTTTTAATCTTAATGCATTCAATTTAATTTAAAACAAGTTATGTTGTAATAGTGATCAATCAGATTATTTGAATACTAAATCTTTGTATCTATTGATAGCTTATTTTATGCGGTGCAATAATATAAAATAAGAAATTCAACTGCCGACGGATAAATACTATAAAGTTTAGATAATATTAAATGTTACATTATAGAAAAAATGTTTAGTTAAATACTTAGAAAATTGCAATTTCAAATTAATTAAACTATTATTATGCGCAAAAAAGGTTTATATTTAATAGGTGAAAAAAAAAACAATAAATACAATAAATAACAATAAAAGATTACAGAATAAATTGTTTACTTGTTTACTTGTTTTTTTGTTTACTTGTTTACTGGTTTACTTATTTAGTTGTTAATTTGTTACGTAATTACATGTTTACTTCTTTGCTTGTTTACTTGTTTGAGTATTATTTGTTTACTTGTTAACTTGTTTACTTGTTTTGTTAGTTTGTTGTTTAGTTGTTTAGTTGTTTACATGTAAACTTGTTTACTTGTTTTGTTAGTTTGTTGTTTAGTTGTTTAGTTGTTAACTTGTTTACATGTTTACTAGATTATTTATTTAATTCTTTACTTGTTTAGTTATTTGTTTACTTGTTTACTTGTTTACTTGTTAACATGTTTGCTTGTTAACTTGATATCTTGATAACTTAATAACTTGTTTATTTATTTACTTGTTAACTTGTTTACTAATTTACTAGTTTGTTTGTTAACTTGTTAACTTGATAACTTGTTTATTTGATTATTTGTTTACCTGTTCACTTGTTAACTTGTTTATTTCTTTGCTTGTTTATTTGTTTACTTGTTTACTTAATTACTTGTTTATTTGTTTACTTGTTCACTTGTTTACTTGTTTACTTGTTTACTTGCTTACTTGTTTACTTGTTTACTTGTTTAATTGTTTTCTCATTTACTTGATTACTTGTTTACTTGTTTACTTGTTTAATTGTTTACTTGTTTACTTGTTTACTTGTTTACTTGTTTACTTGTTTACTTGTTTACTTGTTTACTTGTTTACTTGTTTACTTGTTTACTTGTTTACTTGTTTACTTTTTTACTTATTTTGTTGTTTACTTGTGTAGTTGTTTACTTGATTACTTGTTTACTTGTTGTTCTGTTTAGTTGTTTATTTGTTTACTTGTTTATTTGTTTAGTTATTTACTTGTTTAGTTGTTTACATGTTTAGTTGTTTTGTTGTTTACATGTTTAGTTGTTTTGTTGTATACTGGTTTACTTGTTTATTTGTTAACTTGTTAACTTGTTTAGTTAGTTTGTTGTTTAGTTGTTAACTTGTTTACTTGTTTCACACAAACGGAACAAATAATTAACAATATTATGTGTTTTTTGAGATAAAATAAAATAAGTAATATCCGCCGTCGGACCATTACTGCTTAATGCGGTTAACATGTTTTAAGTTTTAATATTAATTGATTTAATTTAATTCTAAGCAAGTTATCTTGTATTAAATAATAATTTAATTAATATTGGATTGTTGTATTTATTGAAACCATATTATACGCAGCGTTAAAATTATAAAATAAAAAATTTAACTGTTACTTAAAAAACAATTTTATTATTTGTATACTTAGACAATTGCACTTTCAAATTAAATAATCAATTAACATGCGCAAAAATGGTTTACACTTTTTACAAGTGGAAAAAAATAACAATAATAATTTCTTCACGCTTATATACGTAGATTGATACCTAGCATAAAAGTGTTTTTAATTGTACTACATGTATTGTGATATAATAAGAAATAAATCCATCCATCATAATTTAAAATAAAATAATGTAAAATAAAATAATAGTAGCCTATATAAATATCATTACAGCAAAAATAAGTTAAAAGGATGCTGTAATATCCAAAAGAAACGGTCTACTACAAAAAAATACACATAAAATTTATTTATAGTTTTACGTTTCCCCTTTTATTGATGAAGGTTGAGTGAAGAAGTTAATATATTCCTGTCTTTAAATGCTTCGTTTTATACTAACTAATATAATTATATCGCTTTTAATGTAAAATATTACATTATATTAAATGCAACTTGATTTGTTAATAGTATAATGAAGATTTAAATTAAAAAAAAAAATTGCTTGCTTGTCTAATAAATTAATTGAATGATTGGTATATTTAAATTTGTGTGATGGCATTTCATTCAGAATAGGGTAAACTAAAATTACAATGAAGATAAAGAATTGTATTGTGTAAAAGGTTAGGTATTTACAATCATAACAGTTTGCTTAACAAGCAACGTTGGCCATGGAAATAAAATAATGGGCGTGCGTTATTTGTTCTATCGGCCTGCCTACACAAATTAAAACCCGTTGTAACTTTTTTATTTAAGAGTGTAAAAGAAAGGTACAGTTAGCTTTCTGCTACAAATTTGATTTTCTATCTATATGTTCAATAATTAGAAATGTATAAAAGTGACTTTGCATGTTGCATTGTAAACATATATATATATATATATATAGTTTATGTTTTCAAATTAATTGTCACCAACTTAAAGGTAAAAGGCTTAGAAAAAAGTTATATATAAGTCAAATAATTTCATAAAATAATTAAAAGTATAAATTTTTCAAGTGACGAAAAATTAATAAATGTCTGAAGAAATTGAAATTTTAAGTAGCAGAATTAACAGTAAAAATTTATGTTGTAAATTTTGTGCAGATAATTATTCCGTTTGATTTTTTTTTAAGTATTATGTTTCAAAAAGCAAATTAAAAAAAAAACGTGTTTTTGTGATACGCGCTTAAGCTTCTGCATTTTTTTTTAATATTAAATAAGAGCATATCATAGTTAATAAAAACTCAAATAAAAAAAAAATGGGTGATTTTGCACTTTGTAACTTTGTTCTGTGGAAATGATTTACAAAAGTATTAAGAAATCTAAATAGTTGTATTCTGTATGATTGTGTTATAATACATAATTCTATAGAATGTCAATATTTAGTTTAATTAATAAATAGATTTTTTTAGAATTTTTGTTTCAATAAATAATTAGTAAGTAACTAATAGTAATTAAAAAGTTTGATTCGATCTTCAACATTTTTTGAATAAAAACCGACATTAAGTCAATCTATTTTAATTATTTTTTTTATATTGTTATTACTTTGGCAAATTTATTACAAACCAAAAACACATTAAAATAATGAGGTTCGATCCTCGAATATGACTAAAATAATAACTTTCACTTTATTCACCACCCCGAAAGTCACCTAATAAGCAGTTGGTCTCATCAACCCCTTTCAATCAAGTTGTAAAACTTCTGGGGCAATGTAAAATAGCTGTAAAACGCGCAATAAAGAAGAAGATTAAAAAAATGAATTACTATTTTTCAATTTTTTTTTATTTGTTTTGTTATCTTTAAATATTCTCTTTTCAATTAAGAAAAAAATATTGCTTGCTTGACCAACGACTTGTAAAGTAATAATCAAAGTAAGTACTGCTAAGTCTCTCAGAACTTAAAAAAAACTATAACTACACGTTTACTAAAACACAATTTTTTGCTTTAAATTTGCGTTATAAACAATAATACCTTAGTGCAATTTTATGCTCGTACTTTTTTTTGAATGTAATGCTTAAAAAAAAAAAACAAACGACAAAATTTTCTGCATAAAATTTACAACAAAAATGAGTATTGTCAGTTCTGCTAATATTTGAAATTTTAAAGATTATCAGCCTTATGCATAGTTGTTTGGTTAGTATGCTACTAAAACATTACTAATTAGTAGCTAATTACACTATACTAAATGTGTCATATGCATAGTTGATTTTTAGTTTAATTTAATTAGTAGCTACTAACTATAAAATTATGTTTTGGCAACACAGCATTTTGTGACATAAAGTTTGTTTTATATATAAAAAAAAAAATACATAAATATTCAATAATGATTGTAGAACTTGTAAATAAAAACCTAATTAACAAAAATTGATTGAAAAAAAATTGCAAACTTATTGATATCTCAAATAAAAGAGCTTCAAGAAAATAAGATCAGACACAATTAATAACTTTTAAGTTATAATAGTCTTAAAGTATTAATAAAATGAACAATCAACTATTATGTAGTCAGAGTAAGAATCAAATAGCACAGCATTAGAGGTTTTTTTTATTTTGAATGTGCTGCCATCTTACAGAAAAGCACTAAACCTATTTAATTATTAAAATCAATTTATTTTATTAATTATATTTGAAACAACCACTAAATTTTGGTGCTAATATTTAAATATTACCATCTATTGCAATAAATAAAGCAATATGTCATAAAATGATGATAAAAATCTCAAAGTATTTAATCACATCTAAAACAAGGCAATCTGGTTACTAACGTTTTAGTTAACAATTAAGCTTACAAACGTATTAAATATCACTATGCATACGGTCAACACTAATACTTAGCTAGTAGCACCATAGTAGCTACTAAATATGACTATGCATAAGGGTTGCGTTTACACAATGATTAATTTTCCTTCACTTAAAAAAATCATTTTTTTAATTATTTTATAAAATTTTGGGTTTATACCTCATTTTACGCATTGTATAATTTTTTAGTTAGTGACATTTAAAATCTAGTAGAAAACCATATCGTATAACAAAAAACTCGTTTGAAAAGTTTGACAAAGACATCTATTGTCTTGCTTAAACCGGTTTTGGCCGATTTTACTCTAGGCATGATAGTTTTTGCGCTTGCGGTACTATTTAAACTCGTTGAACAAAATTTGATGTTGTAGATATTAGTCATACCTGTTCATATCTCCAACTTAGTGCTGTAATTAAATGAAATTAATAACATTAACAACTCAATATGTTTTTAATTAACTCTCAAATTACAAAAATATTTGATAAAACATTAATCAAACTATAAGTTTTAAAATAACAACAATGTAGATGTCAAAAAGATTTAAAGTTTTATTATTTAAAATCTAAATGAGGTTGTTAAACAAAGTTTTTGCGTTTATTTCTAAATATGTTCTTCTTAATTAGTTTCAAAATTTTTAATTTTTAAAACTTAGTCAATATCTGATATATTGTAAATATTAGTAAGACATGTTTGAAGTTTTATAAATTGTTAATTATTTGCAAATTAATCAATTTTTTATCACTTGTACAGCAATTTGTTTTCAATCTATTTCTTATTAATAAAATTCAACAATCAATCAACTTTTGAAGATTTATACAAAGACTTATTAATGTTGCCAGTTTTCATAAAGGTTCTTTAAAGTAAAACATGTTTGAAGCTTTATATAAGTTGTATCAAAATTGACGTCTGTGCTTTTGGTATTTAACTCAGAGGGCCAAAACAAATTAAAAATTTAAAATGTAAAATTTTTCTTTTGTCCTTTGTTACAGAGTTGTTGATAAAAAACAAAAATTTAACATTTTTTAACTTTAAACTTTATTAAAAACTAATAATATAAAAAAACAAGATATTGTCCACATCTGTTTACACTAAATAATGTGTTCAAATAGACCTCTTACTACTAAAGTTTCTGTAGTATATTATTGTCTATTAGCGCTACAGCAGCGTAAATACGAGCTACTATATCTTCAGAATTCAGAACAGATTTGCGGTATACTTGTTTTTTTTAAATAACTTTAGAAAAAGTAATCCAACAAATTCAGATCTAGAGATCATCATGTTGAAACTAACAATTTAATCTATCTGTTTATAAAATTTTCAAGTAATAAAAGTAGTATTTTTATTTAAGAATTGTAGATACAAGACTTATATTATTATTTAATAGCCCAACCCAAATGTTAATTTACCATCGTCTTTGATAAAATCTTTGTAGTATTACGTGAGAGTTTTTATT
Organism: Tachinus rufipes; assembly: GCA_963932245.1. Lineage (NCBI taxonomy): Eukaryota > Metazoa > Arthropoda > Insecta > Coleoptera > Staphylinidae > Tachinus > Tachinus rufipes. The sequence goes on from OZ010744.1 coordinate 60,267,845, forward strand.
CATCCATTAATGCAGATTATAAGTATTTATAATACCTGTTTCAATAAATGTGGACTCATCACTTCACAAAATATTTTCAATAGAATGTGGAGCATTGTTAACGCTATGCAACAATCATCTACAAAAAATGATATCTATCCCTGTCATGCAAAACTTAAACTTTTTGAGGCCTAAACTGATGCAAACCATTTTTCTTCAATAATATGTAAATAGTGTCTTTCTGGATATGAATTTGAGACAATATAATTAGAACGCTTGTACTTAGACTATGCGTCTATCAAGAAAAGCAAATGTAGGTTGAAGTTCTGCCTGATTTTTGCAAGGACTTAAATTACTTGTTTCTAGTAAACTTTGTTCTACCCGTTTTATAGTGTTTGCATCTGGGTACCAACAACTTGAAAACCTTTCCGTATAAGTCCAAGCCACAGCAGTAGCATTATCATTACATGTCTCTAATACTAATACATATTGACATAATTTCAATTACAGTAGTATTGTTCTATTTTAAACCCACAAACCTAAAATACTTATCAATATGACAGAACGATTAATAACTTTTAAAATAATTAAATTATGTTACACAACTAAATGTCAAATCTGACAGTTATGTCACTTGATTTAACAAAATAAATTAAAATTGTGTTTTGAGTAGTGGTCGTATAAAAAGTTATTATTTACATTTTTATCAATAACTCTATAACGAGAGACAAATGGAAGTCAAATCTCAAGCAAGAGCGTCAGTTTTGAGACATCATGAATATTGTAAAGTAAATGTGACAATTGAATAAAATTTTTAGCACTTGTACGTTAATATGTTTTAATAAATGCAATTTTATTAAATAAATATTCTATTTGTAAATTTTAACAATTAGGAAGACTAGGTATCGTCTATTATTGCAAGCCTTCTTTCTATCCCCATATCTTGTGAACTAAGTGCAGGAATTGAATAAAATATTTAGCATTTATTATATGATCTTCTTGTTCTAATGCCAGATTTTATTAAATTTTAAGTTGTTTGACAACTAAATATTTTTTATGTTTTTTTATATCTCAATATGTTTTTATCAAATCCTCGCGTTTTTATTCAATTAATTAATCTATAAGTTTTTAAACACAAATTGCTAAATTTTGCCAGTATAGACCTGTTTGAAGCTTTATATTTTCTAAATTAAATGCTCTTTAATATGTTCTTAGATAAATTCTCAATTTAGAACATTTTTAATCAACAATCAATTAATCTATGAATTTTTAGTATAATTTATTTGAGACGTTGTATCTTCTAAATCAAGTGCATCAATTAGTTAAAATTTTTAGCACTTTTACTTTAAGATGTTTTTAATTAAACTCCAGATATAAAATCTTCACCAACAATCAACCAACCTATAAATTTTCAAACAAGCATTTAAAGTACCTGTTGAAGCTTTATATTTTTTAAATTAAGTGCACTAAATTATTAAATTTTCGGGCATTTTTACTTCAATATTTTTTAAGTTAAATTTTAAAATTAAAAAAAAAAACAAGCATTGCTAGTACCATTTATCCCGTTTAAAGTTTTATATTTTTTGAACAATTAATCAAGTGAAGTTAAAATTTGTTTTTTTAACTTTTTAAAGTATATTTTACATTTTAAATTAAAAATAAATAAGTTAAAAAACAAAATATACAGGATTGTGTATACGCTTCTTTTGACACCAAGAAGCGTATTGAGAGAGATAATCATAAACTTGTATCTAAATAGTTAAAAACGTTAGACAGTAAGATCTCTGTATGAAATTTGATATTTGATAAAACAAATTTTATTACAAAAAAATGGCAGATTATAAAGAAAAAATAAACAACATGCTTATTACAAAACAAAAACAACGACTCAACATTTTGGAACTGCAAATCTTTTAGGATTATATTGTTGATAAAATCTTTAAAAAAATGTAGGTGTTGGATACGTGACTTTTTTGTATCAGCCAGAAGATAGCAATACATTTTCTGGTTTTTTTATCTGTACGTTTATTTTTCTTTGAGCTTAATACTGAGTTTTGTCTATAAATGCACACCGTGCAGCTTGTATAAGTGATATCAAGAGATTAATTAAATTTACCAAAAAAGGAAAATTTACTCAACGGCTAATTTGTTTAACATGAAAAAAAACTTAATCCAGTTTGGCTTAAAAATAATCAACTATTTTGCAAACCAGACAGTTTAATGGTGTTTGCTTATAATATGAGTAGTCCGGAGATAAATACCTATATTAACTAAATTATTTAAAAAAAATACCGTAGAGATTTATTCAACCTACTTCCTAACCGCTTGATTATTTAATTATGAAGCTTTTTTAGGGTCACATATTGTTCTTTTTAGAAGTTTTTTTGTCATTTTATTTTGATTTATTTAAAAGATCATCAAAATAATCAGAAAATAACTTTAACGCAGTTGAAAAAATTTAAAAAAGATTTTTTTTACCGGAAGTGGAATTACATTACTGACGGTGTCTTATCTAGTATATATTTCTAGATAGATTTACACATTCAATATTATATTTTAGATTTTTATGCTACGCACACCAAATTGTTGTAGAGGATTATTTGTATACTAAAATTTTTTTTATCTTAGTTGTTGGTTAATGCTTAATCATGTGAACATTTTTTAGATCTTTTTTTAATATTATAAGCCTTTTCGGACGAGTTTGGAGACCGTGTCTATTTTAAATGGCAAACTAAAACCACGCACGCTGGCTGAGGGGTATTTATGCTGTTTTTCACTCAACAGTTGACCAACAACCAAAGCTGCTAACTAATTGCAGACTATTGTTAAGGGCAGATTGCTAATGGCATCAAACTAACCTGTAACGTGAATAAAATTTACCAACTATTTTTTTGTAGCAAAACTAAAAACCAAAAGACGTAGCGGCGACAAGGAACTGTGACGCGCGCTCGCTCGCATCACTACAAATACATGACTGCATTATTTATTCTATATTATAGTAAACTTTTTTATTGTTTTTTTTTTTAATTCCTTACCGACCTTACAAAAAATGATAAACTAGTAATAAAATTATTAGCGCTTAACATGAAGAAACCTCCTGTAAGTCTTGGTTTTTTTAATCGCCCTTTTTTACTTTTATTATCTTACTTGCTTTTCCCATTTCAATCTTTAAACAACTAATTCATAACGCAACCTACAAACTATTAGCTACCGGGACCTGCATGCTAAAATAACACACCTTTAGCAACAAGTAACCCCAATAACCAAGAAAGGATTACACATTGTCAGTACTTTTTTTGGTTTTTTGCTATGTTTTGGTTTTATAAGATTTTTTTATGGTTTTTTTAATTTTTACTTTGTAGGACAAAGTAAACCTAATTCAACACGATTGTTAAAAGCCAAAATAAGTTAGCATTATCTTAACGTGCTAAAAAAGTTTTAAAATATATTATTGATATAAAAAAAAAAATGTAAAACAAACAATTTTTTATTTTATTTAGAATACTTAATTTGCTACTAAAAAATAAATAGGAACAAAGTTCAAAAACATCACAAAAATTATGTATCGTTGTATTGTTGTATTGTCTATGTTTTAAAATGTTGTAATGGTGGTCAAAACTTTAATTATTTTTAATTTGACATATGTAATCAGCAGTTTGCATAATGTTGTGTACAGTGAGTGTATTCGTACCCTAATAAAATCTGTGCTTTGAGTGATTTTAAATACATTAATTTTAATTTATGCTGCGGGAATTTTTTCATAAATAAAAATTTTTTCAATAAAAAATAGTATTGAAATCGCCAAAAGTAGTACTTTGTTTTATCAATTTTATTTTATTTTATATTTATATAATAATATTTTTATATTATTTTGAAATATCACATCTTTCTTCCGTAAAATTATTTACTTTTACGCTACTTTTTTGTTTGTATTGTCAGATACCATTATCAGTCCGGTAATGCAAAGAGTTTCTATTGTTTATCCTTTAAATAAAAAAAAGCAAACGTACAATGTAATAAATCGAAATGGACACACAAAGATTAGAATAGTTAGATAGCATCATTACAGATGTATTAAGTAATATATTAAAATAAAGCACATTTTAGGAACACCTATTAAAGTGCAATAACATCAAATAATGAAAATGTTGAAAAAAATATAAAAAAAAACTGGTAAAAAATGAAATTTTAAATCTTTGACGCACTCTAGAAATAACTTTATTAAAAAAACAAACAAATAATAAATTGCATAAAAGGTTTTTGAACCAAAAGAGATCTGCATCAAAGGCAATTGAAGCCATAGACAAGCCATCGCCGTCATTTAATGTCGAGTCTATTAATAATTCTGACAAAGCAGTGTTGCATGCTGATGGCTTGCAACAGCAAAATCTTAATAAAACCATTAATAATATTGAAAGTTTTGACTTGGATGAACATCGCAACAAATCTAACCAACATATTAGAGGTTACCCCGAATTGGCTGTGGGTAAGTGTATTAAACACAAATACTACAATCAAAAAGTTAAAAAATATGTTAAAAAAATGTTTTATTTTAAATATACAATGTTATGACTTAAAATTACAGTCAACTCAGCGACCCTTCTAACTAGCCCAATATGGTTTTGACGCGGCTATTTTGTTATATTGCAAGACAACGATCTAAAAACAATTCCGCAATAAAAAAGTAAGACAAACAACAAATAACACAGAATTGAGTACGTTCCATGTAAATACATAACGTTTATCTTAAATTAATAAATTAAGTTACTTACTTTTTGAAATTAAATGTAAGGTTGCATGTTTTTTGAAACACGGGGTTCTATTGGAAACCAGCCTAACATGTACAATTGAAAGATATTAATTAGCTTTTTTTACAGAAAGCATCATATTCATGGTAGCGTCTACATTTATGTAAGAAACGGCATTGAATTTAGAAATGTTTTTAGCATAAAATACATGTCAATTGAAATTGAGGAAGAATTTCGTGCTATTAAAATACTTAGAAATAAATCATTAATAATAGCAACATATTGATTATGTAACAAAAATGTAAACACACATTGACAAGCCAGATGAACTACTATATATGACAAGCACTAACAAGAAATGGTCCTCTATTTTTATACTAGGCAATTTTAACATAGATTTTATCAATTTATCTAAAGCATTATCACATTTAACTAACATTCTGCAAACAAGGCATAAAACTGACAATACCTGAGCCTACTAGACTTAGTGCGTGCATAGATAACATATACTAATGTACAAACCTACTTGGCTAAAAACGTAAATCCTACATATTGCTGACATAGTCAATATCTTAATGCAAATGTGCAAAATGCTTATCTTATGCAATATGTGCAGTTAAAAAAAACAAAAAGACTAATAAAAAAATCTTGATTTAGATAATATAGTTTTGTTAAATAAATTACTTGCAAATAATATCACAAACATCTTAAAAAATAACATTGAACTTTAATTTGTATATAACGAGTAACTGTTAATACTTTTATTAGATGGTTTAATAACAAGATAAAAAATATATGAATACAACTTAATAATCTGCATGCTGTTCAAATACTGCACAAACAAAAAACAATTATAATACTTATAGGAAACTGTGCACAAAAATTCAAGCAATAACAAAAGAAATGCATATAAGAATTACTTAAATACAGCAGTCAATAAAAACAAAGCATTAAAACAAATAATTAATTTTTAGCAGTATATCTTAACCGCAAAACACTGACAGTCTGAATTTCTGAGCACATATCTACTTCTTGACAGATAGAAGCAGAGGTGCTTCAAAGGTTTATTTTATCTCTGCTGCTGTTTAACCTATATGTTGCCGATATGCTTTTTGGGTTGACGCACGGGGTCAAAATGACACAATTTGCTGATGACACAGTTTTTCTCAATTCTTCATGATCATTTGATATGATCACTACCAGGCTACAGAAAGTCACCGACAATCTGGACAAACGGTTGGACAAATAACAAGTCAAAATGAACCCAGAGGAAGCAAAGCTGTTCTCTTTACACGGCAACAAATCACTCTTGATGAGAACGTCACTCTTAACGACGTTCTCATACCGTGGTTCAATGCTGCTAAGTATCTTGGGGTTACCTTAGACAAGAGACTCACGTATAAATTACACGTGCATTTTTTTCTCAATAAAGCCAGATTGAAAAAAAAAACAAGAAGGGTTCTGATGTTGCGTCATAACAGCGGCATGCCGGGAATAAAACCCGGTTCTACACTTTTACTATCAGGCCTATGCTAACGTCCGCATCTCCGATCTGAGCACGGCCTTGCGTTGCAATCACAATTGTCTCAAGGCATTCTAAAGTTCTGCTTTGAGGAGCCTTTCGGTGTATTTTGATAATCTTGCGTTTTATCCGATTTTTTTTTCTATAAGCGCCAGGTGAATCAAGTAGCCGCAATATAAATTTACTAACAAGGATCAAGTCAACCCACCATCTCTCCGCAGCTTATAGGCGTAATACTAACATCTACACATTCTTATTTTAAAAATGAAAGGTCTCAAACTTTCTCGTCCAGCCCAAAAAAAAACATAGAAAAAAGAACATTATACCAATACTTACTTCAGAACTGAATCATTATTTTAGCTTAGTAGCAGAACATTTAAGTACTTCATTATTTACCATCAATAATAACATATATGCTTCGGAAATAATCAAAAGTTTGTAATGCAATAAAATCATTAAAAAAATTACATTTTTAGAACTATTTGTAAAACATTTTAAAACATTATAGTACAACATCAGTTGACTCACTATATCAACATATGTATAGAAAGTGAAACATTTTCTTCTGTTGTTGAAACTTCTTTAGTTATACCGGTGCTTTAAAAAAGCGACAATAATGTTATTAACAATAATAACTTATTTCCATAATTACCTTATTAAGAAAAGTGTTTCAAATTCTTATAAAAAATTGTTTGATGCGTTACTCAACAAAAATAACAATTTAACATAGAACCAGTATATCGTTTTGAGCTAAAAAATGCAGCACGGACGCTGTTGGAAAGTTTTTGAAACACGGCATAGAAAGTAGCGTTCACACATGTGTTATTAATCGTGATCTTAGTAAAGTCTTTGATTGTGTCAATCATAGAATTTTAGTAAAAAATTGTAAAAATTATAACATCCGCGGAGTTGCTCTTTGTTTGTTTGAGTCATAACTCAGCGGTCAGTCACAATGTATGGTAACAAACGATACAAGATCTGCAATATCTAGTATAAAGCAAGGACTACCACAGGGTTCAGTTCTACAATGCTGCAGAATGTAGCAAACTGAAAAAAAAAACGCCATTGATTGATTCTTAGCAAATTATCTACACTAAACTTAGCAGAAATAAAAAAAAAAATTTATCAAACCGTAACCACATATAAAATTATAATAAACATTAGAACAAATGTCTCTTGATAGAGGTGGTTAAATATTAATCTTGAAAAACGAATTTATCGTTGGGCTTGTGCAAAGGCGTCTAACAAAGACAAAAACAAGTTACTTAGAAAATAACAGTAACTTGCACATTACAGTTAGTACTACTAATACATTAAAAAAATAAAATTGTAAATGTGGTTAAAATTTAAATTAAATTAAACAAAAAAGGGGAATTTAAAAATAAAATATACATAAAGGGAATAATGAAACTAATTAACATCTAGACTATGCAATACTTGAACAAGTAAAACATGTTTGCATAAATGTACACACAGTGTCTCAAGTATACTAAATGTAAGCTGCCACAATGTCAAACAGTCCAAAAACTACAAATTGTAAATATATAATAAAATAGTCTAAACATTTTCCGTTTCTAGAATTTTATGAAGACATACAGAATTCCACCATACTTTAATGGTTTAAATTGTTTTTTTTTTTACTTTATGTAATTTTGTTTAACTAACCAAAAACCTTGCTTTATTATAAAAAAATGTGCATCATTTTAAGGTATTATTGGCAAAATAAATGTATTTAGTTTTGTATTCTATTCTATACTATTGTTTGCAGTTTTCTGCATTTAGTTATTATAAAAGCAGTACTGTTGATATGTGCAATAAAGAAGTAAACACAAAACTTTTAAACTTGCAAGGCCATAAATGCAACTAAGGGTTGTGTGTTGTATTATATTTTTTGTATGTTATACATTGAACCATTTAGAAAACATTTCTTTAATTTATTTAATAATCATAAAAAGTCAAAAATCTATTTTGAGTAAAGTTTTAAGTGCTGTGATCTATTGTTAAAATCACAACAAAAAAGCAAAAAAATTCTTTCAATTAGGCACAAGCCAACATTGTATGTGCTGCACATTCACTTTGTTCTCTAAAGATGATCACGGGTGCTACAGAAAGCACAACGCTTTGTTGTCAAATGTTTTGGCATATGTTCAGCTTTATCTTCTTTTTTCTCTTGAGACACATATAGTTTAAATTTATTTGGAACAGCATTACGTCCTTTTTCTTTTCAATTTACAGAAGCCCCTATCAATCTATTGATTAAACATAACCGAAACGTTTTTAAGTTTATTGTAGTTCCAGTTGTTCTTTTGGAATAGATTACAATAGCATTGTAAACTAAAATATACCATAACAACCTATGGTACCATTTCTAGATTTACCATTGATTTCATAAAAATTTTTCATCTTGTCAATTTTATTTTTTATTTGTCAATTGTAATCTAATACAAGAAAAATTTTGATTTTGAAAAATTTATCTTTTTGTTTGCGGTTTAATACTGTCAGTTCTTTAAGAATGTGAAAGTTACTTAAAAACATTTTGGGCTTTGTCAATCCATTTTATATTTATTATGTCATGTTTAGTCATCTTCCAGTCATTATCTCTTTTTTTATTTTTTGTTTGTTGCAAAGGTCTAGCATATGTTTTCTACCTTTTCTAGCAGTGCTACAGGAACAAATTAATAATTTTTGTATCTCTCTTTAAAGCTTTACCAAGTTAAAAAAGTTATCGAAATATACCCGATAATTTTATTTGATAAGAGGTTTGGTTAAATCTTTAATAACCGTGGTTCCTAATAATTTTTTTGATACATTTTTAATTTTTTTGGCGTGTATCTGCAAGTGGCACACAAACCGGACTCATCAGCCCTTATCTAAATTGGTTGGTTTTAAAGTCATATATTGTTTCATTGAACTTGAGTCCTTTAAATTTAACCATGCTTTTGTCAATGGATTAGCTTATTTCAGATTCATAAAGTGTTAAAAATGATTTTTGTAGGACATCCAAAAACGGCCTTATGTTATATAGTTTAGAAAAGTTTTATTAATAATAACAGAATTGTCATTTATGTGAATGTTGGATAGCAACCATCTGAATCGATCTCTTGATAGCAATGATGATATATATCTATCTCTCAGTTCAGGATGGAAAGACCAATAATTTCTGTAGCTTATTCTTACAAATATTTGTATTTCTTGTACTGTAGTTGGTACAAAAAAAGCATTTATATCATTTTGTTGAGTTGCATAAAGATTAGTTTGAAATACAATATGGCTAAAGAGTTCCTCCGCAAATAAACAAAGAAAATCATCAATCGGTAACTCGGCTATGTCGGGAATATTTGGTTCAAAATGTTTAAAAAATACGGTGCTCTGTATAAATTAACAATTTTTCTTACTAAAAGAAAAATTCTTTTTGCAAGTCTTTTTAAATTACAGATAAAAGCATGCAATTATCTTTATCCAATTCACCATCGGAGAACATACTTTGAACTCTTTCCTCAACTATCATCTTTTAGCATTTCTGAGGGCATTTTATTTATATGTTTTGGCAATTGTTGGGTTTTATTTTTAGAGGAAGTATCAGACACAATTGACTCATTATTGAATGGTATTTTTGATTTTGATATTTCTCCTTACTCATTTTTTCCAGTTGTAAGTATGAATACTTCTTACCTAAAAAAATGATGATGAAGTCCTGTGGTAATATATGAAACCACACAAATTAAACCCATATAATAATGTGAAAATTTAAGAAAAAAACATTTAAATTATGTAAATTATATCTTCAGAGAGTTATAAAGTTAAAATAATACTTACTAGCCATAATAAATAAATTTGGTAACAAAATAATGCCAATGTTATATTTCAATGCATAACTTTAGAATTTGAGAATCAGCGCTTCTGGTATAAATATTATGACTGTGTGCTACCGATGTTTTAATAATATACCGTTAGGGCTTTACAATATAAATTATTAAAACGGTAGTTTCATCATGATACCATTAGAATTCAAAAGATTCTGATACCGGCCAATGCCGGTTATACCGTTTTTTTTGGTTTTATTGCTAAGCTGGTAGATAGATGTTACTATTTTAGACTAGCAATACTTATAATGATATACATCTTTAGAAACAGAAAAAAATGTTTTAAAAAGTTTAATGTTATTATTTTATTTATATTTATTCAAAATAGAAGTTTAATTTTTGAAACTTTTTTAAACATTTATTTTATGTAGCCGTTGATTGACAAATATAATAAGATACGTAACTCGTAATAATATATTGTTCATGACATGTTGATGACGTTATTGTTATAAACATTTTACTAATATATATCTGCATCATTCAGTATTATATCACTGCAATTGTGAACAGAATTTAAGTAATTTAAACTTTTATAAATTTTTGTGTCAGTATCTCATGAACTGTATTTTATTCGAGGTTACGTATCTTAGTAAATTTATTAATCAACGATGTAACCAGTTGCAAAATTAAATCTCACATAGACCGGTCATTTATATATAAGTTAACTGAAGTAAGCAATCAAACTCAAAATGATATACATTTTTATAACCAGAAGTTTAATTTGATTCTTTTGTTAATTTTCTACCAAGTCAATAGTTGACCCAACAAAATTGCTATTTTATTGAAAAACACCAATGGGTTGTTAATTTTATTTTTATATTTTGATAGCATTACATTATATAATTGTTTTAACCTTTTTCGTTGCAGTGCAACACCAGTGGTACATTAATTACAATGTTTCATGTGCTAAGTTTGAAATCAACTGACATTATTCTGTTAAAAACATCACTTTATAGACATTTTTGTACGTAATCTACTTTAACTATATAATGTCAAACTTTAATTTTGCTAATTTAATAAAATTAACCTGATATTATGATCACTGTTATTGCTATTTTCTCTTCAGTCACGATTAGGCCATTATTCCATAACTGGCATCACACCATAAAACAAAAAAAAACTAATCCATATTAAGCATACATATAAGAAAAAAAGTAGATTGGTATCATCATATTTCTTACACATAACAAATATATAATTCTAAACTATTAATTTCAAAGTAATTTAGTGAAACTGTACACAATTAGAAATGTACACTTTTTTCTCTTCTCTTGCTCGAAATTACACGAACCATTCCACCGCAGCCGGAGATAAATATCATAATGATATTTTCGTGCTCGTAATAAGGCTTGGTTAGAAAAAACTATAAATACAACAATAAATATACTCGAAGTGAAGACAGACAAGAACAAACAGATAAGGACTAATGACATCATTGGCACCATATGAGAAGTAAAAAATACAAATTGGTTGTATTTAATTTTCATTTTTTTTGTCGGACTTTATTTTTACAGTACTTATACTTTGAAGTAAAACATTTATTTTGTGGTTGTAATTTAAATTTTTTTCTGATTATAATTTACTTTAAGGGTTCAACTGATATTAAATTATATTATTACTTTTTAAGTATGTTAATATTTTTAATTTTAGATTATTTAAGCAATTAATCATTTTGGAGATAGGATAAAAATTAATAATTAAACTATTTGCTTATAGCATATGGTTTATAATAGCTAACGTTTCGGCAGCGTTGCTGCCTTCCTCAGAGCTAAAAACAAACATTACATTGTATAAGACAATTAAAATAAATATAAAATTGTGATGACAATGTCAAGGACATTACTAATAAACAAATTAAAAAAACATATATATTTTTATCCTATCTCCAAAATAATTAATTTTTTAAATCAATAAAAAAGGATATAACAACATAACAAAAAAAATTTTAGATTATGTAAGAAAAATAATTTAATCAATTGTTCAGCTCAAATGTATTTTTATACATATACAACAATTTGTTAAATGTTTTAACTTTGTAAAAATAACATGCAATAAACTAAATTTAAAAAACTTGGTATAATAAAAATTAAATTAAAGTGCTTTTAAACATATATTTTGATTAGTCATATAATATTAAGAATAATGTATATTATTTTACTTCTAAATGCTTATTTACAAATTTGCTTTCCATGCAACAAAAGATTTTGTGTGTGTGTCGGTAATTGAGACAGTAAAAAACGTTAAATAAAAAATTTTAAAATTAAAATTTTCTACCATAATAACTTTTTTGTCTAATTAATTTGTCAGACAAATTAATTTTTGATTTTTTGTTTAGTGTAACTTTTGTATTTTTTGTTTGTTTAAACAATATTTGTGTTTATTTTTATGAATATATCACTGACATTTGAAATATGTCCTAGTAGGAGTTTTTTTTTTAATTTTACAAAAGTTGGTTAGCAATCTTGAGTTGTAAAGTTCATATTTTGTTATACACAGCAGAAAGAATGGTGTCATTAAACTTGTAAAAAAAAGTTATACTACTACACTGCTAAAAATCATTAAGAAAACACATTTTTATGTTTATAACTTTTTAAGTTAAAACGATATTCAGATGAAACATTAGAATTCTTAAAGATATAATTTTTTTCTAATAATTGAATAAATATACAGTCAAGTAATCATTTATTCTTAAAATATTGAAAAACAATGTATCAACCAAAGCATTTTTTACTTAAAAAAATATTTATTTTATTATTTATTATAAAAATAAATGTTTTAATAATATTTATGTTTGTAGTATGACGGTTTTTCTTATATGAATATGTTTACATTAAGAAAATTGATTTTTTATCTTTTATAATTTTTTTTATTGCAGTATTTTTTAAATACTCCACAAAAAGTCCACACTAAAAATGTTGCACACAAATTTAATCTTTGATATTTTTAAAGATGCCACGCCACGATTAGGTTATACAATAGATATTACTAAATAATCATAAATTTATCACTCAAACGCCAGACTTTATTAGTTCCTAGACATCGTAATACTTAAGGTATTGAGTTCATGGAACCCTGCTTTGTTTTGAATAAACTTGGGTAGTGGTTAACTTGTGTGCATGGTAAGTAATGTTATTAAAATTTTAGAACAAATGGAGTAACATCTTAGGCAATTCTCATTATTTGTTATATTTGCCCCTACTAGCTTAGAAGCTTGGAACAACCAAATTAGTAGTTTAAGAATTTGTATTGGTTAAATCGAGTTTTTATATTTTTAAGTAGTTAGATTAAAAACCAGCAGCATTAAACTGTAGATTTTCTAATACGTAGGTATAGTTTTGCTATTGCTTTTTTATTTTAAAAAGATCCGCAAACTAAACTCAATTACCCAATTTTTTTTGTTATTATAGCGAAAACATTATTTGACTTTAACAAAACCAATCCTACTTAGTTAAACTTAACTATTGTTACACCTTACTTTGTCTCGTCTTGAAAACCGTAATACTTGCTCCGTAAAATTGTTACACTAATTAATTTTAAACTAGTAAACAAATTTGATTGATATATACTTTGCCGTAATTTTTACATTTACTGTGTGTAATTGGAATGTCAAGAAGATTGTATATGCCTTTGATTTAATTTAATAATTTTAATTCAAACTTCAGACTTTAAGGCTAATCAAGTTTTGTACAAGCTAAAATGGTCAAGTGCTCTATGGTACGCTTTAATAGTGTCACTAACTAATGCTTTAAAATAGTAAAGAAGATTTACCTTGGCCGCAACGCAAATAAAGCAAATCCATATGTTTAAAGCAAAGACGATAGCTTTTTATAGTGACGCAATAATTTGTTTGCAATCTAGTAATTGTTTTTCTTTTCTCCTATTAATAATCTAAAAACTCAAAAGCACTAACCGACACAAAAATATCTTTGTAAAAACTGGATTATTCAACAGCCGCGTTTATTATGTTATCTTTTACGGACTTAAACGCAGCTTTTTTTTTAATTTTCAGATCTACTAGTTTTTTTTGGTAATGAAAGTGTTAAAAGAATATTATAATTAATTGCCCTTAAAAAAGTTGTTTTACGTTTTTAGAAACTGAAAAATCTCTTACAACTTATATTTGCGTCGTATCTGGTGGTAACTCTTTGATACTAAGCACATAACCCAGATAAAGCATTTTGCTTTTGAAGAAATTTTACTTTTTTAACTTAAAAATTAAACCGGTTTGTGAAAATTGGGCATCTGGCAATATACTGGTCAAAAGTTTCTGACAAAATTAACAATGCAAATATAGATTCTGATAAATTTGGCTTTAAGAGTACCGTCTTACTAAAAGAAACTAGACACTTGATAAACCAAACAAAAAAACGTTAAAAATTTTAGTATAATTTTCTTAACGGTGTTTGTTACGCAGCAGTTCTTCGATAAGCATTGAAGATTTATAATCTTTTTATAACATCAAATTATGACGCCTGTGGTGACACTCCGCCATACCTATCGCATCGCAATAGAATCGCAATGACGTCAATGTGACGTTTTATTCTATTCAATTCTCAATTAATAAAAAACATATATTCCGCCTTAATTTTTATTTCTTGATCTCTTATTATGATTGAACATCCAAAATTAAATAAAACAATGTTTAATAAGAAGTCGTTTAACTCATTTTACAATAATTTATAAGAAATGTCTTTGTTGATTTAGCGAATCGAATCGAGATGACGTCAGTGATTCGATCGTGCTCAGCTTTGGTACTCAGTCATGGCAAAATATTTGATAGAAATCTTACTCGGGTATAATCGTAATCGCTTTTTAAAGTGAGTGCGCTATATAATGAAGATATTGTGTGTGACAAGGATAGTATCAAAAATGAATGTATGTTAATTACAGTGCTGCTGATTGGCCGCAATAATAGGCAACTTAATATACACTAAAGTATCGTTTGTTGCGTTGCACTTGCTTATGCCAATCTAAAGTGCTGCGTACATATTATAATATTTAGTTTACATAAGCTTTTAAACTTGCCATTAATTTTTATTTTAAATACAAATTAATGCAAGCTATTTTATGGAATTTGGAATTTCAGTTAAACGTTACTTTTAGTCAAATTTCTCAAACAAAGTTATTTTTTTTAGTATCAAAAAACGGAAATCTAGTAAATAATATTGTGCTTATATTTCAAAATATTGTAAAAGTTTTGAATGTTAACAATAATTTTAAGTATGGTTAATAAAAAAAAAATATGTGATAAAAAACTGAAATCATATTCACTATTGTTAATTCAATCAAATTAACAGAAAATTTAAAGGCATTACTTAATATAATAAATTTCAATTTTATTATTTGTAAAGTCCGGAAATTTCAATATTCATTTTCATAATGAAACTTTAAACAAGTTTTTCAGTTTACTTAAAAAATATGATATAAATAAGTTTATTATAATTAACATTTGCACTGTTTTTACAATGAGATGCTTTTATATTCTTTATAATTATATTATATATATATATATTTAGTTTCACAATTATTTAATATTTCATTCAATATGGATATGAAAAATAAATATTTGTTGATGCTTTCTATTCACCCTCATGTTGCAATTTGAAGTTAGCGATTGATGACGATACATAAAAATCAGTCGCTTTGAGTCGATTCGATTTGGAACAAAATGTTTAAAAACTGACGTAATGACAGAAAGCAATAACGGAGTACCGGAATTCTATCGATAGAATCGACAAATTAAATGCAACGTTGCCAAGACAACATTTTTATTCGATCCACAACAAATGCCTTTATATTATAAAACCTTAATTGTATTTAATAATATAGTAATTATTTCTGAACCATAAATTTCATTAATGTGTTATTTTGTATTATTAACACTTAATTAAAAAATTTATAATAGATTTTTTATCAAAATAAATGTATACATTGTTGCAATATTTTGAACGATCCTTTTCTCGCACATGCACTTATATATGTTCATCTCACTCTATTTAAAAAACAATACCGATTTTTTCCGAACTACTAGTTCTGTAGTAGTAAGCGGTGTAAAATCATTAAAGCGATCGATTAAATTCTCTGACGTCATTTCGATTCGATTGCGATGCGATTTGCACGGCGGAGTGTCACTACTGGCGTCTAAACATCTTAACGATACTATTGTGACTAGAAGACTGATATAAAGAGTCACTGCTTGCTAAATTACTTTTCATTTTTTTATTTTCTTAATTATTAGTTATTTTTAACAGCTTTTGCTGAACTGGGGATAGAGTATAATTTTGGCACAAATTAACTATTACTTGTATTTTAAATGTATATAAAATCAACGTTATTTTTATAGACACTGTTATTTTGAAGTTTTATAACTGCATGAATCGACGTCTTCTATTTGTTTAAACAATGTCTATTAAAAAATATTAATAAAAACCGCAAAGATCAGCAACATTAGACTGTTGCAAAATATTTCATAAAACAATTTTATAATAGATTGCCAATAATTCAAATAGCTTGTTTCTAAATAGAATTTAAAAGACAACTAAGAAAATAGTGAATCTAAAGCGGCATTGATAGATCATATTGCAAGATTGCGCAATATATTGAGTCAATCAGAAAATCTGTACAATCTGATTTAAGTATTTTTTTTTTTAATCATTCCTTTATTCATCTGTACTTTTTTTTCTTTTTTTTTTTTAAGTTATAACTAAAGCAATGCTCACACAACTTGCTTCATATTATTCCACATGTTGACTGCAGAAATTTCAGTAACTAACAAAAAGTTTGATCAATTATATTGCAACGTGTAGGTGGTCTTAGCAATATATTGTGCAATAGATTGTTCAATATTATTGATAATAATATTGTTGTCTAAATTACCTTTAAATGCTATTTTTTATATTTAAAATGAATATGTTAACAAAGGCGTAAATAAGTTTTATATATGTGCAAAAAAAAGTTGCACAGAAGTAAAAACTTTTCTAGATACTCTTAAAGCTATACCAACAAGTTGTTTTAGAGAAAATTATGTAAGATTGTAACCCGTTGAAGACAAATTAAAGAAGATTTGTTTTTTAATTTAATTATTTGGTATGGCTGATACTTTGGATTTTGGTTTAGAAATAATAAGTTGTAATGGGTCCAATCCACTTTAATTTCACTTTTTATTCTTAAAACACTTGCAAAAGAATTAGATCTTAATTTGACTAACATGTTTCTCTATTATTGTGCCGAAATGGGGAGTGAGGTCAGGATTTATTAGTGTACTAATAAGTAATTAATTCTTTAATTACTCAACATCAATTAAGCAAAAAGCTAAATAAAAAGAATTACATAGTTGTTACAAACTACAATTTTTTTAAATAGAATTACAAGATTTTGACGTACTTTTATATTTTTGTGAAAAAACATAGTGTTTTGTGCATAAAACAACTTGACATGTGCATCTGATTGCACATTTTGAGTGTGGCAGAAGCTCTTATAAGTCTACTGCTACTGCCAGATCATTTGGAGCAATTGCAATATTAAGTTTAAACTGCAATTAGCTTAGAAAAGCAAGTTTGTTTTGCAACGTGGCAAACATGACACGTTTTGAGACAAGCTTTGATTGTTTTAAACATACCTGGTCACCACAAATCTTTTTGTATGGTACACCATGTTTTATAAACTCCAAACTGTCCAAAATGAACATAATAAATGTTTATAAACTCTTTGCTGTAGAAATTGTTTATGTATCACAAAAAAGTTATGTGTTTCAATTTCGTTTTTTCTACATAATTTGTCAGATAGTTAGGTTAAACATAAACGGGTAAAAATAACGCCGCACTAATGTTCGTCAAACTGCTGCTAATTTAAAACAACGGTTTTGAGACAACGGCAATCCAGAAAGTGGGTTTCTGAAAAGTACAATGAGTATAAGATTTTGCTTCCAGAATTATTGCGTACTGTTTGGTAACCGGTATAGATATTAAACTGATTACTTAAGAAAATCCTTTAACGTTTAAAAGAACAAACAATGATTAACAGTTTTTTTTGCAATCGCGTAGGTTCCTTTTCTAACAATTGTTTACTAAAATAACTTACTACTTGATGCTAACTATTGGCTAGTAGTAGGAAAACTACTCGTACACCAACGTCGCTGGCGTTTGTTTGAACTACTTATTCTAAGTAATTGTGACAAAAAACTTTTAATAAACATAAGATACAAGTTTGCCAGACTTAAAAATGCAAGCATCTGCTTGTTAGAACCGTGCCGTTACCTTATATACTCTTTAAACGTAAAAATGCAGAAGTTTATCTACATAAGCATAAACAAAACAATTCAAAACCTAAACTTAAGACCTGGTCTATACATTTGGTAAAGTTAGCAACAAATACTTAAATGTGGCAAAGAACTCATAGCAATCACAGCATTAAACCAGATATTTGCTTTTCCACTAAATATACTGATCACTAAATAGTTGTTTGTTCTCTGTTTTGTAAAAATTACATTGGTTGAATATTTTGGCTATTTCTTTACAAAAGTTATTTATTATTAAATTTAAAGCTTTGTAAGGCTGTTTAAACCGATTATTTTGATTTTTATTATTATCATAAATATTATGATGGGTAAATAAGAATAAATTTACATTTTGGACATATGGATGAGTTAGTATAATGTGTTTTTTAAATAATGATAAATGAACAAATTCTTCTAAACAAGAAAATAATATATTTTGATAGTGTAAATGGCTTGTTATGTTATGTATTTCTTTTTTAAATTTTGTCGATGATATTATCTTTGCTTCTTTTATTATTTTCTTTGCTTTGTATTTTTTGTAATTCTTTTTTAGTTTGTAGGTACCTTTTCTATTTTTTTTTTTTTTTCTTTCTTCTTGACTTTTTCTGTCTACCAACTGGTTTCTTTATATATATATATATATATATATATATCTTTGTTACTATTTTTGTTGTTCTACAGCTTTCTTTTGCAGCTTTTAGAATTTTTTTTTTTTAAGATTTTCATTTTTTTTATGCACGTTCTCTTTTTTTATTTCTCTGATTTATTTGTAGTATTTTTTGGTATGCCGCTTGTATTTGTTTGTTATTATTAGTTTGTATGTTTTCTATCTTTATTTTTTTCTTCTTTTGTTTGGTTTAATTTTTGCTTTCTATTTTATGTCTATTTGCAGTAAATAATAGTTGTTTTCTATTTCTGACTGTCTTGCTACTCTTACATTCTTTCTCTTGTTTTGGCTGTTTCTGTTAACAATGTAGTAGTCAATGATTGATTTTTCATTTCTGTTTGGTTGTATTTTTGAGTATTTGTAAATTTTCTTATATTTGAATTTGTTGTTTTTGGTGCATAGTTGAATAATTTTGTTTTCCGTTGTTGTTTTTTATTTCTTCTCTTTCTTTTCTTATTGCTTTTTCTATTTTGCTGTTTTGGTTTCTTACTCTTCCATTTAAGTCTTCTAATATCATGATGTTTTTCGTTCTTTCGTCTATTTCTTGTTGTATTTTTTTATAGTAACTTCTTTCTTTGCGTCTTTATTGTCCGTATGTTACTATCATAATTTATGTTTCATTCTCTACTAGCTTAATATCTATTGTCAAAATTCTTTTATTTATGGTTTTTTTTTTCTTATTGTATATATATGTATTTTGCTAATTTTATTTTTTCCAACATTCTTATTCATACTTTTAGTTTTTTTTTCTTCTACTTCTGTTCACATTAACTAGTATCTTCTTTGAATTTTTTTTTATTTTTAATTTTTTTTTTGTTTTCGTTATTTTTAGTATTTTTATTTTTGGTTTATTATTTTTTCTACCAGTTCTGCTTCTTTTCTTATATTTCATGTTCCTCTTTTTTTATTTATTTATTTATTTTTTTTTTTTTTTCTATTTTTCTATTTATGTTTTTTTTTTGTTGTTTGTTGTCATGTTACTATTTCCTCGCCGCTTCTTGTTGGGTATCTTTTTCTTTTCTTTAGTTGTTTGTTAGTTTTTGTATCTTCCACTTTTTCTAGAATTTTTTTTGATCAGTATTTTGTTCTTTGTTAACTTTTGGTAACCTATTCTTACACTGTTTTTATCCGCTTTTTTTTTCTTGCTATGTTTCTAATTTCTTTTTGTACATATCTTCCTTATATGTTAGGTTATTGTAAAAGTATATTCTGGTTAGTTTCAAATTTCTTTTTGCTTTCATTATTTGTTGCTTTGTTTTCCATGTTTTTGCTATGACTCTTATTATTTGTATTTCTTTATGTATTAGTTGTATTTTTCCTATTTTGACGTGTATCTGTAGTTTTTCTTCCAAGAATATCTCTATTTCATTTTGTTCTTCATTTTCGTTTGTTATTATGCCTGTTATTATAATGTTAATTTTTTGTGTGGATCGAACCTACGGCCTCTGATAGTATACACTGCTCTACCAGCTAACACATTGATGCTTTCTAAGTTGAAAGAATAGAATATTTCACATTTATTTAATTTGCAATTTGAATAATGTATCTTATACATAGTTTTTTTTTTTAACCAAAGATTAACAAACTTTTGTATAATTCATTTGGATGATATAAGCAAGTAAGCAAAGGTTTGATGTTATTGTAATGTCTTCAACTTATTAATCACAACTCCTTATCATTAAAAACATGTAATAAGAAAAACCTTAAATGTTTTTGCAGTTTATTAACTTGTATGATCAATATCTCCTATTTCAATAATAATTTATTGGCTACGCTCATATAACAACCATTTGTTATATGTAGCTAAAAACAATCACAATATACTTTTTTTTTATAATGATATACCTATTCATATAACTTTAAGTCAATTAAATGATTTTCTTTTCCATGGTGTATATATATATATACCACAAACTATGAGAGTCATTTGTTAAAAACTTAGAATAGTATTCAATAACTTTGTTAGTATTGTTTTTGACAACTAAACATAATCTACGTACATACTCATTTAAAAATTAAAAAATAAAATAATTGCTTTAACAAATTTTTTGTATCGATTTATTGCCCAAGTAAAAATTGGTAGAAGATAATTACATTACTGAACTTTGGATTGTATAATTGTATACTAAACATATAGAATAAATTAATAGTATAGTATTATTATTAATTAACATAATATGCACATTTTATTAAAATAACACAAACATAGTCTTTTGTTCAAGTTCAAATTGTTGCTTTATTTTTTATAGTTATTGAATTGCTTATGTAAATGCTCATTTTTTTTTTAATAATAATTATAAATTAACTAAAATAATCTTATATACAATTCTTGAGAAAAATAATATAATAATAACTTAACTTATGTTTTTTGTTTGTTTTAAAGAACTTTATATTACATACAAAATATGTCTTTACACATATATAATGTATTTATTATACAAAAGAAACATACTTTTTGTGATTATTTGTCTTTTTCTTGTACACGGAAAGTGTCCGTTGGCTTACAAATGGATACATCTCTCAAGGCTTGTTTATGGTGTCCGGTGGGTTAGAGCGCGACTCGAATTTGTTCTGGCCCTTGTTTTACCTTAAATACTCGATAATTGGGTCCACTCTCCATTCTCGTTTCTTCGTTCTTTTGTACACATTTTTTTACCAACCAAGTGTTTCAACGCACACCTGTTCGCACAAGTTCAAAATAAAACAAATTCGTCTGGTTTCATCTCGAATATAAATTCGTGGAGATGAATTCCAAAAAAAAAAAAATAATGACTGAGTATACTGCTAACATACACCCCAATAATAGGGGATTATACATTTAGAATTCAATTGTGCGTGTATAAATGTGTTTGCAACTGATTTCATTCCCCTCGTGCCGAATTGTAATTAAAGAAAAATATTTATTTTGTAGAACCGATCTGAAAATAGTCGGTCCTCTTTGTGTCCTTTGTACTTCGTGGCTCGAGTGAGAATCGATGTGTCTTTTTATCACCTCCGAACTTCAGGTAACAAGAAGTCGATTGAAATAACACGCTAGAACATTATACGAACAACAATCGTATCGAATACGTTTTTAGATTAATGGGCCAGCAAAGATTAGGACAGTTGTATAAACACTGGGCTGAACTATCCGTCGAAAATAATGATAAAGGCATATTGACTTTGTCCAATTTATATGTCAACAAATTAACAATATGGCACAGTCGATTATTTGCTTTTAATTACGATTTTATATTATGTTATTGTTGTCATGTGTTTGACATGAAAAGGTAAAGCTTATGTTAAATTGAAATAGCAAAGACAAAGTACTTATTCCATATGTCTTAGATTTATACTGAAATGGGGCTTTTTATGAAAAGCCTATGCAGATTAAGTAATGCCTATAATTATATTCTATAACGTACATTTAACAAATTGCTATAATCTTACCATAAAAGATTAAAAAAATTTAAAATATTGATTTCTTTCGTTAATATGTCACCTTATTTTATAGCACTGATATAAGATTATATTTTTTTAAATAAGCTTTTCTGTATTTTTTATAATTCTGCATAGACATTTAATATAAGTATTGACTTCTTTGAATAATGTGTATCTTACTTTCCTCTACAAACTAATGAATATTATTAAGCTCCCAAATAGAAAACAATTCTAAGTAATTCTATAAACAGTAATAGTATTGTTTACAAATCAATTCTCTGTTTCATGGAAATCAATAAAACTTTTTTATTTTAAATTAGTATGCTAGTATCGTCAGGGTCCATATTTAATAAATACAAGATACGTGTCGTTGTGCTTGGCTACTGTTGGGCGTCGCGTCGATTTTTCACCATGCATTGTCTAGACATGCATCATCTATTCTTTCCTGCGCTATAAACAATGCACAAAATCACCACCCTCTACTCGCGCAGGGATAACATAATCGAAATCGTAAAAATGTTACAAATTACATTGGATGGTGTTAAGAGCCCAGGAATAAATCCGCACATGAATAAGGCATGAGATGATCGCGGAACGTACCGTCTTATGAATGCCAAGGCGCACAGGAAAAATACGTCATCCGCGATGACACCAGAACATAAACAACGGACGGGCGAGGGTGGCTAATTTATTATTATTGGCGCCATTGTTAACTGTCTTCGCGCGATGAATACATAGAGGGACCTCACAGGAACATCCCAGCAGAACATCTCACACAATCCAATTATAATCTAATGCGAAACGGCAACTTCCTCACACATACTTATTCACATTATAATCGACCAAGCTCGCCACACACGAACATTTTATTATTTTTTAAAAATAAATTAAATACCTCGAAAATTTTACTGATGCAAATCGTTTCCGCCGTTTCATGGCGATAATGGCCGGTCATTATCGAGTCTGAAATTACACTACTAAAAAAAGTATATATTGCATCTCTGAAGTAGCTGGAACTGCACATTGTTATGCAAAAAAGTTAAATTTGCATGTGAAAATACATCTTCATTGTGTATGAATTTACAACGTTAATGATTGTAATTGCCAGGCCAAATTTGGAGAAACAATTTGTCGTTTATTTTGAGGATCTGTTCAACATATTAATTATGTTTGGAAAAAGATGAGTAGCTGAGTTTTTACGAAATTGCCTTCTAGATACACAAAAAATTTATATCTTAGAATGACATTCGAGGAAACTATTTTAACAATTGGGTCTTTTAAACTTTGAAAACAAGTATTGTTAAGTATTTTTCAGTAAGTACTTTTGTTGTCGATTGTCAAACTACAAAAGTTGCTTCATGTTTCATTATTGGCCACGTGGTTGAAGGCGACTTATTATAATATCTTTTCTTACAAATTTATAAAAATAAGTAATTTTAAAATATTTACATGTATAGTTAAAAACATGAAAATTGCTCTAATAATCATCATAAAATAAATATCAGTATAATTATATTAGTAGCAAATTTCACTAAACTTCTTACACGTTCACGTTCTGCAAGGACTTGATGCTTGCAAGTTCATATTCTTTATACATACAGCGTGTCCCAGGACAGATGTAACAAGATATATAACAAACAAACAAAAATTGAAGATTAAGTAAAAAATGATGTAAAACTAAAATATAATAAAAATATATTATTAAAAATTATCTAAAATTAAGTACTTTTATTTTTGAACTCACAAACTGTAGAAAGTGTTCAGAAAAAAAAATTATGACTCTATTTCAAAGTATATATTAACAACTTTAATAAATTGAAATTAAATAACATTGTTTATAAAACACTTTTTAGAATTATTTGTTTATGCATTTGTTGTGTAAGTTTTAACATTTGTTGTAGTTTTAAAATTTTGTTTACTAACTAAAAATAAAATACAATTATTAAACATATATTTTCAATTTTTATGTTGTTGTAATAGGATTATAAAATTGCAACAATTTTTTTTTCAATATTTTTTTTTGTACATTGTAAAATAAAAGTACCTTATTTATAATTTTTACAACATTACTAAAAAACACCTTGTATATAACCAAACCAACTCATCTTTAAATGACATTTTAAAATTTAATTTTAATTTGCTTTTACATCTTAACACGATTTATTTAGTTTCTATCAAACAAGTGTATTTTGAAAAATAATATTGGACTTGCCACTTTCACTCACCAACTTCATATTCCTTTTTTAAATAAAACTAAAGTAAACAATCAAAGATCTAGACTGTTTTAATCTGGTAGACTCCGATTATCATCTTAAACATTCATTTGCTGACCAACAAGGTGATTGTGCTTACATACACAAACAACAAACATATTCTAAACTGACAACGTACAAAATTTAAGGCATTGGTTATAACAACAAATTTCTTAAAGTCAATCTTCCCGATAAAGCTATTTTTCTAATAGATATTTGTCTATCTGATTTAAATAACGGTATTTGCCGTTATCCAAATAAAGCAACTCTAAGTTTTGTTGATGTCATGTCTAAAATACTAAATGATTAAATCGCTTATCTCCTACCTCTCTATCTAAACAACAAGCTAAAAAAATTAAAATAAACAAAAAACAAAAAACAAAATAAATAGTTATAACCACGAAAATCAACTAAACTTTTTAGCCTACAATTAGTAAGTAAGCAATAAAATTTTAAAAGATTTGTTGCAGTTCCATTGGATAATAGTTGAAACTATTTTTACAGCTACAATGAAAACGTATATTTGTTTTTTGCATCACTTAGGGGAGTGAAACTTTAACTATTTAATATAATTTTATCTGTCACCTAGACGGAGAAGCGTTTGTTACTTCCATCAAGTCTGACAACATGTTATTATTAGAGTCTGTGGACTCCTAGCAATCCAGCACTTTAAGTAAAAGTAGCGTAGATCGGGCTGCCACGTTTGCAGGCTTTAACCCAGATAACAAGCCAACACTTTAGATGACTATTCCTTAAGATTAATTCTCATCTTAAGTGGTTTTGGTTAAAATCCCATTTGTTGTAATCTACATATTGAGACGATATATCACAAAATAATGCAGGTTTTATAAATGTAAATAAAAACTTTTGCAAACACAAAGAATAAAGTTTAATAAAAAACAAAAATTTAAAACTAATTATTCAAACTCAATCCAACTCCAAAGCGGCCAACCAAATACAGACAATTCTTTTGGTTTTTACAAATTTTCATTAGTGCATCTTGGTGGTACGGCGTTGCTTGATGGTGAAGGATAAATTCAAATAATTGATGTATGTGCTCTTGAACACAAGTTAGATAATAATTGGTAGTGCAAAGTAATTGTAGCTCTATCGTGTTGCTTCTACCAATGAAACCAAATATCATCGATAAAGCTTTAGTATCACAACTGGCAATCATATTGCAAAGTCTAATAAGGTAGACAATCAAATATAGTTTAATAAAAAACAAAGGTTTAAAATCAATTACTTAAACCCAATTCTACTCTAAAGCTTTGCTAAATGATACCAATTAATGCGGACGTTTAGTTTTAAATTGCACTACCTAGAACCACAGTTGTTCGTTTGGTTATTAATAGAGACCGGATTATATGCACCTTAAAAACACTGAAACATGCATGTAAATATGCAATAAAAAAACTCAAAATATGCATAAAAATAGCAAAAATATGCCAAAATATGCAACATAAATATAAACAAATATAGTTTATTCCTTATAAAAAAAACAAAATATATAAAAAATTCTGTTTTTTTATTTTTTTGTTAAGTTAAATAGGTAGAATGTGTCAAAATATACAACTTCATATATATGTATGTTTTAATTTTTAATATATTTGCTATTGCAACTTTAGTTTTTTAAGGGGCAACATTTTTTTTTTATTTTTTTTTTTATTTCCAAGATATTTTAAATATTACTTAGTAAAATAAAAAAAAAACATTTCATTTATTTTTAATTTAAAATAATAATTGTAATTGAATAGTTGGCAGTAAAAATAACTTATTTTTAATTTCTGGGATATTTTTATATCAATATGCATAATAAAGTAATCTAAAAAATGATGTTTTTTAATATTGTTTTTCTAAAAATAGGGAAAATATGCATATAAGCCGAATATAGAGGAAATATGCAACAAAGTCTAAATATGGTCAAAATTAGCAAATGCATATGCAAATATGCATTTGCATATAATGCGGTCACTAATTATTAATATAACTTGATTCTTTAAAAATATTTATATGTGTCATGTGGAAGTTTAACATAAATCACCCTTTATAATAATAATACAAATAATAAATTTATTTCTTGATAGCTACATGGGTTTACAAACATCAAAACAAAACAAAACATAAAAAATTATTATAAAAATTTATAGACAGCAAGCAGGGTTTGCGTTAACTGAAAATGAGTTAAATGTTTTGAACAACGATAGGAAAAAGCTGCCCATTAAGTTCCATTATGTTTGCAACTTACATAACAGACGTAAAAAACTGAGGTTTGCTCAAGCAGGGAAATAGTAATTGGTATAAAAAAGTGTGGTTGCTAGCGTATGCCAATAACATGGTAATAGTTGCAAGAAAACTAAAAAAAATAATGAAAAGTTTAGAAAAATATGTTAAAGAAAAATTTGGCAGTTAATGTAGAAAAAACAAAAATGATAGTGTTAGAAAAAAGAGAAAAAAAATAAAAATGTAAGTATAAAAATGAAATAGACAAAGCATTGCTAAAGTAAAATCTAGCATGAATTGTGCTAGAGAAAGTCAAAAAAGATAAGTTAGGAGTAGAAACAAAATAAATGTTAAATGACAAAATTTTGGATAGAAAATGATGAAAGTCTGCAGAAAGTACGGAGAGACAAAGGAAAGTATGGAGGATATGTTACAAGAGTATAACAAAATGAGAGAAGAGCAAATGAAAAAAAAAAAAGATATTGAAAAAAAGACGGAAGAGAGATAAAATAGATAAAGTACAGCTAAAAAACAAAGAAAAGAGTTAGACAAACAAAAAAACAATCATTTTTAATTGTGTCAGTTTATAGGATTTTGATTTATTATTTTGGGAAATTACAGATTTATTTGTAATGTCATGTATCTTTCAAGGCAGAAAAGAATTTGATTTAGATTTTGGTGTCACACAAGAGAGCGTAGCTGGACCGTTGTTATTTCTTTTATTAATGACTTGCCAAAATATATAACCTGCAGTACTTTAGCAGTTGTTGCCAAAAAAATAATCTAATTATTAATGCATCAAAAATTCTGATAATGAACTTTAATGGGGTTCAAAATAAAATAATAGTATTAACTAGATTTGATTTAACGGTGAAAAGATCTTTCTCAGTGAATTGGTAAAATTCTAAGAAACAGTTCTTGGTAAAAATTTAAAAACTCTAATAGATACGTTAATCACTAGTTTAAATAAATCTTAATCTAACTTTAATGTATAATATTTCTTTGCTTACTCTACAATTAGTTACAACATATTGATATGGGGATAATCGATAAATAGTTTATTTATCATTTTTTCTTTCTTTGTAGTGTCCTTGGTATTTAATTTTCAATGTGGGTCATGGTGGCCAATTTAAGAACGAAAAACCAGTTATTTTTTATAAAAGCATTTATTACAATCTTTTACAAGGCATAAAAAAAAAGGAAAACAAAAAATATGCGCTAGCATAATTTATTTTCCTTTTATGTTTTTAAATAATTTTTGTGTAATATTTATTATATTTATTTGTTTTTAATTAGTTAGTTTATTTATAAATAATGTTTTAGCACTGATGAAGGGGGTAGTGTAACCCTTGAAACGTATGCCTTTGTAAAAGATTGTAATAAATGCTTTTATAAAAAATAACTGGTTTTCTGTTCCTAAATTGGCCACCTTTAACCCACATTAAAAAGTTTATTTATTATTCAGAAAATAATGATAAGAATTATATTTAATTTAAACTATATAGAAACTTGTCGTAACATTTTTAAATCAAAAAGTATTTTACTGTCCCGTTTATTTACGTGTATAAATAATTATGTTATGTATTTAAGAATAAAACGAACTACCCATTAACAAACACAGTTTATAATTATCTAACACTTAATAAAAATAACATATATTTACCACAATATAAAATTGTATCTTATAAAAGTTGCCAACATATGCTTGTGGAATATTTTCATTCAATAAGTTTGTAATTTGTAAATAGTTCTTACCAGCTTGTTTATGTCTACATTTGTTGTGATTTATGTAGCGTATTCTATCAATACCGTTGGCTTAAAAAAAAGATTTATTATTATTATTATTATTGTTTTATGAAATTCCGATCTTAATAATTAATTTTTTAAATGTATTGTAACTTAACGTTTTTATTTATAATTGTTATAGGTTTATTTTTCATCCTTTAAATAATTAATGTTGTTTGTAAAAAAAATATTTTAAATTGGTGAGTTTTTTTGAATAAATTTATAGTTTTTCTCTTTTCTGATGTCAATTGTTTTTTAGTGTTAAGGTAGGATTTAGTTAAACAATTTTAAACATTTACATAATTAAATAAATTTTATTAAAATAACAAGATACTTTTATATAGATATTCTAAAGAGTCGCTTTGATTACAAAGAGCACATAATATCAGAAACTATAGTCGGAAAGCTGGCGAAGGGGTTTTAAGTCATTTAATTGATGATAAAAAATGAATAGTTATTGTATTAATAGTTATGTTTTTAAATGTCTTAAGTCTGTCATCTAAATACCGTTTTTAAGTAAAATTTTAATATTAATGTATATCTCAACTTTTGTTTAATACAAATTATTGATAGCTACTTAAGAATAAAATAACGTTGTCTGAACGATAAACTTTAGAACATCTTGCTAAAACAGATTATGCTGTATGATGATTCTAAGTCAACTCAACAGTAGAATAATTCTTTTTATTTGTCAGTTTAAAAAACGTTATTCTTTATAAAATGTTTTACTAATTTCAATTATTTGCTTAGTATTATAACAAATAAATAAAACAAAAAAAATATAAAATTAATTAAAAAACAAACACAAAAATTGCAATTAACAATAAAAACATTAATTTTTCTTATAGATACTCATTTTGTACGGGGAAATATTAATGGCACGACAGCATATCAACACAGTAAAGTAGATTTTGCACGACAATATAGTATTAAGTAACGACAAAACAAAAGTGTTGCAACGACAAAAATGCAATGCCCAATCAAATAAATTTTACGACGCCAAAATAATGCAATCCACGACAAAATAATACATTACAGTTATCTTTGTCAATTAAGTTAATTAATTAAAAAAAAACTTTTATTTATTTAACAAAGATTACAATTTATAATAGATGTTGCTTAATGATGAGTTACTGAAGAACTAACTTAATATGTTATTATTTAATCTATTTATATTAAATATAATTTTAAACTACGTGTTGGAATGTGTTTACTTATTTCAATTATAATAACATGTTTTTCAATAAATACTGATTAAGGGTTAATACAATCCGTGTTTACTACATATTATTAATAACATGTTTTTCTATAAAATGTCTATTAAGGGATAATGCAAGCCGTGTTTACATATGTTACATATTATAACTTTACACAACAACTAATATACGTTGCACTTCAGAATAATACATGGCTCGACAAAAAAATATATTTTACGACAGAATTATATTATATTTTAGGACAAATAAGTCTCGGACAAATCTTTCTGTATTGTCAATATTAGCCAAATGGATAAATTGAATATGCATCTTGCATCTAATAACTTTCTTTACCAGCACATCTAATATTAAATAAATAAAATAAACTCTTTCAAATTAATTAAATATTTAACAATTCAATATGGGAAACCAAGTGCCAAGAAATAAACACTTACATAGTAGGCAGGAAGTGTTCAGAGATTTGGAAATTTATCAAAAATGTCAAAACCTCGGAAAGAAATAAAATATGTACACAATATATACCAATGAGCACGTGGAGAACCCATTATAGTAACTTATTAACAGAAAACAGAGTAGAATATAATAATGTAACAAGAACAAACATAGATATAGAAGGAGAACAAATATAAATAACAACCGAAATAGTAA
Source organism: Tachinus rufipes (assembly GCA_963932245.1). Classification (NCBI taxonomy): domain Eukaryota; kingdom Metazoa; phylum Arthropoda; class Insecta; order Coleoptera; family Staphylinidae; genus Tachinus; species Tachinus rufipes. The sequence goes on from OZ010744.1 coordinate 60,298,444, forward strand.
AACAAGCAGCCATAAGGCTCAAAAATAAAAGAGCCTCAGGCCCAGAAGGAATAAATGCAGAACTTATAAAGTGTGGTACGGAAAAACTATTTGCGACTCTGGCACACATATTTAATCTCTGCCTAAATGGACATGAAGTGCCAAATGACTAGAAATTAGCATATATATCGTCGATACATAAAAAAGGCAGCAAACTGGAATGCAACAACTACAGAGGAATATCAGTCACAAGTACCATCAGCCGACTATATGGAAGAATAATTTGAAATATTATAGAGAAAGAATACAAGAACAATGAAGATGAAGAACAAAGTGGTTTCAGAGCCGGTCGATCATGTACAGATAACGTATTCTGCCTAAAGCAAATAATAGAAAAAATTACAGCAACTAATAGAGAACTTCATCTAGTCTTTATAGATTTACTAAAGCCTACGATAATGTACCTATCAACAAATTGTGGGATGTACTACATGAATCCATCCTTAACCATAGTATAATTAATGCTTTAAAAAATCTTTACGATGACACAAAATCAAAAGTAAAAACTGGAAATAGATTATCAAAAACAATTTGAAACAAATAAAGGATTACGGCAGGGTTGTTACATTATTTAAAATGTTTGTAGGAAAAGCGCTTACCAACTGGAAAAAGAAATGTAGTGGCATGGGTATAGAACTAAACAACACCTGCCTGTACACACTTCAATTTGCTGACAATCAAGTTTTACTAGCAAATGATAAAGATGATGCAGAATATATGGCTAGAAAACTGAAAGAAGAATACGAAAAATGGGGACTAACAATGAATACACAGAAAACAAAATATTTATGCGTGGGAGGAAATTTGGGGAATTTAATCTTAGAAAATAACGAAGAGATAGCGGCATGTAATGAATATAAATACCTGGGCACAATATTTGACAATACCGGATCTGACGAAAAGGACATAAAAGCTAAAATAACACAAGCCAAAAAAAACAATAGGATGTCTGAACGGAATTCTCTGGAGTGAAGATATCACAAATAAAAACAAATACGACATATATGATACCATGATAAAAAACCAGCTACTATATGGATCAGAAACATGGAGAGTTACAGATAGATATAAAAAGAAAATAGAAGCCGTAGAGATGAACGCCTTAAGAAGATCGACAAGAATATCAAGAATAGAGAGAATTAGGAATGAGATTATTAAACAGCGTATGGGAATAGAAGGGAGTGTCTATGATGATTTAGAAAAACGACAATTAATATGGTACGGACATGTTAAAAGAATGATCTTAAATAGACTTCCTAGGCAAGCAATGGAATGGGTGCCACAACAAAGAAGAAAAAAAGGAAGGCCAAAGAAAAGGTGAATTCAGGGAAATAAAACGGCAATGACTTCAAAAAACCTAGTAGAAGGACAGTGGGATAATAAAAAAGAGTGGCAAACGGGCATCGGACAACGTCAAAAGACGTTCTAAACCGATTATATATATATTTAACATATATATATATATATATATATAATAACTGATTTTGCAAATTAATAATTAGAACAATGTAAACTATTATTATAATTATTAATTAAGATAATAGTTTAAATTATTCTAATTATTAATTTGCTGTCGTTCAAACATCCAGTTATGAGGGAATTTTGTATTTTGTAGATACATTGATATATTCCGCTCCGATTGTGAACACATTTTATGAAATTTGACATAACTTCAAAGTAGTGCTAAATTGCAAAATGACAATATAATTAGATTCACAAAAACTCAAAATGTTTACGTATACATTATACGTGCTTTTGTTTGTGTGATATTATCACTTAAAGTGATAAATATTACTAATATCACTTGTCACATGAATTACATCAGTCACTTCGTTCACGTCGCATCATATCACCTATGAAATAGAAATAATCAAGCTATAAGTCACGTAGTAACTGCACTACCTCTAAACCAAAATCATTTGATCACTGATAAAATAAGCGGCAAATTTAAAATTTATATAAAAACATGACATGTTTTCTGACAGCTAATTTGTTAGAAGCGTGTTCGTTTTGTTTCACTAAAATGTTATCACTCAAAAAAAAAAAAAAAAATTAAAAATTAAATATTTTTAGATTTTTTAAAATTTTGTTTGATTTAAAAAAAAATTCAAAAAAATTCAATTTTTATAAAATTCTCAAAAAAAACTAACAAATTTTGATTATTTTATTGTGTTTTGAAAACAAACAAAATATTTTTTTTTTAATTTTAATTTTATTTTTGAGTGATAAAAGTTTTAGTAAAATGAAATTGTCAGAAAATATTTTATAAAATAACCTGTTGTGCATCATCTATCTATCTACGCAACCAACTTAGCATTTGCATCAACTAACAAGTAGTTTTGGTAAAATAAATTTAAAAATATGGCAAAAAATGAATAAAATGATCTGAAATAAAGTGAGATTTGTCGTTCTTTGAAATGCATAATTTTAAACAAAAACTAAGTAATATTTGACGTCTTCACTAAGTGATCAAAATTTCAGTGATATGTCAAAACAAACGCGCCTTATATAGTATGACAGATGACAGATGACAGATGACAGATGACAGATGACAGATGACAGATGACAGATGACAGATGACAGATGACAGATGACAGATGACAGATGACAGATGACAGATGACAGATGACAGATGACAGATGACAGATGACAGATGACAGATGACAGATGACAGATGACAGATGACAGATGACAGATGACAGATGACAGATGACAGATGACAGATGACAGATGACAGATGACAGATGACAGATGACAGATGACAGATGACAGATGACAGATGACAGATGACAGATGACAGATGACAGATGACAGATGACAGATGACAGATGACAGATGACAGATGACAGATGACAGATGACAGATGACAGATGACAGATGACAGATGACAGATGACAGATGACAGATGACAGATGACAGATGACAGATGACAGATGACAGATGACAGATGACAGATGACAGATGACAGATGACAGATGACAGATGACAGATGACAGATGACAGATGACAGATGACAGATGACAGATGACAGATGACAGATGACAGATGACAGATGACAGATGACAGATGACAGATGACAGATGACAGATGACAGATGACAGATGACAGATGACAGATGACAGATGACAGATGACAGATGACAGATGACAGATGACAGATGACAGATGACAGATGACAGATGACAGATGACAGATGACAGATGACAGATGACAGATGACAGATGACAGATGACAGATGACAGATGACAGATGACAGATGACAGATGACAGATGACAGATGACAGATGACAGATGACAGATGACAGATGACAGATGACAGATGACAGATGACAGATGACAGATGACAGATGACAGATGACAGATGACAGATGACAGATGACAGATGACAGATGACAGATGACAGATGACAGATGACAGATGACAGATGACAGATGACAGATGACAGATGACAGATGACAGATGACAGATGACAGATGACAGATGACAGATGACAGATGACAGATGACAGATGACAGATGACAGATGACAGATGACAGATGACAGATGACAGATGACAGATGACAGATGACAGATGACAGATGACAGATGACAGATGACAGATGACAGATGACAGATGACAGATGACAGATGACAGATGACAGATGACAGATGACAGATGACAGATGACAGATGACAGATGACAGATGACAGATGACAGATGACAGATGACAGATGACAGATGACAGATGACAGATGACAGATGACAGATGACAGATGACAGATGACAGATGACAGATGACAGATGACAGATGACAGATGACAGATGACAGATGACAGATGACAGATGACAGATGACAGATGACAGATGACAGATGACAGATGACAGATGACAGATGACAGATGACAGATGACAGATGACAGATGACAGATGACAGATGACAGATGACAGATGACAGATGACAGATGACAGATGACAGATGACAGATGACAGATGACAGATGACAGATGACAGATGACAGATGACAGATGACAGATGACAGATGACAGATGACAGATGACAGATGACAGATGACAGATGACAGATGACAGATGACAGATGACAGATGACAGATGACAGATGACAGATGACAGATGACAGATGACAGATGACAGATGACAGATGACAGATGACAGATGACAGATGACAGATGACAGATGACAGATGACAGATGACAGATGACAGATGACAGATGACAGATGACAGATGACAGATGACAGATGACAGATGACAGATGACAGATGACAGATGACAGATGACAGATGACAGATGACAGATGACAGATGACAGATGACAGATGACAGATGACAGATGACAGATGACAGATGACAGATGACAGATGACAGATGACAGATGACAGATGACAGATGACAGATGACAGATGACAGATGACAGATGGTCTTGGTACAATCAAACAAACTGTTATGCGCTATTGTTTAATATCTCTTCCAAAGAAGCAAATCACTACTCCTCTTGAGATATTTCAATTCGCATTAATTGAAATTGTAAGTACAATAGAGATTAAAAAAACATCATTTGATGAGCAGAAACAATTAAATAGTTAAATTTAGAAAAAAATCAAATAGAAACAAATGAAGAGAAAAAAACACAAAAAGTACTTGAGAGTTTTACTACTATATTTATTCTTATTTTCTCAACTTTTTTATGTAATATGTAAAATTTCAATTCTTCTTTGAATTATTCAACAATTTATTTATGAATATAGATTATCGTTATCTTTCAGTCAAATTCGTAGTTTTTTCTCTGTGTGCTCTCTAGCGATAAAACTACGCAGAATATCGACAGGAAATTCTTGATCAAAAATTTAAAAACAATGTGATGCAGAAACTAATTTTTAAAATTTTTAAACCTCATAATAGCTACTTCAAACTCTGAGTTTCATATTTTTCAGAACCGTTTTAATTTTTTTCTCTCCTACCAATATTGGCTCTTTTTGACCGTTGTACATTAAAGTAAAGTAAAGTAAAGTAAATTTTATTCACGTAAGCTATCATTACATAATACATAAATGCATACATTAATAGATGTGAAAGTCAGGTTTTTAGCGTATTGATCACTTTAAATAAATTAAAATATAAAATATAAAATATAATACAGATACAGATATAAATAAACAAAAATAAAAACGTTAAAATACAATACAAACATATTAAAACTAAATGGCGTACATCTATAGCTCAAAACAAACAAACAAAATGTTGGGTTAAGTCAATACACAACTCACAATGTTTACTGTATTGGTGGTTTAAACTCATAATATTCAGTAAGTGTGTAGAAGCATTTATTCTTTAAGAATTGCTTAAGAGATTTTTTAAAATGGTTTATATTACCACAGTTTTTAATGTTTGCTGGCAATTTATTGTATATATGTGTACCTGAGTATAGCGCTGTTTTTTTAAAATATGATGTATTGTGAGAAGGTACTCTTATATTAAAGCGATTTCTAGTTTCATATTCATGATACGAGCCATTCATTAAAAATTTGTGCTGGTATTGGTGCACATACAAGGCACATTTAAATATATATATAGAAGCAAGAGTTAGAATATTATTTTCTTTAAATACTACTCTGCATGTGTCCATTTGCTTAAGATTAAAAATTAGTCTAATAATGCGTTTCTGAGCAATAAAAGCTCTAGATATATCTGATCCACCCCATGCTAATATATTATACGCTAAATGATGATAAGCTAAAGCATAATATACATTCATCAATGCATTTCTAGAAAATTTGTTTTTTAGTTTAAGAATTGCATAAAATGCGCTGTTTAGTTTGGAGCACACATAATCAATCTGCTTTTCCCATGAAAATTTATCATCAACATAGCTACCCAAAAATTTTGTACATGCGGAAACATTAACGATTGGGTTTTCTGGAGATTTCCTAATATGAAATTGTAAAATGACTGTTTTGTCGGCATTTAAAATAAGATTATTTTTGTTGCACCAGTTGTTTAGTTGCATGTTAACGATGGAAATTTTAAATAAAAGGTCTGTCTGTGTTTTTGCAGTTACAATGACAGTAGTGTCGTCTGCAAAATTGATTATGTGACCTCCATTTACAAATTCCTGGAGATCATTAATAAATAACAGGAACAAAAGTGGTCCTAATGTAGAACCTTGCACAACACCTTTTGTAATGTTGTATGTATCTGAGATAGTCCGATCCATTCCAACATACAATTGACGGTCTGATAAAAATGACACAATTAAATTAAGTACATTACCACGGATTCCTATGGCATATAATTTGCTACGCATAAATTCTACATCCACTGTGTCAAAAGCTCTTGAAAAATCATAAAAAAGACCTGCTGAACACAGTCCTGCATCCACACTTTTACTGACTTCTTCAATAAGTTTGACTGTTGCAGTTTCGGTAGACATGTTTGTTCGAAATCCATGCTGGTTATCGCATAGTATTTTGTATTTTTTCAAATAGTTCCAGATGCGCTCTGCTATAATTTTTTCAAATACTTTAGAAAAAGTGTTTAGAACTGCAACCGGACGATAGTTATCCACGTTTAACGCGTCTCCCTTCTTAAATATTGGCACAATTTTGGCAATTTTTAGAGAACTCGGAAATACGCCAGTACTTATTGCTAAATTTATTAGTTGACTCAGAGGCTCTATTATCTCCGATGACACTGATTTTAGCACTTTTGCCGATATTTCGTCTTTTCCAGCACTTGACTTGTTTTTTAATACGCATATTACTTTATATATTTCTTGCAAAGTAACTGGTTCCATGAACATTGTTTGTGCTGAATTAGTAGACGTAGTGCAAACTTTTGATAAATTATTGCCAAGTTGTTGGTTCATTTTTGCATCCGTAACAGTAGAAAAATGTAGTCCAAATAAGTTCGCAATTGTTTTTGGATCATTTGTAACCTGTCCATTGTTTTTAATATAAATTTGTTTGTCCATTTTAGATTCACGGAGTTCTTTGTTGACTAAGCTCCAAACCATCTTTCCTCTGTTTTCAGCAGTAATTATTTTTGTATCGTTATAGTTGCGGATTGTGTTTTTTATTAATTTTCTGTGTAATTTTTTTTCGGTTTTATATTTTGTTGTTAGTTCATCAGAATTATTTTGCATTTTAAGATAGTAGATGTTTTTTAAATTTTTACTGGAGCTTATAATTTCTTTTGATATCCATGCTTTTGAGCTGATTTTAGATTCTTTAACAATTTTAATAGGGCATGTCATATTAAAAAGATAACCAAATTCTTTAGCAAACAAGTTAAAGGAAGTATTAACGTTGTCTAATATTAGCATGTTCCAGTTAACTTTCTGTAAGTGAAATTTAAATTCATTTAAATTTTCTGCTTTTAGTTGTCTTAGTTTTTGCGTAGGTTTCGATTTGTTAACAATTGATTTTTCACATTCAATATTGATTATTATTTGTTGAGATAAATGATCTGACAAATTTAAGTTATTGTTCCAACAACTGAAACTTTCGTTTGGAAAATTTGTGACTATATAGTCGATTTGACTTTCAGATGTCCCTAATATTGAATGTTGTATTCTCGTTGCTCCATTAAGTTTATTAATTAGTCTAAACGATTGAAATATATCTCTCAATATTTTTGTTGCGGATTTGGAGTTTTCAAAATTGTTTATGTTTAAATCTCCGCATAATACTATATTTTGGTTCGTCAAACTAATTTCTTCTAGTATGTGTGTTAGTTTATTAAAAAAGATGTGAATGTCACCGCTTGGTGGTCGATATATTGCTACTATTCCTACTTTGTTACCGTTTAAATCTATTGAACAAGATACACATTCTATTATTGATTCTGTGCAATAATTGTTAACTGTTTTCTGTTCTTTATAATTGTACGTGTTGTCTACAAGGATCATTACACCTCCGTGTTCTTGTATAGTTCGGCTAAAGGTTGCAATTTTGTGATACCCTCTCATATTTATATATTGAACATTATATTCTTTGCTCCATGTTTCTGTGAGACAAATGACATTGGGTTTATTATTATAAATTTCCGCTTGTAGATCATCAATTTTGTTGTATGCACTACGTATATTTTGGTGTAGAATATGTAATTGGATATTACAATTATTTGTATTATCCTCAGTACTTGGGTTTGTTTGTAGTTTCCTTGTACTTTTATCTGCACAGAAAAAACTTATTTTTTATTGAATTGCTGATGGTATAGAAAATAAATCTTTTTGCAGCTGATTTAAATAGTATAATTGGTCCGCGGAAATGCTTGCTTAAAATTAAATTTGTATCAACAAAAATAGTGTTTTCACTATTATCTATTGCACTTTTGAATATCATGTTTTGATCGTTTATTAATTTATTTGTAGCTTCCTTCATATTATCCATATATGGACATCCTAAAAGAACTGTGGTAAAACCTTTTCCTCTTATACTTAATAAAGCATCGCAGATTTTCTTTCTTTCAATTAGTTTACGATTTGTCACATCCGCAGTTCCCGCAAATATTATTACATAGTCATGTTTTCCATAATTATAAGTCAAACTATCTAAATTGCGTATTACGTCAATAAATAAAGCGTTTGGTTTAAACATCACTTTAACTTCATACATCTGTGGAGATAAATACTGGTTCAATAATTCTAAGCAGTTTCTCCCATTTTCGTCAGCCAATATAAGCACCTTTGATTTCATATTTTTTATTGTAGTTTCCGTTCCCGAATTACAATAGTTGTTTTGAGTAGATGTTGTTGGTATTTGTCTTTTCTCCTCATTTGTCAATTCCAAATGTGAGCTTTTATTGGTTATATTAATTACATTTATAGCTTCTGGTTTTAGTTGATTAACTTTATTTAATTTGTTAATACTTAACGTATCAGTTCTGTGCGCTGAAGATTTAATTATATCTTGAAGATCACTTATTATTTTAGTTTTGTTATCATTTTCAGTTTCTAATAATTTTAATTCCGACTTTAGATCACTCAGCTTTTCATTCATTTCTTCAGTTTGATTATTTATATTTAAATTATTTTCACATGATGAGTTTGTCTTGTGCGCTGAAGATTTAATTATATCTTGAAGATCACTTATTATTTTAGTTTTCGCATTATTTTCAATTTCTAATGATTTTAATTCCGACTTTAGATTAAGCATCATATCATTCATTTCCACAATTTTAGATTGAGCATCCGCTAAGGACGTTTGCAGTTTTAGTTTGTGTTCTGCCCATTCACATTTTGAATTAATAGAATCTGATGGTTGTTTAGAATCGTGGACTATTGTTTCATAACTAGTATTTAACGTTTTAGAGTTTTTTTTGTTATTATCTAATAGTATTTGTTGTCTTCTTGTAGTGGTTCTATTTGAGTTACTTACATTTAATTTTACAATACTCATATCTAATTTTGTTAAAAAACAAATTTAAAATTAATATTTTATAAATGAACAATCAAAACAGGGACACACGCTTCACACCAACTACGCCCTTAGTGGTGACTTAGTAATAAACAGACAGACTGGACCGTGGAAGGTTAACAGTAGAGAACATAGGATTAATTATTTAAGGAAATATTATGACAATAAAATTCTAATATTAACAATTAAAAATTACTACCTCATAATAAAATCAAAATAAAAAATTTAAATTTAAATCAGTTAATAAAATTACTAATTATTATGGTTAAAAAATAATTGTATTTTCCTGGGCGCGAACTAGCAATCCTTGGATTTGTTGACCAAGCTGTTGACAACTCGGCTACGGAGATATTGTAACTTATGCCAACAAAACAAAGCAAGCACAATTTAATAAATTTAGTTTAATTTCTAAATAGTATTTTGTTTTATACACACATGAGAGGTTTAAGGTTATGTATTATCTGTGTTTTTGGTATTGCTGGTCAGCTATAATTTTTTGGTTGAGTGCAAAAATAATAATGTCATAAACAAATCTTAAATTGATAAATTGGTTTCCGTTGATGTCAACACTTGTTTTCTTTTAATAAATTTTTTGATGATGTTAAGTGCTAGCAATTTGTCATTGTTATATAAAGAGCCCATGTCTCTATATTTGCAAAATATAAAAACAAAAAAAAACCATAAAGCAACTACAACAACATTAAAGAGGCTAGAACTAAAAGTCAAAAAAATTACTAAAATAAAAGAACTAACCAAGCAAATAAATAACTTTGAACAGCTATCTCTAGCGAATAATATTGAGATTGTCGGTGTGCAGAAAATTTACAGAGAAAATTTAGAAGATGTTGTATGTACAGTTGCAAGCAAACTAGAAGTTATCGTAACTAAAGATAATATTTTTTTTGCTATCAAAATATAAAGCAGATTTATGCAGCAATCTAAAAAAACAAAAATAAAACAAAAAGATAACTTCTAACAATATCACTAAAAACTTTAATAAAAACTCGGAAAATGTCTACTCAACTATGTACATACTACAAAAAGCTTTTCTGGGCCGCCAGAAACAAATTAAAAAATATTGGTTGGAGATTTATCTAGCCCAGAAAAGGAAAATTTTTAGCAAAAATGAGAACTCAATAATTTTCTATTTCAACAATGAAGAAGAAATTTATCATATTCTTGTTGCATATATTTTTTTAATTATTATTACACATAACATCACACGACTTTATTAATAATTACCTAGCAATCAAGATAAATGTAGCTCCTTTGACAAAATTAATTCATGAACAGATTCAATTAAATCTCATGAAAACTACCTTTAGTTTCTACACTTTAACAAAAATTATACTACCGCACACTTTGATGAATTTTGTCTTGGAAGTTAAGTAAACAAAAAACAAACATACTTTAATAAACCAACAGTGTCAACTAAGTGGGTATAATAGTGTATATGAACTAAGGAAAAATATACATTAGAAAATATTTAGATATTTTAACATTAGAAAAGCATTTTTCGGCAAAGAACTAAAGTTTTTGCAAGTTAAATCAAATAATAAAACCTTATTGTATCTCATTGCAATATACTGGCCACCGAATCTTAGCGTCATAGACGTTTATAGACAATATTCACAACTTTTTTTACACACAAAAATACAATTATTTTTGTGTTAATAAGTGGTACTAATATTAACCTACTAATAACTTTACAAAACGTTAACAAATACAAAAGCTTTCTAGCAAAAAAAACTTTGCTTTTAAAATTTTGTTACCAGAAAAGAATTCAATTTAAATCACATATTTTTTAGAGGCAACCAAGATAAAATAAAGTGTACTATCATCAAAACTAAAACTTCAATACTTAATTGGAGTTTGTTACAATTTACAACAAAGTAAGCAAAAGCCAAATGTTGAACTTTGCACATCAATTATCTATGACCGACTAAAAACTATAATTCAAAAAAACAAACAAAATTGACTGAACCGCAATGAATGACCTGGAAGATATATCAGCAAAACAAGCAAGATTATGCCAAAAAAATTGTTAATTGAAAAAAAGCTATTAAGACAGTGACTAACTGAAAACATCATACAAGAAATGAAAAAGAGAATGCATTAATTAAACAATAGAATTTTGTATCTGGCAAAAACATCTATTCCGAGCTTTAAAACAAAACAAGATAGAAATACATTAAAAAGAAAAAAAATAACAACTTTGATTCAAAGACTATTATTGCGGATTATTTCAAAAATACAATAAAAATATAATAATGATATGATACAAACATGAAAAACTATCAATAAACAGTTAAAAAAAGAAAAAATAACAGCAGTCAAGATCTTCTACAAATAAAAATAAAAGTGAGCAAAACATAGCTACTAAATTTGCAGAAATATTTTTACAACAGGTACAAAAAACGCAGCATTATTGCGATTTAAAGTTATTTCCACTCTAGAAATTTAATCATTCTACTTATACGGCAACAAACATTGATATAAACTTCAGAGTTGTTATGTTTAAAACAAATTGTTTTAAACAGTTTTAAATATGTTTAAAACGTTGTTTTTTTATATTTGATTATTTATCTTTGTAAAATATGAAGCAGCTTTGTCAGAAGAATTGTTCAACTGCATAATCTTTTGCAAAAACAAAACATTTTTACTTGCGCCTGCGCACAACACTAATTAAAAAAAAAATTTACACTGTTAACTATTTAAAACTTGTTTTAAACTTGTTCTTAGCATGTTTTTTATTTATTTAGTTTTGAACTGTTTTAAACAAATTAAAACATCAATAATATTAAAAAACAACTGTTATTGTTTTTTTTTCTAACCTTGAAAAATGTCTACTAAACATTTAACAATAAATTGCTTAGTTTTATTTAACCATTAATAATACCAAACAATTTCAAAAAAACATTGATCAATTAAATCTACAAAATAAGCACCCAAACTGACTACTCTAATTACAGACCAATGGCTCTTTTTTGCATTAACAAAATTATGAAAAAATATATTAAAATTATGATGACTCAAACTAGTTTAGACTTGTAGAAGATGTACTTTTTTCTTCTACAAGCAATAAAATTTTGTCATTTTTAGTTGTCTTATTGGTTTTTATGTAGCTTGTAGTTTGCTTAATTTTTTTGTTTTCTAATTCTGATAGATCTTCAGATTCTATTTTTTAATCATTGTTATTTTTTGTTTTAGGTGCTATTTATGAGTTGTATAATTTAGTGTAGAACTTTTCTATTATATGTAAAATGCTGTCAAAGTCGTTGACAACGTTTTCTTTTTTGTTGCGCAATGCATATGTTTATTTTTGTCTGTGTTTTGTTTAAAACATTTTATACTTTAATTTTACAAGGTGTTCAAAAAATAATGTAAAATATTTAAGGGAGTGATAGTACGAACCACAACAAACACAAAAACTTAATAAACATGGATTGTCATAACAACGGTTTTGGAGATACAAAACATTATTTATTTTTATATATTTTTACAAAAAGCAGAGTTATAGAAGATGTTCGAAGTGCTTTTCTTCCATTTCAAAATAGGCACGACATCTTTGTCTGAAAGACAGTTGTACTATTTCTAAAACCTCGTTATTGGCTGCGATTTCTTGGCACTTTTCATTAATTTTTAACTGATGCTTCTTGAAGCTATTTACAGGGGTAACATACACTAATGATTTCAAATTAAAAAAAAGTTTCAATCAGGCGATCTTGCTGGTCATAAAACTGCTCCGCATCATTTTACCAACCTATGTGGAAAAGTTTTGTCTAAATTCTCTCTAACGGTAATTAAAAAGTAAGCTAAAGCATCATTATGCTGCAACCACATTTGTTGCCTGTGGGCCAAAATAATGTCATTCAAAAGATAAAACATTGTGTTTTGCAGAAAGTGATAAAACAACAAGACCTTGAAACCTGTTGCTTTCAATACCCATTCGAATGTTTAATGTAAAACGTGTCTGATGTCCACATTCAATTACATTATGGGTATTTTTGTCGACGCAACAATGCTCATTATAAAAATTAACAACTGCATTTTGTGTAAACCCGACTTCATCCGTTAAAAGAAATTTGGCAAGAAACTGCGAATTTTCAGTATCTTTGCGTAGAAACCAGTGACAAAAAACTTAACGTGTTTTACGATCGGTTAAATTTAAGGCTTGTACTTGTTGTACTTGGTATGGATAGAGCGGCTGCTCGTGGAGTAGCACCAATTCATACCTCAGTTAATGTTCTCGGCATACACGTCTCTGGATTATGCTTTATCTGTGCTATAATTTCTTGTTCTGTTTTAGAAGTAGATATCAACCTTGGTTTGTCGCAAATATAACACTCTTTTTGAACTGAACCGGTATTGTTTTTGCAAAATAAAAAATAGAGAAAAAAATAATAATAAAAAATATGTTATGTTCCATATCTCCAAAACTGTTGCTATGACAACCTATGTTTATTAAAACTTTTTTGTTTGTTGTGGTTTGTACTACCACCCTCTTAAATATTTTACATTATTTTTTGAACACCTAGTATTAATTTTTTTAAAATTATTTTTTTATAACAAATAGAGTATTCTGAAGACCTGAAAACGTTCTTTGGTCTTTTGCTAAACATTTTTTTTTATAAGGTTTCTGGTATGATAAATCTACGGTATTTTGTTATTAGTTATTATTTGCATTTTGCAATTTTATTCTATAATAAATGTTTGACGTTTGGTCGGAGACGTTTGCATTACTTTATTTCTTGCTGTAAACGCACTGGTTGTTCTTGCTTTGCCCCACTTCAACTTGCAGTTGTACTACTGCTCTCCGTTGGTTGGGTTCATACTGTCTTTATGCAGCAACGCGCTACTGCTACGGCACGCCATTGTTTTCGCCTGTTTTTTTCTATAAATTAAACCTGCACATAATTATTAATATAGAATCTTTTTCTAAAAGACCATCTTAACACCAATAATAATATACCATACTACCAGTCAACAAATTAACAAAAACCCCAAAGTATACTCTAATACCAGTGTGTTTATAACTGCTTGATTTAGTGTAATATGCTCCGCATACAACCTCAACGCCTGTGTAAGTTTGACAATCTTATGTAATTATTGTGCAACCCTTAAGCTTTAACTTCCTGCTGGTGCACAGCCTTAATGCAAGATAGGAGTTAGCACACATCTTCAAGACCTCAACTGCCAGTGTACACAATCTTTTATAGCCCAACTCTAAGCAACACAGCTAGCAAAGCACTTTGATGAGTTCATTACTAATGTACTTTGTATCACACATCTTCAAGACTCACTTGGCCTATGTATCTATCTATCAATTGTGTAGTAAAGTCTCTTTCTCTTGAAACTTGTAAGGTAAATATTTACCAATATTTTCCATCAACAAATATTCTAACAACTCATAACTAGTCTATCACGTATCTACTCTTAAGACATTCTACCTGTACGCAAATAACATTGTATATGATACATTAATTATTATAAACAATGCTTACAAATAACACTGTTAACACAGCGTTGCAAACAAAAACTTAATGTATATAAGTTATGGATCATTAGCTTTAGTTAATGTTAAACAGTTACAAATAAGATCAAGCGAGATCTTTAATCACATATTGCAATCTAATAAAAGCAATAAAAATCTTTGGTTTTATTTTAAAAACAAATTTAACTACTATATGAAATCAATTGATTACTAAATGAAACGTTATTTAATTTAGTTCAACTAAATAAAAAAAACTTGTTAGGTATCAATAGAATGATATAAAAGAAACCGTACAAACTGCTGTATTTATGGCATAAACCAAATAAATACAAATGCATTAAAATAACAACATAACGTGATATGTAATCTGATTACAAACCTACAATCATAATTTTGCGATAAAATAATGTGAATAATTTATGGGCAAAATGTTATAATTTAAGTGACACTCGCGCAATTGATTGATTTAGTGCATAGAGTTGATTTATATAAATGAGAATACATATATAAGCCTGTGGGCGTTTATAAATGTCAATGTATAACAAATTAATTGGGAAATGTAAATCAAATCAAATTCCATTATAAAAACATTTCTATTGCTTTCTAGTATTGTTTAAACAATGCCTGGCTTCATTTATTACATTTTTCCATCTTTATATGATTAATGTCGTAACGATTCGTTATAGTTTTTTGTAAGTGGGTGTTTATATTCGTCAATGTGGAGCAAATGAGATGTAAAATAGTGCAAATGCATAAATAGCGACGTGCATTATTCATAAATAACTTATTTTACAGTCAATTGGCGGCGCGAAATGTTTTCCACCATTAGATTTTCTATTAACTATATGGTGGGATACATAAAGCGGAGGGGCTAGGTAGAAAATTCGCGCACAGCTACATATCGCACAAATAAAGACCAATAAATGCGTCCAAGGGATTCCAGGGGTCTGAGCATATTTAATAATAATTTTATTGTGACCGCGTTGAATTCAAACGACGTATAAAAGTAAATGTGGCCGGATATTAAATGTGAGATTATAAGAACTATAAACACTCGTAATGTGAATTGCTATGCATGGATAGCGCCCGACACTGATACTTGTAATAATTCAGCGTATTCAATAGGCGTACGCTGGATTTACAATTCCTGGTGCCCCTTTGAATAATTAATTTAATTGATTCGATTTTATTGCGCCGGGGATTAATGCTTAATGATTTTTAATTTTCTGCCGCGTTACAGAGCAATCTCAAAAGCTCCTGCAGACTCCGGTCTTCAAATCGACCGAACAATCGATATGCTACGACCCGTCTTGTTTTTCTTAAATCACATTAATTCCCAGTCAAAACATTATGTACCCGCTACTTAATTAATTTGATTCATATAAATCAATCATTTACTTCAATCACAATATGCAAAACCAATCTAATAACCAATCATACATGGACTCTTAAGTTGATGTTGCTAAATTATTATGTATTTATATTTAAAATAAGTTTCATTTACTTCCAAAACAATCTTTAACTTACAAGTTCCGGCTAAAATATAATCTGTACATATTACTTAATTTAAATATTCTTTTGCCTTTGTAGATAATCCTTCCTCTGAGTAAAATCTAATTTACAGAACTACTAACTAATTATCGACTTACAATAATCTAGTGATTAGCAATCGAACCGGTCTTTTTGAATTTGGCTTAAGGGAGTAGACCGACCCTCCTTTGCATTATACAAGGTCGGCAACCACCGAGAGATCTAGCTGCAGATATATACCTGGCACAAAAATAAGAAAGAACGAAAAAGCTGCAGCTGAAATTTATCTAAAGTGTTTCTGTTGTGACTAAACGCTTCAGGTGTTTTGTAGACTTGTTTACGGTCACCTTTTATGTTTTATCTAAAAAACAATATAAGATAATAAAGTCAGAAGCTCAGACAATTCAAATTTTATATTAACAAAATTAAATGGTTTCATATACTTATTAAATTAAAAGTAATATCACTTATATCTAAAAATAAGTAATCTTATAAGTAGTCGACACAGATTCATGCATATTATCTATTTACATGCTGTAATAATTTTATTGTTACAGACAATAAAATTGTTATTATTGATATAATAATTTTATTAAGTCTAAAAAACCCAGTAAACCATTATGTCTAATATAATTAAAACATAATGCTTACTGATTGTTAAATATAAGCTACAGGTGATGTTTTAATCTAAAAATATTTTCATATTGTTATGTGAAAGATGGTATTATCGTGGTGTGTGCAGCAACGCGATAAAAATCTTCATGGTGAACAGTGACAAAGTGACAACTTACAATGGTCATCGTTTACGTTGACTATATTAAAAATTACGTAGATTTATTCATATAAATGGAGGCTCGATGTTATCTCCGCGCGGATGTGAATGAGGTGGAGGAGGCGGATCTATTGGACAATTCAATTTTATTCTTGCATTTACGTTTTGCCGTCGAGAATAGTTTTTTTTTGTATAAATATATACAATGTCAATTTGCATAATAATTTTTCTGATTTACATGTTACTTTACAGTTACTATTTTGCACAAAATTAGAAATATTTTAATAAAACCGAAGAATATATACAAGTGAGAAAAATAAGTTGCATATAATTTTCTTAGCATATTTCTCTTGAATCAGAAATAATACTTTATAACTTTTGTGAAATATTCATTAACTGATTGAAATAATTTTTTTTTCAAATTTCAAGAATATGTATACGAATATATAATATATTTTTGGTAATTTGTTCATCTTTGCCAATGTAACAAAAATTGCAATATAATAAAAAAAATAATGTTAAATTACTTGTCATAGCCTGTATCAATAAAAATACATTAATGATTAAATTAGAACAATTAATGTACAGCTAGAATCAAAGGATCTAAAAAAAGCGCGTAATAGCCTACTTAAATAAGACAAATTGAAGTTACACTATTGCATATATTCCATAAAATAAATACTAAGCATCTTAGTTTAGATTTAATTCTAGAATCTCGATTGTGCGCAAAAGTAAGAATATATTTTAAAGTATTAATTACACAAAAAACAAATATTAAATAATAAAATAAACTTCAATTGCTTAAAAGTAAAAGTAAATTTTAAAGAGTATTATCATATAAGTTTGGCTCAAGTTAAATCAAATAGAAAATATAATAATAATAATAGAAAAAATCTTTT
Organism: Tachinus rufipes; assembly: GCA_963932245.1. Taxonomy (NCBI): domain Eukaryota; kingdom Metazoa; phylum Arthropoda; class Insecta; order Coleoptera; family Staphylinidae; genus Tachinus; species Tachinus rufipes. Next base: position 60,316,587 of record OZ010744.1, read on the forward strand.
GCTGGTTTTGCAAGCATATCTCAGACTATTGACGTTTTTTTTAAACAATAAATCATCTATTTTTTTTTTATTTATACTCCCAAAAGGAAAATATATCAACTAAAAAATTTTAAAATAATAAACATTTATTTTTTATAAAATAATTTTTACTGCAGACAAAATTAATGTTACTGATCTGAACTACCAAAAATCACTTTGATTTTAATTTAAACTGTCTGTCATTTGTGTTGTGTGTTTGATTATTGCAAATCTTTTTGAAAAGTTATTATATCAATTACTTACTTTAATTACTTCAATTACTTAATCATTATTTCTCCCTACCGCAGTCTACCGCGTTTTTATAATAAAATATTGCATAAATCTGTGTTTTCTTGTTTTAGCAGATTCATTAACTATACATATTAAGATTGGTCAAATTCTTTCTTATAAGCGATGAAATATGAGTATATTTTTTTAAATATTTTGAAAAAGAAAAATGAAGGTTTTGAACAACTAAAAAAAATTTTCAGCCTGTTAGAACATAAACTTTTCAAATATATCCTTAATTTACGTGCAAATTTAAATTTGCTTGCTCCTATTATATCTGTTAATGTAGAAAGAAAATTGTCCGCATACAAGCACATATTGACGCACCGCAAAAATGTTAATTGCTAGTTTATAAAAACATCTGATTATTGGTATTTACACGTCTATAGCTAATGAAATATATAAAAATTAATATAAAATATCATCACATTTTTCTGCTTTTTTTTTTAGTGTGTCATAAAACTTCGAGACAACTTGCGCAATTTTACTTTTTTTTTTTAAATTGCTTTTTGCAACGTGTAGAGAATGAAAATTCCAGTGTCATAAAATATATGAGAATCCAAAATCTTCAATTGTTTATTAAAGTATGAAATTAAATCGTGAATTTTTTGTTCTAATATTTGCTTAAACTTTAAGATTATTACTTTGTTACCCCCAAATTTAGTAGACTTTTTATTGTGTTCTTTTTCTAAAATAACAATTGTATGTAATAGTTTTTCCGTTTTGTAGCGAATCTATAATAAAATGTGAAATCTAAAATATGTTAAAGGGCATGTAATAACAATGCCACTGCTGCGGCTAAAACTTATGCAGAGAGATTTCCAAATCGTCGGCAATTTGATAAACTATAAAACGGATAAAACAAAAATTAAAAGTCAACCTACACTAAACGTCTATCAAAAAAAGCTAATTCTTAATTTTTTTAGTTTGGAACCAAGTACAAGCGTTTGAATTGTATCATTTTTGACTTATATTCAAAAAGACACTATTTACAAATTATTGAGGAGAAATGGCATACATTTAGGTCTCAAAAAGTTTAAGTTTTGCATGACGGGGATAGGGAGCTTTGAATCAATTTTTGTAGATGGTTGTTGCATACTGTCAACAATAATACACATTTTATTAGAAAGATTTTCTAAAGTGATGAGTCTACTTTTACTGAAACTGGTATTATAAATTTTCATAATTTGCATTAATGAATGAATGAAAACTTTTACTTAATATGCAAAAGATTTTATCAAAGACGATATTTAATTAACATTGAAGATGGGTTATTGAATAATAATGTAACTGGTTTGCGCATTTTACCAAACTAACTTATTTCAGCTTTGTATCTACAATTCTTTCATTAACAGGTAGATTAAATTGTTGGTTTCAACATAATGCTACACCGGCGCATTATAGAATACAAGTAAAAAATACCCTGAATAAAAACTTCCCAGGAAGATAGATTGAAAGAGGTGAGCCAATAAAATATGTCTCCGAGATCCCCGGATCTGAATCCGTTAGATTACTTTTTTTGGGGTTATTTAAGAAGAACTAGTATTTACGCTGCTTAGGCTTTAATAGACAATAATATGCTAAAAGGAATTTATGCTTCTAAGATAAATCTTGTAAATGTTTGCCTTAAAGTGGAAGGCGGTTTATTTAAACACATTATTTAGTGAACAGATGTGGACAATATTTTGTGTTTTTAATATTATTAGTTTTTAATAAAGTTTAAAGATAATATGTTTATTTTTTGTTTATTTCAAAACAAATTATGATCAAAAATATTTATTTCATTGTCTTTCATAATTTTGCAAGAAAAAGTTAAAAAAAAATGAATTAGTATAATCAAAATGAAATTTCTTGTAGAACGCAATCTTTATGTCCGTTTTTTAAAACTCTCCTGAAAAAAACCGGCAAATTAGTAAAATTACAAAAAATCCGAGAAAAATCTCTCAAAAGTAACTCATTTTCAACAAGTATGTGTTACATTTTACCCTAGGGTAAGCAAATCCAGTTTTTTATTGTTGCGATAAAAAGTACTATGTTTCAGAAGTATTATATTTAAAGTTTTCAGGTGTAGCGGAACCGAAGATATCAAATCAAATTTTTAATAAAATGGTATTTTTCTCATTTTTCGTGGGAAATTTTAAAAAACCAAGGGCGGAATTGTGTTCAACTAAAATTTCCTATAAGATACTCCCTTTTTGAATATGATTTTTGACTATTTTTGACTTATTTACAGCACAAAAACTAAAAGAAAACAAAATATTCCTAAAAAAATTAAATAGCCGCCATTTACACTGTATTGCACCTAGAGATCTAAAATTTTAAGAATTGTCACATTTTGGTACCCCAAACATATGTACAAAATTTGAGCAAAATTAAAGATGTCAATGTGGGGACATTTGATGTTAGTATCATTTGTTAACTATCGGTATAAAAAAAGAGATAAGACATCGCGTCCATCTGCAATTTTTTTTAATTTTTTTAGCTTTTGTTTTGTTATCCATTCTTTGTTCATTTAACTGTTTTTTATTTACTTTCTTTTGCGCTGGTGTATAAAGACTGTTCTCTTAATTATCTCTCTTGTAAGCACTTGCTTTTCTGGATTTGAGCAAAAAAGTGAAACCATTCTTACTACACTTAGACCTCATTAGACACGTTGTACTTCCAGCAGTAGTAAACTTTACTTTTTAGTCTAAACACACTGCTAACCTATGCGGTTGATGTATGCTAGAACATTCATTGTTTCTCTAAGATAGACTTTCTTGCGTAAGAGAGTGCCGGGCAAGTACTTAGTACGTGTTTGATTGTCTGGTCTTCTATTTTACATTCTCTGCATATTGAATTGTCTACAATGCTCATAGTATGCATGTGTCTTTTTAATTGAAAGTGTCTTGTAAGGATTCCTGTTATAATATGCAGGTTCTTAATAGACAGTCACAAGGTAAATATTGCCGAGTTGTTATACCATTGTGTTTTAAATGCATTGTGCATTTGCTTTTAGTATAACGTTTAGACTTTCTAATGGTAGTGCGGTCCAGAGTTTGGGTTCACACATCTTGAGAGTTAATCATCTGCGCATTAATCTATTGGCATTAGAATACCTATTGAGTTAGAGTGCTTTTTTACTTATCACAACTCAATGCTATTTGCGCAAGCTGCCAATGTAAAAACTATATGGAATTCTAGTATTAGCTTTCTTGTAATTTTAGGTTATTTTATAGCTAAAATTTCTGCTCTGCTGTCCGTTAGGACTACCACGTTTTTACAAGATTGAGTTATTGTTTCTATTACCCCATGGATTATTCCGGCTATCATTGTTTTTCTAGAGTTGTATGTGTCTTTAGTGGTAACAATATCAAAACTAGATCTTGTTAGTAAATTCTTGATCCAAAGCTTTGAAGTGTTTTTGAGCTATTGGTGCATTTGAAATAGTTTGTTTTTATACGCATTTTGTGTAATTTTAATTTGTAATTTTTATTGACAAAATTGTCATACATTAAACTAGTAATTTTCATTACGTTTTAACAATATTGATTGGCATAATGACGCTTGTGTTTAGAACTCGTGTGCGTTGTGAGAACAAACAATTTTGTTATTGCTAAATACAATATAAAAAACACAAAGTAAGACAAGTAAAAAAACACAAAATCAAAATAAAAATTATTACAATATTTTAACTAATTTGTCAAATGACATTTGAATAAATAATTTTAGTTGCATAACAAGAGTTTATTGTTTATTTGTTTTATCTTAAGCGGGACTTTATTATATAGTTTTGGTTCTATATAAAAGATTTAAGTTGTTATGTATATTAGGTAATTTTACATTTAAGTTTGTTTTGATTGTGTGTGTGACATGATATCTGTTTACGTTCTTAGTAAAAATGTTATTTTACAGAATTTTACAGGAGGGAACAGTGTTTGCCAGTTCTGTTAATGTTGCTATTTCCTTGGCATACATGTCAAGTAGTTTAATTGTTGCAGTCGGTGTTGCTTACATACTACTACTTGCACTTAGGCGTGCTATCTACTGATTTACTTGGTTTATTGACGTTTTTTGCTTAGTGCTTGCCCCATATATAAACAGCGGTGTATAACCAAAGTACTTATTTTGAAGACAATCCCAATGTCTTGCTGTTGCCATCTACATTGCCAGAACCTCGCTTGTTAAGGGAATATTTAGAAGTATTGGTAGGTTTAGTTGGAAAACTTTCTTTTTTTTATAAAAACCCCCCGTTCAGTTTTTTTAATTTACCGTAAAAGCCTTCTTCGCACTAATTTTACTCTCAAACTTTCCACTTAACAAAATTATTTTATTATCTGCGTAGCTAATTGTGTATTAATTTGTTGAATTAGGTTGACAACCACTATAATATAAAAATACCTCACCATAAAAGCAGCTTCTGTCAATTACTTTTATAACTATTTTGTTGAATACAGTAACTATGTTTTTCTCTAGCATGTGTTTTGTCTATTTACTGATTGTTGCCACCATGTGTTGAGATTGTTGCGTTTATTTTATAGAAGGTGCTTTTGTCAAATGTACCTTTGATGTTTATGAATACTTCTACAGTAGACAGCTTGTTCTGTAATATTTTTTTGATTCGATCTGTTACGCTGTGTAAAACCAGTTTTGTAGATATTCTTTAAGTGTATGCGTGTTGGCTTAATTGTATCGGCGTAGTAATAAGTGTCGTTTTCCAAATTAATCTTGCACAGTTTTTTAAGTGTTTTTAGAAGTAAAAACGTAAAACTTATTGGGTAATGAGATTTTGCTAGAGTGTAATCACAGCGTTTTGGTTTTGGTATAAATACAACTTTTCTTTCATGTTAGGGTAATGTAGCAGGAGACAATTCATGTCTCATAGATTTTCACTAGATAAGGCTACAATGATGTCTTTGCTCTATTGCAAAAAGTCAACAAAAAAATTCATATCCTTGATGCATTGTATGGTAAGAAGTTATACGGGTATTTTCTACAAAGTGGTGTGCAGCATCTTAGTCATTCTCTGATACAGATAAGGTTGCAGCGTCAGACTACTTTTGTGTTGAGATGGCAGGGCGTTGGAAGTAAATTTTTAAAAGTATCTTGGTTGTTTCCAATAGGTTGGCCTGTGTTGTTCGAGTTTTAGGCGACCAAGTTGTTGTTGAAAACTTTTTTAGTTTTGCGGCAGTGACAATGTTTTGAACACTCTTGTAAAAAGTGTTTCATGTTTCCCTCCAATATTTTGTTTGTAATCTTTTTGAACGTCTTTATAGGAGATCTGGTCTAATGGCATTTTGAGTGTTATGCTTTATTGAAAAATTTTCTTGCGACCGCTTTGAGTTATTCGAGTTAGTTACACTACTAGAGTATAACACTGTCAGAACCAGACCCACTTCAGTAGACTGACTTACGTAGTTTTCACATTTAACTCAACAAAAAACTTTATTATACTCTTACGTCTTAAAAGGCAGCCTCGTCGGTTACCTTTGGGTTTTGATAGAATTTATGTTTTATTGTGTATGTATGCATTAAGCTGAATTTTATTTACCAGTGATCTGACATTAATGCTGACGTAGATACATGCCGGTCTTAGATTTTAAAATGCCTATACTTGCCAGTGTAATATATATTACAGTCTGGCTGCAAAATGTAACAAACGTTAAATCAATAATAAAATTTTGTAAAAATTAACTCTTGTTATTTGTGTTGTAGGCATCACATTCAATTACCAGATTTATGTATGCTAGATATGAAATGCTACATGGTAATTCGTTTTTGGTTTGTAGGGTTTGCAAAAACATACCTGTTCTCAATCGTTACATTTTACAGATCTGTTCAGTGTTGCTTTGAAACTACACTGTATGACTTTATTCTGCAAAAAATGTCGTATTATTGTTGTGACATATGTTTTCTTATATCATTATTTTTCAATTAAATATATTATAGTAAAGCAGAACATATCTGTAATGTAAATGTTCTGCAAATTTTAAAGTTTGAAAAATGATTAATATTTTTCATTATTTTTGTATTGCTTATAGAACAAAATTGATTTTTTGAAGAACAATGTTGCTTATCTCGTTTGTGCATATTCTTATAGCAAATATTAAATAAACGTATGGTTATAGCTCAATACATTTTTTGAGTAATTCTTATCCCAAGTACGCATTTTTTTGTTGTGCTATTTATATCTAATATGTACTGCAATGAAGTACGTAACTGCAGTATTTTGTGTGTGTTTTATTATAAATTATTTTATAAAACAGTAATGTGTTTGCACATGCAAACTTGTTTGTTGTTTATGATAAATATGTACTAATGTATATTGCCTAATAGCCGTATTCTACATTTTTTACAGCAATGTTAATTAACATTTTGAACGTTGCTAGGTAATATTTAAAAAACTCAATACCTAATTGGTTAAAAATCAATTTCTACAGCAATGTTAGTTAACATCGATGTTAAAATATGTTCAGAAATAAAATTTGTAGTAAATAAAGTAAACGTAAATAATGTGAGTATCAATTTGAATCTTATTATTATAATTTAGTAAGTTACTAACTTAAATTAGTTATAATGCTATAGTGAACCTCTTATGTAACTCTAAAACCAAATTTAATGTTTTTGCATAATTATATAGTTTAGAATCTGCACTACACATAGAAATGATTTTTTATGTAATTTTTTTAAACCAATTCCTTTTAAAAATATTAAAATCGAAACCTTTTGTATGTTAATATATCAGTGTTTTTATATAATTAATATATCCTGAAAAAACAGTAGTGCTTAACCTGTGTTAATAAAGATTTTACTTAAAAATGTTGCCAAACATTTTTTAATTTGATTAAAAATAATGACAATAATAAGTTATATAATCTCCTGTCAAATTAACTTTTTTGCATATAATAAATTTTTTCCGGTAACAATATGCATTTCTTACAAATACAGAATTAAATATCTATTAAACATATTTTAGAAACTACTAATAGCTATTTCATAATTGAAGACTACTTCAGTTGGGTTACCTACTGTTCGTAGTGCCAGGTTTCACTATAGATTTTAATAGCTTAAATATTTTAATTATAATAAACAATAAAATGTCACAATAATTATGAATAATATAATATTTTTCATAGCTGTTTATTTATGTAGTTATTTATTTAGCATATTAATAATGATGCAGCAATGAATTAACACGTTGATGATGTATATATTAAGAAGGTCACGATAATTTCAATAGTTAATTGCGGGACTAATTAATATTATATTTATTATATCCAATTAATTAATTTGAATAACTGTTTTTCTCCCTCCGATCGATCCTTCGAATGATTTCCGACATGACATATTAGATGAAATTAGCATATTAAATTATTAATGATTAAATTATTCGATAATAGAATCATCGTATGGCTGTGCATTGAACCCATCGTCGAGTTTCTGCAACCATTGTTTTGTAATTTTTATTTTTGTCCGTTAGTCAATATTGACTTAATTAATGGGAAGGAAGAATGCGCGTACCACGGTTGGTAGCCCTTCCATTATAATTGATGACCAATTATATTTCCATGTGCTCAAAATAATAATTAATCAACGGCCCTTGGACGTTTATGGTAATGGAATTAATTATCATTTCTAAATTAAGTTTTTATAAATATTATTTATTAAAAGGTGTTGAACGTACTTGTTAAATTATTAAAGACATATGATTTAAAATCAAAATACCTTTTTTTTTTGGTTAGCTTCATTTATATCCAATTATATTCTTTTTTATGTTATTTCAAGCATGTTTTTCTACTGCATTAAACACGGGTATTATACATTCATACAATGACCACTTCACATTTCGCCCAACTCTTTTGTGTGGGTTCTTCGAAGTCAATTCGAAAGCGATCCATCACACTTCGACAATAAGGGATGTTGAAAAATAGTAGCAGGCGTAACACCATAAATTGAAAAATCAGCGTGTGAAATATTTGTAGTATTGTACAGAAATGTAATTGTTGATCAAATTGAATAGAATTTAATGCAGCAGAAAATATCTTCTTCTAAAATGAGAATTAAATTGTTTTTTAATTTAAAAAAATGTGTTTGCTTCTAATAAACAAATTAATACATTTAAAAATTATTAAGTTAATAATATGAGCTTTTTTCAAATCGCAACAAGTCTATATTTGGTTTAAAATCAACTGAAGATAACAACTTCTATTTTAAAATGTAAAAAGTTACACAAATATTTTATGTTATTATGAGTAATATAACAGTTAACCATAAAAAAATAATTACACAGCTTTATATTTCTAACTAAATGTAATAACATTTTTTCTTTTATAAAACGCAAATCTTTTCATAAACATTTGTGCGTAATATTGATATCATACATGATAAATACCTTCTGAAAATTTAACTACTATTTTAATTAATTTGCATAAAATAAATATATGCAGTTATTGCCAAATATTTTTTTTGCGCATATAAAAGCACGTTTTTATCAAAATTTTAGAAAAAAAATACTTGTCATCTTTTTTTAAGAAAAACTGTTTTTTAAAGTACTGGAAAGTTTTCAAAATTTAAAATAACAAATTTTTGTCTGTAAAATAATATTCTTTAAACATTTTTAAAGAAAAAAATTACTTACATGTTTTTCTCAAAAATGCAACCCTAATAAGTTACAAACAATCAAAAAATGTAAAAAAACGCAAAAATTAAATTTTTTCAAATTTTGATTTTTATTACTTGGAAATGGCTAACTCAAAAAACTTCACTTGATTAGGATTTGTGTAAAGAAAGGCATTTTAAAAAAATTTTATTCCGTACACTTGACTCATACATGGCCATATACATATATATATCTTATATTTGTTCTTGTTTTGAATATTCTTACCACATTTAGATTATTGTTGATTCAAAATTTACTAACGACTTAGATACTTTTCAACACCGGCGTAATGTTGCACATCTTTGCATTTTCTAGAAATATTTTTATGAACATTGTTCAAACAAAATACAAAACTTGTTACTATTTAAACAAATTATAACTCGTAGTACAAGTCTTGCTAAAAATTCTAACAAATATTCACTGACGCAGAGCGCAAAGGTGTAGAACCAAAACTTAAAAAAAAAAAAAAATTTACTAATATTTTGGTCTAAAAAAAAGCCGATTAAAATTTTAATCATATATTTAAACCCATATTGGTTATGAAGCATATTTTTTGACCTAAATTTTCTTGAAAACCAAATTTCTTATAAGCATATATTATTGTTTTATTTGCCAACTAAAGTAACTTTAAACTTTTTTGGTAACCTCTCTTACTAATTACAGACAAGCAAAAATTATTTTGTTGAACAATATTATTGTTTATTATAATAAATATATTAATACTCACTCATCTTAAACAAAACTATTTAGCCAACAAATTATGTTTTTTGCTACTGCTTCTATTTTGTCTTAATTTGTTTTGCCTAAACTAACCTAACCTATTCGGCACATTAAGAGGAGTTAAGTATTGAATTGGTGTGATAGCTCAATGGTAGAGCACTTGCATATCATGCGAGCAGTCCGGGGTTCGATCCCCGAAATATGACTGAAATGATAACTTGCTCTTTATCCACCAGCGTGGTTCGGAAGTCACGTTTTAAGCTGTTGGTCCCATCAAACCACTTTAAACAAGTCGTAGACTTACTGTGGCGATGTAAAATAGCATAGCATAAATAAATAAATAAATAAATAAATAAATTGATTAAACAGGTATTTCTTGGTTAGTTAAGCCTCTTTATACATTTTCATTTGCTTTCGTTGCTAAAAGATTGGACCCATGCAAACCACAAGCTGTACCTGTTTCTCAATCTATCTGCGCCAACATTGAGTTATTCTACTGACATTTCTGCTTACATATTGGGCAATATCACAAACTGACAAATCTCCTTTTAAACCCGGTTATTCTGAAAACTAAATAACTGTTTTTTTGATAAATGTTTCTGCACATAATCTAGAAGGAAAGCAATAAAGTTTAATTTATTTTTATACTACAAAGTACCTTTAAATCATGATTTTATGTTGAAATTTTAATTATTTTTTAGTGTAAATAAATTACATTTTATCTAACATTTTGATAAAAACAGGGTTTTTGGTGTTTTTCTACTTTTTGTAGATTGTATCTATAGTCCGTCAAAGTAGCTTTTTACCTCTAGAAAAATTAAAAAGTTTTGAAACTTTTTACACTAATTTATAGGTACCTAGCAAAGAATATACTAAAAATTTTGACAAATATGACACGAGCTCTAGTGGCAATGACCAAAAATATGTTTTGTTTTTTTGTTAATATTTTGAGAACTGTTTGTCGAATGTAAAAGTTGACTACATAATGAAAGCTGATAAAATTTGCACAAAAAATGATTATATAGATTGTTTTTATATTCTCAGCGGTTACAGAGTTATAGAGCGTTAAAGATTGCGTTTTTCCATTACAAAATAGCATGTAAGTTATTAAATATGCCAGAGCAAGAAGAAAAAAGTGTACTTTTTACCATCACTTGTTAGATACTTAATATTCGACTATGTTTTACCTATACTTTTGGGTACGTTGGATCATTGTGGAGACAAACTTTACAACTTAGTAAAAGAAAAAAAAAATGAAATCAACTTTATTAAATAATAAAAAAAAATAAGAATACATAAAATACAAAATTTTTGAAGAATCATCAGCATAATCAATCAACTTTTGATTGCTTGATTCTAGAAAGCCTTGCAATCTGTACATCAACTTAAGCTGTGACACTTGCTGCCTGAAACACAGTAAGAACAGGTAGCTACAAAATAATTGTGTGAGAGACCCTTCACACAAACTCAACATATATATATATATATATATATAACAAGAAGTAAGCAAGCAGTAAAACAATGTATAAACGTTACTGATTGCCACTGCTAAGCTGCACGTAATCAGTGAAAAATAAGAAAGTGCAATTTCACTTGATTTCTGGTTATAGGTTCAGTAAACTGATCATTTTGATCTTTAATTACAAGTTTTTTTACTGACTGTTGTGCTTTACCAGAAGTATGAAGAAATCCAGATCATCAGAGACATTAAAGTCTTCTTTAAGGGTCGAAGTAATGCTATTCAAGCGTTCTTCTTGGCAGTTCTAGCAAATGTTCGCGCACATTATTCCTGCTTTTTGGCAGCCACATTTGTTTTCACATCCATTTATACATTTGCAAGAAATTAGGTTGAAGACTGCCTCAAGTGCTGCTGCGTTTTCTGTAGTTACTAAGATCAGCCAGCCGCTTTCAAATTTCCAACCCTTTAGAAGGAAGTTTATTCCGTAGTTAAAATTGAATTTGGTTGTATACACAAAAAGCATTGCTGCGGCAGCGCAAAAGGTTTAGAATTCAAAACCGATTTGGTAAAAACGATGCATGTTATGAGAGGTTTGCTTGTAGGGTGCATTGTACAATGCCAGAAATGTTTTGTTTCCAGCTTCAGCCTTAGCCCCATGAGATAAACTTGGGCTGTTGAATACAGCAATAACACTTTGCAGTGTAGCACGTTTCTTGAAGAAATTGATCCTTTTTTGGACATGCAGCTGAAGTCAATTCCATAGTTTGTTAATGCTAATTTAAATATACCTTTTTTTCTACTTTGCCGTGGTTTGGTTTAACAAATAATATCTGTCTTTTAGATGGGATTAAAGCTATGAGAAAGACAGTAAGATCAACATCTTTGCGCCAACTTATGCTATATGTGATTTGGGTTTGTGTTCAAAGTTTATCAACTGACCTTTTCAGCTTGTACTTTTGGTTCTGTTCAGTTGTCTTCTTTTTTTTGTTATAAATAACGCAATCTATAACGCTTTATAACTCTGTAACTACTGGGAATACAAGAAAAATGTATATAATCATTTTTTTATCAGCTTTCATTTTGTATATATATAATCAACTTTTACCACAAATCTACAGTTTTTAAAATATTAAGAAAGTGCCTTGTTTTTGGTCATGGGTACCTATAAATCAATGCAAAAAAGATTTTTTTAGAGATGAGATCAATTTTTGAGCATATTTGACTGGACTACTATACAATGTCAATTAAAAATAAAATAATCTTCTTAATTTAGTTTAAACTTGTCGTATTGTCAAAAAATATCTTGCTAAATTAATTACTTGAAAGGCATTAAAGGTAACGTTCAAAATTTAGTAACGAGGCGGCAGCGTGCTTAGATGCTTGCCTCTTATGCTGTGAGTCTTAAGTTCAAATCCTACCATGCCGTATATTATTTGTGAATTTGTTTACCGTTTTAACCGCTTTTGCATTTATGGTTTCAGCGATTCTTGTCTCATTTCATCACTCTATACTTGGAAGAACCTTTGGCCTGCTAGAACCATGTTGGTAAGGTCGATAGAGTATAAAAACGCAAATTTTATTTTAGTAGCGGTTATGTGTTAATATACCGCGTGTTTCTTCCTTTTTAATGTTTTTGAGGAAAGCATAATTGTTTTTCTAGATTTCTTACATATTAATTTTATATGCAATTGGTTACTTTTAAATTATCAAATGTTTCTAATCTTAAAATATTATTTATTTTGTGTTTTATTATAATTAATTAATAATATTAAATAAGAAATACAATCCAATTAATTAACATATTGTTTATTTTATATATTTTTTTACGTTTTACGTAATATGTATCAAAATTTAAAGCAAGATTCATATGCAGAATCTCAATAGTGCAATAAAATATCATCTTGTCTGAACGGACCATTTGAATCAATTGATCTAAACTAAGTATTCTGTATTTTTTTAATTTAATTAAGTCTGGCAAATCAAACTCCGCAGACTAAGCTAGTTTTTTTTCCTTCTCCAAGTGCCGTATCTGCTCAGCGAACGTTGGTTATCATGTTGGCAATAATCATTTTGTTGACAGCGGCGCGGATGAGTTTGGTTCATGTTTTTCCAAACCATTGTTTTAACTTTTTCAACTTGATATCTATTTTAACTTGCATTTTTAAGTGCAGAGTATTGTATTTTTTTAGATGTTTCATGATGTGTTCAAAGTATTTCAAGTTTCCTATTTTGATAGTTTGTTCATCCTCCTCATCACGTCTTCATTACGTACGTAGTCCATCCAATTAATTTTCAGCATCCGCCTGTACACCTACATTTCAAACACTTGTAGTTTTTGAGTGCAGCTTTAGTAAGAGTCCAAGATCGGAATTTTAAAGCTCAAGTTTAAGTCATGGCCAAACAGCACTCTTTTCATACTATTAAACACTGCTCTTGCTATATTATATAAAAAATGATACATTTCTAATTGATGAAAAAATTAAAATGTTTAATGGCATTTCTGTTCAATCTATCTAACATTTTTAAAAAATAAGTTAATTTTTATATTGTTAATAAATAATTTCATTGCATATACTAAATATAAATTTTAATTAAAGCTGTGTTGTAGCTTAGTATTTTAGTTAAATTAACAAGCTTTATTGTATAACTTCATTGGCAACAGAAAAATTGTAGTTAAAATTGATGAGCTTTGTACACAAAAATAAAGGGTTTTCCAATAAGAAGTTTCATTTTGAATAGCAGGCTATATGGGCAGTTGTCAATTTTGATGTTATTATCTTTTGACCTTTGACAAGTAAAAACTACGCCATTATTAAAAATGGAACGATACACGCTTCAACAACGCATTGAAATAATTAAAATTTACTATAAAAATAGTAAAAAAAAAATCAGTCACAGTTCGCAAAACTAAAGCACTTTTTGGTTGTTGTAAAGCACCTTCTCGGCCGGCAATAGTAAACCTGGTGGAAAAATTTGAGCTGTTGGGACAAGTTTGAAATGTGAAAACGTGAAACCGTGTGCATGCTCAAGAACACATAAGAATATTGCTGATGTAGCCCGTAGTGTTAAAAATAACTAGTTTTGTCAATTCCTTGTCGATCTTTAGAATTAGACATGCCACAAACGACATTACACCGTATTTTGCACAAAGACTTAAGTCTTAAGGCTTTTAAAGTTTAGTTAAGACAAAAACTCAAGCCGGTCGATTACCATAAACGTCGTAACTTTGCTGATTGAGTACTTCAAATGCATAAAAACGATCCGGAATTGAATCGAAAAACTATCTTCAGTGATGAGGCCCTTTTTTACCTCGGAAGCTACGTTAATAAGCAGAATTGTCGCATTTGAGGCTCAGAAAATCCAAGAATGATTGTTTAAAAATCTTTGCATCTTCAACGTGTCACTGTTTGGTGCGGTTTTTGGGTTGGCGGCAACGAAACAACCGCAATTTTGCAAGAAAAATTTCCTGACTGTGTTATTTCTCAAAGAGGTAATCACAATTGGCCACCGAGATCTAATGATTTAACATCTTTAATTGGGGTCACGTTACATGATATCATTTTCCATACTTTCTATACTTTTCAAAGACTGTAGAAAGAAGACTGACTTCTATCTAACCGGAGCATTCCTAACATAGACAACTTTAATTATAAGAAAACTCAACTTTTTTTAGTCAAAGTTTTAAATATTATCTAATTTTTTTTTATTAGTGTTCTTGAAGTTACAATTTCATATATTTTTTTAAATAAAAAATATTTAGAAAACAAGGTTTATATCTTTTTTTTATAGTTCTTTTGTTTATATTGTTTATTCTTATTTTTTTACCTAAATCCAAATTAGTCTTCTGCTAGTTTTCTTTAACTTTTTCTTTTGTTATTTTTTAAATGTATTATTGTTTTTCTCATTTATTTCTTTTTTACTTATATAGGTCTTCTAGATATTACTTATCTTTTAACTATTTTAAATTGCCAAAATTGATTTTATTTTTTTATAGTTTATATGTATTTTTTTTTTCATTAAATCTTTAATAGTTTTTAGTTTTCTACATTTCTTTCTGTTGTTTTTTATATTTTGTCATTATATATCCTATTGATCATCTCCTCTAATGCCTGTTCCATTTATTAAAATTTCATCTCATTTTGTTTTTTGTGTTTACAAATACAAGACATATTGCTATTTAAACAAATATTTACTTGTAGTACTTTGAACTACTAGCTAAAAATTTCAATAACTATACAGGGCCAAAATCTTTAAGAAGCTTTTTTGCATCTGGATTTTTGGCAAATAAAATAAGATTTTAAACAGACTTCTTAAATCTTGTAATCAATGTGATAATTTTATTTGTTGAAATTCAAAAAAAAAAAAATTATAACTTTTGAATTAACTACTACTAAATTTATTTAAGATCATTCAAATTCTAGTTTTCAATAAAATTTTATTCTTAAATTATATAAATGAACTAAAATGTAACCGTAATTTTAATATTAAAAGTATCAAGGTATACTTGTATACATTTTTAGATTTAAAAATTATATAGTAATTAAACTATCACGAGCCTATTACTTAGATTTATTTTTTTATAAATTAATATAAAATACAATACATTATCATTTTATTATGGTAATAAAAATGCATGTTAGATTATATCCTACGCCACTGGGTGCACTACCAAAAACCGAAATATCCTCCCGTCTAGATTTATGGTAGGCGTTCCCCACGGACGTTTTTTAACATAATTTTAATAGCCACAGAAACCTCGTCTGTTGTTAAGCAGCCCGTAATATATTAGCTTTTTAATGGTTTTATAATATATATCTATTTAAGGTGGTTTTCACTAAATCGGTTATTAAAGTTGGACCGGGTTCGTACCGCCCGCACCCCGCTAGGATCCCTTAAATGTTTCTTTTAGTTAACAAAAAAACTTAACGCTTGCATTCATCACGATTGAAATTAATAGCCGTGGACGAGACGAATGCGGTAATGAAGGGTGTTTTGGCACGGGGACGGAGGCCGAGACTAATCTGATTTCTATGGATTAATTAATGGGTGGTTTCTTTACAGAAAACAAAATTACAGAGAAAATTGGCTGGTGATGCATCGTGTTAAAAATGACCTAATGCTATTTAATAATAAATATAATACATTATAATTTTTATATAAAAAAAACTTGTGCATAGTGCACTTTAATAAGTAAAATTTTTAAATATTTTTTTATGAAATTTGGTAATTATGCAGTAATTCATTACTATACAGTACATTATGTGATTTAAATTTGAAATCGTTTTAGACGGCTTTTAATTACAGTTTAAATTATAATAACAATTCAATAAAGGGTCCCCCCGGTTAACATACATAGGTGAAATGCTCCCAATCACAAATATCCAAATTACTTCAAAAATGACTTTTCTAGCATAAAAAATATGTTTAATAAGATTTTAAAATTTTGATACCCCCTCTTTTCTATAGGGGGCAAAAATAGCATTTTTTCGTTTTTTTTTTCTCCGCACCTATTGAATGAAAAATTCTAAAAAAAATTATGAAAGTAGAGTGGTCTTCAAACACAATTGTTTTCAGCCCTTCAAACCCTGTATACCCTTAAAAAAAATCCAGAAGGGTTGAAATTTACTTTTGGTTATCTAAACCTTCGATTGCATTGAATTTTATTTTTTAACTTCATAAGTAATTGAAAAATCCACATTTATAATTTTTTTGAAATTTTTGCGAGTGGTGCCCTACTATTAAAAATTGTTTGTTTTTCACTTTTTTGCCATGTATACTGCTTTTTTCTGCTTTTGTGGATCTGCAAAGCATTTATAGCTTTTAAAATACTAAAATTCGGATTCAACGTAAAATTTTACATTAAGTAGGTATCCTGGGTATAATATTTTCATCAATTTGCAATGGTTTGACTGCTCAAAACACGGTTTATTGTATTTTTTACCAGATTAAAAACAAAAGAAGTATTTTTTTTTTTAATTTTTAAATGTAAGATTTGTATTTATATTTGCATCAAAATTAGTCAGTAAAATTGGTAAAGGTCAAAAAAACCACCCTTATCAAACTTTTTTCACAATTTTAAAACTTTTTGCATTAAAAAATCAAAACTCCAAAACGGTTAGTAATAAAGACACTGGACAAACTCTTCATAAAGATAAAATCTATCAAATTACTCGGTTTAAAATTTTCTTTTTAAATTCAACTTTTCATCATTAAAAAGTTTTTAATAAACCCTATCCAATAAAAAAAATAACAATTTAAAAATAACAAACAATATTGTGAATTTCATGTTTATTCTAAAAAAAAAGCTGAAATAAAAGAAAATTAAATCGATTAATTTGATAGATTTCGTCTTTTTGAAGATGATGCAGTTTGTCCAGTGTCTATATTACTAACCGTTTTTGAGTTTTGATTATTTAGTTCAAAAAGTCTTAAAATTGTGAAAAAGAGGTAGTTTTTTTGGCCTTTACCGTTTAAGATAAAAATTAGTTTACTAACTAATTTTGGTGCCAGAAATACAAATCTGATATTTAAAAATTTGAAAAAAAATTACTTCATTTGTTTTTCGTCTGGTAAAAAATACAATAAATAGTGTTTTGAGCAGTCAAATTATTGCAAATTGATAAAAATATTATACCTAAGATACCTACTTAAAGTAATTTTTTTAGTAGAATTTGAATTTCGGTATTTTTTTGAATGCTATAAATGCTTTGCAGAGTCATAAAAGCAAAAGAAAAGCATAATAAATGGCAAAAAAGTGAAAAAATCGATTTTTAATAGTGGCGTACCACTCGCAAAAATTTCAAATAAATCATAAATGTTGATTTTTCAATTACTTTTAAAGTTAAAAAATAAAATTCCATGCAATCAAAGATTTAGATAACAAAAAATAAATTTTAACTCTTCTGGAACTTTTTTAAAGGTTGTATACAGGGTTTGAGAAGCTGAAAAAAAATTGTGTTTAAAAATTAACTAAAACCCTACTTTCATATTATTTTTTAGAATTTTCTATTTAATAAAAAAATAAAAACGAGAAAATGCTATTTTTTGCCCCCTACAGAAAAAGGGGTGGTTTCAAATTTTTTAAATTCTACCAAACATGTTTTTTTGATGCTAGGAAAGTAATTTTTGAAGTAAATTAGATATTCGTGATGGGGGCATTTCACCTATGTTAACCGAGACCATTTTCCATTTTTTGTACTATAAATATTCAGATCTAATTTTACAGAATATATTGGGTAAACGTATGGGAACACACAATTTCTGATTGCATTTTTAATTTATTTTAAAAATGACTTTTATAAAAGTTTTTGTAAATTTTTTAATCTATATAGTGCCACGTATCGCGTAATATAACGTCATCAGTTTTTTTTTATAAAAACTCAACGTTTTTTTTATTTAAAAAAAAGATTTATTCAACAATTACAACCATATAAGGTATTATGCGTCTACGACTTACGGTTTTTGAAATATTAATTAAAATAATAAAAAGTTATTTTTTACATAAACCAAAAATGCAGCCAATAATTGAGTGTTTCCATACATATACTCAACCCTGTATATTATAATTATAAAACTTGCCTAGCGTTTTGTTGCGACCAGTAAAATGTTAGGCACACTGATGATGGGTGCATAGCCTGAAACAATAGTATTAATAATTATGTGCAAAGTCGCGGAACAATAGCAAACCGTAGCAATAGCAAGTTAATGCAAAAAGACAAGATAGACCGGATAGGAATAGAACGTAGTGGTGCAAAAGCGACTATAGCAGAAGTTCTGCAGCATATAGAAAAAAAGATTTAGTAACTTTCGTGTAGCAAAGTAATGCGGTCGGATAAATTGACATCAAATGACGGATTGGTAATAAATCGTTTCAAAATAAATAGAGTGATTAATTAATAAACAACGTATACGCACGGTGTGGTAGATAAGAGGTTTGGCTTTTGTTGCGTTAGTTATATATAAAAAAAACAAAATTTATATATTTATATATAAACAAAAAAATTCATTTGCTTAGATCTCAGTACTAAGTTTAGCAGGTATAAAAGATCTAAACAAGTTTAGTATTATTATAGCCAAAATATTTCAACATAAATGACTGAAGTGAAAAATGTAGTTCTGGACCAAATTCTTCCATACTTAATGTAAGCAACTACCGTGGTGTAGCATTGCAATCAATTATACCAAAAATTTTAGACAAACTTATTGAAGAACAATTTATGAATATGCAAAAACTCAATTATTAATAAACACCATGGTTTTTGCATTGGCAATACTACTGTAACAAACTTGTTAGAGTACTAATTGTTTATATTAGAATAGAGAAAAAGTTACAAATCGTCCGTGTGTACACACATTTTGCTAAAACGTTTAATAAAGTTGATTACGCTACATAGCTTAACAAGTTAGAAGCTCTTGGATTTGGTAAATTACCTTTAAAATTAAGTAGTTTTCTTAACAACCAAAAACAATATGTCAAAATATCTAATTATGTACCAAACTATTAATATATTGTCTGGTGTGCCACAAGTGTAGTCATTGCGGACCAATATTATTTTTGTTGTATATTAATGATATAGGCCTAAATTTAAAGTAAATCTCTCTACTCTTAACCCTTCAGTGATCACTTCTCAAATTTGCTCCCAAGTTCGAAAAAGATTTAACCTCCTCAAGGCGCTCCGTGGTACATTTAAGTACCACCCTAAAACCCTGCTTCACACTTATAAAATGTTTATTCGCCCGCTAATTGACTATCAGTCAATTTCACTAACTTTATCTCGTCAAATTCATTTAAATCCGATAGCCAGCCTTGAAAGAAACATCATCAGAAGAATTCTTCTTCTTCATTATAATCATCCTTCAGTAGAACTTCCTGCACTTTCAAACATACCCCCTATTAAATTACGCCTTCAGCATCTTCAAGGCAAATTTGCCAGCTCTTCTAGCTCTCAAATATCACCTTGCTATCCTTACATTTCTAAACCAATTAAGCATGTTCGCCACCCAGCTATGAAAATCCCTTACCCTCCCGCTGTTGTACTCCAACACACCGTCGTAGATAACCTTCCCGTAGAACTCCAAAACCTCCTCGATAATACTCTTTTTATTTTCAGATAACTATGTTATATTTTGTTTTTTGTATGCTATGTAATAAATATTTTAACTTAATGTAGTTTTATTACCCTATTTTTTTCTATGTAATATATGCTCTCTTACTATTTTCTTTTTTTTTAGTACTATATTCTTTTTTCTATAATGTTCACAATTTTTTTTTTTTTGTATCACTTATTTTATACTTTACTGTAATTTTTTCTTTTTTTTTTATATATAACTTTCCGACAATGGTGGAAAAGACATGTGTCTACAACCACCGCATTTCCTAACCTTTGTATACTATGTAACTATTATGACGATAAATAAATAATTAAAAAAAAAAAAAAAAAAAAAAAAAAGTAAATCTCTTTTGTTTTGCTGATGACATGAAACTATTTAATGTGGTTTAAAATCATATTAATTAAGCGTGTTTCTAAGCTGATTTAGATGTGTTGAGTATGTAGTGTACAAAAATCAATGTTAAATTTCTAAAACTTGTTTTTATATCATTAAGTAAAAATGCGGTTGTAGAAGATTACTATAATATATTAAAATTAAAAGTACTTTTAAATATCGAGGTGTTATCTTTGATAAAAACTTTACTTTTTATGAGCATATTAATTTAACATAAAATAGTGCAATAGAAACATTAAGATTCATTAATCTTTTTAAAAATCTTATTTCAATAAGCATAACCAAAACTCTTGTCATTAATACAATGTAAATTAGAAAACGCCACGTCTGAGTGATTGTCATTTTACAAAGATAAAATTTTGAAGTTAGAACGTACAGCGTACAAAATATATTTTTGCTCATTGTGTCTTATAGGTTATGCTATACATGAAAAAAAAAAATAATTGTACTAATATGCTTACCAAATTAGTTAATGAAAACTTTGATTGTACTCATCTACTAATTCAATTCAGTTTTGCAATTCCACATAATCGTAGTACCAGGTATTCCAAAGCTTAATTTAAATAGATAAACTTTTTACAGTAATAATTATGACAGACATGCACCAATGTGTAGAATGAACGCTATTACAATTTAGTTTCTTGCCGTGGTCAAATAAATAATATTAGTTTTGTTTGTAATAAAAACAAGTTATTTTATCTAAATTATAGATCAGTAGATGAATACAATTCCGTCCACAATTGTTTTAAGTTCAGTTTCATTCAGCAGACAAAATAAATGTTTAGTACTGTAAAGTAATATTTGGTAACAATATTACTTTAATAAAATACTTTAATTTAATAATAATTTATTTAATATTAAAAAAAAATTATTATCTTTTCTGACAAACATTAAATATTATTAAATATTCACATTTTTGTTATCTTAGTTACCCATTCAAATAACCCCGCTTGCTTATCAAATAAATACAAAAATAATGTATAATTAAAAACACGCTACACCACTCCCCCGGAAGATAAAAAACTAAAAAGGAAACAAAAAACAATTAACCACTAAAATAAACACCATGGTTAAATAAAACAGTCTTTTAAGTTTTGACAAAATTTCTAATGGGTATTATAGCAGTAGTAGACTTTAATATAGATTTAAAAGTTGAAATTGATGACAACTCTAAATAAGCTAGTTACAATCAATCAATTAAAACCAAGTCATGTTTGTCATTAAGTTGAACTATAAAAAACTTTGATGATCTAGAAATAACTAAAAAAGATCCGGAAAAAGTTAGTTCCAAAAACTTTTTAACATGGTCATTTCAAATAAAAACATGTGAACAATTTGTTAAATCAGGATTTACAAAAGAATGTTTAGTAAATCTTGTCTGACAAGGTAGCAGTACATTCATAGTTTGTTTTAGTTTTGTCCAAAATAACGGTAAATTTGGATTTGTTGGTGAAACATGATCATTAAACTTTAGATAATGACCAAGCAAGTTTGAAGAAGTATATCCATAAACAAATTCTGATGGTGTGGCAATTAAAGGAACTTTAATAATTGATTTAAAACTTAAGAAAATTAGAGGTAAAAAATCAACCCAATTAGGTGATAATTTTGACATTTTAATAGATAATTTAATTTGCTTATTCAACCTTTTAGTTAATCCGTTACATTGTGGATGATATGAAGTAGTAGATTTGTGATCAAAACCTCTTAGCTTTCTAAATCCGTTCCAAAAGTTTGAATGAAATTGTTTTCCACGATCTGTTATTACAGTTTTTAGTACTTCAAAATGGAAAACCCAAATATTCAAAAATACTTTAGCAGCACTAACAACAGTAATGTCAGATAATGGAATGGCTTCAGGCTATCTGGTAAAGCGATCAATACAAACCATGAGGTAACAATTTCCGTTACAATTAGGTAAAGGTCTATGAAATTGATATGAACAATTTTGAAACAAAACTTAGGTAAATCAAAATTTTAAATTGGACTTTTAGTATGTCTATGCGTCTTGACTTTTTGGCAATTAATACAAGATTTTACGACAATTGCAATGTAATTTTCATATTTGGCCAAACATAGTTCACAGAAACAAGTTTTTGTGTTGTTTTAATTCCTGTATGTGATAGAGAATGAAATTTGTTAATAGTTGTGTTGCGTAATGATTTTGGAATAAAAAGACGTACCATGTTATGAAAAACATTGCAAATAATTGATTGCAAAAAAATTGGTAATTGTCGTGGTTCCAAAATTAAGTCTGTATTGTTTGAATTAAGTAACTTTTGTAACTCTTGTTGCTTAAATGATTTAGATAATTTACTATTTCATTTATTTCAACAGCATCTGCAACTTTATTCAAAGATCTTTTAATATATCGGATGTCTAAAGTGAATTGAGAAATATAAGCTAGATTGCTCATTTCTCATAATGAGTAATAAGTAGAATTTTGTTTAAAAGAAGAGATCAATGGTTTATAATCTGTTAAAATAAAAAAATCTTGTTCTTCAATTAAATAACAAAATTTCTTAAAGTCTAAAAAAATTGCCAATAATTCTCTAACAAAAGTACTATATTTTCTTTATGATTTAGAAAAAGTTTTAAAAAAATATGATATTGGTTGTTGAGTACCATCAAAATTTTTGGTTGTTTGTTGCAAAATCATTAAGTAGTGTAAGAATATTAGCACCTGATGGTAAAAATTGACCATTCCAAGAAAACGTAATAATGAACGATGTGTTGTTGGTTGAGAATAATTTAAAATTGCCTTAATTTTATCTTGTGCAGGAATAATACTTGATGATGAAATTGTTTGGCCTAAAAAAATAATCTCTTCAACACCAAATTTGCATTTATCAGGATTAATTTTAATACCATTGTTATTTAATAGTTCAAAAAATTGTTATAAATGTGTAAGGTATTTTCTCTAATTTTTGCTAAAGATTAAAATATCATCAAGTACGTAAAACAGAAATTTAGACTTCTAAGAGTGTTATCAATAATCCTTTGAAATGTTTGAGCAGCATTTCTTAAACCAAAACCCATTATTAGGTATTCAAATAAGCCAAAAGGTGTCGTAATTGCTGTTTTTGAAATATTTTTTAGATCTATTGGGATTTGATGATAAGCTTTAATAAGCTCTAAACTAAGCCTTACACCGAAATGTAGAAAGGCAATAGAATAAATAAATAAAAATAAATAAATATGCTCTAAACTATTTGCGGAATTTGATTGGCTGTGAATCGCATTTTCATATGTAGACGTCATACCTTAAAATCTGTCAGTAGTGACAAATTATAATAAACATTAAACATAATGTTTCTAATTGGGGCAGGCAAAAAAATATCGACTGTAACTCGTGCCAACCGGCTTTAGCAGCCCTTCGCATTAGCAGCACTTTGCTTTAGCAGCCCTCACTCGCTTCGCTCGTTCGTGCTGCTAAAAGCGGCGGGCTACTAAAGCCTATTTTTGGCCCTTGATACACTATAAACTATTTCAACAAAGCTGTAGTTTGATCTCAAAATGGTAATTGAAGTGTGCAGAAGGTTTGTGCTTTAATAATAAATTGTAGAAATGCTTCTTTTTAAGTAGAAGGCAATCTATTTGAATACGATTTGTAAAAAAAAATAATAGATAATATTATTGTTACTTTTTTCATATAAAATAAAATGTTAAAATGTGACAATTGTATATTGTAGAACATGCCGGCACTATATTAATAATTAGCAATCTGTTAAAATCTATTAACAACTTAAATAATAAAGAAGCATAACTTAATAAACTTTAATTTGTTTAAATACTAATTAAATTAAAAAGATAAAAAAATTTGACGCAAACTTTGATAACAAAAGCAAATATTAAATATATTCGTACACTTCAATAATATTTGTCAATTTTAAAGCTACCTTTAATTGTTTTATATGTTGTCAAAAATCATTTTGATTTTCTATATAAAGCAAACATTATATGTTATATTACCGACAGATAGTTTTTAGCAGCAATTTAATCAACTAAATTTAATAACGATTTAAAAATAACAAAGTAAAGGAAAGGATAGCTTTGATGTCAAATAGATAACATAGATTTCTTTCAACAAAAGCAACGTCTTAATTAATTAAAACTGCCTTCAAAAAACAAAATTAAAAAAGTCTGTTGCCAAATAAGACTGTGGCGCTAAATAATGACCATCACATATAAATCTTGTTACTATGTAAATACAAAAATAATTTATTAAGAATTAAATTAATGTTACTAAACGGACATATAACTTTGTAGTAAATCATCGTTCGTAAATTAAGATTTGTATATTATAATTTACTCTTTTTGTGGCAGCTGATTTCAATCCGTTTAAGTTTTGGCTAAAGGATAATGATCTCTTTTTTTACTCGATTTCAGGACTGTCCGATTTTAAATCGTTTTTTAAATTATATTTGTTTAATGCTACGCGTCTTCTCTTAGACTGTGACTATGTCGGGATACTTTAATTATGCAGCCATTCACATTCTGGCAATGTTTTTTGAATTATTATGGTAATGCATAAGGCGTACACTGTTTGAAAATGTAAATTGACAGGCGAGAAGGAGGGAGCGCGTCCACTGTGCGGGTGTAATAGAGATGGGCCGATGGTTTATTACCTGCTGCTCTATGCTAACCAATTATACAGTGTCTCTTCTGACAGGTTTAATGTTAATATACACAAAAGTGGTTTGTTAATATGTAATGGCTATGGTTATTGTTGGATGGGGTATTTAGAGGGACTTTATTTACAGAACCTTCGATTCTTTATTTTTTTCTTTTCTGTTCTGCCTGGCTCCGTCTTTTTGCGGCTGAGTTATTGGTCGTTTCTGCGGGGTTCCTTTTCTTCTGAGATTCTTTCTTTTATATTAGCTTTTTGCAATTCTTATCTTAAAGTTTATTGTCTGTGAAGAAATTACATCTTGTAATAATTGTACAATTGTTACTCAATTTAAAATTGCCTAAGCTTTTCGGAAAGATATTACACACATATTTCAAAACTTGCAAATTTGATTGTAATATAATGCATACATATGAAGGCAGCATAATGTAATTTTTTTAATTTATTTTTATATAAAGTTTCTGTTTCAGTTATTATTAATAATACAACCAATTATATTGTCAATGCCTGTTAATCAAGTCGAACATTCTGCGCCCGATTTGATTTCCAATTATTAATTATTATACTCAAACAGAATGTGCATTGGTAAACAATAAAACACTCACATAATTCCCTGTCATTAATTTTAATGGCATTTTTTCCCATTCGTCGTCCTTAATTAAATGGACGTGTGTTGTGTTATGTTGCGTTGTATATCTACAAAAAGAAAGAATATAATTTATGGTGTGGTTTCGTGGTCTATGGAGATGCAGCCACTTTTATAAGTAGTATAATAAAAAGTGAAGGCGTGAAAGAAACGAATGAAGACGTCAGGGGATTTGAAGAGTTTTTAATCAAGTTTAAAATATGATAATTGTATGTAAATATGTACGGACTTAACACTTACAACGATACCACTGCGCCACACTGTACCACGTATTAGTTTAAATAAACCAATTTATCTTTGGACCGAGTGCATTGTGCGCGCCTCTCCGGGATACGAGTGGCAACAAAAGGGACGAGGAGAAAGCGTTTTTTTGTGTTGTTGGTGAGATGAGCTTTCAATTTAGATGAAAGACAGAAGACGCGCGGGCGCATCGTTGAATAACCAATTAAGAATTGGATAACAGTAGCTGATTGATACTTTTCGGGCTCGCTTTTTTTGAACTGAAGTGCGTAAAAAAACCAATTACTAATCAATGGATTAAAGATTATAATCAATCTTATGTTGACTAGTAACTAGATTTTAAATAAGTAAACAATCAGGCACGTGTAAATTATATTACATATATGAATAATATTAAATAATTTACTAAATAAATTTAACTCTAAATATTATGTAAATTTGAGTTTAATTATTATATTATAATAAACCGAAAGTTTTATTTATTTATTTTTACGTTATTTCGTTAACGTTCAGTTTTTATTAAATTTAGTAAATAAATGCGAAAGAAACATTATGCAAAAAAGTCGTTTAATATATGTTTGGAATTGTATTCAGAATAGCTTAGGTATGTAGTGTGTTTTTACTGCTTATTCAAGTTTATAATAAAAAATAGTTCATTCTAAAATAATCTTTATTTAAACCTATTGTAATTCATACTTGTTACACTTAATGTTAATTCAGTTTCTGCAAAACAATAAAACTAATATAAATTAGTAATAAGCAACGACAATTGATTTAGTATAATAAAATGTATGCGCTTTGGTGGTTAGATAACATTGTCAGTAAGTACTAAACCGTAAAAACAATTTATTAAATTTCAAAAACTCATAAAAGTTTTGCTTGCAGATTTAAATCAAAATAAAATACTCTTTTTAAATCCGATTTATCTTTTTGCCTTTTAATTACGTGAATTAATTCTTTATTAAACTAGTTCACTATACTAAACAAAAACATACGTTTTGTGGGCAAAATTTATCGTGGTTTGACAAAATAAATTGATATTTTGTACTTAGTGTAGTTGGAGGAAATAAAAAAAATCTAATTTGTAGGTTTCCTCTTAAATCTTTATTTATAATGCATAATTTAGTAAAAATAAAAATGTCTGGTAATTTTTGCTCTGTTTGGTTATTGAATTTCATCAAAAGGTTAGTTGAGCTTTACCTTTGCCATTGCGTTGATCTGTCTATGATAATTCTTAATAAAAGTGTCGTTAACATAGTTTTGTGTAAAGTTTTTTAACTTATTTGAAAAAAGTATTGTCTAATTTTAGGTTGAGTTAATTTCATATATTTATTAAACATTTATATAAAAAATATGGCTTTGGTTAATTGTCTTATAATGAATCATTTGGACACTTTGGACACTGTGGTAACTGTCTTTAACTTTTATTTAGCTTACAAAAATGATATGAAAACAACATATACCGACTGTGCCAATTTGGTGGTTGTCAAGAGTGTGACAGATATTTACTTAAAAAAAAACTTTAGTATCAGGATTCATCATTGTGTCGTTATTGGGTAAGATTTTTGTTAAACAATGGCAATCAAAAGACTGTTTACCAACGGATGTGATTCTAGGACGAATCTTAACTGCGCAATTGCCGTATCGACAGTGCCATCAAGATATGTCTAATAGTAACAACTGCGGCATTCAAAAAGTGGCACTCGACAAACTCTATCTGATCAGTGGTCAATTATATTGTATGTATCAACTACTTTCATCAACCTTAACCGACAGTGCTTATAATGTTCGATATGTCTCAAATAGCAAACAAAAAACTTACAACCATGTTTAACCACCATGGGCTTAAAAACAAGAGCAATCACAGCTTTTCCGCCCCAAGATTCTCCAAGGTGGCAAAACCAAAACTTTGATTTCTTTTTCTTATTAATAGTAACAATCGTCGAACCGCAAAATAACAGGCGCACAAGAAACCAGCAACAAAATACGGAGCCAAGCAACAGAGTGAATACCCTAGTACGGATTGATTGCAAAATGGCATTAGCGACAACGATACGCCATCAATTCCAGACTCATCATAAACAAACAAATCGCCTTTATCTAAAGACGATGTTCCAATACTTGCAATCTTCAGAAACATTTACTGAACAGCAACTCTTTGTGAAAAAATAACTTGAAGGAATGTCCGAGGAAATGAAGGACAAAAAGCATTTCAAATTTCCGTCAACATCTATTGTAAAGTAAAATACAACACTACTATATATAATAAAATAATTTACTACGTTTTTTATCACAAATTTATTCTTACAAATACATTAGTAGTTTTGGCTTTACTAAAGCCTTTTACAGATGAAATAAGTTATATGAGAATAAATTTGTAATAAAAAACGTAGTAAATTGTTTTATTATTTCATTAACATGAATTATTATATAACAACACTACTATTATTTATTCAATTTTACGGTAGATCGCGGTCATCAAACATTGGCGCAAAATCTTCTGTGTGTACTGAATCAAGGGTACACCCACTATTCTACAATATTGTATAACTTGCGCACTACGCATGGATGCTAAATGATACCGTTTATCGTAGCTAGTTACGTATAAATTATGTGTGTTTTATACGCCGCCAACTTCTAGTTACAGGAACTAGGCGCCAATAAAGGAAAACCTTGGCAATAGTTGAATGAGAACACCATCTTCTGACTGCGCCAATTTGGTGTCTTACAAATATTTCCAAGTATTTCTATCAAAGAAGATATCAAAGACAATCTGCTCAATGTAACGATTGCATGAAAGTGTATTTGCATGATCTATAGAGCTAATATGCTTGACTGGATGTTACAATCATAAATAAGACTTTTTGCCGTTGCAGATGTATGTAGTCACAAAGGTCAGTGAATTTGGAACTAGCCAAAACCACGTCAACATGTCAAGATCACTGCAACTGCTATGAAAAGTATTATTTCTTGCTGACTATAGAACTAAAATATATATATATATATATATGGGCTTAACTACAGGATACTCTTTGCTTCTAAACCAAATGAAAACTATTAAAAATATACATATTATGGTTACTGCTTCATAAACAATTACGTACATGTGCAAGTGCCAGTGATTACACAAATAACAGAGAAAGGAAAAACATAGGATAAACACTCTTCTAGAATCTGAGCTCCGGCAAATTATACCACATTTAATTTTAGGATGAGTGACAAGATAGTTATAGACGTGAAACAAATTGAGAGTCGTAAAGGGTAGGATAAACGTAGAACATTACAAAACTAAACTTGTGTGTTTATTGTATCAAAGTATATTGTTGTATATCTCTTTAGAGAAAATGAGTAGAGCCATATTTGTCGGTAACTTAGATTGAGCCATAGCAAATCTAGAGCATTCAAAAATAAATTATTGGTATTTCACTACAGGCGTAGAGTGTGTTATTTACAATTGAATAGATGTTATGAGGATCGCAAATGTTCAGATTTCAGTTGACTCGGAAGACATACATCTTAGAGTGGAATGGAAATTTCTTAAACCAGGGTTTTTCAAGGGAACTTTTTGAGTCAGAAAATATTATAGTTTTTATTCAATTATCAGCCGAGATTAAGAACAGAGCCTTATAAATGAGATATAGTTCTGCGGTAAACACAGACCTTTGCAAGCTGGTAGGTGGTAGACTGTTTTTTTTTTAAATAATAACAAAGTAAAGTTTTGTGTGTATTGTGTTTTATAATGATTTTTATAAAAAAAATCTCTGCTACTTTTCTGAAAGTACAAAATAAACTGGTAGATCAATATTTAGCAAAAAAAAATTTGATTAAATTGGTTTTGAAAAAAAAAAACTATAATTATAATGCATGAGAATAGCATTGATGATATTTCTTGCATTTACAGATTTAATTATTTATTTATATTTTAGTTGTATCTGTAAAATGTAGTGGTCTGTGTACTCTGTTTTGTAGGTAGTTTCTAAATTCAGATTTGTATTTTGTTTCTTTCAGTTTTTTATCAGACTTATGATGTAGGCGGGCAAGCCTAATAAATAATTGTCTTTAGTAAAGTGCAATTTGGTAGATTTCTATGAGTTTCTTGTATCTAGTAGTAATTTCTTAGACTTTGTTGTAGGTGTCTTGGTGTGTTGCAGTTCAGGGCAAAAGTGTAACATCTTTAATCATAAATACTGAAAATTGGTTTTAGTAAATTTGTAATATAAATATTTTTTTGTCTAAGTTTATTTAGTTTATTTAATTGGATAATTTCTATTTGTGTCTGAGACTAAGCATGGTTAAATTGTAAATGTTAATGTATTTAAAAAAAACATACAGCGTTTGTTTTTGTGTTATATAGTTTTTGCTATCAATTTTTAATTTTAGTATGTTTGAATGATTCATTAAATGTACTAGTTTTGTTTGGGCGTTGTTTATTTACCGTAATAAAAACGGTAAAAAACGTACGGTTTCTTTATCCTATTCAAGCACTATGTACGTGAAAAACGGTTTGATCACCACAGTATAAAGTTTTAATCTTCTTAATCTGACCAGCAACTAGGTTGCACTCAATAACTTTTGTAGTCACATATTCTAGATAAGTTTAAAAAGTTAGTTTAGTATTAAGCGTAATTTCTTTTATTTGTCTTTGAAAGTTTTGTTTTATACACTTTTAAATGCTTAAGTCTTTAGTGTTTTGTTGTTTTGTAAAAGAAACATTTGTCGATTTATTTTCACTGCCAGTTTCTTTTTTTTTTTTTTCATTATCTTTTTAGGATGTTTAGTGCACTCTGCATTTTATTAGATAAAATTGTCTCAAATTTTCCGAGGACTAAAAATGATTAAATCATTTGTGTAGCTAAAGCAAAAATATCCATGTCAATTAGTAACTACAATAAGTCGTTTAAGATAAGATACCGTAACAGATGTCATAGCACAATGTTTTACAAGATGTGCTATTTTTCAATTGTTTTTAGTAATGCAAAAGTAGTATTGTCAAAAACTCCTACAATGTCTAAAATAGCTTTTACAACAATATCTTTTAGTGTATTGTCTTTTTGCTCATGTTAATTAGCTGAAATATAGCCAAATTGCAAAATTTTTCTGGTATGCATATTGGTGTTGGTGCAGACATGAGAAAGTATAAAAAAAAGATCAAACTGAATGGTCTGTAAGATTACAAAACAAAGCATATTTAAGT
Organism: Tachinus rufipes; assembly: GCA_963932245.1. Taxonomy (NCBI): domain Eukaryota; kingdom Metazoa; phylum Arthropoda; class Insecta; order Coleoptera; family Staphylinidae; genus Tachinus; species Tachinus rufipes. The sequence continues at coordinate 60,347,924 of OZ010744.1, forward strand.
CGCTCCCGGTTTTATTTAAACACTATTTATGTTTTAGATGTTTGGTATAATTGAAAAAAAAATTGTAAATACATGTTTTTTATAGTATTAATAAATATTTATGTTAGTAACCTGTTAATTTGTTTTAACATTTGTTAAATTAGATAAAAGTTTTTTGTATACTTTTTATAATTGTATTATTTATATGTTATAATTCTTATACTATGTACAATATCTACATAATCTACTAGAATAATAATAAATTAAAAAAAACTCTTTATTTTACCAAATAATCTAATTGGTAGTACTTTGACAAAGTTTGAGTAACTTTTTTTAAAAGGTGTTTTTACAAAATTGACAAACGTGTTTCTTATTATCTTCAAGTTCTAACTTGTTCTTGCTGTCTTTTTTAGCCACAAGTTTGACTAACTAGTATTTTGTTAAACAACTCGCAGTTAATTTTTTTTAGGTTCATGTGTTTTTGAAAAAATGTCTCTTTAAATTTAATATTGAATTAGACGTATGTTTTATTTGTTATTTGCTAGTGTTAGATCAATAACTTTGCTAACGTCGCGTTTTTAAACGTGGCTAAGCTATCTTCATTTATATTAACTAGATTAGTTTCTAATATATATTCTAGATTTTTTCATTTTTTAAGTTTATGTTAGTACTACCATATTTAATGTAGTGTGTATTAACATGACATGATTAACTTCTAGGTTTTTTTGGAGATTGTGCTCTCTGATAGCAAAAGAAGGTATCCGTATCTAAAAATAATATTCCTTCTAATCTTTTCTCCTACTATGATTACCTTAGCTGTTTTAGAGTAATGATCTCACAATGGCATTAAGTTTAGCGCTTGATGCACTACAAAGATCACCATCAGGAACGCACTCACCGTTATAGTATTTATTTACGCAAATAAATAAACAGGATGTTAATATTTTTATTGAATATAATTTTTGTTTCTTTTTGTCAATTGTAAAATTTTTATAAAATAAACTTTGTTCATCACAAAAAATGGTTTTAAATAAAACAATATTTTTAGTTAATAAATTATAGATTAAAATATAATTCTGTGTGTTAGTAAATACATAATATTGTTTGTGGTTTGCTGTAATTCATAAAAAATAAAAATTTAATAAGCACGAAGCAGGTTGCGACGTCTTGATACAAGAATATTGCTGTCCTTGCTACTGAAACCGATCTTTACAGTTCAGCGTAAATATCTGAGGCAAGTTTTAAACAGGGTAGTTGGTGATTGTTGTTAAGCATACTTTTTTACCATTTATTTAAGGTATGGAATTTGATGCTTTACTGGACAGCGGTGTTAACCATTAACTGGTAAGGTGAAAAATTGTTACACTAACGGTAAGATGCCATCTGTGAGACTGCATTCTTGAAACCTTAAAAACTAGAAAATTCAGTTTAAACATGTGTTTGACATTACAAAATCAGTAACAAAACAATAATTTAAAAAAAAATTACATAATAAAAAATTAAGTTGATTAAAGGTTACAAAAAATGCGTATTTACAAAAACGCAAAAAATAAGACAGTTTTTAAATGTATTATAATTTTTTTAACTTCAATATAAAAACACAAAACTAGTAAATAATTTATGACAAAAATCCATAAAATATTTATAAACAATTATCACAGCAGCTCCTAAACTTTGTCAATATTTATGCAGTTTTTGTACTAATGCAGTATCACTATTATGTTCACGTATAACAAATTCATCTTTCAAAACACTACATACATAACTTACAATATGTTTATTTATTTTAAACAATTGCATAATAGTTTCTTTAAAAATATTGTTTTAAAACGTGGGTTGTCCGATTGAACAAATAGTAACGAGCGCTACATATGTCGTTGTGGCATTCGTATAAATTTACCTATTTAACTAGGCTTTATTCGAAATTAATGCTTTTACAACTGTCTCATTTGAGGACATTGCGTCTCTTCTTTATATATTTTATATTAAAACGTAGACGTTTTAGCGGCCATGCCATACGATGAGTTACACAAGAAACAAACGTAAACGGTAAGGTGCAGTCTGGTAAACTGATGCAAACAAACACCGGCAAATTATTTAATTACGCAATATGCTAGAAAGTTGAAAATAGGGTGGCAGAGAGTGGTGATGTAGATAAAAAATTAGGTGAAGTTATAATTGTTATAAGTTGCATTTTGGGATTGTTTTGTAAATATCAACAAATTTATAAACGAATCAGTCTCACAGACGGCACCTTACCGGTTAAGTGTTAATAAAAATATAATTTAGTACTAGGTATAGTCAAGCTCCCATTAAGGTTTGAGAGAAGAATTTATTTTGTATCTCGTTTAGTTTGTTAGTTTGTTTTAGGCATAGATTTAGTTAAAATCTGGAATAATTCTTGTACTCATGTATTCTCTTTTGAGACAACAGTGTATGCATTTAACGATAACAATTTAACTTTTTCAAAAAGTTTTAAAATTGTCTAATTAACTTTGTTTTATTTTCACAAAATGGGCAATGAGCTAGGTTGCACCAAAGAAGTGCAACACCATATTGCCAGCTATACAAAAAATAATAAATCTAGAAGTAAAAAAAAATGTTAAAGTTAGGCGTGATTGAACCAAGTTATTCACATTAGAGTTTAACAATTGTAATGATACAAAAATGAAAAGGTGCAGGTTTTATAAATTTTAAAAAAGTAAACGCGGTTACAAAGCAACTTGTATGCTTTTTAAGTATCTACTATATTGGATAGACTAAAAGCGGCAAAATACATACCTAAAAACGTTGGTAAATTTTTTAAAACTTAATTTGATTGTCTGGTAGGTACAGACGGTTTGTTAATTTTTCTACTATATCTGATTTTTTGATAAAACTGACAAAAAATAAAACTATTGGTGTTTTTTAACTTATTTTTTAAAATTGAGTTGACGCTTTGTCTGCCTTATTGAAATGTATTTTAAATCAAAATTTTTAAGAGGGAAATAGCATACACCAGTAGGTCAACAACTGCACAGAAAAAACTAGAGAGAGTGTTTGGCTCTGATGTTTAGCATCCAAAGTTTAAAGAAACTAAATTAAAAAAATTAGCCGATCATCATTCACTCAAGTAGGTATAAGAGTTGAAAGACTCATCAGTAAGAGTATTCCGATAACTTTTTTTAAATACTTTTTTTAGGTTGTAGATAGACCTGGCGTCAAACACTAAGCTTTAGATGCACTATCTCGAGCCATTGATGTGGAAAGTATAAAGTTAATTATATTAAATATATTTAAATATTTAAAAAGACGACTGTAATGAGTAGTATTGCAGAATGTTAGTGAAGGTAACAGAAAACCCTAATGATTTTATTGGATAAAAAATAAAATTAAAATAAGTTGTTCAGAGAAATTAATTGTTGATTGGGTTTTAAAAACCCTTGAAAACTGGATGTGCCTAAACCATCAATAAATAAAATTTTATCTAAAAATCCCGACGTTGCTTTTGCGAGACATGTTTACAAAAAAAACAAAAAAAAAAGTTTGAAATCTTTGAAAATTATGTTTTTATGTTGTTTGATATACTGCAGTATAATATTTTTAATAACAGTAAGTATCAAATTTAAAAACATGTGTACGTCTCACCATGTTAAAATTTTATATATACCCTTGTTTTAAACCGAATGAACAATAGTTTTGTACGCTAAAGACAATGGTAACTTTAATTACCAAAAACAACTACCGGAATGAAATGATCATCTACTAAAATTTGGATATATATTTATACTTTTCAATTAATTTACATCAAAATACGTCAACTTTGGCGGTTAAAAAAAATTAAAAAATGCTCCTTTTTGCCCAGCCCACTGAGAACAAAAACATGGTTTAATGGCTTTTGCGGCTTATTGACAGGGTATAGACTTGAAATGGCACCAGATTTGGATTCTACGGAAAATTTATGATTGATTTCATTAGTAAATTTATTTTTTTTGAGTTAAAATTGCGGTTTTTAAACAAAAAATGCGATTAAGTTAAAAAACGACAAAAAAACTTTAAAAAATCGTAGAATTTTTTTTTATTGGTTTCATACTCTCATATACCAATCAAAAGACTACTAATAAGTTATAGAAACTAAAAAAAAATACATGAGCAAGTTTTTCTATGCACCCCCTCCCCCAGCTCTGGTCCGTTTGAAATGGAATTGCCCATGTATGGAATCAGTACAGTACAAGTCACTGCAAATGTGTATTTTAAAGTGTTGTGAACAAAATGTTTTATTTTTGTTTTAATTTTTAATGTATTTTTTAATTTTTTTTTAGCCCTAATAAAGATAACAAAATCATTGAAACGTCGACAATAAATAATTAGCATACGCTATTTTTTTTTTAATTTGTATCCTACTTCCAAACTATTATAATAACCAAAATTAAATCAAATTTATAATCAATTATTTAATAGCACCCTTCATACTTTTACAGACTTTTAACTTTGGGTTGTTACTCAAATTCCGGTTGCTGGAGGTATCTGGGTGAGTAGTGGGAAGCTTACAAATAACTTTAAATAAGAGATATAGTTTTATTTTGCAAAGCGTGTTTAATATAGTTGTTGATATAATTTTAATTAAATAAGTATGTCAATTTAATTTCACTGTTGCATCACTGCTATCTATTGACAGTTTGCAAGCAATAGTGTTGTCGGGCGCAAGCAATGGTGCGGCGTGCAAGAAGAAATGCGATGCACACACAAGAATGCACTTTAAATTCTTGGATATTTAGATTGATGTTTAAAGAAATAAGTTCAGATTTGTTATACAGTTCAGATTTTTATTGCTAACTTACAAAAAAATGCTACAAAAATAGTTTTTTTTAAATAGAAGAATATAAAAAAAATGAGCAGTACTATTTGGAAAGCTTATCTTAAGCAATAAAGCTAAAAAGCCATTTCCAACTACTTATTTGTGCAAAACAAGATTTTCTGTTGCTGATAATAATTAAAATAATAAATAAAATAATTACTTTTTTACCAAAAAACAATAGTTTTTATTTTTATTTTATTTTTTAATTTTTGGTTACAATTAACAAAATACAAATAATATTGATGTTTTTTAATTTTACATTATGGATATAGATTGTGTATCAATTTTAACTTACCTATTTTATGTTATACTCTAAAGTAAGATTTTGTGCTTTAAATATATTACTTTAGCTTGCCAGCCAAAAAGGTTAAAATCCGCTAATCTAGAATATTTGAAAATATAATAAATCTCCTGTATTAGATTTAAGCGGTTTGGATACAGTTGAAACTGTGCAGACTAACAAATTTGCCAGTATTTCTTTAATATGTTTTCTTAATAATTTAATATTATTTAAATTAGAATTATTTAGCTTTTAACATGTGGGTGCTTCTTATTTATCAATTAAAAACTACTCAAAGTAAATTATGATCAAATCACTGTCCAGCAAGTGCAAGCACTAGTATATAGTATGCATTTTGCTAAGTACATTAAAGTTGCACCATATATAAAAATATTTTTATGTAATTTTTAAAGACAAATAATAAAATCAAATTTTCTTATATGTTAATATCAGCATTGTATCTGCTGTATATGTGCAAATTACTGTATTTTAACTTCTGTCTAATCAACAGAGTCGGTTATTAGGAAAGTACTGCCAATGCAATGCATCTACAAACTGAGAATTAGTGAGTTTATTCAAAAATTTTTGTCCGCAATTATTCTACTATTTAAACTACCCGCCTTTTCTCTAATTATGTAACAACAATTAACATTTGCAGAGAAAAGAAACTTTGAATCTCTGAATAAGTAATAATTGAGTGGTTGGTCAAGGCATTTCAGTTAAGACTATCTGCTTGCAATCACTGTACTGTATAACCCGCCTACCCAATCGACTTATTACAAAATTGGATTTGTTACTCGCTTATTCTAATTAAGTGACATTTGCAGAGTAGAAAACCATTAAATTTTTAGATTTATAACCAATCACATTAGGTGGGTAACAAGAGCACTCCAATTAAAACTATTAGCCTACACTCAATAAACTGAGAGCCCTACCTGACCACCCAATTGTTTGTTTTCAAAAAACTAAATTTATTAACTTCTTTCCCTAATGTAATAAGAAATTACATTTGCACAAATTAAAAATAATTAATTTTTAGATAACACTTGGGTGGCTTGTTAGAGCACTCCAATTAAAACTACTTTCCCATAATTAATGAACTGAGTGCTTTGCTCATTTATTAACTTTTTTCTAATTTAACAACACATTACATTTGCATAGGAAAGAAATATTCAATTTTTGAATCACTAACACTTAGGTGAGTGAACAAGTCGTACCAATTGCAACTACTTGCTCACAATTAATGAACTGCCTTGCAACGGTTTGTTCTTAAAAAACTAGATTTATCAACCTTTTCTCCTAATTTAATGACAAATTACATTTGCACTGAAAAGAAATATCCAATTTTTAGATCTTTAACACTGAGTGGGCACTATCAATAAATCATAAAACTTAAAACCTAAAAAATAATACATACATTTAATTTTTATCATAAACAAAATCCAACCTTAAATAATAAATATTGCAAAATAAAACATTAAAGTGGCAAAATTGCTAAATTTTGACCAGATTACAATATTTTATGGTAATTAATCAAAACCCGGTTTTAAAGTTTTGACATTTAAGGAGGCAAGTACATTAGAAGAGGTGATTTTATTCATATTAAGTATATTTGACTGAAAATTATAAAGTAATAAGTTGTTGTTCATGAAGTTCCTGCTTCAGATTCAACTTTTTACAGAAAATATGCAAGTTGCAAATTTGATTAAAAAAAATTATATATACATATTATTTTTATATTTAGTTTCTATATGAACTTAATTTTAGCTCAAAATATGAAAAATTTAAAAAAATATTTAACATTTTTACTTTTTCTTAACTTTTGGTTCATATAGAAGAGAATTTAATGACAAACAATTAGTACATTGATTTTTGAAAATCTGCCGATAATTTGCCGTCAATTGAAAATTTCCTCCAGTTGGCAACGCTGAGCCTACTGTGTATAAACTGGCACGCGTTCCGCTTCATACCTTCAGCAAGCGATGGAATTCAAATTCTGCTTTAAAATTTTTTGAGCATAATTTTTAATAGTTATACGTAATTTAAAAAAAAATCATTTTTTTTAAGTGGATAATGTGCTTGCCCCCCATCTAGATTTTAGCATTATTTTTAAATGTTTTGTATTTTATAACCAGATTTCATTAATTGGCTGGATTTTATTTATTCAAAGCAGAATTAGAACTTTTAATTTTTTTTAAATTAATAGATTTTTTGTATTTTATATTTAGATTTTATTAGTTTAAAGCTAGATTTTACCAATTCAAAACCGGATTTTAACATTTAAGCCAAATTATAGCATTATAAGTCAACTTTTTGTATTTTATCGCTGAATTTTATTCATTTGAAGCCAAATTTTATCAATTCGATACAGGACTTTAACATTTAAACCAAATTTTAGCATTATCAGTCAATTTTTTGTATTTTATGACCGAACTTTATTGATATAAAGCCGTTATTCATTCATTTGGACACTTTAAAAATAGTTTGAAATTTGCAAATTAAATATAGTTATTTAACTTTTAAAATTTATTATAACTTGTCACTACTATCAGATTTCAAAGTATGACATGTGAAATCTTGATTTACAGCCAATGACTTTTTGGCTCTCTAAATCGTCGTTCCGGCTGGCATTTTAAGACTGAAAACAAATGGTTTCAGTAGAGGCAGACGAAAAAAATCATTTAGTAATTGATAAACAAAATTACTTAATAATCTCTAACATATAATAAAAGTTTACAACAAAATTACTGTTATTAGTTTGATATTATTCTTGATTTTATTATTTATATTAATCTTTTATTGTTCAGGTTTAACTGCTTCTTCTCTAATAAAATTGAATTATAAATCACGTCGCAAAGAATTTCATAGTTCTTGTAAACAACACCATCATTAGTATTTGTTCGTCTATAATAAAATAAAAGTGTATTACTATTTTACGATCTAACTCTATCCCTTTGTTACACGATTTTTTCTTTTGTTATCCGAAATGCTATAAAAATAGTTGACAGATGGCAGTATAATATTTTTTAAACCCTAAAAGGTCTCCATTAAAACTAGTCCATAAACTAGTTGTAGGTAATTAGAATTTTATGTTGAAAACATAAAAATTAATTCGTGTAAAGAACTCGAAAAAATACCACAATTCCTATGCATTTAATGGGCGTGAACGTTTAATTAGCGGTGAACCCATTGTTCGTAATTAAATCAAGTGCTGAACGTGTAGTTCGTCACCTGTCGGGAACGATTCTGGTAGTTTTATGGCCTTGTAAAGTATTAAAATTGTTTTAAACAAGAACAGATGGAAAGAAAAAATGTGGGTGCATAATAGGTATAAGCACACATACGGCATAATAAATTTTATGGATACTAAAAACGAATGAGATTATTAATTTGCAGGTTTAACTTGATTCCAATTATAAAAATTATATTGATAACTATTGCTTAATGCTTCCTCTGTCCTTAATTAAATATTATGTTTTTCATATTTATTTTATATGGTTTTAAAAGTTTAATAGTAGTAAAATGATTAAACTTATAAATATATATTTTTTTTTTTATTTATCTGAAATGTTTACGTATTATTCAGATGTTATATATTCACCAAAAAATAAAGCTTTAATGAGAAATTTATATTCTTTTGATGTATAAGAAATATATTGTTTATTCGATTTAAACAATTTTTTTGATATATTTTTTATAGTTTATGTAATTTAAATACGAACTCAATCAAATAGTACATTACATAATTTATTAATACACATTTGATAGTTTATAAAAAATATTGTCTGGTTTACGTCATAATAAAATAGAATGAGAAAATAATTTTATCAATTATATTAATAACCTAGTTACCTACTTTGTTCTACGTCAGACTAAGATGTGTAATAATACGATTTTTATTTTATACATATTTTTTTATTGAATAGGTTTGAAGTATATTATAATTAAATATTGTGTAGTCGTACAGGTGACGTTTTTTATTATTCATTTTCAAGGAAGAATAAAGTTGTACACATATTTCTCCGCGTGTTTATCCCTTGTAATCCGTGTCCGAGCGTTTATTTTTTTCTTTTTTGGTACCCACAATGGAAAATAATACTAAACGCTGCCATAAATCAAGCTCCTAAATGCCGTATTAAGTTTCTCTCTGGCAAGTTATCCCCGTAAAACCATTATCTGGTTATCTTGGCCCCCTATTCTTATTCAAATTTTAAATGGATTTCGCCGGTGCCGAACAATAATCGGGCATTATCAGTAATCATTTTAAATCGTAATTGATCTTTGGTTATTTTTCTTTTTAACTAAAAAAATAAGTTGTAAGCAGATTAATGAGAATATATTCACTTTATCATAATAAATGTAATATGTATAATTTTAAGTTTTATTTAATAATGAATTTTTGTACACAAAAAACTATATTCTTGTATAACGCTTTGGTGAGCCATAAGAGTTTAAAAAGTAAAAACATTAATACGTTATATTTTTTTCTGTGAATTTGGTTTAGACTTTGAAAGGGTTGTAATGTTACTTTTAAAGCAATTTGACATTGATATGATTGGACTCTTTAGATCTATTGTTGTTGAAAATAACAACTATCACTACAACTTTTATCACATAACTGGTTAGCAGTTTTCTGAGTTATGTTAATTGTAACATTTGTCTTAATTTGTGATGAACTCTGTAAAAGTTTTGTGAGCTTTTTTTATATTTATTTACAAATATTTTAAATTTATTTGTTTTAATCTACTATACTCATTTATCCAATGGTTTTATTAGAATTCGTATCAATATAAATTAAATTAAAAAAAATTGTAAGATTTTTTTTTTTTTAGTAGCATTAAATTTCAAATAAGCAAAACTTATTATTTAATAAAACCACACTCATTGAAACTATCACATTAAAGACAAGATTTGAGCGGTCTGTAAACATTTACAAGTATTGTAGTTAATTGGAAAAGAAATATAAGATCATTTTTGAAAAGAATACATATTTTATATAAGTTGCACGTTGTATTTTGGTTTGGTCCTTCAAACTTAAACATTTGTTTGTGGCAACTTTTAGGAAACAGTATATCTATTACTCAAAATAATAGTTGTTTAATAAAACGGTATTTATACAGATTTTGATGCATTAGTTACTGAATTTAAACTATAACTAATAACTTTTTTTTCATCTCCATCTATAACAATAATTGTTTACAGAAAGACATTATTGAGCTTCAACGAGACGGCAAAGTTAGTTTGAGAAACAATTTGTTGTAAAATGTCACAGAGTTTATTAACACCATGTTCTACAATTTGTTCATTGTAGTTTGCATACACCTTTACATATATTTAGATAAACACTAGTTTTGTATGCGCAAACAAATAACGCATTACTAAACTTAATTTTTGGATTTGTACTTAAGACATTATTTTTAAAAAATACTTTAAATTATAGTACATACTATAACATGTACAGGTTATGAAAAAAGATTATCTAAATTTTTCTTGTAGTAAGACGTGATGTATATTAAGCTGGCAACAAACCTTGCGGTTTTCCAAATTCAAAATCCCGTCATGGGATTCTATTGAAAACTGAACACTCATATTTAAATCAAATGCGCCACACTTATTCAGAATTTATTCCGTTCGGAAATAAAACGAGGCTTGGTTTATTAAGATCTGGAAAAAATGAAGGCATGTCGCCAGCCTTAAACTAGAATTAATAATACTAATGCTAATTACTTAAACCAATCTTGTAGGTACTACCTTGTCGTGGTAAGTGGGCTGAGTAACTTCTGCTTGAGCCATACCGGCAAAAGTTTAAACTTTTGACTAGGCAATCTACACCGAATAGTTTAATGAACATTATATACTACATCTATCTTTTATTCCTAATTTTTATCAACCTGCCGATAGGTTGAAAACGGAACTCTTATGTTAATTTGTTAATTTAAAATCTGTAAGAAAAGTCCTTTATAAGGATACAAAATTAAACATGCCTTGAGTTAGTGCCACCAGTTAATTTTGACAAGCGCTTTGTAATCAACACGCCAAAACAACTACCAAGATTTGAAGAACCAACAAATAAATCTCCAACTTCCTTTGTAGCATAAAAAAAAAGCCGAAACAATTTTTTTGCCAGACACAAGCGGATAGACAATATCCTTATTAATACTAGCAAAGGCCTTGTGTATTGTTGTAATTTTTTAAACTGTTCTATTAAAAAAATATAAAATACAAGATATTCAATTCATCTTAACTTTTACGTTCCACATATTTTTATTTCCATAACAAAAACTTTTTATAATTTATTGATAAAATCATATATTCCGGGACCAATGCGTTGTTTTAAGTACCAAATCTGCACTTGTGGTAAGACACCGCACAATAGATTGTTATATGATCCTATCAGTTGCCTAAACTGCAATAGACAACATTCTTCTAGGTCGCGCAATTGCTCAGTTTACACAAAAGAAATTGCAATCAAAGAATTAATGACAAAAAGTAAAATACCATACTATAAAGCTAACAAAATGTTAGCCATTCCAACACCCATCAGCAGGGTAGGGTGTCTTACGCCGAACCTGCCTCAACAAACAACTTTGGTTTTAATGTTGATGAATTTGTTAAAAAATCAGTTTCTCATTTGACTATTGTGTTGCCTGAAATTAGTCTTTAACAAAACGTTTGTAGGAAGGTAGTCAGTTATGCAACCAACGGTAACCGGCTTTTGCATCACAGGCCAAGTCAATTATGCCGTTTTCTAAAACAAGCCTTCTTACACAATAACCTTGTCAAGTTTTTTAGCATTATGATAAGATTTCAAAGAAAGATCTTGGTGATAGTTTTACTATAAATACTATCCTATATTAAAACTTTAATAGAGTTTAGGTAGCTGCTAAATAGAGACATAAACTTTTTAAATAAAAAAGATGCCGTATCAATCTCTAGAGCTTTTGACTACCAATTTAATGGTGGATCAAATACTCTAAAATAACTTTGTTCTGCACCGCCAAATAAAAAAATGTATATGGCATTTAAATTTTTTACAAATCTGCAAGTCTACTGTCGTCAATTTGTTTTAATTTTTATTTGTTGTATTGTTTTTGGTATTGAAGTATTTTACAACTTTGGTATTATTTAGAACATCTTTGGTGTTATTTATGTTAATTATTTTACTTCGGTCTATTAAAATGAATAAAGAACAATAATTCAATAAAATTGCAATTGTTGTAAACACTACTATTGTAAACTGAAGATAATTCTGATAAAGCACATGCTTTTTTGTGTTTGTTTATAAGAAAACTAATTCAAACTTTATGAAAATTTTAATTTTAAGGGTTATACGTACTTCAGAATTGACAAGACACCAAATTGTAGAGTTAAAAACTTAAAAACTTTCTATTTAAGAAAATTCCTCTCAAAGTAGACTTTAAGCCGTGGCAATTCAACTATTATCACCAATAGCAATGACTGTGTGTAATCTGTATTTTTTAAAGTTTGACTGGACTTTGGTGCAACAACTCCCACCTCCGTTTTTTTGCGAAGGTAGTCTAATTAAAAGTTTTTTAAATCACAACAATGCAGTTGGCCGCATGTCCTATTAAACAAAGCTATCTATATATAATGTAGCATAATAAAAATGTAACTTTTGTATATATAATTATAGAAAAAAAAAAAATTAAGAAAAAAACAGTTTTTATCAACACAAAAAGTTTGCATTTTAGCGCAAAAAGTTTTGATTTTTTGGACATTGACCTGTCTTTCTTATCTTCACAGTTAGCTCTACAACTTAAGTAAGAAGTTCTTGACAATTTATGCGGCATTGATTATTTTTCAATTGCGATTAAAACCAGCGTTTGTCCATTGACGTAGGTGTCTTAACCGCGCATATTGGCTAAATTTTTAAAATAATCTAACGCCACATTTATTCTGCCGAAAACAAATTTACACCATGTTTTATACAAGCAGAAAAAATGTCTAAGCCGGCCCAGCAGTTTCTTAAAATTAAGGTAGCGATAAAAGAAAAGAAACATACTTTAAACAAAATCCAAAAGAATTCCGTCGTTAAAAATATAATTGTTTTTAAAAAACTGCAAAAAAAATTTTAAATGCAAAACTTAGACAGAGAAAAACTACGTTTCAACAATATCACTAACCACTTTGGTTGATAAGCTATGAAACAAGGAAAAAGCAGTAACGGGATTTTTTTTCTTAATGTTGCAGTCTTTTTATAAAGTTATATATGTAAGATTGCCGGTTTAAAAACCGAGTCAAAAATACTAATTTTTTCCAAGGCTATGATATAAGTGTAACGCTATTTGCTATTGCGGTGAACAACAGCGGGAAATACCATTTTAGCTATAATGCGTCATTTGCAGTCAACCATAGGCGCGGTAAACAGAAAAGCAAGTTTGCCTGTCTACAGCAAAAACTTTATGCATTTATTGTTGCTATCTCCGTAAACCTCATCGTGGTCCTGTTCTGCAAAGTACAAGAATTAACTGCGTTGAAACCGTCCATTTTCTAGGACTAATTTTTGATTGGTCATTGACCTTCCAAAAACATTCAAAACAGTTGCACGCTGCAAGTCTATCAATTAGATTCTGCTGCAAGTGAGGTGTGCTTCCGTTAAAAGCCTGCAGAGACCGCTTTGTACATACGCAGCGGCAATAGAAACCACAAAAAATTACTTTAACCGACAAATATTTATTGCAAACAACACGCAGCAGCAAAAATACAACATTAAGCCAACAGTCAGTAAACAAATTTATGTCCGTGCAAAAAAATTGTGTCAATTTAAACCTCCTAACAGTATTTGAAGTTGGTTTTGGAAAGGTCCCTCTTTGGCGTTTAACCGGAATGCAAGACCGCGTACTGCGTAGAACTAACCTCGAATGGAGAAAAACAAAACGTGCTCTGACGTCTACAAAGTTAAGTTTTATAACATAATTGTATCCAGGCTTTTTGCAAATCTATTTTATTTTTTAACTTTTTAAAATGTGTTGTGTTGTTTTTCTCAAGTTCTTGACTTGAGATTATTATTATTTTATATTAGCAAATGACCTTAGTAGTCGCATACAACATTTGTATTTTTGCTGACATCGTTTAAATGCATCATCGTATTTAGGAGGTGCTGTGCAATTACTTTAATGCTCGGTTAAAACCCGCTAGTTTAGGAGTTGGGTACATGATTCGACCTAGATGATTTTTATCAATTTAAATTACTTATTTTATTCTATTTTATTATTTATAATATTAATTTTTATTAAATAAAATAAAATTTAATCAATAAATTACCAACTAAATATATATAAATAATGAAACAAAAGACTGATATTGCCATCTAGTTGCAATTTAATACTAAAATGTCATTTCATAACTAAATATATAAATAAATACAAAATCATAGGCGATTTCTTGATAAATTAAGTAGCATTTTTAAAAGATTTTGTTGTTTTAATTTTTTAGATGTTAGATTGTTTATAATTTTTCATTGTGCTATTGTATAGAAATAAATATGTATGTAAAACAATGCTGTTTTATTAACTCATTCATTTAAAAAATATATATCTGCAATTATTAAAACATAACTCAAAAGGTTGCTACAATTCTAAATTCTTCTGAGTGCACATGTTATTAAAATAACATTTTTAAGCAACACATTTAACATAAGCTCATTAAACAAAAATTTTAATTTCCACATTCATCTATAAAATAATAATAATCATATTTCAAACCGTTTTATGGGGTAATAGTTTGGATTCTTTGGAGATCGCATTACATATGTGAGGAAAGGAAATGTCCATAAAAAAGGTCAGCGATATCAATTATCTATTAAATTTTTACAATAAATCAGATCATTAAAATATTTATTTGCTGTCGAGTCATTTAAATGAACGCCAATTAACAGGACCGCCTTATGATTTATACAATTAGCACACTCAATAAATAAACACAAACAAATCAGATTAAATATAACATTATAAGATATTTAAAATAATAATTGAATTATTTTATTATTGATTTATTGTGCAATCGTTTTGATAATATTAATTATATTTTTATTGCCAAAGTAATTTTTGAAAACGTAAAGAAGCAAAATATTACAGAATAAAATAAAATCAATTTGTACTTACTATTAAATAGGTTTAGTAATTAGATTTGTTTAAAAAACATGTATATTAATTCTGCTTGATAAATTTCCTTGTAACTCTCATTATACATATTCTGTTGTAGTTGAGATGTCAAGAACGATTTAAATGTATGTTGGTAAAGTATGCAATTTGCAAGGTACAGCTTGCATTATTAATATCCTGAATTAATTTAGCGTGGCCTTTACAAGCTCATTATCATTATCGTTGGTGCAATCTGCAGTCAAGCCGCTGCAACAATTAGAAATAAAAAAATATAAAATGGCACACAATAAAATTGCAAAAATTCCCCTAAACCTACCAATTAACATGATCAATTTATATAATGCGAACGGACGGAGAGATTTACAGCCCGAGGCCCTAATAAGCAAAGAATACATTAAATCCGTTTAACTTTAGAGGTTGTAAATGGCAGGATTGGAGCAAAGTATATATGTGTGCCCAGTACACCGATTCAATATTATATACATTTTAATTAAGTATTTATGCAAATACTATCTGCTATCTTTGGAGGAAATTAAATAATTATTGTTTACGATTCGCATGATGGGCAATTAAAATTATTTATAACTTGGAAGCGCCATTAAACCATACACGGTTTACAATCTCTAATGATGAGGCGAGCATTAAATGTTCCAGCAGCCCAGCATCACCCCCCGCACAAGTCCGAATTAATATCGGCTCTCGTTATATAGACACGATGAAATAAACGGCTTGTAATTATTATTAATACCGTAATTAATATTGAAGAAGCAAATGAGTGTTATTAATAATAATTTAAATTAAAAAAGAAACTTTAAACAGATAATGATAGAGTAGCGCAGCTATTCAAAGTTAATATGTGATCAGCCCTTCCGTAAAAGGATATACAGGTAGTATTTTCAAATGGCACTAAGAAGCAATATTTTCTGTTTCGAATAAATGATTTTTGTTTTAAATTAATTGCAAGTTGTACTATAAAGATCAAATTTATTCTTGTCTCAAAATAATTGTAATAATATTCTATAGCACTCCATTGAACTGGCTTTAATTTGTGATGTATTCACTTTCCGACGGTAGAAAATTATGCAAGTTGCTTATAACTATTATTGATTTACAATATGTACCAGTATTATATATATACACATAGGTTTTTTTAGATCAATTGACTGTATGAGCAAAAAGAAAAGCAAAAATTTACTCCAACTACAATTTTTTCAATTGATTTTTTTGAGCAACTAAGCCACTAGAAGTTATTCAATAGTCAATTATTAATTTAAGACAATATTAGTCTAATACATAATTAGTATCTATGTAAACCTTTAATATTATAATATTATATGTGAAATAGCTCAGTTATTGCGCATTAATGTAGCACGCTAGGTTTAAACCCCAAAACGTGACTAAATAATAACTTGCAGTTGGTCTCATCAATCCCTTTCAAACATCGTAAGACTTCTAGGGCAACGTAAAATAGCTGAAAACAGCACAATAAATAAGAATATTACAATATTACAATATATAACTGTAGTACTATTAATTTAACAATATTAACTCTAACGCTGGATAAATCAAAATTAAAACTATGAGTTAAGTTACTTTTAGTTATATTTATGTCAGAGTTAAGATCAAAATTAGTTGCACCAAACATTTTTGAGGCAGAGTTACGAAATTCATGAGTTGTAATAATTAACTTTTGCCCATCAAATGCCATGTAGACCAGTCATTATTTTATAATTTTTACATAATTTTTTTTAAGAACGAAACTATAGAATCTTTATTCACTTTGCATGGAAATATTAACCGGTTTATTTACATTCGGTTGTATCAACGCAAACTAAATTTTAAATAAATTGTAAAACCCAATCCACATGTATTATTATGTATTTGTGATCTAATTCTCAAAAAGTATTTTTTAGAAACCGGTACAGAATCGTTGTACTTGTAAATTTTATAAACTTACCCTCAATTGGTATCTATTTTATCTAAGTTGTTATTATTATTTAAAAATAAAAAATAAAAATAACATTATTACAAAATTATTCAATATTAGGTTGGTTTATAGATTTACCGTATTTTGGTAGTACCAAGAGGTCAGCTTTCTTTATTTCTTTGTCGTAAGACCTCTGTGGAATATATACAACAATAACGTGCACAGGGTAGAGCAACAGAAGACGTGCTCTTAATAAGATATGCAAACGACCTAGCGCTGCTAGTATGCGGAACCAAGAAACATGAAGTAAAAGATGCAGAATTTGTCATTGCAAAATAAAAAAACAGCTAGAGCAGAAAGGACTGTAACTCGAGCACCGGAAGACTGAAGCGCTGATAGTAGCTGGTGAAGGCATGGGTCAAATCAGGTTGAAGGTGGACGAGAAAATAATTAAAAGCCAGCAGACCCTGAATTATCTTAAGTATAACAATAGGCAAAATATTCCACTTTGTTTAATTATCTAAGAAAGCTGAAAGTTTGTTTATTTATTTATTTATTTATTTATTTACTAGTCAACGGAAGCCATTACAAAATAAGTATATATTTACAATTTAAAAAACATAAATTAAACATAAAACAACTAATATTAAAAATAAGAATAAAACTTAAATAGTTAGAAAATTTAAAAAAGGTCACGTAAAAAATCCACTTTAACTTTGTTGGCATGCCGCAAAATACGTGTAGATGCAGAGTGCACCGCATAATCAGTGCGTTTGAACGGTATATGAAATAAATAGTCATTGCGTAAAACTCGAGCTGGGACATGAATACCTATAGAGCTGAGCAAGTCAGGACAGTCAATAATCCCACGAAGCACTTTAAAAACTAGTGTCACGTCAAAATTATAACGTCTTTTTTCAAGACTGGTCATGTTAAATGTAGAGAGCAGTTCCGTGTAGCTACCTGCAATGTTGCATTTATACGCCAAAAAACGAACAAACTTTTTTTGAATCTGTTCAATTTTTCCTTTATTGACGGCGGTGTATGGTGACCACACATTGGAACAATACTCAAGATGAGGACATACTAGAGCGTTGTAAAGGATAATTATAGTACGATGGTCACAAAACTCCTTAGAGTTACGCTTGACAAATCCTAAAAGTTGATAAGCTTTAGCCACAACAGTATCGATATGTAGTGTAAATGAAAGGCTTGAATCAAACGTAATGCCTAAATCACGAATAGTGCTACACCCCTAGCCCTTAATAAAAAGGACTAACCTAGCCAGACTCAGTAAAGAAGGGGGTGGTTCACTACACACAAAGTTATACACAAAAATAATATGGTAAACAAAAGAGACAATAAAAATTTAAATGTAAAAAAAAAATAAAACACTCACCAGTAGCCGATGGTTACTACAAAATATAATTGGGCTCCAATTGCTTTGGTCACTTGGTTGATTTCTTTTCCTGATATAGTCCGTGGAAGCAATAAACACGTCGCTAAAAAGAGGATGGAAATTTTTGGGGATCAGAAATAAGGAGAACAATTTCCCAAACTTATATAAATATAATCATAATCTGCACAATGTAAATGAGCATTAATTAACCCCACAAAAGAAATCAACTTAACTTAAATACTCTCACATTCACACACATACACTGTTAAAAAAAAAGAATATAAAATAAATTGAATTTAACATAAGTAATATACTAAAAAAAAAAAATAACACCAAAATGAAGTGGTAATTGTTACAAAATTTATAAGGGGCTCTTCTGGTCGTAGATGGTTCTCTTCTGAGTACGGGGTTCCGTCTTAGGGTTATATCGATGATCCCATACGATTTTAAATTCGGAATATATCGCAATTTTAATGGGAATATGTATAATCAATAATATAATGGGTACGCATATACAGCGTTGCAAATTAATAATAATTATTTATAAGTGGGTATAGTAATAAAAATGCAGGGCCTATGATAGACCTGGCAGAGCACAAACCCACAAGGAAAAATTGTCTTTGAATACCGGTGAACTATTGCTGATCCTATAGAATCCGTGATTAACACGTGGTAATTGATCGTGCAATATAAAAAAAATCCGCAATTGCGAAAAGTAACAGCCACTATGCTGGTCACTGGTAAAAGAACCGTTTTCAGGCCCGACAGGACCTCCTGAAGACAATTAATCCTAGTGCGCATGCACAGCTACCAACCAAGAAAATTAAGAGATAAAGGAAATGACTTAAAGATAATAGGAAAGGAACTAAAGAAAGAATTAAAGGAATACCCATTAACAACAGCAATTAATATATCACATGTAATACTGGATTAACATAAGGTAAGATTTGAATTTAAATGACAGAGGTAAATAGTGAGAATTAAACGCCGTTAGCTCAGACTCAAACCCAAACGTCACTTGAAACTAAGTACGATGTTCAGGTCAGTGTCTAATGAAAACAAATAGAAGTGTCAAGTTGTGAGGAAAATTAATTAATTACAGCAACAATCAGTTTGGTAAGTACTCAAAACATGTTGATAATGTCATAAAATTAATGTATATATATATATATAATAGATATTGTTGCAGTTGTTAATTAAAATAATCCTAATTAATTACTTTATATTACAGGTTAAATGGAATTAAGAAACAAAACAGAAGGAAGGTATTTGTTCAGGGAGACACAGACTGGAGAAGGAACAAGGATATGACGCAAAGGTTTACTTGCTGTCCCTCTCCTTAAATACAACAAATTATATCTTATTGGTTTCTAAATGTGTAGATTTTATTAAACTTACCAATAATTTGCCTTGCTGTCCTTCTTAAATGCTTTTAAAATATAATTAAAAAATTGTGTAATGACAAATGTCAGTTTCACATTAATCACAATATTAGACAATTTTGTACATTACAGCTTAATGTGTAGTATACACATTCATTCATAGAAGCCTATATTCACTACATTACAACAAGTATACTTCACATAATAAAAATATAATTGTGCAATTCAGTAGAAAGAATTTACTAACTATAATTTAAATAAAAATTGTTATAAATATAATAAACAGATACACATAACATTACATTATATTAACAACTATTACGCCACCAACAAAACAAAGTGTTTTATTGTTTCACTTTGATAATAAGTGACTGTTTGATTTGCCAATCATTTGAAATAAAGCAAAGAAATTCCTAATTTATCAACAGCTATTATGCCTTTCACAAAACAAGTATTTTATTGTTTTACTTTTATCACTTTGACAATAAGTTAGTGTTTGATTTGTCAGTCTCTTGAAATAAATCGAATACATTCTTAATACATTAACATCTATTTCGTCTTAAACAAAACAAGAATTTTTATTGTTTCACTTTGATGATAAGTGACTATTTGATTTCGCTTGAAATAAAGTGAAGAAATTACTAATATATCAACATCTATTGCGCCAATAACAAAACAAGTGTTTTTATTGTTTCATTTTTATCATTCTGACAATAAGTTAGTGTTTGATTTTTCAATCACTTGAAATAAAGCAAAAAAAAACTTCTAATACATCAACAACTAGTAAAGAATTTTTATTATTAACCATTACACCTTTCACAAAACAAATATTTTTATTGTTTTACTTTGATAATAAGTGACTGTTTGATTTGCCAGTTGCTGAAATAAAGCAAATACATTCCTAATACATTAACAACTATTACGCCACCAACAAAACAATTGTATTTATTGTTTTACTTTTATCTTTTTATTAACACGTGACTGGTTCATTAACCAATCGCTTGACGTAATGAAATAAAGCGAAGATATTATACCTAATACTAGCAACTATTGCGCCACCAACAAAACAATTGTAATTATTGTTTTACTTTCATCCCTTTAATAACACGTGACTGCTTCATTAACCAATCACTTAAAAAAATGATATAAAGCGAAGATATTATACCTAATACTGTGCCTAATACTAGCAACTATTGCGCCACCAACAAAACAATTGTATTTATTGTTTTACTTTCATCCCTTTAATAACACGTGACTGCTTCATTAACCAATCACTTGAAAAAATGAAATAAAGCAAAGAAATTATACCTAATACTAGCAACTATGCCTCCACCAACAAAACAATTGTAATTATTGTTTTACTTTCATCCCGTTAATAACAAGTGACTGCTTCATTAACCAATCACTTGAAATAATGAAATAAAGCGAGAAAATTATACTCAACACTAGCAACTATTACGCCACCAACAAACCAATTGTATTTATTGTTTTACTTTTATCTTTTTATTAACACGTGACTGCTTCATTAATCAATCACTTGAAAAAATGATATAAAGCGAAGATATTATACCTAATACTAGCAACTATTGCGCCACCAACAAAACAATTCTAATTATTGTTTTACTTTCATCCCTTTAATAACACGTGACTGCTTCATTAACCAATCACTTGAAATAATGAAATAAAACGAAAAAATTATACCTAATATAAGCAACTATTACGCCACCAACAAAACAATTGTATTTATTGTTTTACTTTTATCTTTTTATTAACACGTGACTGCTTCATTAACCAATTGCTTGAAATAATGAAATAAAGCGAAGAAATTATACCTAATACTAACAACTATTACGCCACCAACAAAACAATTGTATTTATTGTTTTACTTTTATCTTTTTATTAACACGTGACTGGTTCATTAACCAATCGCTTGACGTAATGAAATAAAGCGAAGATATTATACCTAATACTAGCAACTGTTGCGCCACCAACAAAACAATTGTAATTATTGTTTTACTTTCATCCCTTTAATAACACGTGACTGCTTCATTAACCAATCACTTAAAAAAATGATATAAAGCGAAGATATTATACCTAATACTAGCAACTATTGCGCCACCAACAAAACAATTGTATTTATTGTTTTACTTTCATCCCTTTAATAACACGTGACTGCTTCATTAACCAATCACTTGAAAAAATGATATAAAGCGAAGATATTGTACCTAATACTAGCAACTATTGCGCCAAAAACAAAACAATTGTAATTATTGTTTTACTTTTATCTTTTTATTAACACGTGACTTCTTCATTAAACAATTGCTTGAAATAATGAAATAAAGTGAAGAAATTATACCTAATACTAACAACTATTACGCCATCAACAAAACAATTGTATTTATTGTTTTACTTTTATCTTTTTATTAACTCGTGACTGGTTCATTAACCAATCGTATGACATAATGAAATAAAGCAAAGATATTATGTCTAATACTAGCAACTGTTGCGCCACCAACAAAACAATTGTATTTATTGTTTTACTTTCATCCCTTTAATAACACGTGACTGCTTCATTAACCAATCACTTAAAAAAATGATATAAAGCGAAGATAATATACCTAATACTAGCAACTATTGCGTCACCAACAAAACAATTGTAATTATTGTTTTACTTTCATCCCTTTAATAACACGTGACTGCTTCATTAACCAATCACTTGAAATAATAAAATAAAACGAAGAAATTATACCTAATACTAGCAACTATTACGCCACCAACAAAACAATTGTATTTATTGTTTTACTTTTATCCTTTTAATAACACGTGACTGCTTCATTATCCAATCACTTGAAATAATGAAATAATGCGAAGAAATTATACCTAATACTAGCAACTTTTGTTTTATTTTCATCCATCATAACATCATCATAACCTCAAAAAAAATGTGAATAGTTGAATTTAAAAAAATAATTTTGAGGTTATGTTAGGCAAGGTCAGGTCACGTGACCTGACATAACCTCAAAAAAAAAATGTGAATAGTTAAATAAAATATAATAATTTAGAGGTTATGTTAAGCAAGGTCAGGTCACGTGACGTAAAATCAGGCGGGCCTGATTTTACGTCACGTGACCTGACCTTGCTTAACATAACCTCAAAAAAAATGTGAATAGTTAAATAAAATATAATAATTTTGATGTTATGTTAGGCAAGGTCAGGTCACGTGACCTGACATAACCTCAAAAAAAATGTGAATAGTTAAATAATATATAATAATTTTGAGGTTATGTTAGGCAAGGTCAGGTCACGTGACGTAAAATCAGGCCGGCCTGATTTTACGTCACGTGACCTGACCTTGCCTAACATAACCTCAAAAAAAAAAAATGTGAATAGTTAAATAAAATATAATAATTTTGAGGTTATGTTAGGCAAAGTCAGGTCACGTGACGTAAAATCAGGCCGGCCTGATTTTACGTCACGTGACCTGACTTTGCCTAACATAACCTCAAAAAAAAATGTGAATAGTTGAATTAAAAAAAATAGTTTTGAGGTTATGTTAGGCAAGGTCAGGTCACGTGACGTAAAATCAGGCCGGCCTGATTTTACGTCACGTGACCTGACCTTGCCTAACATAACCTCAAAAAAAAAAAATGTGAATAGTTAAATAAAATATAATAATTTTGAGGTTTTGTTAAGCAAGTTCAGGTCACGTGACGTAAAATCAGGCCGGCCTGATTTTACGTCACGTGACCTGAACTTGCTTAACAAAACCTCAAAAAAAAGTTTTAAATAAAGAAAAAAAACAATGAATAAAATAAAAAAATGAGGTGCCACGTGGTATCTGACTAATCATTACGTGATCTCACGTTAAAAAAATAAGGAGTCGCGTGGTATCAGTATGGGCTAGTGTGAGGTCACGTGATGTTTGGTCAGGCGCGCGCCTGACCAAACATCACGTGACCCGTGAAAGAAATGAGAAGTCACGTGGTATTAGCATCGGCCAGTGTGAGGTCACGTGACCCGTGAAAGAAATGAGAAGTCACGTGGTATTAGCATGGGCCAGTGTGAGGTCACGTGATGTTTGGTCAGGCGCGCGCCTGACCAAACATCACGTGACCTCACACTGGCCCGTGGAAAAAATGAGAAGTCACTTGGTATTTGCATGGGCCAGTGTGAGGTCACGTGATGTTTGGTCAGGCGCGCGCCTGACCAAACATCACGTGACCTCACACTGGCCCGTGAAAAAAATGAGGAGTCACGTGGTATCATCAGTATGAACTCGTAAAAAAATTGCGGCATCACTTTGCCAAGTGGCATTGGCTTCGTTTTTTTTTTTTTTTTTTTTTTTTTTGGTGGGGGGAAATCCATCATGGACACTTAACACTGGGATCATTAGTGCTAAGTAGTGCCGGACTTTAACCGGCTAAAACCCCCCTATCTTCATGCGCCTTAGTCTTCTTCGTCGGTGTCGGTGTCGGCGTCTTCTGCATTCTCGTCGATAGGTTCTGCCACTGGTGGTTGACAGGGGTTATACAATTTCCCTGCCAATTGAAGAAATTTTGTGAACCTATCGACTTTTAGCTCGGTACAAAGTTTATTAAACATATACCGAGCTAAATTTCCGGGGATGTGGTGCTTGACTCTGCCGCTTGACGACATTACAGCTTTCGCGTGTCTCCATGATGATTCGATGGCGTTGGTGTGGGCAGACGAAACCGGGTCTACAAAATTTATTGAGTGGTTCACTTTTAAATGTTGGTAGCCATGCTGCGATAAGCAATCATACGCCTTCCAATAATCGGAAACTATAGTAGATCCTTTCTCGATCCATTCCTCGATTATTGGAATCAGCGTATCACTATCTCGCTTTTCAACGGCTACCATAAACACTCTTCCAGTGCCACGTTCATACCCCCCAAAAACCCACTGACCTTCAACGTGATGGCCTCTATGGTATTTTCGCTATCCAAATTTACTTTCGTCAATTTCGACAGTAATTCCTGGACCCCCAATTTTAACCGGAAATTTGAAAAAATAGTCATAAACTACTTCCCTGCAAAAAGAGGCCCAATTGACGCACGTTTTTTTCGAAATTTTGATGTTTTTCCCAATTACTTTTAAAGAAATATTGTCTACCCACATATGTACAAATCCTAAAATTTGTAAAATACTTAATTTTGAAGACGCAAAAAAGGTACCTTTCCGAAAAGATACATCTGTACTACACAATTTCGACTTTAATTTATATCTAATAATTTTATTGTAGCAACGCCATCGATACCCATCAGGCCTGAAAGATATTTAATAATTTTAAATTAAAAAAATAGTCAAAATGACAAACGTAACATTTTGTTTTAATTACTATTGCAGTACATATTTAATATGAGATTAGACTGAACCCGACTATTTTTACAAATTTGAAAAACACTTAAATAATATTGTTATAAATATATTATTACAAACAATGTTATTAATTATTAGGAAATGATCATCTATACGAGACAAGTAGAAAACAATGTCTTTGTGTTCAGTTAGATTTTTCCATATAACGTGGTTATACAATCAACATTACCGCAACACCTAAATAATTCTTCAACTGCATAAAATTTCAAAAAAAGTTTCCAACAAAATTTGTTTGGTTTTAAACAAACTATTTATTAAAAATATTTTTAATGTACAGGGTGTTTATTTTATTGTGAAAATTGTTTGTTGTGTTTTATTTAAATAGAATACTCTATATATTTTTCAGACTAATTTACAGACTAATTCTAAGTATTTTTTGTAAAAATATTTTTTTAATAAATTGCATCATTTTTGAATTATAAGAATTATATGACTCCTTAACTTCAAATAATGAACATTTTCCCACAAACATGCACATTTATTTTACCCAAACAAATAAAAAAAACATTAACATTAAAAACAAATAACAAAAAAATTAGAAAATTCTAAAAATATACAGTGAGCTTCATTTAAAAAAATTTAAAAAATTAAATTTTTATAATAAAATAAGCACCCTGTATGTTTTTACATTTTTTTTAATTCTAAGATTAATTCAGAGAAGACAAGTTTGTATGCCAATATGAGGTAACGGACTCATATTTGGAAGAACGCTACGCACTGCATTACTTTGTTGGTCACTCACCCAAGTCATGGCCTTTGATTAACTTTCATTAGCGCTGTTAATCATAAATCTTTCTGCCGTACTGCCGAAATTGATTCAACATACAAATAAAAATAATATATTGTAGAAATTACACTGAGACGGTGAAAAACAAATTTGGTAAAAACAGAAATGTTTACGATATAATGTTAAACAACTCATCTCACACGCAATTTAATACTACATAAAGACACAGAGTGGCATCTAAAATACAAACTTAGAGGGGGGGTTGATTGATGACATCATAAACGTCATAAGTTTGACGACCAAACCACCGAGGATGACGTCATTTTGCGGGGCCTTTACAAAACACGCCAATCGCTATTAATTTACCTAAATATTAAATATGCTCAAGTTTAATATAGAAAGTATTACTAATAAAATATGGACAATAAAATAAAGGCCAACAAATGTGTTTACATGAATGTATAAAACATTTATATCAGATTAAATAAAATAATAGCACAAGCAACAAAGTATAAACATTATCAAAAAAATATATACTGCAACTTAGCTACTTAGTGTAAAATTATTGACAGTAATTTCTATTCCCACATCAATAATGTAACAAAAAAATAGTATTTCATTATAACAAATTATATAAATATAACATACCGCGAAGGGACTGCTGAAAGTTTTAATAAGCCTCCACATCTATAACAAAAGTAGCTGCCCTCTCTTGGTATAACTGTCCATTTTTGCAAATGATCCAAAAACTGATTTGGATCATTGCATACAGTTTGCAGCTCCCATATAGTAATATCTTCCATTATATCTGATATTGACATCAATAAATATGACTGATGTCAACTGAATTATATTAATACCAATTAAACAGGCCATTTTGATTAAAAAATGTGTTATATATCTTAATTTTTATTTAGCACTCTGTGAGCAATAGATAATTACCATAAAAATGTTTCATACCAAGTAGATATTCAAATTGTCTGGTTTTTTGTTCTTTGGTACCAATTTAACTTAGTTAATACAGAAACTTTACATAAGCTATATTTAAGTAAATATGAAATGTAGTTTTATTTTATATACATAAAGTTTTAAAATTAAATGTCAAAATAATTAATTAAAATAAATTACACTTTCAACATATTTTTAAAAATAAAGCATTACTGCATCAATAAAGTATCAAAAAAAATATAGAGGCTTAACTTCCGGATCAGTTGATAATGCACTAGTCAAAAGATTGTTAATTAATTACTCAACTTCAGTAAAATTAAAAAAAAAAATTGTTTATTTTTTTTAGTGGGCTGCATAATAATTAATATATTGTTTTCATATAATAATTTTCTCGCACTATAGCCGCATTGCATCACGGAAAAACGGTTTTTTACAGTGGGCAGTGAACAAATTAATGAATGATCCAATGAATAAATAAATAAAATAAATAAACGCTGAGAGCGCGTAGCTGCTCTAGGTTGTTTATTGGCTTTGCCTAAACCAATTGTTTTATGTGTTCTCACACATAAAAGTTCAATAAATTTAGATTAAGAGATTTTGTAGGCCAGTTCACTGGACCTCTTGTACCAATCCACCTATCATTAAAATTATTGTTGAGCCACCGAACTACATATTGTCCGAAAACTGTATTACTCCCACCAGGTTCACAGAAACCTTTATGGACTCCACCTAAATCGCATCATAATTTTAATTGAAGAATTACTTTACACCAATCCATGGTCACTATTGGTTGCAACAATATTCCTCAACTAAACCAGTTGCTATCAAACCAAACCATGCATTGAAGAATTCCTCAAAGATTACAGCACCCCTCAACAAGTTTTACAATTAAAACCTAAAAATTTAGAAATATATTTTGATAAAATCGGATTGAAAAAACGCAGCATTCAGATATGGAGAATGGGCCATGATTTTCTGCACTTCGTTTTCTTAAAATCTACAAGGCTTGGAATTTGATGATAAGTGACAACTGTCACTGCTCCAAATAATAAATGTGTTGTTAATATATTGAAGCGCTACGCAAGAGGCAGGAGGAAATTAAAAAATGTTTGGAATCAATGCTCAGAGAATGTACCATGAAATATGTGCAGAATTGCTACAGTCCGGAACAGAAATGGTGAGTATGCGCAGCTGCTTCAATTAGCGTATATAAACATTAAATAACATTCCGGGTATTAATAAAAATCGTCAATATTTACAATAATAAATCGTGCTAATAATAAATCCATTTAATCTAATCGTTTGTGATTATTAAAATGATTCAATTGTTGAAAATATTTCTTAAAAAAATAAACTAAAAGCGATAACATAACATAAAGTGTCACGCTCGGCACTCTAATTACACCCAAGTTGGATTAGTGTAATTTTGTTCTCGTTTAATTTGGGATTATTAAATCGCGTCAGTTATAATTAAAATTAAATTATATGCTTCATTGTGCTGGTACCACATCTCGTTACGTAAGGCAAGAGGGACATTGTTATTCAGCAAATTTTCTATAAGATTTTTGAGAAGTTCCGCGTATAAACTATCATTTAAACCAGGTTGTATGATTTTAATTGGCAGTATTGGCAGTAGTTACCCATTAAAAACCCCACACCATGTGTTAACTAAAAATCTTTGTTGGTAAGCTTTGTATTCTAAAAACTTATGGATTTCCTAATGACCAGATATGCTCAATGTGTATTGTTAATGTTAATTCCATCTCTCGAGAACATAGATTTTTTTTGCTAAATAAACAGTTTTTCTAAATAATGTGTATTTTTTTATTATCTCAGAAATGAAGCGAGATAGATAAAAAAGTTATTTAGATTTTCTGTTGTCAAATTGCATCAATTCAGCACGTACACGCATGCAAAGTTACTTAAACTACCGTAATATTATCACTTATGCCCGTATAACACTGACAATAATTATATCTTAAATTATATACGTATTAAATCTTAAAAAGTCTGTAAATGTACAAATAATTATCAAACTTATTGTAGATTGAAATTTTAAGAATATATTTAGTTTTTCTTTATAATTAACGCAAAAAATGTACGCATTAACAGTTTAAAAAAAAATGTTGGGTTATATTATAAATGCTATTTGTCACATTTTATGTGTTAATTATAAAAAAACCTAAAAATTTACTTAAAATTTCAATCTACAATAAAATCGATCATCATTTGTGCATTTTACAGACTTTTAAAGATTGAAATATTTTTATATGTAATTCAAGATATAATTATTGTCAGTGCAATAAAGGCCAATCTTATGTTTATATCATGTAAAATGAGTTATTTACTTTAGTATGCTGTTTTTGTTATTATAAAACCTGTTTTAGTTGTTAGGCCATCCTCAGTTAATATATCGTCGGTGAAAGTGCAAAACCTCGTAGTACATTTTCAAAAATTTCACATGAGACGATAAAAACTTCATATTTTAAGTATGAATAAAAAAGTTTTATGTTCTATCTTTGTAAATTATTATGAATCTTATTATGATAATTAGAATAAACTAAAGGATTCGAGGTTTTGTACAAGTTTATGTACAACAACAAAAAATTGGACAAAAAACAATAGTTGCTGTTGTACAAGAAATGAGCCACAAAAATATTGATTATTAATTATTATTTTCATATTTTTTACAATCATTAGGTAAAATATAATTTACAATATATTTATTGATGTTAATGTATAAATAATATATTTCATATCAATCCATTTTTATTGATACTGTTATTTCTATTTTTATATTTATTAAAATTAATTATCGTATTGTTCACATGTTTTCATAATTTTCTTCATCAGTGGCCTCATAGAGCACACACTGACTCGTTTTTAGGACGTTGTTACTCGTAAAAAGTGTATTAGCTAATAATGCATTTTAATTAATATATTTTATGTAACAATTAATATGCATTATTTTGAGTGGGCAGAAATAACGAAGGAATAAGCGTTATTTCATTTTATGCACCATTTATATCTGCATTTATCCATTTGTATTTTTTATTATAAAATAACTAATATAAGCAGTCCATGATATAACCTACAAATACAGCAATGTCACATTTGATAATTTTAATAAAATTTTATCTTATTAATTTATCTATTTTTGAAATCTGGCAACAGTGTACTTGACAATTCGTTACTAACTTCATACCAACTCTGTTCTACACATTAACCTTTATTTTATTTATTTATTTATTATGTGAACAATACTTGCTAAATATAATGAATATAGGAGTTTATGTATGTTATGTATAAATAATACACTACTCTTTAAGCAGTATTGTAACAAAAGTTGCCTAATAATATGTCAAAAGACATGTTTTAATTATATTAATAAAAGCGTTTAAGAAGGACAGCAAAGCAAACTATTAGTAATTTTATTAAAATGAACACATTTAGAAACCAATAAAATATAATTTGTTGTATTTAAGGAGAGGGACAGCAAGTAAACCAATTCCCTTTTGAAATGCCGTTCCCCCAGAAAGTAAATAAACAAAAATATTTAAATAAAAATGAAATTGTAATTGAAAATAAATAAATTTTCAATAATTTGAATTTTAATGAAAATGCATGCTACCCCAAGTTTAGGCCGTAACAATAGTGTTAACTCTTAACAACATTACATTCATGAGAGAGTAACCATACATCACCGTAGACGTCTAGAAAATGTCGTCACTTTGCATTTATTTAAATTAAGTAGTAAGTTATTAGTCTGACACCAACTAGAAAAAATCTGTACTTCTTCATTAAGTAGTACAGCATCATCTGAAGACTGAATTTTCATAAAGATTTTTATATTGTCCGCAAATAATAAACAAAACGCATTAGAAAAACAGTGTACCACATCATTGATAAAGATATTGAACAGTAAAGGTCCAAGATGTGACCCCTGTGGAACACCCGACGTAACATCAATATTACGAGAAATGCACTGACCAATGTGCACAAATTGAGATCTGTTAGATAAATAGAATTGAATCCACAGTAACAAGGTGCCATTAACTCCAATACCACGTAGTTTCATAATTAGTATCTTGTGGTCAACGGTATCAAAAGCTTTTGAAAAGTCAGTGTAAACTGAATCTACTTGGAATCTGTTTTCGAGCGCATCTGTTATATAAGATTCATACAACAAAAGGTTGGAAGATGTCGGTTTGCCAGTTCGAAAACCGTGTTGATTGAGAGCAACTTCAGATTGCAGAACAGCAGTCAATTGACAGGTAACTAACTTTTCAAAAACTTTTGGAATAACTGATAAAATAGATCTATAGTTTGTTACATCATTTATAGCACCGGACTTATGAATCTGAGTGACATAAGCTTGTTTCCAGCAAGTAGGAAAAGTACCCATAACCAAAGATAAGTTAAATAAAATCCATAAGGGCCGACAAAGGGCAAACGCACATTTGTTGAGAAAGAAAGCCGTTAATCTATCAGGCCCTGGACAGATTTTAATAATGATAGTTCGTTGACAACATCAGATATTTTTAAAACAAGATGCGATTCATTTATATGGGTAGGAACAGATGGTGGAGAATATGTGCTGTGTGGACTTATAGATGCCGTCAGCAGACTGTAAACTGACCCAAAAAAATCAGCAAAGAGATTTACAATGCCATCAGTAGTGCCAATTTGAGAATTACCATTTGTGAAAG
The DNA here is from genome assembly GCA_963932245.1 of Tachinus rufipes. Lineage (NCBI taxonomy): Eukaryota > Metazoa > Arthropoda > Insecta > Coleoptera > Staphylinidae > Tachinus > Tachinus rufipes. The sequence goes on from OZ010744.1 coordinate 60,379,636, forward strand.
TAGATGGTGTTTGATTACTGCTACGTTTAGAGTTGACGTGCCCCCAAAAAGTTTTAGGATTAGATTTAATCAAATTTTCCACTTTCTTAATGTGATTAGAATAACACGTATTAGCCAATTGCTTACACTTATCACGTATTGACGTTTAGTGGACGTACTCAATAGACTTATGCCTAACCTAAGAGCAGAAAGGCTGTGGTTAGGGTGGCCTCCGCGTATCGGACGGTGTTGATGCGTACAATACAAATAATTGCGGGAGTAATCTTAATGCACATAGCAATTGAGAGATCTTATACGCCTAGAGTCTATAAGAAAAAAACAAAGACCGCATTAAGGAGAGGCACTTTAGTAGTATAGGAAAGAGCGTGAAGCAAACTTAGTGAAACATGCAAATAGACCAGAAAGTTAATTAAAGATCTTAAACTATAACTAAGTCGTAATAACAATAAATTTTTTATATAAATCTGTCTAACAGCAATATATGCATGTACTGCAGCAAAATTGGTAGCTCCAAAAACACCCGGCTTGACTGCAGAAAGTTTCTGGCTGTGAGGAAAAGTACTTATAAGAACCTGAGCAACGTAACGTTGAATAAGCTAGAGTTGAGAAGCTTAACAAAATGGTCTGTCATTGAAAATATGATGCACAATCTTAAATGCAAGTAAATATTAAAAAAATGAAGCTGAAATGTGTAGTAATGCCGAAATAAAGTCTCACTGTCGGTTAGGTCACATACGGAGGGTTTTTAGTCAGTAAGCGGCTGGATAGCGTCCCATGTGAAAAGCTTGTACAACCACTTTTCTTTAAAGATTCTCAATGACAGAATGTTAAGTCGTTGTTTTGTTTCAACAATATCTTTACAAATTATCAACATTCTGAAAATGTAAATCTTATGAGACATTTTTAGAATAGTTTTATATGTAGTATATAAGACAGCATAGATTTTTTTACTTTACATTAATTTTTTGGTTATTAAAAAAAAATAAGTTGTTGGTGTGGATCTCAAATTTTGAAAATAATAACACAAAACCTAAGTTTATCTGAACGCGTATTTTTGTAAGTACGCTTTGAGTTTGAGATTGAGTATCAAGTATAAATGCAGCCCTAAAAAATTGTACTGTTTCAAAAAAAAATTGAAGGTGTCAGTTTAATCAAATTTTAAACTTAACAAATAATCCATATCTGAATCTTATTCAGTTGTTTTCTTGGTTTTACAATTTTACATAATGTTAAGGGCGCAATGTTTTGATATAAAACTTTAAGCACAACTCGCTTAAATTAAATCTTTTTTTAAAATTTACAATTTAATTTCAAAATTTAACAAACAGTTAAAGAGTTTATTGTCAGATAGTCATAAGCCAGTATCAACAAAAACAAATAGTTTTTATTAGGTTCTATATTAGAAATACAATTGAAAAGCCACATATTGCCAAATATCTCTATTTAGCAAAATGTGGTTTATCACTATCTGGCATTTCAGCCTTCAATTATAAATTAAATTTTCATATGTTGTATATTACTAAAACAAAAAGTAAAATTGAGCAAGTTGTGCTCAAAGTTTAATTTAAAAATACTTAAAATATCGCGCTCTTATTGTAAAATTCTGAAAATTAATATACTGCCAAAACCTAAGTATTTAAAGGTTAACATGATGATTGTTTTTGTTATTTGTTATTAATGATATAAGCTGTAATTTGTTTACAAAAATGTCCTAATTGCTGTGTGTAGCACTGTACTGTATTTAGTTTATCCTTCAGTAAAGTATAGTAAATTGTTCAGTCAAACTTTTAACTATAACAGTTTACGGGCCCAAAATCGCGGTTGAACTTAAAGAGTAATAAAATATACAAAAAAAAAAAATTAGTACCTAGTGACGTAAAAAGTCAGTTGCTAAAAACAAAACGTCAGTTGCTGAAAACAAAAAATATTATTAATTAATATAAAACCGGATGACAAAACCTGCAAAGTAAATATTAGTAAAATCAACGTAAATAATTTAATTTAAGTTACTAAATATAAAAGTCAAAATTGTCATCAATAAAAGTTTCAAACACTGAGAGCAAAATATTTTTATTATTGCTATATTAAAGTTTGCTTTTGCTGCAAATAATGCTCTATTCATAGAAAAACAAAACACAAAAAATGCTACTACTAAATTTAGTTTATGAACAAACAAGATGCTTGTGCTTGAACTCTTTCACTAGAACAAACAAGATTTTGTATTCTCAAATATTTCATGACACTTCAAATTTCATTACAAAAACCAATTTTAAAATTGCGTAAATTGTGCTTTTAAAGTTTTATGACACTCAACAATCTGTTGTGTTTTGAATGTGCAATGCAGCATTTGCAATTTTTTTTTGTAGCTGCTCTACTTTGTTTATTGGCGCCGCATAAACCAATTGTTTCATGAGTCACATAAAAATCCAATAGATTTAGTTCAGAAAATTTTGCCAGTTCACTGGACTTTTTTTACCAATCATGAGATAGTGTTCCATCGTGTTGGTACCACATTCTGTTACGTAAAGCAAGAGGGACATTGTTATTCAGAAAATTTTTCATCTAATTTTTGAGAACCCTACACTATATGTTAACTGAATTTTTTTGTTGGTAAGCTCGTACCCTAATTGCGTTTATGTATATTGTTAATGCTATCTTTTGTGAACATAAATTTATTGCTCAATTATATTGAAAGTTGCCTAAGGCTGACCCTAGGTTTATCAAAAATTCAAGTATTTGTTTTTCTTCTGCCACGGTGTGCTGTTGATGTGGACCTCCACTACAGCAATATCCAATTCCAAACTCAAGGAGCTTTCAAAATGCGTCAAAAAAAACGCAACGAGAAGGTTGTCTTCTGTCGGAAATTCTTAATTAATACTTGCTACATGCAGCTAAGGCATTACCATTACTGAATTTGCAAACAAAAATAATATCTCCGTATTCTCCGTTGTTGAACAGCATTTATACAAGTTTTACTAACCAAACCAAAGAAAACAATTTTGACAAATATCAAAAGCTTGCACCAAAGCACACTTGTTAAAGTAATATTGTTTTATTTGTTTTTTGCTAAATAAAAATGTTTCTAAATAATGTGTATGTTTTATTATCTTGGAAACAAAGCGAGATAGACAAAACAGTTATTTAAATTTGAAATTAAAAAATGTATCCAAAATTTTATTTTTTGCTTTCAGTTAGGAAACAACCTATATAATAAACAAAAAGGGCCTAAAAACAGAACCTTGGGAAACACCCTGCCTGATTTTTAACGTTGATAAATTAGATATTCCTTGCAATTATTTAAGTAACTTTGAAACAAGTCATTTGAAAGTTTTTTTTATGCCAAACAATTAAGTTTGGCAAATAAATCAAAAGCCTTACTTAATCAAGAGATATTTCAAAACATTGTTGCTCTTTATTGACCTTTTGAAATCTATATTAAAAGTTGTTAAATAAGTTATATGTATTTATTAAAAGATAATCTTAATTTTTTATATATACAAATTCTTGTATTTAATAATTTTGAGACTGGTCTTCCAGTTTTCCAAGTCAATTTTTAAAGTATCTGGAAATATTTCTTGATTTAATAAAAAAATTATCATTTTTACAAGAAGCATATACATTAAATAAATGTTTTTTTAATGAAATTAAACCTTTTTTTTTTTTTTTTTTAATACAAACAACTTTATTGTCAAATCAATGCTTCTTAAAATAATCTAGGATTTGCATGCATAAACAAATAAAGAATTATAAATTATTTATAACAATGTGTACTTACTTAGATATACTTACTAATGTTGTACTGTTTTAAAATGTCTTATCTTATCTTATCTTATTAAATACTATAATAGAAATACAAAAATTTGTTGGACTTGATAGATGATAGAACTACTAATTTTTTCCACGTCTGACATCACAATATAACATTAAGTAACAACAAAGCAATAGTGCTCAAGCATTTATAACCTTGTTAATGATACACTAACTTGGCCATAAACGCTTTGTTACCGGTAACGTAAATTACTGTTACTCCTACAAAATAATTAAACAAAAATAGAACATATTATTTAAAGTTGAGTTATTTTAATAAATTTTAAATACTTTAGTATGCTAATTTTATTTTTATTATTGTCCGTTTTTTTTTAAATATTACATATAATATTAATGTCTCTACAAATGAATGGGATTATGTAATTACTTTAAATATGCCGCTCTTTTAAAATTGTACACTATACTATTTGTTTTGACAGTTCAACTTATGGTTCAACTTTGACAACTGTCAAGCAAGCAAGGTTATAAGAATGTATACAAATAAAGAGATTATTATTATTATTGAATCTTTTAGGAATAGGCGGTTTGATAATGGGGAATGAGTCTATTCTATTCCAGATTGTGATCAAAAGTTTCGACTGCAGTTCATAAATTTGAATCTTCAATGTTGTCAAAACACAAGGTTGGTAGAAAAATGTATATAGAATGTTGCCTGGTTTTGCCTCTAAATGATTGTTCTAAATAAAGCTAAGCTTAATAAAGCAAGCAAAATCTTTATTTTTTTTGTAGTTATAGAAGTACACCACTGCCTGCTAATATCCGCTAACTTATTATATGAATTATGTGTAAAAAATAATGAATTAATTTAATTACAATTTTATATTTAAAAAACACCTCTAATATTTAATAGCAATGTTTGTTTACTGTAACCAAGTAACATATTGTTCAATTGTGTAAATAGGAGACTCGTGCAAACGACTCCGCCTCTTTGCTAAAACCAGGCAACCTTCTAAATACATATTTTCTACTAACCTTGGTCAAAACTCAAAACATACCATAAGAATAGTCCAGCAATTCAAGGAAACTGGTAGTGTGCAGAAAGGCAAAACATCAGGCAGACCATCTGTATCACAAGAGATTGTTGAAGATGTGCGCCAACGTTTAGAAATAAGCCTACAAAAATTCAATAATTTAGTAGCACTAAACTGTTATTTTCTTTACAACTAATAATTATAAACATGTAAACAATACGTGCGTTTGTTTGTGTGATATTATCACTTAAAGTGATAAATATTACTAATACTGTGCGTTCGGTGTGCCATATCACTTGTCACATAGATCACATCAGTCACTTCAATCACGTCGCATCAGTTGTTGCGTTTTTTTGACTTATGTTTTCACTTTAAATCATTTAAAGTGATTCATATTTGTAAAATTGTACGTGCAGCTTTATCATACCACATATGAAACAAAAATAATCAAGCTACCAGTCACGTCGCAACTGCACTATCTCTAAACCAAATTTATTTGATCACTGATAAAACAAGCAGCAAATTTAAAATTTATATAAAATCATTAAAAGTTGCAAAGTTAGTTGCGTATATAGATGGATGATGCACAACAGTTATGTTATGAAATATTTTCTGACAGCTGACTTGATAGAATCGTGTTCGTTTTGTTTCACTAAAATGTTTATTTCAAAATGACATCTTTCCTCTTTCTTTATCTTATTTATTTTTTGCAAAGACTTCATGTCCGGTGAGTAATTGTGTTATATAGTAACACGTCTTTGGTTTGTTTCTACCCATTCTTTTATTTCTGGTATTAGTTTTCTTGTCCATTCTCCTTTTTCTCTTTTTTTTCACTGTTTCTGCCTACTTTCCATCATATTTTTTCTTGTTCGTCTTTTTGCTTCTTGCTTACTAGTTTTTTTCTTTATGCCTTACTGTTCTTCCACCATTAAATCTGTGGGTAGTGTCGCCGCAATCACATCTAGTGTAATTTTTTAAATTTTAAACGCCGTTGCCGTTTTAAAAACAACTAAGTTGCCGTGAAGTAATCAATACAAGGAAACAGTTGCAGCAAAGAATTTTCAAGGCTACTAACAAAAATTGTATAAACTATTGGGGATTGCTGTTAAAGAATACGCTACCTGGCGGTAGATTTGTTAACGAGCCGTTGTTGACACTTTGCTATGTTCACATCTATCTCAGCAAATGTATGAATAGCTTGTATTGAGATTAAAGGAGAGCATTTTGATCATTTGTTTTAGTTGTATATTTTTTCCCATTGTATTGTTACTTTTGTTGCCAATTAATACATTAGTCACATATAAAAAATAATCTTTAACACTCTGTTTTTTTAAGGGAGGATTTTGGTACTAAAGTTATTGTTTTGACAACAAGAAACTTTGGATAAGTTATGATTCACCCTGTATTATTTTTATAAAAACTGTGACTAATTAAGTAACATGTATATTTACTTTTCTCAAAATGTTCAGTGACATTTGCGTACAATTTGTGTGCAGTTTAATTTGACAAGTTTTTCAATTAAAATTCAGTTTTTGACGGTGAATCATTAATTAATATATATTAAAAAGTAAGCATTATTTATAACATAATTTACTGTTAAAGTTTTAAGGATTTATGACGTTATTGTTTTTATGAACAGAATTTCTGATATTGATTTGGGTATTTGGGCAATATATGGTTCTAACAAAAAGCCATGCAGCCAACAAAACAATTTAAAAAAATTAAGTCAAAATTAACTAATAAAATAGTATTTACCCCAATCTTGATTAAATTAAAAATTATTGAATATTTTAAGATAAAAATAGCACATAAAAATATATCTGAAGTTTTTTAGTTAAAATAGTTAATATGTATAATAAAATAAAATGTACATGTAATTATAAATGATGGTCTTTTATATTTTTTCAGTGCACTACTATCTATCTAATAAAATATTAGATTAGTTGCATTAATTAAATTTTGTAATTTCATACGTCTAATCAATGTATGCAAGCCGCCGCCTCGGAGGTGTCAGCAAAGATGATGCACATTAAAAACCAACAACGGCTATAACGATAATAACATAAAAAAATAAACAATGAGATGAGTGAAAGATGTAATTATAGCGCACGGCGATTACGTCACCGGATGGTTATCGCATTGGGCGAATTAACATTAACGCCCGCTGAACACACCGTCGAACCGGCCAAGATTGAATGAGAGTAAAAGGCAGCTTTAATTTAACCAACATAAACCCACTTAATGTCATGAATACAATCATAATCTAGATCGGGATCTAAATAACAGCGTGCGGACGCAAACAATAATGAAGAGATCACCCGTTTTGATGCAGGACGAATCAAAAACTGTAATCACCGTCATCTCGATGGATGTAGAAGGCGACGATACCGTCCAGTGCAACAATAAACACGGCCATTGTACGATCACCATTCTGTACGTTTGATACTCGAGAATCTTCAAACATATCTGATTATATATAAAAATACATATGAAATGTAAACTATTTATATAGCCATACACAAAAATATATGTCAAGTTAGTAATACTGATTGCTTAATCGAACTATTTTACAACAGTGGCGTAGAATCAGAGGGGGTGGTAAATGATTTATACTCTACAAAAACTAAAACTTATAACTTATCAAAAAAATATTTACAAACTTATCAAAAATTGTTCCGAAAACTAATAAAATATAAATCACATTAAAGTTATCAAAAATGATCAAAAAAACTACTTATCAAAAGTTGCACAAAAAATCTATTTTGTGCAAGAAACTCTAGAAATGTATATTGTGCTATAACATGGTTGCGTATAACACTAATTTTTGCATAAAAATAATCAAAAATACACAATAAATTAATGTATTGCAAACTATTTATCAAAAATATATCACAATACCATATAAATACCATAAAAATTATTAAACATTGCTCAAAATGTCAATTTGTTACTTAAAATTGATAAAAAATTGTGCAGTAGAAAAGGCTTACAAAACCCATTAGATGAATAAATGATTTGTTATTTTTATTAACATTCCATTTTAAACATCTATAAAAATGAAAAACTTATTTTTTACATAAAAATTATTAAATTTTATACATTTCTGTCTACGCCTGCATGAAAAAGATACTACAATCTATTTAATTCCACAATAGATTGCGGGAACAGATAGGCTTGCTTCTAATTATTAAATTGGTTTTATTGGTCTTAAGTAAACACGAAATCTTGAATGTGTTTTATATTTTTATATTAAGACCGTACCGACCGCTACCTTGATTTGTAGTATTTTAACAAAAACGGCAACTTGGCTTCATCGCTGCTTCTACAAATAAATTGATAATTGATATATTTTTTTACCAGTACATTCAGAAATGATTAAACTATGATATGTCTTTTTTGTGAAATTATATTTGCAAAATAGCAACAAAATGCATTCAAAAATACTGAAAAACGCATTTATTTCTATATTTTATGGTGGATGGATGACATTGGTCGGTATGCTCTTAAGTTTCAAAAGCTTTTGATTGCGTTTGAGCTTCTGATTGCAATACTTTTGGCATTGAAATTTAATCCGGAAATGGTAGCTTAGTTGTAAAGTTTTTATCAGGTTGATAGCAATGTATAAAGATCAATAATTACACTTCTAAGGTAGTTAATGTAACTTTGATGTTTTTAAGAAACACTGTAGTTATATTTTATTTTTGTTATTTATTAATGATTTTTGTAATGTCATTGTTAATTAAGTCTTTCTTAGTATGCAAACGATTTAATTTTTTTTATAATATTAGTTACAAATCGATTGTTTTAGTGTTCAGCGTGATTTATATAGTACGTAATAGCGCTCTTTCTTTCTCTGTTTATACCAGCACACCTTTATTCTGAATTTTGTCTAATTACTTATTTTTTTCGAGAGCCACATTTCAACTACTTTTATACGTTTTTTATTTTTTTTCCAAGTTTTACATCCGTATAGGAACTCACTCCATACATTTTTTGCACACGCGCTGCGTAAGCAATGGAACAGTTTGCTACGTATATTCGCCAGTTTTAGATGGTTCAATGCGTGCTCGACGCGTGTTTGAAGTAAACATATTTACCCCGCGGCATTGTGTCTAAGCCATTACTTGCTACCCAAAATCCATTATTTTTCAGTTTTTAGTACCAAGATACTTACGTTCATTTCTTCCGCTTTTCCAGTTTTTATAACCTTTGTCTTATTTTTGTTTACACTAAGTCTATTCATGTATTTTATTTCTTCAAGTTAACTAACTAACATATTTAATTCTTCTATGCTTTTTGCAAACACGATCATATTATCGGCAATTTGAAAAAGTTATCTTCTTTTTTCACTCTTTTCTCACTCCTTTGTCACCTATTCAGCACTCAGCTGTCGTTTCTTCGGCATACATATTAATTAACGTTAGTAATAAAAAACAACTTGTCTCACTTCTTTTCTAATTTCAAACTACTTGGTCTTTTTGTCATTAATTCTGCTTGCTACTTATTGTCTTATATATAAATTACCTATCAATTTTTTATCATTCCAATCTATTTATTTTAGTTTTAAAATTTTCAACACTTTTATCAACCAAAATTGACTGTGCAAATGCTTTATAATATTACACTTAAATTTTTGTTTTTCTCTAAGGACTTTTTTCTAATTGTCCTCACTATACCAAACGCATATCTTGCTTCCGTTTCTTTTTTGAATCCAAATTGGTTTATTGCTAAAGTTTCCTCCATAGCTCTTAAAAATCTTGTATTTGTTATTCTCAAAAAAATATTTGTTTTGTGAACTACTTAATTTATGATCTATACTTTTTTTTGTCATCTTTGTTTTTAAGAAATCGCTTGACTACTTTCCGTTTTTATATATTATAATATTATAATATATAAGAATTGCAAAATAAAAAATCATTAATAGATTTGTTTCATTCCTACGGATTAGTCATCAATTTAACTACTCCTACTAGAATATTTACTAACCGCAATAACGTTACTTCTGAAACGGCAATTGACAACTTGGTTACTGATTTGCCCAAAGATCAATATTTATCAGCTATTGTACATGCTTCAATTGCAGATCATTTAGCACAAGTACTTAAGTTTTATCCGCAAAATGTAAATAATTAAACAGAATGTAAAAAACAATGTATACTTACCGATGCATGTCACCTTCTAATATTAATCATTTAAAAACATATTTAAAAAATGCAAACTGTATATTCTTCAATAAATGTTGACAAATCATTTGACGCATCTGCAAAAATTATGCATGCCGCTCTGAACTTAACATGCCCGCTAAAGTCTGCCAAACATAATGTAAATAATATTCAAAATTATAGTTGGCTCACTTCAGATTTTATAAAAAATAGAAAAAAAAAAAGAACTTCACTGGATAATAACGCACTCAAACGATTTAAATACTAAGCTAACTTATAAAAATATGAAACGGGATCATATGCGTGATGTAGATAATACTAAAATTTTTTATTTTTCTAACCAAATTCAGACTGCTAAAAAAAGTGTAAAGCAAGAAACTAATTAAAAATAAACTTGGTAGAGAGAAAAAAGCAGTTGACATCAAACTAAAAATTGACAAAGTTACTAACAATGGCAAATTGACTGATATATTTGCTAACTAATTTGCCAATGTTGCCCAAAACTCTCTCATAAATCATTTTTATCATAATTTATCTAATAACTGCACTACATCGTCAGATTTTTCATTAAATACATTCTATATTTATCCAGTAGATAATAAAGAAATATTAAATATAGTAAAAACTATGAATAACAAATCATCGGCAGGAGTTGATAGAGTATCCATCATATTTTTAAAACAAATTGTTCAGTTTGTAGTAGATCCTTTAAAAGCACTATTTAGTTTTTCATTATCTACTGAAGCTTTTCTTTCTGCATTAAAAATAGCTTCAGTAATTTCATTATACAAAAAATCGGATGTAACTAATATTCAAAATTATAGACCTATTTTTATATTAAGCACATTTTCTAAAACTTTTGAAAGATTAGTATATAAAAGTTTAATGTCTTTTTTTAGATAAAAATAATGCATTAGTCAACAAATAGCATGGATTCAGGAAAAAATACTCTGTAGAAACTGCTTCTATTCAATTATTGCAAATTGTGCAAACTAATGAAGATAAAAATAAACTTGTGTTTGTATTATTTTTTGACTTATCCTGTGCATTTGACACTGTTGATATTAACTTTGTTATTAAAAACTAAACTCAATTAGCATTAGAGGATAAAATTATATTTAGAAAACCAAAAAATAATTGTAAATGTAAGAAATTGTTACTCATCTGAGTATGATGTTACATTAGGTGTTTTTCAAGGGTCAGTATTAGGACCTTTGTTATTTCTTTTGTATGTAAATGATTTACCATCACACATTTTAAATTTTGCTGATAATGAATCCGAACCCTTAATAAACACTACTGCTGTAATTAAGTGAATTTAAAAATTGTGTTTTCAAAACCGTTTAATACTTAATCACCAAAAAACAGTTGCTGTTCATTTTCATGGACGTAAATTATTGTCAAACAATTTTATAATTAAGCATAAAAATTTACAAATCAAACTTTCTAGCAGCGTAAAATTTTTAGGAATTACAATAGATTCTAAATTATCTTGGCGTTTACAAATTGAACAAATTTGTGAGAAATTTAATCAAGCCTTTTATGCCATTCTACAAACTAAATTGGTACTTGACAACAAATCCATTATGGCAATATATTATGCGATGGCTTACTCACATATGTGTTACAATATAATGATATGGGGTTCATCTGTTGATTGAATCAAGCTTTTGTTCAACAAAAGTGCATAATAAGGTTGATTTTCCAAATTAAAAACCGTGAGAGTTGTAAGCAGTTTTTCATAAATAATAAGTTGTTGACATTGCTTTCTATATACATATTTAAATGTATAAGTCATGTACACAAGAATATATCTCAATTTGAATTAACCTCATCTAGTCATCAGTATAATACACGACATGCTGATCACCTTTGTACTCCAATTCATAATACGTCAAAATACAAAAAATCAACTTTATATATGTGCGTAAAAATGTATAATAAATTAGCTCCAAAAATGAAAGTTTTAAATGACTATAAAATACTTAAAACTGAATTAAGAAACTTTTTAGTGTCTAAATGTTATTATAACATACATGATTTTTTAATGATAAACTGTAAATTATGTTTTGTATACGTTGTATTTATAAATATTGTATTTTTAAATGTAACTTTGTAACTTTTATACTATGTATTATATTGATATTTTTAGACTATAAGATTTTATTGTATATTTTTGACATGTTTTATATCTGTAATCAGATCTTTAGATAAATAAACTACTACTACTACTATTATTTCTGTATTTCTTTGTCTGAGTTTGGTGTCTTAAATTTCTTATTTTTTGTGTTACCCATGGCTTGTTTTTTTTTTGTTTACTTTCTTATACAACTTTTTTTGTTGTTGATTTTTTAAATCTTATTTTTCAACTATCTATCTAAACCTAGATAAATGTAATTCTATAACATTTAGCAGAGTAACAAACATAATTCGGTAAGTTTACAATATTAATGAAATTCTATAAAAAATTAGATTATTGAATATATTAGTGTTATATTTAATAAAAAAATAAATTTTATTGTGCATAATAATACAATCTGTTGTACCCGTTCTACTTCCAGAGGTAGCATGCGCTTATCTTCAATGTTGTCGTTTACGTATTTGTCGCATTGTAAGACAACGCATTGGGCAACAGGTTAATGCACCAGGGAACATGTTCAATGTAGTACGTAAACTTAGTAATAGCAACAACCGCGTAAATGCTGCCTTAGTATTAGTCAAATTTTTCAGCTACGTTTTGTTGTCTGTGCGTAATGTAAAAGGTTCATCTTCCAGGTACGGTCTGTATTTTTTAATTGATTTTTTGGAAGAGGGGAAGCTTGGCACTTACATAAAAAATAATATGTTCCCGGAATTCTTCTTCCAGGATCAGCACTGCTCCCGTTCCCGCTATTAATTCGTCTACTTGCTAGACGTAACGGAAGCCTGGTCGGGAGCATGTTTGCTTAAATCATCTTGAATGCCTTTTTTACGGTCTTGTCAACTAGTTTCAAGTTGACGTGTGCCGTGTTTGTGTTGTGTTAGGTTGGTGGTGATATGCAGGCTTTGTTGTAACTGTAAGTACTTGGTGTCTAAGCGGTGTTAAGATGGAGTAAAACCTACCTTGGTAAACTTGGCTTAAAGCTGTTACAATTCTTTGTTGATGGTACTATGTCGCTGGTTGCGACTTGTTGTGTAGACCTAATGTGAGGTTTGTATTGCCTCTTTGTAACTGGGCGTAATTATCAGTCGATAATAGTTTTGATATCCTACCTACATTGTCCCACGTTGGATGATGATGATGAATGTAGTGTCCGGAGTGTAAAACCGCAATGCAACAGTCGGAAAATCAATGCGGAATGCTAAGGTTGCATGAGGAGATGAATAAACTAGGTTGGTAGTATAATGCTGCAGTACCGCAGTCAAAAGGTCAAAGGATCTTGACGCGGTTGTTGGTGATGGCGCTGAATTGGCTTAGAGCCAATCAACGATTAGCAAAATGAATCTTGGATTCATGAATCCAAGATTTAATCTCTGACTATTAGTTCGGGCATTAGATATGCACAGAACGGATTAAATTTACTTAAATTTATAATTTGAAAGTACAGTGTGTTAGTAAAGAAGCAATTCTCCAACTTAAGTATTCAAGGCAACTGTTGTATTGTTGTCTGCAAGTGCATGAAAAAATAAATTTTCACTTAACAGATATAGTGCTTTTCTGCTAACCCTGCAGACACTATTAGAAGTAGTTGCTACTCCCACAGCCAAGTGCCACATGAAGTAGTATCTTGCTTAACATACGCAGTAACACGGGCTGTCCTCCCAGGCAAGTTCCATTACAAGTAAAACAAGTTAGTGCATCTAAAAAAAATATTTAAAAATTGTCGTCATTAAATCTGAAACAGCTGACAAAAAGCTTAAAAGCTTGTGAGCTTGTGTCATTCCTATACAGTGAAATTTATAAAAACAAAAACATATGTCAACGTTGCTATAAAAAATTTAGAAAGTAAGATGTCAATTTCCTTTAAATGTACTGCTACATTTAAAGATATGATTAGCTCTATTAATGATTTGAATGACTTATCAAACAATGGTTGCATTCAAAACGACTTATCAGTTGCTAGCGCTAACTCATCAATCAATTACTGATTGATGAATTACTTAGTCAGCAACCAATGTATGATGAGTAAAATGACTAACGCTGCCAGCAAACGGTAGTCAGCGAGCGCGTTTAGTACGCGTGCTGAGTCGTTCTGAACGCGGCCATTTAATAACATTTTGTGAACTATTTATGTTTATAGTATTATCCTTTTTTTTTCGATAAAAGTTGTGTTATTTTAAAATTTGAACTTGTTATGCATCTTTTACACTGTCGATAACAACACATGTGTTCACTTACCCCAATTCAAATAACAATAATTCTTATGAGTCTTTTATAGAGCAGTTGCCACAATTTCTAGGTTCTATCATGGTTTTTTCTTTCAATTTTAAATAGTAAAAAATTATATATTTCAAGATTGCATATTATAAATAAAAAATATTTTTAAAGTTAGAAACTACACGCTCACGTGGTAAAGTTATGGCCTAAAACTACACCAACTGGTTGAATTTTGATATTAAAAAAAAAAATCTACTCCCTTCTATATATTGTCACTTTTATTCACGCATAACTAAATGGACATGTATCATATATTCACTCTAATGTGAATATGATATGCCGTACCAACCATAAAAACAAAAAATACAAATCACAATGTTTATTTGATTATGTCGCTAAATACAAATGGTTTTTTATTTGTAAAATGTCAAAAATAGATTAAGAACGTCTTATTTATTAACTGTTATTATACAATAAAGCTTAAAAACATTTTTAATTCAATATTTTAACAACATAATTTAACCAAAATTATAGATAGTTCTGAATTTGATAATTATGCAAAACGTCAGATGTCAAACATAACCTGAATTTATTTCAATATAAAATAATGTTAAATGATTAATTGAAAAGTTGTAAAATAATGTTTAGATTTTTATTAGTCGTAGAAAAAGTAACCTGTAACTCGAGTGGAATGCCCATATCGCACTTAGACGTTTGAAGCACTCCGCCTGCAGCGTCGTGCTCCAAATTCGTCTTCGTGCGATATAGGCATACTATCCACTCTTGTTATACAAAATACTATTTCCTAGTTGTCAGATAATTAATTGTATGCATTAATCTTTCAAATGTCTTTCAAAGAAACACTTTTACTACCTTTTTCAGTTTTCAACTTTGTTTTTAGACTTTAAATTAGCAGAGGTTTTCTATTTGACAAAATAGTTTTAATGTATATTTTAAGGTGGAGAAAACGTCCCACAAAAAAAATTAGATTTGACAGATTTCACTAGTTTTATTTATTTATTTATTTATAAAATAAAGATATCAATTAGCAAAAACAACAGTTAACATAAATAATTTTTTTAAATATATAACTAAGTAAGCGCGTTTCAGAAGTTTGTCAAGCATAAACGTCACAGTAGCAATATAAATTAAAAAACAGAAATGTCAAAACTACCAATACCAGAACTAATAACACACACGAGAAGAGTTCAGACTTTATATAAAAGTGTATTACGAAATTTAGAATCTTGGTACGATAGAAGAGAAGTATACAGGTACTATGCCGTCCTTATGAGATCTCGGTTTGAAGCAAACCGACACATTAGTGATATGAGAATTGCTAAAGCATTAGTGTTAAAAGCTGAAGATGAGATGTTTTGGAAGAGTCACTGGCACGTAAGACAATTTCCTGCGTCGGCCGGCGGTACGGGCTTTGAGAGAGAAGTAGTGCCACCTGACTGGGTGTTGGACTATTGGCATCCTTTGGAAAAAGCGCAATATCCCGATTATTTTCAACGACGTGAAAAAAGAAAAATTGAATTTATAAAGTTATGGGAACGGAAACATGGAAGTTAAATTAAAAAAAAGTAAAAACATATTGTTTGTAATTAGTCATAAACTTAGTATACAGTTAACTTTAAATATATCTTCATTTACCCTACTGAGAGCTGTAGAATTGATATTTTTATTAAAGCACCACGTATGCAGACGCTGAGCAATAACTATTATCGGTTAAATTATAATAAATACGTATATTTAAGACTACACTCAATTAAAAAATACCAGTTTAATGGTACATAACAAATATATTTTTTAAATATATTATGGAATTAACCTTCAGTTTTAATATGATATACTTACTTGTTTCTTTGTACTATTCGAGGTGGACCAAATTACACGAAGGTCCAACAGCGTATGCAAATGAACCCGTCGTTTATCAAAAACAAAAAAGCACATTCTTTTCAATATTATTCATTACTAACTTGTGCCGTTTAATTAAAAATTTATCCATGAATAATAATTATTAAGTTGTGAGTCTGTTCACGTTTTATTATTATTATGTTTTATTTTATTTCTCTGGTGCGAAATGATAAATGGATGTAAAAGGCAAGCAGATATCTTCATATGACCAGTGAATGAGGCTGAATGAGGCTAATCATTATTAAGTATTGTTGAGGTAATCTAATATATCGAGGGAGTTGGTAGCCTGTTTATAATAGTTGAATGGCTCTCTGCAGGAGGCGACACTTCCATGACACTTCCATTGGGTCTACATGGCCAACCTAAGATACCAATCTACCCACAGATATGTGTATGCATTCATAATATAACCCATGCTTATGCCCATATACCCATTATACGCGTTCACATTTCACGTGGAATTATGACATTTATTTACACCTCCCTCTTTCACATCCGAACACGCTCATAATTGACTCTCCCGGTATGAACTATGGCTCCGTACTAATCTTGATGCCTATTTGTAAAATTCTAAATTGATGTTGCATCTCAGGATATAAATCTAGTATCACGTTTAAATAGTAATCATTTGACGGAAATGGCTTCGATTAATTAATTCACAATAGTTTTATTTAATTATAGAATTGTATATCGTATAAAGTTAACTATAACTTATTGTATTTTGTATCAGACTCGGTAATCCATGAAAATAACATTAAATGTCGCGTCTCTGATAAGTTTATTAATGAGATAATATTTTTAATTATTATGACTTTAATTCTAAAAGTTTTATGTACCAACAACATTATTATGGCTTAAAGTCAATATATCTAAATCTAAAGTCAGACCAAAAACACAAAACACGCTAGTTATTTTTGCATATTGCTTATAAATGTATAATTTTTATTAATTTTTAATAATGTTTTGATTGTATTTAATATTCTAAGTTTGTTTTTACTTATTAGATAGATATATAATTTTATTATTACATTTGATAGCATAGTAAGTAGATCCTGCCTGTAATTTGTCAATTAGAGGTATGTACATTAAACTAGTTCTTAAAAAACATTGTGTAATCTTGGTGAGTGCACTCTCAAAAAGTAATCTTTATGCAAAAAAAAGTAAACCATGCCAAATTTCAGTCCTTAAGATTTAAAAGAACACGTATCGTACTATCTTTGAATTTTCAAAATTAATATATTAAAAGTATCATAGCTTTCAGATTTGATTTAGATGCATACTCTGTGTCCTCAAAATAACAATAAAGTGCATGCTAATTAGGTTCCACATAAAACTTTACATCAATATACTCTGTTTAATTTTATTTTATTAACATAGTTTTATTATAATTTAAATTTTGAACATAGATTTAGACTTGTAAACAAAAATGATAAGAATTTGAAGCTTAGGTCTATAATTTTTTTTTATTTAGAAAACCTTTATTTAATATGATGTGTTGTACGTATTTTTTTCATTTAGTCAAATTTGTAATATTTTAATAATGGTTTTTTAAGGTAAAAAACTTTTAAAACTTCAAAGGAAATTTCTGAAAGTGAACTCAAAGAAATTCCACAAACAAAAATTAAGAACTAGTCTAATTTACATAGAAAGACATAAAGTATAATATAATTCAACAAAATTGCATAACAATATACAAATACATAATTACAAAAACACTTTAAAAATGATTATAATTTCAATTTATAGTATGTTCTAATAGGAACTTCTATACAGTACACTAGACAATTTTCAGGTTTGACTCTTGTAATTACCTAGTGAAATATTATATAGTTTATACTCCAAGTCATTAACTTCAAGGTTCAATACCATATTTTTTAAAATATAAGTTAACCAATGAGTGTTCAGTAGCGTACCTTGTTGAATGCAGTTTTGCGTTATCTTGCTTTAAAACAAAGTTATTTTTAATAAATGGATCTAATTGCAACACAAAATCTTTTACAACCTCTGCAATATATTGTTATGCCGACAAAAAAAACTCTTTTAAGAAATACTAATTCTGCGCAAGTTTCTAATGATATATCTGCCCGTACCATAACTGAACCACCTTCACAACTAACATGAGGCTTAAAAATACACTTTTAACATACTTCTACGGTCATTGCCAAACACGCTTTTTTCCATCTGGTAAATGTAGGCAAAACCTAAACTTATTGCTGAAGAATATGGTGCTTTATTGCTCAAATTTATAGGGTTACAAGTAAATTACAGCATTGCTTTGCAGTGTTGTAAAAACAATATTGAACCAACTGCTATTCTAAAAGCTTTCATACTAGATTCTACCTATTGTTGCCAAACTATTCATACGTTTACATCAGTAATTCAACTTCACACACAAAATTTTTTGTTTTCATTGCAGGGTAATTTGGGGAAATTCGGACAATCGTCTCCACATCGATATCTCTAATTTTGCTCAAGATTTGTACGCATGTTTTTGGTAACAAAATATGTCAATTCCAAAAATTTTAGATCTCTAAGTGCAATAAAGTGAAAATGGCGGCCATTTAAATTTTTTAAGAATATTTTAATTTTTTCAGTTTTTCAGTTTTTGCGCTGTAAATATGCAAAAAATAGTCAAAATTCATATTGAAAAAGATGTATCTTATAGGAAATTTTTCGTAAAACACGATCCCGCCCTTGACTTTCTAAAACTTTCTACGGAAAATTGGAATAATATTATTTTATAAAAAAATTGATTTCTGTAATTCCGCTACACCTGAAGACTTAAAATTTGAATATGATATTTCTGAAACGTAGTACTTTTGATTGCAAAAATATAAAAACTAGATTTGTTTACCCTAGGGTAAAATATAATACATAATTGCTAAAAATCTGAGGAAAATTCCTTAAATTTTGTCGGATTTTTCGTAATTTTACCAGTTTTTATTAGAAGATTTTAAAAAACGGACATAATAATTGCGTTTTTTGAAAAAAAAAATTTCAATTACTGTAACTCATTTTTTTGGCTTTTTTTTCGAAAAATTGTGAAAGGTCAAAAAATTATAGTTTTTTATTATAAATTTTGAAAAAATATGATATATATATATATATATATATATATATATATACATATCATACTTTTTTGAAATAAATTATGATAAAAAATAATTTTTTTTTTTCATAATTTTTCAAAAAAAAAAAAATATAAAAATATTGAATTAGTGTAATCGAAAGGAAATTTTAAGTAAAAAACAATTATATCAGTTTTTTAAAATTCTTCTGAAAAAGCCGGAAAACTAGTAAAATTACGGAAAATTCACGGAAACTCTCTTAAAAGTAACCCATTTTTAGCAATTATGTATTATATTTTACTCTAAGGCAAGCTAATCTAGTTTTTTTATTTTTGCGATTCAAAGTACTATGTTTCAAAAGTATCACATTCAAATTTTAAGTTTCCAGGTGTAGCGGAATCAAAGATCAAATTAGTAAATGTAGAACGCCCTTCACAAAGTCCGTGCTGCTCTTTTACTAAGAAGCTTTTGCACATCCATTGTAACTGACCAGTTACAATTTTATTCAAACAACTTAGGGATGGCAGATTAAATGCATATACCTCTATAGTTAGTGATATCCTCTTTCCTCCAGATTTAAACAAATAAGTAATATAGCTTTGTTTCCATATTTGAGAAAATTTAGTTTCATTCAAAGAAGCATTGCAAAGTAAGTGCAATGGCTTTGCAGTAGAATAAATACACTTTTTTAACAGTAAAGAAGGAATGAATTCAGTTTGTAAAATATATTGCTTGTATTTATGTGCACTGAGATTTTTGCACGTAGTACAAATATATTAGAATTTATTATAGTCCAACAGTAGTTTTAAAGATTTATAACGTTTATGTACAGTTTTCTTGAGTTTAGTAAGTAATATCAATTCTTTGTTAAACCAAATAGAAAAAATGCTTTCACGCCACAGTTTTTTAGAAACAAAACAATCAATAACAAAATCTATTACAAAATAAAATACATCAAGACACATATCAATATCACAGTTAAAAAATAGTGCAGTCTATACAACATTCAAAAAATAATTATTGATTGCGCTGTAGTCGGCAAGTTTAAAATCATTAAAAACATAGTTACAATTTAAAATATCACAGGTAGTATCACATTTTATAGTTAACAAGTACGCAGTATGGTATTGGCAAAATTTAATAAAACATCTACAGCTTCTATCACAGAAATATCACGATCGTTGGTAAAACATAAATCTAAAAACACACTCGCACTATTAAGAATTGAATCCAAACGAATTAGCAATTAAATGAGCAGGGTAACTATCATTACAAATTACTTCTATACCTAAATCATCGTTAACCCAAAACGCTGCAGGTAGATTGTAATCACCCAATAAAACTAGTTTACTGCTTGGAAACTTGTCGGCAATAGATTCGACAGAACAACAATGGTCTAGATATTTATCACTAGTTAAATTGGGTGGTAAATATACCGCACAAATTATATAATACACAAGATTAACAACAAATGATTAACACTAATAAACGTGGGGTAAAGTAATACAAATTTAAGGTAAATTTTAATAACAATTAAAATACCACCTCCGCCTTGTTTAGGGCTTGTTAGGGCCGAGGGATCACACCTAAATAAATGATAGCCTTTTAAATTTAATTCAGAGTCACTGATGTCCGGAGAAAGCCAGGTTTCAGTGAAAACAATCACATTGTAGTCTGATACGGCTACAGCTAGTAAGAGTTTTCTGAGTTTAGTTTTTAAACCCCCAACGTTCTGGTAGTAGATGGAAAAGCCGTTATTATTCCTGAAAATGAATCCAAGCTGTTGGCAAAATTCAGGCTCCGAAAAGCAAGAAGCAAGAACATTTTGTAAACGACCATAACTCACAAATCTTTTGACAACAATGTTAGCTGGCCAAAAGTCTTTGCAAAGAATAGCTTGAGCATGGTCGGCTGGAACCAAGACTTTAAAGCTACTGTAGCTTCCAGATTGTACATCTATATCTGCAGCGTCGATTAAAAAATCAATCTTCTCTTCAAGATACAATACTTTAACTAATAGCAATTTATTGTTAGAGCAAAGTTTATCTAACAAAACTTGATATAGTATGATAGTCTTTTTATAAAGTCTTGGAAGGTCAGAATTGTCAAGGTTGAATGACCTACTACAGTGGCATTTTTTATGATGAATGGCGCAACAGTTATAAAATATAATTTTACAACTAGTGCATGTTACGCCAAATTGCAATACTTTTGCATTTGCACGCTTGACCGGATATAATAATAAATTAAAGTTTAAAATATAAAAATTCAACTATAAAAGTGATTAAATATTGAGGAATAAAAAATAATACAAAAATGATACATGGATGCACAATTCACACCGGTGCGGTCGTTCATCTGGTGACTAACTACAAAACAAGCAAAAGCAGACCACAGTTGGGTAACACAAAAAAACAATGGAGTGTTTAGATTAGTTTAGATTAAAATATAAAATCACAAAGTAAAATATAAAATCACAAATTAAAAGAAAACACAAGTTACGCCACTGGTAAATGGTAAAAATATTGCTTTGCGCAGCGCGGATGAGAATGCGCGGACGACTATAAATTTAAGTTAAGTTTCAATTAACAAACCTTACCATACATTTTACAGAATAATGTTTATATATAGCATATACACATATAGCACAAACAATCACAAATATAATTACCAGTACGTTAAGTAAAACTTCACAATTAAAAACACTTATAAACACATGTAATTGTAGAAGTAAAATAACAACTCAGTGCAGTGCAAAACACATTCAGTTGATGTAAATTATATTACACAGTTTTTTACTGCTTATTTCACTGTTATAAATATTTATTTTATTAAAATTTATCAGTTACCAATTGCTGGTTATAGCTGTTTTTATGTTTTTTGTTTGAGTTTGAATTAATTATTAATTCATTTTTCAAAATTGTTTCAACCCGCAAGATGGCTCAATGGCATAAATGCTAAATGATACCGATTAATGCGGACTTTTAGTATTAAATTGCACTAGCTGGAGCTACAGCAAATCGTATGATTATTTACAATTAACTGTGTTTTTCTTTAAATAATTACTGACTTCCCTTAACATTGTAAAACTTTATCAACTATTGCACCTCTAATAAAAAAAAAGCTTTTCTGTGTTGATAAATATTCTTATATCAGGTCATGGAATGAATACCAACATTTATATTTTTAGTTTAGGCATAAAACTTTACAGAAAACCCAACAATTGTCTCAACTATTAAACATCTAACAAAACAAGGGCTTCTTTGATGCTATAAACATTGATTTACCAGGTCATACTATAAACGCCAACATTTATTTTTTTGGATTTAAATTAAGACACTAGACTAGACTAGAACTATTTTACACAAAAAAAAGTTAACAATTTTTGAAAGCTTACAAATACATACATTTCTATTAACTACTACTATTAACAAGTAATTAACTGTAGTGTTTAAAGTTTTTTAATTATAAATTATTATTTTCCGTCAATTTGACAATATAATAAACGTAGTAAAGTTAGGTTAGGTTTTAAATTTACTCAACTTTAATAAGTTGGAACAGATATAGCGTTAGTTCCTTATTTGTTAGTGTGTTACAGTTTACAATAATGCTACAATAAATATAAGCATTGACAAAGTTATGATCACCAAACTCATTTCAATTCTAAAAGGTGTACGGCATCAAACTTTTTACTCTCAAAATTAAAAACCTTTTCAAAAAAATTAATTGAGAGACAAGAAGCATTAAAATTAATTAAATATACTTGAGCTACCTAAGGTTTGCAGACCATGAGGTTTTCATCAGTGATAATGCAGATCTATGTTAGAAATTATAAGGAAAAAGTCAAAAAGTGTTGGTTTTGTAATAAATTTCTTAAAGACCAGAGTAACAAATCAGTTAATCACAATCCACAACAAGCCAGTAGAAAATGTACAACGTAACATATACTTGAGCCAGCTTATTAAACTTAGCAAAATCAATCAAACTGGAGAAATCGTAAAGTGTATTAGCCAAAACTGGGCTATATTTAAAATCTAAAGTCTACTAAAAGTTGTTTGCGTTACCATTTATAACGTAAAGTATAGAAACAATAACACTACTTATGGCAAAGTATAAGTCTAAGAAATAGAATAAGGAATAAAGAAATAAGCAGAAAAAGTATTGCATTGCTAACCTAAAATGAAACTGAGTAAAACATGTCACAAGACAAGATGAATAAACAAAATAGTTTATTGGAGCCTAAGAACAACTAAAAGAAAAGTAGAAAGAAAACTAAAAAAATAGTTTGACGGTATTAAAATTGCACAAAAACAGTAGTACTAAGCGGCATAAAACAATCTAAAAATAAAATCAAATAAAAGAGTTTTATGTGCAGCAGTAAACAACTTTAGCCTGTAAAAAAAATAAAAAAAATACATTAAATAATCTATAATAAACATGCAAAACATAATAAAATGCCCAATAAACCTTCTAGAATAATTTTTATACAAGACAAGTGACAATAATTTGGAAAAGTCAACTAAAAATTGTAAAATTATTAAAATATAGTTAAATTAATTAAATTAGTCATTTACAAAACACACTAAAGAGGTTTCTAAAATAAAAACAATTGTTTGTGCTCGATTGCGTTTCAATATTATACGCTATTTTTTATTATACCTGCAAAGCAATATAAAGATTAGAGACATAAAATAACAAA
This sequence comes from Tachinus rufipes, assembly GCA_963932245.1. NCBI lineage: Eukaryota > Metazoa > Arthropoda > Insecta > Coleoptera > Staphylinidae > Tachinus > Tachinus rufipes. Next base: position 60,403,641 of record OZ010744.1, read on the forward strand.
TTATAATTTTATTGACATATTAAATAGCTGACAAAATAGTGCGGCAAACACATTTTTAATGTCGTCGTACTACTTTTTCTCATTTTTGTGTTTATAAAAACGTCTGCCATTTTAATAAATATGTTGTTACTTTTCTTAATTTTGCATTTTATTTCCTGCGCTGGATTCCATCTATCGTTAATAATGGTTCCGAATTATATATATTGATTGACTCTTTTGATGGTACCATGTTGGTATGCTGTGTTATCCTTGCTTATGATAATAAATTTTGTCTTGTCTGTGTTTTTCTAGTCCGTATTTGTGGCAGTTGTTTGTTAATCTATTCATGAGGTGTTCCAGGTCTAAAGCATTGTCAGCAAAAATCATTGTGTCGTCTGCGTAACTGATGTTATTTATGCGTTTTCCGTTCATTAGAATTCCTTTATGTGCGTTTTTTAAGCCTTTCCTGAGTATATATTTAGAGTAGATGTTGAATATTAGAAAGGATAGTATACATCCCTGCCTCACTCACTTTGCGTAGAATCTTTACTGTATCTGTATGGTCTTTGCCCACTCTGACGCTTGCCGTCTAGTTTCAATAAAGACTTGTTATAATTCTTAGATCTTTATCATCTATGCCAATCTTTTTCATAATTTTGATTATTTTATAGTGTTGTACTTTGTCAAAGGCTTTCTTGTAGCTGTCAAATCAAGAATATACGTCGCAGTTTATTGTCGGTAAAAGTGCAAGATCTTGTATTTGCATTTTTGTCAAAAAATGTTTTATTTCATTCAAACTTAGCTTGTTCTACATATACGTGTACAAAACTTCAAATCTTTCAGTTTAATTTAATTATCATATTATGATTCATTATAATTCAGAAAGATAGAACATAAAACTTTTTAATCTATACTTGAAGTATGAAGTTTTTATCGTATCCTGTAAAATTTTTGTATATGCACATACTAGGTCTTACTTGCACTTTCACCGACGTTATGTCTTTGCAGTTCTGAATTAATACCTGCAAGCTAAATAATGCTTTCCTTGTCCCTAATGCATCCCTAAATCCAAATTATGTGAGTTCTAGCAGTTCTTCCACTATCTTGTATATCAGTTTGTGTATGATCTTTAAAAACACTGTTAGCACAGAACTCATAAGATTTATTGTTCTGAATTTGTTGCATCTTTTTGCTGTTGTCTTTTTTGGTATGGTAATGAATTCTGACTGCAGTCATTGTTGCGGAATAATACCAGTATTGTAGAATTCATTGAATATATCGGTAAGCCAATTAATTCCTTCTTTGTTTATTACTTTTAGGAATTTGGCTTAGAATCCATCTGGTTCTGGAGATTTACTTTCTTTTATCTGTTTTATGGCGATTTTTACTTTGGCTGTTAAAACACTTGGGCCTGTTTTTGCTTTTATTTGCGGTGGTTTTGGTCTTTGATCTTGAAATAGTTCTTTGATGTATGTTTTCCACGTGTTCTTTATTTTAGTTTTATCTATTAGTATGTTACCCAAGCTGTCTATGAGTTTGCTTGTTTAATTTGATTTGTATGTAATCTGTTTAATTTTTTTGTGTACGTTAAAATTGAAGAATTTCTACCTCTGTGCACACTTGCTGCGTTGCATTTTCTTTAGCTTTTTTTATCTTTTGTCAGATTATTTTATGAGTTTTGTTATATTGTATGGCATCTATGTTTTAAATTTTTTTTTCTGTTTTCCATTAGATGTAGAATTTCTTTAGTCATCCATGATTTCTCTTTCACGACTTTCTCTGGTTTCAGGAACCTTTCCTTAATTTTTTTCTACTGTCTTGTTTAGTAGTCTCTTTATTTCTTTCTCTGTGTTTGTGATATTACTTGTTCTAAAACTTTTTGTTATTTCCTTCTTTACTTGTGCTTTTCCTGCACTGTTTTTCAGTTTGCGGATATTGCATATTGTAATGTCCATGTATACAATCTTCTTGGTAGTAGTTCTGAAAAGGTATTTAAGATAGTTAGTTTGTGTTTGAATGCAAAGACGCTTAGTAGGTCTCCTTTTTTGTTTTCTTTCCTAATCTATATGATCCAATACATTCTTCTGTGCTTTCTTTTTCTACTTTTACGTTAAAATTACCTATTAATATGGTGATGTCTTGTTTATGGAGTTTTTTAGAATTTCTGTTATCTCTGAGTGTAATTGTTTGATTTCTTTATTGCTGCTGTCAGAAGTTGGAACATGTATTTAGATTAAGTTCAGTGAAACAGAGCTAGTTGATATTTGTTTTAGCATTACTCGTTTTAATATAAGCACAAAGTTTGTTACATGTCTTGCAATTGTCTCGTCTACAATGATTCCTGTTTCATTTTTATGTTTTCTGGTTGATGTTCCTGAGTAATATATTTTGTGCTTATTAATAGTGAATGAGCTTGCAGGCGGCCATCTCATCTTGCTAATCCCTATGATCTTAATGTCCATTCTTTGCATTTCTTTTATGGTGTTACGTATTTTTCCTGCTTGAGCCATTGATCTTGCATTCCATGTGCCTATCTTGATCACAGTTTTGTTTTTAATTGTTAATTTATATTTGGTTGCTACTTTTAGTGCCTTTCCCCCCGGAGATCCAATCGGAAGAATTATAATTCCGGAAAATTTTGTACTGAACTTAGCTTTTTTGCCAATTTGATTTTTCTGGGAGTATCTTTGCGGGTCTTTAATGTTATCGTTTACCGTTGCGTTCAACATCCTATGCCATTGACTAATTCTTTAGTTTATCCGCCTTTTGGTGCAATTTCACACCAGAAGCAAGATAATGCCCCGTCGTTTGTAGCCTCCTATTCTGAATCAGACGCTACTGTTGCGGATTAATCTTGGCTTTGTTTCTCACTTTTAATCTTACCGGCATGAGTAGTTCTACTAAGAATATAAAACTCCCGCCGGCATTGCTCTCCAGATCATCAAAATTACTGAGCCCTCTCTCTACTTCAAAGTGTTAATCCGCAAAAGTAGAATTACATTTCCTTAATTCTCAATTTGCCAGAGCCTCGTAAGTTATCTAGCAGCGCGCACCGAGTGCAGGAGAGGTTGACATTTTTGATACTGTGCAGTTGTCAAATAACACTATAAGCAAACAAATTTAAACAATTTCAGAGTCTGTAAAGAACGAGTTTAAAAAAGATTGAAAACTGTTTTTAATTTTATGTTTATTTTTCAGCAAGAAAATAACAAACTTGCTGTTCTTTTTGTGTTTATAAGTTGTTCATTTAAAATGCAAATATATTAAAACTTACACAACTGACGACACATTTTTAAAGTTATACAGGGTGTCCGGAAAATACGTGTACAACGTTTGACGACAGACTCCTGACGTCAAAATAGGTCGATCTAAGCCGACTTAGTTATATCCAAAGTTGTCTCGTTTAGCCGGTAGAGGGCGTCAAAAAAAACAAAAGTATAACAAAGTTGAAAGTATCTATTGTAAGAAACTAAGTAAAACAAAAACATTACTTAAGCAAATGTGTAAAATGACCGCCATCTTGCTGAATACACTTATTAACACTCTTTAAAAAATGATATTGGACCCTATCTAATGTCTCGGGATTATTAAAATGGTTGCCTGCATTTAAAATCCGCTGCAATAAATCATCGCGTGTGTTTACCGGAGTCTTGTAAACTTCTAATTTAATAGCGCCCCACAAAAAGAAGTCACACATATTTAACTCAGGAGAACGTGGTGGCCATTTTACTGGTGCATCATTGTCTCTTCCAATCCATCGGTTGGGATATTAATGATGTAAGTATTGCCAAACGGCAACGAAAAAATGGGGCGGGGCACCATCATGCATATACCACATTTTCCTCCGAAGTAAAAGGGGCAAATTCTCCAGAAGAATTGGTAATGTGTCTTGCAAAAAATTTAAATAAATATTTCCATCTAACCTGTCTGGAATAACAATGGGACCAATAAGGTAGTGATCAATAATACCTGCCCAAATATTAATTTTAAATTGATGCTGATGATGTGCAACTTTAATGGCATGTGGATTTTCATCGGAATAAATATGTTCGTTGTGCAGATTGGTTACCCCAGATCTTGTAAAGCATGCCTCGTCAGTAAACATAATTTTTCTACAAAAATTTGGAACAAGGATTCTTTTGTTTCTAATAAATTGACAAAATGTAAGCCGCATAGGGGGATCAGTCGGTAAAAGTTCCTGGACTTTTTGTATGTGGTAAGGATGTAACAACTGTTCTCTTAAAACCTCATTGACAATCGTTTTAGGAACATTTAACTCACGTTCTAAGAGACGGGTACTGGTACTTGGTTCTTCTTCAACTCTTTCCAGAATCATCTCTTCTGTTTCCACAGTTCGAGTTGTTCGCATGCGACCCCTGCCTTCAAACTTTTTCTCAAAACTGCCCGTTTCCCGAAGATGACGCTCAATATTGGCAAATGTTTGGTGGTTTGGTATTCGACGGTTAGGAAACCTCTCCATGTAAACCCTAACACTCTGACGCCCATTTTCTTGACAAAACCCGTATACCAGGAGCATGTCAACTTTCTGAGAGTTTGTATAATTTTCCATTTATAATGGTAAAATGAACTTGTAATTCAAGAATGTTGATCGTATACTTGAGTAAATTTCAGGAGTCTGTCGTCAAACGTTGTACACGTATTTTCCGGACACCCTGTATATGTACACAAAAATAATTTTGAATAGAACAGGTATGTGGATATTTGCATCAATGAGAGAGAGGGGAAGGAGAGAAGCTGCAATGGTTGGAAAAGTAAAGAAAACCGTTGTTAAGATGAAACAAGTGGCTGGAAATGGCATCAGTACTGTGTCATCCATCAGCATTTTCTAGCAACTTAAAGAATGCCGCAAGATTTAAAAACCGTATTGGAAGGTGCTGTAGAAAATTTAATTAATCATGTTTGCTTCTAGTCCGCTTCTTAAAATTTGCTGCTAAAGATCTATGTACGGTCACTACCACCTCTTGCTACACACAGAATGCGTTGGCTATCAAGGAGAAAAAAATGCATTAGTGGTCACATTTACAGAGAAGCTTTTTATTTAATAATGAACTGATGTCGATTGGCTGCTTAAATTGTATTACCTTTTCAACATCTAAAACTAATCAAAACCAACACTTCTTTTCAAGGTAAAGAAAGAACACAATTACAAAAAATTAAATCTGGAATAAAATTACATTTTTTAAATAGTGTGTAGAGACTTGAGTTATCTCCAACTTTTGTCGGTTGCAAGAAGTTGTCAAGACAAATGAGATCAACCTTCGAACCAACTTCTTCAAAATTGTTATTACCCACTTGCAAGGTTTAAAAAAAAGCATAGTTGATTATTTTCCCGACGTTAACTAATAACATCTACAGATTACTGGATAATTTTTTTTTTTTCAAAATCTGCTTGACATCAGCAAAGACATCAGTTTAAAATAGAAGCAAAGAAGAGTTCTAGATGCAGGTAAATATAAAAAATAATAAAAATTAAATGGTACATAATAACATATATACATAATAATTGTGTTTTATTTATTTTCTATAGAAAATAATGCTGTTGACAAGGGTGCAGTGAAAAAACTTGTGCGTTTTACTTCAACTTATCTTTGTGAGTGTGCATTTTCAACGTTTGCGTACATAAAAAAGGTACAGGAACAAAGTTAAGTGATTTTAGCGTAAAATTAACTTTTCATAAACATAAAAAAAATTATAAAAAAAATTATCCAAACAGTTTCATTCATCGCATTAAAGGCAACTGAGCAATAAATTTGAATTGTTTATTTTTTTTAGTATTCAAACTGATTTCGCAGCGTTGACGCAAAATGTTTAGTTTTAGCTCGACAAAGGTGCCACCGCAAAAAAAGTTAGGGTACTGCTGTGTTATAGTATCGTTCATTTTGAGCAAAAAAATCATATAAACATATGTCTAATTCTCAATGCTCAATCAAGGATTAAAATTATTAAATAAATATTTTTATAGTTTGTTGCATTTGTACACCTTGCTTATAAAAAATAAAGAAAAAATATTAATATAGCAAAAGAAAATAAAAATGAAATGACAATAACTTAAACTTAAAAAGAAGAAAAGAAAAAAACATTTGCAGTTATGTAAGAGAGTTTAATGAGAACTAACAAAGATGAGAAACGTACAAAAAACATGATAAATTATTGACAATAAAAATACGTAGGTAGAAGTTATATGTGTATGGTATAATTGAATTAACCAATTACCCAACACTTGTGTGTCAACTAAATAGTTTCTTATAATAAAAACAAATAATTATTGTACAATCAATTATTGTAACTTTTATTAAATATTGTGAAAAGTAAATATAATAAAAACTAAATATTACTACATAAAGTAATGCTTTATTTTTAATTTAAGAAATTTTTTCATGTAAATGTAAATTTATACTTTTGTTGTTTGTACGGCTGCAGAACCCGAGATTCGAAGCATCATTTATATTATCTGTTATTTTGTTCTATTTTTATTATTATATTTTTCTTTTTTTCTTAATTTAGTTACTTTAATCCTTGATTTTTATTATGAATGATTATAACTTTCTTTTTTTAAATATTTTCTGATAGGCTGGTTGTACGTGACTATTCTGTTGCTTAATATAATTTTTGTTTTATTTTTTGTTTTAGTTAGTATGTGTGATTTTTTTGCTTAATTTTATTTAAAGGTTTTTTATATTAGATTACATTTTTTAATTTAATAATTAGAATTAGAAAAAAATGATTATATTATCGCCTACTGTTATTTATAAAATAATTACAAACTTTCTAATCTCTAAACAATAAATTAGCATGCTACAGTATTAAATATTTATTCCTTATACACAATCTATTAGCGATTTTTACATAATAAAATGTCGATGACTCATAATTGCCAACACATTACACCTACGTTTTGCAATTAATTATAATCAAAATATTTTTATTTGTTTATTATCATTGTGTTGCGATAATTATAAGGATATCATATAACAATGATTTCGGTTTAATCACTTTGTTTATTTGATTCTATGAATCGAAATTGTCTTGCGTATAGACCACACGAGAAGTTTTTATTGATTTTAATTACCGTTTTGCATGCATAAATAAATCAGGTGATGTCAATAGAATTGTAATTAGACGGCAATAAAAATTATTTATTTAAATTTAATTTGTTTATTGTGGTTAAGTATTCAGGAAAGTTTAAGTGATGTTTATATTATAATAATTAGTATTAAGTATACAATAGTTGAAATGTGGATAATTTCTTAATATTTTATAGAATTGATGAATAGTACAACGTAATCACTATTTTGATAAACTTTGAATAGTTTAACAACCAGTATTCTCATAATATTTACTAATTTATTGGTTACCGCTACCTACAAGAAGATAAACCAACATAATATAACTAAATTATAAAATTATCTTTTAGTATTAATTATGTAATAATAAACAAATAATTATTTTTACTACTAAAAACAAACATCACTCAAATATGACTTTTGACGATTGATTATTAAATTAATTATTTTAAATTTAATAATTGATTTCTAAATACTTTCAGCATACACAAAAATATAAAGTGTTTTCTATTTTAGCGCTTCACGCACCCGGTGCTGGGAATATTGTCTGACACTTGATAAACTAAAACTTGAAAATAGTTGGCGTTTGTAGGACGTTTTCTACCTCAAAAACAAATAAAAAATGTAATGCCCGTATGACACTGATCTATAATTCTTTATTGAATTATATATATAAAAATATTTAAATCTTAAAAAGTCTGTAAAATGCACAAATAATCATCAATCTTATTGTAGATTGAAATTTTAAGAATATTTTTAGTTTTTTTTTAGAATTTACACAAAAAATGTACGAATTAACAGTTTTTTAAAAATAGTTAGGTTATATTATAAATGCTATTACTTACATGTTATATGTTAATTATAAAGAAAACCTAAAAATATTCTTAAAATTTCAATCTACAATAAGATTGATGATATTTTATGCATTTTACAAACTTTTTAAGATTTAAATATTTTTATATATATAATTCAAGATATAATTATTGACAGTGTAATACGGGCATAAGACGCGTTTTCAAATAAATTCAAAACTTACTGCGTTAGTGCCACCAAGTGCGACTATTTTGTCAAATGGAACACAGCTATAATACGACACACTACAGTTAGCTACATTTATGACCTTACTAGTTTACATGTCTTGCCCTGACGGGCTTGGACCCGTATTCCGGCACTCATTGCGATCTCGCACTACGTCATAGATTTCCCCTACCGGAGGGGAAGTGTGACATTTAAATCATAAATTTGTAATTATTAATACATATTGACGTTTAAAAATGCAAATAACATGAAGCTTGGTATTGAATTTATATTACTAGATAGTCCTGTAGTACGAAAAGAGATCACCAGCAGATTTTTTAAATTAATGATGACGTCATTAATTGCGATAAGCGATACGAGATACATGCCAGAATAACCCCCATGCTCTGTAATGTTCTAGCTTGGACATATCTAAAATTGTAAATAGCTATTCATAATCATCATATTCATAATTACTTTACCAGAGTTACTTTGCTGTATCTTGTGTCACAACCTATAAAATTTACAGAGAATGTTAACACTTAACTGATATTTGTGTACACAACTACAAAAGTCTATTTTAGTTATACAAATAGGCTACTGGTTATTAAAATAGTTATTTGAGTATTATACGTCCTTAGGAAAATAGCAGTCTACAGTTTTGGAAAAAAATAATTTGTTTGTCTGCTCACTCTGAAAAACAGTTTTCCCGCTCGTATTTTGAGGAGGGAAGTGAGCTTTCCCTCCCCAGGCAGGTAAAATCCTTTGTCTCCCGCTGAGGGTTTTGTTTTTAAAACACAGATGGCGCTAGTTAAAAAAAATAATATTTTTATTAAATATAATTCTTAATTTTAATTATTCTAAATTAACAGTAAGTATTATTAATTAAAAATTAAAATTAAATTAATTTATTACATGATTAAGTAATAATATTTTTTAATATTTGCTTGATTTGATAATATTATATACAAAATACAGAACTATTCACATCTAGAGTAGAGTAATTGTATTACAAGACTTCTTGGTTACGTCATAACAATATTTGACAATTTAAACATTAATCTTTAAAAAAAAACATTGACACTTAAAGTTTAAACAAATATTTTTTTTATAATATTAATGAAGTTGTAATATATTATTGTTTTCTTACAGGGACAGGCAAAAAACAGTCGTAAGCACCACGGGCAAGAAAGCAATTACAGCACTTCGCTTACTCGGGCGGACAAACATCGGCGTGCTGCAAACAGTGCTTTCCTGCCCTTGATATTTAATGTACTATATTCTTTTATTAGGTTAGTTGTGTTTTATTTCAGCCCGGTTGCTAGTAGCTTGAAGGTCGAGTTTTATTTTGTTGATTAAAAGTTTTTAACAAGTAAGATAGTAAAAACTTATTGTTTTTTATGTTAGGTGCCAATTGTTTTTGATACCAGTATCATCAGTGATTTCTTGTCTAGGTTGGTAAAGAAAAAAAAACAATAAAAAGTTTATTATGATATAGATGTGGTGATGTGTTTGTGGTGGTATAGCGGGTAATTACGTGTTGGTGTGGTTAAACAACGCTTTGTTGCCGCCATATCTTCCGGTTTTTGGTTTTGCTACTTAGTTGATCCGCTGGCCCAGCTTGTACAAGTTTCAGTATTTTGCTTAGTTTAGTTTGAACAAAAGATTACCTTTGTTGTCCATGTGGGTATTAGAAGCAACAAGTTAGTCGATAAAACTGCTTATTAAACAGAAGACGCGGATTATACGGACATTCCCGTAAGGCCCAATAACTTCAAAACACTAGTTATTTTAAAAATCACCGATTCACACTCTGCGTAAGAATAAAAAAGTTGTATGCGCATAGAACATGCCAACTTAATCTTTTTGCATTTCCTGACCAACGGCTCACATGAGTCTGTTAGAAGTATTTTTTTGTATAAGACAAAGGCAATTAAAGTCGTTAATAGTTTTCAACTGAATTGGAATTGATTAGTTGGTAAATAGATTAATATATGTTAAATAATAAAGAGAAATTAATTAATTAGTAGCCAGTTGATATCAGTAATTAATTGCTAGACGACACCATTATCGGTAGTTATCCGATCCTAGATTCCATTAACATCTTTCTACCAATGTGAAAACAAAAATTGTTATTGTTAAAAATAAAATTGTTATTGTTTGATTATGATTGTTATTAATGAAAATTGTGATTAATTTTTTTTTAATGCTAATAAGTCAGATTATCAATAAATTTCTGTTATTATTATTAGTTTAGATACTTCAGATTATGTGAGATATTGTATGCTCACACCTTAGTTATATCTTAGATATTGAGGAAATTAATTTTATTGATACTTAATTAATGTTTACTTACTATCACCTATTTAATCCTTTTTTTTTTGTTGCGATGCTTTTTGTAAACACTGACCACTGTCACTTAACTGTCACTGTTGTCAAACGCCATTTTTATTGGGCGGCGTGCAGTTGCCGGGCATAGTTAACAGTACTAAGTACTGATGAAAGAATGACAACATTCAGGTGGTTGTTGCAACGTCTGGCAAAAACAGAATTGCGAATCACATTTTTGCAAATTGTGGTAGTAAGCGTGGGTGTCTGTCTTTCATATAGAGCAAGTGAAAAAAAAAACTAAGGCCATCCAAGCTAATTAACTGCTCTAGAAAACATTTGTGGGAGCACAATTTATTGTGGAATATTTGGTTTCCTACCAAATAATGATTTTGTGAAAACATTAGTGGAAAATATGCAAATGTGCAGCCCAACGCTTGGCGCAAATTAATGCGAAGCCGCACAACATCCTAGGTAGAATTAAATCTAAAGTAAATAGAAACATTAATTAAGCCTTGATTGTGGTTATAGGTTTTACGTTTATACATATATTCATCTTTTCATTGATTCTCCGCCAGTTTGTATGCTGAGTGAGCTTGGACGTTCCTTCAGCAAAATGCAACAAAGAATGGAATTTGAATTATTAATAATATAATATATTTTTTATTAATAAAATATATAATACAAAACAATACTGAATGTATAATAAATAATAATAAAAAATAAAATAGATTCTTTCCTTTATCATCACTTGAGGTTTGCGGGTTCTTTCCCATCTCAAGTTATCGGTATTGAGGGCTCGTGGTTGTTGTTGTTTTTAATTATTTTTTATATTTTATCATGTAATAACATATGTTTTATTTTTAATTTAAATGGTACATAATTTAAAGTTTTTATGTATGTTGGTAGGCTGTTATATTGTTTTATTGTTTCTGTTCTTGGTATAGTAGTCTGGCTGCACTTGACTGTTGAATACTTTGTTGTTCTTATGTGTGATTTTCTTCTTGTTTGTACTGTAACGTTATATTGCTTTTTAACATTTTGTTGTTTAATTTATATATCATTAATATGTTGTTTAAAGTTATCATTTTGTTAATATTTAGCTTTCTTTGTATAGTTCGGTTGTTGGTGTTCTTCTATCCATTGTGTATAACATTTTTATAAGTTTGTTTTGTTGTCTTTGTAGTTTATTAATGTTTTTTTTGCTTGTGTTTCCCCATATATGGTTTAAGTATGTATTATATGATGTAAATAATGCATGATATATAGATATTTTTAACTGTTTTAGGAGATAATTTTTTATTTTCCATACTGCTGCTATAGTTGCTGAATTTTGTTTAACAAGTTTATTTATGTGTGTATCCTATTTCAAGTTATCTTGGATTGTTAATCCTAGATAGTTAACTTCTTTAATTTGTTTAATATTTTCGTTATTTATTTTTATTGTGATTAGAATTTCTTCGTATTTGATGATGATGATCATGAATTCTGTTTTTTGTTTCGTTAATAGTAAGTAAGTTATTATAATACCATGTTTCTAATTTTATTATGTCTTCTTCAATAAGTTTTTCTATTTTTTTGTTTTCTTTTCTTGAGTATATAATGCAGGTGTCGTCGGCATATATGTAAGGTGTACCGGGTAGTTTTAGTTCTAATATGTCATGTAGGTGGTAGGATTCCTCCTTGTGGAATTCCGTATTCAGCTTGCATCGGTTCGCTTTCTATAGAGTTTATTTTTGTTTTTTGTGGTCTGTCTTTGAGGTATGTGTTTATTAGGTTCAGTTCGTTGCGTTTTATTTCTATCGCGTCTAGTTTTTCTATAATATAAATATAAATTGATTTTGATACAGTATCAAAAGCTTTTTTCATGTCGATGAAAATTGCTACTACGGTTTCTTTCTGATCTACTTTGTTTTTTATGTGATTTACAAGGTCATAAGCTGCTGTTGTTGTTGCCGAGTATTGTTGAAAAGCATATTGTTGTTTGTATATTATACTGTTTTGATTTATATATTCTGTTAGTCTAATATGGATTACTTTTTCTAATATTTTATTTAATGTTGATAGTAGAGAAATTGGTCGATAGTTTTCTGGTTTTGTTTTATCTTCTTTTTTGGTGTGATAGCTCAATGGTAGAGCACTTGCATAACATGCGAGCAGTCCGGGGTTCGATCCCCGAAATATGACTGAAATGATAACTTGCTCTTTATCCACCAGCGTGGTTCGGAAGTCACGTTTTAAGCTGTTGGTCCCATCAAACTACTTTAAACAAGTCGTAGACTTACTGTGGCGATGTAAAATAGCCGTAAAAAGCAAAATAAATAAAATAAATAAAAAATGTATATACACTATTATTGTTTTCTTCATGTAATTTGGATATATATCTGTGTCAATGACTTTATTTATTATGTGTACTAAAACTGGTGTTAGTGTTGTTTTGTTTTGTTTTATTAGGTTGTTTGTAATTTTGTCAAAACCGGGTGTTTTGTTTTCTTTCAGTTTTATTATTATTTTGTAGATTTCTTCTTGTGATGTGTGTTCAAAATGTATGTCGGTTATTTTCTTTATTATTGTGGTTGTATGTGTTTTGTTGCTCGTTTTTGTAGTTTGTTTTTCTCCTAGAGTTTTTCCAATATTTGTAAAGTATTCATTTACTTCGTTTGCTATTTCTATCGGTTCTTTAGTTCTTGTTCCATCTTGTTTTATTATTTCTTCAAATTAATTAATGGGAAATGATTAAGACGGAGATTGAGATCCAATCAACTAATCAGGAGCCGGAACAGAAATCTGGTTGGATGGAGCAGTCCGTTAGTTTGTTTTATGTTACAAGTTACAAATTCATATACTTTTGTGTTTTTTTGAACATTAAGTTAACTTCAATTTATTTAACCAGTTAGCCAGGTTTATTTTTAACATTTCTACACTGAACTACTGCGGCAAGAAAAGCCCTGTCCATTTTCAACTCAAATTAACCAAAAAGGAAAAGTGGTAGGCTATAAGAAGCGTTATAAGTTATGTAACACTATTCCAGTTTTTAGAAGCAGTCTTATTGGCGCTTTATTTTTTTGAACAAATAAAAAATATTGACATGTGCTTGACATTATACTATATATTTAGATAAGCAAACATAGTCATGTATACTGCAGTATTTTTATAGCTGACGTAATAGATGATTAACTACCCAACCTAACTTGCTGTTGTAAATTATCAGTTTTATCATATTTTTAGTCTAATTATCATTGCCGTTTTTTGCATCAATTGCATCTGTATTGTTGTGCACTTGCTTTTAGTTTAACTCAACCAATCACTTTTTGTAAATTTTTAAAGCCGGCTATTGCACTTGCTCTTAATGCTACGGCACAGCATGCTCTTGACATATATTACTTATTTATTTATTTATTTACTAGTCAACGGAAGTCATTACAAAATAAGTATATCTCTACAACTTATAACTATATTACAAATATAAATTAATACTAAAAATAAAAATTAAACTGAACAAGTGCACGTTGCAGGGTATTAAAAAAACCTTTATAAAATGTACTTCATTTAACTTTGTTGGCATGCCGCAAAATATAAAAGCAGAGTGCTGCGCATAATTTGTACGTTTATACGGTATATATTTGAGCAATATTTAAGATGGAGGCGTACTAGAGTATTGTGAAGAATAATTAGAGTACGAAAGTTACAAAACTTCTTTGAAAATTCTAAAAACTGATTAGCTTTAGCCACAACAGTATCAATATATAGTATAAATAATAGAATTAAATCAAACAAAATACTTAAATCACAAATAGTGTTAACTCTTGACAGCATTTATTTTATGAGACAATAATTGTAGATTGACGTAATTAAGTAGTAAGTTATTAGTTTCTCACCAAATAAAAAAAAAATGCATTAGTAGTACAGGATCATCCAAATACTGAATTTTTTGAAAAAAGTTTATATTGTCAGCTAACAATAAACAACCTGCATTAAAAAAGAAAACAGTGTCTACATTATTGATAAAGATAAAAGTGGTCCAATGTGACTCCTGTAGAACACCTAACGTAACATAAATATTACGAGAAACAAACTGACCAATGCGCACAAATTAAGAACTGTTCAATAAATAAGATTAAATTCACAGTAACAAAGAGCTATTTTAAAACGACAGTGTAAACTGAAACCACCTAACATACGTCCTCAAACGCATCTGTTATAATTATACAACAAAATATTGAAAAATGTCAATTTGCCAGTTTAAAAACCGGGTTGATTAAGAGCAATTTCTTATTGAAAAATAGTAGTCAATTGACAATTAAGTAATTTTTTTAAAACTATTAGAATGACTAATAAAAGAAATGTAGGTCTATAGTTTGTTATCATTTTTAGCACCAGATTTATAGATTAGAGTAATAAAAGCTTGTTTTCAGCAAGTAAGAAAAGTACCCATAACCTTAAATTGAATAAAAGCCACAAAAAAAGACAGAAGGCAAACGTACTTTTATTGAAAAAATAAGCAGTTAATCTATTAGGTAATGGACAGTTATAAGGCTTTAATACTGGTAGTTTGTTGAAAACTATTCTTAAAACAAAATGCAATTTATTTATGTGGGTACAAATTAATGGGTAATAACCGGACACTGTAGACTTAACAAGCGCTTGCATAAAACGGGAATAGAAAAAGACCTTCTATGCCGCGGATGTATAGAAAAAGATAAGACTCCAATACACTTACTGATTAAATGCGAAACTTTCAAACAGCAACGCATAGCCATCTTTGGCAAACACAACCCAATCGTAGATATGTTAAAAACAACCTATTGGCTAAAGATACTAGACTTTATTAAAGAGACAGAGCTACTAAAGGAGTAAAACAGCAGAGATGTACAATAAGCCCAATAGAACCGCAGTGCAAGGAGCGCCAGGCAAACTACCTTCAGGTAAAAAAAGAAGAGGTGGGTTTTTTAGTCAGTAAAAACCTTACACTACTAGACAGTACGGGTTGCCCAATGTCTGTTGAAATTTTTTTTCTTTCTACGCAAAAACAAAATGTTGGAAAACGTACTGTGTAAACTCATAAATGCCTTCAGCAGACTGTAAACCAACCCAAAAAAAAAAAATTGCATAAAAATTTGCTATCAGTGATGTCAATTTAAAAATTACTATTTGTAAAAATTGATCGTATTTAGTTACCGTTACAATTAGATTTGACGTACCCCCAAAAAGTTTTAGAATTAGATTTGATCAAATTTTCCAATTTTTTAATGTGATCAGAATAACACGTATTAGCCAATTGCTTACACTTATCATATATAGCACTATATGTAACTTTTTAGTTTTTTTAGCTTTATTGTGAAGCATATTAGAAATTTTTTTACACTTTTTTGTGCAATTAAAAATCAATTGTGTTATAAACTAAAAATTAAAAATGTTGACATGCTTTATCAGTATTACATTTTTATTGACAAACATATTATACTACCTTGTGTTGAGTAAGATATCATTTAAGAAAACGTAATCAGCATTTTTAAAAATATACTGTTTTGCTTTATCTTTGCCACACCAAATAATTTTTGGTGTATCATGTAAAAAATCAAATTTTAAAACTAGATCTAAAGCAGGATATTGAAAATCGCATAGTACAATAGAATGTAGTAATTTCGTAAGATTCCGTAAGATTCATGAAAAAAATATTAAGACAATAAATCTAAGAAAACTAAATTTACGTTTAGTGTAGTGTACTAAGGTACTTTTAGGACAAATTCATTATTAATACAATAAATACAATATTAACACATAACTCACGGACTCCCTGGTCAGTATACAACTTTTTAAAGTCAAGTACAACCCCAATCATCCAGTTTAAAAAGTAATGTTAGATCAGTAAAGTACTTGTTATGTAGACTGTTACAAGACCACAAAAACTCCAAATGCTAGAGTATTTGTACAATTTATGTTGGTAGTAAATAAATCCTAATTCTAACAACATATTTTTGTTCTACCGTTTTTCTAAGTTTGTAACTTTTTAGACAAAAACAAAATATTTGTATAAACTATTTTGATTAATAACGTAACAAGTAGCTTAAACTATTTTTTTTTAGAATAACTCTTATTTTCTTGACAAAAACCAAGTATTATTGCAATTGATTTATATCTGCAAGTGTACCAATAAGAAATTTTTTTAATTAAGAAGATGATTTCTTTCATAATATAATTTGGCCATAAGTATGTGTTATTTAAGTTTTTTTTTAACTATTTACTGCTTGTTGGACATATTAAACAAAACTATTACGAAATTAAAAAAAAATAATAAACTGTGCCTATACTTCGATTAAATTAGAAATAAATCCTTATCTTTCAATATGAAAGTCAAGCTTTTTTGCACTCAAACATTATTTTGAGAAAAACGTATTAAATTAGTAAGTAAAACCTATAGTTTTTATTTCTGGCATATAAAACATTTACCCAATTACTTTACCATATTTAGAAGATTATCCTTCCAAGAATATTTTTATTAACATTAATTTCAATATGTATGTATAAGCATCCAGACGGATTGTATAGAATAAACCAGATCACAATGGTAATTGTGTCATCATAATGGGTTCTCATTCAACATGGTACCCACTACGACAACAACAAAAAAACGTACATAAACGGATTTGGAAATTAATTTCACCGGCTGTGTGGTGCTGCTTCTCTCTCTTCCTTCATATGTGTGTAGGTTTATTGATAAATAGCCCAGATAAGCAGGGAGGCAAATATATCCTCTCACCCGTTTATATTTATTATAAAATATCACTTTACGGGGAATGAGATATTAAAAAAGATTCAATTGCCTCGTTACACTAAGCCCCCAGCATGCTCATATAAGCCACCTAAATCGAATGGAGAGATGTAATTCCTCTTGATTTCTTTTTGTAATTGATGATATGTGTGCGTTGGTTACAGTCAGATAACTGTTATTATATTATTTATATATTACTTACAATGAAAACTTATGAATTTACCACGTGTGTTGCCGGTGGTAATTTTTGTTAAAACTTTACACTATGCTTATTTCTTAAATATTAAAGCATTTTAAGAAGTATCTAATACAATAGCTGCATTGTTTCTATAAAAAAATGTATTAAGATTAAATTATTATTAAATAAATTACATTTTTAAATTTAAAAAATTTCACTTTTGCATGATATTGCATCATTTCTAAAAAGTTTTTATAGATAATAATGGATTGTAAGTCTATAATAGTATTTGTAGTAATTTAACAATATAAAAATTTGCTACTAAATCCGCAAAAAAGAAATTTGATATAATCATCTCAAAACTACAAACTCAACAGATTTATAATATTAGACTCAAATCATTCACAACACAAAATCAAAGAAAATATAGAAAAATCAGTAAGTATCAATGGTATAATTTAACACTAATGTTGAAAATTGTTGCACTCAAGTCAAATAAGTACATAATTTTGGTGACCAGCTAAAAATACAATTTATTTTAGAATAACCTTTCTAATGGTTTAGGTTTCATTCAAAACTGTATGTTCGAAAGACTATACAAATAAAGCAGTATTAAATATTATTTCGTATTTTTAGTTGAAATTGCCGATTTTAGAATATATATTTTTTTTATAATTTAATTATTTAGATACAATCTTCTAACTGTTGTGCCTAATATTTTGTACAGTTATAAAAAACTAAAAATATCAACAAACTTGTGGGTTTTTCAATAGATTTTTTTTATTTTGAGAGCTTTATTAAGCCACTATTGATACCATTATCGATTAATGACGTTGGAACAAACGTAAAGATGATTTAGTATATTTTACAATAGCTAATTAAATATAAATTATTGCTCCCAATACATAAACTGTTGTTTGTAAAAGAACACTCAACATATTTTAAACTAAAATTATATTGTTTTACCCAAAAAATTCGAATTTTAAATATTATTCCGTGGGACAGTTTTAACAACCCAATGTCATATTTGTGTTCATTGTGCTTTTTCGACGGGGGGGTCATTATTTAACTTTTTCCTCTCAATGGTTAATGAAGCCGTTCAGTCTCCTCCACAAGATTCTCGTGGCCATAAAGTGTCAAATTTGTGGACGAGGGACAATATTATTATTATTTAAAATATAAAAAATACAAATAAAAAATGGTGGAGGAGGTGAGCAAGGAACATCTCTCCGTCCATGACGTTTCACTATCTCGACTTGATATCTACCCTAAGAGTGTACGGGAATGTAATATTTCGTAGCGTCCCGCTGCGAGACTGTGAAGTGATAATATAGTTTTTACAGCTCCATGAGCCTCCAACGGCACGGCACGGCCATGGGTGATGTTGCGGAGCGCTATGGGAGTGCCACTCTCTCGCCGCGTCCATCGGCATTAAAATATTTAATTTCGATTTAATCGGGATTTTACATCAATAAAAAACGCATAAATTTTATTACACGTACACATATGCGCGCCTTGCATGCCTCCATCATTACGTCCCACACAATTAAAATAACTTCTACAAAACAACATAATAATATCACAACAGCAAAATTAAATTAGCATTGTTTAATTACCGCATCATTACTGTATGAGTTATATATTTTTTATATGGAACCAATTAATCAGCGAAAATTGGACGTCACTCTGCGGGGCGAAAATTTAATTTTAATGGTCGACCCGACGCCCATAAATCAATGTAACGACACCTCGAGGCCCAACAAGAGAACCCATGTTTGCACAGCACATAGAATTTACAGCACGATTCTTATTGAAGATACGTTGAATTATATATGTGGTATAAATTCACACTAATAATAATTGAAACAAATCAAATCATTTCTAGATGGTTTGATACCATATTTATTATAATATATTACTTTCGATATAAATAACCTGTCTCAAATAGACGGTATTATCCTACTATTTAAATAAAGTAGAACAAAGTAATGAATTCAACGAATATGTCATCATTTATTTACTATTCAATTAGCAATGCAACTTAAATTTAAAATATTTTTTTTACAACGTTTTAAAAGCCATTACTTCTAATACCACAAACTTGAAGCTAATTTTCTTGACAATCCTGATTTTTTAGAATGATTAAGATCTTTTTGAGCATCTACAACTACAGTTTAGTGTTGTTTTTTAAATACTCAATTCTTTTTGTTATTTCTGCTTCAGGAAGTGTTTCTGTCCCTTCTTGCATGTCATCGTAATTAATTATGCTATAATAAATTGTGATTGTACTAGTACTAGGTTGATCCAGCCTGATTTTTTTTTTGTAATATTAATGTTTTTTTTTTTAATTTTCAACGTACATATATTTTTGCTATATTACTGGATTTTCAAGCACTATGTATTTTAACATGTAAGGTGACTGCCAGAATTTACTAGAAAAAAAAATTAAGAAACTTCAACTAGCTTTGACTAAATCAGAAACCGTTAATAGTAAAATTAGCAATAAAACAAGTAACATTGACAAAGACTCTAAAAAACATACGATGATCACTACAAAAAGCAATAATATATTTTGGCAAATGGTCATAGTAAAAACTTAGCAACTCTATTAAATAATCAAATAAATAATAAAACTGACTCAAGATTGCAAGCAATTGTATAAAATAAAAAGCGCTGTCACAAGTATACAACAAATGATCACCTATGATAACTATATACGAGGACAAATTGATGGTAAACAATTATTAGATCCAAATTCTGTTACCGCATTATTAGAACATGCGTTGCATACCAATTTAATATAAAAGTTTCTTTTTTTATAGATTTGATGTGATATAAGGTCTGTTCCAACATACAATTTGGACAGTTTGCAAACCGTTCAAACTATGCACACAAACAAATTACTGTGTATAAAAGATTGCATAAAGATGACAAATATTTGTTTGTGTGCACAATTTAGACGGTTTGCAAACTGTCCAAATCGTATGTTGGAACAGACCTATTGTCAAGTATCATTCCATAATACTTATCTTTACAACAACCAATTAAAAAACAAGACTAGTAAGTACAATCATGTTAGAATTCTAAATTTTATTGAAAGTTTATACAGAAGTGATTACACGCATCTGGTTCACTACCTAAATACAAGGTTTTCCAATAAGAAGTCCAATTTTAAAGTTTACGGCGTTTTAATCTGTTGAATAGCAAACCTTGAGTCTTTGACATTTATTAATCAAAACTATACAAAACTTTATTATGAACACGGTGAAAATTTTGCAGAGTTTGTAGTGTTTTTGGTCGGTATGAATTATTTTTCCGTATAGTCATTGTAAAGTTAATTGCAAAACTTAGCAAAATAATCAAAGTACTGTTGTAAAATTGCCAGTTTAAACCCGTACTGTCAGGACGTTCATAGCAATTAAAAATCTCACAGTCTTTTATTGCATACTGCATAAAGATCTTAGTGTATAAAGTGCAGCTGACGCAAGAATTTAAACCGGTTGATCATGAACAACGCCAAGCTTTTGTGCAAAGAATTTTAGCTAACAAATACAATATTTAAGCTGTTATTTGTGAAATAGAGTCTGCAAAAATGACTTGGATTGCATGAACATATATTAGATATTATTTTTCACAAGTAATCGCAGAGTTTGTACTTTGAATTTAAATTTAAAAAATAGAAATACTTAAAAATGAATAAATAATTTTTTATAATTAAAAAGAGACATCTTATTGAAAAACTCTATATCAAAAGAAAACGTAAACGTAAACGTAAATAAATCTTTAAATATGAGTATGTGTATTGAGCCGGAGTTAACTTCAAGCAGATTAGATATATTAAATCAAACATCTGACTACAGTGAAAAACAATACAATAAAGATAATAATGACATTTGTCAAGATGATAAATAGAATAGAATAAAAGTAAATTTTATCGGCAATATTAACAAAATGGCAAAATCAATAAAAGATAAAATATTTAAAACATTTAGTATAATACATAACAACATAACGTCAAATTAAAGAAATCATTCAAATTAGTGCTAAACAACAATCGCTAAAATTAAAACTAAAAATTAATAAAATTGTTTTAAAATCAATAAATGATAAATTGGGTATATCACAAGGCACCACTCCTATTAATAATATTTTTAAATAATATACACAGCTCAATCTATACCGATTGCCAGTTATGCAAATGACACAAATCTTATGTTTGTTCAAAACTAATTTATGGATGTATTACAAAATGAAAATACCATAATAAAATCTTTAAAAACATAGTTTGAAACTAATTAGTTAGTACTAAATGCAAACAAATCAAAAACACAGTACTTTCTATTTTCTTATATCGTGATATAAATAGAATCTATGTAATGGCGCCGCGCAGGTAAACCACCAAGAAAAGCCAAAGTATTAATTTTTAGGATTTTGAAAGCATCTTAATGACTGATTTTAAAGAAATAATTACCATGGTAAATGACGTTTATTATGCTACCTTATTACAAAAGTTGGGGAAAAATATTTGAGCAAAACGTTGAGGAAAAACAACAAAAGGTGAAATTTTTGCACGACAATGCACCTGTGCACACCTTTGAGGTTGCTCAACTTGTCATAAAAAGGTTTCAAAAAATTGATCATTCCATTCTAAAATATTGTTTTGGTTTTTTATTACTTTATATAACTTTAAATCATCAGCTTTAATTAATATATTACAGTCCAAATTATCACATACAAAGTTAATAAAAAAGAAAAACAATACTGAACCTAGATTAGAACTCTGTTGTACACCGCTGGAGCTAACATATACTCTCTTGTAGCACACAGATTGTTTTTTGTGTTGTTTTTGTATTTCGTAACTTTTAATTGAATTAATTAGAAAGTTACGTAGAAACCTATCAAAAAGTTTTGTAAGGTCGGAGTATATAACATATGTTTGTAATTGTTGATCTAAGTTTGTGAACGTAGCACCATGCTGGCTATTACTTCCATTGTTTCTTTTCTTCACCTCTGGTTTGCATAAGTTATTTTTCCGGTTATTGTATTAATAAAGTACCAGACTTTAGTTAGATTTGTTATTATAGATTCGATCTCTCTAATATATTATAGGTAAGCTAAATGTATATTGAGCTTGCGTTTCTTAAAGAATGTGTTGGAATTTCTTCACGATGCTAATTTTGTACCTTAATTTTACAAAATTTTAAAATTCAATATTTGTTAATATACCGCACGTTTGTTTAATTAGATGCCCAATAACGTACCGGGTAATTATTTATAACAAATAAATCTATATAACTGATAATGAGTATTCTGTAAAAAAAATATTAGCTTGAATTTTTTATACGTATGTCAAAAATGCATAATTTGTGGTTTAATTTAATATTTGATACAGCTGATCCTAAGATTTAGACTCTAAATAAGTACAAAGTTGAGTTTGTTAATATTAAAATTGACCAACTAAAAAGTACCCTGGTCAGATATTGTTTAAACCATATTTGTTGGTCTTTGGATAGTTTAAAGTATAGAAGATGGTAGTATCTGCAAAACTAGAGCAAATTATAGAGTTTTTGTAGTTTATTGATGTAAATCAAGATTTTGCAAAAGTGCAAAACCTTGAAAAACATTATTATTTATTATTTTGAGGTCAGGCTAAAACCATTAACTAAAACTATATTTTTTCTATTCTAATAAAACAATTTGCTATGCTTATCACAAGTTTATTCTTACAAATATATTATTAGTTTTGGTTTGACTAGAGTCTCCTGCAGATGTAATAAATTAACTGAGTTAAGAAACAACAACAACATAATAATATATATCTAACCTACACAATTTGGAAGCATAGTTACAAAAATGATTAAGAAAAATTGATATTTAAAAGTTACTGTGCGGTAATTGTAAAAGGATTATATTACAAAACAGATTAAAAATATAGTAAATATCTAAAAAAGAAACATAGTAAATTGTTTTTTTTTTTTTTTTATTTTATAAACATTAATTATTAAGTAGTAGAAGTTACAACCATCAATTTTTTTTTCTGATATCAAAAAAACCATTGATGAAACTTACAGATTTATAAACAATACAAGACAATACAATAAAGTTTGTTTAGAAAAATCAAGAAATACTGATTTCTATATTTGTCTAAAAATTAGCAAAATAAAAGTATAACGTTAATACATTTTATGATGACTACATGGGCAATTCTATTTCAAACAGAATTTTTTAGTAGTCTTTTGATCGGTTCATGAGAGTA
This sequence comes from Tachinus rufipes, assembly GCA_963932245.1. Lineage (NCBI taxonomy): Eukaryota > Metazoa > Arthropoda > Insecta > Coleoptera > Staphylinidae > Tachinus > Tachinus rufipes. The sequence continues at coordinate 60,427,256 of OZ010744.1, forward strand.
TAATATCCTTAAAAAAAATACGATTTTTTTTAATTCTTTTGTCGTTTTTTAACTTAATCGCATTTTTTGTTTAAAAATTGCACCTCTGCTCTGATCCGTTTGAAATGGAATTGCCCACATATAAGCTAGAAAAAAAAACAAACAAGGTGTTTCGATAAATAAAAAATAAAAGAAACTGTTGCCAAATCTTACTACTTGAACATAAAGTTTTTATATTTGTTAATATAAATTGCATTCATTTTATAACTTTTTGTTAGATGTCATGTTTATTAGCAATTTTTGCAAAAAGATATTTTTTTTAAATTAAAAAAAACATTTTTTTGTAAGCCATTTATATCCTAAAAAATCACTTTATTTAAATAAATTTAGGTTGAGTTATTAATCAAACGAAGAAACTTTTATCGCGCAATTTCAAAAAGTGGGCGCATTTAGACACATGTTATACATTATCAGTATTTTATCAGAACAAATTAACCCATTCTATATTTTAAACACAAATTTCCTATCTATATCGTTTTTTCGTTTATCTAACGCATTTTATCCCAAATAATAGGAAGTAATACAAATGATAAGTAAACTCCTGTTTGACCTAGTTTGAATGCAGCAAATTTGAAAAACTTATTTTGAATTGATTTTAGTTTGTCAATATAAGTTTTGTAAGATAGGAATCATGTTACTCTACAATATTCAAGATGTGATCTTACTAAAAAAATGTACAAAACTAGAAGAAACCAAACATTGCCAAAATCAACGGTAGATCTCTTAAAAAACTCAAGTATTTTATTAGCTTTATTGATTACAAAATTAATATGCAAATTGAATAATAATTTGGAGTCAAGAAGTACTCCTAAGTCACAAATTGAATCTACATTTTGTAAGAAAGAATTGATTAAAACATAATTAAACATTACAGGAGTTTTGCTTTTAGAAAATGCAATAAACTATTTTTGTTTGTTAATTTAGTTTTATCCCGTTTATGACATATCAATCATTTACCGCAATTAAATCAGTCTGCATTGCCCAGCAATCAATTGTCAAATGTATTAATTTTATAAAAATATTTAACATCATCTGCAAATTAGAAATAAGAACAATTTAATACATTGACAAAAATAGAATACTAAATAGGTCTCATGTAGAATGTTTGCGGTATTTCTGATGTAGCTTCAAACGACTTTGGCACATACAAAGTTAACTATTTAAGCAGTAGATTATTGACACCACATGCACTCAATTTGTTAATTAACAAAGTATGATTAACAGAATCAAACGCTATACTAAAATCCATATAACTAGCATGGACTTCAGCTCTTCTATCCAAAAATTTGGTTGTGTAATTAGTAAAAATAAACAAATTTGTATGTGTTGATCTTTCTAAAAAAAACTGTTTTGTTGATTAACACTAATGTTTTTAAAAACACTAAAAAAATAGTCTTATTATAAGCCTATAATTAGTAACGTTTGATTTAGAATTAGGTTTAAAGTAGGAAAAAGATTGACAATATTCTTACCATTAGTAACCGTTGCAATACCGTGGGATTTATTTTTACTACAAACAAAAAACTAAAATGCTTTTAAGTTATCAGGTGCGTGCAGAAACAATCACAATATGCAAAGAAAAAGAAGTTGGCAATAAAATGAAGGACAACCTGAATAAAAAGGAAGAAAATATTGCTATTGTACATAAAGTGATAAGTCAACCGGTATCAACTCCAAGATATGGAATGTTAAAAGAAAATAGTAATAATAATACGAAAAATAAAAATCATGCAACAAATGACAATACAAACAAAAATAATAATCGCAATTTTATAACTGGAACTGGAAACAACTTCTCATCTGCTTTAACTGCAGCTCCTCAAAAAACGTGGATTTATATAGGACGTGTTAATTCAAATGTAACAGATGACATGATGATAAACCATCTCTCTAATATTTTAAATCACAAGCAATTTACGTGTAATCAAGTTAAAACTAAATCATCGTATTTGAGTTATAAAATTAGTGCGGATTTTAAAGAAAACAGTGTACTGACGAACCCAGAGAACTGGCCGGAGAGAATTAAAATTAGCCGTTATATTTTTCCAAAAGCCACATCAAAGAAAACCACAAAATAATAAGAACAATGGAAAATTACAAGGATCGCCAATTATAGATAATTTTGACAGTTTAAACATATTTCATATCAATATACAAAGTATAAGGAATAAATGCAATGAAATCGAAATGTACTTAAATGAAATAGGCGACTATTACAATATATTATGTTTTACTGAGCATTGGCTACTTGAGAATGAAGTTGATGAACATTTAACTTTGGGTAACTATGTACTTGCATCACATTACTCCCGCTCCACTGACAAGCATGGTGGTGCAATGATATTTTTAAAAAGAAATATTAAATTTATAAATAAAAGTGAAATAATTAAATTCTCTTGTGAAAAAACTTGTGAAATTGCATCAGTACAATTACCTGATTTTAATGTCATTATAGTAACAATTTATAGGGTACCTAAATCAGATTTTAATATGTTTTTAGAGATTTTTAACAATGTTCTGTCTAGAATAAATTTAATTAATTTTAAAGTTGTAATTTTAGGTGATTTTAATATTTATTTTAATAGTAATGATACAAATTTTTTAAGATTCAACGAAATTATTAATATTTATGGATTGTCGGTAACTATATCCGAAAATACACGCAAAAACAATTGCATAGACAATATTTTAATCAATTTTAAAGATAATTTTAAATCCTTTGTGATAGATCCACATCTAGCGGATCATAAAGCAGTATCAATAGATTTAAAAATTAAGAAACAAATAATAGAAACACGTGTAGTACACAATTTTAGGCCTATAACACAAATTGGACAAAACAGGTTTTATAACCTTATTGAAAAATCTGATTTCTCATTTGTAAAAAACGAAAACATAAACATTAATACCAAATTTGATATAATGCACAACATTTTGCATTCATCTATTATTCTTTCATTTCCAGAGAAGCAAATGTTATTTCAAAACGGTAAACCTAGTATTATTTGGTATAATGATAAATTGAGAAGGTTAAGGGAACAATTATCTTTGCTCTACAGTAACTATAACCGTACACCTACAACTGCAAATAAGGAAATGTTATTAAATTATAGAAACATGTATAGGAAAGAAATCAAAACTGCAAAAAAAGTTGCGAATGAAAAATATCTGCAAAATAACAATAATTCTGTTAAATCTATGTGGAATATTATTAAAACAAAACACACCAGTGAAAACAAGGAAACAGGGTTAGATGCAAATCAATTTAACGAATATTTTTCAAATATTGCTGACAAAATCGTTAACAACTTGGACAAAACTAATATTTCATATGATTCATTTTTACAAGACAATATCACCACACAATTTGCATTTAAAGAAGTTACTATAAACCAAGTCAGAGATAGTATCAAGACTATTAAAAGTCTAAATAGCAAAGACTATTATGATATTAATTTAAAATTAATCAAATCTATATTAAACGTTATCATAATTCCTTTAACAAATTTAATAAACGAGTCTATAAACCTAAATAAGTTTCCGGATGCTTTAAAAATAGCCAAAGTTTTACCAATCCATAAAAAAGGTGACAAAACAGTATGTTCTAATTACAGACCAATTTCGCTATTACCAACTTTAGGAAAAATATACGAATCTCTACTTACAAAACAGATAAGTAGTTATTTTGAACAAAATCATCTTTTTTATGATCATCAGTATGGTTTTAGATCTGGTTTAAACACCGGCATGGCAATAAATGAAATAGTGTCACACATATCTAAATCATTTGATGAACGCAACTATATTGGGCTGACCTGTTGCGATCTTAGCAAAGCTTTTGATTGTGTCTCTCATAGCATTCTTATAGAGAAACTAATTTACTATGGCTTTCGTAAAGAAAGTGCAGCACTTATGAAATCATACTTAAAAAATAGATCACAAATGGTATGTCATAATAACAATTCATCCAGTTTGCAACCAGTCTGTCACGGGATTCCTCAAGGTTCTATATTAGGCCCACTTCTATTTGTGATTTATGTCAATGATATTCATAAGTGCACCAAAAACTCAATTATTTTATATGCTGATGATACCCTCATTATCAACACACATTGTGAAGTAGAGGATCTTGAAAATGCTATGAGAGTCACAATGTCAGAAATAGGACAATGGTTCTTAGCAAACAAACTAAGTTTAAACCAGGAAAAGACAAAGAATATGATTTTTTCACAATCAAAACTAAATTCAAATTCTCTTGCCATACCATTTTTAGGTATACAGTTGGATCAAAAATTAACGTGGGAAACCCATATAACCACTACTGCAAACCAGTTGTCAAAAGTTATTTTTTTAATCAGAAACTTAGCTCCAGTCGTTCCTTTAAATGTTGCTTTACAAGCTTATCACGGACTATTTAATGCAAAATTAGTCTATGGAATTCTTTCATGGGGCCATTCTCCACATGCTAGTAAATTATTTGGCCTGCAACGAAAAGCTCTACGATATATATTAGGATTACGTTACAGAATAGATGTAAAAGAACATTTTAAAAATAATAATATTTTAACATTGCCTTCGCAGTATATTTATCAATGTGTATTATTAGTTAAAAAGAATTTGACAGTTTATTTAGAACGTACAACTATTCACGACTATAATACTCGAACTAAAAATAATATAGAAATCAAATATGGCCGCATAAATAAAAGTAGATGGGCAGGTAGCTATTACGGACCTCTATTTTATAACAAGCTGCCAACAGAAATCCAAACGTTGAATCTTAATCAATTTAAAATTAAAACTAAAAATATTTTACTGCAGAACGCATTTTATTCATTCGATGAATTTTTAAAGTGTAACATATGTATTAATTAGATGTTTTATCAATGTGTGTTTTTTATAACATATAATATTATTACTTATTTGTTGTATGACGTGTGTAAACAAATGTACATTTGTATTTAACACTAAATTAAATTATTATTATTATTATTATTATTATTAGGTATTGACTATTTAATATTGTCTAAGTAGCTTCTATAACATACCAATGTCTTACAACTAAATTTGAAGTTTGTAAAAACAACAAAGTCCAAAGCTTTCAGTATTGTTTTCCATGTCTTATAAAAGCATCTTTTTTTTTTAATAAAACTAGATCAATTAATTTTTTGAAAAACTAGAGTGAAAAGCAGTTTAGTGTCTGTCTTTTTTGGTACCTATAGATCAATTACAAAATACAAAATAACATAAAATATATCATCCGCAACATTTACAGACGCGCTAAAAAAATAATAGTTTTTTACGTAGTTAACACGCTTATAATCATACATTAGGTAAGTACCATTGTTAAGTACATCACATTTTTTGATGACAAGGCTAATGGACATCATCCTCATATCTAACGCAAGGAATAATAAAAGAGCGTTTTGACACTAGCATATTATCACTATTACTAAAATAGAGATCTACCATAGTATTAAAGTGATTAGAAATAGAAATCAAATTGGTTTAGACCTAAAGCACTAACACTATCACAATAAAACATTTTTATTATTAATAAAATGTTGATATTGGGCAGATTAAAATTAGTAACTACTAGTCTGCTGTCTTGAAACTTCAATATAGTATCTTCAAGCGCTTCAGCATAACTAGCATACAAATCTATAGAATACCTGGGAAGTATACAACTACAGCATACAATTAATCAGTTACCCTCAAATTAATTTTGATGATGACCATTTTAAAATTATCATTTGAAGGTAAAACGGTAAATTTCAAGTTTTTCTTGACAGCAATTAAAACTTGGACAATCCTATACTGTTTTGAGTTCTGTTCATCCGATAGACAACGTATCAGCCATCAATAAATTACCTATCAAAGAATAAAGCCCGATTTCAGTGCCAGTACATAAAAATCTTCCGACAAAGAAAAACAGAAAAAAATCACTAACTTATTACGTAATCCTTTTACATTTTGATAGTACATTCTAAAAGTGCTTTTAGATTTTAAATTGTATATTTATTGTAATTTTTGGTAATTATTGTTTGGATGAGTAAAGATTGTAGTCTAGTAGACTAGGAATCAGTGTTTTTTACCTATCTTAAATAAAGAAGTATCATCATTTGTGGTAAAAGTAAAAAAAATTTTGCTTCATTGATGCCAAGGATTTTTTTCTGATATTTCAGAATATCAACATCTTTAATTCCAGACATAACTCTGTTGAAATAAAGCTAATGCTTTGATCAAACTTCCTATAATCAATTGTGTTTTTGTTTATATAACTTTAAACCTACTAAAGTGGTTTTGAAATGTATTAGCAAAAGAAGGACGACGACCAGCATCGTTATTAATTTTTTTAACATTGATATGCTTTAGATGGTCGTCGCATGAGAAGATATTGGATCAACCAAATCAATTAATAGAGCAGCACTTTTGGGTGCAGATGTTGTATCAGAAATAGCATCATTCAAGTTTAGTTTCAAGGTTTTTTTTTGCTTGAATTATTTGATGTAAAAACCAGTTTATTAATTAGTGATGAGTGCTGTTTTAATGTGCTTAATATATTTTCAAGCACATCGTTATTAACACTAACTGAATTAATGCAATTTTTGCATTTCTATGAAATTGATTAGTTATCTGAAATATATATGATAATCTAATTTCTGAGATATTAAGCATGATTTTTTGTCTTTTGTTCTAGTTTTTTAACCAACTTTATCTTAATTTTTGACGTTAGAGACTAGAACTTTAAACGCTTCTACAATGCAACCCGTAATCACCATATAAAAGAATTGGTTAACATTAATTAAGATTCATTATGAAAAAACTTTGTTGTGAGTATTAAAATTCTTGAACTAATTTCTATTATAACGTAGCAGTCGATAACGCTTCTTTGTGAAATACCTTGAACGTTTTCAATGAATTCCTGTACAGTTAAACAAAATTGATTTCACTTTGAAATAATGATGTGGTTGTAATTAAAGATTGCACACTTCCAGAATACCATTGCCCATAATTCATATAGTAAAATATCAATGATGCATTAAATCCCGGGCATGGCATTTCTAATTAAATACGATTTATAACTTTAATGGCAACAGAAAACAATACTTATAGGCTGCGCGATTCTCCGGGCGCCTGTACGACTACACAATAGATTCCATTTGCTAGTTAATGAAATTTACGAATCGTGCATTAAATAACACATATAATGTGATACGTTAATAAATGCTTGCTGGACTTTTATTATATTTTTTCTTTCTCTCCATTTCCCGTGGTTTGTTTAATGCGCGGCAAATCGTGCCTGCAACTCTGGGCTCCCCCTGCCAATCTAATTGGATCCAGTTACAAAATTTCGATTGAGCGTGAAATTTGTCTCGATCGCGACGTCCAATTGATTAAATAGGTGGTGGTAGTATCGGTGGTGGTGGTGGAATAATTTAATAACCCGACGAAATGAAAAACAATTACTCGTGTGTGAGTGCGAGAATGAAATGTGACTCAATGGGGGAATAAATTGCCGTGACCATCGCACCATTCGTTATAATATAAATTAGATATCGGATAAAATACGCTGCCGCCGACCAATAAAAACACGTTCTGCGCCTTATTGGTGGCAAAAATGGATTTATTATATTCGCCGTGTCGTAAATATAAATCCGATGCGGCGAAATCCTAAACGGGGCAGCAATTAATCCGGCGATGGAAAGCTAACCTCTACAAGATTTAAAAAAACAATTATAATTAATGGTCGTGCGTTAAATAAGACCAAACATTAATATTTTTCAAACGTATCAATCACTCCGCGTTACACCCAACAGCTATCTATTAATATTATTCCAATGCGTTTCCTACATTATTTATCGGGCCTTCGATAAATATTTATATACTCCTGAAAGGTCTAATGTATAATTTGTAAATACACGGCTCGTATCTCTTACCTATAGGCTGCCTCACTCAAGCCAACAAAGAAATCGTTTATGGTTGTAATAAGGTGTAATTTATTCACTTGCAGAAAATAATGAAAAGAAACTATTAATCACGCAACATCAGCGCGTGTAAATTTCATATTTCAATTTATGTTAATTTTAAAATATTATGTCATTTCATTCTGTTGGTAAGTATGTTGCTTTTTTGTTGTCTGTATAATTGGAAATTCAATAATTACCAACTAATTTAAAACTACTGGTAACATTTGACTGCGGTCGTTAAGTAATTATTCATTATCAGTCACGACACACCGTTTAACTTTTATTCCAACAAATTATTATGTTTATACTTGAACCTTTTTATGATTTTAATGTTACTAGAATGTGTGTACAATTAGCTTACCGGTTGTATATAGGATTTAATTGAATAAGTATAATGAGCTGCTATGGCAATCTTTTAATATAAGAGGCTTTACAATATTCTTTGATTGGTTGCTCATTATGTAAATATTATGAGCCAAAACATTTCTTAAACAATATTAACATTTTAATTAAGCAATTTTTATTTCTATTGCAAATATGATTTTATTTCATTTAATTTTTTTAATTTGATGTTAAAATATATGACATTCCGCTTTATGTCTACTTTATTTAAGAGCTTTTGGTAATATTATTATAAACTATATCTAACGCGTGAGTTTGACATAATCTTTTATTCTGTTTCAAAATTATGGAATGTGTATTGTGTAGTTATAATAATTATAGTTATTTATTAGTGTTTAAAATTGTTTATATGACAGATACTATAAAATTCTAACGCACCATTTGTGTATTTATGTGCATTGAATCTAATTCAATTTAGCATAAGCTGTTTTTATCGACTTAGTAATAATCCTTTATTAATAATTATAGAACTTTTTATGCACCTAATAATACGTCTCGGCATCTTAAAATAAAGTTATCAATATTTGCCTTGGATGCCAAGCTTCTTGAATTTGATGTCTAACTTCCATTAGAGTATTGGGCTTATGCTAACACCTACATATCTCTATCTGTAATCCATTTACATATGACATAACACTGGCTACAAAATGATTTCAGTATACCGATTTGCGTTTAAACCATATACTATTGCCCTCAAACCATAACTGCTTAAGTAAAGCGGTGTCTCTTTCAGTAGCAATTTGCAATTTACCGTGTTAACTTCTTCGACCATCATGACTCTAGAAATAGTACCAAAACCTAAAGTTTTTAAAATTCTCCTATTGTTGTGCCGGTTAGTGTATTATTAAAATATTTAAAATAAATTATGTTCAACATATACCTAACAAAAACACAAATATGATTCTTTAAATTATAGGCCAATTGCATTACTACATCCATCTAATACTTTTGAGATATATGTATATTAATTTCTACATTGTGGAGTTCTTAGTACAAAATAATTTTATTTCTAATACTCAATATGGATTTTAATTAAAACGTTTAACAACAGATCTTCTAATACATGTTAGTTACAAATAGAATTCTACTTAAATTTAAAATATAGCAGTAGCTCTAAACTTGTCTAAAGTATTTGATAAAATACTGCATCCTAATTTTATTAACAAGTTTTATTATAATAGGTCTTAACACAAATCTTTTACAACAGTTTTCTTGACAATAGAAAAATTAAAGTTAGAATTGATGGATCTCATAACCATAAATGGTATTTTTAATTTACTTTAATAAACTTCTTTAAATAACAAAAAGTCTTGTTTATAGTTAAACAGATAATAGATATACCTCTCATATTTTCTAAAAATGTAACAAAACATCTTGAAAGTGTTAGGTTAGAATCTGTAACATTTATAAACAAACATTAAAAAAAAAACAATTAAAATGTCATACTGATCAGAGAATAAATTAAGAACCAAATTAGTTCAACTCGGTTAATTTTGATAAAATCGTTTAATTAATTAGTAAATTATACAATGTCTTTTAACTGAATATTATTGCGAACTAAGCCTTAATATCTTTCACGTTAGATTTTAAATTTAATCTTTAAGCCATCAATTAAAAAACACAGTTGCTAATATTAACTCAATAACAATATTACATTATGTGGGCTTTAAAAACTTGTTTCCAGATTGTTTTTAGTTGTCAACGTGGTCTTAAGAGCATACCGACCGTTGCCTTGATTTTCAGTATTATAGTGAAAACAGCTTCTTTGGCGTCATTCCTATTTTCACATATAATTTGATAAACAGTTTATTTTTTCAGTACATTAAGAAAGATTAAACTATATTTTGTCTGAGTATTTTAGTCAAATTATATTTGCAAATGGCATCAAAATGTATTTAAAAGTACCTAAAAATTCATTTATTTTTATATTTAGATACATTTTTAGGCTATTTCCAATTATAATTTGACTAAAATACTCTGACCAAATATAGTTTAATTCTTTCTGAATGTACTGGTAAAATATTAATTGATTATCAATTTATATGTAGAAATAAGAGTGACGCCAAATTAGCTGTTTTCACTACAATACTGGAAATCAAGGTAGCGGTTGGTATGCTCTTAAGAATGAAAGTTGTATAAAATTATGCAATTTATTTTTGCAGAATACATGTTGAGAAAGATACATTTACAACTAAATTAACTTTCTGAACAATTTAAAAAATACTCTTTGATGACAAAATATTATTATGTTTGATAAATCTAAAACTGGGGTTATATTAAGTTTAATAAAATATTACAGTAGTTTCATTTAACTTTATTAATGTAATGTTTACAGATTAACTTTCAGAAAATGTTTGCTTGGTTTATGCTTTAGATTACATTTTATATATATATATTTATTTATTTACGGGTTTCAATACTGATAAAAAATTAATCCATAAAACATTTAACACAATAAGACAATAAAATTATTAAAGTATACATAAATATGGAGTAGTAACTTAAAATAATGCAACTTAATAGAAATTACATATATTTTGTTGTTTATAAAATCAAAAAAAATTTACTATATTGTATATATTACATGGCAATTGCTATTTAAACAATTATTTAAGCAATTATTGAACCATAATTAGTTTCTGAAAAAGAAAAAGTAGATTACTACTTTTTGATGTTGAATTAAAAATATTATAAAATATTAATTGGTGGTGCAAAGTAGTTGTAGCTCCATCATGTTGCTTCAACTACTTTGCACCACCAATTATTATCTAACTTGTGTTTAAGAGCACATAAATCAATTATTCGAATTTATTCTTCACCATCAAGCGATGCCGTACCACCAAGATGCACTGATGAGGATTTGGAAAAACCGAAACAATTGTCTGTATTTGGTTGGCCGCTTTGGAGTTGGATTGAGTTTGGGTAATTGATTTTAAACCTTTGTTTTTCATTAAATTATAAAATATATTATTTTTTATAGCATTTTTTTCAATTGTTTAATCAAAAAATGAACTAAAATACTATGCAAAGTATTTAAAAATAAAGGTAGTGTGTGTGTGTGTGTGAGGATGTAAATATATGTTAAGAAGAGCTGAAGTACATTTAAATCCTTTCACAAACAGGCAACGGCAGTTTGGTTTTATTTTAGATCAGAAAACAAATTTATAATTTAAATTTAATAAACGATATACATTTAATGTAAATTGCTCCTTCACCCAGTGCGATACACATACACTAGTGTTTCAGAGTATGCACCATCAATGTACTTAGCATCTCACTAGTCGGAGAGACAATTTACATAAAATTACAAAAACTATTATACATTTTATGTATAGAAACACATACTTTTATATAGCCCTCCTCACATACACACACACAGTTCAACGTTGGAGATATTATGTTATCACCTCTCACATATTTCTATACATAAAAAGTATGAACTGAACTAAATTTTTTGTTTATTTTTATTGTGACAGTTAACGTGTTAAATTATAATCTCGCTTTGCCTAGAGAAAGCAGTATAAGTTTTGATCGATATATAGAGATTTTTAAAAACAGCTTTAATAAATTATTAAGTTTGTAGCTCGGTTTGTAGAGAGAAAAAAAAGAGTTTTGAGGTTTCAAAGTTTATTATCGAGAAGCATACAAAATATTGATTGTTAAGTTAATAACATTATTTCATATCTAATAGCACTAGATAAGTTTTTAATAAATGTTAGCATAAGATAATAATACCTTTGTTATGCTAAGCTTATTGCAGTTTGGTTAAAAAACGTATAAAATTATAAGTATAGTATTGTAAGCAAATTGTAATATGATAGTCCATTCAAATTAAATATTTTTCGGAAAAAATTTACCCACAGCTTAGCGACCTGAATATTTAGGTGTATTGGCTTTGGAGTAATAGGCATTTTGCGTTTTTGAATGTATTTTTTGCATTTTTTGCAAAAACTATGCATTTTGGTCAAAAATGATCTCTATTAAAAGTTGTAGAGAGGAAAATTTGCAATCGATTTAGGTTATTTGAATTTTTCTATAATTTTCCGTTTTTCCGTTAGAAGGCGCGAAAAATAAAGTATTTATTTTATTTTTTTGCACTTAGAGCCAAAACTATGCGTTTTAGTAAAAAATTATAAGAGATCAAAGTTGTAGAGCAAAAAATTTACGATTGATATTGGCTATTTGGATTTCTCGATAGTGAGAATATTTTCCGCAAAAAAATGTTGAAAAACGTCGCAAATTGTGACCTTTTGTTGATTTTTTAGGTTTTGAACCAAAACTATGCATTTTCTGAAAAAATAAAACAGACCAAAGTTTTAGAGCACAAAATTTCCGATCGATATAAGTTTTTCAATTTTTCCAATAATGCGTGCATTGCCCGTCAGAGCACGCAAATTGTGACTTTATTTTCCGCGTCCTCTAGAAGAAAAATGAAAAATTATAAAAAAATTCAAACAACCTATATCGATTGGAAATGTTTTGCTCTACAACTTTTAATAGAAATAATTGTTGGGCAAAATGCATAGTTTTTGCTAAAAATTCAAAAAACCGTTCAAAAACGCAAAAACTGATATAAATATAACTTCTTCTGTTTCTTCTTCTTCGGCCTGTTTTTATCTACTCCTGGATGTAGGCCTCCTCTAACGTTTTTTATGTTTCTCTGGATTGGGCTGTTTGGATCCAGTATATATTTTTGTATATCATCTTGCTATCTTGTTGCCGGCCGGCCCACGCTTCTTTTCGTTGTCATTGGGCGCTATTCTATGATTCTTTTGGTCCATTTAGTTCCATCTTGTTTTGCAAGGTGGCCCGCTTCAATTCTGCTATTCTTCTGGTGACGTCTTTGACTTTTGTTCTGCTTCTGATTTCTTTGTTTTTGATGCGGTCTTTGAAGCTGATACCTAGCATTAGCATTGCTCTTTCCATGGATCTTTGCGTTACGATAAGTTGGTTTGCGCTTCCTAGCGTCAGGGTTGCGGTTTTCATTCCGTAGGTTGTGACAGGTAGTATGCAGCTGTTGTATACCTTTCTTTTAAGGTTGATTGGAATGGTTCTAGACTTTAGAATGTGATCTATTTTGTTCAACGCAGCCCTGCTCATCTTTATCCTTCTAGTAATTTCCGCTGTTTGATTTGGTTTGCCCAGTTTGATATTGTGGCCTAGAAAAGTGTATTCTTCTACCGCCTCTACTGGTTCTCCATTAATGGTTATTCTAGCGTCCTCATTTGTTATTGTTTTTGTTAGGTTAATTTTTAGTCCGATTTGTTCTGATTCTGCTTTAAGTTTTTTTAGCATAGATTTTAATTTGTCGTTATTATTGCTGATCAACACGATTTGGTCTTCTAGGGCCGCTGTGAAAAGTTTTGGTGATATGACATCGCCCTGTCTTACTCCTTTCCGGATCTTTATCTTATCTGTTACCTTGTCTTTGTCTATGCTTATGTGCATTGTAGCTTTGTCGTATATGTGTTCCATGATCCTTGTGTGTCCTGAATCAATTTTGGCAACATTCATTGCTTTTATTATCGCCCATGTCTCCACCGAGTCAAAAGCCTTCTCATAGTCCACAAACGCTAATTTTTTAGAAACAATGTTCTATGTGCACTTTTCTATCAGAGTACGTATTGTCTGAAGGTAGTCGTTTGTGCCAAATCCTTTTCGAAACCCTGCCTGCTCGCATGGTTGGTATTGGTCGAGCTTAGTCGTCAGGCGGTTTGTTATTATCTTGGATAGCAGTTTGTACATGTGATTTAGAAGGCTAATTGGTCGGTAGTTGCCGATGTTGTTGGTGTCGCCTTTCTTGAAGATCAGTATTACTTCCGCGTTCAGCCAGGCTTTAGGAAATTTTCCCTCGTTTAAGCATTTGTTTAGTAAGATGCAGATGGCTTGTTCTAATGTCGCCCCTCCCATTTTTAGCATTTCTGCAGTAACTCGGTCTTCTCCTGAGGCTTTCCTGTTTTTTATTTGTTTTAGCGTGGCCCGTAATTCTGTTTTCGTAATCTCTGGTATTTCTTCCAAGCCTACGCTACGGATTGTATATCTACCATTGTTTGCGTTGTCTTCAATAACCTTCTGTATAAGTTGAGTGTTATATGTTCTTATGTCTATTCGCGTTTCCTTAAATATGTCTATTACTCCAAAACCACCCTTTTTTATGCGTGCGCTAGATGAAAATAGTCTTCAGACAGTCCAAATACAAGTAAAGCATACAGGTCGCTAAGCCGTGAGTAAAATTTCTTTAAAACGTTAATTTTTTTGTCAAATTTGAAGGGACTATAAAGGATAATAGGTAAAAGTAAACTATATGTAAAATATTTAGATAATAGAATAAAACATAAAACTTTGCATCACTAATTACGAGCAGATTTTTGCTATGACATATTTTTCCTAATGTTAAGATTCTGTAACATTTTATAGTGTCATCTCTAAATTTAGTTCCAATCGCTTAACATTTGTCATTTTTATATCAGTTTAAAGAAGCAAAATAAGTAATTTGCAACTTAAACACAAAAACGCCATAACATTTTTATTATTAAAAATACTTATGAGAAAATAGTGGCAGTGTATGAAAAAAATGACCCATCTGTTTTTTCTTTGCAAGTCAAATATTAGTTCAAAAAAAGTAAGAAATTCATTGATGATAACCAAAAGTATTTTAAATTTATAGCTTATATACTTAACAAACGTAAATTTAAAACCAAAAATGACATCCAAGTTTTTAATTTGTGGTATTTTGCTAGCATTCTATTAAAATCAATTGCAAAACATTTATTAACATTAAACAAAAAGTTATTAATAAGACACCCAAGCAAAGTCTAAATCTTATTGTAAAAGATTACAATCATCCATAGATAAATTTTTTGTATACATTCTATACATACAAAAATAATTTTTTTATCTGAAAATAATAGAAATTAGTCAGAAAGATTGTTGATAAAAAGTAGAAATAAAATTTGTTTGTAGTGAGATCCTTAAAGAACACTAGATAGAACTAAAATGAGTTCTAAAAAAAGTTATTAATTTTTACACACTGCATTCCATTGTTTTAAAAGCAAACTTTATAAAAACCTAAGGCATGAAGCTAAGCAATCAAAACGCTGTTGCTTTCAAATTAAAAGCATTTAAAAAATCGGTGTATGTAAAGTCAACTTGAGCTTTGCATTCAAAGGCGTTTAAAATGTTATTTTTGTTCACAATAAATTGGTAAATGTTGATCGACCCTTACAAAACCCATGCTCATTCACTAAAATATTTTTGCATATTTAATGTATTTGCCCAGTTATAATTTTATGAAATAATTTAATAAATTTTATTTTCTCTAATGAAGTAAATGTAAAGGTTTTGATATTGGATAAGTACAATTTTTTAAGAACATAGAAAAAATGCCGTCAGGTCCAGTGCTAAAATCTAAGACTTGTAATTTTATTAAAAATATTTAGTAAACTAACTAAAAAACTTGTATAAATTACGTTTTTATTGTAAATAGAAATAAAATGCAAATTTATTTACAAAGTTGATTTCAATAGTACAAGTTTGGTCACTATAACACATTGCAGCTGAAATAGCATTATTTGTCCTGACTTTTGAATTATATCAAATGTTATAATTTTTTTAGTTTAGTAAGTGAAATAATTTTTTTATTAAACCAAATAGAAAAGTTATTGTTATGCTACACTAGTTTAAGTACTTAACAAGCTATTGCATATATCAATCAGATTAAAATAAATCAACACATTCATTCACGTTCAACAAAAAAATATTAATTGCGCCAAAGTTGGCACTGTGAAATGATTAAAAACGTAATTACAAATTAAAATATTGCAAGATGTATCACAACTAACATCTATTGCATAAGCATTATAGTATTGATTTATATCTAACAAACATCCATAGCATCTATCACAGTATCACAATTATTAGTAAACCATAAATACAAAAACACACCTTAACTATTTGAAAGTGTACAAGATAATTTTTGTTACGAGTAACTTTAATTCCAAATTTATTATTTAAGTTTACTATTAAGAAAAATATGAGCAAAAGATTCAAGATATTTATTGATAACCAAACAAAAAAATATATAAATTGCACCAACTATATAACACTTCAACATTGTGGGTGTAGTAATGTACATTTCAGATGTGTTTTAATTGCAATTAATAAGTTGCTTCAACTTAATTTAGGGCTATTTACAGTAAACCAATTACATCTAAATAAGTTATAATCCAGTAAGTTTCAGTTATGTATTAGTGATTTCTCTAAAAAAAAAAAAAGATTTTAGTTAAAACAATATTGTTATAGTTCAACATATTTAGGTTAAGAAACAGTTGGTGATCTTAGAAAAAAGTCTAAACTGTTAAATAGATATAAAGTCTAAAAATCCTCTGCAGGTGTAGATAATAAATTTTCTGGTTGGATATAACTAATAAAATTTTAACAGCAATATTTGCCGGCCAAAAGTCTTTAGAAAACTACTTCAGCTTGATTAGGTGTCGTAGATACTATGAACTTGCTGTAGTTTCCCGATTTTACCACCAATACAACAACGGCAATCTAAACATTCTACACAGATAGTAGTTTAGATTTGATATGGTTTATTATGTCAATTATGTTTTGTCTGTATTTGATTGAAATGAGTTTTAGTAATCATTTTTTTTTGTAATTTATTACCAAAAAGGCGTCAAGTGTAGATTAATATTTACATTATTCTTAAAACGTCATTTGTAAATAAATTAGCTCTTGTTCTAAAACAAAAATAATAATAATGTTTTGTTTATAAATTGTTCAAAAACTTTAAATGTTTTTCAAAAACTAAAATTACTTTATAGTATACATGGCGTTAATATTCAACATATTGTGTTTTACGATTAATTTTGTTATTTTATATGTTACAGTTTATTAAATTAGCAAAGTTGAGCAGAATTTCTAGAATTGCTTTTCAATATTTTCAAAATATTCCAAATAAAAATTTAAATAACTTTTTGTCTACTTTCTCTAGAGCAAAAATATTGTAGATATTTGATTAGAATACAAATATATTAACAAAAAAAATCATAAAATTTTTACATTTTGAGGTATAATTCAAACTTGTCTTAACTATTGTTTAAGAAAGATGATTAATCTTAAAATATTAAACTGAATTTTAAATTTAATTAAAAATTATGTACTAAAAACTATGTAAAAAGTTTTATTATTTATTTTATTATTTTTAACTGACAATATTTTATGTTTCTAGTAGAGATGTTTGCGTTCTTACCTTTTTTATTGATCAAATACATAGTGTTTCAGTTAGTAAAATTTGATAAAAATGTTGTTCATCAACGGAGAATACGCAGATATCATTTTTGTTTACGGGTTTTGCAATAGCTGCAAGTCGCAAATATTAATTAAGATTTCCCGACAGAAAGCAATCTTCTCGTCGCGTATTTTTGGACGCATTTCGAAGGTTTCGTGAATTTGGAATTAGAAATCGCCACAGTAGAAGTCTACATCAACAGCACATCGTGGCAGAAAAAAAAACAAATAGTTGACGCAGTTCTGGATGAACCAGGAGTCAGCGTTAGGCGACATTTCTCTCGTTTAAAACTATCTAAAAACTTTGTCTGAAAACTTTAAATAGGGAAATTTTTCACACATATCATTATCAAAAAGTACAACATATACAACCAAGCAACGCAGCACAAACTTGTATCTTCTCGATGGCTTCTTGAAGGACATCAACAAGATCCTAACTTCTTTGGTTCAATATTGTGGAGCGATGAATCTGTGTTTATGAGAGATGACATTAACAATATACATAATGAGCACATCTGGTCATTAAAAAATCCGTACGCAGTTAGAGTACGAGCTTACCAACAAAGATTTTTAGTTAACACATAGTGTGGGGTTTTTAATGAGCAACCACCGCCAATTTAAATGCTGGTTTATAAACAGATTTTTTTTTAAAATCAGATAAAAAACTTGCTGAATAACAATGTCCTTCTTGTTTTACGTAACAAGATGTGGTACTAGCACGATGGAGCACCGCCCTATGTTGGGCGATATGTAGTTTGGTGACTTAACAATAATTTTGGATTGGTACAAAAGGTCCAGTAAACTAGCCTGCGAGAACTCCTGATCTAATTTAAAAAGTAGAAATTTTAATTTAAAAGTAAAAGGTGTAGATTAGAAAGATAGAAGACTGATAGGTAATTTTTATAAAAGACAAGTAACAAAAAGATTAAATGACAAAAAAACCAAGTGGTTTGAAACTGAAAAAGGAGTAAGACAGGGCTATTGTTTATCACAAACGTTGTTATATATGTATGCCAAAACGTTGGTAGCATAGTGCTAAAAAGGGGAAAAGGAAATGAGCATAGGAGGAAGTACAATAAATATATTTAATTTACCAATGATATAAACGTGTTTGCAGAAAACACATTTTCAGTTCAATTCTAATTAAAAAACTTAAAGAAATAAAATTAGACTATAAAATATAGAGATGCAAAATAAATGAATGTGTACGTAAACGTGAAGATAAATTAGAGCAAGTGAAAAGGTATAAGTTCAAAAAAATTACAAGAAACAAAGTAGAGCAAGCAAAGTTTTTAAGTTGTAGTATATTCCTTCATTCTTTGATTAGGGCGTTTGTCAGCTGTCAAAAGGTAGATTTAGGCGTTTCTAAACACGTTTATATAACATATTCCAAAGATGTTCAATAGGGTTTTAATCAGGACTTAAAAAAAGCAAATCCAAATGTTTGAATCCCAAGGTGTTGACGGTAGTTCATATTAATGGCCGCAGTATGAGACCGTGCGTGATCTTTTATAAAAACAAAATTTGAGCTTATTAAAGGCTAGTATAACATGATCATCTAGGACAAGATTGGCATACCGTTCAGAATTTAATTTTTCTGGAACTTGTACAAGCTTTGTTCTTTTGTTAAAATTATTTCCGCTCTAAGCCATCACAGATCTACTATCATATTTTAATTTGTTGTATGGTTTGTGCAGAATGTCGTTTATATGGTATACACGTACTCAACGATCACAACAAGTTAAACAAAATTGTGACTCATCTGTGAAGAGTACTATTTTCAATGTCAAAGTTACTATGCGACACAAGCAAAATGTAAACAATACCTTATGTGGTATGAGTAACAGGTTTTTTTGGTCACAAGTTGGCTTCTCTCAATCTATTCTTAACTATCTAGTCAGATATCTTTACGTTATGAGTTGTTCTGAGCTTGATTTGAAGATCTTTGGCTGTGGCTGTGGCTGTGCAAGAACGCAAGATGGATACATTTAAAAATCAGTTTTGAATTTGGTTTGTTTTTTTTTTTTAATCTTGTACGCCTTGTCTTTTATATTCTCCGGCATGAACTAATGATGTGTAAAAGCAGTAGTGTGCGTGAGTAAAAAATGTAGTGTTTAGCGCAAGCAGGAATTACTAATGTACATCAATGGATGGAAAGACTCTAGCTTTTAAATATTAACTTTAAAGCGTTTCAGAAATAAACTAATGGTTGATTAGTTTTAGTATGTATAATTTTACTAAAAATTGAATATAAAAAACTAGTTTGCAAAAATATTTTATTAATAATAAAAACCATAAGCGGTAAAATTATTTAATTTTAAAATTAAATTACCTTTTCCATAGTCTTTGTATTTTTATGTAATACACTTAATGTAAAGCTAAAAAGCTATTAGATCTTGCCTTATCTATCCCATGTTTTTTTTTTTTTCTAAAATTTTAAAAATGTTCTTATCTTTTTAGTCATTAAAACTTGTGCCTACTACTATTAAACAGCAAAAATCACGCTAAAAAAACTCAAAAAATTATTATATGTATTTCTAATTAGATTATTAAACGTAAACTGTTTAACACATTTTTTTCAGTTTTTTTTATAAAGCCATTGTACTGTTACAACATTTTTGACATAAAATTGCATTGACAAATCATAATGTGTGTGTAAATTATGATTTTTTTGATATAAACGGTACCTGAGCAAAGTTTTTATTTTTAACAATAAAATTTATTGACAAGCTGTGGTCATCATGCCACGTAACATCTGGGAAACCTTAACAAAGTTTTTGTAGTTTATATAATGATTATTTTTGAATTATTTTACTCTCAAACAGTCCCAACGCAATTTACAATAAAACTACCTTTGCCTTTAAACTAGTATCAGACAAAAATATTAATAAATTATCAAGTTAAGCAAGTTATTACATTTTGCGCCAATAAAAGCAAGAAAATTCACTGAAAAATATGTGTTGATATTAATTCACTAATATACTATTATTTTTGTTTAATTTGATGTTATCCAAGGTTTAGTCATTTAATAAAAGCATATATTTTTTCTTTTGTATGGTGGTTTTATAGAATGTTTTATGCATAGATCTGGGATCTGCTTTAGGATGTGGGAGCCGTGATCATCGGCCAAAGAAATAAACAATTTATTCTCATTTTATGACACTAAGTTATTTTTTATTATGCAACGTTTGAAAAAATCAATATTTAAATATTCTACTGAATTTTAAAATCCAAAATTAAGGCCAAGTTTCAAAACCTCAATTTTTTTTTAAATTGTATAAAATATATGCGTTATAAGTATTTAAGTATTGTTTTTATAAAAATTTCTAATAATAAAAAATAATTATCATCATCCCGCAATATCATTAAAATAACAATTATAACAAATTAGTGTTAAAAAAACTTACCAACATTGAAAATAAATCTTAAAAAGATATTAATTGTTATTCTGTGCAAATGTAACTACCTAAATCATTGGAAGTAGTAAATAAGCGGTTACCGAAGAGTCCTTTGTGGTTCGAAGTGGGGGGATGATACTGCCGCGGCCGGGCCGTCAATTAGTAAGATCTCGAAGCGCTGCCATCTCGCATCAGATAAAGGCATAAACGGTGCACGGCAGGACCGTTTGTCTCGCACAATTGACACAAACTATGTGCGAATGTTTGATAACCTGTATTTCAACTTCCATTATTGTCCCTGCGCCGCAAGGAATTAAAAGTTCT
This sequence comes from Tachinus rufipes, assembly GCA_963932245.1. NCBI lineage: Eukaryota > Metazoa > Arthropoda > Insecta > Coleoptera > Staphylinidae > Tachinus > Tachinus rufipes. Next base: position 60,448,683 of record OZ010744.1, read on the forward strand.
TCAACAACAGCCAACAACAAAAAATAATTTGCATCTCCCAACAAACATAATCGTGCGAAGCGATCGGATAATTTCGCTTGATTTAATAGGTGCCAACAAGTGTTTACAACAAATTTCCAAGAGAATAACAAATTACTCAATAATCAATTAATTACTTTTTAAATCAATTTAATAAAAATGTGTGAATGATTTGATTTTATTAACGCATGCGTGATTAATCTCTGTCTGATGATGAAGATGAGGTCCGGTCAAGAAGTCCGGGATGTGGCTAGCAGGCAGGCAGAGAGAGCGCAGCGGAGGCAGCAGGCGACTCGCCTAACGAACTCCTGCTGCTTTTTAAACAGCTGTCGCTGTGGAAAGTCGACATCTTCATCAGACTATGGCAGCAGAATTATAAATAAGACCGGCATATAAACGCGGAGATATTATAGCTTGTTAAGCTTTTTCAGGGGCTCCTCCGGTGGAGAATGTGCGCGTGGGACGGACAGAGAGACACGGTCTTATCTCTCATGCGCACATTTATATATACATACACGCTGCCTGCATAAGTGTGTTTATGCATTATATGCTCGCCTCGGACTTATTCAAACTTCAACTGCATTATTGTCCGTACGATTGATGTCATCGCAGGACATACACTCCCTAATCGCGCCATAGTATAGATGCGCGCTTTCCACTCGGTGCTGCAGCTAAATAAAGAAGGGAGGCATTAAAGACCGGATGCACAGCAATAGAATCCCAATTGTATCGAGCTAATTATTCTGTTTAGATTGTTATCATTTATACTGAATATTATAATATATAAGCAGATTTGCAAACAAACTCAAACAATTTTTCTTTTATTAACCGAGTTCTAAAAAAAGGTAAGTTATCTTGCACTGAAATATAATAAGCGTAATAACAATTAATTTGATAAAAAATATATAGTTGATATTGAGTTTCCCGTTAAGTAAACATTGAACTATATTAAAATTGATTTCCAATTCAAATTTGGAGTTGGTAAGGTGTTCTATTAGAACCATGTGGCATGTGCTTATTTTAGAATTAATTTTGTAGTGGGTTTTATGTCATGACATCTATGATATCTAATAATTTAACATCTAAAGATTACAGTACTGAAGCTACGTAAAATTAAACTTTATATTTGGCTTAATTTTACTTAGTACCATATGGAAATTCATTCTTTAATCACTTAAAAGTATTCAAAACGTATAAAAAACTTTCAGTTTTGGCGCAAGAGGATCAAGTTTTTGTAAGTCGGTGTAAATCAAGTAAAATAGCAACTAAAAGAGACTTTGAAAACTGTATACCGCTATAATACCAAAAATCATGGTGTGCTGAAATAATTTAACCGTTTTAATAATCGACTTAAGTGTGTAACATCACTCTTAAACTGAGCTTTTGTCAGATATTCAAAACTCAGATTTGATAGCATAAGTTTGTAAAATTTTGGCAAAACCAACAAATTACCTTTTAGGTGTTTGCATGACTACTGATTTATTTTGCACTAAAGTGTGAAGTTGTTTCTTACAAAACACGGCGCTTTTGTCATTAATCAGCTATTCTATTCTTAAGATCAAGTTAATTTTTTTTTGTTAAAGTAAACATTTCTATTAAAAAGAAACGTAGATGTTTTAAAAAAATGCAAATGCGTATTAAGTTAAAAGCAAAACAATGTAAAATACATATTATATTACAGCCAGTGTCCTAATGGTGCATTTTGTCCTGTTTTACAGCCGCCAGAAAATGATAATCAATATCAAAAGGTTGACCCTTTTTGACGTCGTCTTATTGCAAAATGACATATGTGTGTATGGTTTTTGATGCGCATTTTAATTAACTAACCTTATTAAAGAATTATATTTAGACAAATTTCAATTAAACGCCAAATCTAATCAACAGAACGACGTACGTAAAACGGCAAATAACTATGCCCAAACATAATATATTGTATGTTTTTACAGCTAATTTACATTGTTCCAGAAGTTTTACGTATTGTTTGAAGAGGGTTGTTGATAAACCAACAGCTTATTAGGTGATTTTTGAATTACCCCGGTAAACAAAGCGCAAGTTTTTATTAAGTTACATTTTAGTATTTGAACCCCGGACTGCTGGCTAACTTGCTAAGCTAAGACTTCATAACTAATTATTAATACTTTGAATAAATCTCATAAATATCAAATTTTTTTACTTCAATTTTGTTTCTTTATTGTGTCAATCTGAGAATTAAATTGCCAAGCATTGTATACTCATGTTAGCATAGAGTACTACTGCACAAAAACAATCAATAATATGCACCAGTAATTACAAAAGTAAATGATATATCTTTTATGAACCAACAAAAAGAAGTTGATTTATAGAACAAAGCAACGTGTTAAAGCCTGGTTACACAGTACAAGCTAGCAACAAAGCTTTCCTAGTCAGTTACTGCAGTGCAGTTACTTGCACCGTGTGACCGCATCATACAAGTTACTAGCCCTTGTCATTATCGTATGATAAAGTCAAGTGGGTGCGCGTAGCTGACTAGGCTAGCTCGGATGTTGGATTGCACTGTGTAACCAGACCTTTACTGGTTTAAATGATATTAGAGCATCGTTAACCTTATAAAAGGTTTTCCAATAAGAAGTTTCATTTTGAATAGCAGGCTATTTAGACAGCTGTCAATTTTGAAGCTATTATCTTTGACATTTGACAAGGAAAAACTACGCAATTTAAAAATAGAACGATACACACTTCAATAGCGCATTAAAATTATTAAAATTTACTACAAAAATATTGAAAAAGTTTTTAGTCGTCGTAAAGCACCTTCTCGACCGCCAATAGTAAACCTGGTGAAAAAATTTAAGCTGTTGGGACAAGTTTGTGATGTAAAAAATTGAAACCGTGTGCATCGCTTAAGAACACATAAGAATATTGCTGATGTAGCCCGTAGTGTTGAAGAAAACCCAGGTTTGTCGATTCCTCGTCGATCTTTGAAATTAGATATTCCACAAACGACATTACACTGTATTTTGCATAAAGACTTAAGTCTTAAGGCTTTTAAAGTTCAGTTAACACAAGAACTCTAGCCCGTCGATCATCATAAACGTCGTATCTTTTCTGATTGAGTCCTTCAAATGCATCAAAATGATCCAAAATTTTATCAAAAAATCATCTTCAGTGATGAGGCCTATTTTCACCTCGGAGGCTACAATAGTGTCGCATTTGGGGCTCAGAAAATCCAAGAATGATTGTTGAAAAGGCTTTGCATCCTCAACGTGTCATTGTTTGGTGCGGTTTTTGAACTGACGGTGTGATTGGACTTTACTTTTTCAAAAATTAGACTAGTGCAACTGTTACGGTAAATGGATGGCGCTACCAAGTTATGATTAATAATTTTTTATGACCGGAATTGGAATATATTGATGTGGACGACGTTTATTTTCAGCAAGACGGCGCTACGTGCCACACAAGCAACGAAACAATCGCAATTTTGCAAGAAAAGTTTGCTGACCGTGTTATTTCTTGAAGAGGTGATCACAATTGGCCACCGAGATCTTGTGATTTAACACCTTTAGAATTTTTTCTTTGGGGCCACGTGAAAGATAAGGTCTACGATATTGCTCCACAATCGGTTTAAGACCGTAAAGATTTAATTCGTAAACTTATAAAGGACATACAGATGAAAATGTGCGAATTGGTCATAGAAAATTTTATGAAAAGAATATAGTAATGCAACCGTAACCGTGACGGCCATTTGACTAATATCGTTTTCAAATGTTAATGACATACCTTCCTCTTTACAATGAAATAAACATTTATTGATTTCTCTTGAAAAATACCCGTTTATTTATATCAAAATGAAACTTTTTATTGGAAAACCTTTTATAAATGATTAGTCTAGTCTCAACTTAAATATTATTGTTCTATATAGTATCTATCTTTCACCAATCATATAGTTAAAATAGAGCTGTATAAAATAAGTTTGTAAAGCTAATGCCATTTAAGTTACGCCGTAAAGAAATAAATTTGCGCATGATCAAACATAAAGTGACTTGACTCTTGCACCTCTTTGGTGAAATTAAATAAGTTTGTGTTTTATATTTAAGATATTTATTGGTATTATATTTTTAAAACAAATACTCGGCGTTTTGCTGAACAAAATATTTTTCACTCTTCTCACCTTCCATTAAAGAAAAATATGGCTAACATTGAGCCATTTTTAGGGTTCTGAAATGTAAATGTTAAACAGAGATTGAATGAAATAAATAAACAAATTGCTTTTTTGAGTTTATATGTGTTAATGAGTTTTTTGGAGCAGTTTCTTGGTGGACACAATTTATATTGTTTTATATTAGGATATACTGAATACTCATGACGTCTACTATATAAATAAGATTGATTGGCAAACGCGTTTTGGTTTGCACATTACATTATTGCGTGCTTCAAGCCGCAAGTTTATTAATTTAGCAAGTTTTATTTTACGGAAATTTGTCATCATGTTTAAGAAAATGCGTGATCAGTTTAATTTGGTTTGCGTTACAATAACTGTAGAACATCTACTGCTAATTGGTAGTCTATAAGAAGCAAGAAATCAAGACTGGTTAAAGACGGCACTCTTACCGAAAACACCAAAATTGGCAAAGCCTACAGAACGATATATAAGGACGCCTTAAAAGTTTTGTCATTGCTTACCACAGTTGGAAAAATTGATAAAAAGAGAAAGAGTGCACAAAAAGAGTGGCTTAGTTGAATGAGGCGCCAAACTATATTCTCGGCACATAAGTTGTCGCAGGTTTAAACCCCAGCTTCGGCAAACTTTTAAAAAACTATTGCATTTATTAATTCAGGACAGTATAATACATGATTAATGTTTATGTAACTATAATTACATTTAATATAAGAGTGTGAGTAGACTACTGCGCATCTATTCTCTCAATTAACATCACGTGGTATAAGTTATGTAATTAATTTAAGGTATATATTTAAAGGCAGCTGTGAAGTAGTAAAAAACTTATACTTAACGTTGTACGTTAGTACTGTAAAAACCACGGTTGATTATCTTATTGGTTCTAGCAGTTATTCACAAGCTATGATGTTTTTGGGGATATCTAAAACAAAACAAAACAAAACAATACTAAATAATACAGTATCTATCGGCAAAGCAGACAATGCAAAGCAAGTGATTTTGAATTGCCCAACAAGAGAATATAAAAGCTCTGAGCTCACACAGGTGTTGAAAAATTTGCCTAATATAAACACTTTGATGTTGCACATAGTCGCAAGTTCAAAAAAGTGATACGAGGAATAATTATTGAGTTATTAACATTTTACAACAATACAAACTTAATTAGTAAAAAAATTACTTTTGATGTTAATTTTTACCTCAATTGTTGCAATGTTAAAGCAATGCTACTGTACTTCAATACACAACCTTAATTTTTTTTCTTGGTATACGTAAATAAATTCAGGCAGCTATGCAACACTTAAATGATCTCAATGTGAATGCACTTTACTATACACACCCTACATGATTTTTTCAATAAGTAACAATGTATATAGTATATTTATTAGTTACACAATGCTAACTGTTAACAGTAGATGCAGTAGATTTTGCGGTACAGTAGTTTACAACAAATAATTAAACTTGAATAATTTTTTTATGAATAATAGTGCAAAAATTAATAAAAATTTACTAATTACATTTTAATAAGTACAATATATTCATGGCTGTAAATAACTAAAGTAGTAAACATTTTATTGTAATAAACTAAAATGAACTATTTTTTAAATGACACAGGTATTTTTTAAAATACAAATTTTTTGCACGTTATAACCATATATAACATTTAATATATATGTATGTTGAAATTTAATTTAGTTCATAATTAAATATGGTGGAATTATTTTAATTTCTTCCGCGGATAAAAATAGTCGCTCTCATGCCACTGTCATGCAAAGAATTTAAGTAATCAAAAATCCAATTACAGTAAATGGTGCTTGTTTTGTAATGCTTGCAATTTGATTAAAAGAATTGTACCATCACAGTAAACAAGTTAAGTTTAAATTTTTACAAACTAAAAAAATTGCAAACGCTTGGTTAATAAAAACCACTGCTTTGTTGAACATTATAAAAAGTGACAATTTAGTTTACAAGTATTGTATAAAAATTGTATAAAATTTGTTATATTTGTTTAATTATTAATAATGATTACAAAAAATACAGTTTTATACAGTGTTAAGTTGACTGATAAATTACTGCATTTCTGATGGTACCGTTTCTTGCACATTCCTTAGCATTGAATCATAATATTCGTCCTGCTATGTTATTTGCAAATTATCTAAGAATAATAGTTGAAATTTTATTGATACCTGATGTTTCTTTGTATTTAATTTAAGAAAATATGTTTTGACAACCTTTTGCCAAAAGTGAACTGGGCCCATTATTTTACAATAATTTTATCTTTTAAATCAGTAACTTATTTATTTTTTGCCTGCCTCTACCAAAAGCATCTTTTTTCGCCTGCCTCTACCAAAAGCATCATTTTCGGCCCCCATATAGCTATTAGTCCACAAAACTATTCGCGGTATTTGATTAGCTGTGAATCACAATTTCATATGTAGACGTCATACGTGACCAGTAGTGAAAAATTATAATAAACATTGAAAATAATGTTTTTAATTGGGGCAGGCAAAAAATATCGAGTATAACTCGTGCCAAAACTCTTTAGCAGCCCTTTGCTTTAGCACCCCTCACTCGCTTTGCTCGTTCGTGCTAAAAGCGGCGGGCTGCTAAAGTCTATTTTTGGACCTTGAAACACTATATACTATTTATTTATTTTAAGGTAATGTCATTAGATAGATAAAAATAGTATTATGTTACAAACTTAAAAAAGCATTACAACACATGTTTAAATAAATAAATAAATAAATACTAAACCTAATGTCACAAATGTTTAAACTAAAAACTAATATTATACTAACTAAGGCTAACCTACTACCACAAATAACACCATAGCTGTAAAATGCTTCGATGTCGACCCTAAACACTATCTTGTATGTATTTTTTATATGTTTTGTATGATGACGTTGTTCGACCATGTATATACATTAAGTTGAATAAAAAAAATATTATTATTATTATTATTTTTTATTTTTTTTATTTTTATTTGTTTTACAGGTTAACCTGGTTTATCTGTAGTAGACGGGTGAATACTACCAAGTCTAATATGTAGATGTATTAAATGAGTTGTTTTAAAAACGATCGTACTATGTTACATTTGCTTAGTATTACCGCTTTTTGCATGTTTATAATATTATATTGTTTTATGTCTAGTTGTTTTATAGAATTGATTAATTTTGATAGTATTATTCTTGTTAAAGATATTATGATAAGAATAATTTTGATGTGCTTTTGTTTCCACAGTTTTTCTACTTCTGAAGCTAGAGGTAAGTATTTTTCTATTTTCTCTGTGTGTTTTGTTTCAGGGTTATGATCTGCTGGGATTGCAATGTCAATTAAAAATGTACTATTTGTTGTTTTGATAGTAAGAGTAATGTCTGGTCTGTTATGGTTTATTGTTTTGTTTGTAAATATTGTCGAGTCCCAGTATAACTTGCATGTATTATTTTCAAGGACAGATTGCGGAACATATTTGTAATAAGGCTTTTTTTTACTTATTAATTTATATTTATAGGCCAATTCTTGGTGTACAATTTTTGCTGCAGCATTGTGTCATTCTACGTATTGTGTCGGTGCTAATATTCTGCATCCGTTTGTAATATGCTTGCTGTCCATTCTGTAGATATTTAAATGTTTTATCTTTATTCACCTTGTTTTTGTGGCTTTAGTTATAATATCTGCCATGCAATTCTTTTGACGCCCATTTACTGATATTGTCTTGTTTAATAGATATGGGTTCTTTGATTCAAGATTTATGTTTTTTAAACACAAAGAGGTGTAATTGTTGTCTGCTTTTATTATGGCTTGATGTAGGTGACTGTCTTTTTTTGAGTAAAAGTCGTTTCTAAGATTAGCAACTTGCTGATTATGTATGCTATAGATGTCAGAAAGTCCTCTTCTGCCTTCTGATCTGGGGAGATTTATGCGTTCTATGCATGCGTTAAGATGGTGCATTTTATACTAAGTTAGCATTGTTCTTGTTGTTTTATTTAATGAGTTTAGGTCAGTTTTGGAGTATTTAATAATTCCAAAAGAATAAGTAAGTATAGGTATAGCATATGTGTTAAAGGCTTTGCTCAGGTTTTTGAAATTTAACCCTTCATTTCATGATTTTTAAAATATCAAAATTAAAAATTATTTTACTGATTTTTTAGGAACCTAAGGTCAAAATAAAATATATTTTCAAGAAAAAAAAAATTTATTACAACTTACAAAAAAAATACAGTATGTTGCAAATGTGCAACATTATGTAACTAAACCTAAACAAAGATTAATTTAAATGAAATCTATAAAAACAGATCTTATCCTTTGTTAGATAAAGATGAACACTACATTTTTCACATTTGAAATGCGTATATCCTTTGCAACCTGGCAGTTTGCATCTTTGTCTTGTTTTATCGTACTGAGTCCAATGTGCTACTTGGTCCATTCGGACATTTTTAGGAGAAGCGTACACTGCAGGCCCATTACATCGTTTAGCATTTATTGCTAACTCAATCTCATTACTTGGTCTACCTCGTTTTTTGCTTTCTTGAGTATCAATAAAACACAAAGTTTCTGCAAGTTCCAAGCAATATTGCCATAAAGTTAGCTCATTAGCAAGATTATTTTTCTGTCTTTTTGTTCTTTTAGATAAGAGCCATGAATTGATTACTGCAACATCCAGCAAATAGTAAAATAACCTCATGTACCATTTTTTAGATTTTGTACATATCTTGTGACGCCCAACATGACTGTCAAGCATATCCACACCCCCCATATGTATATTGTACTGCCGGATAACGTTAGAACAGTCAATTATAATTTTCTTTTTTTCTTTTCTATCATATCTGTTGACAGGATGATGTGGCAATTTGCCAAAACAAGACAATAACAATGTTACTACTTTGTTGTCATTCCAACCTACAACACTGAGGTCAACGCCATCAATATTACTAACAAATTCTTCCGATGTTCCTCTTGAAGTTTTTTTGAATTTTTTCTCGTTGGTTAGTTTATTACATGGAATTCTATTTTGTCGTATAGTTCCTAACATATGTATTCCTTGGTTTGACAAATAAAAAAACAAAGGTATTGATGAATAATAGTTGTCACAATACAACTGGTAGTTCATATGTCTTGGTATTATTCTTGCTAAGCAAACTACAACGTTAGCACTGGCACCTAAATCTGATTCATCTGCATTTACTTGGGTAAAATGATTAGATGCACCACTATAAATCTCAAAACAGTAGGAAAATCCAAAAGTATCACACATCATAAAAACCTTGAAACCCCATTTATGAGGTTTCATCGGGTTGTATTGCTTCAAGTAATGCCTCGTTTTTGTGGAACAAATTTGTTCATCTACAGATAATTTAGACTCCATGGGTATTGTAGAAAATCGTTGATTGAGATGAGTCAACAGTGGTCTAATTTTATGAAGATTGTCATAACGAGGGTTTTGTTTTTCAAGCATTTTATTGTTGTCATTGAAATGAATTATGCTTTTCATTCGCTCAAACTCATTTATACTCATTGCATTTCTGATGTTTAAAATGCCTATGTCCGACCTCCAATAACAACGATTTCTTGGCAATTTTGATACAGACATATATATACAAATTCTTATAAATTTTTCTATATCTTTTGCGTTTATATGAGCTGGACGGGTTGGATTTTTTTGAACACTATATAAATTAGTTTCGTTTACTATTATTGTAATCAGCTCGTCAGTAAAGAAGTATTTGAAAAAATTATATGGAGTATCTATGTCTAAAATGTTATTTGGAAGAACTGCATTACCTTTGAACCTTACAGCATCATTGTCAGTTAACAAATTTTTTTTGTGCCATAAAATATTTTCTTTGACTTTTTTCTTACTTGATGTAGATGCTCTAGATGTAATTTCTTCAACTGGATCTTCTGGCTGCTCTCTATTGGCTTCTTCATTTTCTATCAAATTATTTTCAAATGGAAGTTCAATATCACTACCTTCGAATTCAGAAGCAGGTTCAAAAGTTAGATCTGTTATACTATCGGTATCTGAGAAATCGACAAAATCATCCTCACTCTCACTATTTCAATCTTTCCAAATATTTGTTAATTCTTGGTCTGTAAGTGGTTCTATAAGACATTTTTTTCGGTAAGACATTTTCTATAAAAATTAAAATATTTATACGTTATGTTCATAATGTTGCAAATTTGCAACATAGTTCTAATGTCAGTTTATACAATATCTAACAAACAAAATATTTCAATTTTTGTGTAAAAATACATTTATACATACCTTATATGAGCCTTTTATAAAACAAGAAAACCATGCAAATGGATTACTACAAAAGTATTTTGGTTTATTTGGCATGTAATTGCAATGCCTATATTGGTTATAAACGTCAAGCTTAATTTAACCCCTAAATCTCAATAAGTGCGACATCTTTTGAACACAAATAATACTAAATTTTAATAGTAAGGTATGTTGCATACATGCAATGTCACGTAACCACGCCTCATTCAAATCAAACTTTTAAAATACAGTGTCATATATCTATGTTGCAAATTTGCAACCGTATGAAATGAAGGGTTAAATATGTTTTTAGTATTTTTTTAGTTATGAATAAGCTTTACTTAGCGTTGCTTTTAACTGCGTGTGATTTAATTTAGTTGTTTGTTCAAAACCTAAATAGTTACATGTTTCTTCCTGCTCCATTGATTGTATTGTTTCATCATTTGGTGTTTTTATACCTTCTGTCTTTGTCCATTTACCTTTATCCATTTTAATATCTTTTGACACTTGTTCTGTTATTTGTATTAACGATAATAGTTGTGTCTTACTGCTTGCGTAAAGTTTTATATCATCCATATAGAAAATATGATTTATTTTATGCAAGGCTGTTTTGTTAGATTTAATTTGAAACCCGTATTTTGTTTCATTTAATAGCTCAGATAGTGGGTTAAGACAGGCAAAACCAAAAAACATTTAAGGAATCACCTTAAAACATACCTCTTCGTATGAAGATTACATCAGTTTCAAGTGAACTCTCTAAAAATTTTAAGCAAAGTTTTGTTTGCCATGTTTGCATAATCTGCTTAAGAAAATTTGACACAATTGGGTTTATGTGATATATATATCAAAGATTTCTAAGAGCCAACTATGTGAAACACTATCAAAAGCCTTTTTATAATCAATAAAAGTTTCAAATAAACTTCGTTGTTGTTTTTGTATTTGTTTTAGTATTACACTATCTATGGTTAGTTGTTCTTTACACTCTTGGCATTTTTTTAATTACAGTTGGGAGACAAGTTATCGGACGGTAGTTAGCTAGATTTTTTGTTTGCTCATTTTTTGGTATTAAGTATGTTACACCCTGAGTTAGAAATGCAGGCATACTATGTGGATTATGGAGTAGTTGAGTTATGTGTTTAGCTAAAGCGTAATGAGTAGATGTTAACTCTTTAAATCAAAAGTTTTGAATTTTGTCTAAACCAAAAACTTTCCAGTTATGAAGTTTTTTTAGAATTTTTTTTAGATTTTTTTTATTTATAGTTATATCAATATTATTGTTGTAAGTAATATGATTATACTTGGCTTTGATATTTTTAATCCAATCTGCTTCTTTGTTATAGTCTATTTGATTTGACCAAATGCTTTTCCATTATTATTATTATTAATATTATTATTATTATTATTTTTTTTTTTTTAATCAGATTTTATGTCGTTTGAATGTGTACGCGGGTTGCCCAAGGGTACACATTATGAAGCCATAAAAGCTCTGGTGATATTGGCAGTGTCCAAAATTGTAGCTTTCTTATTATTATTATTATTATTATTCATATTATTATTAAAAACAAATAAATAAACAAATTTTTAAACTAGACGCACTTTTCCTTGGACTTTTCTTTGTTTTATAATATAGACGCTACATTGTAAGGGAGCTCAAGCCGATAACGGTGGGAAGGTACATTCATCCAAAATGTGTTTCACCGTTAGAAGGCTGTGACAAATTTGGCATGCACGGGTTGTTTGTCGCCTCTGCGTCAGCCACTTGACAGGCAGCTTTATTGACCAGTTCGTTGCCTTTGATACTCGCATGACCCGGCGTCCAAACAAAGACAATTTTTGTCTCGGCTAGGAAATCAGAACAAAAAAAAGAACGAACTGTGAGATGACGTCTCACTGTTTAGCAGGGAATGTAATGCATATAATTCTGAATGTATATAAAAGCCTTTTTTAAAAAGAGACTATAAATAAACTGTACTATCAAAACAAAGGCACTTCCCGATCCGTTTTTAAATTGTCCGTATACAACTGCGCAAAGTCTGAGTATTTTGCACCGATTTTAAGAAACTTGCTACTTAGACGCCTGGGCAAGTTTTTTGTTTGCTCTAGAAAGTCAGATAAAGACGAAATTTTACTCCAGGCATATGCCAACTAATTGACAAACGTGATTCTAAAACCCCGCAAAACAAGCGCGTTGTCCTGGTGAGGTCTTTTGAGGCGACAAAAGTGCAAGTACAAGGTTTTTGTTGTAGAGCAACAAAAACGTTTTGCCTGTGCCTGTCTGTTCACTTTTTTATGGTGATTTAAAGTTGACGTGTTATGAGAGGAAAGGTATTTTTGCCATGTAGATTATTAAACCATCAACGTACAGGCACTTATGTACAGGTGTAACTACCAAAACTGCAATATCATTATTATTCAAAAAGAGTTACGCTAATTATCAACCCTTGGAGAACAACGTTTTCTAGACATAATGTCTTTGAGTAGTGGTTCCCACCTTTAGTTTAAATTTGCAATCGCGCACAATAAATTTAGAATGCATAGGCCATAAATCTTCATGCGTGAAGCTTCTGCAAAATTTCATGCCATATGCCATCTCCAGGTCAAAAAACACCGTTACAAGGTATTTTCTTGCTAAAAACGCGTCTTGAATGGTGTTTTTTAAGTAAATTAACTGATCAACGGTACTGTGGTTTTGTAAGAAATGCTTAGTAGGCTTATGCCACACAAGCAAAATCCAGAAGAAGGGGCAAAAAAGCTATTAGCTAGTGCGGCTAGAAGTAAACTATTGTACGCCGCAAAAACATGGGGAAATGCTTTAAAGACAAAAAAAAACAAATAGAAGTAAGAGGAGCTATGAGAGCAAGTTTGTTATCGATTTGCAGGACCTACAGAATAGTGTCGCAAGAAGCACTAGAAGTAATTGCGGCAATACTACACGCAGATTTAATGGTGGCACAAAGATTAAGCATAAAAAAATGGTAAATAAAAAAACTAGTAAACAAAAATCAAAAAGACAAGGGAAAGAAAATTTGATAGAAAGATAGCAGATACAATGAAAAGAAAAAGAAAAGGAAGAATGAACCTTATACCAAAAACAAAAGAATGGGTAAAGAACAAACCCGAGACGTGTTACTATACAACAACACTACTCACCGGACATGGAGCCTTTGGAAAGTACTTACAACAAAAAAGAAAAGAGAAAGAAGAAAAATGTATATTTTGTCAAAAATACACACATGACAACGCAGAACATACGCTAGCAGAGTGCAAAGCGTAGGAGAATGATAGGAAAACGCTAAAAAAGGTATTGGAAAACAAATCTACAATCATTAAAATATGCCTAATGCCCGTACTAATAGTCAGAGATTAAATCTCGGATTTATGAATCGGAGATTCATTTTGTTAATTGTTGATTGGCTCTAATCCAATTCACGAATACCGTGATGGTGAATATAATTGCGATCTGCCAATGTAATTTGTTACCAAACGTCAGAATTAATATATGACACACAAATAAACAATCTTGGGTGGACCCAAGATTATTTGAATCTAGAATTATATTGACGGTTGCATAGTTTCCAACTCGATCTAAAAAATAAGCGAAGCATGCATTGGTCGATTGCGACTAATGATATCCGTTAATTGGCTTAAAACCAATTAACAATTAGCAAAATAAATCTCGGATTCATGAATCTAGGATCAATCCGAGATTTAATCTCCAACAACTATTAGTACGGGCATAAGTGACTAAAACAAATGGAGAGCTAAGAAACTATGCAACGACAGTACTGAAAAAAAAAGATAGAGGAGTTTAAAAGCTTTAAAATTTAGGCAAACCAAAATGGAAGAAAACACTCAAATTTAAAGCCATAGAAGACAAACAAAGGAGAAGCAAGAAAAAAGCAAAAGAATATGGAAAAAAGGTAAGAAAGAAGAAAAAAACAAAGAAGGTCAAAACAACTATGGTTGCCAGAAATAAAAAGAAAAAGGAGAGATTTGCTCAAGAAAAATAAATTGACGGAATTGACTAAGCAATTTCCAAATGGAAGAATCTCACTAAAAGTTAAACTGGCAAATGTAGGACTACCATAGCACTAGCACACACCATGCACTTAATAAAGCTGCAGAAAACATTTATAAAAGAAAGAGGATACGGCAAGACAAAATTTAATAAAGATATACAACAACTAAAAAGATACTTAAGAACAATGCAAATATCTAAGCCAAATAACACAAAAATTGGAGAAAAGAGAGTGGGATGCTAGTGTAAGAAGTAGGGCAGAAAAATAGAGTATGGAGAGAGATGAGCCGGGGACAGCATGTGTTGCCGCAGCAGACTGCGTGAATTCCGCGAGGACAAAACCAGCCCACTTCAAACTAGTACCACATTAGAGAAAACGAACTGAACTTGTGATTTCTGAATTTAAAAAATACTGCCAGCTATGTACACGTTGAAACATTGAGAAACGTAATAAATAATTTGAGATCCCTACTTAAGAAATGCAGAATTAAACCACATTTTCAAAAAATAATTTTGCCAAGTAAATAAATCTTAATAGTAACTTATATATTGTACTAATTTTGTTTTATTGAATTAATTAATATCCGTTTATTTGATTTTATTCCATGCTTTAAAATATTTTTACTATACTGCCACCTATACGTATTACATAAGATATAGTAGTCTGTTGTCAAATATAAAATAATGGGGTAATTATTTGTTTTAAATAAAAAAGTAACTATTAATAATACGTTTAAAGCATTAACATCTTTCCTGATTTTCTATTTTCTTTAGTTCCAGTTTTACAACAATATTATCTTAAAATGTTGAGACATAAAATTGTAAATTCTATTCAATGTCAATTATACTACTACACATAAAAATAGGTTTGATCTACTTTTAATATAAAGTGAATATTCTTTTGACAATTAAGTTTAAATCAATAGAAAGTTCCCATGGATTCTAATACAATGTTTGTCAAGTTGTAAACATCCAATGTAAATGACATCAAATCCTCGTCGCCTATAAAATGTATGCGCGGTGACTTTTTCTTCCTGTTGTTCGCGTTTGGAAACTCGATCATGCGATGTTCCAAGATGATAAAGATTGCGCCTTGTCTTGGTCCTCGCTGTCATATTTATGCGACTAATGTAAATAAAATAAACCCACGTAGGATCGTTCCTGAACGCGCATAATAATATAACGAGACTTAACTCATAACCGGCCGTCAAATGCATCAATATCTACACTGCACACAACACTCCTAACCGGCCAATTCATAAATATTCGTTAGCATTCCCACTAACACTTAAAATAAAACGGTTGTAATTTATGTTAAAGTCATGAAAAAGCTACAATTTACACTTGACTCTTTTCTGAACGCTTTTATTGGTCATAACCGTATCGAAACCATCCCGGGCATGACCACTCGATGTAGTCTTGTCTCGTTTCAGATGCACAGATATCGGAGGTCGAGACAGAGATGTGTTCATGAGGTTGTGTACCTTGCTGTTTGGACACACGACACACCTGGGAATTGCTGTTTGGTGTCTGATTTACACGGACTCGCATTGTGTGTTATGGACTTTACTGCAATTTGACACTTCATTTAAATATTTACACTCGTGGCTTCATCTTTGCAGGATGAAGGGGGCGCGGATAGTGCATTGGGTGCTCGGCATATTGTGCGCTTTTTCTCGCCTAATTAAAATGCTGAATTGATGGTTATTCGAAGCTCGCGCGAGTATTTCCACAGAATTAATACTTATGCAACGTTTATTAAGTGTTCAGCATCACGCGATTTTTATATAAATAAGAAAGCACCATTGATTGTAAATACAAGCACAATTAATTTTCATGAAAGGTAAGAACCCAGCCAACTTAATTAACCGATTAAATTCTATGCGACCATAAAATCGGTCGTAATTAATTTATTAAACTTAATTATCTCTTCCCTTCCTCTCATATAAGACGGGATCAATAAAAAATTAATAAGGTATTATAAAATGGTTATCATTGTAAAATTAACATGGTTATTTACTAGTTTTAACGATGGCCGTTCATCATTCCGGACGTTTATAGCGTTCCACGGGGTTCGAAAAAAAGTAAGTTTTTATTGCCACGAAATATCCTCTCCATGAACATCCAACATCCATAAACGTGTATGGAAGTGTTCGATTAATTTATCACTCGGATCGAGTCATACACGACCCGGGAAACCTGATACACTGATACACACTGTCCGGATACACAATCTTTAGCTTTACACGTGATAAAAAATCCGATTCGAAACACACATATGTGGGGTATGTGAATGCTAGGAGAGGGGAACGAGCGGACCGAGATTTGTTGGCACTAAACTGGTTAAATACCATTGGGGAGATGCTAATCTGCATACAATCGAAATAAAGTGTCGATGATGGGATAATAATCCAGAAGAAACCTGCTATCTTTTGTGTTGTGTGTGTGTTTGTATGGGACAGGCAGAGAAAATGATAAATTAAGATTGGAATCTCTAATCGGAAAACGATTACCATAATTGGAATTAAAATATATTATTGATGATTTCTCAATTTAAATAATTACTTATAAAAAATGTTTACTTTTTTATAAAAGTTGATATGTACCTAATGTAGAAAAAAAAAGATATATTTTATAATTTATAAAATATGTATTTATCAACGGCCCAGTTCTAAAAAAAACTTTTAATTATAGATTTTATTTATAATTAACATATAATATCAATTTAATTGAAAGCAGATGTGTATGTATAACATAATCGTAACATGTATAACACAATCGTAAATAAATATTGACTCCGACCAGAGATATATAGAACAGTATGATCAAGTAGACGAAACTATTGTCAAATTACCAATTGTGTTGGTACATATTTTCTGCGACTACTTTTTTGATTACTTTTATATTTTCTAGTCGATCATACCTTTGTTTGAAATATAAGGACAGTACTAATTATATTTTACTATTTTTTCAGTTTCAAAATGTTAAATTTACTAATTACTTGATATATTATTACAACATAAAAATACCTATAAATTTCGTCGAGTCAAATCACATTCTCAACGCAGATTAAAAACTTTCTGCCATCTCCAAATTTTAGGGAAAATTTTTGCTTAAAGATAGCGTGTCAATGATAGCTAATGTGTGAGGAGGACAGACAAATCTATAAGAGCGGCATATACGAGTACACACAAATGTATTAGCCTTGCACCTCTTTCTAATATTCTTTAAGGTGTTTAAGAAGGCTTCTACTCGTTTACACTTCAAAAAGTACAAGTTTAATATGTTAATACTCAATTTTTGCTAATAGCTGTTGAACAATGCTAATGATCCAGATTTTATT
Organism: Tachinus rufipes; assembly: GCA_963932245.1. Classification (NCBI taxonomy): domain Eukaryota; kingdom Metazoa; phylum Arthropoda; class Insecta; order Coleoptera; family Staphylinidae; genus Tachinus; species Tachinus rufipes. The sequence continues at coordinate 60,466,471 of OZ010744.1, forward strand.
TTGTGAAGTGATAAGTTTACTTTTAAAGAGGTGGGCTTAATCAATACTCATAATCTGCATGATTGGAAAGAAGAAAACCTTTATACAACTTTAACAAAGATGGTCAATAAACATTTGGTGTGGGTTATTAAATAATTTTGTAATTAAACCTATACTTCTACTTAATTGCTTTATGAAGTTCCGTTATCAGATAAAATAAATACCAACATGATGGTGCACTGTCACATTATAGTATACAAGTAAAAAATTTCCAGAATGAAAACTTTCCTAACATGTGGCATCGCTGGATCTAAATGTTTTAATTTTTTTTTTTAAACATTTATACTATTACATTCGGAACATGAAATTTTATAAACACATGATTTCTTTAAGAGATTAATTTTATCTTTAGCATTAAATAATATATTTGATAATTTGCAACTTGATCCAAAAGCGATTTGTTGATTTTGTTTTTGAAGTATGTGCGCTATGTTTTCTGTGGTTTTTCCAAAATAAGTTAATGATGTCAATGAATCTTTGTATAAATTTGAAACCTTTGGGTAATTGATTAGAATTGATACAATTTATTATTAATCAAATTTTCAATAAGGTTGACTAGAAGACCATTCATATTTCCTATAGATATAATTTTATTTAGTTTTAAATTAAAATAATGACTTGATAATGTAAGTAACTGCTCTATGTGCCATAGAATGATAAGCTGCTAGCTTATGAAACATAGGGTTTTGTTATTGCTGTGAATTAAAGTTGAGTCTAAGAAATTAGTTTGATCATTTTGTATTGTTTCTAATGTAAATTTAATTTTGGGATGAATGTTATTAATTTTATTTAAGATTGATTGAAGTTGACGAGATGTGCTGCTAAAACACGCAATTATATCGTCTACGTATCGATACCAGAATGAAATATGTTTTTTGGTAAAGTCTAAATTATTTTTTTTATTTTCGATCATTGACATGAGTATATCTGCTAGCAAAGGGCTTAACGGAGAGCCCATTGCTAGACCTGATAAAATTGATTGTTAAACTGAAAATAATTTTGGGTTAAACAAGTTTTAAATGCATTATAAAGTTTTGAATGAGTAATAGGGTATTTAACTGATTTATTTAATATATGCTGAACATTCACCTGTTGTGATATTTGAAAACATACTCGTGACTTCAAAGAATACTTACTGATTTTAAATGCTGGACTAAAAGAAGTGAATTTTTTACTGCGTGTTTTGAAGTAAAATTTGTATATTTTTTAAAAAGAAAATATTTAATTTAATTGCTAGAGTTTGCAAGGTCTAATAGAGTGGTCTAATTATATTAAGCGGTAAAGTCTTGAATATCGAGGTTTCATATTTTTAATTTGATATTTGTCAGATTTTGAAAAAATATTCTTTAAAAGTAGTAAATTTTTTGTGCTTTTATCACAGCATTTACTTTGTTATTATATTCACTATTTTTAAAATGACTATTAAGTTGGATTTATCTGCTTTAGTGACCGTTAGTTCATTATTTAAAATTTTACTTTTGATTGATTTTATAATTGCAAAATCTGTTAAAACATGTTGAGAGTGTGACTTTAACGTTTTTGCAATTATTGCTTGTGGAAATAGAGGTTTTTAAATTTTTCTTAACGCAATTTCTGATTTTAATACTATTATTAATATAAGGACAATAATTCGGGTTTTGGGATAAAATAATGCTCTAAATATTATATTTGAAAGATTAATGAACGTTGAAATTGAGTTTCCAAAATTTGTTGAATTTACTAAATTTACTTGTGTATCTATTTCAATCCTCAAAGATAGTCCTAGAAGTATCCGACCTGACAAATAAATGGCGGATGTTGTTTGAAAAGAATGACTATAGTAGAAAGTACTAATCTTATAAAGCTTAATTTTGAAGTTTGACAATGCTACGTTGGCGACATTACCTTGCCTGCAGATAAAACTGTCCTGAACGAGCCAATTCTCTCTTATTGTTTTGAATGTTCTTTTCATTCAGGTGTGAAATGATGGACCCATGTTAAAACTTAGCTTTACTGCTGTGAAACTTTGTCAAATACTCAATTGAAATACCCTCAACACGCTGTTTCTGTGTCAATGTTTTGGTTAATATGTTGCATATTACAGCATTTTTTTAAATGCCGACTATGTCCAGCTTTTGCACTTTTAGTATTAAACAACAAACTTTTTGTAATGGAAGAATTAAATATTTATCTATCAATTCACAATCCATTTAAACCAGTAGAAGGTCTTTTAATAGATATTAAAACTAGATAATTGTTAAATGATTCTAAACGGCTTCAACCAGGCACGGAACAATTACTAGAAAATGTGTTCTTAACTGAGGGATTTTTTTTAATATTTACCCAGTCAAGTTGCTTTAGCAGCTGTATTGCATGCTACTTCTAAACTACAGGAGAATCTAGACTTTTATGTAACAGATATTTTATATGGAGTAGATGGTAGAGGAAGATTAAAAGAACTTATTAAAGCTGTAAAAAGTAAAAAAAAGTTTTTGGTTAAAATGGATAATAGAGTACCTGATAAAAATAATTATAATCGATAAAAAATCATTTGTCATCAAATGTCATATTGACATCATTTTTATTTAATAAAATTATAAAATAATGGAAAGTGTATAGAAGAATACAAAACAAGCAAAAACAACACCAAGATTATTAAAAAGACTGGAATTATGGGGAAGCTGCCAATACTAAGATGCAGAATTAATTTGATCTAAATTTTCTTGTAAGATTATGTGGGTTAAGTGGACGAACAGCTATAAGCTGAACTTTGCCCTTTTGTATGTGAATAGTACAAATAAAGACCATTATTATTATTATTATTATTATTATTATTATTATTATTATTATTATTATTATTATTATTATTATTATTATTATTATTATTATTATTATTATTATTATTATTATTATTATTATTATTATTATTATTATTATTATTATTATTATTATTATTATTATTATTATTATTATTATTATTATTATTATTATTATTATTATTATTATTATTATTATTATTATTATTATTATTATTATTATTATTATTATTATTATTATTATTATTATTATTATTATTATTATTATTATTATTATTATTATTATTATTATTATTATTATTATTATTATTATTATTATTATTATTATTATTATTATTATTATTATTATTATTATTATTATTATTATTATTATTATTATTATTATTATTATTATTATTATTATTATTATTATTATTATTATTATTATTATTATTATTATTATTATTATTATTATTATTATTATTATTATTATTATTATTATTATTATTATTATTATTATTATTATTATTATTATTATTATTATTATTATTATTATTATTATTATTATTATTATTATTATTATTATTATTATTATTATTATTATTATTATTATTATTATTATTATTATTATTATTATTATTATTATTATTATTATTATTATTATTATTATTATTATTATTATTATTATTATTATTATTATTATTATTATTATTATTATTATTATTATTATTATTATTATTATTATTATTATTATTATTATTATTATTATTATTATTATTATTATTATTATTATTATTATTATTATTATTATTATTATTATTATTATTATTATTATTATTATTATTATTATTATTATTATTATTATTATTATTATTATTATTATTATTATTATTATTATTATTATTATTATTATTATTATTATTATTATTATTATTATTATTATTATTATTATTATTATTATTATTATTATTATTATTATTATTATTATTATTATTATTATTATTATTATTATTATTATTATTATTATTATTATTATTATTATTATTATTATTATTATTATTATTATTATTATTATTATTATTATTATTATTATTATTATTATTATTATTATTATTATTATTATTATTATTATTATTATTATTATTATTATTATTATTATTATTATTATTATTATTATTATTATTATTATTATTATTATTATTATTATTATTATTATTATTATTATTATTATTATTATTATTATTATTATTATTATTATTATTATTATTATTATTATTATTATTATTATTATTATTATTATTATTATTATTATTATTATTATTATTATTATTATTATTATTATTATTATTATTATTATTATTATTATTATTATTATTATTATTATTATTATTATTATTATTATTATTATTATTATTATTATTATTATTATTATTATTATTATTATTATTATTATTATTATTATTATTATTATTATTATTATTATTATTATTATTATTATTATTATTATTATTATTATTATTATTATTATTATTATTATTATTATTATTATTATTATTATTATTATTATTATTATTATTATTATTATTATTATTATTATTATTATTATTATTATTATTATTATTATTATTATTATTATTATTATTATTATTATTATTATTATTATTATTATTATTATTATTATTATTATTATTATTATTATTATTATTATTATTATTATTATTATTATTATTATTATTATTATTATTATTATTATTATTATTATTATTATTATTATTATTATTATTATTATTATTATTATTATTATTATTATTATTATTATTATTATTATTATTATTATTATTATTATTATTATTATTATTATTATTATTATTATTATTATTATTATTATTATTATTATTTCATCTAAAAAAAATCTCATTCTTTGAATGGCTGGGATTTAGGCAAGGCGGATTGTTATCAAGCCATACCTAATTGTTATTTAGAAAACGTCTGACAATATGGCATGTATCCAGTACGATTGTCTTGCTAATTGCTGGAAGCAGGTGTTGTAATTTTAAAGCATCGAGTTCAGTAAGTAAGGTTTTCGGAACGACTCCTGTAGTTGATATAACCAATGGGAATATACGTACTCCTTTCAATCGCCACATTTGTTTTATTTCTGCAGACAGTTCTAAATATTTATTTATTTTTGTGGCATACGTTGATTGTAAGTTGTGGTTTAGTGGTACTGCAATGTCTATGATTGACACTTCCTGCTGTTCTTTGTTATATACCACTATGTCAGGTCTGTTTGCTTTTATTTTAACGTCTGTTCTTATTTCGCGATCCCAATATAGTTTATACCTATCATTTTCAAGTACATCTGTTGGTTCATATTTATAGTACGGGGTATCAGATGGGAGAAGCATAAAATCTCTGGCTAGCTGTTGATGGATAATCTTGGCCATGTTGTTGTGTCTCTGCGTGTAGTCCATATTCGCTAACATCGAGCATCCGCCAGTGATGTGTTCAATGGTTTCATTTGGTTTTCCGCATCTTCGGCATTTATCAATTATTGATGTTTCTTTAATAATGTATTTTTGATAGTTTTTGGTTAATATAACCCTATCTTGGATGGCTCGCATGAATCCCGTTGTCTCAGCGTACAAACCTCCTTGTTTTAGCCATATGTTATTATTATTATTATTATTATTATTATTATTATTATTATTATTATTATTATTATTATTATTATTATTATTATTATTATTATTATTATTATTATTATTATTATTATTATTATTATTATTATTATTATTATTATTATTATTATTATTATTATTATTATTATTATTATTATTATTATTATTATTATTATTATTATTATTATTATTATTATTATTATTATTATTATTATTATTATTATTATTATTATTATTATTATTATTATTATTATTATTATTATTATTATTATTATTATTATTATTATTATTATTATTATTATTATTATTATTATTATTATTATTATTATTATTATTATTATTATTATTATTATTATTATTATTATTATTATTATTATTATTATTATTATTATTATTATTATTATTATTATTATTATTATTATTATTATTATTATTATTATTATTATTATTATTATTATTATTATTATTATTATTATTATTATTATTATTATTATTATTATTATTATTATTATTATTATTATTATTATTATTATTATTATTATTATTATTATTATTATTATTATTATTATTATTATTATTATTATTATTATTATTATTATTATTATTATTATTATTATTATTATTATTATTATTATTATTATTATTATTATTATTATTATTATTATTATTATTATTATTATTATTATTATTATTATTATTATTATTATTATTATTATTATTATTATTATTATTATTATTATTATTATTATTATTATTATTATTATTATTATTATTATTATTATTATTATTAATATTAAGAAATTACAAAAACATCGGAATCCTAAAAATAATCCTGACTATAAAATATACAAGAAGAAAATGTAAGTTTTATTGAATAAAGAAGATAAAGATTATTGTCAGTTAATTAACTCAAATGAGTTAAATAATTCCTCCTTTAATATGCAAGCATTATAATTTATATTTGTTTTTTTATAAGGAACGTAATTTATATTATTATTATTTTTCAATACCATGTTGTGGATTTTACTATTTCTGGCGTGGATACCTTATTTTATCAACTACTGAGATGTTTGTCTTGGCTTGTCTAAACTCTGTCACCTAATAGTTGTAAAAGAAAAGAATAATCTTTAGAGTAAAACTTAGTTCCGCTTTGATATTGGTTGAACTGAGAACACGTAACAATAACTAATTTTGTTCTTGTTTACAAAATAACTAACAGCGTTCTTCACTATTGATAGTTGCTAAATAAATACGAAACAACGTAGCGTCGTCAAACTTTAAACTTAAACTTTACAAGGTTACTACTTTTTACTATAGTCATATTTATTAAATAACAACCCCTGTTTATATGTCAAGTCAAATACTTCTGGGACATTTGATACAACAACGAAGTTGTAAAAAACTTTGATTTTAGAACCTAAAAATAAATTTAACATCACAAGTTACACCAAAGGCTAATCTTAACCCAACCTAACCGGACCTTGTATTACAGATAAATACGTTTGTGCTAACATACACTAAGCAAGTTTGAAAATAATAAATTAACACATAGAAGATAAAGCAAAACACAACATAATAATAGGTCTGTGATTGCAGGCTTATCGTTAGTTTCTTACCACTAAGCCTGGAGGCTTGTCAGTGGCATATATCATTGCTTCATTTTGCTTGTTTCTTTGTTCTTAATATTTTGCTGTAATTACAATAAAAAAATTTTGAGTTGCTTTTGCAGTATTCTTTGTTGTAGCGTTTTTGCACTGTTTTGGCATGTTGTTAAATAGGATAGGAATGTCTCTGGCTTCTAATCTATCTTTGTATTTATTGGTGCCTATTATAACATCTGTGTAGTTGCTTCTTTGTCTTTTAGTATCATACCAACAGGTATGTCGTTCTGTGTTAAAGATATTTACTTTGAAATAATTTTCGAGAGCTAGTTTATATTTGAAGAAAGTTCTCACTTACAAAGATTTATTATCATTGCGATCTATGTTGTTAAGTGTTCTTCTTTGGTTTTTTTTTAAGTGGTTCCATTAGATAGTGAGATGTATGTTCCTGTACCGTTATGCCGTAGGTGATAGTAGATTCCACCTAGGCTGTGTAGATTGTTTGCAGTACGCGCATTAACAGGAACTGTTTCAAATGATAAAAATTTTCTGCAAAATGTCGCAGTTTATGGTTTAATGCTGTAGTATGTTTTTTTTATAGAAATTGGTGATTAATAATTATACCCAGATATCTCATCTAAACTACGCATTCAATTCTTTTAGTACAATTGCAGTTTAAGTTTTTAATAGAAAGGCAGTCGTGTGAGTGATATTTCAGTTCAAGGTTTGTCATTTCTTTGTTAAGCGGTGATTTGATGTGCATGAGTTTTGTTTTTGCTAGGTTAATGATTAGTTTTTTGTCATTAACCCACATTTAAAAACTTTTAAAATCTGCATTGAATCTCTCTATTGCTATATTTGGATTTCTATGTGAAGACACTATGACCGTATCATCAGCGTACATCAAATATTTACAGTTTTTAAAACAATGTTTGATAATAATAATAATTTAATAGTTTATAAAATATAAATGATAAATGGAAAAAAATCACACATTTGAAAATTAATAAATTAGCTAACTCAGTTTCTTTACTTGTCTGTGAACCTTTCGTAAAATTTTAACAGAAATAATAACAAACAAAATAAACAAACCTATAGAATTATACTATACCATAATTAATAACAATAACAACTTACGCCAAAAACAAAACAAAAAACTTTACTTAGAGTATATTGACTATAAAAAGCATTTGACATCTTTCACTTCTGGCTGTCTAGCAATCCATAAAAAAAGTGATTTACTTAGCATTGATTCTACTTTCAAAACTTCTACCCGTTTGCCCAATATATACTTTGGGGCAATCTTTTACTAAAATGTGGAGATTGCCCCAAAGTATATATTGGGCAAACGGGTAGAAGTTTTGAAAGTAGAATCAAAGAACATAAAGCAAGTTTTTGAACAATGAAATAAAATCAACATATGCGGAACATTTATTAGAACACGGTCATTCTTTCGACAATAACTTCCAAATTTTACATAAAAATTCAAAAGGACTTAAGCTAAATTTATTAGAATCTATGGAAATTAACAAATATAACAAACGCGGACTTCTGTTAAATGATCAAAAAGATGTAAATAATTCTCCATTATTAAATATTGTATAATTATTTGTCATTGCTATTGTATAATGTAATACTAATTAAAATTGGTTTGTTGTACTAATCCACCCCCCTCTGCTATCCCTCCCCACTTGTTATTATATGGCATTTTTATTTGTTTTAGTATATAAGTAATTAGTGTAACCCCTTTTTTTATCATTGTTTATTATACCTGATGAAGCCACTGTGTGGCGAAACAATTGTAGTAAATACAAATCACGTCTAAAAGCAATTTTAAAAGTTAAACGCACAAACTAAGTATAAACTTATTGACAAATTAACAAAAACTGTAATGACAAACAACTACATATTTTGTCCAAAATCTAGAAAATGTTGTATAAATATATTACAAAATAATAACAATAGAAAAATTGGTAATATAATACATCTATACTCATAAAGTATTAGCACTACAAAACTGTTTTTCTATTTTGAAGCTCTACAAGATTAAACCATCAAATTACTTAACTATAGAAAACAGATACTAAAGAAACTGTTGAAGACAAATGTAGCCAATACAATTGGAACGGCTAAACAATAAACAATTTATAATCTAGCTGTGAAAAATTGACACTAACAAAGTATATTAAAAATACAACAAGTATGTAAAATAAAGCATTTTTTTTAAATTACAATATCAAATACAACAAAACAACCGTATTTTATTACGATCCAGAGCAAGTCATCAAAACTGAGACGTGCACATTAAATTAGGACTTAACGGTACAAACTAATAAAACTATTATTATATATATTATTTTAACAAATAATGAAAACTACCATATTTACTTGATAAATATTGCTAAATCAGTCACTAAAAATATAAAAAAATGCGTACTTGAAGTCTGAAATAAAAAGGATGTGAAAGCAGAGGGCAGTGAGCATTGTTTTCATAATTTTATTAACAACAGGAGTTACTAAATGCTACATTAAAAAATTTAACTAATCTATAAACTGATGTACAAACCTTATTAAATTTGTAAAATTAAACAAATTTTTGCACAGCCAATCTGAACTTTTGTAGTTTTGTTATATATACCAATTGACAATTTGCAACTTGCGAGTAAAATCTTACAAATAAAAAAAAAATAAATAATAATAACAGTTAATTAAAAAATCATATAATAAAAACAAGGATACTTTAGCAAACCTAAAAAGTGGCAATGGTTGATACAACTACTCTTACAAGACTAGACTATGCTTTGGTTTGATAGATATCCAGCTGTTGTATTTTTTTTTTCTGCCAAAGGTAGATTCACTTTACGGACGCCGTGTGGAACTACTCATTTTTTTTCAAAGAAATCCTACTCTCTAAACCACTTCCAAAACTTTATGTTTTTTATAATTTTTTTTTTGCTTTGTTCTAAAGTGTCTATTAAATACTTGGACGCTATTATCCCATAACTTATCAACACAACTTATAGAGTTTAAAGCATTGTCGCTGGTAAAAATTGTCTAATGTAGTAAAATCTTTCAGCAAAGTGTCTAAGTTGTTATTTAGTGCTAACGTTTATTCTTTCCATAATAAGTTATAATCAATTATAATTTCTAAGTATTTTATTTGGGTTACCTGTTTGATTTTATTATTGCATATACAGTTTATTATCTCTGTTTTTATACAGTTAAGAGACAAAAATTTCAAGATTGTTTCTTCTTTATTATAAATTGATTTAATGTACATCATTTTTATATTGTTGATGTTAATTAACAATTTTTTGCCTTGTGCCTACTTTTGAAATCTTTTAAATTATATATTTAGTCTACTTAATGCAACATTTGGGTCTTTAGTGTGGAAAATATAACGGTATTTTCTGCATACAAGAAGTTTTTGCATTGTTACATATAATAATATGTATAAAACAAATTTACGTAAATCTTTGTCAAACACCGGTTTTTACATTTCTTGAACTACTGTTGCACTTTCCAACATTTACTTTGTATTTCTAAAAGTCAATATGTATAATAGCAATTTTTTTATAATAAAAGTTTTGGAAGGAATCCTGTCAACTCGTACGGAACGCGTCTTTAAAGTGGCCAAATAAGAACATTTTATAACAAATTAAAACAGTAAAACTGTTGCTGACTAAATTTGACATTAGTTGCATACAAGATCAGCATATGACCAGCTAAGAAGTATGACACAAAAAACAAAAAGAGGCATTTTTTTGCCTAAATAATAAAGCATGAAGGAACAACTCTGAAACTCTACTGACCAATTTTTTTTTGTTGAGCTCTATTTATTTTTATTGGTTTTTTGTTCTGTTTTTTTGTCTATTTTGGTTTTTATTGTTCTCTCTAGATCAATCTTTTCTTTTTAACAGGTCAATTAGATAACACATGTAGAGCCGTCACGGGGACGATGTTATAAATGCTATTATTAATAGCGCTTTGTTTTGGGCCTTGGTTCGGGTAAGTTTTAACTTAATTGTACCGTATTAATGCTCCGGGTTTCAGTAACTGTGTTTTAACTTTTGATGGCCTGTCTATGTTTTGCATTGTTTTTGCCAGGTTTGTTGTTATTACTTCTGATTTTACTCCGTAAGTTAATGCACGCACAGTTTTATTTTTTTCTATTTGTTTTAACTATAATATTTTTTTAACTAACCTTTTATAACTTTTTAAGAAAACTTTTTTATCAGTTTTGCAGCTGCTTACTAGCTGACTTTTCTACAGTTGGCTTCCTGCAAAACTATATAGCCAGATGTTGACGCCTCTACTCCAAATTCTGGCTTTAAAAATGTCAGTTGCACATTTTCTTAAAACTCACCAGATTTGTGCTTTATTATTCATAAAACTTTTAATACTTACTTTTCAAATTGCTATTTTTACTTTAAAACTATTATTTATTATTTATAAATTTTTTAGGCTGCTACTTATGCTTTTTTACTTACATATTATAAATGCTCTCTATTAGATTTCACTGGCAAACATAAATCCTAAATACTTAACCTTTTGCACTCGTTCAATCAATTGCCCATTAATCAAAAGCTTTATTGGTTTGAGTTTTTTGATGATTAAAAGCAGCGTGGTGATTGGGTTAAAATATAGCCTAAATTGTTTGGCATTCTATGCAGTTTTAGTTGCAATAAATTATTGACCGGTTCAACAACGTCTGTTAAGGTATTTTACTGCTTGTAGTTTGTAATAGTAATGCAGAGACAATTGCCAATACTGGTCTCAAAAACAACCTAAAAAATTTACAATCAAAAAGCTTTATTCTTATAAAGTGATGTAGTGTGTAGTGTGATGCAGTTGGAATACTTTTTAAGAATATTAACGTTCAGCAACTTTCAGGCAGGTGTTTAGACTTAATATTTCTACCTGTTAAGCTGCAATGACTAGAAATAGAATACAACAATGTATGGTTCTAACAAGATGTAGCAAGAAACCATACTGCACTAATTTGCGTAACAACCCTAAGAACCATGTTTCTTGGACGGTTTACTTTACGATTCTAAGGGGTATGTAAAACACTGCAAGAATTAAAAGACAACATTAATCAAAAAATTAATATAATAGACCATGCTATGTTACTGAGAGTTTGGAAAATGTTATATTATTTTTCTAAAAGTTATCTAAAGCACTGGCAACGTATTATATGGAATATATGTTTTGTGGTTTTACTTATTAAGTTTATCCAACACTTTCTTAATTTAATACCACTCACTTTTAAAAAATAATGTTTGTTCTATTTTTTACTTGCAAGCATCATCGACATTCATTGGCACGTTAAAATGTTAAAGTTTAATTTTGATGTATGTACGATTTGCTGTATTATACATTAAAAAAAATAAGCTATTATTTCGTAAGAAATCAATCAGCCCAATAAAGTTGCTATAAGCAAGTCGATCAAGTTCAATAAGTTGTTTAATATTTTACCTAATTGGAAATATTTAACATTTGTGAATGTCTAAATAAAATAGTAACAACTATACTGAAAAATTATACAATACACTAACATAGCACTAATTAATATAAATGATATCTTTTATTAACATTGGATTTCTATTTGCCTCTCGGTGATAAATTACATAATACTAATATATTTTAGCCTTTCATTTCCTTCGCCCGTGTTCTCTTTTTTGCTGTTTATTTAATTTTTCTCTTGCGGTCGAAAGTGTAGATGCAATTAATTAACAATTATTTATAGAGTAATTGAGAAATTAGGATGTCGAAAATGAGCCACGGCTCGGACCGATCTCGGGGGCACAATTCGCGTGTCTCAAAATAATTTAATGCTGTTCCCACTTCCTTGTTCAATTAACTAATTTTCATAATTATTCCATGACCGACGGGGCCCCTTGACGGCTAACATTTTTAATTTATAACGAGCATAAACTACTTTTACAATCTATTTACTTTCCTGTCGCGCACAATTAATATTGTGTCCATCTATAGCGCCTTCTTTCATTTCTTTATTATTATCGCTATGTATATATTAAACATAGACAACAATACAGCACCAAAACAATTACATTGAATTTGAGGGCCAATTAGAAAAGTTTTAGTCCAAACAAATGGCCAATTAAGATAGTTTTGGATAACTAGGTGACATGGCAAAGAGCTTGACATAACCATGTTCATCAATCAAATTTAATAAAATCGTATATCTTATCAAGTTTAATTTGGTCACTTATTATAAATAACTTTTTAATATCATTAACTCGATTCATATATGGTTGTTAGCTTTGACAGAGGATGATTTGAAATCGTAATAATGAAGGTTTTTTTTAAGTAATATTAATTAATTTTTAAACTATCCTTCAACTATCGCATTTGTTAAAAGTTACTTTTGTATAAGTATAACAAAAGAAAAAGTATATCATATTTTTTTGTTAACTTAATTATTATTATCAATTAACCATTCTTAAATATAGTAATTATTCCATTTGTGTAAATTTTAGATAAAATATTTATATTATTTATTTAATTAATAAAAGAAAATTTTGCATAATGAAGTATCTTGTAGATACATTGATATATACCACTTCGATTGTGAACACATTTTATGAAATTTGACCTGACTTCAAAAAGGTGCCACATGGCAAAGTCACAATATAATTAAAATCACAAAGGCTCAAAATGTTCTTTACTTAATACTCTTTCCGAATGTTGAAGGTTTTTTTATAATCACTGAAGTACTTCTGGAGATATAGTGTTTCAAAGTTGGCCATTTTTAACAAATTGACATTTTCAAATAGGCGTAAAATTTTTCTAACAAAATGAAATGATATTTTATATTTTCTATTTTTATTTTATAAAATCCTTTTATATTATTCATATTAATGAATTAATGATTTTATTTTATTTATTTATTTTATTTTATTTTTACATTACAGACATGTTTCGATGAGTTATATCATCATTATCAATGTATATATATATATTATATTTCAAACTGATTGAATATTTAAAAAATTGTTTTTTCCCGCTACCCTGATATCCGTATTATTTATTTAAATTTCTATATTCCCGCTGACTTGAATTTTGAAATTGTCATTTATTAGACGTTATAAATTTAAAGGTTAGATAATCTATCAAATATATATAAATATTTACATTATAATTTAAAATTTCTATTTAACTAAAATTTATTTTTATTAACATATCTAATAGTGGTGAATTATATATATCTAATTGTTCATTTATTACTGTATAATTTTGATTTTTTAAATGTTTTTTAATTTCTAAGCTTTCCAAAAATGTTAAATTTTTATCCGAAATGTGTAGAATATTTAATGATGTTTTTTGATTCGAAATATTATGTTTATTCAGAATTAAATGTTTAGCAAAATTTGACTTTTCTAAATCTTTATATTTTAAAGCTCTTATGTGATCTTTATATCTAATATCAAAATTTCTCATGGTTTGTCCAATATACGTTCCGTTGCAATTACTACAATTTAGTTTATAAATTCCACTTTTATTGAAAATTTCTGTTTTTTCTTTAGCATTTATTAATTTTGTTTTTAAATTCATATGTGTTTTAAATGCAAATAAATACACCATTCGATAGCTCTTGAAATTTCTGATCCGGTGATATATAACATGTTTAGTTAAAAAAAATTTGTAATGAATGGCTTAATTAACAAGCTTAATTAGACCTAATTAGCAAACCGACACTACAAATTTGCTAATTTTTTGTAAAAATATACCTTATAACAAATTAAACCGATCTAACTCATCGAAACATGTCTGTAATGTAAAAATAAAATAAAATAAATAAATAAAATAAAATCATTAATTCATTAATATGAATAAAATGAAATGACTTAAATTTCTGGAAAAATATTCTTCAAACATGTATATTTAAATTCTAAAAGTTTGGATAAGGAACTCGGAGTTTAAAAATCTAAAATTTTTAAAAACTCGTTCCTGCATCACAATGTTTTTAAGGTTTTGATTAAAAAATATGCATTTTTTTCAAAACTTGATTTCTTGTTGATGATGACAGATGACAGATGACAGATGACAGATGACAGATGACAGATGACAGATGACAGATGACAGATGACAGATGACAGATGACAGATGACAGATGACAGATGACAGATGACAGATGACAGATGACAGATGACAGATGACAGATGACAGATGACAGATGACAGATGACAGATGACAGATGACAGATGACAGATGACAGATGACAGATGACAGATGACAGATGACAGATGACAGATGACAGATGACAGATGACAGATGACAGATGACAGATGACAGATGACAGATGACAGATGACAGATGACAGATGACAGATGACAGATGACAGATGACAGATGACAGATGACAGATGACAGATGACAGATGACAGATGACAGATGACAGATGACAGATGACAGATGACAGATGACAGATGACAGATGACAGATGACAGATGACAGATGACAGATGACAGATGACAGATGACAGATGACAGATGACAGATGACAGATGACAGATGACAGATGACAGATGACAGATGACAGATGACAGATGACAGATGACAGATGACAGATGACAGATGACAGATGACAGATGACAGATGACAGATGACAGATGACAGATGACAGATGACAGATGACAGATGACAGATGACAGATGACAGATGACAGATGACAGATGACAGATGACAGATGACAGATGACAGATGACAGATGACAGATGACAGATGACAGATGACAGATGACAGATGACAGATGACAGATGACAGATGACAGATGACAGATGACAGATGACAGATGACAGATGACAGATGACAGATGACAGATGACAGATGACAGATGACAGATGACAGATGACAGATGACAGATGACAGATGACAGATGACAGATGACAGATGACAGATGACAGATGACAGATGACAGATGACAGATGACAGATGACAGATGACAGATGACAGATGACAGATGACAGATGACAGATGACAGATGACAGATGACAGATGACAGATGACAGATGACAGATGACAGATGACAGATGACAGATGACAGATGACAGATGACAGATGACAGATGACAGATGACAGATGACAGATGACAGATGACAGATGACAGATGACAGATGACAGATGACAGATGACAGATGACAGATGACAGATGACAGATGACAGATGACAGATGACAGATGACAGATGACAGATGACAGATGACAGATGACAGATGACAGATGACAGATGACAGATGACAGATGACAGATGACAGATGACAGATGACAGATGACAGATGACAGATGACAGATGACAGATGACAGATGACAGATGACAGATGACAGATGACAGATGACAGATGACAGATGACAGATGACAGATGACAGATGACAGATGACAGATGACAGATGACAGATGACAGATGACAGATGACAGATGACAGATGACAGATGACAGATGACAGATGACAGATGACAGATGACAGATGACAGATGACAGATGACAGATGACAGATGACAGATGACAGATGACAGATGACAGATGACAGATGACAGATGACAGATGACAGATGACAGATGACAGATGACAGATGACAGATGACAGATGACAGATGACAGATGACAGATGACAGATGACAGATGACAGATGACAGATGACAGATGACAGATGACAGATGACAGATGACAGATGACAGATGACAGATGACAGATGACAGATGACAGATGACAGATGACAGATGACAGATGACAGATGACAGATGACAGATGACAGATGACAGATGACAGATGACAGATGACAGATGACAGATGACAGATGACAGATGACAGATGACAGATGACAGATGACAGATGACAGATGACAGATGACAGATGACAGATGACAGATGACAGATGACAGATGACAGATGACAGATGACAGATGACAGATGACAGATGACAGATGACAGATGACAGATGACAGATGACAGATGACAGATGACAGATGACAGATGACAGATGACAGATGACAGATGACAGATGACAGATGACAGATGACAGATGACAGATGACAGATGACAGATGACAGATGACAGATGACAGATGACAGATGACAGATGACAGATGACAGATGACAGATGACAGATGACAGATGACAGATGACAGATGACAGATGACAGATGACAGATGACAGATGACAGATGACAGATGACAGATGACAGATGACAGATGACAGATGACAGATGACAGATGACAGATGACAGATGACAGATGACAAAACCTGTAAATTTCTATAAAAATTATACTTTTATACAGGGTACAGTATTTTTTATAAATATTACAAAAATAAATTATTATTAGTAAAATTAATTTTTAAACCATACTTAATGTCAAGATAGTTAAATTTGTTTGTAAAATCGACTAGGCCTTGTTCTGCCAATTTAGTTCTATCCTAAGCTGTCCTTGACCTTTTGGGAAGTTTGCCAACTTGCGGAAAATTTGCTTCACTGTCCACATGGAATCAAACTTTGTATTTAATTTAATGATTTAATTAAACTCTAAGCATAATAGACTTTTTGAAAACTTGTTCTAAATTGGAAATTTTGTTATTTGAGAAATTTAGAACAACTCATCATATTAAATTTCCCACTAGGTTGGGATTGGCAGATTTATTGTTAGTTAGTTATTAAGAATTACGTTGTATAAAGTTGTATAAAAGACCCGGTATTGTGGTTCTAGAACAAGGAATTCAAATTTAATTTTTTTGTTATAATTTTTAAAATGAGTCATACTACTACTACTACTTTTTACGTTGTTTGGTAATTTTGTTTATTATCTTTTACTTGGGCTCTCTTGTCTTCCATTTTTTTTGACATAATCTTGTCTACCATATTGTTTTTTTTCTAATTTGTTTTTGTCATTTAGCATATACTCCAATATATTATTTATTTTGAGTTTAATTTAAAAGGCAATCTCAGTTTCTCTTTTCCTTCTATCTCACCTAGTTGCAGTCCAGCAGCGTGTTGCCTTTTGGCACATCTCTTTATGCCTGGAAGCAGCTCGTGGATGCACTGCCTTTTCCACCTTGCAACTACATCTCTTTTTTTAAGGCTTTTTTTATCACCAGTTATTTCTTCTGCTTTTCTTTGCTTATTATGCTGCTCCTCTCTTCGGTCAGCAGCGTGTAAGGAATCATGCGCACTAGCACCATAGCACTCATGTTGGAATTGTCATGCAAACTTTTATGGTTATATTTGGTGAAGGCTGTTAAGTGTGCTTACGTATTTTTTTATATTTTAGTGTTTTTTTCTGCCACCCATGCAAGGATTCTTTTTTTCTTTCGCTAATTCCACCGCACCTAGGCATTATTCTTGCAACTGCTGCAGCTTGCTTTTTTACCGTTGTCTTAAAAAGCTTGCTAAAAATCAGGTTTTTATCTATAGTTGCTTTCAGGTACTTGATTATCTTTTGGAGCACTATGGTGTCACTTCTTAGCTTAAAGCTAACGTCTCGGTATGTGATTAACAAGCAATCATTTACAACTAAATTCTAAGCATGTTACAAATGTCAATTACCTTGATAACCTCATTGAGAATAATATGCTTTGTATTACAAACCTCCAAGATCTTTTTGGTCTATGTATGAATAAACTAAAATATGCCCTTAAATATACTCTTAAAAATCAACAAGATTTATACATCTAGTTAGAGTTGCTTTATTATTCTTTTTACTTTTTACTTTTTATTAATTATGTTTTTGTTAGATACATATATTTCACACTCATACAAAAAAAATGGTGTTAACACACTATATTCTTTTGTATGATTTACTTTACTTTTTACATTTACCTTCAACTATTTATCAAAATATTTTATTTTTACTACGTATTACGTATGTACGTAGTTACGTATTAAGTATTTTAATTACACTTATTAAGTATACTTGAACAAAAAAATTGTGCAACACTACGTAAATCTATCACACAGTAGTACAATAATTATACTTAAAAACCATGTCAGTGTCAATCAACATTTACATTAATAATAATAATAAACTTTATTCATATTTGCCAACATATTTACAAAATGTAATATTGGATACGAAAAGTCAAAAATACAATTGATAGTCTTAGAAATGTACAATTTTAATATGGAAATATAGACTAACATATACTCTACTATATTATTTCTGTCTAAATTAGCAAAATAAAAAAAAAATTATGGAATATATTTTAAAATAAGATAACTTTTAATTAATGTCTTACATTTGCACAAACATACTTGTTTAGTTTTAATTTACTAAATAACTTAACCCTGGTGTTAAAATAAGATTTTTGAAACTGTTTTGTTTTATGTACATTCACTGAAAGTAGTGATCTGTGTCGGGTATTATAATTATAGTACTCAGAAAGGGCATAAAAAGATATGTCTTTAATGATTCTTTAACCAAGATCAAAAATTAATCTGAGAATTCTTTTCTGCATACAAAATATTCTTTTACATTACTTTTTTGTGATAAAAACATAGTAAATGGTTTTATTATTTCATTATACATTTGAATTAATTTTTTTATTGTATTCTAATGATTAATGATTAAATTATTAACATACGTTAAATGTTTTAATTAATTATCCTATTTTCAACACAAAAATTAAATTCAAATAAATAATATAAAAAAACAGTACTGATTGATCAAAACTGACAGCATACATGTTTATGTATATCAGATAGGGTTTGTCAAGTACACAGTTTATAAATTTAAACGTTCTCATGCTACTTGTCAAAATATTTGATCAAAATTAGCACACACACGTTCAAGTTTACTAGATCAATTTTTAATTTTATGTATACTTGTCAAGTACAGTTATGTCTGTGGTAGGCTTTATGTAAAATCAACCGCTAAATTCAAATTTGAAAAGAGAAAGCCTATATTGCCAGAAGTTTTAAAAGTGTTAAATTCATACGATACACTACGTACTAAATATCAATTTGAGAACTTCGTAGATATACACTACAGGAAACTTCGTTATTTTAAATGTTACAGAGTTGATTAAGCTAGCAGAGTTGGGCGGAATTTCTAGAAAAACGTAATGGCCGCGTTCAGGACGACTCATCATGCGTACTGAACGCGCTTGATGACTATCGTTTGCTGGCAGCGCTTGTCATTTTACTCATCATACATCTAGGTTCGCTTGGTTTGCGCTTTTATTTGAAAAATAAATTTATCATGTTAAAACCAAACTACATAGCAATTATATATGTTTTTAAACGGGAAAAGGAGCAACATAGGTAAATGAGATTACAACGTAATGTTAACGCTGTAATAACTTAAGTGAGAGAAGTAAAAAATGATAAAGATAATCAATTCCCGTACTTTGTTGCCAACTTCAGGGTAAGTTTATCCTACACCTTCACCTTAGATGGCATTACTTATTGAGAATATATTATATCTCGTCAAGTAGCGGCTCCATAAACTAATTAAATCATTTATTTAAATTCAAAACTCTGAGCTTTATGTTTCTGTAGTTGATAAAAGTTTACACGGTTGGCAACAGTGGCAAAATATACCGTTCAGGCGAGCTCAGCGCTTATTGGGTCAGCGCTGGCAACTGATGAGTTGTACTGAACGCAGCCATGGCCATTTTTAAATTTGACATATTTCTTCAACTTTTTTAATTATGGTAAAAAAACTAAAAAAAGGTCAATTTTTTTTTATTTTTAAGATATAAACCAAACTTTAATTAGTTTTTTTCAGAATTTACAAAAACAAGAATAAATGGATTAAAAAATTATGTCTACATATTATTTGGAGTTCAAAACAAAATAGATCTAATATAATCATAAAAGATGTGATTTTTTGTTTTATTTTATATGCGCGTTCTTTTAAAAAATATGATTTTTATTACATTCTAACATTATATATACTAATAGTTCATGATATTGCAATAGATACTCAAAAAATAAGTTATTATATTAGTTTAACTTTAAGTGCTCGTTATAGCTTTTGTCACTTGAGTTTACCTTTACAGTAAGGATGCTAAACCATTTGAACTTTTTTATTTTATCATACCGTAATTGCAACTATTGTCCAGTTATCATGAAACACGCTTAAACTGTTATAATTTATCATGTCTTGCTTGCTACCTTTAAGAAGTAAACTAAAAAATGCATTACCGGACGTATGATTTTAAATGGTAAAGTATTTTTTATAATAATAAGAAAATGCGACTAATTTACTACATCTAATAACAGACTAAGTATCTGTATTAGATAATTAATACATTGAGTCAAAGTGATTTATAAGTAGACGCAATCAAATTAGTAAGATTGTTTTTACCTCTAGAAAAATACATAATGCTAAAATATAAAGTTTTAAACTATTACAATACATAACTAAAAATATAAATAATTTTCTTTTTATTGAATGAGTCATCGAACATAGTTCTTTTAATATAAACTATTTTATATATTGAATAAAGAAAAAAATATCTGAGTAGATTCAAAATTGCTGTAATTGAATGTTTTGTGATTAAAGCTGTATCTTGAATTTATTAAATTATATGACAACGAGATTTTGTGGAATTATAGAACTCTTTGTTTCAACGCATAAAACTACAAGTATAATACAATGGATCAAATCTTTTCAAGAATTAAACACAAACTAGATGGATTGGAAAAACATACATAGTTGAGGTTGTGATAACAACAACAAAATTATTTTGTTACATTAGTTAATAGTTTTAACTATTTTTTTACAAATCTACACAATGATATCTATGCTTCTTTAAATATAAGTCCGTTTTATTTTGTTTTTATTATGCGTTCAACAGCTTTTTACTTTGCCCCAGAAATCTTACGGCTTGTTTGAAAGGGTTTGATGGGACCAACGGCTTATTAGGTGATTTCTGAATTACCCCGGTGGATAAAGAGCAAGTTATTATTTTAGTCATATTTCGGGGATTGAACCCCGAATTGTCAGCGTGCTACGCTAACGGTCTATAACAGAGCTATCTCACTGTTAATTTTATTCAAAGAAATTTGTCATTAAAAATTTAACATTATCATATTAACGTTTGGCATGTAATTCAATTTTTAGATACACGAAGAGATAAGCATTGTGCCGCTATTAATATTATTAGTAAATGTTAATTTCTTGTCTGTTGGCCTTAAAT
The DNA here is from genome assembly GCA_963932245.1 of Tachinus rufipes. Lineage (NCBI taxonomy): Eukaryota > Metazoa > Arthropoda > Insecta > Coleoptera > Staphylinidae > Tachinus > Tachinus rufipes. The sequence continues at coordinate 60,488,717 of OZ010744.1, forward strand.
TCATAAATAACTTTTCCAATGCAACTATTGTTATTTTTTTTTAAATTTTTTTTTGTGACGTAATAAGGTGTTGGCTTTAACAAGTGACTCTTAAGAATGACTTACGCATGGCAATACCTTCCGGTTTTTTTCTCTGCAAAAACCCTGTTGTTATAATGTCCTTGTCAAGTTAACCGAGATTTGACCGTAGTTTGAAATGGGCTGGATATTGCCTTGCGGGTTTTTGCAGAAAATCTGCGGCAAACATGCTGTCCCGGGCCCCTTTTTTCCTATGTTTATCTTTTTTGCTTTTTTGTATTTTTTTTATTTGCACTGAAATCTTTTTCTGCGTTCTCTTCTTTTTCCAATCTGTGTAATATTTATTTTAATTATTTAGTTTGTCCTCAGATGCGTCTAAGTTTTCTTAGATTTTTGTTCACTTCTTCTTGATCGTATCCCCTTTCCTTCATAAATAGTTTATGCAGTTCTATAGGCAGTCCTAAATTTGTTAGTTTTACCCTTTTGTACTTCTATCTGGGATTACTTCTTTGTGTCCTCTTGTTGCCTATTTGCTATTTGTCTTGTTATATCTGTTATTCTGCATTCCTTTAACTTTTCTTTTCTTCTTTTCCTTTTCCTTTTCCTTTTCCTTTTCCTTTTCCTTTTCCTTTTCCTTTTCCTTTTTCTTTTCCTTTTTCTTTTCCTTATCTTTGCAGTTTATTTGGTATCGTAGTTTTTGTAAATGTTTTTCTGTTTTTTTTTTATTTTTTAGTAAGCAAAATGTTATTGTCTTGTCTTTTCTTATTTCTTTTCTTATTTCTCATTTCTTTTTTTTTTGATCATTTTTCCTGTTTTTTGTTTCTAAAGTTACACTCTATTTATTTTTATTTCTTAGGCATTTCTTAATGATTGTTGTTTTATCCACTTTGCTAGTACATTTTCTAGTTTTTTTTTATCTTTCTCCCACGCATTGCATTCTACTAGAGTGTGTTCTGCGTTATTGTGTGTCTCTTTCTGACACAATATACATCTTTTGTCTTCCTTGATTTATTTTAATTTTTTGCAAGAACTTTTTAAAGACTTCATTTCCGGTCAGTATTTATGTTATAATAGCACGTCTCGTGTTTATTTTCTTCTCACTTTTTTTTTATGTCTGTATTTGTTTTTTTGACTATTTTCTCTTTTCTCCTCTATTCCACCATGTAACTTAATTTAATACTATTATAATAACAACCTTAACCTCTATTTTTAATTAATTATTTATTAATTCTGTTTTAATTTTCTTTTTTTTTAGAAATCGCCATCATTCCTTTTATTTCTTTTCCATCTTTTTTGAGTACCTCATTTTTTTCTATTTGCTTTTTTCTCATTTTATTGCATTATTTTAGCATGTGTTCTTTGTTTTCTCTTATCTTTTTCACACATTCTAGGTTTTTTCTTTTTCTTGTCTATTATTAGCACACTTTTTTTCTTATTGCCACATCTAAACCTTGCAATAATTTTTTTTTAAATTTTTTAAAACTTACACTTTTTAGGCACTTTGGTAGTGCGTCAGCTATAGCATGTAGATAATTTGCATTGTACCTAGGTTTATTTATCTGTGTTTTGCTCTTGCACTTGTAATGGATGATTCATTTAGAGGTACCTTTTTCAGTAGAGGTTTTATGTTAGAAAAGCTTGTGCTGATTCAAACTGTTATAGTAAATTTGTTTAATAATGTTTGACATTTTATCAAGAATTAGCCCGGCACAATGCCTACAAATTATTCAGTTGTATTACGAAAATCAGCGCTCTATGAATAAAATGTTTTGTACGCTTAGAGCAACTTATGGTTTATATCGGCTTACTGAACGCACAACTCACTGTACCATTAAAAAATTTGAAACTCAATTAATAGATAATGCCCGACCAAATAGACCACATCCAGCACGTGTACACGATGACCGTGATGAATCGATTTTGCGCCATTCTTAACAGTTTGGCTTGTCGTGTGGAAAAATTTGTCGTATTTTACGTAAGAAACTTGGTTACAAAATTTAGCTTATGCAAGAGTTGAAGCCGACCCACCTTTCAAATTGTCACCGTTTCAGACTTTAGGCTCTTGAAAAGCTTCAAGAAGATCTACTGCTGTCGACCAAAATTTTGTTCAGCGACGAGCAAAAAGAAGGCATTTTATGAGTGTCATAAAACTACGAGCAGAACTCACGCAATTTAACTCCTTTTTAAAATCGGTTTTTTTGCAACGTGTTGAGAATGAAATTTCTAATCTAATGAAATATAAAAAAATCTAAAACCTTCAACTGTTTTAAAATTAATTTGTAATTTTTTTGTCAAAATAATTGCTTAAACTTTAAGAGTTATACTTCATTGATCATTAAACTTAGTAGACGTTTTATAGTGCTGTAAGTTATTTTTTATAAAATAAGAATTGTTACAGTTCTGCTCGTAGTTGTGAATGTATGATAAAATGTGAAATTTTCTAACAGCTTAGTACTGCTGTCACATTAATTAAAATCATAATACACTAATAGAGGGTAAGTGCAAGTAAGCACGCAGATGACATTGTGATTGTGGCAAAAGAAGCAAAAGAAATGAAAAAAAAAATAATTAGAAGAAAGAAAGGGTTAAGAGTGAGTATTAATAAAACAAAAACTAGGATTGGTGGTGCAAAACCGAAACAATTGTCTGTATTTGGTAGGCCGCTTTGAAGTTGGATTGGGTTTGGGTAACTGATTTTAGACCTTTGTTTTTTCAAAAAACTATGATGTTTAGAAGTAGGGGAAGAAGACATAAGAAAAAAGTTTGGAAATAGGAGGGAAAAAATACTCAAGAAGTAAAATTATTCAAATATTTAGGGTATGTATTCAGTACAAATAATAGCAAGAATGAGCACATGCAAGGTTTAACAAAAATAGCAAACAAGGTGGTAAGACAGGTGTGGGGAATGGATGAAAGAAAATTTAAATGTATAAAAATAATGAGGATAATGTTTGATAGTCTAGTTAGAAGTATGATGCTTAATGAGTCGGAAACTTGGAGGTGAAAACAACAGAATAAATTAGAAGCTATACAGACAAAATACTAGAGATTGGTACTAGTATTAAGTAAAAAAACTTTAGCATACATTCTATTAGAGGAAGTAAAAAAAGATAAAACAAAAGTAAAAGCAGAAAAAAGAGCAGTAAGATATGAAGAAAGATTGAAAGAAAAAAATGAATGCAAAATTCTACAAAAATATCTGAAAAAAAAAATGAATGAAAAGTATGAAAGAATAAGAATAAAGAGAAAGAAATATTATAATGGAAAGGAACATGACTGTAAAAAAGTAGAAAGATTGAGAAATAGTGGATAGTTGTGTATAGATATATTGTATAATAGGATAAGTTTTATTAAATAAATATTTCAATGGTAACACGTGAATAGTTTCATAGTTAACTAGCAAAAAAATTACCAATTATTACTATTTCTTAGTTTTTTTTTTTTCAAAAAAAATTGTCCAAGCATCTAATCTATTTTATTTGATTGTTTTGTTACAATTACCATGTTTTCTACATAAGCTAGAAAAAGTTCTTTGCGAGCTACCACCCCACCCGCCTGCGCTTTACATTTGCATTTTTTTCTACATCTGCAATGTATGCCGCAAACAAACTAGCGCTAGGTAGGCATTCCTAAAATTATTTTGACATTCATGCCAACTCTGCTAACTGTTTTTACGTATACTTTTTTATGGTTTTATTAGTTGCTCACTCATTTTCAAATACATTTACATTTTTTTATTATTCACACTATCAAATGCCGCTTTTAGTTCGAAGAATAACGCATACATTTTTTTTTTTACTTTTTTGTTATTTCTTTTTCTAGTATATGGTGCAGTATGTATACGTTATGTATGGTTTTTGTTTTCTTTTCTGGCTTATCTGTCTGGCAACATCTCATTTATCTCTAGTCCTTTATTCAGTTTTTTTTTTAGTACTATGACGTAGGTCTTGTATTTTGTACTTAGTAACGTTATACTTCTGTAATTTTATGCCAACCTTTTAGTTCATTTTTTGAGTATAGGACAAGACTTACTTTTTACTAATTCAGAAACAATTTTCCGTTTCATACTTTATTTATTATCTTACTCAACTTTCCAATCAGATTTTCCGTATTATACATCCATCCTCAGCATTTTATATTTTGCATTTTTTTTATACCTTTTGAGCACTCTGATATTGTTGTTTAGACTCTTTGTCTTTTTTTTTCATTTTTGGAGTACTTTTCTAGCATCTTTTTTTTTCTGTTTGCATTTTATGTTTCACTATTTGCTTTTTTCAAATGATTCTTCTGTTTGTGTAAACGTTTTCTTTATTGTTGCGTATGCGATTATGTTTTCTAATTCTGTCATTTTTGATCTAATTGCTACTTGTCTGTACATTTCTACGCTTTCTTGTGCCTATACTATTTTTGTTACTATTTTTTTTCCTTTTTTTCCTTTCTTTTGTTTTTTATATGCTTCTATATATACTTCTAATGGCCGATAGTCCAACTCTACTCTTTCTCCAACTTTAAAGTTGTCTATCTCTTGCGACGTTCTTCGTTTACTATTACGTAGTCAAATACCGATTGTCATTTTGCTTCTATGTAGGTATATTCTCTCTCTTCATCTTCTTCCATATTTCCGTTTAGTATGTCCTACCCATTCTCTTCTATCATTTCCAAACATAATGACTAAAATGTTCTATTATTTATATTTAATATACTTGAAAAATTATATTTTTATAAAAATATTATTTTTGGGTAAATTCAATATATCAAGATACCGAAACTCTATAGTGTAAGACAAACTCTTTAATCGAGGTCGTTAAAATATCACATTTCTGGAATCATTTCTAGTATTGATCTAGGTCACGTTACGTGCCCACCTACAATTCTATAATCTTTAAATTTATTTTCAGGGTCCATTGCGTTAAGACTGCAAATGGTTTAATAAATGAATAGAAGGAAGATAGGCATCAATGAAAGTAAAATAAATATTAGTTGTTGTTGGCTATTGTGTGGTGTGTGTATTATTAAAATATATTATTTAAATGGGGCTAAGGAGGTGGAGTAGAAGAGGAGAGAACAGCCCGCGGTCCCATCATCCCGCGCCAAGACACGTATTTCATTTTCCTTTCCTCGTTTTTTAATTGTTATGGATCAGTAATTAAACAAATAAATTACTAAACGGTCTCTTTCTCGTTATTAATGATCCCACAACAGTTGCCAGCTATCCGAACGTGGTTATTATGTAATTATCAGTTAGTTTTAATCTTAGGTTAAGCAAACCTTTCAGAATACTCAACAAATTACTCACGGGAACACTCCCCTTCCATCCTTGGGCCGTTCCATCTTTGTCTCCGGTTTAAATTATTGCGGCTGTATCTCGTCCTCTTATCGAGGTTTCTTTCTCACTCTCGTTCCTTCTAGTCCACGCACCCATCGACCGTGCCATTTGTAATTGTCGCTAATTAATCGGACCCCGGATTATATATATTTATTGCCGATTAGAAATTTTTAATTATTATCTAATGGCGTTGTTTTTTTACGGCTATTTGTTTTCCTCGGAGCGCGTATAATTACGGGTTTGGGTCCGGTGCGCTGTGCGATTGAATTAACTGATTGGAATGTAAATGGAAAGAGAGGTCGATTTTTTTATTTATTTCTTTCTTCGCGTTCGATTCTAAACAGATCTCTAATGACCCCATTTAAATCGTAGTAAACGAATATAATGGGTTTAATACTTGCTAATTTTCTATCATTAGGACTAGGTGGATACGATTAGTTTTATTAATAATATGCTTAATTTACTTGTTTATGCCTGTCGGCCAATATCCAATTAGAAATAATTCTTTAGAATATAGACTAGCTTAGTCAGGGGTTCTCAACAAGTTATTTAAATTTTGTTACTAGGTATATATATACAGAATCAGATTTGATATAGTGCTTGTACATTTTATTTACAATTATGGATTAGTTAGTCAAAGATAGATTCTCATAATTATAATTACAATAGGCTGAGCTTACGAAGTTTGAAGTCTAGAATTAGAGTTGTTACTAAATTTAAAAAAATTCTATACATTTTTGCATCGTATCAAATAGAATAAATATGTTTTTTCATCATTCAATTCATTAATATTGTGGCTTTAGTAATATAAGTTTGTTTTTGAAATTGCTCTATAAAAAACTACTAAAAACATATATTAAAAACAGAACACAAAAAACAAGAATAAACGACATACTTAGTACATCTACAATAGCAGAATATGGGCTACCACAAGGTGGAGTACTAGCGCCAATATTGTATATATTATACATAAATGATATATATAATATAAACTTAGTTGGTGAAATATATACATATGCTGATGACACATGTATTATATATCACGGAAAAAATAAAGAAGAGATACATAGAAACATAAATGAAGACGTTAAGAAATTAACTAAATGGTACGACGAAAACATACAAACAATAAATGAAGAAAAAACAACGTATATGATAATAAGACAAAAAAACACAAAAGATATTAACATAAAAATTGAAATAAATAACATACCAATTACTAGAACAAAACAGACAAAATACTTAGGAATAATATTAACTGAGAAACTCACCTGGGATACACATATTAACAAATTATTAAAAGAAAGCGCAGCAACAATAGGAGCTGTGTATAGAGCTAGGGAATGCATTACAAAAGAAACTGCATTAAGTATCTACCATTCACTATTTTTAACAAAAATTAATTATTTAATAAACATATGGGGAGAAACAACAAAAACAAACATTCAAAAAATATAAAGGCAACAGAACAAAATTCTAAAAATAATATACAAACTACCAAAATTAACACCAACAGAAGAAGTATACAAAATAATTAACGAAACAAAGATAAACGAAAAAATAAAAATAGAAAAATGCAAACTAATATACAAAATTAAAAATAAAGAAATTAAAACCAACCTCCAAATAAAATGCAACAAAGAAATTCACGGACATAACACAAGAAGAAGAAGCAACATACATGTACACACAACAAGGACAGAAAAAGCAAAACAAACAATACTAGGCAATGGACTTGTCACTTACAACCAACTACCTGAAAGTATCAAGAAAATAAAGAATTATAAAGAATTTAAAATTAAAATTAAAAAACACTATATATTAACAAGATCTAATTAGAAGAAGACAGAAACAGATAAATAGAAACATAAAATGGTGCCCCGAATACGAAGCTCTGCAGCCATCCACATGGAAACGGTGTAGAGCAGCATTATAATAAAAAAAAAAAAAAAAAAAAAAAAAAAATTGGTAAAATGGTCAATATTTACACTTTTCTAAGCCGTTGTATCTATAATATTTATTTGGTGTGATAGCTCAATGGTAGAGCACTTGCATATCATGCGAGCAGTCCGGGGTTCGATCCCCGAAATATGACTGAAATGATAACTTGCTCTTTATCCACCGGGGTGATTTGGAAGTCACCTAATAAGCCGTTGGTTTTATCAATCATTTCTAAACAAGTCGTAGTCTTACTGTGGCGATGTAAAATAGCCGTAAAAAGCATAATAAATAAAAAATTATTTTATTACTAGATATAGCACCAATTACCTTAATAATTTCAAAATGCTTCTAATGAAAGATTGCAAAGCAAGTTGAAGCTATCTTTTTGTAACATATAACGTTGTTTAACTTTCCCTACTGTTGTATTTAGTAAAAATTTCATATATTAGACGTCGTAGTTGTTTCGGCACTTTTAAATGCTTGCCTAAAAATCTATGCTTTAACTAACTTAAAAAATATTGCGGGATTGGCTGACTTCATTATAAATTTAAGTCCACATTGTTCAACTCTTAGAAAAGCTACAACAACAGATATCGTCAATCACAGAAGAGATATCATAGCTCTTGTATAGCAAAACTTATAATGTGCTTTTCTCAGATATTACTTCTATTCAGGATTGTAATTAATTTAAGTGTGTTATCAGCAAATATATTAAATCTAACCAAATTTAATTTCAAGTTGCTTGAGATTGATTAGTCAATGGTTTAATTTTATTCTATAACACAAATTTTAAAATGTTGTTTTATGTACTTTTGTATTATGTTATTTGTTATGTACTAAATCACATGTAGTTATATCAACTAAATAAATTGATTATTGTTATTACTTATATTATTAACTGCATGAGCATGTTACATTCACTTGGTATTGTACATATAGAACTGTAAAAACAAACTTTTTAGAACTTTTGATTAAACCTTTGCTATTTTTTGTTTTAAAACTTTATGAAAATTGTTAAATAAAGTAATTGCACTATAGTTTAAAATGAAAAAATTTAATTTGCTTATTGGGTATAATTGTACTGTATTTTCAGTTCACAGTGCGTTATTTTTATATTTTAATTGTCTTGACTTTTTGAACGTTTTACTACGACCAAAATTGATCAGTTAAGTAGAAGGTACCTAATTGAACAATTTTGAACTAAAAATGCAATTTAAAATATAATCGATTTTAAAAACATTATAATAACAACAAAATCATTACAACGTTTATAACGGATGCAACGCATACAGTTTATTAACAGATTTCATTAACTCATCAGATGCAGATTTAAGTTAATTTGATCGAGTTTAAGCATCATTTTAAAAATTAGTTCTTTTGGCTACTCAGTAGATGGCGAACTTGGACTAAACTAAAACACCAAATCTCCTTCTTTAAGAGAAGAATGATTTGCAAAACTTTTTGAGCAAAAATTTGGGTATAAATATATTCTGTACTCTAACGCATCTAAAAAGATTGTATGTTTAGATAATTTGAAAAGTCTGGTCAAATTCAATTTAATATCTACAATTTTTTTAACTCTTTATAAAATAGTTCCTTTATCCAAAAAATGGCCCAGGCTTAATCAAAATCATTATCTGAACTATTTGAAAGTTTACACAAAAGTCTTAAAATCAAAATTCTCTTTATTCAAATTATTACCGTATTAAATTGTTTAAAGTTAAAATCTGTTGTTTTTTACTAAACAAAAATGATACTTAGAAGCAATTGAAAGCTGAAAAATGTATTCAATTTTTTTTACCGGTAAATAATGTATTAATTTATTTGTTTTTGACATAATCTGAAACATCTTTTGCAACACTTCGGAAATTTCTTGATTCAAATAAATCTTTTTAGGGAATTTTTGTTGATTCAAAAATTGATCCAAAACACCCAAACAACTTTTAGTAGAAAGTTTAGTTACACATTTTAAATAATTAGTTTTTGTAACCATACAAACAAATAACGCCAAGTAACATTTAATAAACTTTTTTTCTTGTTTTTATCAAATCTGATCTGCTTAATTTAACTCCATATGACTTAAAGTCCTCTATACGGTATGGCGGCATTTCCGAGCATGGTTTTTGCATTGAATTTAATCTAAAAAACAAGTTGTTTAATTAAACTCTTTATAACTTTTTAAATCCAATAAGGCCAATGAAGCAATGATTCAACTAATTTTAAACCGCCATACCCAGAAAACAGATGCAAATGATCTATTGAGGTATTCGGTATTAGTTCTAAATTATTTCCAACTTTATTTAAAATGTCTTGTAACAAACGTTGAGCTTTATCATCCACGTTAGGCATCATTGATCAATTGTCATGTTTTAAGGCGTTAAGTTGATCAATATTAGTTCGAGATAGCGCATCGGCGTTACAATTATATTTTCCATTTTTGTATATAACTTCAAAATCATACTTTTCTAGTTTTAACTTCCAACGCATTAATTATTTATTAATTAATTAGTTTTTATAGCTTCTACAACTACACTAAGGATCAATGATTCGAATAGATTTTTCTAATTTGACGTTGAAATTAGTCTTTTCTAATCTTTTAAATACCTTTTGCAGTTTGGTGATATGATCTTGTAGAGACACGGAATATATTATAATGTCGTCTAAATATACTAGACACGTATCTTCTAATAAACCTTTCAGGATATTGTCAATTAGTCTTTGAAAAGTAGCGGAAGCGTTCTTAAGCCCAAATGGCATTTGCTTAAATTTGAAATGACCCTGCTTTGTAGAGAAGGCTGTTTTATTCATATCTTGTGGATCCATTTTGACTTGATGATATTCCGAAGCTAAATCGATGCTACTGAAATAATGACATCGACCTAATTTGTCAAGTATGTTTACTATATTGAGAAAAGGAAACTTATCTTCAATCATTTGTTTATTTAAGCGTTTATAATCGATTACCATTTTTTTAACTTTTCCATTAGCTTATCTTCCTCTTGTGACAATATTTACAGGGCAACTCCAAAAAAAGATGCTTTCTTGAACAATATCTTGGTCTAATAGTTCTAGTATTTGTATTTTTATTTCCTTTCTTGTCTTGATTGGTTGTCGATACATTTTAACGTATACGGAAGTAGAGTCTTTTAAATTAAGTTTGTGTTTTATACAGTGCGTAAACGTTAACGATTGCTCTTCAACATGAAAAACATGTTTAACTTTATAAGTAAAAGCTTTTACTGCAGCATCTTCTTAGAATACTTTAGTATTTAAATTTTTACAAATATTGTCGAATTGCATTTTTCCTATATTGTCATAAAAGGATGGTTGTATTTTTTCAAATTTATATTGTGTTTCAATTTTATCAATAATTTCTGTTGTAAATTATTGCAGATATTTACACTTTTTTTGTATTCAGTATAATTAACTGCAAGTACTATAGCTTTGTTATTTGATGCTTTAGCGATTGATTCTTTTACTATTATTCCAGGTCTAAATTCTATTGGAGGAATGTAAACTATTTCTTCTTGAACATTGACAGGAATTTGTATTAGTTTTGCTTTTAAAGGTTGAAATGTTGTTTGATATTTGTTTAATTGTAAAGTTATTTTAGCTTTTTTAGTTATTAAAGGTTTGTTTAAAATATTAACAATAGCTTTAGGTCAATTCCAAAAATTACATCATATTTTTTATTAAAATTAAATTTAAAAAAGATATATATCTGGTAAAATAGTTATTACTGCATCATCATAGTTAGTTAGACCATGTGCGGTTTTAACTTTAAACGGTACTTTAACTGCGTACTCTTAAAAATGCTCAAATAATTTTGAATTTAAGTGTTTTTAGATCTTGTATCTACAAGAAATTTGTATCCATGTATTGGAATTAATGTTGTTTATAATTTCTTGTTTGGTCATTTCTTTTTGATTGTTATCTGGAAATTTTTATGTTCTTTCATTTTTTTTTTAATATTTTTGTCAATATTTTTTTTATTGTCATTAATTTCTTAGTAATTATTAGGATAATGTGTTTGATTTAACAAAGATTTGTCTGAACATTGTTCTTGTTGATCGTTAAGTGATTTGCACGCTTTCATCTTGATAATATAATTTTTGTTGCGGTGTCCAAAGAGGTCGTTTATGCATTTTTTGTAAACTCAATCCTGGTTTTTTATTTACGTTTATAGGTATAGTATTTGTTTCTATTGGTTCGGGTTTATTAATTGTTTCAGTAAACGGTTTCTGTGTAAAATGATATGATTGTTGACGTGCTTGGTAGAATTGTTCATTTGGTATTTCATAAGTTGGCCTTGAAAAATTATTATAAATTGGAAGAGTTATTTGTGGTGTAAACACAGTTGTAGACATAGGATACGACGCGTGCTGTACGTGTTGTTTTGTCGGTCTCATTATTGGCGTAGTTACAAGGGGGTTTCGTATGAATGGTTTTAATTTATCATTACTTACATTTGTTCGCAATAAGTTATTTGATCTTCCGGCTCTATAAATAAAATTTTCAACTTGAATTACATATGTACCATAATACCGGTGTTGTTGTCTATTTCTAACAAACCTTGAAGATAAATTTGCAAAGCTGTGTTTTTATAATTTAATGTTTTTAATTGTCTACTCTCTTGATTTGGGTCAAAATGTTTTACTCTTGTCAATAATAATTGTAAATGTTCTTTTATTCTTCTATGATAATTAAAAGCTATTTCATATTTATTTGAACGAAGCATTGCGAGATGATTAAAACAAGCATTGCTCGCTGCGTTGATTGCCGAAATGACTTAATAATAAAATTTTCAAGTCGTTTCATGTCGCCACTTTTTCATTAGTACTTATAACTTAAAGAGCGTGTCTTCGTAGTTTTCTTTAAAAAATTCTTAATAATAAAGCTTGAACCGCTAGGTTTGGTTCAAAAAGAAATATTTGTAACAAAAATTCAAACGCAGGACTCTATGCGTTTAGAATGTGTACATCTCCATTAGAGTCAGGAATATTGTCTTGGTACACTACAGCTATGTCTTTTACAGTTACAGGCATTTTGTTTGTCTTTGAATTATCAAGTTGTTCTAATAAACTTCTTAGATTGTTTAAGTTAGATTTTATAAGCATACAAGGAATTGGCATTAATAATAAAAATATATTTACGACTTATACGACAATATAAAATTCATATAATAAATCATTACGATGTATCCAAAATTGTCACTTAGAAAATGTTTGATTCAGTATTGTTTACTTTTAGTTTGATTTTACAGAAATTGTTAAAACAAACCGTCAATTTTTAGACGTTGCAAAATCCTACCGACTGAGCCAGTTAATAAATGCACTATGTGATTTATTTTTTAAACATATTTATTTGGTATATATAATTATAACCGTTTTTTTGTGGTTAAGCATTTAAAATATAATATTTTTAATTAATTAAAATAAGTTGTTAGATCAAATATTCAAATTCATTACTAAAGCGGTTTCGAGAACTTGATCGAGCGCGCTGCGGTGAGCTGATTGTAAGACTGGCTCATCTTTGCAGGGAAATTTCTTATATAGTGTTGTTGTTATTAAGTCCTGTTGTTGAGTCAGCTAGATAGGCTGCTAAATTAACAAACCATAGCTATGATACGCTTATGCAAAATGACTTAATATACCAATTTAATTCAAGCGCAGCGTAGTAAGACAAAAACGAAACAAAGAAAAAATAATTGGTAGTTTTTTTGCAGTAAAATGATGCGGTCAAATAATTTGACGGCAATGACCGTTAAAAGAATTAGTGCTTAATTAATTAATAAACAACGTATACGCACGACCGATAGAAGATCAAAACAGGACACTTCACTATAAAAAATGAATTTAGTTAACTGGACCAGAGAAACATTAAAATAAGTGCTACTAAAGTAAAATATGAATTATGGATATTTATATTAAAATTAAATATTAAATATTAAGTTTTTACTGCAAGTGAGCCTAATTATTTACAAAATTATTGATTCAAATACAATTACAGTAAAACAATAATACAAATAATTAAAACAGATTAAAACTTAATTAAAACAAAATTGTAGCTTAATAAGTATCTTTGCTTTGCAAAGTACTAACAATTCTTGATCATATGTCATATTACAGTTTCAACAAGCGGTATTTAAATGTATCTACCAACTCTCACATCTAGAAATAAAATCTACGGTCAAACTTATAACACAGCGCTATACTTGGTCATTGATGAGAAATAACAATATAGAGTAGTCTCGTAGCTGTCTCAAATATCAACTAGCCAAATATGCCAGGCACAACTTTTAGAACACCATATATATGTAATCTGTGAATATAAATTATCCAGTTCAAAAATTAATTTTGTTTATTTATTTGTTATGAATTATTAATAACAGTTATCAATTATAATTATAATCAGCGTAACATGATAAGAAAATTGGTTCTCCAAGACACTTTATAAAATACATTAAATTTTTAACCAGAAATATTAATTTTACCAATTAGTAGTAATAGTTACTATATTACAAAAACTATACATTTGATTTCCTAATAGCTACTGATGAAAGTAGCATTATTCTTAGGTCAGCACATAAATCCATTTAACTTAATATCTCTTTATAATATTACGTTCGGTTATGTGCACGCCTGTTTAATTATTATATATTTCTCACACATATAATCTGCACGGAAAATCGTGACCATTTGTTTCTTTCTATTTTTTTTCTTTCGGGCAATTAAACCCGAAAACAAATACTGAGCCCATTATCGAGATTTGTGCAAGAACAAAAACAGAAAGTGATTTTTTTACGTAATAAATACAATAAATATATATTGTATACATGCGATATTATGAGTGCACGCGGTGAAATTGGCGATCTTCACAGCTATAAATAAAATATGTGGGCGAGAAATGAGATTTTTATCGTCGATTCAATATTAAATGTTATGAGAGCTCATTTTTTATTTGTTTGCTTTGTAATTATAAAATTGTTGTGAAATAATGGGCAATAATTAATTGATGAGGTGAGTCATAAGCTTATTATTGTGAATCATAATTCGTAAAGAATTTTTTTTGTGATTCTGAAACCTGAAATATTGTTGAAAAATAGAGATGTAGCAATTATAACTATTTTAGTTATTTTAAAAAGATGAGATTGTCACATTTGTATAATTATTCTATAAATATCTACATTTGCATCTGCAAGTCAAAAATATAGAAACAATACTCTGATAATTAAAATAAATTGTTTGGGGAGTAAAATTTTCCTCTTTTCTTTTGCTTATTTCTTACTATGCTTTATTTTATATAAAAAATGTGTTCAATTCTCCATTTATTTTTAGATTTCAAATCATCTTTTTTTTTCAAAAATGTTTAACTTACCTTTTTCTTGTTACTGCCTTGTATATGCTTACTGATAACTGATAATGTTTAGTGTATTACTGTAAATCTGTGAAGATGTAGGTTTAGAATTTAAAACGCTAGATTATGTACTTATAATTGTGCAATATTTTCTATTGTTTGCTTAGATATGATATTGTATTGATAATATAATTATAGAAGATTTTAATGTGAAATATTACAGCATCATATTGTGCAATATTTGTTCATACAAAATTATGGCTACACAATTAAAAAAGATTTCTTGTTCAATATCGACAACAATCAATAGTACATTAAAAAGTCATACAACCTAAATTACATGGTCAATATTTTTGTATTACGTCAGGGTTTATCGGAAAAACGTTTTTTTTAAATTTTTTTTTGTGACAACTTTGGTACTTTTGTAGGGAATAAGTAATGTTCGATATTGTTACTACATACCTTACTGCTATGCAGTTGTCAATTTATCTGTATAGTAATAGGGTATGGAAATACGATTGCCGGAAAAGTACATTTATGTGCAAAAAATAAATCTAACAGTTAATACTGCCATAGTTACCTATGTCTATTATAAAAATGTATTACAGCACTTTTAAGTCAATATAATAAATCCCAAATGTTTAATATGTACATAAACTATAGCGTAAAAAACAGCAATAAATTAAAACCAATTCAGTTTAAAACCGTTGTTCTATGTAGTACATAATTCTTTAAAATATGATACATTTAAGAAAAGAAATCTAACACAAATGGATAATTACAAGCTAATAAGTTTACTTTTTTTATTTTAAAAGTTTTTAAAAACGCTATGTGTGTTAGAGTAATTGACTATATGACATGTAAGTCAGCATGACTAGCATTTAATAGATTTTTAAATGCTAGTCATGTCATAGAGACGTTCACTACAGTTAAACTTGCTTTTAGGGTTTTGTACAAGACCTGAAAACAAATAATATGTAGTAAAATTAAAGTAAAAAACAACATTTTGTAGGAATACTATCAGTGAATAAAATACTTAACAGGACTGTCACACATGACCTAAACTATAATAATGCAGATGAGCAGAACAAAACTGCGACAACTTACAAGACTTTTAATTGGACAATTTAGTTTAGACAAACACCAAGAACCCGCAATGCATAGACGCTAGACGTACTATTTAAAAAAGTTTCAAAACACAAGTAATAGTATTACTATACTACTTTGAACATTTTTTGGTAGTTTTCTATTTTTATATACTTGGTTAACTAGTCAATATAATTTTTTTTATGCATATTTTATAATTTTAGGCAATTAAAGTGTTGGGCACACCAAGCTACAAAAAAGACATGTGTATGTATGTTTGGATGCTTATATAAGATAACGCTCCATAATATTAATGACAAAACTCAATTAAACTACTTTGAAAACATATTAATGTAATTTTATGCAATTTATTTTTTTATTTGGTGTGAGACACATTAAGTTATGCAACCGAATAATTCTCTGAGTTTTTATACTAACAAAAATCAGTAAAAATACAAAACATGTGTAAATCTATAACAGAAATTCAGCAATGCTTTCATTCAAAAGATTTATCACCAAAACCATCAAAACAATGATTTTAAGTGGCAACTAAATACTATTGGCAACTGTAATATACACTAATTGGCAGAATTTCAAACAAAATTGATAATGCAGCCACATAATACTTAATGATCTGCAACCAGCCCCAGAAATAATGATTTTTGGACTGTCTGAAAAAAATTTCAGTTTTTTTAATTAGTTTATTGTCTGTTTATTTAAAGTTAGAAAATTTATCTTAAATTATTGATATTTTTAAAGTGCAAAAAACATTGAGACGATATACAGGAACTACTAACTACTAAGTTTTAGCTGAACTAAGTTATAAACAATATTGTAAATATATGAATAAAAATATTATAAAATTATTATCACAATTTTTTTTACACATTATGTAAGTTAAATATAATTTTATAATATTTTTATTCATATATTTACAGTTCATAGTTATGCCAAAGATGGTTTAACCGGTCTATTTGAAATAAAAACAATAAAGCATATAAAAGTATATTTTTATAAATATAATTTTAAAATATATAACTTTAAAATGTTTGGAAAATGACCAAAATCTAAATTAAAAAAAAATCTTCATTTATAATCATTTTCAACATTTTATGATATTTTTTTATTAGTATTATTTAATAATAATACATTAATTATGTTTTCTTAATTTTTTTTTATTGAAAATTGACAACAAAAACTAAAGTTGAAAGGTGTTGCCGTTTGTAATCGGTTGATCTGTAAAAATAACGTGAGGTCTAAAGTACATCTATGATTTTTACATTTTATTTTAGAAAACTTTCAAAACAAGTTAAAGTAGCATATAATTTTTGCCTTGTTGCCCATTCATTCCAAATCTATTGAAGTGTAATGACTTACCTGGTTGACAACTTAACTAGAGGTTGGCTAGAGGATAAGCAGAAGCTGTGTATGGTCATACCACCTAAGATGCAATTGTTTACTAGGTTAACTACATTGTAAATAGTAAGCAGTTTAATCAGCGCGTTGTTTATAAGACAAAGATTTTTTCGGGCAGCAAATATGAATAGAAGAAGTTTTATGGAGTGATAAGAAGTTTTTTTCAGCTGCACTGGTAAATTTTTACTTAGCGTAGTATTCTTGTTTTTTTTTTCAAAATGATAATAATGCTTTTATGCTTTTTACGGCTATTTTACATCGCCACAGTAAGTCTACGACTTGTTTAAAGTGGTTTGATGGGACCAACAGCTTAAAACGTGACTTCCGAACCACGCTGGTGGATAAAGAGCAAGTTATCATTTCAGTCATATTTCGGGGATCGAACCCCGGACTGCTCGCATGATATGCAAGTGCTCTACCATTGAGCTATCACACCAATAATAATAATAATAGCTTTAGTTTTTATTTGCCATATGATGCACGATGCAGTTGTGCTGTTTGTCTTGCACACCTTGTAGGACGTGGAAGAAAAACTAAATTTTATCCCATCTTTTTGGCTTTGCCGCACATAGCGGGGTTTGACAAAAATGGAGCGTATTGATATAAGCCGCTTCCTAAGTAAGAACTTTTTTTTATTTTTAGGAGACCAAACTATAGAAATAACAGTAATTTACATAGCTTATTTGTTACAAAACTCCGCTTTATCGGGTCAGTAAATTAAATTAAATTGAGTCAAAACTTTTAATACAAAATTTTTTTTTATAAAATTTATTTTTTTGTCTATTAATTGAATATTAGCTGCTTGTGTTTTTCGTGAGCGTAACGCGGAATTAATACAAACAAACATTTAGTACGAGTTACTATGTAATAGTTTATTATAAAAAATAAATAAAACATATTTACTATGTACTTTATCACAAATATATTTAAAAAACTGTAACATTTCAAACTTGTTTGGATCACCGTCCGATAATGGCCTTGTAAATATTGAAACACGTTACGGTTTTTTAAATATATTTGTGATATAGTAAATGTGTTTTATTTATTTTTTAATAATTTATCACTCAAATAATATGATCAGCGTTGACTTTTTTTTAATGTTAAATAAAATTTTGTTAACTTTGCATAATTGGAACAGCAACTTAATCAAACCAATATTTCCGGTCCCGATGTGATTTGATTAAATTGTATAGTTTATATAATTGCACTGTACTGTCACAAAGTTTGATTAAGTTGAACCAAAATTGTACAAAATTAATCATTTATATAGTAAAAGAATCATTTGGATGTTTGATAATAAAAAAATAAATTTATATAACAATTTGCAAAAAATAAATTACATATTTTTACGTTTTATATAAACACTTTCTAATGTGTGGTATACTTCTCGTTCTTAATTCACAAATTAATATAGCGGAGGCATCATTAGGTTCAGCACATTGTTAAATAACCTGTACTGCTATTAAGTAATTAAAATTAAAGAAAAAAACATTATTTTCTATTTTTTTAAATGTAGATAGTTTGATAAGAATATTTAACAATTCCGCAACAATAAAATATCTTCCCAGCCGTTAATTTCCCCGAAAATTTTCCCTCTTTACTTTTCGTAATTATACGCCCGTCGGCATAATAATCGCCTCTGTTTCGGCTAATTTCCTCCGGGCAATTAAAATGATATCTACTCGTATTCTTCGAACATCACGTTGTATTAATGTTAATAATAATAAGCAAAAGGTTGTGTTATTCTGTCAGATCTCGATAAGAGTTAGGAAGTAGTTAACACCGCTCGAAGAGTAGGTAGGTAGGCAGAGCTTTCACGAGTGATGATAGCTCGTATGAAGTGTAATTATTACCTATGCTTTTGTTCTTAAAATCCATTACGATTTTTCCTCTTTTACATTCTGTGTTGAGGAATGTTATCTAACGATTGTGTTGAATTTAGTGGCAAGAACGTTAAGCAATCAGGGAATATATTTTTTTATTGGTCGTGTTTTATACAGGAAATTTTTATCAGCGATCATCGCATGACTTTTATGGCCACTGGTGTCATAGGCTGTTCACATAAAATTATTAAACATACTACTTAGTAATCGGTATTTGGATACTTTATTATTTTTTTCTATATCTTGTTGAATAATTTAAAATGCAAATACTTTTTATTTTATCTAATAATATACGACACTCTCAAGCAACTTGTTTTTAAGTATAAAATACATTTATTAAATTATTATTAATTAATACAGCAATTTAATTTCCATGTTTAAATTGCTGCTTTTATGTTAATGTAAATGGTTAATTAAGTTGTCTGCTGGGAAAACGGCGTTTAGTTAAAAAAATTGTTAAATATATTTTAACTTGATTATATATACTGGGCTTAACCTCAATTACTTCCTACAATGTCTTATTATGTAAATGTATAATACATAATTACATATAATAAATAATTACAGAATATTGTGAAGCTAATTATTATCTTTTTCTAATATTGAATTGTTTTTTATGATTTGTTTTACTGCGTAATAATTTATTTAAAGTTAAAATATACATGTTCCATTTTTAATTACTTATTAAACGCTGCTAGAATTGTTTTATTTCTACAGAAATATGGTGATATAAAAGCTAAACCGTATTTTATACATAACTTGTACCAACTACATTAATTGAATTAATTTAATGAAGAACAGATACCAAATATTTAACAAAACAGTTAGTTCAATTTTATAATTATGTAAACAAATTACATTTAAAAATAATTACGATATAATTCTAGTGGGTGTAATTTCTTCACGGCTTATAAAAGTATATAATGAATCTAATAAACCGAATTTTGTTTCCTATACTTTTAATGGGAACATATATAATGTGAGATATAAATTTTATTTAAAAACAATATTATAGGTTTTATCGGCTTTTGAGTAACTTTTATGGTTGCATATTAATTAAACTTGTTGACTCAGACTATAATACTTGGAATATTAAAATTTAATTATAATTCCAATACGTACGTTATCAATGAGTTAAAGTTTCAAATTGATTATTTGCAAGCGAGTTATTATAGCTATGTCATAATTTTCCGTTTATATATTTGTGTATATTGTTCATTTGTGAAATACTATAATATTAATGCAAATATGATAATAATACTAATTTATTAGTGCAATTTAATATTGGAACACATATCAGCAAATATAATTTTTAAAGGTTGTACCATACTAAATTGATTTAATGCGTTGCTAATATCAACTACCATTATTGTAAGTTTCTATAGATTTGCTTCTGAAAGTTATTCCACATCTACACAACAACTTAAAAAAACTTATTACATCCAGTACACTACTTAAATTGTTTTTGTATTATCGGTACGTAGTAGGTATCTCATGCATGGTAAGATACTTTGTAAAATTTTCAAAACATTTATTAAGTTTTATGCTCACAGTTTGTTTTGTTTTAGATTGATCAGATGCAGCAGAGCTAAATCGAGCATTTAAGTTGGAATTTTAGCTTTGAGTGAACAGAATCAGCTTATAAGGATAAGATTTTATTAGATGAATTAAATTAAATTAGATTAAATTTAATAAATAAGGTTTGATTTTTTGTAGATAATGAAACAAGTATACTAATTCAAGTTTGGTCAAACTAGTCTGTTTCACAAACTAATTTATTTAACTTGACATTAACTTAGCTTATGGTTTACAAATTAATTTCACTAACATTTGTAGTTTAAACAAAATTTTAATTAATACCAGAAATTTTTTTTAACGTGGTTTCTTCAATCGGCATATTCTACAATAAATAGATAATCTATTTCTTCTTTGTTGATTAAGTTTTGAAAGTTTCTAAAGTGTTGTTTACAACTTTTTATTCCTAGTTTGTAGGATAATGTATAAATGTTGGGGAAGGTAGTTACATTTACTGCCTTATGGAGCCACTTTGCTTTTGTAAAAGAAAATGATCTAAAAGTGTCTATTAATAAAGCATATATTGTATGGAGCGCCATACATTGCTAAAAAAAGCTTACTTTATTATTAAAAATTATTTCTGCAAAGCAATCACTTAATTTTTATATTTAAAAAAAAAATAGATTCTTTTAAATTGCTTTGGTTGTTTTTAACTTTTGTGATGTCGTGTCACACTCAGTTATTGCATGTAAAAATAACAGATATTTTTTGTTGATGTTAAAATACGTCAAAACATTTTGAAGAGTATATTGATGTCTTTATTTTAGCTTTCTTGGTTAAATTTTTATCTGCAGTAGCCTGTGTGTTTAACAGTAATAACAAACGTCTTTACTTACAATAATAGTTGTATTTGTAAGACTGTTCTAGTGATGTTTTAATTATAAAATTATCAGCATTGTCTTGCGCTTGTTAATGTTGATGTAAGCGGCTTGAAATATAGAAATAAATTTGCTTTTATTCTTTGTACTGGACAGACATTTTTTTGATTGATTAGAACATTTATTGGTGCATCAAATAAAAATAATTGCTAATTTGGCGGATTGACAACGTTGCTTCATAGTTTTATATTTTTACTATTATTATTATAACCGTCAAATACAACAATTAAAAAAAAATTGTTTGTATAAGTAATTAATATACTTTTCAAAAACCATATTGAGTATAACTACTCGGTTCTATACAACACGGTGTAAAAAAAACTTTTGCATGAACGACATATGTATTTCTAGAATTTAATGCAACAACAACTGGTTCTGAGCAATTATAAAAAAACTTTTCGCTATCAAAAAGTGCTAATGGATATAGAGCTATTTTATTTGCAAAAGTTTTTAAAGCTGGTTGTCAATTTTTTTTGTAATGCTACTTTTTTTCAATTTCTTGCATTGACATGTCGATCTGTTGTATCCAGTTTAACATTACAAAGTGTTTCAATTTCTTTGCATACACTATTATAAACTTCTTTGTTCAGTATTCATTTATGCCCATTTTATTCTGCATCATTTTTGTCTACTTTAATTAATTTCATTAGTAACTGTTTTATTATCATGTCATTCTAAATTCCATACTTTTATCTATTAGAATGGTAAATTGTGAAGATACTATAGGAAAACTTTTTAAAAGCACTATTTTATAAAACTTTTTTTTTATTTATTTATTTATTTATTTACCTAACATAATTGTCCAATTACAGGATAAAAATATATCAATAATAGTATATTACTATTAATTATATAACATAACAAAGGTAAACATAAACATAAAATTAAATGAAAAAAAAAACAATGAAAAATACACTAAATACCAAAATAATATTTACATAACACTCTTGACAACCTTAACAAAATATGAGTAATTATCTCCAAATAAGAATGATTGATTTAATTAAACAATCTTAACATAACATACAAAAGGCTGTTCATGTGTTTATTTGTGTTTGTTCTACTATACAAAAAAGACAAATAATTTCTTGAACATGTACGTGGTATAACAAACTTAATTTCATTAAGTAATTTAGGATTATCACAGATTTTATTTACTAGCTTATATAAATAAATAATAGGGCTTACACATCGTCGAGACTGCAAGGTGTCAACATTAAACATTAAAAGTAAATCTTTATATAAAACAGTATCACGATCTGAAAATACATTATGTTTGTTAAAATAAAAATATTTTAGAAAAAAAAAATGCACTTGTTTAAGTGTATTAATATGGTTGGCATAATGTGGAGACCATACAATACTGCAATATTCCAATTTACTTCTAATAAACGCATTATATAATAACACTAGTGCTTCAATTGAAGTAAAGTTTTTACATAATCTAATAATAAATCCTAAAATTTTATGACAAGAATTAACAACACTATCAATATGAGGTACAAAAGACAATTTACAATCAAATATCACACCTAAATCACATATTTTATCACATTTATCTAAAATAGTATTATTTAACGTGTATTCAAAAGATAAAGCAGACTTTTACAGCTGTAACACATTGTACAACATTTATCAACATTTAAATAAAGCTTGTTTAAGTTACACCATTCCAAAAGTGCATTAATATCACGTTGAAAAGATTCACAGTCTCACACACATTTTATTGCACAAAAATTTTAAGGTCATCAGCATACAATAAACACTCAGAACTAATACAATTTGTGACATCACTTACAAACATAAAAAATAATAATGGACCAAGGTTTGAACTCTAAACAATACCACTGGAAGCCACAAAGATATTTGATTTAGCACCTTTGTATTCTACAAACTGTTTTTTTTATAAATAAGTAAGACTGCAATAGTGTTATGAGATTATCATGTAGTTCAATTTTTTTAAGTTTGTGTAGCACTACACTATGTTGTATTTGATTAAACGCTTTGCTAAAATCAGTGTATACTACATCCACTTGCAATCTACTATCTAAAGAACATAACACATAATGAGTAAAATTAATCAAGTTTGACGTAGTAGATCTTCTTTTAGTAAAACCATGTTGTGCATCTATTTTTTACATGGTTTGAAATGTTGTTGGCAAGCACAAATTCAAACATTTTTAAAAAATGTTTAAGATTGCAATTGGTCTGTAATTTGAGATGTTCAATGATTTGTCATTTTTAAGAACTTTAACTTTATCATATTCTGGAAATACAAGGGCGCAAATTTACCAATAAAATATCCAAACGCGTAAAAGTATAAAAGCATTTGTTTTGTTGCCATTCCTATTGGAGATCATAACTAATTTAGTTCTGTTGACAGCATGTCTAAACAGTTTGTTAGAGCTACAGTCAAACTACTCTTTTAGGTTTAGCAATCATGACACTTTTTTTATTCTACGTTTCTTTGCTTTTTAATTTTGCCTTGCATTATATTTCATAGTATTTTTTGCAATTTATTAAATATTGATCTGATAATTTCAATTTGGTTTCGTATTTCTTGGCTTTGCTCACAAAAGCTACTCACCCATGCTCCAACGTACCTGTACTGCGTTATTTTTTCAACTAGTCCATACTCCATATTAATAATATAGATAGGTAGATTAGTGACTTTAAAATGACTATACGTTTTGTTTTTTTAACGTTCATTGTGAGACCGTAGTTGTTGCAACGTGTGTTTATATTTTTAACTAGATATCATCTGCATTTTTAGTCAACAACATTGTATTATCCGCGTATCTAATGTTGTTAATAGTTTTTTTTCATTTACTGCAATGCTTTTGGTGTTCTCTGAGAGTACATCTTGACATGTTGTTTTACTCTATATATTAAACAGAAGTGGTAACAGTATGCGCTTCTAATAAATTTTTCAACAAATCTCAGTTTTTCTAAAAGTTTTATTTCTATTTTTACTTTTTTAGTATAGAATGATTACTCGCAAATCACTAACACCAATTCCTTTATTTAAAAAAAAATGTGACGTATTTTATTGCATGTTTTTTCAAAATTTCTTTTACCAACTCGTTGCCTAAAATAAATTTGACCCATCATGTTACTACTAGCTGGAATTGTAAAAACAACAGTAGGAAAATTTAGAATAGTAGAATTAGATGCAAATTGGTATGCAAAAATATCTGTTTTTTTTTTTAATTAGTAACTAGATTGTTTTGAACATTTCTAAGTGAGAGCATTGAAGATTTTAAACGACCTTGCTTATAATAATAATAATAATTATTATTATTATTATTATTATAAATATCGCTCGCTTATTTCCGAGTTAAAAATTACTTATCCAGAGTACGCTATAAAAACCGTTACGCTCATAATAGGCTGTTTGGGCGGCATATCAACAAATTTTACAGAAAATATCCAAAAATTACCTGGAAATTACAAATTTCTTGCTACAGAGATATTCTAATTGTCTAAATAGATCAGCACAATGAGTTTGACTAGATTTGTATACTGTATACCCAGGCAAATATTGCATACAATATTGTTGATTGTATTTTTGCGTAATAAA
Organism: Tachinus rufipes; assembly: GCA_963932245.1. Lineage (NCBI taxonomy): Eukaryota > Metazoa > Arthropoda > Insecta > Coleoptera > Staphylinidae > Tachinus > Tachinus rufipes. Next base: position 60,513,776 of record OZ010744.1, read on the forward strand.
ATGTTTTTAAAATAAACATGCTTACTTCTTGCCAAAGAAAAAAAAAGGTTAAGTGGGAGTGGGAGAACAGACCCAGTTTGAATTTTGCCTTTTTCTATTGAATAGTTTGTATGTAATAGAAATAAAGTTTATTATTATTATATATTATCTAACCAATTTATTGTTTTATAAAAAATTTTGTTTATGAAAAGTTGAGAAGTTTGATTAGCTTTGTTTTTGTTAATCTTTTTTAGATTGTATTAGATTGTCACAGTAATGTTTTTTTCTTTTTTATTAACAGCCTGTTTTCTCTGAATTGAGTACAAGTACTTTTGTTTTGGTTTAATTACAGAGAACGAAACAATTTTTTTAATGACATTTTAAATAGTTTTTGTGAGATTTTCTGCTGCAATATGTGGATCCTCAAAATATAAGCAATGAGTATCAAAATCAAAATTATTGAAATTATTATTTATGTTTGGTAGTAATAAGAAGAGTAGTAACAAATAAAAAACAAATGATCAAAATTTTCTAAAACAGCCTCAACAGTAGTTGTTGTAATATCTAAAATAGTTGAAAAATACAGATCTAACAGTCTTGGTTTATCAAGAAATCTATTACAAGAAAAAAGTGTAGGTTGTTGAACAAATTGAGTATGATTGTGTGAAGCAGCAAAAATTGTAGTTTGTTGTCGGATAGTGTTGTAGAAAATAAGTGACTTAACCATTAAGTATTATGTATATTAAAATTTGCTAACAAAATTAGTTTAGTTTTTCTATAATTACCTTAAAGGAGCTTTCAAAAAAACTATCAAAAAAATTTAGAGTTGCCTTGTTTGTAAATAGCAAATAAACGTTCAAGATAATAATTGGAATCTATTAGATTAAAGCAATCTGGATCTTTATTGTTTATTTTGGTTTTAGACAAAAAAAGGATATTGGGTTTTCTATGATTAAGATGCTGATAAACAGAATTAATTTTTTTTTTTTACTACAAATATGAAAGAAATTAACTTTAAAGATACAAACCAAGTCATTGTTTAGTTAATTAAATTGTTAGTAGAAAAGGCAAAACCTTGTTACACAAATTTAATCGTATTATTTATGCCTGAGCTGTCTACATATGGGCACTGCACTTTTGACCTTGCCCACCATTGCTTTGGCTACCCGAGGCTATTGCACATGTGTGTTTTGTAGTAGTAAAATAAAGTAGACCAGGGTACTAACTTGATTGTAGTTGCTGCTAAATCTCAAAGCTTCAAATTCCTCTAATTTTTTTTCAGTGCTGTTGTTGCATAGTCTCTTAGTGCTTTCCATTTGCTTTTGTCACTCAGGCATATTTTAATGATTGTAGATTTGTCTACTTTGTTTTCTATTACCTTTTTTAGCATTTTCCTATCTTCCTCTTATGCTTTGCACTCTACTAGTTTAATAATAATAATTTTATTTAGTGTTAAATACAAATGTACATTTGTTTACACACATCATTTAACATAATTAAAAATAAGTAATAATATTATACGTTATAAAAAAACAAACATTGATAAAACATCTAATTAATACATATGTTACACTTTAAAAATTCATCGAATGAATCAAATGAGTTGTGCAGTAAAATATTTTTTGTTTTAATTTTAAATTGATTAAGATTCGACGTTTAGATTTCTGTTGACAGCTTATAATAAAATAGAGCTCCGTAATAGCTACCTGCCTATCTACTTTTATTTATGCGGCCATATTTGATTTTTATATTGTTTTTAGTTCGAGTATTATAGTCGTGAATAGTTGTACGTTCTAAATAAACTGTCAAATTCTTTTTAACTAATAATACACATTGATAAATATACTGCAAAGGCAATGTTAAAATATTATTATTTTTAAAATGTTCTTTTACATCTTTTCTGTAACGTAATCCTAACATATATTGTAGCGCTTTTTGTTGCAGGCCAAATAATTTACTAGCATGTGGAGAATGGCCCTATGAAAGAACTCCATAGACTAATTTTGCATTAAATAGTCCGTGATAAGTTTTGAAGGTAACATTTAAAGGAACGACTAGAGCTAAGTTTCTGATTAATATTAATAATTAATAACTTTGACAATTGGTTTGCAGTAGTGATTATATGGGTTTTCCACGTTAATTTCTGATTCAACTGTATACCTAAAAATGGTATGGCAAGAGGATTTGAATTTAGTTTTGATTGTGAAAAAATCATATTTTCTGTCTTTTCCTGGTTTAAACTAAGTTTATTTGCTAAGAACCATTGACCTATTTCTGACATTGTGATTCTCATAGCATTTTCAAGATCCTCCACTTCACAATGTGTGTTGATATCATCAGCATATAAAATAATAGAGTTTTTTGGTGCACTTATGAATATCATTGACATAAATCACAAATTGAAGTAGGCCTAATTTTGAACCTTGAGGAATTCCGTACAGACTGGTTGCAAGCTGGATGAATTGTTATTATGACATTCCATTTGTGATCTATTTTTTAAGTATGATTTCATAAGTACTGCACTTTCTTTACAAAAGCCATAGTAAATAAGTTTCTCTATAAGAATGCTATGAGAGACACAATCAAAAGCTTTGCTAAGATTGCAACAGCCCAAGATAGTTGCGTTCATCAAATGATTTAGATATGTATGACCCTATTTCATTTATTGCCATGCCGGTGTTTAAACCAGATCTAAAACCATACTGATGATCATAAAAAGATTATTTTGTTCAAAATAACTTATCTGTTTTGTAAGTAAAGATTCGTATATTTTTCTTAAAAATGGTAACAGCGAAATTGGTCTGTAATTAGAACATACTGTTTTGTCACCTTTATTTATAGATCGGTAAAACTTTAGCTATTTTTAAAGCTTCCGGAAACTTATTTAGGTTTATTGACTCGTTTATTAAATTTGTTAAAGGAATTATGATAACGTTTAATATAGATTTGATTAATTTTAAATTAATATCATAATAGTCTTTGCTATTTATACTTTTAATAGTCTTGATGCTATCTCTGACTTGGTTTATAGTAACTTCTTTAAATGCAAATTGTGTGGTGATATTTTTTTGTAAAAATGAATCATATGAAATATTAGTTTTGTCTAAGTTGTTAAGGATTTTGACCGCGATATTTGAAAAATAATCGTTAAATTGATTTGCATCTAACCCTGTTTCCTTGTTTTCACTGGTGTTGTGTTTTGTTTTAATAATATTCCACATAGATTTAATAGAATTATTGTTATTTTGCAGAAATTTTTTATTCGCAACTTTTTTTGCAGTTTTGATTTCTTTTTTATACATGTTTCTATAATTTAATAACATTTCCTTATTTGCAGTTGTAGGTGTACGGTTATAGTTACTGTAGAGCAACGATAATTGTTTCTTTAACCTTCTCAATTTATCATTATACCAAATAATACTAGGTTTACCGTTTTAAAATAACATTTGTTTCTCTGGAAATAAAAGAATCATAGATGAATGCAAAATGTTGTGCATTATATCAAATTTGGTATTGTTGTTTTTGTTTTCGTTTTTTACAAATGAGAAATCAGATTTTTCAATAAGGTTATAAAACCTATTTTGTCCAATTTGTGTAATAGGCCTAAAATTGTGTACTACACGTGTTTCTATTATTTGTTTCTTAATTTTTAAATCTATTGATACTACTTTATGATCTGCTAGATGTGGATCTATCACAAACAATTTAAAACTATCTTAAAAATTGATTAAAATATTGACTACCAACCCACACGGTAGCGTTTGTATAATGAAATTCAATTTGAAGGTTTTTATGCGTGTTACCAATAAAATTGTTAACAATGCTAGATGAAGCAATCTATAAGCTCTAACTCTTTAGCATAAACGGTTCATTAACATTTTGTAACAGTGAGGACTTTTTGATACATTGATTCTAGAAATAAAAAATCTCACTTTAATTTTTGTAGATTTAGATGTTTTAGAAGATGCTGTCATTTTTTTTCTTATATTTATTAATTACCTAATTTGTCTTTTTTTCGGTTTTTTTAATAATATGTAAATTTATATGCGCCCATTAACTGCTGTGTTGATTTGTCAGCTAACAAGAAAACCTAAATGTATGATTACTAAAATTACAAGCGCTGCCAGCAAACGATCACTTTGCATGATAAGTCGTTCTGAACGCAGCCAATGCTTTGAGTATACTATTTACAACAATAAACATGAATTTTGATGGATGATTGCGCAATTTTTTTTGCATCTTTCGACAGAATTTCTTGTAAAGTTTGTATTATACGCTGCACAACAACTGTTTTGTTTAAATAAACCGTCTATTTTGTTTATGTTTATAATGTGGATATTTGTTTTAAATTAAAGTTTGTAGTTATAGACGTGTTTTACTTTAGAGTATTATTTTAATTAGTTTTTATTATTTTTGTTACAGACAAACATTTTGTTATATTGTGTTACGGTCCATTTTTTATCTGGAAATTGGCAACCAGATGTACATCTTGGATCTGAAACGATTAAGGTAGTTAATAGTTTTCAACTTAATTGGAACTATTTAATTGTTAAATTAATTAATAGTTTAATTATCAGATATGTTAGGGATTAAGTGAAGTTAATTAATTAGTTGCTTACCTGTCGATATTGATGATTAACTGCTGGATGACATCTGATATCGATAGTTAGCCGATCTTGGATTCCGCTAACTTCCTTCTACCAATGTAACATCTGGAAAAATAGAAGTGTTATTGGTTGATTATAATTATTATTAGTAGGAATTATAATTAGAAATTTTTTAGTGTCAATAAGTCAGATTATCAACCAATGTTGTTGTTATTATTAGTTTAGGTTATGTGAGTTATTATAAGTTCACATCTTAGTTAAATCTTAGTTATTGGGGGAATTAATTTTATTATTGCTTAATTAATGTCTACTTACCATTATCTGATATTTAATCCGTTTATTGCTCGAATCGTGGTCCGTTAAGCGTGGGTGTCCGTCTTCATATAGAGCAAGTGGAATAAATCTATGGCCATCCGAGCCGATTAACTGCTCTAGAAGATTTTTGTGGGTGCACAATTTATTGTGGAGGATTTGGTTTCCTACCAAATTAATATTTTGTGAAAAGTTTGGTTAAATGCCAATGTGCAACCCAACGCTTGATGCGGATTATTGACCCCACGTGGACCACGCACGGACACTACGAAGCCGCACAACAACTTAGGTAGGATTAAAGTTTAAGGTAAAGAGACATTAATTAATTTTAGTTTGTGGTTATAGGCTTTGAATTCACATTTATCTTCAGAAATCTGATTGCTTCATCCTCCATACTCCATAATGCTGTATGCTTGAGTGAGCTGGTCAAGCAAAAGTGAATAGGAGTGGATAGGAATTATTATCCGACTTGGGAAATGGTTAGAAAGAGTTGAGATCCAACGACTATTAATCAGGAGCTGTGGCAACTGGATCTGGTTGGAAGGAGCTGTCCGTTCCTTGGATTTGTATTAATTTATATGTGTATGTCAAATATCAGGTTCAATTTCATTTAAGTATTAACCAGTTAGCCAGGTTTTTTTTCACTATTTTACTATTGTATTAACCGTCATATTTTAACTGGCAACTGAAGGTAAATTCATTTATTTTATATTCAAATCGATGATTCAATTGAACATCGGGCAACATAAATAGTTGCTAACATCCATGTTTGTGAACCAAGGTTCACATGAACTTAAGTTTAGCTTTAAGCATTTTAAAATCTTATTCAATTTTAAAGTAGAATTCTAGGGTACAATTTTATTGTTAAGACGTTAAAGTATCTGTGTCGGGTTAAACCATTATATAACAACAGTGAGTATTAATCTTATAATTTACTTTTATGTATACCTTTACCCAGATAATTCAAGTCTTTTATTTTACAAAATTGTGTTGTACTCAACAAATATTGATTTTGAACGGTGTATTATTATATCGAATTTTTTTTTTGAAAGCATTATTGGCATTACTTTATTGGTTTAGCAAGTGTGCTGACTTTGGATCTATTTTTTGTGATTCGACTATTGTTGACTATTATTATAATGTTTTGTGTACGACCTCACTAACAATATCAATGACATTTAGTCATTGACATAGATTTTTTTTTATTATCATTGGAGCGGAATCTTTCTAATAATCATATTTTTTTTTGTTAAAATTAGAGTTATAATCTCTAATAAATATACTTTTTTTTTGTATTAAAATTAGAGCTATAATCTCTAATTAATTTACTCTGTTTTAAATTTAGAGTTATAATCTAATAAATATTAGATAACTTGGCTTTTTTTTTTTCTTTTCTTAACATCCATATATGGTATCGGGTTCTACCTATTAGGAGGTGTGATCAATAACATACAGGGTGGACTTCAAAAGAGATCCCGTGGCGCTCACTCTTTACCACCCCCGTCTACACTGAGCTACGGCGGCAAGAGAAGCCCTGTCTTCCTCCTACTCATTTAAGAAGAAAAGAAATATAGTAAGCCAAAGAGAGCGACAATTGCTATTCTTCACATTTTATTTCGTAATCAAATTAAATATTTAAAAATTTGATCCAATCGGAATGGTCATAGATGGATGAAAATAAGTAGCTTTCTACTATATAGAAGATCAAATGCCTAAAGAGTTTAAATAAAAATGCCAGCCTACTATTAAAAAAAAAGAAACAAAAACATTGAAAAGAAATTATAACAGGAATAACAAAGAAAATACTACAAAAAAATAATGAAAAACTGGAAGTAGAGAATGTAGTGCAGCAAAATTATACAGACTGGAACAAAATACAAAATAGTAAACTATTAGTAGGAAGAGATTCCAACGCTAAGACCGGATAAAAAGGATTTAAAGGTTTAATAATAATAAACAAGGAAAAAAAATTATGGAGATTATAAAAAAAATTAAGTAAGGACATACTAAGCGTAAATATGAAAAAAGATGAAAAGGGAGAATATTCCTACATAGGAACATAGAAACAGTTGCTAATTGACTACGTAATGTTAAATGAAGAAGCGTAGCAAGAGATATGAATTTAAGGTTGGAGAAAGATTAGAGTCGGACCATTAGCCATTTGAAGTGTATATAAAAGGAAGCATAAAAAGAAAACAAAAAAAAAATATTAAAAAAAAATAGTATGAACACAAGGAAGCGTAGAAATGATCTGAAAAAACTTAAATAAAAAACATTAAAAAAAAAACTGTAGAAGAATTATGACAAAATTAAAAAATATAATTCCAAACTGAACAGTAAAAAAAAACGTTTATACAACAAAATAAAGTATTTGGAAAAAGTTGAACAGAATGCACACAGAAATAAAGAAGAAACATTGGAAAAATTGCAAAGCCACTAAATAACAATACCAGAGTGCACAAAAGATATACAAAAAAAAAACTACATAAAAGAAATACTTCTTAAGAACAAAGCGTAGAAATATATAAACAAAAAAAAAGTAAAAAAAAGAAAAAACAAAAATATCAATAAGAGAATGAAGGATATATTTCTCAAGACTTTATGAAAGATATAACAAAAAAACCGATAGACATAAAAAGACAGCACATCATTTGAAACAAGGTGTAGATAAAATAACAAAAAAAATATATAAGCAAATAAAAAGATTAAAAAAATAGCAAAAAAGAAAGAATGTTGTATGCGTTATTTTTGGAACAGTGTAAGAAATTGTGAATGTATTTGTATATAAATAAGAATAAGTAAGCTACATGGCATACATTGAAATAAATGTAAATAAAATAAAATAATAACGTTTAAAAAAAGAAGACAAGATAAAAAATATTTAAAAAAAGTAAAAACATTTAAATATCTAAAATAGTTTTTTTGTACAAATAATATAAGGCAAGTATAGAAAATTAATTTAAAAAAATAGAATATATAAAAATAAAAGGAATCATGTTTGATAGTTAATAAGAAGAGTGTAGAGATTGTAAAGACTTTTCAAACAAAATACTGGAGGTGGGTATTAGGGATAAACAAAATGACATACATTGTAATAAAAAAAAATTGACAAATTAAGAACAAAAGCAGAAAAGTGTTTTATAAAGTATAAAAAAAGAGTAAGCTTAAAAAACAGAAACGAAAGTAAAATATTACAGATACTCTGAAAAAAAATATGAAAAAAAATGTAAAAAAATAGAAACATGCAGACAAAAATACTTTAACTTGAATGTATATGGTAGTAAGAAAGTAGAAATATTAAAATAGGATAAAAGTATGTAAAAAAAATGATATTAGAGATAGAGATATACTATCTAGAAAGTATAAAATATAATATTTTTTTTTAAATAATGCAAGATTTAGATGTAGAAATGCAAAAAAAGTTGCAAGTTTTGGATAAACAAAGAAAATGTATAAGATTTTTGGAGAAGTTAAGAAAAACATAGAACACGTGCCGAACGAATGCAATAAGATGAAAGAAAGAAAAATGAGAAAAAAATTTAAAAAAGATGAAGAAAGAATAAAATTAATGATGGCAGTAACAAAAAGAAACTTGAAACAAAACTAATAAATAATTAATTATAATCAAGGTTAGGGTTATTAAAATTTATGTTCTGTTATATTATTTTCAATTCCAAAAGAAAAAAAATAAACGTTTATTATTATTATAGTATGATCCACATTTCAATAAAAGTATTCTGTGAAGTGATCATTCACTTTTATAACCTGCATAAATAAAGAGAAGAAAACTTTTATGCAGTACGAAAACAATTATATCAACAAAGATGGTCAGTAAACATTTGGAGTGAGTTATTAGACAACTGTGTAATTGGTCCACAGCTTTTATCCAATTGATTTAATTTAGCGTTGTACCTTGTACCACTACTCGATGAAGTTCCGTTAACAAAGAAAATTATTCTTTACTATCAACATGATAGCGTACTTTTACATTATGGTATACAAAAAAAATACTATTTTCTCTTAAATCACCGGATTTGAATCTTTGCGTTTGCGCAGAGGTTGCGCAGAGATTGCGTTAATTGACAAAAACATGCTGCAGAAGTTTTATGCTTCAATGTTAAATTATGCCAATGCTTGCCTTTAAGTAGAAAGCAATATATTTAAATACGATTTGTGAAAAAAGGTATAGATAATTTTATTGTTATTTTTTTATATCAAATAAAATGTTCTAAAGTTAAATGTTTTTTTGTTTTTTTAGTTTTTTGGATAAATTCAATAATGTAAAAAAAATTTATTGTTTAAAAAATTAACTACCGTTCAATCTCTATTTTAAAAACATTAATGGCAAAATTTTTTTTAATCAACACAGTCTATTTAATGAGACGCAATAAAGTTTTATAAATCAGAAAAAAAAAACAATAATCTTCAAGTACTTTAATTTTCCATTCTTTGGTGAAAAATCTTGAAGCATGGTTTAATACATAAACCAATTGAATTATTCTTGGTGTCTACAAGTTTAACAGCAATACCAACTATCTGTTCTTTTCATACTTTCTGCACATACTTGACATCTCTCGCATTTAATTTTTTTTTAAATGTTGAGATATCTGTTGAAATGTTGGTTTTTGATCAGATGCTGCTTTTTTATCCAGCAGTTTAGAAAAGTCTTCTATAATAGAACTGCGGTAGTCTAAGTACGTAATTAATCAAAAATGTCATGATGACATGTTTCAAAATTATCTGTGTTTATTTAAATCTAAATTAATAAAGTATAATATTAGCGGTAATCGTATCAGGATGTAGTTGGGGACCCTTGGGAAAGGCCACTAGTTAAATACTGCATTAAGTCCTAAGACATGGCTACGACATGGCAAATATTGCCGCCATAAAATAAGCATATCTTCGGGCAATGAGTAGCAGCAGGCGTCTGTACTTAGTTAAGGCGGAGAGGAAAATCTTTGGTACGGCTTAAGACTAGACAATCACAAGCGGTGACGAAATAATTGTCCAACCGGTAGTGATATTGCTATTGAGAAAGGCAACGGGAAACTACCTCAATTATTTTCTCCAGGAAATTCATCAAACATGACTACACAACCAAATGCAACGGCCCTCAGTCCCCGGCAGATCTTAAATGATCAGAGGGTGCTAAGAATCTCCGGAAGAGTCATGATGAAAATAGCAACATGGAACGCCAAAGTATGTATGCGGCGGGAAAGATAGAAAATACCATTAGAGAAATGAAAATAATGAATATTGAAATGCTTGGAATAAAGAAAATGAGGTGGATTGGCTCCGGAGAGTGTACTATAGATGGCTATCAAGTCTACTATGCCGGCAACGACAACCCAAGTCATTATAATGGAGTCGCTATAATAATAACTAAGAAAGTATCTAAAGCAGTTAAAACTTTTATACCAATATCTGATCGAGTAATTATACTACAATTACAAGCCCAACCAGTGAATATAAACATAATTCAAGTATATGCACCCACAAGTACCAGTACAGATCAGGAAATTGAGGAATTCTATGTACAAGTCACGAATGCCTTAAAACTCACTAAGAACTCCGAGTTAACAATGATACAACGCCTAGGTTGGTAAAGGTGTTTGTGGAGATATTGTTGGTAACTACGGGCTAGGAACACAACACAACCGTGGTGATAGATTTATTGAATTCTGTGAAGAGCATGACCTTGTCATAACAAATACGTTTTTCAAATTACCACCAAGAAGACTCTATACGTGGAAATCTAATGCCGATAACTCAAACAGATTGGTACGTAATCAAATTGATTATGTATTAATCAAGAAACGGTTTAGAAACTGCATTACATTTGCAAAAACTTACCCCGGAAGCGACATAGGTTCTGATCATAACCCAGTAATAGTTTCTGCACGGCTTAGACTTAAGAAATGTAACGTCCTACGTCCGCAGTAGAAAATAGATATCACACGATTATCAGACATAAATATCAAAGCAAATACAAGAACAGAACTAAATACAAGACTTCAAACCATCAACATTACAGAAAATGCAGTGGAATTGGCGTGGAACAACATCAAAGATGTAATTCTGAGTACGGGCGAGAAATATCTTAAACCAGACCCACAAATCAAAAAGAAAACATGGATGACTTTTGAATTACTGCAATTAATGAATAATAGACGAGCTGGAAAGCATGACTGTGAAGCTTATAAAGTATTGCAACGGAATATCCGTAAAAAGATAAGAGAAGCAAAGGTGCAGTGGCTAAGTAAGGAGTGCAAATAGATAGAAAGCTTGGATAGTAAATACGACACACTCGGCATGCACAAGAAAGTAAAAGAAGCTGCCGGCCTCAGCAAACCGAGAAAATATACAATGCTGCTTGACAATCAAGAAAAAGTTATTCTAGACCTAGAAAAGAAGCTAGCGAAATGGAAGAACTATATCCAAGAACTTTTTTAAGATCAAAGAGTGGTTTATCCGGCAGAATACAATGTGACAGAAGGACCCGCAATAACAAGAACCAAAGTAATACATGCAATAAAAATGTCCAAAAAAAGTAAAACACCAGGACCAGATAACATATCATCAGAAATGTTAAAACTCATTGAAAAAGATCGAGCTTTAAACGTACTTGTGGACTTCTTTAATACCATTTATGCAACCAGAAACATTCCAAAGGACAGGTTAACCTCCGTTTTTGTAACACTGCCAAAGAAAGCAGCTGCTAAAAACTGTGGTGACTATAGAACCTTCAGCCTTATGAGCCACGTCTTGAAGGTTTTCTTGAAGATTATCCAAACAAAAATATATCGTAAATGTGAAGCTTGCCTAAGTGATACTCAATTTGGGTTTCGCGATGGGATGGGAACACGTGAAGCTTTGTTCAGTATCCAGGTACTAATTCAACGTTGCCAAGACGTGTCTGTAGACGTGTACGCGTGCTTTATAGACTATCAAAAAGCGTTTGACCGTGTAAAACATAGCAAGCTCATAGTGATTCTGCAAGAACTAGTTTTAGATGGCAGAGACATTTGTATCATTGAAAAACTTTACTGGCACCAATCCGCATCCGTGAAAGTAGATAACAACAATACAGATAAAGTAGAAATCCAAAGAGGGGTTAGACAAGGGTGCGTGTTATCACCACTTTTATTCAACATATACTTTGAACGAATATTTGCCGAAGCCTTGAATGGAAAATCTGAAGGTATCTTAATAAACGGGGAGGTGGTGAATAACTTGCGGTACGCAGATGATACGGTCCTGCTGGAGAATACGAAGAAAGATCTTCAAGAATTACTGAATTGTATCGTGGCTAATAGTGAACAAACAAGCCTAGAACTAAACATAAACAAGACCAAGGTCATCGTAGTCAGTAAGGAGCGCAATGTGGTGACAAACATAAAAGTAGAAAATCAGCAAATTGAACAAGTCGCCCAATTCAAATATCTAGGGTGCTCCCTGAATTAGCAATGGGACCAATTAAAAGAAATTAGATCTTGAATAAAACAAGCTCGCACGGCCTTCAATAAAATGAAGCAAGTTATGTGCCACAGGAATCTTAATCTCAATCTGCGAGTTTGGTTGCTACGTTGTTATGTTTTCTCCATATTAATGTATAGCGCAGAGACCTGAACGCTCACAGTTGCTATGTGCAAAAAGTTAGAAGCATTCGAGATGTGGTCATACAGAAGGATGCTACGTATAGTGTGGATAGATAGAATAGCTAATGCCCAAGTTCTTGCACGCCTCAATAAGAACACAGAAATTCTATATCTTCTGAAAAAACGCAAGCTTGAGTATCTTGGCCATCTCATGCGAGGCTCGAAGTATAGAATACTGCAAAATATAATGCAGGAAAAGATAGCTGGTAGGCGAGGGCCAGGTTGCAGGAAGATGTTATGGTTGAAAAACCTACGACAGTGGTTTGGGGTCAGCACTACAACTCTTTTTCGTAGAGCTGTCAACAAGACCCAAATAATGTTGATGATCGCCAACGTTCGTGGAGGACAAGGCACGTAAAGAAGAAAAAGTACGTAATTTGTTTTTCTTGTGATTTATTGTACAACCAGGATCCATTCCACAAAGTGACATCCAACAAATATAAAAAAAAACTTTTATACACCATCGAATACTTTTTCTCGGTGTATTATAGTAAGAGAGGATTTGGTCGCAACGGTCTACTCCTGACATATTTTCATTATAATTGGCTAAGTTTCCATTTGTGTGATATTGTATGCCGAGCATATGCGGCACGCAGTACGAAACGTGTTAAGTAAGTCAATAATTGTTAAAGTTTGTGCCAACAATGTAAACAACAACATTTATGTTTTTATAAAATAAAATAAATACATCAATAAAACACTACATAAAAATGGCTAGAAGTTATAATTGATCAGAGAGAGTTGTAATAAAAAATAAAAAAATTATGTTATGTAGTTTTAATACTTTTATATTTATGTATATTTTGAACTTGAACTCCTGTATTATTGCAATATGATTCTCGGACTAATGAAGTATTTTTATTATTGTTATTATTATTTGACAACGATCTTGTATGTAAGTGACTGTTTCAGTAAACTGTGGCAAATCAAAGCCATTATTTTTATTTATTGTAATAGATTTCCAGAAAAATAAGAACGAAGACGCTGTCGACAGACCAATACGTAAACCTGCCAGTAATTTTAAGGTCTTAAGTATATTACCTACTTACTTTATGTAATGAGTAGTTTGATTAGTTGTTTCTAAATTTAATTAAATTATACTATAGTAATCTACATACATAAGGAAACATAATTCAATAAAATCCATCCATAAATCTAGCTTACTTATGCATGCATTAAATAACGATTTGTTTATTTAATAAATAATAATAATTTAATGAGATTTCTCAAAAGGATAGAAAAAGTACACGTATTTTATGTCGTTTTATGGATGATTGGAATTGTAAATTGAAAATTGCCATTAATTTATGACCATTATTTATCGAGTACAAACAACAATTCTCAGTACGGATATTAATATTATTATGTAAAAATTTCTAAAAGTACGCAATGATGTACCAGTAATTATTCTGCAATTAAACATCATCAAGTCGTTATTAGAGTGATGTGGAATTGTGTTGCGCGGATATAATTTAATGAACGTTAACTCGAATAATTGCCGAGGCGTTTGATTTACAGCTCCACGAGCGGGACAGGAAAGAGAAACAAGTTTTCAGGAAAACTAATCTAATGATTTTTCACGTTAATAGATAACCTCTATCTCTTTAATTTTGAGTTTATAAAATAATTAATTATATAATTACAAATATTACTTAAACTATATTTACTCACATTGCTATATACAAAGTTACTACAAGTTGCATTGATATAAATCCTGTACAAAATTTAATTAACATTTCAATAGCGTCTAATAACTAACAGACATACGTGTCTCTATTATGATACGCCTCTGTAATTACTAATAAATCTTTTCCCTCCGCATACACATTTTTCCTTCTACCTTAATTTATGTCAGTGGCTTAAACAGTTTTATTGTCATTATTTAATATTTCAAGACTGGACACGAAATATGAATTATTAATAATATTTTTCTTCTTTTTCGAACGAAGGTAGCCAGCGGACGGCATTCCGGTCACGTTGAGAATTACAACATACGCTTAATGTGTTAACATCCTGACAATAACTACGTTTGCAGAGGCGAACAGTAAAATTAGAAAATGGTTATTGAATTGAAGGCGCCATGTGACTAAATATGCTGCATATTAATTGAATGGTTCTTGGTATTATTTGCTCTTTGAGTATTTTTGAGAGGTTAGTCATTAATTTCAGTCACCTTTGATTTAAATAATGATATGTATGTAGTTATAAATTTTACAAACGTGTTTATGTTAGGGAAGTCAACTTTTAATGAATTTCAACGGAAAATAATATTTAAAAGAAATTTGGCACTTTAGGAAAAAAAATGTTATTTAACTATGTAATCCTATAAAAATAAATTTGTTGATAATTCTGCTTAATTGGATCAAGAGATTACATGGCAAATATAATTTTATTTATAAACATCTGATTAAGTTGTAGAAAATGTGTTTAGATTGGTATTTCTATGTTAACGATTCGGCTCGAAAACTAACATGTTATCTTCAGACCGTATTACTAATTGCATCACGTAAGCCGGTTTTGATGTACTGTGTGTATATGTATGTATGTATATAGATGGGTCGCCATTCAAATAGTGGCGCTAGTCCAGTCAGCTCCTATTAAAATTTCAATTAGCCGCCTAACATGGTCGTATACGCACGACGCGCGTGTTGCTATTGTGCCTCTTCATATATAGTTCCATAAATGCTTAACCTAGCTATATTAGCCTGGGCATATGGGGATGTGGTGGTGTGAGAGGGAGAGATGGGTGGATAGGTGGTTGGTCGGTTGGTAATAGCGACGAGGCAACAATTACACCGTGACGTCAGTCATTAATTATAACTTAACCTGTGGTTAGGACTTAACAAGCTGTCACTAGGAGATTGTTAGCGGGTTATTTATGAGAATTTAAACGCGCTCTCCCTACACTCGGTACACTCGCGCTCGCGAGCGGACAAGCCACGTCCGCTCTTGAGTTATTTACGGATAGAGAGACTCGCGGCTCGGATTTCACGAGCGCACTGTAATTAGCATTAATTATCCCTCACCTAATTGATATTCGCAGTCTGCTTAGGTGTGTATGTGTGTGTTTCTTTCCCTCTTCTGCTTATCATGCGCGAATATTGTTAGATTGCAACACTGCACAGAAGACGTTTATAATGAATTTAATATGCTAATTTGAACAAAATACATTTCAGTAATTATATCTTTAAAAAACAGTGGTGTAAAAATCAGTGGCGTAACTAAGGTTAATCAAATAGCCATCAATGTAACACTAAATACCACGTATAAATTTTCTTTTGCTAACAATTAGATTTACGTATGTACTTAATATAATTGAAAATGTATATACAAATATAACAAACATAACATTTTCGGCTCTTATTACACTATATTCTATTATTATCTCTAGGAAAACTTATGTAAGCATCAACAAAGCTTAATAGGAATAATAATAACTATTATTATAATGGATAACCAAAGCAAAGGTCAGTTCCATCTATATTAATAACTTGAAGAAATACAAATAACAGAAAAAGATAAACAACATAAAACACACCAACAATGTTTTCCATTATTAATAACCAGCCCATACTTTTATTGTCCACTAACTTAATACTATAATCCAAAACACGGAAATTATCGCATTTTTTTTAATAAAAAAAAACTATTTTGATACTAATAAACAACGACATAGAAAACCTTGTAACTGCAGGACAACGAAGCATCGTCAAACATCAAACTTAAGCTTTATAAGGTTAGTATTTTCAACCATTGTCATTTTTTTTAAACAACGACCGCCATCTATACGTCAGGTTGGGTACTTCTCAGACTATCAGTATTACACTGCCAATGTGTATGTGTTGTTGTTTTATTTTATCACTAGTGCTGTTTTGTGTGTAATAGGTGTCTATAATTTTAAAGTTTTTGTCTACTCTGTTTTTAATTATAAAATTAATTACTTTATATGTTTTGTACATGTATTAGTACAATTTTTGTTAATGTTTATTTATAAATATTAACCTTAAATTATAGACATCCACGCACTAATACTTCCGCGCCGTCCGTGGCTTAATTTGTAACTACCAGTAGTAGTAACTTACATTTTTTAATTTTCTAATTTAATAACTTTAATTTTTAACTTGTGATTTTAATTATTTTAACTTTATATTCCATATTCTATTGTTACCTTACCGTGGTCTACCTGTGTTCGTTTTTAGTAAGTCACTAGGTGATTGACCGCACCAGTGTGAAGTGTATCCCTGTATTATCTATTTTCCTTAATATTTTTATCACTTGTTATTGTTTTATTTCAATACTGCATTGGTATCATGCCTACTTGCAAATGCAAAAGCGTTACACACTCTGGCATAACTTGCACTAATTGTAGTATTGTCTTTCACAATAGTTGTGCTGTAAAATATAAAAAATGCATTTGTGGAACGTTATTTGATATGGACGCTTCAGAATTACCTAGGCTTTACAAAGAAAACATCGTATTACATCAAATATTGTAAAAGGAAGTGCAATCTAACAATAAATTATTAATTCGAAAAAATCATCTATCTTGAAAAGAAAATTGCCGAAAAAGACAAGGTAATTTTAGAATATGCAACTTGTGATGAGCAATAACCCGCTCTTAATATTGCTTTACCCACAAATGTAAGACTCAGTTGCTTGAACCATCTGCTTTTTTATCTTTAGCAAGTTCAGTTGTTAAAACTAAATCCAACCAGATAGTTCAACCAAAAGCAAAAGTTATTTTTGGCAGTGGTTCTAATAATGACAGCTGCAGGCATATGTACCTACTGCATACATTCACGTATCTAAACTAAAACGTAGGACAAAAAAATGTGATATAGTTAATCACATAAAAGCGTATTTTCCGGCAATATCGGTTGATGTTGTTGACTTAACTGTCAAATCAGGAAGTTACAGCGGCTTTAAAATTGCTATTCCTGCTGATCATGAGCGGTCCATTTTATGTAAGGAATTTTGGCCAGCTAATATTGCAGAAGGTTTACAAATTATGGTCGTGCGCAAAACGTTTCTGCTTCTTCTGCTGAGGATTTTTGAAGACTGGATCCAGCCAACAACCGAGACCTTACTGTAGAATTACCAATGGCTTTAAAATCTACTACCAAAACGTTGTGGTCATAAAAACTAAATTTAAGAAAGGTTTCCAGTTACGACTTGATAGTGTATACCGAAACTTGGCTCACCCAGAATATTGACGATTCTGAGCTTAAACTACGTGGTTACGATTTATTTAGGTGCAATTGTTCTGCATTAACTAGTGCTAAACTGGATGGTGGAAGTGTATTAATTGCAATTAGATTTCATTTAAAAGGTATATTACTGCAATACGTGGGGTATTCAACCGTGGAACATGTGTTTGTTTTTGTTAACTTTAAGTCAGTGTCATATTTAATTAGTGCGGTATATTTACTACCAAATTTAGCTATTGATAAATACGCCTACTATTGCTACTCTGTTGAATTATTAGCTGATATATATCCCAGTAGTAAACTTATTCTACTAGGAGATTATAATCTACCTGCAGCGTTGTGGATAAATGATAAGTTAGGAACTGGAGTAGTCTGCAATGAAACTTACCTTGCATATTTAGTAGCTATTTTTTTTGGATTTTTAAACTGCATTGAATGCATAACATTACCCAATAGTAATGGTGTGTTTTTAGATTAGTGTTTCACAAATAATTGTGATGTAACAGTGGCAACGGCTGTTGATGTTCTGTTAAACACAAGCCAACACCACTATGTATGCGTATGTAATAGATGTTAAATGTGATATCAACTGTAATATTTTAAAGTGTAACTATGTTTTTAATGATTTCAAATTTGCAGACTTTAGCGCTATCAATGGTTTTTTATTGAGTGTTGATTGGTTTTTACTTTTTTATAACTGTGTTATTAATGTATGTGTTGATTTATTTTATTCTGTTTTGTATTATGCAATTGATTGTTACGTACCTAAAAAACTGTGGCGTGAAAACAACTTTCCTATTTGGTTTATCAAGAAACTGATTTTACTTACTAAATTGAAAAAAGTTGTTCATAAACGTTTTATTCTCTATTCGCACTGTATGTAAAAATCTTAGCGCTTGCCTTTACAAGCAGTATATTGCACGTACCGAGAATAATATTTAAACAAATTCAAAGCATTTCTGGAAATTTGTCAACAAAACCAGAAAATCTAATAGTTTTCCGTCTACAATGTATTATGGAGACCTAATATGCACAAATTGAAATAATTATGTCAACAAATTTTCAGAATTTTCTTTTGTTTACGATTCTGAAGTTCATACAGCTCCAACATTTGAGTTTCAAAACAACGTAATACATTCAAATTTTTCAATTAGTTTATTAGAGGTTTTTAAAAGTATTGAATACCTTCAAAGTAACCTTAGAACTGGCCCAGACGGCATCCCTTCCATGATGTTGAAAGAATGCATTTATTTCATTTCTACGCCGTTACATCTACTTTTTAATGCTTTCTTAAATAAATCTAAATTTTCTAATATGTAGAAACAAAGCTACATTATGCCTTTATTTAAATTTGAGGTTAAGGAAGACATAACTAACTATAGAGGTATATGTATTCAATCTGCCATTCCTAAATTATTTGATCAACTAGTAACTAAACAAATACAATAGATGTGCAAAAGTATTATAATTGATGAACAGCATGGTTTTTGTGAGAGTCGTTTCACATTTACTAACTTATTGTGCTACGAAAGTTATACTTTGAAGGCTTTTGAATCAAAAGTACAAATTGATTCTATTTACACCGATTTATTAAAGATTTTTGATTGTGTGAACCACAGTATTTTGTTAGCTAACCTTCATGCTTTAGGTTTTCATCATGCTGTGGTTTCCTGGGTATCTAGCTTTTGGAAAAATCGCCTCAATGTGTAAAAATTAATAATTTTTTTTCACTGCTAATTTTTGTATCTTCTGGTGTTCTCCAGGGATCACACTGCGGTTCAATTCTGTTCCTGCTTTTTATCAATGATATTTCTCAGTGCATATATTCATCGTCTTTTCTTTTATTTGCTGATGATCTAATGCTTTACAGTAAAATATCATCTGTTAATGATTGCCATCTGTTACAACAAGATTTAGATTTTGTAAATGATTGGTGTCATAATAATTATCTCTTTCTTAACGCTAATAAATGTTTTTTAATTAGTTTTAATAGAACACTGAATAAAATACCTTACGGTTATGATATTAATCATAAACCGTTGAAACAAGTTTTTCAAATAAAAGATTTGGGCGTAATTTTTGATCACAAACTCACTTTTGTCGAGCTTATTAACTATATGTGTAACCAAGCTATGAAAATGCTGGGTTTTGTTTACAGAATGTCAGCAGACTTATCCCCAAATACGCTCAAATTACTTTATTGTTCTTTGGTGCGCTCTCATTTAGAATATGCTCCGTCAGTCTGGTGCCCGTCTTACAAAACTTATATTCAAAGTAATGAGCAAATTTAAAATAAGTTTGCTAGATTATTATCTTATAAATCGGGGATTTTAGCGGTTGATTTTAATCGCAATTACATTACATGTTTGTACAATTTGCCACCACTAAAACTTTGTCGCAAAAGAACTGATCTTTTGTTTTTGCTTAGACTAGTGATATCTGAAGTAGACTATCATGTGCTTTTTGCATCTCTACCATTCAGTATTCTTATTAGCGATTGACGTACTAAACAGATGCTATTGTTTAGAGAATTTTACACATTTTACAAATTACGGGTGCAACAACCCACTTGTTAGGATGTGTAAACTGGCAAATTTTATTTGGTTTTGTACCAAATCGCAGTTTAGGTCGCAATTAAATTATATTGATTGAATTGTGTACCTAAATTGTATTTTAGATTATACTTGTTTTTTTGTATTTTTTGTATTTTATGTATATTATTTTAGTTGATGTAATATGTTTGTTTATATATTATCGTGTAGATGTAAATGGTTTAACTTTTACCGTGAATAAAGAATTATTATTATTATTACTACTCTTGTATTGTTTAATTATCCGCCACGGCGTTGTCTGATTACCTTGTTTGACATTTGCGGTTGTACGCCACAATAGCTTAATAAATGTTGGCGTCTAAATGATCCAAAATGTGTGGATTGTTGGCATAATTTGTTGCATAATAAGTTCTGGTTATACAAATTTGCGTAACATAGCTCTATAGTGGTTGCCATGGATAGTTACAGCTTTTTTCTTTCCATTTTGAAAAAAAATAAGATTCCATGGTGCCGCTAAAAATTATTTTCTTTGTGGTTACGTCAAAGAAGTCTATGCCAACAATCCACATTTAGAAGCCAACAATTGTCAAGCAAGTTAAAGATAATTAATAATTTCAACAATCAAGTGTGTCAGTGTAGACAAAACCTTGTTCTAAACAATACTGCATTGTCAACCTTTTAAAATAAAACAAAAACTAACTAAATTGATATGTCAAACCGTTGTTGTTTTATTCAAAATTTAAATGCTCTTAATAAAACAATTTTTACAAAGATTATATAAAACTATATGCATCAATAAAACAACAAATTGTGCAAACTATTATTATTATTATAAAATATCAGCAATAAAGTCACTTAGTAAGCCGTTGGTTCTACCAACTCCTTCAAACAAGTCGTAAGATTTTTCAACAAACATCTATACTTACTTTAAACACAAAGAAAAACAAAAAATAACCTACATTAAACATCTACACCTACAACAAATATATGACCTACATACATACTTTAAGGGGAAGAAAAATAAGATACTCACAATAAACAGAAAAACAAACAATTACACAATTTTTAGTCTGAAAGAAAAACGTATTGTACTAAAACCCCACAAAGATAATATCAATGGTAAACAAATTTAACAATATTTTAACCCAAAACTGAAAGATTTGTTAAAGTAATTTAAAATCAAACTATATGAATTAATAACTATGCAAAACAAATATTTAAAAAACTGATAACAGTCATTTGAAAAAAATGCAACAAACTAAACAAGGCTATCGCCGAACGTTTTAAGTTCACAAAATACGATACGTTATTGACCTGCAAAATAACGCATTATGAATATAACCTACAACCAGAAACTTTTAATAGACTTACCAACAGAAACAAACAAAACAATAGTCAACAGCAGGTTAAATTTAATCTTCAAAGACAAACAAAAAAATTGTACATACCTGATTGATATTGCATTACCAGTTAAAAAAAAATAATAAAAATATTAAAAAAACACAAATTTAAAATATTAGTTAACTTGGTTAAAAATTGACAATATAATGACAATTATTATGCTCTTTTTAATACTGCACATACTGTACAAGCTGTTTGTTGTAAAAACAATAAAAGTGTTTTTACGTTTGGAAAACTTGTAACTAAAACAGAAAACTTGAAACTAAAATAAAAAACAGTAGTAATTATAAAACTTTTTAAAACTAGCTTAATACACTCATAATTAAGCAAAATTACTAACAAATTTTTTTAAATAAAAAACTGTAAGGCAGATATTATCACAATATTTATAATTAAAAAAAATAAAATATTGAGAAAAGCACTTACATATCTAGATATCTAGAGCAAAAGTTATAATACTAGAGTTACAAGATCGTGCAATAAAAATTAAAAACTATACTCTAAACATATAATAAAACAACCGACAGATAAAATGCAAAAAATTCTTCAAAAACCCACAAACTATTGTTCATATAATACTCTCCTGTTTGTTACTAACCAAAACCGACTATATCAAAAAACAATCTATTTTATATACTCCAGATTTTATTAAAAAATCTGTTTTTTGTTTGTTATTACATAATACCAATACTATCAAAATATATTATGTAAAAAACAAATATCTTAATGAAATCTGGAGTATATAAAATAGATTGCCAAGACTGCAACGCCACTTACATCGGGAAAACAGGCAGAACACTAAAACGCAGAATTAAAGAACACAATTAAAAAAACAACAAATCTACTTTATCTAAACATCTACACATACATAAACACAGCTTTAACAACCATAACAACATAAAACTCATGCACCATTGCAAAAATGAACTTAAAATGAGCATACTAGAAGCATACGAAATAGACAATATTAAAAACAACAAAAAATTCAACTGCCTCAACAAACTATTAAAGAATTCATTTCAACACATATACACCTTTCTCAAACCACATAAAAATACACAAGCCAATAACCCATAACACATACAATAGTAACTTTAACCACCAACTATGCAACCAGACTAACACCTCCCATTACTTATAATATATTATAACATCAAAAAAAAAACAACAATTTAGTATATTTATAACCTTAATTAGTACTATATCTTTTTCAAAAATAATGACTCTATTAATTCGGAAAAACTAGTAATAAATTTCATGTGTCAACTCTTTGCAAAATAAATCAACAAGATCTTAACAACACAATAACTCCGTAACAAAAAAATTGCTTAAAAGTGCTCGACAATAAAGAAATTTATTTGAAAGATACATTCACTGTTTAAAAACAAACATTTTATTTGATCTCTTAGACATGGATTATTCAATTCAATTATTAAAAAAAAAGATAATGAATACATGGAAAACAAAACTAAGCATAAACTAGAAAACTAATAAGAACTATGTACTAATAAACAGAGATTTTTTTATATATTATACATGGACAACATTTAAATGTATGCTGGCATAAGAAGTCACTTTAATCATGACACTTAATAATAAAATACCAAAAGATATTAAAATGACATAGAAAAATGTAAAACAAACTATATAGATATTTAAAAATAAAAGCAAACGTCAGGCAATAACAACATGTATTGAGCACATCGAACAATTAAACTAACACAATACATACAAATATCTAAAAAATCTTTAAAATAATTAATCATACTGAAATTAAAAAAAAAACTGTTAGAGGTAGTTATAAAAAACGTCTGAAACAATTCTAAAAATAAAATTAAACGCAAAAACCTCTCAACAGCAATCACCACATACGTTACTAACACTTAGTTTTTTTTGAAATTATAAAATAATTAAACACAAACTTGGATGCTCTTGATAGTTAACAAAAACTACTTTGACAAAGTACAACATTCATTATTCTAGATTTAACACACAAAAAAGATTTATATACCAAAAAACAAGGTGCATTTAGAAAAATTAAAATTTCTACAAAACTACTTCTATGCTCATATTTTTCATTAATAAATGTAAACACAAAAAACGCAAAATTAAAATGAAAAAAAAAAGAAAGAAAACAACTGCATGATAAACATTTTTATAAAATGTAAAAGATATATTATATCATTTAAGTCAAACAACAATTAGCTAAACTACGGTTACTTTATGTACAAAACTAAAAGTTTTATATGCACTATTTAAGATCAAACAAAGAGAATGTAATTAAGTGTAGAAAATGTAACCAAACTAATAAAAGATTAACTCAAATAATATTGGGATGTAAAAAACTAGCACTTACAAAATACACTAACAAACATAATAACAAATCCATATCTAAATTTTTTTCAAATTTTTTTTAGGAATTACAATCTCACATCATTTTCAATGGGACGGTTATGTTGACATAGTGTTAAACAGTTTTTCCTTTTTTTTGTTTTTGCATTTATATAAAACTTAAATTTGTCCTTGTATTGTATGAAACCGCACTATTTCTTCTAAATTCTATTCAAAAACAAGTTATTTGGATTATTGCTCATCCAAAATTGACTAATGACTTTAGATATTTTCATACACATTATTTAAACAAAATACAAAACATTGCTATCTAAACAAATATATACTTGTAGTACAATGCTTGCTAGAAATTCTAACAAATATACATACAAACTAAACTTTTAAGAGAATTTCTTTTAACTATACTATTGGCACATAGAATAAACTTCCAAATTTAGTATTCTCCAAGACTTATAAGCCGCAAATATTCAAGGTCAATGTTTACAGACTGTTTAAATCTAGTCTTCAATGTGATCAGCAAGTGTGGTTTCACTTGTTCAAATTCAAAGTTATTTTTATATTTTTATGTTGTTGTGACATATTAAGTAATTCATAAATATTACATTTTAAAATTTATAAAAAAATAGTAGAATAACAACAACTATTGATTAAAATGAATACTAATTTATAAGTCAGAAATAAAAATTTTGTTTTTTTTTTAATATGTTAAAAAAATATTTATTTTTTACTTTTGTAATAAACATCTAGATTAATGTGATGTTTGGTGTTTAACGCTGGATTTTTTAAATATTTAATAGCAATATAAAAATCTTTATAGAACCAATTTATGTAAAAAGTATTACCAGTTTTATATCTATCTAACTAAACTTCATTTTTGCATAGCATTTCTACAATAATATAATTTTTGTAATGTACTTTGTTATTATATTTATTTATTTATTTTTAATATTTATCTAATAAATGTTAATTTTAATTTCATTAAAGTATCAATATGTATTAATCAAAATATCAACAAAGTAAACTTGCAAATTTGAAGTATCTAGTAAAAAAATATATTGCATCTAAGCGTTAATTAATGTAGTTAATTGCTGGCGTGTGTTAAATATAAAAGGTAAATATCATAAAAATGAAATTAAATACTGGTTTTCTTTTAGATAATTTGCATGTTTAATTAATAAAACGGATTTTTATTACTTTATTATCAATTACAGGCGTTTACGTTAATTACTTACTTCGTAGTGTGTTTTGCATATTGATACTTTATAAAAATGTAGGTAAATATGACTTTGCAAAATTTACTATTGCAATTAAAATCTCGTTTAGAAGATAATTTTTATTTGGTTTGCCATAAACATATTTTTATAATGTATTAATTACTTATAAAATTTGCAATTGAAACTGCAACTAGACATTTATGCGTAGTAATGAATATATTTATTTTATATATAAATAGTTATACACATGAAAATAATGAGAAAATAGAGCACTCAATTTTTTTTTTTTCGATTTTAAATTGCATAATTTCAGCGTTATTTTAAAACAAAAATGAAAACAATCGGTTGGGAAAATTTATTTTCATTATTTTTGTATAAAAACTTATATAAATATACCAAATAAAAAAATTATAAATAATAAATAAATAAAACCCTGATGCACATGTTAAATTTTTATTAATCATTGTGAATTGTATATGAATATATATAAACATTGTATAAATATAAATAAATAAATAAGTTATTTAAATATGTAAACTATTATATTGGCATACATACATTTGTAGGTAATCCGGATAGTTTGTGGAAACTTTCTATAACTCCTAAATTTAAATTTCACATGCACAGATTTTATAGTCTGTTTGCTAAAGGATCCTAACTCTTGTTAATTTTTTTTTTGCAAAATTGCTGAACGTGTAAAAACTGCATAATTTTTAATGCTAACCTCCAAATTTATGTAACTTTTTTGAAAAAATGTTACAGTCTTTTTGCAACACGTTGACATACTTTAATACACCAACAGTTTGCTTGTAAAATATTCACGTTGCTAAAAATTCTCTTCACCTATGCAAGAAAAACGTATTAATAACACCAAGTATTAGATGTAATTCTAGTCGTGAAATAACATCCAAGAATACAATGTCTATGTTAGTTGTAAATATTGGCAACTGAATACAGTATTTCTGGACTCAAGACTTTTACATACTTTAATTTTGCTTTTTTTGTATAACACCAAAAGCATGAGTAAACACTACTATGCAACATAGTACCTTTTTTGTTTTTTTTTTTTTTTTGCACCTATAAAATGAAAAATTCTAAAAAAAATCATGAAAGTAGGGTTTTGGGTGGTCTTTAAACACAATTTATTTTAGCCCTTCAAACTCTGCATACAACCCTTAAAAATTTCCAGAAAGGTTGAAATTTTCTTTTGGTTATCTAAACCATTGATTGCATGGAATTTTATTTTTTAACTTCATAAGTAATTGAAAAATCTACATCCATGATTTTTTTGAAATTTTTGCGGTGGTGGTGCGCCACTATTAAAAATCAATTTTTTTTTTTTTGCCGTTTATACTGTTTTTTTCTGCTTTTGTGACTCTGCAAAGCATTTACAGTTTTCAAAATACCAAAATTCGGATTTTACGGAAAATTTTACATCGAGTAGGTATCCTGAGTATAATATTATTATCAATTTGCAATGATTTGACTTTTCAAAACACCATTAATCGTATTTTTATCAGACTTAAAACAAATGAAGAAATTTATTTCAAATTTTTAAATGTCAGATTTGTATTTTTGGCATCAAAATTAGTTAGTGAACTTATAACCTAAAATTAATTTCAACCCTTCTGGACCATTCAAAACTAAATGATAGAATTTTGTTCGGGTTAGTATGACCCGCAAAACTGCTTTATTATACATCGTTGAAATGCTTTTGATAAACCCTATCCAATAAAAAAATAAAAATTAAAAAAGTTGAACCATTTAAAAATAGCAAACAATATTGTGAATTTCATGTTTTTTTTTTCTAAAAAAAGAATTAAAATTAAAAAAAAATTTAACCGATTATTTTGATAAGATTTCATCCTTTTGAAGATGATGGAGTTTATCCAGTGTCACTATTACTAACCGTTTTTGAGTTTTGATTTTTTAGTGCAGAAAGTCTTAAAATTGTGAAATAGACAAATTAAAAAGCAATAAAAACTACAGATGCCTGAAGGAACAAATCAATAACCCATACCAACATATCTATACATTTTTTAAAAACAATAACCACACTACACTTAATCACTCAACAACAATAACCACACTACACAATAACCAATTAATGTAACAGTAACCACTATAAATTCACACCACCCGCAACACACAACAACATCTGTGAAAAGAAAAGTAAGATTTGTTAATAAAATTATCTATGTAACTCATATATATATTTATAATTTATGTAATATTTTTAGAACTGATGATGACCTAACAGCCGAAACAGGTCTTAATAAAAATTTAAATATAAATCAGCACAATAAAGTATATATATAAATTTTATTAAAATATCCTAACCTCAAATCTAACATAACTAATTAAAAACTTGCACTTTAAACCTTCTTAAACAAGTGTAGACTTACTGTGGCAATGTGAAAAACACAATATAAAAAAAACACGGTTGGTATTAAATACAGTGCAACGTGTAGAGAATGTGAAATAGATTACAAGATGTATACGCTTGTTTCTCTCATACGATAGAGAGTTCATGTTTGTGAGTTGCTGGATGATATATTCAGTATAAGGAAGACTTTTTAAAGCGTTGTACTGGCAACGAAGTGAGGTCACTACTTGAGGAAGTACAAAGGGTCCAATAAGGCTCACGTACAGTAAATTTAGGTTTAACTTCTAACTCTAAATCCAAAATCTTGAATCCGTTTTTAAAAATATAGTGAGTTCTAGATTACTATTTTCTTATTCTTAGAAGTTTACTTTGAATATAAATATCAAAAAACCAAAAACGCAAAATTGTGTTAAAAGTATCAGTTATTATTGACATTTAAGTTTTATGATTTTACAATGACATTAAAAACAACTTTTTTATGTAATTATTAGTTTTGTGTAATTCATGGTGATATACATTATCAAAGTAATAAAATTATAAATTATTATTAAGAAACAAACGTGTTCTGTTCTAAATGAATATAACGAATTTATTTAAAACTATGTACCATAGTTTTAAATAAACAAATAACTGTACATATTTCTTGATCTAACAGAAGTCAATCTAACTCAAAGTCTAAAATTTAAGTATTTTAGTGGAGAAGTTTGAAGTGATTTATAAACGGCTTAGTAAATTGTTTTTATATCAAAAACTTAACATAAAAATAAACTTAGTGGTGAATACAGACTAGTATGTTTGCCAATCTATATATATATATATCAACCAATTTTACTTGATTAATGTGAAAAAATAAGAATACTAAAAAATAACTTATTTTTTGCTAAAAAAAAGTATTTTAAATAATTTGCAAAAATAAATTTAAAATATATTAAAAATATCTAAATAATAATATTGTTTTATATTAAAATAGATTAATTTTGTATTTGCTTACCTTTTTATAACTAAATGAATATTCGATGAGGGTACAGTTGAATTTCTGAGCACGTATAAATGCGTCATAGTGCATAAAAAATTTCAAAGTACTATAATTCGATTTATTTGTGTGGCTTGAGTAATGATTACAATTTGAATGCATTTATAAGTAAGAAGATATAATAATAGATTACAGCGACAACAAAATAATTTTAAATTACGTATTATAAAAAAAAATTTAAGCTCAGAACTATTGTTGATTTCTTGATTAATAGTAGTCCTTTATTATAAATTTATTATTATACATACTTATAAAACATAAAACATAGTTTCTACAACTTTGTTCTTTTTTAAATTTGCCTAAATAAGTGGATGATTATGAAGCCAAAATTACAACAACAATTATCTGTTATTAATTTTTTCAATTATCATTAAAAAAACTCTAGTACTAATTCTAAAACGAGCATTGTAAAAATGAAACATTTTTTTAATAATTTTGATTTTTATGACAATTGCTTATACAGGTGCAAAATTAAAAAAACACAAGATAAGATTATGGACAACAGCGTTTGCAATTTGCACAAACAAATGCAGATTGAAGAGTTAAAGATGATCATACGAGCATTTTACTAATGTGTACACATCAAATAGTTGCAACAAGATTTAGAGAAGAACTCGGAAACAATTTGCAAAATACTGTTTGTTTTCAAGAATTCATTTAGGTGGGGTTGGTGTAATGTTGTAGGCTGGCATTTTTTAAATGGTCATACAGATTTTGTAAGACTTTGTGGAGGTAATATAATATATTAGTTTTAAGATGTTTATATCATAACAATCATTTTGTTTTTTTAATTAAAACAGAATTAAAATAAATCTTTAAACTGTCATCACTGAGCGGTTTGACAATAAACAACTTCTCTATAACTTTATGAAACAATTGATAAATTGTCATTAAAATTATTGTTTTCTTATTTATTTGTGATGTTGTTTTTTTATCCGTTTGGTTAAAATAAATATGTACGTACGTAGATAATGTTGTTAATTTGAAGTAAAAAAGTTTGAATTAATTTCTTTTAACTTAAAAGTGGTGTTATAAAAATAAATTGCAAAAATACTCAGAATTAATCATAATATGTAAAAAATATAGAGTGCTCTAATTAAAAAAAAATTATTAAATTTCCTCCTATATATTAAAATATATTTAAACGATAGCTTGTTTAAAACCAAACTACTTTTGTTTAAAACTTTTTAAATTTATTGACGGTTGGAGAATTATTAAGATGTTTTAATAGTTTTGACTAATGCCCGTATTACACTGTCAATAATTATATCTTGAATTATATATATAAAAATATTTAAATCTTAAAAAGTCTGTAAAATGCACAAAATATCATCAATCTTATTGTAGATTGAAATTTTTTGTGCTTTTACAGACTTTAATATTTAAATATATTTATGTACATAATTCAATAAAGAATTATAGATCAGTGTCATACGGGCATAACCTTGTATATACAAAAAATAATGTAAATTAAGGGGATGGTACTACAAACCACAACAAAAAGTTTTTATAAACATAGGTTGTCATAGCAACGGTTTCGGAGATATGAAACATTATTTATTTTTATTATTCTTTTTCCTTTCGTTTTTTATTTTGCAAAAAAAAAATATTTAAGGAGGTAGTAGTACGAACAACAACAAACAATAAATGTTAATAATTATGGGTTGTCATAGCAACGGTTTTGGAAATATGAAACATTTTTTATTTTTATTATTTTCTTTTTCTCCATTTTTTAATTTGCAAAAACGTGCATTTTCTTATCATAGTTGGCTGATGTTTTGTGAAACAAACATTCAGTATTTGATAGTTGTTGTTAGTGCACAAGTTTTTATTGCTGACTGATTACTCTATTGCAGAACTAGCCGACATGAATTTCATGTATGGTCGTGCTAATGGGATTGCTACCAAAGCGCGACGTCTTTATATAGAAGTTTACCTAAATTGCCAAATTCTTTCACAATGTACAAATGTTTAGAAAAAATTACCAGAAATTGCTAGATACCGGTTAAAATTAGTGCTATCTTTGCGGCAGACCAAGGTCGGTATCTACTCCTAAAGCAGAACAAGAAATTATAGCACGGATAGAACATAATCTAGGAACGAATGTGCGGAAAATATTCCTTTGTTTGAAAAACCCTCTACGAGCAGCTGCTCTATCCATACCAAGTGCAACAAATACAGGTCTTAAATTTAAGTGATCATCAGACTTGTTTGATTTTTTATTGATGGTTTCTACGCAAGGGCCTGCAGTTTCTTGCCAAACTTCTTTTTACGGGTTCACACAAAATGGAATTGTTAATTTTCATAATGCACATTGTTGGGCCGACGAAAATCCCCAAGTTATAATTGAATTTGGACATCAGATATGTTTTTCATTAAACATTTGGATGGGTATTGTAGGCGACAGGTTTCTAAGTCTTGTTGTTTTACCAAACCGATTAACAAGCGCTGCTTACCTCACTTTTCTACAAAGCACAATGTATGATTTTTTGAATGACATTCTTTTGGGGATATTTGAAATCATTAGTGTATGCTACTCATGTAAATAGTCTCAAGAAGCTGCAATTAATGAAAAGTGCCAAGAAATCAGAGCCAATAAGAGAGTTTTAGAAAGAATACGAATGTCTTTCAGACAAAAATGTCGTGCCTGTTTGGAAATGGAAGGAAGGCACTTTAAACATCTTTTATAACTCTGTTCTTTTTAAAAATCTATAATAATAAATAATGTTTTATATCTCCAAAACCGTTGCTATGACAACTTATGATTATAAAGATTTTTTTGTTTGTTGAAGTTTGTACTACCACCTCTTTAATTTTTTTTTTTGAACACTCTGAACATACATATAGAATTGTTAAAAAATAAACTAAACCAATTTTTTTTTTCTCGAAATTGTTTGTAATTAAAGAATAATTAACTAAATATTGCGCAATATCTTTTTATTAGTGACGACTCTTACTTTACTTTACACGGTATGGTAAATAAGCAGCATTTTTTATTTTGGACTACATAAGACTTATGTTAAGTTTATAAAACACCATTATATTTACCATAAATTACTGTTTATACTTCAGACGCAACTTAAAAAAACAACTATTTTTTCTATCAAGATGGTGTCACCTGTTAAATTGCGAGACAAAGTATGAAAATCTTGCACCAGACTCATTACTCAAATTGGTGATTTGCAGTAGCTTGCAAGATCTCCTGACATTACTGTGTCTTGGCTTTGATTTTTTAGTATTATTTATATATTCTTCAAAATACTTTGTGGTCTGTTAAATAACTTACTTGATTTTTATTTTATTTTATGCAGAACTTCTAAAAACATCAAAAATTATAAGAAAAATAGTTAAAAAAGTAATATTTAAGAAAATTCCCCCAATCAAAGAAATCCGTCATATTGTTAACTATTAAAACTTAAATTACAAATTTTTAAGATGTGTTTTAATTCTACTGTAATTACACATTTTAACCTTTCAAAAAAAAGTTTCAATTTACAATGTTTACCTATTTTTACAAACACACTGGTTTGCAGAAAAATTTAGAATGATGACAGTTTTTATTCAAATAATATTACTTTATTACAAAAATGTAAAATTAAAAACTAAAACAAAACACAGTCTTTAAAGTTTATTCGACAAATTGTATTAATTACATTGCTAAAAGCGGTGCCCATAGATTATTTTCTCAATTTTGGCATGAAACAAAAAAAGCGTTATTAGTTTACATACACATTTGGCTACACAAGTCATAAAAACCAATGTATTTACTACACTTTTAAATTAATACTAATTTTTAGAAAACTGGCCTTACTGTGAGGCGTTTTAAAATGTCTAGATTAAAACCTACAGCATCTATAAACAAAAATCTTGAAACAATACATGATTAGAGTATCCTAATATTGATTATTTTAATTTTAAAGATAATTATTTTTTTACTGTTTTAAAGTAAAAATTTAACATTAAATTAAGAAACAAATCTTTATCCAATTCTTAATAAATTTATGTGTTTTTAAACGAGAATATTGTAAAGTAGGATTTCTCAACAAATGAAAGTATGATGGCAGAAAAAAGCATCTGAAACTACAATAACTTTTACAAATTGTATTCAAAAATAAGCTACAAACAAACAAATCTCCTAGATATGATAAACTTTTGCGTAATATAGGTCCTATAGATATTTAAAAAAAATACAACTTTCTAACAAATATTGACTTCTACTATAAATTTTGATAGGACTTCTAACAATTATTTACTGATAGTTTAGAGATTTAAGACTAAAACATTTTTAACCGGTTTTCTGACAAATGGAATAAGCTTTCAAATTTATTTAAAAAAAAAAAAATCTTGTACATTTTAAGGTAAAATCTTACAGATTTTTTAAATTTTTTCTTTGTTATGATAAAATTTAAATGTATTTTTATGTTGTTGTAATAAATGAAATAATTTTTAAATATTTGTTTTTTATACGCTGTTGCGAAATGCAAGGGTTGTGGGTGGAATCCTTAAATAATCTTTCACACGTGGTTGCTTCTTTTGAGTAAATACGTTTTATTCCATAATAATCTGCAATACTACAATTACATTATAGACATTCAATTATTAAATACAGTTTATAAAAATAAATAGATCACTTACCTACAATTAACAGGCGCTTAACGCGTTGAGTAAACCAGTTAAGAAAGCCGGGGAATTAATTTGCAGCGGTGTACAATATGGTTGAGACGTTCACGGTAAAAGAGCAGGTCGCGGTCGTACCTTAGCCATAGCGGCGCAGAATCCGCGAAGCGGTACGGCAGCCGCCGAATGCCGTGACACGCGGCAAGCACGCGTCCGAGGCGAGTATATTAGTGCCGAGGACCAACGATGTCTCGGTACACGTTTAGCGGTAAATAATTTGCTACAACTGCCCCCTTTCTCTGATGGAGAGCTGTAAACAATCCGAAGAGAAACTGTTACTTACGCGGATGGCGAAACAAACAATTTTAGGTGGCATGCATGGAACATACCCCGTTCGCTCCCAGATTCGGGTGAAGTTAGTATGTAGGTTTTAGTGGCTACTATTTTGGTTATCTGGTAAGGTCCTTCGTATAACGGAAGGAATTTTTTGGATTGTGCATTTAAAGAAGAAGAAGTGGGATTAGCCCGAAGCAAAACTAGGTCCCCCACACAAAACGGGCGAAATTTGTTAGCTGGTTTTTGGTTGTTTCGTTTTTTTGCTTTGTTTACTATATTTTGTTGAGCATAAAAAAGCTTTACATTTCGGTCAAACCGTGGAGGTTCAGTATTTCCCAGCAGAGATCTTACCGGAGAAGGTGGAAGCGTACCAAAATGGGGTTCGCACGGAGCGTGACCAGTGGACTCGTGGACTACGCTATTTAGAAAAGTTGTAAAGGTAGATATTTCTTTGGCTTAAGTTGTATGACGGGCAGAACAATATGTCCGAAACAACCTACCTAGTTCTCTCATTACTCTCTCAGCGGGATTGCCTTGGGGATGCCGTACGGATGAAAAAACGGCCGTTATAGAATGGCCTTCCAAGAAATTGCGCCAACGAGGACTAGTAAATTGAGTCCCATGATCGCTTAATATACGCGAAGGAGTACCTACTGTAGAAAAGTAGGATTTGGCCAATCGATTGGTGGCTGCCATTGTACTGGCACGTTTAAGTGGATACAAAGCGACAGGCTTAATAAATACATCGACTAAAACAAAAATGTAGGCTACGCCACCTATTGATCGTGGAAGCGGACCGTAAAAGTCAACAGCGACCAAATCGTTTGGGCCATTAGCAATAATAGATTCTGGCTTAGGGGAAAGGGCTATGGAAGTTTTGGAAACTTGGCAAACCAAACATTCTTTTACTATTTGTTTAATAGATTGAAACATACTTTTCCACCATAAATCCCGTCGTATAGCACACCAAGTCTTATAGATGCCAAAGTGGCCGTAATATTCGTGATACAGACGCGTAAAATCTCCAACTAAAGCCTTTGGAATGCACAATAGCAAAGGAGTGTCATGGTCTTGTCTAAAATACAACAAGCCTTGGTCTAGCACAAATCTTTTATCCATACCTGGTCCAGTTTGGTTAAATATCTTTGAAAAATAGAGGTCGGCGGTAAGAGCTTGTGGAATCTTTTTCAACATTTCCGTAGCTGACATCCCTATCTTGCATCTAGCAATGCAAAAACATTTATTGTGGGGCGTATGTAATCAAGGAGGGGGGTTCCGAGATAATGTATCTGCTACAAAATTTGATTTTCCAGGCAAATACTCAATATTAAACTCGTAGTCTTGCAGGAAAAGAACCCATCGGGATATACGTGGAGACAATAGTCTGCAAGTGTTCAAATAAATAAGTGCTCGATGGTCACTTAGAATTGTAAATTTCCTGCCTAACAAGTAAACACGCCAGCGTAACAAAGCCGAGACTACCGCCAGAAGCTCCTTTTCGGGAGTGGAGTACCGAGTTTCTCGATCTAAAAGCAATCGACTAAAATACGCAACAACTTGTTGCTTTTCTTCAACGAGTTGGTACAAAACGTCTGTTTGCAAGTAGAATGGTAATTGCGTTTGTGGGTGATAGGCCAATACTTCATCAGTTAATTTCTTTTTAATGCAATCAAACGCATCTTGTTGTTCTTTCTCCCATTCCCATTTAGATTTTTTTCGCAACAGTTTAGTTAGAGGTGCGGTAAGGGTAGAAAAGTTAGATACAAACACTCGGTCAAAGTTAGCCAGCCCTAGGAATGCTTGCAACTGTTTAATATTAATCGGTTTTGGAAATTCCTGTAAGCATTGAATTCGGGCTGGATCTGGTTTAAAGCCTTGGTCATCTAGGATGTAGCCTAAACATTTTAGTGATGAACTGAAGAAGTTGCATTTGGAAAGTTTTAACGTAAAACCGGCTTCTCGCAGTTTGGTAAATACAAAGTCTAGGTGCTGGATATGTTCATCAAACGACTTAGAAGTCACCAATAAGTCATCTACATAAGAATAGATAAATTGATTGCTCGAGGGTCCAAATAATTGGTCCATACACCGTGTAAATGACGAAACTGCCGTCTTAAGCCCAAATGGTAAGACGTTGAAACAATAAGAACGGGTACCCACTCTAAATCCTGTAAATTTTTGGTGTTCTGGAACAATTGGCACCTGCCAGTAGAATGCAGTTAAATCCAAACACGTCATGTAACGTACCCCAGCAAGAGAACGCATTATATCCTCTATTGGTCTTGGCATTTCTGTATCGGATTCCGTTACCGAATTCAAACGCCTAGCATCCAAACAAACCCTGACTGAACCATCCCTTTTGACGGTACTCATTAGTGGACTGCAATAAGGAGTTTCACACCGCTTGACTACACCCCAGGCTTCCATGCGAGCAATTTCCGCCAATACGGCGTTGCGGTGAGCAAGTGGTATCGGGTATTGCCGAACACTAAACGGTGTTTTGTCTGTAAGTTTTATCTGATGATAGTAACTTTTAGTAAATCCGGGGAGATTGGAAAACACTGCTAATGTTGTTTTAGAAGCTGGAAAAATGATTCTTTCTCAAACTCGTCTAAGGGTAAAGATTGAGCAATTGAACTTAAGCTAAGTTTCTCATCTACGTGAAAAACCGGTATTGGCGGTCGGCTACAATTTATGGTACACAACCTTAATGCTGTAGATAAAACAGGCGGTTTAGATTCGTGCACAGGTTGTATAAGTGGAACTTTGATAACTTGGTTGCTTGTATTAAAACTAACTAGGCGTTTTCCACAGTCAATAAGCGCATTAAAGTGTGCCAAAAAATCTTCTCCAATAATCACGGGATATGTCAAATTTGGTACGACCATAAACTCGAATTCAATAGGAAATGTATTTAGAGAAAGCGTCAACAGTACTTGATGTGAAATTTTTGATCTCAGTTCCTTAAAGAAGTATAATTGTGCACAAAGTCACAATCTTCTTGAAGTAATTGATCCCGAGGGTTTTGGTTGTGATATGTGTCGGTCCTGATAGTAGCGCCAACCTTTGGACCTATAAGGTGGACGTCGGAAAGTTTTCCGAAGCCGTAGTTTCTTCTACACTATCAGAAAGTTCTAGCTCAAGTTGAGCAATTGGTTTTAATTCTCGGGATTGATGAGCCCAGTTTTGTTTAAATTGTTTAGGCGGAACATTATTGTATGGTGCGCGAGGACTAGGTGCATATTGTGCACGAGGATTGGCATTTTGCCCCCTTGCTTTCTTTCGCGCTTCCATAAAATCATATGTCCGCAGTTTTGCTATTGCATCAGATACACTTGTAGCATTTACTAGATTAGCACTAATATTTTCCGAAAAATGGCATGCTATAATTTGAATTAAGTGAGCATCTTCATATGGTGGTACTAGATGCTGAGCCTCTCCTATTAGTTTAAAAAAATATGTCGCGTAATCACCATTAGAAGGATGATATAACCCGTTTTCAAGCAAACTTCGCGTTTTGTGTTGTTTTGCTCGACTCCAAAATTGTTCTAAAAACCTTGATTTAAATTCTTTAAAGTCGCCACACGTCGGAACAATTGCGTAAAACCACGTTTTAGCTTCGCCCGAAAACAAATTATCACCCCATAACACGATTTGGTTAAATTCCAGATTGTACATTTTCCATAAACTGTTCGATTTGATTCAGTACGCCAAACTAAATTGAAAATTAAAAGTGAACGTTTTTGCAGTTGTTACATGTTAACATGTAACTAAAAATACAAAAAAAAAACAATTAACTTTAAAACATTTATTTTTTTATAAAAAAAGTACAATAATATTCTATGTAAACATTTTTTACAAATTGTGTTTAAATAAATTGTCTTGTACTTGAAGGCAAGCATTGACATTTTCATGTACGACAATAATGAGTGGTAAACTGTATCTTTCAAATAGCCTTTAAATAAGAAATCTAAAAGATTCAGGTCTGGTGATGTAGAAGGCCATGGTGTAAGTCCACCATTTCCAATTCACATCTTAGAATAGTTTATATTTAAAAATTCTTTCTTGTATACCATAAAGTTGGTATTAAACATTTATTCAGTCTGATAACGGAACTTTATCGAACAGTGGTAGTGGTAAACTTTCTCTTAAAAATTAAAGTTACAACGCTGAATTAAGTCGGTTAGGTAGAAGTAGTGAACCAATTACATAGTTATTTAATAACCTACACCAAATGTTTAATGACCAATTTTGTTGATATGATTGTTTAGGGATGGTATAAAGGTTTTTTCTCAGTATTTATGCAGCAACACTTGTGTATTATATTTTATTTTAATTAAATTAAAAAATATTTTAAACGCTTGTATTTACGTCAACAATTTCAAAAACTTTATTTTCTTGTTCGATATTTATAACATTGCAACGTCCGTTAGTTTTTTTCAAGATTTTAAGTCACCAGTTTTAATAATCGTTGTTCAACTCGTTTTATGATTTTAGCATAATGGTCCCAATTATTTTACGCATAAGCTCCACCTGCTAAACTGACATTGACATTACATGTACTAATATTTCATTCTAGCATAAATGTTGTAACAGTACAAAATCACAAATTGTTTTCCAATTTATTAGATTAATATTTACTACGCTCAATAAAGAGATGCATAGAGATCATATAGATTGAACCTAATTAACACAGTTTTATTAATTTATAAATTTAAAAAATACACTAATTACATCTTGTGAATTTATTTTAAATCCATCCACAAGAAGGCAATCATAGTACCTTGAAATTTATTAATTGCATTACTAGCTGCGCTACTGACTGACCGCAATATAAATAAATAATGATGTAAAAATATGTACTTATTATAGTTATGAATTTAAATCATTGCAAAACGTATTATATTATTATTTATTTAACACGTGTTTAATTACTATCAATATTTACTTAAAAAGCAACTACGTCGAAAACTAATTAAATTAAAATTTTACGATCGAGCATTTATTATATTCATAGATAATAAATATGATAATTTATGATCTATTATATATCATATATTTAGTTACAAAGTGGAAATAATTTGCATAATTAATTTAAAATAGCACGGACAAAAGAAAGTATGCTTGTATGTGTGCAATTTCATGCTCATGTTATTAATATAAATAAATAATTTAATAAATTAATCACTTCCGTAACTAATACTATTAATTAAAATTATTTATATGTTTTTTACTATTGTGGAACATTTTTAATTATAAAGTAGATTCCAATTATTTATATGTTATAAAGATTTAAACAAATTGTTTTTATTAACTATAGCGCAAATTATACAGGTAATGTATTATTTATACTGTGTTGTAGACAATAATTAATTAAATTAAATTTTTATTATTGATATCAATTTTGATATATTATCTAAATAAATAAATAAACCTACCAGGTGGTGCAGTTGTTAGCTAACAACTCGATTTATATACTAGAGTTCTTAGATTCGAGTATATTTAAAAGGATGAGAAAAAAAATTTTAGTTGGTCTAGTGTACTATTTTGATGTTACACGAACCCAATAACTTAGGTTGAAATTTTTGAATTTGCAGCAAAATTCATAGCTTCGTAGCAGAAATAGACCGGCAAAAACTAAATAACTAAAATAAAAAAATCTATTGTAGCAGTAATACATTTTTGAAACACACTTTATTGATTTTATTTCTTAGTTTCTTATTAGAATAAAAGGTTTACCTTTAAAAAGTATCAAAACCTAAATAATAAAATTTTAAATGACTTTTATTATTAATTTATTCCTGACCTACTTTTCACTTTCATTGAAAATTTTTATTACTGGTATCTTATTAAAATGAAACTGTATTGAGTTTCTTCTTCTACATATTTTTTCTATAATTATTTTATTATTATTCTTTCAAACTTTTTTATTACTACTAAGTGTTTTGTAAATATTGATACTCTTGTACTTATATTAAATTTTGATGCTAACTTTGTTAAACTTATATTTGCTAGTAGAAAATTTAAAAAAAAACAAAAGAGAATAATAAGAGAATAGTGTTCCAAATACGAGGCGCTAATGCAAATATTTTAATAATAAAAAAACCGGAAATAAAAACAGAAAAAACGAAAACAAGTTATTGTACATTTTGAGTTTTGGCTCTAAAATTATACCACAAATTACATCACTGCGGTCAACTATTTTAGTATTTTGCATTATCGATTACCAAGTGCTGATGCTATTAATTTATATGTTTAAAAGTTGGGGCTACTGGTTCCGCAAAATAAAAAAATAATTTAATTTAATTAATAAAATATTTACATCTTAAATATTATGGCCAGAATACCAGAAAATATATAAAACATTAGTAAATGTTACTATAGCATCTTGTTCAATTAAATTATTTGACATTATTTCAACAACGAATACAAAAACTCACAACACAACCTGCTATACTAATATAATTTCAACCTTTTAAAAAATTTAAAAACTTGTTAAACATATATTTGGCAGCTTTGAGAACAATTTTGTTTTCAGAGAACTAGTGTATTTAAAAAATCATATTTGTGTAGACCTCTCCTTTTATATAATTCAACAATTAAAAATAAAGCTTGCTCAGGTAAAAAAACTCTTAACAATATTGCCGTGTTGCTATATAAAAAATGGTTTACTGTTTACTGCTTTGAAAAAACATACGTAATTGCAATCTTGATTAAGTTCTAAAGACGTATAATGATAATAACAAGTGAGAAAGTATGTAAGTTAATATTTTAAAATTAATATATATATTATATATTAAACTCTAAACCAACATTAGTGTAAAGGAATATTAATTGTTAGGTAGTTTTAATTTAACCTTTTGCCTTTTTTCTGACTGAAGTGGAACGGGAACATTACGAATTTGGTATCTTATTAAAAAAAAGTTATACTTCCTAAACAAACTTCCTAAAGTTTAGTAAAGATGCCACTAAGACAGAGGGTTGTCAATGGTATGTTCTTTAAAATATTGAATATATAACCGTTTAATTTTATAATTTAATAGAAATACTTGTTGTGTTTTATTTTATTTTTATTGCTAATAGTTAAGAAGAAAAGGTAATCCATATTAGACTATCAGAATATATAAACAAAAACAGTATAATGCTTTTCAACAATACTCGGGAACAACAGCAGCAGCTTATGGTCTTGTAGATCACATAAAAAACAAAGTATATTTTATCGATCTGAAAAAAGCTTTTAATACTGTATCAAAATCATAGCCTATAGAAAAACTAGACGCAATGAAATAAAAGACAACAAACTAAACCTAATAAACACATACCTTAAAGACAGACCACAAAAAACAAAAAGAAACTCTATAGAAAGAACCGATGCAAGCTGAATACAGAATACCACAAGAAGGAATTCTACCGCCAACATTATACATACTATATACAAATGATATATTAAAACTAAAACTACACGGTACACCACATATATGCCGATGACACATGTATTATATACCCAGGAACAGAAAACAAAATAGAAAAACTTATCGAAGAAGACACAATAAAATTAGAAACATGGTATTATAATAACCTAGTCACTATTAACAAAACAAAAACAGAATTCATGATCTTTAATAACAAACAAGAAAACATTCCAATCACAACAAAAATAAATAGCGAAAAGATGATAAAACAAATTAATAAAGTTAACTATCTAGGATTAACAATCCAAGATGAGATACACACATAAATAAACTTGTTAAATAAAATTCCGCAACAATAGCAGTAGTATGGAAAATAAAAAAATATCTCAGAAAACAATTAAAAATATCTGTATATCATGCATTATTTACATCTTATAATACATACTTAAACCATATATGGGGAATCACAAACAAAAAAAACATTAATAAACTACAAAGACAACAAAACAAACTTATAAAAATTCTATACTCAACAGATAGAAAAACATCAACAACCGAACTATACAAAGAATATAAACAAAATGATAACTTTAAACAACATATTAATGATATATAATATAAACAACAAAATGATAAAAAGCAATATAACAATACAGTTCAACAAAGAAATACACCATTACCAAACAAGAAGAAAATCACACATAAGAACTACAAAGTATTCAACAGTCAAGTGCAGCCAGATACTAACAACAGAAACAATAAAGCAATACAACAGCCTACCAACATACATAAAAACCTTAAATTATGTACCATTTAAATTAAAAATTAAGTATATGTTACTACATGACAAAATAAAAAAAATAAATAAAAACAACAACTACGAGCCCTCTATACCCATAGGGAATGAACCCGCAAACCTCAAGTGATGATAGAGGAAAGAAACAATGTTATTATTATTTATTACATTATGACAAACTTGTTTTTGTGGTAACAATATTATAAACAGTTTTGTAGTTGTTAAATGTAATAAACCCTTACTTTAACTGGTTTTTATAAATTCCAGCAGTAGAGAATATGCGTTTTAATTAATCAATAGTATATTAGGTATTAAAGTCAGAAAAGAAAACAAATATAATCTATATATTTAATTTGTTTTTATATATGAGCTTACACAACTTGCCTTACCTGTTTGTTTTTGATAACTACACAGTGGTGCGCTGTAAAAGACTTAAGTGATTTTTTTGTAAATTTTTTGCTGAAATTTGCAAGTTTTTTGTTGTTGTTCAAATTTACAAATTTATTGTTTCTAAATAAACATAAAAACTTATTTAAAAAAATTTTGGCATAGTATTATTCTGATGTGACGTAGTAGAGAGTTAACTTGTATCTGCCGCGAGCACTTTCATGCTTTACGTTACGCGTGATTGTAAATTACAAATTATTATATAATTATACAAAATTGCAATAATTATACTGCAGATTTATTAAGTTATTAAATTATGATATAAAAATGTAATAATTGTATTATTTATTAGCAACAAAACTATTTATAGGGTTTTCCAATAAGAGGTTTCATTTTGATATTAAAAAAAACGGGTATTTTTTAAGAGAAATCGATAAATGTTTATTTCATTGTAAAGAGGAAGGTATGCCATTAACA
Organism: Tachinus rufipes; assembly: GCA_963932245.1. Classification (NCBI taxonomy): domain Eukaryota; kingdom Metazoa; phylum Arthropoda; class Insecta; order Coleoptera; family Staphylinidae; genus Tachinus; species Tachinus rufipes. The sequence goes on from OZ010744.1 coordinate 60,556,502, forward strand.
TTTGAAAACAATATTAGTCAAATGGCCGCCACGGTTACGGTTGCAGTACCACATTCTTTTCATAAAATTTTCCATGACCAATTCACACATTTGCGGCGGTATGTTCTCAATAACTTTACAAATTCTATCTTTAAGGTCTTGAACCGATTGTGGAGCATTGCCATACTTCTTCAAGAAATAACACGGTCAGGAAACTTTTCTTGCAAAATTGCGATTGTTTCGTTGCTTGTGTGGCACGTAGCACCGTCTTGCTGAAAATAAACGTTGTCAATTATTAATCATAGCTTGGTAGCGCCATCCATTTACCGTAAAAGTAGGTTCCAATCACACCGCTAGCCCAAAAACCGCACCAATCAGTAACACGTTGAGAATGCAAAGACTTTTCAACAATCATTCTTGGATTTTTTGAGCTCCAAATGCGACAATTCTGCTTATTAACGTAGCCTCCGAGATGAAAATGAGCCTCATCACTGAAGATGATTTTTCGATGAAATTCCGGATCATTTTGATGCATTTGAAGGACCCAATCAGCGAAGATACGACGTTTGTGATGATTGACCGGCTTAAGTTCTTGTGTTAACTGAACTTTAAAAGCCTTAAAACTTAAGTATTTATGCAAAATACGGTGTAATGTTGTTTGTGGAATGTTTAATTCCAAAGATCGACGAGAAATCGACAAACCTGTGTTTTTTTTCAACACTACGGGCTACATCAGTAATATTCTCATGTGTTCTTGAGCGATGCACACGGTTTTGATTCTTTACAACACAATCTTGTCCCAAAAGCTCAAATTTTTCCACCAGGTTTATTATTGCCGGCCGAGAAGATGCTTTACGACGACTAAAAAATGCTTTAGTTTTGCAAACTGTAACTGAAAAATTTTCACCATTTTTGTAGTGAATTTTAATAACTTTAATGCGTTGTTTTTACTTGTCAAATGTCAAAAGATAATAGCTTTAAAATTGACAGCTGCCCAAATAGCCTGCTATTCAAAATGAAACTTTTTATTGGAAATTCCTTTACATCAAAATGTTAGTAAACTATTAATGCTATATTATACTATTTAAATGTAAAAAAAGTTTCTTGTAAAAAACTCTAAATAAAAGTTGATAAATTGAAAGCATTTATATCAAAATACTACTTAAAAAAGCAATTTTTGTTTTTTGTTATGTCATGGCAAAGCAAACCAAAGCATGTCTTGCTCGGATATAACTTGTAATATTTTTATAGAATATGTATGTTAATAATATTAATACTTACATTCATGTTTAATGACAATTTATTTATAAATATCATTATATTTTTAATGTTCATCAATTTATAATGAGTACTTGTTATTATGTAGTGTTTATTTTAGTCATAAAACAACAAAGTATAGAACTTGCACAATGTTTTTATAAATTATTTTTTTTTTTTTATTTTTTGTAGTTGTAGAAAAAGTGATGTGTACAACTTGCACATAATATCTATTTAGCACTCGTTTAAATTGCAACAACGTTTATACTCGTGGGAAATAAATATTATTACGTGCTAGTTGTACAATATACTATTTTCTACAGTAATGTGTTATTTTATACGTTTCGTTAAACAACTAAAAAAAATTACATAAGCAATAAAAATCTTCTGGACTATTATCAGATTATACTAAATTTTAATCACTTTGCTTTTAAAAGTCTAAGTGACTTTTTTATATTCAATACATTTTACGGAACGAAAATGACATTTAAACTAACCCAAAATATTTTTGGAGGTTTTTATATGTATTATGATGAGCAGACAAGTAATAAAAATTTTGTGTAATTACTTTTAACGTAAATATTATTTTTTATAAAATTTGCAACTCTAAGAAAGTTAAGATACGTTTATTTTTGTTATTACACTTAAGTGTATGGATATATCTTGTATATTTAGTGTGTAATATACGTATCAGTTATATGTATTTTTAACGTAGAAAATGCGTTAATATATAACAAAAATATTTGTATATTCTTTAATTAAAATACACGTGTATTATAGGTTAAACTTTATCCGGCAATTAAACGTGTATTTATGGTATGTATATTTCGGCAGTTGCTTAACTATTGTTAGCGCTAGTATTCGTACATGCCCTCTCTGCTGCACTGCCGACTCTCTCTTATGTATAATGATGTAAAATATGTACCTGTTATACAAAATTTAAACTTTAAATAGGTAATAAAAAAAGTATTGTATTTGTAAACTAAACTATTACATAAAATAAATATATCATTCTAACATAAAATACAAAGTATTACGTATAAATAAACATTATAATATTTAACATAAATATTTAAGAACATTACATTTAAATTGAAGATCCATTTTGTTTTTTCAACCAGTCTTTTGGTGACATCTGAAAAATATACTGTGTGTATTTCCACAGCCTCGAATGAAACACATATGGTAATTTTTATTTCAAATAACTTGATTAGTATGCTATTTGTATTTATAATACTATATACACAATAACAATCAATAATATTAAATTTAAATTGAAAAAAAAAGTCGATAAATTGATATTAATGTTACTGTAATAGCTATAATTGCATTGTACAAAGAAAAAATGGTGCATCTGACAAGTTATTTGAAAAAAAGATGAAATTGCATTTTTTCAGATTTAACACTTATTTCATCTTGGTACTTTTAAATCTGCGCTTCCAGTCCAATTAAACAAAACTTCAACTCTGTTGTGTAACAACAAACAACTTAAAACTGTATCGGCTGACGCATCTAATAGCACTTGCACAATAATAGATCAAAAATAGATAAAATGAATATAATGATGAATCATGCATCTCAACATACACTTTGTGAACTATATTTACGCGTTTGGGTAAACATCAAACACTGAATTGGTCGGCAAACCAAACCCAAAAATAATAAACGTTAAATATACGTAGAGATATACAGGTTATTTATACAAGTATTTTAATGGTTAATATACGTATATTAATTAACAATGGAAAAAAAAGAAAATATTAACGTGTAATATACAAATATACATACCTTACGTGTACAAGAAATGTATATTATACAAATACACATATACCATATACGCTTTTTACACTATATATACATGTCAAAAACTTATATTATCTAAACTAGTGTTAATACTGGGTAGTTTTAACACATTAATAGTCTTTTTAAGCTAATATGCCATAAATCTAAACTAGTTGTAACAGTGTCTTTTTCTTAATGCGTTTTTATTTTAACTGTACCTGTTTTGTACCAATTTTTAAATAAATTTTCTATACTTTTTATTTTTAGTGCAATTTTGTTGTCAACTCTTTTTTTTTGTTACCTGCCTTGGTTTTTGAAATTTTGAAACAAACATTTTGCTTTGTGTTATTTGTTATTTATACTTGCATTAATTGCTGCGTTAAAACCTAGTAAAGTAATTTAAACTGAGTAGTATAATATACAGGGTTTGATAAATGTGTTAGAACACCCAATTTCCGACTACATTTTTAATTTATTTTAAAAACCTTAAGAGCAGGAAATTTTCACATTATTTTGTAATTCGCAATTTTCTTAAAAAGTATAATTCATAACAAATTCAAAAAAACAGAATTTATATTAAAAAATGAACAATGAAAGGCATGAATATGTTGTTTCTTTGTAGTATTTAAAATTTTATTATTGTTTCTAAATGAATAAATTTACTATAAAAATTGATTTTGGTTTTATGCTCTAGAAAACAATTACTTAAGTATCAATTCCAAAATTCAAATCTATGTTGATAATTATTGAAGTTAATTGCAAAATTAAATATTAGTAATAATTGGATGCGCGCGACAAAATTTAGTTCAACGCGTTGCTCGCATGTAGCGCTCCGGCAAATTTTAGCAAATCCTATAGAAGACAACCACGTGTGAATATATTCGGGGCGTGTTTTTGTGTTTGCAGAGGCAAAGCTTTGTTATAGTCATATTATAGTAAATAATAACATGTTTCTGGGCGATTCTCTATGCACATTGCTATAAGTAAGCAAGATATATACTGATAGCTTTTAATTTTTGTGATACTTTACTTTACAAGATTTTTCATTATTTAAGTATATTGCTAGCAATCAAAGGCGCTAAAACTCATGCAATCCTCTGAAAAAGAATATAATTTTTCAAAAAATAATGTTTTTTATTTAATTTAATTTGAAAAATAAATTTAAAAAAATTAAAATTTTAAAAACCAAAAAAAAAGTTAAAAAACATTTTTTTTTATTAACAAAAAAATATTTTTTTTAAATTTTGAAAATTGTGAAAATTTTGAAATTAAAAAGATGAGAAGAAAGAAAATTGAGTTATCTCCCCGTTCAATATCCATAGAAAATTAGACAGAATATTTAATAAATTAAATTAACAGATTATGAATATGTATTATCTGCATTATACATACTTATTTCTTATTAAACTTAGTAATTATGTTTATTGCATACGTAAATAATAAAGTTAGAAATTAAGTAGTAGTAACAGCAACGGAACGAACACTACAAAGTACGCATCTAAATGCAAAATTAAAACATGCCGATGCGACCAACTTTGTCTACTCTAGAACCCCTCCCATTGTTCGTTTGTTCTCTCTTCAGGCGGTTCTTTTACAAGCGCTTGCCAGATTTTGGTACCCTCATCTTAATAAAAAAATTTGTATATTTTTTAATCTATATTAGTGACGTATTTTAATTTTTAATGCGCTTTTTTGCGTAATACGATGACATCATCAGGAGCAATGTTGTGATGCAGTTGCCACTTATTCGCCATCCAAACGTCTAGTTTTTTGCGCCAAATTGCATCACGGAGTCGGTGGAAAACTTTTTGTTGGTACTGTTTTGTTACTGGTTGTCCTTCCGGTGCGCATTCGTGATGCACAATTCCACAAACATCATAGAACACTGTTACAATTACTTTATTTTGCTTCTCACCTTTGGCTTTGGCAAAGAGAGATGCTTCCATTGCAATGACTGTGTTTTTGTTTCCGGATCGTACTAGTACATCTATGACTCATCTCTAATTACAACAGTGTCTAGAAACTTTGGTTCAGTGTTGGTAGTAGCCAGCAAGTCTTACGCAACCGCAAAGCGGAATTCTTTTTGTTCCGTCAACAAAAGCTTGGGCACAAATTGCCTTTGGCAATCTCTCGTACGGTCAAACAACAATCTCCCATTTCTACTCTTTTAACAACAACTGCTTCTCGAGCAGATTGTGGCTTTCTTGAACGCAGTTCACTTTCCACCTATGTCCAGCCATTTTTGAATCCGTTGATCCACTCTTTATTTTGTGTTACTCCAAACATCTGCTAAATCTTACCAATTGTTTTAAGAATTAACAAGTTTTTATCAAAATTTTATGCAGTACCGTTGTTCAATTTGTTCAGTAATTTTATGAGAAATAACAGCACCTTACTTGATGGCTAGTAGGCAACAACTGACGCCAAAAAAAAATTAAGCATGTTCATTAAACTGTTTCCATCCACTGTGTGACGCCGTCCTAGCATCACTACTATGCGCGGAAAACCTTAAGGTAATACTTTTTAGGCAGTATATATTAATATATATTTTTATATAATTTATAATGTTTACCGTTGCATGTTATAAGTTTTTAATAATATATTGTGTAACCAACACGGTTTGATGCTCATCTACAAGTATCGCAACGTTGGTACACGAGCTTCGGCAAGTGATGCAATTTATACAAGTAAAAAATAAGCATTTTTTGCAAGTTGCACATTTTTTATGACCAGAATACTTATATCGTATACAAAAAAATAAAATAATTTATTAAATGTAATAATTTAACAGATGTATAAGTTAAATATCTGCAGTGCCGTAACTAAAACGGTGTATTTTAATAACCACATCAACTAGAAATTTCAGTAAAGCACAACAATACACTTGACGCTCCCTCCGAACTGAGCTCAATAAGTGATCAATTGACTCATCTATCCAAAGTGCAATAGACCATGAAAAAGAAAAGTTGCAATATATTTTAAACGTTCATATTAGTGTGATAATGTTTTGTGCGGAAAATAATTTAGCACTTAGAAGAAGTTGCAAAATAATAGATCAGTCTCATTCCGGCATATTTTTAGGCGCAATTCATATAATATCTAAGTATAATCCAGAATTAAGGTCGCACATCAAATTTCATTCATATAAATAGAGCAAGATTTGTATTTTTCTCCATTTATACAAAATGAAATAATTGAGTTGATGGGAAATGTTGTTAAAAAAACATACTATTAAAATAGTGAAGACATCTAAGTACATCACATCATAAGCATAAAGTCTTAAATTTTAAGATTCGTCAAAATAAGTAACAAACAGGTTAGCGTTAAAGAACCTTTCATTTACTTTATTCACTCACACACACAAATAAAACTGGTAAATGTTTAGCCAAAGATACTGTAAAAAAGTTGAAGGATTGAGTATAATCGATATTAAAAGATAAAGATATGACAACGAAAGTAACATGAGTAAAAACTTCAGTTGTGTTTAAGCAAAAATAATAGATATAAACAAACAAGCCCAATTTGTACCATGTACTGCACATAGCATTAATTTAGTAGGCATTCACGCAGACAGTTTTACAATAGGTATAGTAACTGTTTTGAAATTGTTCAAAAAGTATTTACATTTTTTTGGCTATTCAGTTCCCAATGGTCATCAACATCAAAAGCAGTTGCTGCTTTATATACACAAATTTTGGATATTGCGTCTGCGTTTAATATCACCATCTTTTAACGTTGAAATTATTGCCAATGCCATAGTTATATTAAAATACATTGATTTTAAGTTTTTGTGTATATTAAATATACACACAATAAGTACAAAAAGCGTTTTTTTACAAAAAAAAACTGACTAAAAGACAAGATATGAATAAAAGCTTTAATGCAAATTTTAATATAACTAAAAAACGAAGCTTCAAACAAAGACGTTTTAACTTATAGATACATTATTAACTCATTTAAAATGAAGGTTTGAAAAATTAAATTAGATTGCTGAGAATTTTGGTTTTTTGACAACTAACACTGCAGTTTTAAAGAAGGAAGCTATAAACTTAGCTTTAAAATATAAAAATGATATAGATGCTGTAGAGTTTTGAAATAAAATATAGAGCTTAAAGTTTTTAGATTAATAAAACTCAGACATACATGATTTTTGTTTAGTAGAAAATTTTTCTAACGTTGAGGCTGCAGTTAAAATAATTTTAACAGTGCCGGTTACAACTGCATCATGTGAATGAAGATTCAACAAGTTAAATTAAAACATATTTAAGATCAAAACTAGCACATTATTCATAGAAAATTCCGTAGCAAGGGAAAAAAGATTAATTTTCAATTAATACTCTATATTTTTGTTACTATATTAAAGTTATTGCTAAAAATGTTTTTAAATTTCTACTTATTGTAGTTTATATCATAACATAAATAAAAAATAATTTATTGTTTAATTTTGTTTCAATGAGGCACAAAAAGACGCATCAGGAGCTAGTTACGACACTGATTATTTGTCAATTTTCTAATGATTTTGTGCGATTTTAGACGTATTATACATGCGTAATTGAAAGTATAATTTAGCATAATTTCCTTAGCAATACTACTTGCATAATGAACACGACACAGTAGTAAAAAAAAAATACTTTATTGTTGTTTACTTTATCACTTAAAACTAAAATTAATTATAGTTTATATTACAGGTTGAAAATACGTATATTCTATAATTATTATTTTAAATATTTTAAGAATGATTATGATTCTTTAAAACTGTAGAAATGAAATAAAAATCTTGCCGCTGCGTTTTTTTTTTGTAAGGCTTGTACAGTTTTATAAATTATATTTAATAAATAGACAGTTGCCTAGTATCTGGGGCATTATTTATAATAAAGTTATGTATCAACACCAGAAAAGCTATGTTTCAAGCACGCCGATGTTTAACCGCAGGAGTGAAGCGAGGGCGACAAACATCAAAGTGCTACAAATGCTTTCTTAAGTAAATAATTTAAATAATTAAAACTATTTTCTTATTTTGTAATGTGAATTTTGTTGCATAATTGGCTTACGATAAGATTGAAATTTTAGCAGTATTAACAAATTAAGGTTGTTGATATTTTTAACAAAGTTTTTCCAGTCATTAGTTTATTATGTTCATATATGTTTACTTGTTTTAGTTTATAATAAAACTTTTTTATAGTAAACCTTAAATTGTTTGCAATTAATTTAGGGGTTTCTTTTGTTCAGTCTATTCTAATTAGTTTGTATTATAAATGCTTTTTTTTAAATTATATTCAATAAAAGTAATATAGTAAACTTTAAGATTTTAGTAAACGTTCATTCTTGTGTAATTAATATTTATAATTATCAAAGTATTGTTAATGGTTAATAAATTGCCTGTTCTGAGAATTACTCTAGAATACAGTTACTTTTTTGAAAAATAAAACGTTTTGTTAAGTATTATTTTTCTAATCTTAAAAGTTTGGTTCTATTAATTCTTATGAATAAAGGTTTGCCATTTATATCGTAAAATTTGGCAAGTAATCGTATAAATATGAGTATATCTAAAACAGATTTTTAATAAAAAAATGTGTTAATAAGTTTATTTATAAAAACGTAATTTAAAAAATTATTTATTTTTATGCCAAACAAAAATTGACTTGCGATTATAAATAACCATAAAAGACGCACAATATCTAATAAATTGGAACGTGTAAGGTGTATAAACGTTGTCGTGAAGCATATAATATATATTGACGCAGCAATTAAATTAAATTAATTTTTTGCCACTCTAAAAACATTTTTTTTTGTATTTTGGATTGTAAAGTGATGCCCTAGGACAGAAAACTTTTTAAAAACACGTTAAAAAAAATTTGATTTGAAAAAAAAATTAAACCAAATTTTTATTTGGTTAATTTGCTTTTTTAAATTTTATCTTACAGTAGGCAAGCAAAAAATAGTCGTGAGCATGAACAAAAAGCATTTTAGGTGCGGTCAAATATCGGCGTACTACAATGCTTTTTAGCTCTAGATATTTAATATACTATTATAATGTTAATAATAAATATAGGCAAAATGTGAAACTTTTTTATAATACTTATGAACTTTGCCGTTATATATTGTACAATATCAATATGATAATATGTAACTAAGGATTAAATAAATAAATTTTGAGAAAAAACAAAAAATGAGTTTAATTTTGCGAACAATATAAAATAAAAATTAATTAATTTGCAATACAATATTGTAATCTATAAAACGTTTATATTGTTCTTTTGCAGATCGCTTAATATTTATATTGTAATTTTATCAGCAATTCTTCGAATTTCAAAGTAGTAATTTATGTTAGATTACTAAGTCAATGTGAACTGTTCACCACTTGATAACATAAGAAAATATAGTAACAGTTCAGTTGAATTTTTTTTAATATAATTGGCGTAAAATTGTTTGGTATCTATCCTTTGCTAGATGACCATTAGTATTCAACATTTTATAATCTCAAAAGCATCCCGACCGCTACCATTGTAACAAAAACAGCAACTTTGTCGTCATTCCTACTTCTACATATAATTTGATACTCAATTTTTTTTCACAAGTACATTTAAAAAAATTAAGCTATATTTTGTCAAAGTATTTTAGTTAAATTACAGTTAGAAATAGCCGAAAAAAAATTCATTTGAATGTTAGAAATAAATACGATTTTAGTTACTTTTAATACTATTTGCAAAAATAACTAGGCTAGAATAGATGAAACATAGTTTGATCTTTTCTGTTTGTACTGGTAAAAAAATTAATTGATTATCAAATTATATGTAGAAGTAAGAATGACACCAAAGTTGCCATTTTCGTTATAATACTACAATTTACGGTAGGGGATCGAATGATCTTAAGTTTATTTTTTGTGACCATTACATATTATTATAAATTATTGATAAGACAAAATAAAATAAAAGCCATTTCATAATTTGATATGAAAGCTCATCTTGTTTATTTTGAAAACAACTAAAGTAAAATTAAGCTGGATTAATTTATATTACATAAAATTGTATTAAGATTTTATTAAGTTTTGAATCTTGGTAGCTAACTTACAATGTTTTTTTTTTTAGTTTTGAACTAAATGGAAGAATTTAATAAATGATTATATTTTATATAAATTGACTCGGTTGTGAGACATTCACTAAACTAATGTTTAGGATATGCACTCTTCATTAATAAACCTAGCATCTTAGAGAAGCATTTTAGTAGAATATATTTATTTAGTGGCGTTTAACTTAAAATTTTGCAGCAGTGCACTGTTGTAGTAATTACTATAATCCTGCGTCAATTTTTAAAATATAATTTTGTATATATGTACATACATCTGAAAACAATATTTAGAATCTTAAAAATAATTTTAAAAAATTGTCTATTTCAAAATCAAATGTTCTGTAGTTATTTGTTTTATAATTTAATAACACTTACCGATGTTTCCGAAGTAATATGCAGGAGTTAATAAAACAAGATTTTGTGATAAAATTTTCTCTTTTTTATAATTTAATCGATTTGTTTTTACAACCTCTTTCTCTCTCTCTTCATTTCTTTTAAGTACATGTCGCGAACATTATTTCTACAACGTCGTTCCGATGCTCCCCTTTGTGATAGAGGGTTGGCCCGGACAGGAAATATACACAGGTAAAAAAATGCTTATTAAATAACAAAATTCACAAATATAATACACGCACGATGATTAACAAAGTTTCCCCCATACGACTCCCAATGACTTTGGTCCGGGAATATATTTAGGGACGACACATAATAATAATACTCTTTTGTTTTTTTAAGTTATTACCATTTTTTGTTAATGCCTATATTTACAAAGGAACAAATAAATTATTAAAAAAATGTTTAAAACACGGAGGAAATAAATAATTTGTATGTTATGTACAATTAACTTTGGGGAGGGATAGGTTTGTACAGATTGGGGTGGTTTTGGCACGTTTGGATTGGCACTGGCTTTTTTAAGGGGCGGTAGTTTTTGTTTGCTTCACCCCTGTGGATTAAAAACATGCGTGCACATATTTAAATGGGAATTATAATATAACGGATGATCATCCACAAGCGCGCGCTATTTACAATTGGGAGGAATTATTAATTATTCTAGGACTTTATGTACAGTTCAATATTGCAACTACCATGTTCATCATTTTAGAAAATTTGTCTTTTTTGGTTTTACGTTTCACTTTCTACATCACTAACACACTCATCGTCCATGTCCATGTCGATATATTCACCGTACTGACTTTCATCCCCCGTTTCTTCTTTCCATTTGTTGACGTGATGTGCGTTGTTCTGAGAGCCCTGCGAGGGTTTTCCGCCTGTACTCGTTTTCGCTTCCTCCTCCTGCTGCATCCGCTTGTGTTTCGTCCGTCTGTTTTGGAACCACACTTTTACCTGGAACAAGACAAGAACACGATCAGTAATTAAATCGAACAAGACATACGGAAGATGGATCGCACAACCTGCACCGATTAATTGGCCCAACAAACGTTCAACAGGCGTTAAGCTAATCGTTCGACACACAAATGGTTAAATACCTGATACCCAAATAAGATAAAAACAAAAATAATAATGTATGTGTACCAACCACCGGGAAGAAAAAAAGAAATAACCCAAATTAACAATTTCACCAAGCCAGCAAAATAAATTAGTTCATTTCATGGTAATTATCAAATAATCGATTTAGTTTTATTGCGCATAACTTGCTTGTATTAGATATAATATTTCCCTTAATACAAACATTAATTTGATTCTTTAAAACAAGCTATTTATTTTTTATATTCCAATTCAAGTTATAAAGCTATTTTTTTTAGGCTGGTTTGTAGAAAGAAGGCCAAATACAATGCAAAGTGTACTAAACGTATGATAATTATTGATCAATTTATAATTATAATGTTTTAGGGTCTGGTTATCAATTTCAATCAGGAATTAGCAAACTGTAGTATAATTCCTAATTATAATAAAGTGAAATTACATATTATTTTTTATAAAAATATATACGTGTCCTCCCTAAACAATTCACTTAGATCTTAATAATAATAATAATAGTAATTTTAAACAACCTACGCTTTTCTTCCATAGTCTTCCATGTATTTTTTTTTTTCTATCGTGTACGGAAAACACTTGTTTAGCGACGCACGCGAGGATCAAATCTGAAGGGCAAGTAAAAAATAAATGTTACATGAATTGTCGCGCGGTTATTATTTTAGGAGTGCCGTGCCCCTGTTTATATTAGTAATTGGAATCGTGTATCGGCGCTTTTTCGGTGAAATGAAACGCAAATAATCGCGCACGCTTTTTCCATTCTCGCACACGTTAATCAATTAAAATTGCACGATTTTTTTAAATATATTTCGTCTGCTACTGTGTATATATATATTGTGTCGGTATTTGCGGAGAGATTAACCATTTCCAGTGATTCAATGTTTTTTTTTTTAATTGATTAATGCAGAATTTATGCCGGTTTGAAAATATTATCGTGAGTTTACTATGATAGGTAATTTAAATTGTAATTGAAGCTTATTTTATATGTAACAAAATATACACAAAGTTCATTATACTTTAAAAAATAGATATTAAAACAATATAGTATTTAAATTTAAACCAAAAAAAATAAATGTTAGAGGATTAGTAATTTGATTCAAAGATGTAATTTTTTTTAAATTATAACCTGTAAAAATCGCAAAAATATAACATAACCCTAAGCTATATTAGAGCAATACTTACAAGTAACTGATTGACTACATTCTGGTTCTCTATCCCAGTGCAAGTTTAAAGTTCTATAATTTGTTGAAAAAATTATCTATTCGGTTTTCTTAGATTTTTGTGAATTCACTATTAGTTAGTCTGTTGCTTCAGACAGTTGTCTTACAGTATGTACAGTAAATAAATCTGTCATAACTATATTTTTCAAATATAACAAATTTATTTGTGAGTAGTTCAAACTATATATTTTCAAAAAAATGCACTAAACTGCAGAGAATACAAATGTTACTTTGATGTAGGTTTGACATAATAAATACTTCTTTGTTATTTACTTTATTTGAACACAACTGTTACGTCGTATTTAACTAAAAGTATTTGCATTAAATTTGTTAATTGTGATTATCAGTTATATCACGGTATGTATACGAAAGTTTTTATTTATTTATTTATTTATTCCATTGCCTTTCTACCTTTCGGTGTAAGACTATACAAAAGTTGCCTTTTTATATTTCAAGATTAAGCAACCCTAATGGTGCCATCTGAAAACGTTAAGTTAGACATTTTTGGCAGTATACATACTCCGAACGTTTTGTCGTACAAGCCCTATTTGTGTTGTTTACAGTAACTTTAAACGTGAACATTATTTTGTGCAATTATGTTTTACAATATTCCACGTAGATTAACTCAACAACTGTGCATCGGTAGATTCAATTCAACTTTTGCAGCTATGAAGTCAATGTTGTGTCCAAAGCCCCTCAACATTTACGTCAAGGAGATAGCAACATTAGCAGATTTGTTTCTAAATGCAATTAGATAAGATTAGAGCGGCTCTAATTGCTATAAACAAGCTTAAATCATATCAAAGCTAATTTTTGAATGTCACTGTGCCTTACTTTAGCAGCCAGTAGAAATAACATCTGCTATAAGTGGGAGAACATTCCAACAAAGTAGATAACAATAACGCTCGTTTTACGATGTGCGGTTTGGTTCATTTTCGGTTATTTTCGGTTCTTTTTGGTTTTTATTTGGTACCTAATAGAAACAGTATAACACCAAATAGTACCTTGTAAAGTGATAAGAGGGTGCTCCCAATAAATTCTAGTATTCCTCCTCCGAACCGAATGAAACAGCATACTTGTGAAACTGGCGGACGAGCTAGCGCGTAAAGAATCAAACCTCAAGACCGTTTTACCAAAAGCTTCAATAACCTGCTAAAAATTAACACACACAATGCAGTCGGCAGGCGTTGGGAAGGCAGCCTATTTTTATTTGCGATTGTTCAGAAAAATATTGCAAACTATGACCAAAAATCTTAACACACAATAGGTATTGGAGACAGTTCAACGTGTAGAGAATGTGAAATAGACAACGAGACGTGCTGCGTACATCTCCAACTCTGTCATACAATAGAGAGTCTATTTTGGAGAGCTGCTAGCTTGACATAGCCAGTATAAGGGAGACCCTTCCAAGCGTTGTAGATGTATACATCGACCACATAGGGCGGTTGAATGCTAAAACAACAAAGTAAAGTCACTATTAAATGGCTTAATAAGACCGTAAACTTTGGTTTGGCTTCTAACTCTAAATCCAGATTACAAAAATTAAAACTTTTGGCAATAAAGCTCTAAGATTAGTGTTTTACGTTGGTTTACCAAATTCAATTGTGGCCGTAGTTTGCTCAACAACCAATTGTGCAAAAGTCGTCCTAAACATTGATGTTGTTCGTAAACTAATACTGTAAAATCGTTATGTGACTTTTGTAATGCCCCAAGCATTTTTGAACGTTAGTGAGACTAGCATACATTCAATATTCCATAAACATTTGGCCGTCAAAAAGAATTGTTAGCGTTGGATCCCACACAATTTCACTCAAAAATAGCTAAAAAATGTACTTCAAAAATTGGTTTACACGTGTCTTAATAAAAAATATTTTGAAAAACAATAAAGCTATTTTCAAAGATTAATATTTGTTTTCATTTCTAATCCCGAAATATAAAAGACAATCCTCGTATTGTTCAAAGTATACAATATAGACCTAATTTAAGTCATTTCATGTATCACTTTATGTCACTACATAAACCTAAAATTTGCTATTTTTTTTTTATTTCTTATAGAGTATTGCGCCAAATTTGTTTTTTATTGTGCATTTAAATACCGATTCCACGCTCGATATTAATACGCGTTGGCGGCCATCTTGCGACGCACGATTTAATTGCATTGCAACATACAATACAATAACAACAACAAAAATTAATAGATACAAGCATAAAGCACAAAATAATAATTAATAAATGTAAATCCATAAAAACTGAATCAAAATATAATTTCCATAATACAATTCAAAAGAATTAAAGATGAGATTAATGCCAATGTCGGCGTGCAGTCAACGAAACAACGGCGGGTCTGAAGAGTTCAACACATTATTTCATTTTAAAATCGTTATTATTACAGTTAACACGCAAAGGCAAATAAACTATCAATTTCACAGTCGAGCGCCCGGTTCATTCAATTATGAAAACAAAACGAATAAATAAAATTTAAAAAAAATATGCTGAAAATGTCATGTGCAGGGGAGAGCGTGATTGGGCCGGAGGGGAACAGCCGCCATGTTTTAATTCAAATGTTTTATTTTTTACGCATGTGGAGCAGATGTTTCGTGTGTTATTTTTATTTTGCGTGAAGCAAGGTGTGAATTATTAAGCGGAACGATAAACGTGTGAGCTTTCATTGATTTTTTTTTGTTAATTATGCATGTGGATAAATTGAAATATAAAAATGGGTGAGAACTATGTTATTTTTTTTTATTGCATTTTGCAAAAAGAAATTTTACATTTTATTAAAAAAAAAAAAAAGTTTAATTTAACAAAATATTCCCTAATAAAAGCGATAACTCATGTACAACAAAATATAAGATAAAAATAAAGTTTTTATATCAAATGGAGCTTAAAGTTACGCATAAATGACAATTCAGCAATCGGAACCGAGCGATTCCCCACAGGAAGCTCATAATAAAAAGAATAGAATATAACAGCTTATTCACAACCCCCGCATCTATGTTAAATGACTCGAAAATATTGCAAATATATAAAAACACGGTGTATAAAAAGCAAGGAATGTGATTACTCTCATTTACTACAAATAGAAAATGCCCAACATCCGGCTCGCTCTACCCATAAAAGCCTGCCCCAGTAACGACTTAATTAAACAAATACGGCCGTTCGCCTTTTTTGGCGATGCTCGTAAATAATCCCGCTGTCAATAGCCCATAAATTATTCAATACTTATATATAATAAAAAAAACAGCAAACGCGCAAAAATAAAATACATAACGCAACAATCGATATCAAACCTTGAGGAACACCACCGATGACCTCCATTTGTTTATTATTTAACATTTAATTAATGCTAATAGGGTAATTCCGATGCACAATTTGGTACACACCGAGAACGCAATTAGTATATTTATTTTAACCAAATTTGCTTAACATTTAGCACCTTATTAAAAATAATAATGCCGTTTGAATTTGAAATTCCGATGTAAACAATTGCTTATCTTTAAAGCTGGGCCAATTCTGATAAAGTTTAAGTATACGATATATAGATCGTAAATATCTTTTAAACGACAATATATTTGTTTTAAATACATAATATTGAAACGACATGACTGTAATAAAATCGGTCAAAATAATTACTGACTTGGTAAATTACTGAAATTTTAGTCAATTGAAAGGATATTAAATCTGTATTATATATTATATTGAATGTAATAATTACCTGCGTTTCCGTTAACGATAGTGACTGTGCTAATTGTTTCCTTTCTGCGCCCACCACGTAATGATTTTTTTCGAAGGCGTGTTCCAGTTTTAGTAGTTGAGAAGGACTGAACGCTGTCCTTATCCTCTTTGGCTTTCTGAAAGGTTGTAATAGGAATCCAGGAATATCAGGTCCTAAAACAACATTAATAGATATATTTAGTATTAATAAATATTAGCACCAACAAAAAATATTTAAATAAAATATAAAAAAATATTGGTTGAGCAAATAAATCTTTAATTAAATATCGAAAATATTTGTTACTAATTTGACAAAAAATGATCATCTAAAACCATTTTATTTAAAATTTGTCAAACATTTATAAAAAGACTATAAATAAAAATTATAATCGCTATAAGCATAATTAAACATTCAATAAAATAAAAGTACAGTTCTTAATGGTGATTTTATAATCTCAATTGATAAATGGTTATTACCGCGGGCATAATGCAATTAAACTTATATAATAAATCAATATAAATTCTCGCAGTTTTAATTAAATTTATACTAATATCTACGTTAATTATCCCACGAAACTAACGCTTTCTTCTCTAAATCAATCAAAATGAAAAACAGTTAAAGCATCGACATGTTGATTTAATTTCGCCGTGCCTCTATAATTACCGGCAATTCGATTTGAATAACTGCAGCGTAATTTACGGCATAAATAAGTCATTTCAATGTAACTAATGTTAATATAATAATAATAACATAATTACCGGAGATATTTAAAAAAATAATAGTTATTTATTACGCGAAGGGAAACACGTTAACAAAATAAAATATTATATTAATGATTGCGTAATTAATATAGCCTTGACGGGAAATGTAATTTTGCAATTAAACTGCGTGTAATTGAGATTTTTCGGGAAGGAATGGCGACGTCGTCTGTTGCAAAAAAAGAGAGACATTCCTTTGTATGCAAAACTGGCTCGACCTGCACAAATCGCTACAAATTGTTGCACACACGATGGAACAACTTTATGTACTATCTGGCCTGGAAACAATGCCACGGCACAAGAACTAACTGAGAACGTTAATTGGTCCTATCGATTCTCACCCAAGCTGATATGAAAGTAATAGCAATTGCAGAAATTCTAAAGTAATTATCTTTAAATAAAAATTAGTAGTGCTTTTTGAAATTTCCATTATAACTGTTGATATAGATTGAATATTTATCATATTTTTATTTAACATAATAGATAATCATTGTTGTAGGTATATAATATAGATAGTTTACTTTATTATATACCAATAAAAATAAATTTGTAATTTAGAATAGCTTCTATGTCAGCAGCATAATTTTCCTCCCTCCTGTGCAATATATATTCTTATTAGCAAGTTTGTGCTTTAGTTCATCAATTTTGTAATTTTGTAGTATTGGTTGTATTATGGCTTTGTGTGAATCGATAGATCGACCTATAACATATACCCTGAATGCATATAATTAATTGCCCCGTACTAAAGAGCCGGGCCCAGGTTAGATCCGTATTAATCCGTAAGGCACGAAACGTATTACGCGGGTATGGATATAATTTAAGAAACAATAAGCATATTTCAGCGGGGTGTTGGCGATTTCACGAGTCAATTAGAGCGCCTCGCGTGACTTGGGGCCATTACCGGGGCTTACCTCGCGATCTCAGATACGAATGGGTAGGAAGAGGGTGTGGGGAGGGGGAGCTTTATGTATTCATTACGTGAGAACCCCGGCCAGTAAGGAAACATTATACTCTACATTATAAACTCTAACCATATTTATACACTTACGACTTCATGTAGTCATTGCGGTGATTTCGTATGCAGTGCCGACCGGGATCACACGCGACGGAGGTAGTCATCCATCCATATAGTTTTGTTCGAAACCAACATTCTACTCATTCATTTATTTACAATGTATTTCTTGAATAAGTTAAAAATTATCTTTTTACTATAATTCTAAAATATTTCTAAATTTTGAAAGCGACATACCTCATTACCGCTGCAATTAATACAATTGTACTAGATTGCTTCATTATCTCCTCATATTAATAAAGACAACAATGAAAGTATCTTCATTAAATCTTATTAATTAATCTTTTTACAACTTTCACAATTAGTCTAAATCTAAACAATAAAACTGTTACTACCCATTACAAAGTTGCAAAAATTTTATTTCTTGTAGCTAATATCAATTTTTTAACAGTTTATGGATATAAATTTTATTTTACTTTTTTTTAATATTAATAAGTTTTGAAATTAGTGTCTGTTATCTGCTCCTCATTTGATTTGCATAAAAGTGTCATTAGCATTTGCCGTGATGGTGGAAGGTTTATTAAAATAAAAAAAACTCTTTGATAAGAACTGGTGTGTGTGTGAGCGAGCGCGGGTTACGTGCCGGGTGGTGATAAGTCGCAATTACGGTCCCATTATTTGGGCCTAATGAATTTTCATTTCATGGCGGTCATAAATAATCAGGACACAATTAGTACAGAAAAATCATGAGAAATTCGGTGGTGACACGACCTGGAACCCCCCGCTTAAAATACAATGAAACAACAATTTGATTGACTAGTGAATGCGAGTTAATCTAGTTTCACGCCCTTTTGCATTTATGTTTTTAAGGGCACTATATTTTTTAGCTTGGCCAGCCAGGCGTAAATTTGTCAAGAAATCTAACGAGCGAAGGGTGGCGTATTATTAAATAGGGGCCATTGTTGAATAAGTAGATTATATTACAAAAAATATATAGTTATAATAAAAAAATGAAGTTGATATGGATGGAGGGTAAGAATAATACAACCCCCAATCAAAATTGCCATTTGCTTGTCAGTTTACAATTGATGGTTTATTAGCATTTGAATTGCTCTTTATATATTTTGCAATTATATTCTGATTGTATGCTTTTATTACTAATATCACATTCATCTCTTATTAATCCTACTTATTAGATTTGATATTCATATAAAATGTATTTATCACAACATGAAAATGTTAACAAAGAATTAAAAATTTAGAATCGTTACAATACGGTTATAAAAACTTTTATAAAAACTAAAGCTTTTCAACAAATTTTAATGCTATAACATGATAAAACTTTCAAACCTAATAGTTCTATCAAATTTTTGAAGAATTTTGATAACGTTATAAATGCAGAAATTTTGGTATTTTACAAAGAATTGTTCAAAGTATAATATCATCATTAATCATTCAATTTTTTAGAAAAAATACAAATTTAAGTTTGAGTTGTAAACCAATAACATTTTACCAAAAATAGGTATCACATTCCTATAATGCATTATCCACAGTTGTTGACACCAAAAAGAATTCATGGTTTTAGTTAAAAACAAATATAGCTCATCTTACTTGATCAAACCTTCTGACTTCTTTATATATTTATTTATAAACTTATTAAATTGAAAATAATTTTTCTATACCATTATTAAATCATGATAGTTTAAAACACTTTATGTTACACATTTTTGAACGCACGATTAGACTTAGACCATAACATAAGAATTTGTTTAAAAAACTTGGTCAATAACCCAATTAAATTTTTTAATCATTAAAATTGAAAAAAATATATTTTCCTTGTTTCCATCCAAAACAAAATTAATTTTATGAAACCTCACATTATGAACTAATACTGAAATGGCATCTTACAATTTTATTATACACATACATAAAGTTAAACTGAAAAAAGTTTCAAGTATGGTATAGTAATGCGTCTTCAAAAATGTTTACATAAACCGTTTTCATAATAATTAATAAATATTAGTATATAAAGCACTAAAATATACAAATAGTTCATCAGTAGTCTGCGTTTTTAGTAATCTAAATGGTTGATAAAATAGTAATTGTTAACCACAACAACTTCATCAATAATTATAATACTCAACACTTGAATGCAAATTTATAGTAATGACCAAAAGCTTATATTCTTTTAAATATAATTTCACACCACATGAATTTATAACACGCGCGCGCATTTTTTATTCTCTCTTAAATTTAATTGCACTCTCAGGCGTTTATTTAACAATTAGGCTGAGTAAAGTGGTTTTTAAGAGCGCCTTCTTTCCATTCTGGGATACGAAGGGGCCCCACAATTAGACATAATTACGGCATTATTTTTAATAATCGCGGAATATAATGTTCAAATGTGTGTATGATGCCGGAACGAAAATAAGAAAAAATATTAAACTGACAATTTAGAATGATGCTTCAACATTAACATAAATGAAATGAAAACGTATAACACAAGAAGTCGATTAAGACACACTAATGACTAGAAGTTTTAGATGAAATAATGCTGAATATTAATTACACTGATGTAATTGAACACTTTTGTATTAAAAATATATTACAAAAGTTATTTATTATAAACAAGTACAAATGTGCCATATTTAAGTATGTATAATCTGTTTGCAGTATTAATGTAAGAAAAGAAACACTTATCTGATTTCTAAGAATTTTCTTTATTTCGCTTATTTTGTTATAATTGAAAATAGTTTAGTAAGAATTTATATTTTTATAACGTTACGGCAGAATGTGGTTACATTGTATTAGAAATAAATTACTCAGCCAATTCCGTTAGTAGACGATCCCGCTTCCATATTTAGTTGAGTCACAATCGTCGCTCCCTGTGAGATACCAGGAAGCGCGCTATCGGGGTGTTCCTCAATGGAACGTCCTGAGAATGCGAATGCCGGCGTTAATCAGTCAATTAGTAAGTGCAAGTGTTTATTTGTGCATATCTGGCGAACATTCAAGCCGCGCGCGTTTAGTCGAAGCGCATAATTGCAGAACCGGCGATTTGCATTCACCGAGCGCCGGATAACGTTTGGCATTTAGAATCGCGTTTTGTTGGTATTATACAATGCGATTAGTTCTTTGTACTCGGCATGCTTAGAATGCTAATGGACTGCTCGACGTACAGAATAACAACAACATACTGGAATAATAATAATAGACAAAAAGATACATTTCTTGAAAATTAAAACAGGTTTTATAAATAAATTTATATTGCTCCTATTACTACTAATTGGTAATTTAATTTAAATAATTGAAGCGTACCATGAGAAGCTCGCATTTTCTAATTGCCTTATTTAAGCAATCGATTACCAATTAATAGACGAAGTTGTTGGTGGCGCGGGGTAATAAGAGAGAAACAATTAAAATCGCAGTCTACATGCAAAAATACACATGTTCACATTTGCATATCTGCCGCAATTAAATCGCAATTACGGAAAAGTGCGCGTTAATTAAATGCCAGGTAATTAAAGTACAACTACAACTTTATATTAAAACCATCCGTTGAGAAAGTGATAGTGGGTGCCGCAGGTATCCCTCATTGCGCCCTATCGAAATCGAGGTTAAATCTTAGTGTGCGTGTTATATTTGTGAAATAATCCGAACAGTTTAATAGACATTTTCGAGCGCTTTTCAGTAAATGTGTAATTATATTGCATAAATGGAATGTAGAGGAACCGAGGGGGCAATTATATTATTAAAGTATTAATTTCAAAGAGTTAAGTTATAATAACACGGTGGTAGCTCGGAGATATAATTACCTCTGCTGCTAATGTGTAAATAATTACCGTGTTCCAAGGTATTTTCACGATCAGTATCAACACACACTAAAAAATATATACATAGTCTGTAATCTTGAGCTCTCTTAATACGCATTCACAAATTATCATAATTTGGGAGACCCTCCGTAACATCTTTTCCTGCGTGCCTAATTTACCGTTTGTTTCTAAATTTACATGTTAGATTGCCCTCTCGCATGACACAACCCCTGACTAAAACAACCGTCGTGATGGTAGAACCCCGTGGGATACCACCACCATAATTAAATTATAACATATAAATGCTTATGACAAATTCATTAATCTTAAACATACGGGCATAATGATACAATCTAAATAAAAAGCAATTAAATAATTTTCAATTATTGACTAATAATATACTGGTTGATCTCCCTATTATATAATTTGATATATTATGCAATCTTATAATATTCTTTACTGCATAGGGTTTAATATCACACTAATATTCATAACTATGGTTATTATTATTAGCTAATAGTTCTTGGCTCTAAATCTATCATTAATAAAACCCCAAAAACAGATAAAAATGCAAGAGAATTTGAAAAAAAGTTGCCAACCAATGGTTTTGTTTTATACAGATAAACTTTGTTCTTAGCCCCATACGACAAGCAATTAATTGCGAAACAAGTTTTAACAAACCACTTTTCAATTGCATTACAAGGAAACAAACAGCATAATATTTTTTTAGTGCAAAAACAACCTAAATTTCCTCACATTACAATTTATATAATAACGCTAATGGCAAATTGCACCAAAAAATAAAACATTTTATTATGGCAAAAAATATAATGGCAATGTTTAAATTTCAAATTTCCACAAACAAAGCCATTAACATTAATTAGAGCAGGTTTGCGTGTGCTTATTTTTTTTATATAATAATTTCTGTTTTGATTAATATTTATTTAATGTCATGATTTATCATTTCTAATTAATATTAATTAGTTCCAATTTTCTTCCGAAGGTAACAGTCATTTATAGAACTAGTTTGCTTTAATTAAATTAAATAAATGAAATTTTATTGATATTATTTATTGTTCACATCTTCCATTCGATTTTATTTTTTATATAATTAATTAAGTGGACGCGATTGTTGAAAACTGATGATGCGAGGAAAAAATGACGGTTAAGTGGGTCATGAAACGATCGGTTATCGTCGCTTTTAAATATCGGCGATAAGGTATTTTTCATCCGGCGAGAAATGGCGCGTTGTTTTAAAGTTATCACGTTTCTGCGTTTAATTAAATTAAAATTGCCAATGTTGGATTTTGCTCGTATTGGTTTAGTAACTGAAATGAACTAATTCTAACTAAATCAATTTATAATAGAATAATTTAAATACTTGTATGTAATAACTTATTTGTTTTTACTACATAGGTATGTAGAAATTAATTTTAGAAGGTCAAACATAATTGAAATTGTTATTTTTGTTGGTATAATGACTATAATGCATTCAATGCAACAAGAGATGCGGTTTAGATGTATCAGTTGACAAAATCAGAATAAAACCATGCATGTCAATTATATACAATATTCAATTAGTTTTGTCTATTAAATCTCACTGTTAATATCTTTTGTTGAGATGAGTATACAATAGAATAAAAACATATACATAAGGCTATGTATGAGTCAAGTGTACAGAATATTTTTTTTGCTCAAAACACTAAAAATGCCTTCCTCTACATGAATCCTGATTGTGTGAGTTTTTATCAGATTTTTTTTCTCAAATATGGACAAAAACGTGCACAGAACAAAAATACTTAGAAATAGCAAAAAAGACTTAAATTTCAAGTATTTCTGTGGATACATGTAAGATATCTCGAAGCGTAGTGCACGGATCTTCCTAAAATTTTCATTGTATCTTTTGCACATATAAAAAACCACAACATTTCAGAAAGCGCCGTGCACTATGCTCCAAGATATCTTAGACAACGTATCCACAAAAATACTTCAAACTTAAGCCTTTTTTGCTATTTTTAAGTATTTCTGTCTGTATATCTTTTTTTTAATAAAAAATGTTTTTAAAGTTCTAGAAAAATTTCAAAAATTAAGGAAAACAATGTTTGGCTGTTGAAAATTACACTTTAAATAATTTTGAAGAAAAAAGTTTCTTACAATTTTTTCCTATAAATGCAATCCTGAGAAGTTACAAACGATAAAAAATGTGAAAAACGCAACAAATTCGATTGTTTTGAAATTTTGATTGCTTACTACTCGGAAAAGACTCACTAAAAAAATCAGAAAAAACTGACATGATCAGGATTCATGTAGAGAAACGCATTTTTAGTAGTTTGAGCAAAAAATTAAAACAAATATAAAAATATTCTGACAATTGTCAAATAGAATTTTTAATCTTAAGCTAAAGGGTAACCTAATACGTCTTCAAGGGAAGCGTAGCGTGGTAGTCTAGGCATCCGACTGCTGCACCCAAAAATCGTGGATTTGAATCTCTTAACGGAAACCATTTTAAACGTTTATCAGCGTATGGTTTCATGACTAAAAATGTTCTCTGATCTGGAGTAGATTAATAATCTATCCAAAAATTCGAAATCTACTCAAAACTGTAGGTCTACCCGTAATGTAAACCAGCATTACGAACAGAAAAGAAGTTGACGCGCCAGCAACGGCGTGAAAGTGCCCGATGAAGAAGAAGAAGAAGAGAACACGTCTTTAAAAGTGGCAGCCAAATATGCACGTTTATGTTATCAAACTAAATTTGTTGCATATTTTTCTATATTATGTATAATGTTTTGTCAATAATTAAATACAAAATAAAAATAAAATAATCAGTATAGCAAAAATGTATACAAAAACACGTAGAAAAACAGTAGTATACACTAAATATTGGATATAAAATTAAATCCTAAAATTTTCACAGCAATTGTTAGATAATTATCAACATTGTAGTCTAGTTTCTTAAAAGTAAAGCACAAGAATCACTAGAATAAGGTAGAATAAGAATACTTTTTAGTATCAATACACATTGGAAAGAAATAAAAAAAAAACTTAAATATGATTTAAACTTTAGTATCTAGAAATAATGATGAAAAAATATCAATGCTTTTTTAATACATTCCTGATTTCTATGTTGTATTCAAATACCAAATCTAATTAAATTTAAACTATAGTGCAGATTAGTATTTAAAATTTCACATAGTGTATTTCTTATAGATTGTCAAGCTCAATCATAATTTTGAATTGTTTTGTAGCCAAAACTACAAATACTAGGTAAAGACACAGTAAACAAATTCACAAACAGTTTACAAAGAGTGGGTTTAGATCTTGGAACCTCCAGCATGAAATCCACCCACTTTAACGACCGCTCGTTCGGTAAGATATTAGTAAACAATAGTAATGTAAAAATAAAGTAAAATTACAATTCCAATAATCTAAATTACTTTCATAACATGAAGGTTAGTCTCAACTATTGCAACTGTATTTCAAAAACCAGGTCTTTTCTTGTTTGTCAAATTCGTAAAGTTCTTTTATGTAAAATATCGTGTTCTTTAACGTGTACGCAACATTGAGGCAGTTCAAGGGGTCTACCAAAATTTTCTTTTCCGAATAAAAGCGTACTCATCACAACACATTTTTCCATAACCAGAAAAATTGATCCTCCATATAGAGGACTCAAAAAACACGGTAAAAGCATATAGTGTTTTTTTTTTCTACTTTATATGTATCTTCAGAGATGGAATATCACAACAATTGTATAGAACAGAACTTGAAAATTTTATTTTAAGGTAATGCTCAAATGTTTGTATATTTTTAATAACAATCAGTTAAAAATAAAATTTGATCCTCGAGATACATTTTTTTTAAAAGAATTGCAAAATGATTATTAGATAACTGCTTTTTTGTCTTTGCTTAGAAGAGTAAATTGCAAAATAAGTATAAAACATCAGAAACCATTCATTACACCTATTAGATTTTTTTTTGTGGTACAAACTATAGTTTGAAAAGCATCCCTTTTGTTAAAATTATGATAAAATGGTGTTTTTTGCCTACCTCTACCTAAACCAGCCAAAACGATAATTTACCGGTATTTAATTGACTGTATACACGATTTCACATGTCATACCCTAAGTTCGTTCGATCCATGAATAGGGATAAAATAATAACTTGCTCTTTATTTGGAAGTTATCTAATAAGCCGTTGGTACCATCAATCCCCTTCAAACAAATCGTAAGACTTCTGGGGCGATAAAGTAGCTGTAAAACGCGCAATAATAATAACAATAATTTGACAGTAGTCACAAGTTATCATAAAGAAGCAGGCAAAAAAATATTGAGTGTATAGTATGCCTATAAATATAGTGTCTTTACAACATGGGCTTTAATTATCTTAACGGATTATTTCATTAGCAACCAATTATGATTGCATTATATACCTGGACACTGAAGTAGTATTCAAGAGTGAAAATATTGTATCTTTGCATAATATTTTCACACTTATTACGCTATTTATAGTATATAATACAAACATAATTGTCTCCCCAAGGGGATTAGTAATAAAGTAATCCGCTGAGATAATTCAAGCCCATGTCGTAAAGACACTATATCTATAGGCATACTATAACTTGTGCCAAAATGCTTTAGCACTATACTTGATACACTATGTACTATTTTTGCCAGTCTTTACCAAAACTATCTGTTTTGACCCTAAAATGCGGACCAAAACAACGATTTAGAGGCCCAAAAGCCAAAACAACAATTTAGAGAGCTAAAAACTCATTTGCGGCAAAAAATATCGAGTGTAACTCGTGACAAAATGCTAAAAGCAGCAGGCTGCTAAGCCTATTTTTGGCCTTTGATACACCGTATACTATTTGTAATCTACATAAAAAATAGCATACTAAACTATTACTAGAAACAAAATTTAAACCTTTGACATAGTAAAATAAAGAATTAGCAGCAAATAAGAATTTATAACTGTGTATTCCGTTACATAATCACTTCCTAGCTTATATTATATTCAAAATATGCCTTTCTGGTGTCATAAGAAATATAGTAGCAATCAATACAAAAAATACACCAAAAAAGCCTCTTATAAGACAAAAAGATTTCCAATGTTATACTATTTAGCTTCAGGTTTAATTTCATCTAACTTTTGTTCTTCCGATGTCATCTTCTAATTGTTTCAATATTTATAACTAACTTTCTGTTTTCAATTATTTTGTAGTTCGTCCGTCGGATACTCTAAAAGAGTTAAAACTAGTTAAGTTGTTGAATAAATGATAAACGTTTCATTTAATTATATTTTATACTTGTAGTAGTATAATGGTAGATATTATATTATTAAATCTATTATCTCTGTATGTTATTAATATAGTTGTTTTAACTTAACTAGGATAAGTTATTTATTAAATTGTACTAGTATGCAGTTTAAAATAATTTAATAACCCTATACCCTAAACCTAACCTATCTAATTATATTTAGAAAAATAAGCAACAAATTATCCAACAAAAAGTCACACATAGTCACACGTAGAAAGGTCATTGTTATTAGTACCTAAAAGAGTTCTAAATTTATATACAAAATAAATGAGTTTATAATTTCTCCTATGTTAGTAGTACATAAAGAAGCATACATCATTTTATTTGGTTTAAACCATAAATATTTCCTGGTAAGTAAAGCACTGGTTTCATTTAGTATAAGTGTTGTAACAACATTAATTTTAAATTTGCTGAAGAGATACTTTAAATTATTTTAAGTTTAAAAAAGCAGAAATTGTTTTCAATAGCAGTCTTAGATTTAACTATATAATACCATTAACTACTAAAGCTATTATTGTTAATCTTTTAGTAAGAGATTTGCAACTTTTTGTAAAACCTTACTTCAATCCCTATTATTTCTTTGGTTGGAATAACAAAATAGATATTCAGACTAAATACAGTGAACATTTATAACTGGTATTATTCTATATACTAAAAACCATATTACTATAAACTGGTTTGAAGCCTTTGTCTAATAAAAAAGATTTTCAATTATTAAATTTAAATCATTTAGTCATAGTAATACAGTTAGTTAGTATGTGATAATTAAATAATAATATAACAATGCAAAAAATTTTAACAAAAAAAATACTTTTCAATGTTTTTTAATGCTAAGAATTAAAAAAACTTACTTACTTACTCATTAATTCAATATCAATAATCAGCAAAGCATATTTATTTATGTTTATTAGAACCATATCAACTTGAACTAAATTGGTAAACTGATTATTTCATTCATTACTTTATTAATGAAATTATCTTTGAATGAATATAAATTTAAACCCAATAATATACTGAAAGTATCAAATAATTTAGTTGGATTTGTTGTTGTATTTGAGGTTATGTTTTTGAGTGTAAATAACCGTCAGAGACAATGAAAAGACTTTTAAATCAGTTTTACTAGCTTAAATTTAGATAGAATGACTTCTATAATACTTATCAGATTTAGATGATTAATTCAATATACTATTGCATTAGTTGATATAGAATACATTAGCCAACTACATCAGTGTGCTAGATACAAAGTAACAACTGTCTTCAAAACAAAATGTTTTCCAACATTTTTGACCAAAAATTGACATTTGGCCAACTTTGTCAAAATTAAAAATTTGAATCAAAATTTAGAAAAAAATCAAAATTATAACTTTTTAATATCTGCAACTGATCAATTTATAAGCCAATTTACACCAATAATGATATTGTATTAAAAAAACCTTTACACTCGTATACAGCGTTTTGATCCAAAAAGTAAAATTATGGTTTATATGGTCCATATCACAAACATATTTAAAGTGTTTTGATCCATTTATTATTACATTTCAAGGTGTATAAGTCTCATATACATATTATCTACAAACATTTTTTTTAAATTTTATTAGTAAATTACATTCTTAATTAGATTTTTTTTATTAATTAACAATTAAGTACACACTCGTAAGAAGCACATTAAATTGATACTTATTAATATAAATAATTCTTGTATTTACACTGCTTTTTAATCAATTTTATTATAATTTATGGAAAATTTGATGAACATATTATTTATTCCATTAAAACTAACAATTAAATTAATTACTGCTATTAATTTACACATCTCTCTCTAATTATCATTTTTAATTAGTTTAAAAATAAACGTGCAGACCATATATATATATATATATATTAATTACAAATGGCTGTACAACAATAATTAATATATTTTAAAAGAATTTTGTAACAATAATAAGTTAATTTCATTGTAGATAATTCTATTGTATACAATTATAAGCTTATTATTAAGTTATTAATAAATTAATTTAAAAATGCTGTGTAATGAAATGGATTTCTTGAAGGACAAATAAATAACTTTGAAAATATATAGGTTTTAATTACTAATATTATGTAAGCAAAAGAATTTAATATAACAATCTTGATATACCTATCGTTGTAATACATTTTTATACATTAAAATTAACAAGCTATTGAGCCTATGCAGCTATGCTATCTTAATTTTATATATTAAGCAATAATTATTGACATTTTAGAATAACTTATGTTTTTTTTAATTAATTTATTGTCAATTCTAGAGAATATGATTTTTTATTGAGTATTTGAAATTTAAAATTTTGTCAATTGAATAATTAATATTTTATGTTTAACTAAATTATAAAATTTTATCAACATGTTTGAATAGTGATTTCAGTCAACTTATTTCCTCAATACAGATGTTTCTTCCCAATATCCGACACTATAACCACATGTATTTTAATGTATTCATTTAACAGTAATTGAGACAATATACCCGGAGACTTTAAGAAGACATTGGACAACAATCCATTATTTTAAAGATTTAATTGCCATAATATATCTATTACGTGATATTTATTAATTGAAAATATTATACTTGTTTTTTGCAAATTAAGACTTTTTAATTAGTTTTACATTTATTTTATTGACTGTATAGTAGAAAATTACAGTTGATATGATACGACGTTTAATAATCCAACAAAGAAATATTTGCGTTCGGCATTATCCGACGGATAATTTCTTTTATTTAATAAAATGACTTACCTCCTGGAAATCGATGTGGAAATATCCTTCCGTGTCTGGATAGTAACCAAGGGTATAATGGATAACTGTCCCTAGGTTGACTGTGTTGTGTGAGCGGCGACGGTTGTGGGAATCCGTGCTGACCCTGGCTTAATGCCGCCGCTAACGCGGCTCCTTGGAAATGTGCTGCTAAGGCGAAGGGATGTTGCCCATGATTGTGCATCATCTCCGGCTGCATGAACCCATTTTTTGACACCAGGTTCGGGTCGTATGTAGGACTAGGGCGAACAAGGGTATGAGCCGGGATTCCGGGCACCATAATCGGCGGTTTGGGCGAACTTTCCGGCGACCGTTGTGGCGAATAGTGTTTTGGCGAACTATTATTGAGCCTATTCTCCGCATCACTGGAGGGCGAAAGCGGTGCTGAACTTTCCGAATAATGTATGGGTGAGTTTTGCGGACTCGGTTGATTCGCACCGCCGACAATTGAGTCTATCGAAAAGCCTATCTTGGGCTTCGATGGTACGGCGACAATTGGTGTCGGTGCGAGAGGCATCATGGTTAAATTCATTGACTTGCCGTATTAATACGATCAGCGCACAAAACGCATGACTCACAGTGAAATGCGAATCAAATAAAAAATTAATAATACACCTCACTGAAATCCTCTTATAGACAAACACCGATTAAACACATACAGCACTTTAAATCACCGCGCACCACACTATTTATATTAAGAGTTCTCTTAGTACTTATTAGTGCTTAAGCTGTTGTTACCAGCATGCTAGCTACCGTCTGCAACACTTTCGAGATAATAACTTGACGCTCAACTCGACTAAACACTCGAGAAGTGGGGATCAAATGATCCTGCAGAGAGGGGCACCTCAATGTCTCATTCGTTCCCAATTTGACACCCAAACTGCAGCAAATCGAGGCCCCAATTGGTTGCGACACTCAACTAAATGGATCCACTACGCCTTCCTTACACACCTCTCTCAACCAACGCGAAAAAAGCTGCCGCTGATCGACCCAGGTGCTGCGCGCGCAATATTAGGAGGCGCCTGGTAAAAGCTTCCAAATGAGACGTCAAAAAGGTGGAATAGGATTTTTTTCCATCTCCGCGCCCGTGATTTATTCCGCATTCTTTTCCCCGCTCCTCCACCACGAGCTTAATCAACAATAAATTTGTTAATAGCTCGATGAATGAGCTGTCTCGCTCGGGACTTATCGAATATTCGCCCATTGTGTCCGCCATCTCTCGCACGTAATGATGGATTAAGGCGAATAAAAGGAGCCATTATGC
Source organism: Tachinus rufipes (assembly GCA_963932245.1). NCBI lineage: Eukaryota > Metazoa > Arthropoda > Insecta > Coleoptera > Staphylinidae > Tachinus > Tachinus rufipes. The sequence continues at coordinate 60,587,965 of OZ010744.1, forward strand.
ATTCCATTAAAAGTTAATTGGGCCGCGTAAGTGTCGCCTGTTGAAAAATACTTGTACCGTTTATTCGCTCGTGTAGCTTTCTCTCCGTCTCTTCCAATCACTCCGCCCGAAAGCGCCATTTAAACAAATTCAAATGACGACCATCCTCACACAATAAACTATTTACGATGGGGCATTTTCAATTTATTAACTTTTTGAAACAGCAATTAAATTGATTTATTGGTTTATGTCTATAAGCCGATTCAATTTTAAATATAATTATCGAATACTGTTCAAACCTTACTTTAAAGAATAACCAACAATATCATTAAATATTATTATGCTTATTATTTCATAAATTACTTTTAGTTAAGTAATGGTTTAATAAGCATAAGCACCATTTTGTTAACATGATCATTACATAAAGCTAAATAACCTTCCTATCATAATTAGTTTAACTTAAGTACTAGCAGACCAAATCAGCAAAAAATAATATTTTTATGCATTAAAAACCAGGTCAAATTGGCGTTTTATTTACTGATTATATATATATATCTTAACCAAAACATTAATTTGTAAATGTATGAATTTAAATATGTTTAATAAATTATTTAAATATAAGTATAGTTGTAGTTTAAAAAAAAAATATGTAAGCAATAATTTTGATTAAAACACATACAATTTCATTGTCACATAATATTTATTGAAAAATACTTTAAACAATATCACATTTTAAAATTAAAAAAATAAAGATCTCATCGTTTTTGAATCTCGTTAAATCCATCATTTAATAAAAAACCTATTGTATAACTATTATCACAATTTTAAGATCTCTTGCTTGCGGATGCTGCTATTATTTTGAAATTTTGCAATAACATTATAGTATTTTGTAACATATAACACAAAATTCAATACATTTAGACTTAAGAGGGCGGTTTTTTAAGTGTCATAAAACTTGAAATGAAATTTCAAGTGTCATAAAATATATGAGAATCTAAAATTTTCAATTGTTTATTAAATTTTGTAGTTAAATTGTAGTTTTTGTTAATTTTAAAATATAATAAACAATTAAAGATTTGGGATTTTTATATATTTTATAACACTAAACATTTTTTTTTCTACAATTTGCAACAAACCGATTTTAAAAAGGAGTTAAATTGTGCCCGAAGTTTTATGACACTCTAAAATTACTCCTCAAATAATTTTTTAATCAATTTTTCGAGAAAACAATTTCAAAATTTTTGATACTAATTTATGGTAAAGCAAGTTTTTTTTCTTCTTAATATGAAATCCAGAACAAAATTAAACAATTCATTCAATTCATTCACTTATTGCAATCATTTTACACTTTTAATAAGAGAATTGATTTATTTATCATAATATTTACCTTAATACAATAAAAATCTATGAATTGTATGAACGTTATATAGAAATAAATTGTATCTGAGTATATTTAAGACATTTTTATTAGATTGATGATTTGTATTTTATATAATTAAATACAGATATATTTGTTTTACAAATTATAACAGAAAGCAAAAGAAATATAATATTAATTTAACAAAATTTGCATATACTTCAAATAGATTTAGTTTAAAATAAATGATGGTTGTGACTTCTACTACATGACAATTTATGTTTATGAAATAATAAATCAATTTATTTTTACAAACTTATAACTAGTTTTAGCTCGACCAGAGCCTTCTACAAATGTAACAAGTTACTGATATAAAATTTAGATTAGACTTGTTGCTTTAGTGCATTAAACAAGTAGTCCGCTAAAGACTATACAACTAATAATTAGTACTATGGAATACTAGTTTAAACTAAATTGAATTTCTTGTATTTTGACTAAATAAAATTAATAGTTTTATATAAGATCATTAGACAGTGTAAGGTGTCCATATTTAATCTTATAAATGACATAATACAAAGCAGAAATTTGTGTTAAACTCCATTATGTCAACTAAATATTGTTCATGGAGTGTAGTTACAGAATATTTAAAAATTAAACTTACTAAGAAATAATATAAAATATGTAATGTTGTTTCAGAAAGAAACAACCAATTTCTTTTTTAAAAATTACTGCCAAGTCTTTAAATTGATACAGTAATTGCAATATCAATTTTGTTCCTCAATAAAAACTCGTAGTGACACATATTTTTAAATACTTAATTGGAGATTATTGCACCAAGTCTTTTTACTTTATGTTAAATGGTTAACATTAGCGTATAATAGAACTTTGCAATATTTAATATATAATAGAATAGACTACAACTCTGTAGTTGCCAAGGTTTATATCAAGTTTAAAAAAATAAAACATAAAATTAAGAAAAGACAAAATAATGACAGATAAACTGAATGATACAGACATAAAAGAATAAGTGCAAAAAGAGATAAATATTAATATTAGATCAAATAGAGACAAATATAGATCATAAATAGATTAACATAAAGACAGCATTGATTGAAGTAAGGATAGATCCTTATGAAAAAAAAAGGAAATGTAAAAATAATGCGAATAAGTATAAAGAATTACAAAGAAACATAAGGAAAAAAATTCGAGATGCAAAAGAAAGATGGATGACACCAAAAAGTACATATAGAAAACATATAGAAAAACTACAAACAAAATATAATAACCAAAACGTACATAAAGAAATTAAAGAGCTAACCGGAGTAACTAAAAAAGACAACCCTCTATTATTAAAGATAAAAACGGAAAAAAATCTTAATAGAACAGCAGAACTCTTTCAAGATACAAGAAATACGAGAACTAATCGAAATACTACACAGAGACTTAACATAATAAAAAGAAAAAAATTCTTTATGCTATAAAAACATTAAAAAGAGGATACGCAGTCGGACCAGATGAAATTCCATGTAAACTCCTAAAACTAATAGATATTATAGTAGACTTTTTTAATAAACCATACAAAACTGGAATAATACCAAAGCAATAGATAAAATCTATCTTTATAACTTTACCAAAAAAAAACAAAGTTTGATGAGTCATATACTAAGAGCATTCATTAAAATTATACACAAATAAAGTTTGCCATAATAGTCTAATAAACTTACTTAGGAAACAAAACATTGACTCACGGGATATACAGATTATAATCTTTTTACTGGTTCCAAACCGCTTATTCAAGTAGAGAATGAGGTCACAGAAATACAAATACAAAAAGGAGTAAGACAATAATGAGTATTATCTCTTATATTGTTGAATCTGTATTCCAAAGCAATATTCAACGAAGTTCTAAACGAAGAAAAAAAATTATTTATAGTAAATGGTCAGCCAACCAATAATTTGAGATAACTTTTAAGTACATGATAATAACTAAATTACAAACACCAATCCCAAAGCTATTTATCGACAACAATATAATAAAAAAAAACACAATATAAATATCTTGGTACTTGGATAACCAATAACAATGAAATAAAATCCTGATTAGAAATGGCTCAAAATACATTTCTCAAAATAAATGTTTTTTTGTGTGGTCGTGCGGACCAAGTTAGAACTTTGTACTAGAACGGTAAGATGTTACGTGTTTGCTGTTTTCCTTTATATAATGGAGACATAAACTCAAAAACAACTAAACATAAAACAAGTAGTATGCAGACGTAACATCAGTAGACCCAATTTTATGATTTTGCGTTTTGAGAAAATGGTACAATACAACATCTAATGATCTATTCCGAACTGCTTTCTTCAAAGTCAAAATAGCAATTATGATACCTTCTGAAAGAAGATGCAACTTGCATTGCTTTTTTTAACTTTGTTTAATCTAACTATAGGTGTTGGTGCTCGTGTTGTAGCTATGAATATTTCTTTGTCTTACTAGATTTGAAATGTTGTGTTTGGCAAATAACAAACATTAAAGAACAAATTCTGAAGGAATAGTTGCTATGTTGAAAACCTTAAAGTGTGAACATTAACTGGCCATTTGTATCTTTTTTTGCATTATAAATATACAATTGGACTTTGCTGTACAACAATTGATAATAATAATAATATACTGTAACTTAAAATAGAATATACATTAAACCGGTTCTTAAAAGTTTTGTTTGGATTTTTTGATTTTTTTGTGTGCATTCTTTTTTGCAAAAAAGTAAGTCATGCCAATTTTCAGGCCTTAAGATTTAAAAGAACACGTGTTACATCACCTTTGAGTTTTTAAAAGTAATATACTTAATAAGTATCATAGCTTCCAGATTTGAGTCAGGTGCATACCCTGGGTCTTTTAGGAGGCAAATGAATACTATTCTACGTAAAACTTTACATCAATATACTTTGTTTATTTTTTTTTAATTTACATATTTTTTTATAATTTAAATTTTGAACATAACTCGTAAACAAAAATGATTAAAATTTGAAGCTTTGGTCTATAATTATTTTATTTAGAAAACCTTCAAAATGACGTATTGTACGTATTTTTTTTATGTTGTCAAATTTGTAGCATTCTAATAATGTTTTTTAAGTAAGATAAGGAGTTTAAATTTGAAACTTTAATGGCAGTAAGAGCCGTCTTACACGAGACTGATTTTAATACAAGTGTCAGTACAATAATTTTACGCGCCAATTATTTAAAAATTTAATTTTATAATCCAGTATTTTTGGCGACATATATATACATTGACGGGTGTATGTGTCAATTACTTAGTAAGATTTCATCCAAAAAATTAGAACCTGTTCTAAATTCTTGCTTAAAAGCTTGCTAAATATTTGAACAATTGGCGCGCAAAATTATTGTACTGACACTTGTATTAAAATCAGTCTCGTGTAAGACGGCTCTAAGACACGTGTTCTATTAATTTGTAAAGGCTAAAATTTAGCATGGGTTTTGCATAAAGATTACTTTCTGAGGGTGCACACAAACAAAAAAGTTTACATAGGTTATGTAGAGGTAAATTAAAATACTTTTATATTCATCATTCATTTTATATTTATAACATCACATAATAATATATGTAATTCACAATATTACACCGACGATGGCCTAACAGCCGAAACCGGTCTGTACTATATAAAACTCACAGCATATAAAAGTATTTTAATTTACCTCTACATAACCTATATAATAAAATATATGCACAAGATCAACTCAACTACTAAAAAAGTTTACGTTTTACGTTTATTTACTATCATATCCATATGTAGTTTCTATGTTAATTTAGTGTGCACCTAAAAATTTTAAATTTTCTATTATAGCCATACTGTTAACAAAAAAACTTAAAGACCTTAAATTACATTAGAGTAGTTATTTGCTAAATTTTCTAAATGTATCATTGCGTATAGAAATGTTAATAATAATTCTTTATTAAAGGCATATAAAAAAACCATTCACATCTACATTATCCTGCACATAAATAATGATAAATAGTACAAACAATGTGTAATACTTAAAACTAAACAATGAATATAAAAATTACAAAATAAACAAAGAAAATGTATACATATAAAGACAAAATATAAAATTATTTATTAACACATTTTAATCAATTCATAAATGTACTTTTAAAAAAAAAATCGATGTTATTACAAAAGCTATTCGCAATTCTACACATTCTGCCAATTGGATTATTGAATCCACACTTGGTAGAATGTATAAATTTTCTAAATAATGGAGACTGTCTGGCAATTATTGTTGGGTACCTGAAACGGAAGAGATACAAGTAGCTCTCAATCAATCTCAGACATCATAAGTCTACTTAAAAATTATAAGTCTGCTCTTTTGCGCCCGCAATGGAAGATTATATTGCAATGCAATGTGGTTGAAATTGTAGTTTTTAGAGAAAATGCCCAATTTGTACAACAATAAACAAAAAAAAATTGTCTTAAAAGCGTTCTATATTGCGTATATAAATGCTGTAAAATGGGCACTAAACTGATGGAGCATACTCTAAATAAGAGCGTACCAAAGCGCAATAAAGTAGTTTGAGTGTGCTTGGAGATAGGTTAGTAGACATTCTGCAAACAAATCAACATTTTTATATCACGGTTACACATAAAGTTTATATGCTCAACAAAAGTTAGTTTTGGCTTAAAAATTACGCTCAAATTCTTTATTTGTGTAACATGTTCCAACTTGACTTTATTGTCAATAATATAATTATTCGATACTTTACTGAAAGTTCTGTTGAAGCTTATAGAAAAACATTTATTTATTAAACAACAAGTTATTAATAAGATATCATGAATGAACAAAATACAAGTCATTTTGCAAACAATCATCGATAGATGATATTCTTCGATAAATTTTTAAATCGACAGCAAATAAAGAAAAAGACAAAAAACTAATAGGATAAGAAAGAACATTAATACAGAGTAAAAACAGAATTGGTCTACAATGAGATTTCTGAGGAACACCAAATGGAACAATAATTGGTTGTGAAAAAAGTTATTAATTTTTACATACTGAGTACAATTTTTTAAAAATCTCGACAACCATGCAATAACAGAATCATAAAAACCCAAACGTTAAAGCTTTGCAATCAAAATTCTAAGGTTAACGCAATTAAAAGGTGAGATAGCTCAGTTATTAACAGTCTGGGGTTCGATTCCCAAATATGACAAAAATAATAACTTGCTCTTTATCCACCGGGGTGATTCGAAAGTCACCTAATAAGCCGTTGGTCTCATCAACCTCCTTCAAACAAGTTGTAAGACTTCTGGAGCGATGTAAAATAGCTGTAAAATGAGCAATAAAGAAGAAAAAAAAAGCAAAATTCAGCAAATCTATTAACATAGTCATTTTTTTACTGCAAGTTTTAAACTTATAATACATTGTAGATGAAAAATTATTAGTTTTTCTAGTGTCACTAAAAAAATTTCTAAAAGTGTTTTGTGTTAGTTTGAATGTTCATTTCTGTTTGAGTAACATGAACTACGAATTGAATAAAACTCATTATAATCGGACAAAAGTCTTAAAAGTTTATAAGGTTTATAAACAGTTTTTTGAGTCAAGTAAGTGAAATCAATTCTAAAAAATTGTTTTCACGCCACAGTTTTTTGAGGACTAAACAATCAATAGCAAAATTCAACACAGAGTACAAAAAATTGCTCAATAATGATTTTATATTATATTCAAAGTTATTAATATAAATTAAAAACAAACAAAAAATTTAGTATTAAACCCCGAAAGACAACTTAAGTTGTTCTTTTTTTTATATTGTTCTCTGTTCATTAAATACGACTGTATATATTATTATGTTTTAGCAAATTTTTGCGTATTCTGTAATGCTCAAGTTTTTCTAACAGTATTTTATGCAAAACACAGTCAAACTGTCTTGCGCCTTGCTCAGATCAATAAATGCAAAATCTAGATTTGCCATTTTTAAATACTTCATATATATCATAAATAAGTAAAAAATAGCCTTGATTGTAGATTTAGAGAATTAGTTTGATACATATCGGCAGTTATGGTATTATCTAGCATTCCCGTTGTTTTATTTTGGTTTCCAATTATCATTAATTATGTTTCCTTTTGGTTTGCTTGTAAAGGGTTTTGAATTAAGAAGTTTTATTTTGAATAGCAGGTTATTTAGGTAGCTATTTGAATTTTAAAGCTATTATCTTTTGACATTTGACAAGTAAAAACTACTTTATTATTAAAAATGGAACCATACACGCTTCAACAACGCATTAAAATTATTAAAATTTACTACAAAAATGGTGAAAACTTTTCAGTCACAGTTCGCAAAACTAAAGCACTTTTTGGTCGTCGTAGACCTTCTCGGCCGGAAATGGTAAACCTGGTGTAAAAATTTGAGCTGTTGGGACAAGTTTGTGATGTGAAGAATCGAAACCGTGTGCATCGCTTAAGAACACATGAGAATATTGCTGAAGTAGCTCGTAGCGTTGAAGAAAACTCAGGTTTGTTGATTCTTTGGCGATCTTTGAAATTAAACATTCCACAAACGACATTACACCGTATTTTGCATAAAGACTTAAGTCTTAAGGCTTTTAAAGTTCAGTTAACACAAAAACTCCCGGCTTGAGCTCTTGTTTTAACTGAACTTTTTTCAATCGCCATAAACGTTGCATTTTCGCTGATTGGGTCTTTCAAATGCATCAAAATTATCCAAAATTTTATCGAAAAATTATCTTTAGTGATGAAAATCCAAGAATGATTGTTGAAAAGTCTTTGCATTCTCAACGTGTCACTGTTTGGTGCGGTTTTTGGGCTAGCAGTGTGATTGGACCCTACTTTTTTGAAAATGAGGCTGGTACAACTGTTACGGTGAATGGATGGCGCTACCGAGCTATGATTAATGATTTTTTATGGACGAAATTGAAAGATATTTATGTAGACAATGTTTTATTTTCGGCGCTACGTGCCACACAAGCAACGAAACAATCAAGTTTCCTGATCGTGTTATTTTTCGAAGAGGTGATAACAATTGGCCACCGAGATCTTGTCGTTTAACACCTTTAAATGTTTATCTTTAGGGCCACGTGAAAGATATGCTCCACAATCAATTCAAGACTTTAATGATGGAATTTGTAAAGATATTGAGAACATACAACCGCAAATGTGCAAATTGGTCATGGAAAATTTTATGAAAAGAATGTGGTACTACAACCGTAACCGTGGCGGCCATTTGACTGATATCGGTTTTAAATGTTAATGGCATACCTTCCTCTTTACAATGAAATAAACATTTATTGATTTTTCTTAAAAAATACCCGTTTTTTTTTTTTATTTTAAAATAATACTTTTTATTGGAAAACCCTATAGAATTAATAATGTTTAAAGTGTTATAACTTTTTTTTGCGTTTTCTGTATTTATTTTAAAAGGTTTTGTTAAATTTATTTTAGAAAGTTTTTATTTCAACCAAGTTAATATACATATTTACTAATATTACTGATAATGTTAATTAACATTTTTTGTTCTTTAAATTTGTTTGTGTTCCAAAGATTATTCTTTTTATTTCCATGTTTCCTAAGACAAACTGGTTTCTGCTTATTATTTCTTTACATTTGTGTCTGAACTAAATATAATAAAATGCTGTAGTAATAAGATAAATTAGGTTCAACTGTGTTTACATCATAAACTGCTTTGGTATTAATTAAAATATTATTAATGCAGGTAACAGCTACCTGTATTACTTTTTACAGTATGTTTAAAACTAAAACTTTTGATAGTATCACAGAATTCATGTTTCATTAAACTTTACACATTAAAATCACCTTCAATAAAACTGATTTTTTGTACTTACTTAGTTTGTTTAAAATCTGAGACAACACAATAATAAAATTACTAAAATTACCCAATGGCAAACAATAAATAGATACAAGAATAAAATTAGTCTCTTTTAAAACTATTGCACATACTTTACCATATCGTCCAATCTATCAACTAACTTAAGTCCTTCTTTTACCATCAACATTCAATGTGTTTACATAAAAAAACTATTGACGATAACAAAACCTTCTATATAAAATATATAAAGAAGAGAACAATGTTGACGAAGTAAGTTAAAAATCAATTACTTAGTTTAAATAAATAAAGCCATACTGATGAGAGGTAAACCTCGAAACGCGTCTATGAATGTTTTTAGTTTAGAATATTTTTTCATAAATTTAATTTTTTAATGTTAGAAACCTTCTATGTTTACTAGATCAATTTCTTCATTTTTTTAGCCAGTGTTTGTTAATTGATACTATATCAATGTTGTTATTTTCATTGAAATAGTTTTTTAAATTAATTTGTTTATTACCAAGCAAACCAACATTAATGTAAAAAGAAGATATAGAGTTTTATTCTTACTTTTCTGTAGACATCTAGTATTTTGTTGGCATTTAGAACAAGTGTTCTTGCTCCTATTTTCATTTGACTTGTGATTAAAGCCCAGACATTCAAAACATTTACTTTGATTTCTTTGATTAGTTGCTTAATTCTATTTTTACTGCCGCGTAATCATGTAATCTAATAAGCAACAAGTTTATGACCTAGCTTTAAATGCGCAAAATATATAAGTTATTTCTTTTATAATTAGCTATATTTGATCAGACGACATTCTATAAGCAAATCTCAACATTTATGTGGCACGTTTACATATTTATTGTATTTGATTGACAAATGTAAGATTCTGTTAAAAAACTACGACTAAATCTTTATCTAATTTACTTGTTTAATGTAGCACATTGTCAATGGTTTAATCAAAACTTTGAATAACATTTTGTGCATTGAATAATAAATTATTTTTGATACTCCAGTTAGTAATAGAGTTTAAGTCAGTATGTAAAAGATGATAACCCTTAAGTGATGTTAAATTTTTTTTTTAATTTTTATATTGTCAACCAGTTAAAGAAATAAAAATTAATAAATACAACATAAAAGATCATTTATAAATGCAGAAAAAGTATTGGCCTACAATAGAACCCTTAAAGCACACCTGATGAGACTGTAATAATTTGCAACAGAAATTTATTAATTTTTACACACTGTGTACAGTTTTCCAAATAGTTTGTTAACCAGCAAACAATGTGTTATAAGTACATGTAAGTTTGGCAATCAAAACACTATAGTTTACACAGTCAAATGTTTAAAAAAATCAATGTAATTAGAGTCAATTTGTAATTTTAATTCAAAAACATTTATTAAGTCGTTTTCATAGCAGAGCAGATTTGTCAGTGTGGACCGCCCTTCAGGAAAATCATGTTAGTCTTCTACTAAGATGTTTTTAGACATCCATTGTATTTTACTAATAGTTATTGTATTAAACAATTCAGGTATGGTAGATTAGAGATTGGGATTAGGTTCAGTTTTTTGCAAGGAGTGATTTAGCGTTGTTTCCAGACATTAAGGAACGTCTCTTTGTTTAAAGACATGTAAAAAAAACGCAATGGTTTTAATATTAAATAAATGCAATTCTTTAATAGTATTTAAGGTATTCCATTGAGTCCATTTGTGAGGTTACCTGTGAAGCTTTCAATTCCATTAAAAAATTCAATAGACTTATCGAAAGTTTTTTATAGACTAATTTTGTTTTTGTTTGTCGTATTTATACATAAGTGTAACACAAGTATGCACAACATAAACAAAAAAAAAAGCCATTTAATTTTCTAGATTTGTTAACAAACTTTTAAAAATGTTTGGGTTAGCTTGAATGTCATTTTCAGTACGTAAAATGTATTGACTATAAAGACGTTTACTTAAACATTTTCAGAAATATAATCTGATAACAATGTACAAGATTTATATCGCATACGTACTGTTATTTTTTAATTGGTAAGCGAGTTCTTTGCTATACCAAATTAAATATTGATTTTGATATATTTTTTAGAAACAAATCAATCAACAGCTTAGTGCAACAAAGAATAAAATAAAATCACACTTGTTTAAAATCATTAACTATATACTCAACAGAATACTAATGATCTGCGTACTTATCTACAGACAAATGAAGTAAAATATATACCACATTAAGAATGTAAGATACATGCTTAAACATAAGAGATACAAATAGTAGTATACATAGGTTGTAATAATGTACATTTACCAATGTTTGAGCCGCAATTAATACACCGCTTCCTCCTAGTTTTGAGCTAGTTAGAGTAGATTAATTATACCTAAATACATTATAGCCAGATTGTTTTATTTCTAAATCACTAACATATGTAAATCTATAAAGTCATAATTGAACACAACTATGGCTAACAACGGTTGTTTCAGTTTTTATGCCTCCGACGTTCTAGTAATAGCAGGAAAGCCGGTGTCAATTATAATGATTCAAACTGTTTTTGAGTACAAAAATTTAAAGCTGGTTCAGGTGGTAAGTGTTATGGACGACAATAAAACATATTTTTTTATGAAAAAAGTTTACAAGTATGATCAGCTGAATGTTTACTTTGCAGTAGTATCCAAACATTACATATAAATTATCAGTAATAGACGGACACTTAGACTTGTAGTTGACATTAATAAAGTGCACTAGCACTAACACAAACATATTCTTTAAACTCAACGTTAGTCTACAAACACACCAACAAGCTTTAGGAAAAACAAACAACACTTAATGTTTCCATCATCAAGACTTTTATTTGTAACATGTTATTTTGAGTAATTGTGGCGACAGTCCCACTTATTCACATTTTATCACTATAAATACTTTTTCACAACCAAATTTAAAACTTTGAGCATAAAATGCTTTTGTAGTAAAAATCATTGCGCAGACAGTAAAAAAATTTACTTGCACTTTAAAAAAAAAATAATTACAACAACAAAACTATAAACACAATCTCATTAACAATAGAACCTATAACAATAAATAATATAGAACTATTATCAAAAAAATAAAATAAAAAGTCATCTATCAATTTGTGCCCAAGTTTTGTATATTGAAAAAATATTTTCATTGACAAAAACTTAATTTTTTTAATAAATCCATAGCATCAAAAAAAGTTTTAAAACTCTAAAAAACAAAACAAAAATAACTCAAGAATTAAAATTAATCAAGAATAAGCAATTTTAGACCAACTAATACAGTATCATTTTTATGACAAGTTTTAGTATCAATTATTTATAAACAATGATTTAACTATGTTACTAAAACATAATTTACTGTAAGAAAATTAGCCAAACTTTGTTATAACCACTTTTGCAAATTGTTTTTGCAACATGTAAAAATAAAAATAAATGAATTGATTTGTCTTATATACTTGTCATTTTTTTAGAATCAAAAAGGATTTGAAACAATAAACAGAGAGATATTAGTTTACAAATTTAAAACGCTAAATTTAAATAAAAATGATGTCAAATAACTAAAATAAAAAAATTGTACTTGGCAACTGTATACAACATGTTTGGTGTTTTACAAAAACTTTATTATGAAATGTGTCAAAAAAATGTTTTTATCAGTTTGTTTGCTAATAATACTTTAGTGACATAGAAAATAATAATAATGTACAATATGCAATTTTGCAACTAAATATAGTAATGGAAAAAATATCTGAGTAGATTTTTAACAATAATTTGATAATAAATACATAGAAATCAATAGCAATAGGTGCTTACTTGAAAGGTGCAAATTATGTAATAATAGATATTAAACATATTGACTACTTTGTTGTAATAAATTACTTGAATGTTGACAACAGTTTGTGTTTTAATGGTAGACTTACTACTTACCGGCAATAAGTTTCTATTTTTTTTTATTGTCTAAACATTGTATTGTATTTTAGTCAAACTTACTTAGTTACAAACGTACGTTACAAATTATTTAATGTTGCATACAATGCTAAATATTTCAAAGTTAGAATCTTTGAAATATTTAGCATTGTAGCAAAAGTGTACTTTGGTCATTAATCAAGCCATCTAAATCAATTTCTAATGATCAATGCAATATAGATGTCAATGTTATTACTAAATACTTTAGTAAAGTTGCTAAAAACGTGGTAAATTCTTTATCAGCTTTTAGTTATAATCCAATTAATATTTTAAATAAAGTACTTACACATTTTTTTAGTAGTTATTTCAAATTTAAGACTTATTCAGCATGAGCACTCTTCTGTTAAAAATCTCTAAACTGTTACATAACATTACATTCCCAAAATATTTACAGAAAGTTTGCTTTTTTTGCATAATTTTAATGTTTTAAATAGTTAACTACTTTAAACCAAATAACTAATTAAGTACCTAAAGTATGGTTTCCGCAGAGGAAGATCTAGGTAACGCAATAACCTTTTACTCAAGCGGTTGGAAAGTTAAAAAAAAAACAACATTTAAATAACCTTGGGTGGTCCCAAGTTTATTTGAATCTAAGATTATATTGACGGTTACATAGTTTTTAACTTGTTCCGAGAATTAAGCAAGAAATACATTGGCCTATTGCGACTAAAATTGCCGTCACAATATCCGTAAATTGGCTTAGAACCAATCAACAAATAGCAAAATGAATCTCAGATTCATGAATCCAGGATCAATCCGAGATTTAACCTCTGACTATTACGGGCCTCATTAGGAAGTTTTGATTATTTCCTTTTTACTTCTGTCAATAAAACTTTTTTCTTAGTGATACCAAACTTAAACCTCGACTCGTTCGTTATTATTTTAAAATAAACATAGCAAAAGTAAAAAATTCTAATCTTTTTGTTTTAGATGTTTTATTGCTCATATTAAACATTATATAACTATTTAAAACTTAAAAAAAGTGTAATTTTTTATTATTAAATCAAAACAAAAGTAGTTATACTCAATTCAAGTAAAACAGGCAGTTAATAAGAAGCAAAAATAATTCAATTAATTTATCAGTAATCGTTCTTTTAAGATAATCAAAATTATAAAAAAACTTCTAAATATTGAGACCAAGTCGTTTTTTGGCGAAAAAAACATTTTTTTTTTGTAAAATCATAAAATAGATTAAGATTGTTTTCTATGAGTAACTTTCTGTAATGATAATATTGTGTCGGATGTAACTAGAACATACTTTTAAATAATTCAGGTAAGCTTGCCAGAAAACCCTTAATCTAATTTAAATTAGTCAACCAAAAATTTCATCTCTTCATAAATAATTTTTTTTTTTAAATAATAAATTTGTTACAAGGCAATTTAATACCTTTCCTTAAAATTAATCAAAATAATCTAATTATTTTTCTAATGTAAAAATGGATACTTTTGCATCCAACTCTACTATCTTAAATCTTTCTACTACTGTACTTTAAATGCTAGTTAGTAGTAAAATAACTAGTCTAATTAACTTTAAGCAATAGGTTGTTAAAAATTGTTTTCCTTAAATAAATATTTGAAAAGCATTAAGTATAGATAATGTTCTACTTCTTTGGTAGCTCTGACAATTTTGTTGTTCCTGCTGTTGATCCCTTCATGCGTCTTTGGACATCTAAAAAAAAAAATACTGGCCGGTGCGTCTTTAGATACCCTGTCAACTGCTAAAAACACTATGGGCGCGTGCAAAAAGCAACTGTGCTGTGCAAAAAGTAAAACACAAAAAATGCGCATTTGGTTGCTGGAAAGCAAACAAAATTCTTTTCAAGTAAGACAAACACCTCTTGTGCTGAAATGGAAAAGTAAGTGTTAGCTACAAAAAAGCTGCACTTGAATACCTTTAAATATATGTCACTAACCTGTCTTATCTTTTAGGCAAAAACCACTAAGGCACAGGTAAAACTAATCAAAACTGCCTAAACTCAACAGTTGAATAAAACCTTGTTTAATCCCAAAGAAACATCTTCTACCTATAGAAGGTGGTCACACACAGGACAGATATTTAAGAACACATGTGATGATAACACATTTTTGTGGTGATTAGAGAAAACAATCTCCGCCATAGAACTATTGTGGCTAAAGTCAAAACTTACGTAGACAGATCACCTCCTTAAACAAACAAAAGCTACTTTTTAGCTTCCGGGACCTTATAATGCCATTGAGACAGTCTTGAATTCCCTGAAACTTGGCGTGACAAATTAGAGTGTCTTCTATACCACCAAAAAGAAAATCTAGAGCTTTTTGTTCTAAATATAAAGAAGAAAAACGTCAACAAGTTAAGTGAGAAAGACAGTCAGACAGCAAAATAATGGGACGCGTAGAGTCAGCGCTACACTCTACACAAATATTTTCTCAAGGGTTAAATACTGCCAAAGTATTAATTTATAGTATACAAATCACAAAACTAATAATCAGACTTGTTTTTGTTGAGACTCTGTTACTAGAAGCAAAAATAACAAGTAAGCGCAATTTACGTCGGCGTGCTTTTGCTAAATTAATTAATTAAAGAATCAGGACGCTGTGATTACACCCTGGCAAAATTTATTTGCTCAAGAATTTTTTTTTCAAGACATTTAAAAGAGTGTGCTAAAGATCAATTTGGGAAACAACATTTATTACTATGCCGATTCACTTGAACCAATACGTATACACTCAGAGAAGATCTACGGAGTTGGCTTTACACAGCATAACCACCATAGCCGTTTTCATAGACATTAAAAATTTATTTTACAACACTACCTTCTATAAAATAAAAACAGAACAATAAAACACCTGCTAAAAAAACCGCAACAATTAATGTAAGCGACACAATAGTCAGAGAAAGTGTCTTCAGGTTAGAATACTATTACTGCTAATATAAAATATAGTAGTAAATAGCCTAATACAATGACTATGTTTTCTACACAATTTGATGCGTAGATAATATAACAAAAGTGGCAAATTTGAGGACATTTAATGCAGCCTATTGCAAGAGTTCTTTAAAGTAATAACAAATTAATGCAAGGACCAGGCTTTTACGGTTAACCCACAAACAATCAAACTAGTTATTTTTAGAAAAATTGGTTTACCAAATCTACCAAAACTTCTAAACATTCTATTAACGCTGTCAGTAAAATACCTGAGTATAATTTTTGACACTAAGTTTTCATGAAAGTCACATGTAATTATGAGATGTAAAAAAGTGTATATGTCGTTCTGGCAATGTAGACGGGTTGTTGGCAAGACATAGGTTGTTTATGCTCACTTATAGGGCACTAGTTTGGTAACCAAAAACCAAGCAAAACAACTAATCCAGTTGCAATAGATGACCTAAGTGCAACAGGCGGTATACAAAACAAACAATAGAAACATTGCTATGTCTGCCAATTCTTTACATTTATGTTAAAAAACACCAGCAGCACTGCGCTTAAATGCAACCAGATTTTGGTATACTGCAAGAAAAGCAGACAAACACTGTTTCCTCCTACAAAAAGCTGCAAAAAAACACATCTACTAAAAACGCAAACAGATATCATGCCATCCTATTTTGTATTTAAAAGACTCTACAGTGTTCACACACATGAACAATATGTACAAAAAGTAGATAAGAACAAACTGTTTTAAATCTACACTGATGGCTCAAAAACTCTTTACGGTTCAAGAGCGGGAAAAATTACTCCCAACGTCAAGACGTCTCAATATCTTTAATACTTTTGATACATACGACTATTTTTCAGTAATAGTAACCCAACAGCAGAGCAGCAATTCCAGCTATAAAAAAACTAAAATCACATCAAGGTTAATACTAAAATGCTATAAAACGCTCACACTATCAGTGTTGAAATGAAAGGGCACTCCAACATAATAATTAACGTTAAGGCTGATGAATTAGCGCGCAAAAGATTAACCCTTAAATCAAAAAAAAAATACACACAATGCATTTAAAACAATAATATAACAATTCAAGTTGTAGACAGGCAAAAGAAGCAATGATTTCCAAACTTCTGAAACACCGGCTACTACTTGAGACTGAACCTGCAAGCCATAACAAGAATTTTGACAAAGCACTCTCAATTAAGAAAACACATGCATATTGTGGGCATTACAAACAACCCAATATGCAGAGGTTGTAAAATAAACTTAAAAGAGTCTATGTTTTATAGATTAACTACATAAGTTGGCTGTGTGTTGGAGAGGAAGAGTAAGGTTACTATTAAAAAAGATACAAAAAGCCTAATGAGGTCTAAGTGCAGTGAAAATGATTTCTCTTTCCCACTCAAATAAAAATCCAGCATCTAGAGCAATTCTTACATGTACTCCTACAGTAATTGGTTTCAAAAGTTTATCACTTAATTCTAACATTTTAACAGCAGATTATTTTGGACTAGTGGTTGCTTCCTTTTTTAACGTATATTGCACATTTTCTTAGTTATTTTAATTGGTAAATGTTTATTTTTATAGCATTGCTTTGATTATTAGTTCTACAATACTTTTATATTGTCTTCTTCTGGTTCTATATTTATTACATTGTCAACTAACATAATATTAGTTTTATTTGTATTTTCATTGATTATATACATTTAAGTTTTCTTTTTGTAAAAATGCAATCCAATGTTTTTGTAGCCATTTCTTTATTAGTAGCGTTTTTAATCATTTGGTTGATACTTCATCTTCTGTTTTGCTTTATAATGGCTCAAGTAGGTAAATTTAGTTAAGTGCTTTTAAGTGATATGTATGTTTGGTTACCTCATATAGACATCCTACATACATACACATGTTTTCTCTGTGGTTCGGTGTGCCTGACACTTCGATTGCCTATCCCGAAAGCAGAATAAAATGCTTTTTGTAATTTATTTATTTTATTGTGTAAATCAATCATAATTAAAAGTTAATTTAAATATTAAAAAATATTTACCTGTATAAAATTCTTCATTTAATATATAACATTTTTAGTTTTTAAAAACTTGAAACGCGTGCATACAATTGTCTTAAAAACACATTTTTAAATATACTATTAATATAATTTAAAAATGCTATTTGAAGTTTCACTGTTAGCTTTTGAATTTTTCTCTTGATCAATACTACAATAATTTTTTTTTTAAAGTTACCAATATAATTGTTACTAGAAAATAATAATTATATTTTTCACGGAGCGTCTATAAAGTTCTAAATTATGATTTGGAAATATTATAAACAACTTATGCTATTAATTAATTATTTCTAAAATTATAATCTAATTAAATGTACTAAAAAACTTAAATCTTTAACTGGGTTGCACAAAACAACATGATATTTAGTAATTTCTTGAAAAAAAAAAACAATCATATAATACTAATATTAACTCGACTTAATTAAATATAAAAAAACTATATTTGAAATATATCTTACATGTGTATTTCAATGCCATTACATTATTACGCAATTATATTACTCAAATATTAGCTACTCGTGCATTAAATTGTAATTAAAGTAACATATTTGTTGATTCGTGCAGTAACAATAACAATTATCCCCAATTAGAATTGCAGAACATGTATAATATGCTATTAAATTAAATGTAGTTTTTTATACTTTTTATAAATACGAACTGGCCCAAAAAATGTTTACCAAAGAGCGATTAGTTAACATGCAATTATGATGATTAATTACAGAATCCCCCCGTTCACTCTGGCGCTCGTTTAATAGCCCGCTCCTTCATATGGTGGATGGTTTTAACTATAATTGACAGAAAATTGCTATAATTTCTTATGACTTTATAACATATAATGGACATTTAATTTCTACCTGCCTGGGGCGGTTTTTATATAGTCGTCCCTCTCGTGTTCCCGCATCGCATCATACCTGGTTTTCCAGAAAGGCGCGCGTTCTTCAGCTCTCTCCGTTTTGGTTTCGTGCATAATAACCACCACTAATTTCATTAAATTAAAACCGCTCGTAAATGCTTCAAGTACCATTAATTACAATCATTCAGGCTACGTTTCGCGGAAAATATTACACTTGCTCGCCACATGCACCACACACTAATTAAACTAATTGTGCATGTTTTGACTCTTTATAAATAATAAAAACATCTTGAGTAATTTGTATGTGTACGGGTTCGGGTTAATCTTGTATCTTCACGGCCCTCACATAAACTAAAAACTACTGTTCTCCCTTTACAAATTAATAGCGGGCTCGCATTACAGAACATAAATATCCCAAATTGATCTCGGAAAAGATCATCCACATAAAAATAATAATAGAAACGTTTTAGGTGCACCCCCTGTGTCTTTCCAGTCATATTAACAAGCGTCATTCTGCGAAAAGCACCCCACAAAAAATATAAACGACATCTTTCTTTCAGAGAACACTACCTGGCAATCTCACCGCAGAAAGAGATTTTGATAAGGAACGGGTAAATGATGAGATGACACTTTTAGACAGATTAAAAACTGTATATATATATATATATATATACAGGGTGTTGGAAACATCATTTCTTATAAAATTTGCAAAGAATAGAAAAGTATATTCTTAAATTGCATAAATATATTTCAATATAATTAGTATTAAAAACATTTTAATTGTTTTATTTATATTATTGTTAAACAAAATTTATACATATTTGAGCGTACGTAAAATCGTAAACATTTTGTGGTCCACACATTTTTTAACAAAATAGTTTTGTAATTTTTTCATTTATGGATTGTTTGAAATAAAAGAAAGCATTCTTCTTGTTAGAAGTTGAATACAATTATTGGACTATGCACAATCTTATCTAAAATCAAAGTGTAGCAGTGACAAGTGTTTAATGTTTTCTTATCTTACCATATAGTATTAAGTGTACTTAAATAATAAAACCATGGGATAACCCAAAACAAAGATAACATAAATATATAGATATAATTAGTTTTTTTATTTTATTTTTATTATTTTTTATTTTCTGTTGTATATCCAGGTTATATATAATATAATAAAATAAAAAAGTTTTTAGTCTAACATATTATAAGAAATTGTCAAAAAATGTAGATAATTTAATTAATAGAATTTAAATAGAACTTAAAATATTTTGTATAAAATATTTTATTGAATTCTAAAATATTTTTTTTACAATAACATTTTTTTAAGATTCTATTTACAACTAAATTTTAGTTAAAGTTTTTACGAATTGCTGATTTGTTTGTAAAAATATTAAATCAACTATAATTTTGATATTGATATTTGCTTTGTTATTAGAGTTTGCAATTTTGAACACATTTATAGCATTTTTATATTGCATTAAAAAGAGTATTAAAGCAGTCTTTTAACTTAATAAACGTAACTTTTTGCCACGTAATAAAGGATAGGCCAAAGATATAAAGACATTTATGAGTTGACAGAAATTTAGTTTTATGTTTGACATTTACGAAATAGGACGCTTTACACTTGAACAAAGTTGAGAAATGATGAAAACATACTTCCAAAGTAGTGAGTCTTTTACTCAAACGGTAAGAAACTTACAAAACAAATTTGATAGAAAATAAGTGCCTTTAACGCAGTTTGTGGACCAATTTATGAAGCAAGTTTGCAAATCTAGATTGTTAGTTGATAAAACAACAATTGTTAACATCCAGTACGCTCAGCCAAAAAAAAAATGCTGTTGCTCAGAGTGTGCGTAAACATGCATCAACATCAACTGGTTATTGTTATCAGGAAGTGATCATTTCTCACTATTTGAGAACATTTTTGAATAAATACCTTGGTGTGATGGCCTACAAAGTTCAATTAGTCCAAGAAATAAAGTTTCATGACCATCCGATGCGTTTTCAGTTTGCCTAATGGGCTAAAAATAGTTTGGCCAAAGATGAGCATTTTTATAAAAAAATTGTGTTTTCCGATAAAGCTGATTTTTATCTTAGAAGCTATGTCAATAAGCAAATTTGTCGCGTTTAGAGATCAGAAAATCTACAGAAGACTATTGAACAGCTTATGCATCCACAACAAGTAACCGTTTGGTGTGGTTTTTGGTTCGGCGGCATTAATCGGCCATTTTTCTTCAAAAATTAGCAAATAACCGCCGTTACCGTCAATATCAAACGTTACTGTGCCATGCTAAACAAATTTTTGTTAGGAACAGTCAAACAAAATAAAGAAGTACTTAGCTGTCTTCACTTTTCTAATAATATGTTTTCTAACAGCATTTTCCATTAACTCAATTATTTTATTATCTAAAAGTGAAAAAAATACAAAACTTGCCCTTTTTATAAGATTTAATGTTAGATTATACTTAGATATCTTATCAATTGCGCTTAAACATATGCTAGAATGAGGCTGACTTAATTTTTTTTTTGCACAAAACAATATCACACTAATATAAACTTTCATAATATTTTATCTCTTTTTTTTTCATAGTCTATTGCATTTTAGATAAATAAGTAAATTTAAAAAATGTTGCAAATTTTTTTATTATTTATATTAGGTGGAATACTGATTTTCATAAACGGGTACTAGCGGACTGACTAAACAGCTTTTTCGGATACATGATCCTCATTAAAAAATACAAGAAAACCAAAATATTGCTTTCGGTTTTGACTATAGATCAACCATGTTTGGTCTAAACATTGCCCGTAAGCATTTTTTTTGAAAACCAGTCATTGGAATTTTTTATCATTTATTGTGTCAAAGTTTTAGTTCAAATTTTTAATTTGGCAACTTAGAAGTTTTTTATGTTGTCTAATTTCTAAATTTTGTGGTGATGCAAGAACAGTCGGCAAATTATTTATTTTGCTCCAACAGGTAAGTGCATGGTAAATTTTGTGTTTGTATGAGCTCAGCTGTTCTTTGTTTTATTGCTAGCAAATTCTGATTTTTTTTTTTAATGTTTCAAATTTTCAAAACCATATTTTTAAGGCAGCAACGGCACCGTCCTAGTTACGACATTGATTTTTGAAATCGTATATATTGATTGATGGTAGCATTTTTTGTTGTGAATGTTATATTAAAAAAATGCAATTTAAAAGAAAGTATGGCAGCTTTAGATAACCATGAGTATCACAATTCTAGTCCAAGAGGTGCTTTTTGGAGTACTTTTCATGAAGAAGATTAAACCAGGCTCCATGGTTTCTTAAAACTAAACAAAATTTTACATAATTAAATTAAAATATTGAACAAAACGTTTAGAGAGCGATAACTATCAAATAAACCTCGTTTAGTCAGATTCTCGTAACTGCATTATATAACAAGTCTACAATTTTTTTAATTATTTTTATATAATAATAATAATAATAATAATAATAATAATAAACGTTTTTATTTATTATTTAAACATTTAAAAAAGATATAAACATTTGTTGGTATGGCAAAATTCAGATGAACAACTCAGCTTAAACCAACTGTATTGTCTTTTGTTCTTTCATTTAACCATACAAAATAAAAGAAAAAGAAAATACAAAATAAATTAAAAGGAGAATAAGAAAAAAAAAGAACAAAAACCCGTCTGACACAAGACTGATTTATCATTTAATATTAAGTGCACGGTAATTAGTAGGTTTTTGATGCAAGAAAATAAAAGATGATCTAATTTCTTAGACAAAGCAGGTAGCGCGCGCACCATTTAATATTAAATGTAATATTAAAACCAGTTTTGTGTCAGACAGCTCTAAGCTCATTTAACTGACTAACCTCGATCAGTTTGTAAGAAATTTTGTCATGTTTATTTATTCTAAAAACGAATCTAAGGCAAGAATTTTGAATACATTGCACTCGTTGAATGTTTGCATAATCTAAACAAGAACCATATACATTATTTGCAAAGTTAAATTGAGATAAAACCAATAATTCACACATTATTTTGGTTTTCTGCTTTAGAACAAATTTATTATTAAAAATTGTTTTAAAATTACAAATGCTAGTTTAATACATTTATTAAAATGAGATTTAAACATAACCTTAATGTCTTTAATGAAACCTAATTTTTTAAATAGGCAGAGAACTAAAGTTAACTAAAATATTGTATCAGTTTTCATACTTTCTGTTGATTATAACTTTATATATTTGCAAGCTTTAAAGTTTTATTGTTTAATATATGTGTAGAAACTGGTTTAAAGCACATGACAATTTTCGAACATGAAGCCTATTAAAGTTGAAGGGCTGGTTATTTTGCTGACAAGTAACTGTACTAATTCTAAAAAAAAACCTTTTTTTTAAGTGTTAGTTTAAAAATTTAAAAATATATTATAGTTTTAAAATTGATTTTAGTTTTGAATAAATGATTCTGAAAAGCTTGATATTTACTATAATTTAACTAACAAAATTATTTTTTAAGATATTTTATTTTAGAACTAGCACAATGATATGTAAACATAAAACGATGGACCAAAAAACGTAACTACTTTGTAAAAACTTTTTTTTTTAATAATACAATTGAATGCAATAATCTTATTTTTCATGTTTAACCAGCCAATCACAATCAATTTAAAAATTAATTTTTTACATTTTTTTTATTCCAAAAATTAATCTGAGAAAAGAATTGGACCAAAAGTTGTGACTACCTTGTAAAACTGGTTGTTTTAAACGATACTTATAGTTAAAAAAATTATTTCATTAAAACTTGTAGTAAGAAAAAATAATTGAATTCTGTTTATTGCCATCTTATACATAGAAAAGACTATATATCATTTTTGACTTAAAAATAAAGCATATTTGAGTATAACAACTTAACAACAAAATTTAAAAATTGGTTATAAAAGCATGTTAAAATATTTTTGTAATAGGTATCGCCACCCAATAAAGCAACTCCAAACATTTTTTATGGTTTTTTAACAGTTTTGTTAAAGTAACAAAGATAAAAAATTTAATGTACAAAGTTTTCAATGCTATCTTGGTTATTTTCTAAAAACACTTTACAGCCAACAAGCTATGATTTTTGTCGTTTTTTATAATTTACTTAACAAGTTTGAAAAAGCACTTATATAGAGGTCTATTCGTACAAAATCAAGGATTAGATCTGGTTTTTAATTATTTTTAAAGTTATAACGGAGACATAGACTTTGTTATTTGCTTATTGTTTATAGTAGTACAATCCCAGTTAATAGTAAAGTAATGTCTAATTCATTTTAGCAACAAGTTGTTAACAGATATTTTTTAAATTCAATACTAGAAAGCATCAGGTTCAAATAATATTGTACTTATCGTTCTTGATATTTGCAAATAAATTGTTTTTTTTTTTATTAACATATTTGCTTATATATCATTTATAAATCTTTTTTTCCCAGCAACAACACACATAAAGTTTTGACGCAACCAGCTTTTTGATCACGTTTTCATTTATATTAGCCAATTTTTGAGATTATACCTTGTTTACCATCCACTTTTGCAATTCTGATAAATTGACAAAAGTGTTGCTTTGGTTTTTGTACGTGTTGCCATTGTGGCAATCAATATAATTTTATCTCTTGCAGATCAGTTTCTGCCACTAAATATAATAGCCTTCTAATTAAAAATGGCCTATTTTTGTTTGAATGGGAGAGAAGGCAATGGCCTGAAGTTTATTATAGATTCTACTTGAATTATCACTGTATACAGTTTTGCATTGTTTAATGCTGTTTTTTCAATTGTTTTTTTTTCAGGTTAGTTTAACTGCAGTTTTTCTTAATCCAAAATAAAGTGCACGGGAAGGAATAAAGTATCAATTTATATCTTTTTTTGCAAACTTGTTTTTTAGCCACATTATTAACATAAAATAAACGCTGTTGCAACTTATTTATTTTGTTATTAACACCTACAAAATTGGTAAATATTTCATTTATTACCCTCTTAAGGACACTAATTTTCTTAACGCTTCTAAGAACGCTTTGGTGTTTAGGTCTGTTGCTAATATTATGTGTACATTTTTCAATGTTTTTGAATTGCAGTTAGCATTTCTTCATTGGAATGGGCCTATCATAAGCATACTCGTCGCGAGTTAGAATTGAAGACATCTGGTATATTTTTGCAGTGTAATTTTCACTGTGCTTATGGCAGCTAATGGTCAATATTGACTTCTAATTGCAGCAATTGTTGCCTGGGGCCTGAAATGCAAGTTTTTTTTTATGTTTGTATTGTATGACCAATTTTGTAAAGGGATGGTTTAATGATATTACTATTATAAATTGCTTAACATGTCTTAATCTTCTTTATATATGCATAAGCCTATTGCCCCCAATGGAAAAATCTAGGAAACAATGTAACTTTTTTTAAAATCTTTCTAAAAAAATTGTTGATATTCTCGGCTTTGATGATCATGTCATCTACGTATTTTTTTAATTAATAACTCCTTCAGTAGGCATCCTGTATCCAGGTATGATGCAGGTGCGGTTCTATATGTTAACGTATTTAGTCAATATGTTAAACCATTTTTTTATATTGTTCCGCCATAATATCTGTTTGTAAGCTGCATTACCTTTTGAACTTTTATTTGTCGATACAATTTTTATATATCTGCTAGTATTACATATTTATGTGTTTTAAATTGATATAGAATGTAAAAAAAAAAATTTAAATAGCTAAACCAACTCTTGAAATATTGTTTAAATAATTTCCATTTGTTGTTTTTATAGAAACGTCAAATACTAGCCGTAGTTTGGTGGTTTGATTAGCGTTATTTATGATATTGTAATGAAATAAGTAATATCTTTTTTTTACATTCTATTAGTTTCATTAGTGCATATGCATATACCAAGAACTTAATATTCTGAGATAAAATTGGTATACTTTGTTTTTAAGTTTTTAAGTAATTGATGTAAATTGCCTAATGCTGATAGATCCTCTTTTCATGGAAGTATAACAATAAACCAATCATCTGATGTATGCTGATGAGTGTTATTGAGTTTAGTTTTCTTCATGTGAACGTAGCGTTATATTAGAATTTCAATCAAATATTTTTTTTGTATGTTTGACATGTTACATTTGA
This sequence comes from Tachinus rufipes, assembly GCA_963932245.1. NCBI lineage: Eukaryota > Metazoa > Arthropoda > Insecta > Coleoptera > Staphylinidae > Tachinus > Tachinus rufipes. The sequence continues at coordinate 60,614,066 of OZ010744.1, forward strand.
GGTGATTTTATCCAAAAATTTTAATTTTACGTTAAAATTATTATGTTTTGAATACATTGTTGTAGTTGTCTGTATTTAGGCATTTGTAGTTGACTCGCTAATTTTCAACATACGTAAAAAAGTTGCTTGCGTGTTTAGAAGATTTGTAGAAGATGCACTTAAAAACTTCAATCTAACTGGGCTTTAACTAAATGTTTGTTTCCTCATCAATCATTTAAATATACCTCACATGTGGACAATATAAAGCTGGTTCTTGTCGTGTTTGCTGATTCAGACATCCGATTATTGCTGAATTTAGATTTGGTTCATCTTCTTCCTTAATGTCGCCATCAATATGCAATAGCATATGATGATGATAGATATGTATATACAAGGTGTTCTTGATTACATAAGCAACATTTTAGTGCCATTGCTGCGCCGTAATTGATAGACGAGCACTTTAAATATTTGACAGTAACAGCAAATTAAGGCAATTTTAAGAAAACAATATGGATTTATTATAATACATACATTAATAAAATAAATAAAAACAAGAATAAATTACATAATACTACATTGAAAGATAAATTAACGTATACAATTCTTAAAATTGAGAATTAAAACTGTGATCAAAAAGCTGATCAAACCAAAACATTTTTAGTACGATAAAACTGCAATCTTGTGCAGTTTTTTTTTTTTTTTTTTTTTTTTTTTTTTTTTTTTATTGTCATATAAATTATAAATAATAAATTGTTAAGTACAGTGTCAATTTGAATGTATAAATATAAATTATTCAATTTAATTTTTTTTTTTTTTTTTTTTTTTTCTTTTTTCTCCCCACTTGCTGCTTTGCATCTTTCCATGTATGGTCGGCTGCAGAGCTTTGTATTCGGGGCACCATTTATCTTCTTCTTTTTTTTGTGCATTATCCTTTTTTTTTTTTTTTTTTTTAATTAATTTGTTTTTTTTAGTCTTGTTATTATGTAGTGTTCTTTTATTTTTGTTTTAAATTCTTTAAAAGTTTTCGTTTTTTTTATATTTTCAGGTAGTTGATTGTACGTGATTAGTTCATTTCCTAGTATTGTTTTTTTCGCTTTTTCTGTTCTTGTTGTGTGTATATATATTACTTCTTCTTCTCGTGTTATGTCCGTGAATTTCTTTGTTTAATATTATTTGTAGATTTGTTTTAATTTCTTTATTTTTAACTTTATATATTAGTTTGCATTTTTCTATTTTTATTTTTTTGTTAATGTTTGTTTCGTTAATTATTTTGTATATTTCTTCTGTTGGTGTTAGCTTTGAAAGTTTATGTATTATTTTAAGTATTTTGTTTTGTTGTCTTTGGATTTTTTGTATATTTGTTTTTGTTGTTTCACCCCATATATTTATTAAATAGTTAATTTTTGCTAAATAAAGTGAGTGGTATATACTTATTGCTGTTTCTTTTAGTATGCATTTTCTGGCTCTATAGACAGCTCCTATTGTTGCTGCGCTTTCTTTTAATAATTTGTTAATATGTGCATCCCAGGTGAGTTTCTCGGTTTATATTATTCCTAAGTATTTTGTCTGTTTTGTTCTAGTAATTGGTATGTTATTTATTACAATTTTTATGTCAATATCTTTTGTGTTTTTTTGTCTTATTACCATATAAGTTGTTTTTTCTTCATTTATTGTTTGTATGTTTTCGTCGTACCATTTAGTTAGTTTCTTAATGTCTGCATTTATGTTTCTTTCTATTGTTTCTTTACTTTTTCATCTCTATAAACCGCTAAAGTATTCTTTGAACAGCAAAACAACTTACATTATTAGATAGATAACTTTATTTGCGTATATAAAACCTTCTTACGTCTTTTTTGTTGTTTGTAAATATTACTTTCAAGTAAGAGTAAGATATTTAAAACTACACCACTTTTTGTAAATTTTACTCAATTTCATTCAACGGTATTTTTAGTTTATGTCACAATTCTTAAGTAAAAAATCCGATTTTACGTTTTTTTAAACTTTTAAATATAATTTTTCTAATATTAGTTTACATTATTTTGTTAAGGTTTTAAAAACTGCAGTTTCAGTCATCTTGTCGTATTAGATTAATATTTAAATTAATTATATTTAAAAATTAATAAGTTTACTAGAGTTACCAAACGTTATTTAAATTAGACCAAATACGACGTTTTAGAGAAATTTTACCCACAGCTTAGCGACTTAATTACTTAGGTGTATTTAGACTGTCTAGAGACTATTTTCACTTAGCGCACGCATGAAAAAGGGTGGTTTTGGAGTAATAAACATTTTTGTATCAATTTTTAAGGTTTTGAATGGTTTTTTTGCATTTTTAGCAAAAACTATGCGTTTTGGGCAAAAATTACTTCTATTAAAAGTTGTAGAGCGAAAAATTTCCAATCGATATAAGTTATTTGAATTTTCTTATAGTTTTTCGTTTTTCCGCTAGAAGACGCGGAAAATAAAGTCTCGGTTTTGCGCGATCTAGCGGACAACGCACGCAATAATAAAAAAATTAAAAGACCTATATCGATCGGAAATTGTTTGCTTTAAAACTTTGGTATCTTATATTTCTCTTAGTTTTAGTTAAAAATTCAAAAAATCAGCAAAAGGTCACAATTTGCGACATTTTTTAACATTCTTTAGCGGAAAATGCTCTCACTATCGGAAAATCCAAATAGCCAATATTATACAAACATTTTTTGCTCTACAACTTTGATCTCTTGTAATTTTTCAACAAAATGCATAGTTTCGGCTCTAAGTGCAAACAAATAAAATATATACTTTATTTTTTGCGCCTTTTAGCAAAAAAAACGGAAATTTATAGGAAAATATAAATAACCTATACCAATTGGAAATTTTTTGTTCTACAACTTTTAATAAAGATAATTTTTGCTCAAAACGCATAGTTTTCGCTAAAATCGCAAAAAAACCATTCAAAAACGCAAAAATTGATATAAATATATCTATTACTCCAAAACCACCCTTTTTCATGCGTGCGCTAGGTGAAAATAGTCTGCAGACAGTCCAAATACACCTAAATATCGCTAAGCTGTGGATAAAATTTCTCTAAAAAATATCTAATTTAAAGGGACTATAAGTATATTGATTTTTTTTGTAATTGCTATTACTTATACTTAGCAAGAATAGATAATTGCAATCTTGTGACAATGCCTACAGTTGCTCATCAGGGCTTGTTTAAATAACACTCCCAAATAAATGAAAAAGTAAATTAAAAATTTAAACATTAATTATCATGTAATATTCAAAGGTATATGTCAGCATTCATATTGTTTATGGTTTAAATTCGTAATACATTCAGTCCATGTCCATATAAATTGGTACGTGTGATAATTGTATCACGCATTGTGTAGGTATCAAGAAGAATTATGAACATTTAACACAACAATTTTGGGATGATTGATATCCCATTGTAGAAATTTCCATGTTTTATAAACACCTAATGAGAGATGGCACGCTTAAACCATCTATGTTTCACACATTGGAATGTTGGAATGCAAACACGCAAGTTAAGAAATTATATGTTACATACAAAACAGTTTATTTAATAAACAATTGATAGATTTTTATCATCGTAAAGAACGGGTTTTATAAGACACATTTTTATAAATGCGTCCAAATTACAAAAACCAACCCAAAAGTCTTGTAAAGAACGATACCCGTTAAATAATAAAATTCTGTTTTTAAGAAGCTTTATGAGAATACCTTATATATATATATATAGAAACAAATAGTTATAAAACTGTATTTAATAAAACTTAAGTTGTAAGCGCATTTATTTAAAATTATAATCTATTTTTACGGTCAAGTAATACCAAAAAGAATGACGAAGAAGTAATTCCGTATTAACAAATATAACTTTCACCATAAAGCTAAAGTATTAGAGATCTTGTAATGAATATTCATGATTTTTCTTTGCAAATTCTTTCGCCTTGCGTTTAATGCCATGTTAACACATTTAATACGTTTGTGATGAACACCGAAATCCACTTAGAACGGCAAAAGTCCTGACAAGATTGGCTTCTTCTCAAAATTTTCAGTTAATATGGGATAATCCGTGTCCGATTGCTGGACAAAAGAAGACGGGAGCTGCGTTTAATTTGGTTAATAAGATAAGTAGAGGGCGTCTCCTGTTCAATAGATGAAATAATCTGCACGCAGCCACAATCGGTTGTAAAATTCATAAGGGAGGTAAACATAATCCACTCTTGTAGAATTTTTACAGGTAACAATAATTGGCCTTTGTCAACTGACCACAAATGCGGGTTCAAATAATTTTAGTAATTATGGCTTTATGGTAAAGGGCGGCAATTTTACAAACTCTGTGGTTTCAGGGAGTGTTGATAGTCTTTAATCTTTTGCAGACATTAAAGTATGATACACTAATTATATTTTAAATTATTACCCTTATATTAATTTTAGCCCAATATTTATCTACTTGTTAGATTATAAATTATGTTAATTACAATTTTATCGTTCTTTATTTTATAGATTTCAGCGTTGTGTTAATTACATTTCGTTTTATTCTCCCGTTTATTAATTTATGTGGAACAGCATTAGCATAAGGGCCATAAATCCTGCAGACTCATATGAGAGAGTATACGGTCTGTTGTAAAGGATAGAAAGGAATAGAGGGTCCCGTTTTATATAAATATTGTATTTAACCGGAGATAACGTGTTGGTGTTTATTTATCTGTATGGGCGTGTCGGACAGGCAATCAATAAATAATTAGCCGTTCAATTTAAACAAATGCCAGTGTTAAACGTTAAATAGCCGCCGGTGGATTCCAGCGAGCGACTGCAGAGGAGGAGAAGGTGGAGGAAGAAGTGGAGAGAAGCGGAGGGCCTTCGGCCAAATTATACCCTGTCACGGGCCGAAACGGGGCCTTGCACACACACACACAACATATACGACATCCCTCTACCCCTCGCCTAATTAAGCTTAAGTGCCGTTTAAGTGAACCCACGACTTATGTAAGTAAAACTTGCTAAACGGCACAGATCACGAACGCCCCTTTTTTTCTAGGAATATATCTGTGTTGTAGAGGTATAAAACTTGTCTAGAAGTTAATACAACATTTATTAAATACATCAATAAAATAGTAGAAACTAATGTGCTAATAAATAAAATCATCAAATAAGAATTACAATTTAGCATACGCTAAATACCTATGTAATATTTTTATTTTAAACTAATGTTACCGTGTTATGGCGAATATTGCAGCTATAAAATAAACATACTCAACTTACTATTGCCCCTATGGGCTGCATCTTACAAGCACGGGAATAGTTCACCCGCCCTAATAGCCTTATGTCCTAAACTCTTTCGTAACTGAGCTTGATTAAAATTTAAAAAAAGTACTATAAAAAGTATCGGTTTTAAATTTTAATTTAATAATAAAAAATCACATAGCTTAAAGGTGTTGATTTTAAAATTTAATAAATATCTGAACAAATCTTAATAAACATTAATTAAAAAAGTTTTTTTATTGTAAAAATTTAAAGATCCGCCTAATTACTGAATACCTGTTTGAGCTTTCCACAAAACCAAAAAGATGAATACTTAAACAGTCTCAAGCATTTTTGCAAAGTTTATAATTCTAACAATAGTTTGTTTTAGATTTTTAATATTACATAAACAATGCTTTTTTGGCCGTTTCTAAAGTAATGAACAAGGAATCTTAAGTCGGAATACCAAGCAACTAGACCTTTTTATTCAATCAACAGTTTGAATAATGTTGATTAAGAAAATGTGCTAATTATCTACAAAAGTAAAAAAATGTGCTATCTTGTTGTATCTACATTTGCTGGTAAAGTCGAATTTTTTTTGTAGATTTTCAAGAATGTGAATTTTGGGTGTTGAAAGCAAAATGTGATTTAGAATTTTTGATTCTTCAATGAACCAGCTATAAAAATTAAATCTTGCTGAATAGTTTGCAGGTTTTAAAGATTGTACAAGTAAGATATGATACGGGTACTCACCAACATTGTGTAAAATTCTTTATACTCTTGTGCAACCAACATTAAGTCTACATGATATTCTTGAGACACTAGTAGAAGGACCATCAATAATGTACATAAATAGGCTTATGTGAAGTAGAAAGTATACAGCTGTTATGTCAGTCCAAACTGCGGAATGGAATACTATCGAGAGTGAATAGAAGAATTAGAAAGCAGTTTAAGAAAACAAAAAAGCAAAAAAAATCATAGTAGGAGGAGATTTTTATGCAAAATCACCGAGATGAGGAGGATACAAAAGAGATTTAAAAGAAAAAATCTTAGAAGAGATGATAACTGGGTTAAACCTTACCATTTGAAACAAAAGAAACAAACCTACGTTTGTAAAAAGAAGCTCAAAATCACATATTGACATTACCCTAGCAACATGGGAAATGGCAGATATAGCAAATGAATGGACCGTGACAGAAAAGGAATCAGTAAGTTTTACACAAACATACAATACAAAAAAGAAAGAAAAACAAAAGTACACAGAGACAAAGAGAAGATAAAGAGAGCCATGGAAACATAAGAAGTTACAGAAAACAAGCAATTCCCTGGTACAGAGAAGGGGGACAAAAAGGACCATACTGATGGTGCGAGGAAATAAAAGAATGCAGAAAAAAACAATTCAAACAGGGAAGAAAGTCAAATGACAGAAAAAAAAATACAAAGGAAACGGAGGAGGACAAAAAAACAACAAAAAAACTTTAAAAAATCAAAGGGATAGCAGAAGAAAATGCTGGAAAGAAATGATGGAATCTATAGACGGCGATCCTTGGAGAAAACCGTACAAAATAGTGATGAACAAACTGAGAGGAAGAGAAAAAGGAGTCTACCTAAAAAAAGACAAAGAAGAAGAAGTCACAATTAAAAAATTGTTCCTTAAAAGAGAACCGGTAAAAAAAACAAAAAAAAAAGAAGAAACAGTCATTGCAACAGTGGAAGGGGAACAAGATAAAAATAACTCAAATAATCAACAGATGCCTAAAAATGATAGCGTTGGACATTAAACGCGTTTAACAGCGTGTTATAGAAAGCAATTATAGAGAGTTGCATACAGGGTAGAAACCTAGTGGCCAAGAAAAGAAGATGCAAACTTACAAGAGAGGTACCACAAAGCTCATCACTAAGACCAAAACTATGAAATCTTGTTCATAATGACTTACTTCAAATAAGGTTGCCAAAAGGCGTGACTATAACGGCATTTGCCGACGACGTCATTATGGATCAAAAATAATTTTTCTTTTATTTTAGTTATCATCTTTTGTGGCTAGCCATCCATGGTTTTTTTTTTTTAATTTCTTGTACTCAATAATTTCTTATGCTGATTTTTTTTTTCTATTCTTGTACCATCTTGTAATACTTTAAGTTTACTTATCTTATTTTTTTATATTTTTTTTTTAATCTATTTTTTTTAGCTTTTTCTAGTTTTACTTTCTTATTACTGGTGCTTTTTTCATTTGTTTGAAATTTATATCTTCTGCCATCACATATTTATGGCTACTGTGTATATCTGTTTATGGCAACCCACATGCTTTTACTTTATTTCTTAATCTTTTTTTCAATTATTATACAACTTTCTCTAAGGTGTTTATATGCTTGCTATCTACTTTTTTTGATTTTTTTGGCATTTTTGCAGTTTTTTTAACACTTTTAATGCTTATTAGTGCAGTCAAAGTAGCTTTTTACCACTAAAAAAATCCAAAAGTTTTAAAACTTTGTACACTGATTTATAGGTACCTAGTGAAGGATATACTAAAAAGTTTTGACAAATATGGCACAAGTTCTAGCGGCAATCACAAAAAACAGATCACTTTTTTCGGTTTTTTGTCAATACCTGGAGAACTACAGGTCGAAGGTAAAAGTTAACTATATACACAATAACAGCTGATAATTTGCATTAAGAATGATCATATACATTTTTCTAGTACAGAGAAGAGGGACAAAAAGGACCATACTGATGGTGCGAGGAAATAAAAGAATGCAGAAAAAAACAATTCAAACAGGGAGGAAAGTCAAAAGACAGAAAAAAAAAAGAAAATACAAAGGAAACGGAGGAGGACAAAAAACGACAAAAAATCTTTAAAAATGCAACTTAGTTGATAAGCATGAAATAAAACATCTTATTTTATCTTTTAAAAACTCTAACTCTTGTGGTCTCGATGGAATTTTGGCAAAAATTTATAAATGTGGCATTGATTTTCTAGTCCAGCCAATCACACATAATAAATTATTATTTCTCAATTCAGCATTTTCCAGATGAATTAAAAATTGGCAAGGTTACTCTTTTTTTTAAGAAAAAAGATAAACGTGTTCTTAATAATTATAGACACCTATTTCTATATTAAATACTTTATCAAAAATTTTTGAAAGATCTTTAAAATCTAGAATTCTTAGTTTTTTTGAGTCTTGTAAATTTTTAAATGAGTCACAACATGGTTATAGAACTAAACGATCTACGTCTACAGCAATAAATAATATCTTAACAAATATTTATAGTAATCTTAATAATAAATATCATACAGCTAGTATAAATTATGATATGTCGATGGCGTTTGACTTAGTCGATCATACTTTATTACTAAACAAATTAGAAAGATATGGTATTCGGGGACCTGCTTTAAAACTAATAGAGTCATATTTAACCGACAGAAGACAGTTGGTTGAGATAAAACATACTGCAGCTAATGGAGAAGAAAGTTTTTCAAGATCAAGTAAACTTTTAGTAAAAACTGGTGTGCCCTAAGGGTCTATATTAGGGCCAATTTTATTTATTATTTATATTAACGACTTACCTTTATCAATTTCTTTTCCGTGCACAATTTATGCTGATGACACAAGTGTTTGTGTCTATAATAATACATTAGAAGGTCTTAGAGCATCGCTTTTAAATGTTATGTTTAGTATAACAAACTGGTGCACTAATAATAAATTAGTTATAAATGTTGATAAAACCACTATTGTATATTTTAATTCAAATTTACATAATTGTGATAATAATAATAATATTTCTTTCAACGGACAAAAAATTAATTTTAGTAACAGTTGCAAGTTGGTAGGTATTGTAATTGATTTTAAGCTTAGCTGGAATGATCATTTTGATTACACAAAAAACAAATTAAGTAAAGCTACTTTTGTTATTCGTAGACTCAAAAATATATGTAATTCAAGCACTTTAAGATCAGTGTATTTTGCATATTTTGAGTCTATTTTAAGATATGGATTACTGTATTGGGGAAACAGCATTTACTTGAAAGATATTTTAATCCTGCAGAAAAAAATAGTTTGTTGTATGTTTAATCTTAATTACAATGATTTGGTTAGATCATATTTAAAATCAAAGAAAATAATGACTGTTATTAATTTATTTATTTATGTAAGTGTTCTTTTTGTTTTTCAAAACAAAAATAAGTTTAATGTTGGATCAAACATCCACGAACATAACACTAGAAATAGTAGTATGTTTATAAGACCTGTTAAGTCTTATAACAATAATCATTTTAAATCGTACCTTACTAATTCAATTAAAATGTACAACAAATTACCATCGAATATTAAAGTAATTGAGAATATCAAAGATTTTAAAGCTAAGTTAAAAGAATTTTTAACTAATCATGTTTTTTATAGAAAGGAAGAATTTTACGCAAGCTAATGTACTCTTTTTATTAATTGGTTGTTATATATTATATTTATGTGATTTTATTGTATTTTATTTTAATGTATGTTTTATTTTAGTGTATTTTATATTATTGACTATTTTTAGTGAAGCTTTGTACATATTTCTATAAGAAATTTATGAAAATAAAGCACTTTATCTATCTATCTATCTATCTTAGCAGTTAAAGAGTTATATAACACTAATGATTGCGTTTTTTTTTTTAAGTTATCAAAGCAAGAAAAAACAAATGTACTTTTTACTATCATTTGATAGATACTTGTAGATCAATATTTGACAATGTTTTGCGTACACTTTTGGATACGATGATCATTGTGGGAGAAGAGTTATACATTTGCAAGAAATGGGATTGAAGACTGCCTCAGAATCTGCTTTTGTAGTTACTGGGATTAACCGGCTGGCTCAAACTTCCAACCCCACTGTTCTGGAAGAAGTTCATTTCTTAGCCCAACTTGGATTTGGTGGTATACATGGTATACACGAAAAACATTCTGTATTGCTGCTTCTTCTATGGGCGACAGCGCAGATAGGTATAGTTTAGCATTCAAAACTAATTTGGTAAAAGCTTTGTAACAATGCATGTTAAGGGAAGTTTGCTTGTGAGGTGCATTGTACCACGCCAGAAATATTTTGTTTCCAGCTTCAGTTTTATTACATCAGTAATACTTTGCAGTGTAGCTTGCTTCTTGAACAAATTGAAACAAACAAGTTTCTATTTTCGATATGCAGCGGAAGTTGTATTACATCCACTGAATGCATGTACAAGAAGTATGCAGTTTTTTATTCCCAAAGTTTGCAATTGCTGAATTGAATATACCTTTTTTTCTACTCTGCCGTGACTTGGTTTAACAAATAATATCTGACTTTTAGATGAGGTTAAAGCCATGAGGAAGACAATAAGATCAACATTTTTGCCAACTATTGCTACTTTGTCACTAGTTTAGAATTTTAACGTTACTAAATTTTTGTTTTGTATTAATTCCATGGTCGTGAAGACCAGTTAAAAGGAATGAAATAAGTCTGGATTTATTGTGTTCATTAGAAAGAAAACCATCCTGTTTGACTGTGATTTGTGTTTTGTGTTCAAAGTTTATGCCAACTGACCTTTTTAGCTTGTACTTTGATTCTATTTAGCTGTCTACGTACTGGATGGTGCCGCTGAATAACCATCAAACGCAACGGTACAGCTCTTGCAGGCATAATGCTTGAGAACATAGGCGACATAACATTGGCAAATTGTTGAGATTGAGAATTTTTGAGCCACACTACCTTGTGTAACAGTAATCCTCCATACAAAACAATGTCAAAATCGAAAAGTTTGTCTTTTTGTAGTACAGGAAAAGTATCGTATAAGGCGGATTTGTTTGTATTTAGTTTTCTCAAATAAAGATAAAGGGTAAAAAGCAAGCTTATGTTATAAGTAGTTTTTTAAGTCCTTGTTACTCTGTTTGTTGATAGTTATCTTTAGAAACATCGTTAAAGAGTTGATTACCACCTTTCTTCATGAACAAAAAAGCTAAAAGAGAGACCGCACTAACACTACAATTTGACGCGTATCGTAAACGTTATGAGGAAGGAAGGGCAGGTAGTTAAGGGAGAAGGGAAAAACTGTCAAAATCAACAAAGAACCAAACAAAAGAGACCGGCTTCTTGGCTCTTAACAACACAAAAAACTTTTTTTCTATTCTTTAGCGCTCTATAACTCAGTAACCGCTATAAATACAAAAAAATGTATATGATCATTTTTATTTAAAATTTTATTAACTTTCATTATGTATATAGTCAACTTTTACCTCCTACTTACAGTTCTTGAGATATTAACAAAAAACCGAAAAAAGTGCTGTGTTTTTGGTCATTACCGCTAAAGTTCGTGTCATATTTGTCAGGACTTTTAGTATATTCTTCATTAGGTACCTATAAATCAGTGTATACAAAGTATTAAAACTTTTTAAATTAATTAGAAGTGAGATCAATATTTGACTGGACTATATTATAAGCGCTTATTTCAGAAGAATAAATGCTTTTTTATCCGCACTTGAGTTATGAACACTAGTTCTATGTTTAATTTATTTTATAAAATAAGTTATTATAAACTAGGTTAGTTCGGGTAAAATTTGAATTTGCTACAATAAAATAGATTTGATAAAGGTTAATTATTTTATTTAATCAAAAAATAGCATATCTTAGAGATACTATACATATATACAATAAAATATAAGATGTATTGATTCCGGTATGATCATAAATTAAATTTTGAATTATTTTTAATAATACTATAAAGTAAGTTAAGCAACTTTTCAAATAGCATAGTGACTGTTTTGTACGCTACAGTTTGACTGCTACACATTTTAGTTTTAAAGCATTCTTCATTAAACAGGCTATTTGTTGAACAAAATAGTCCAGCTTTACGCAGTCTGTAAGCACTATTAAACTATCTTACAGCTTGCCAAGGTTTGACTAAAACGGCATTTATTGCATTGTTTGGTTACCGTTTTAGTAAAAAGAGTAAAAAAATAATATTCATTATCTATTTTATACAAACTCAAAAGTTTGGACTACATAAAATTGCGCGACGAACTGTTTGATCAAAATGTCGTCAATTTGATGCAACATTTTAAACTTATGTAAATTTAAACAAAGCTAAACTATCATAAGCTAAGTAAGGTTAAAATGTGTTGCTACTTTTTTATGTAAATCATTATGTGGCAGTATTTTAGAAAATGTCTATTTTTTTTTTAATTGCCAATTACGCCAAGAGACTGTGGTAGGTTGAGTTGGGTTGTTTCCTCAACTTTAGAAATTAAATAAATATTGTTTTTTGACAGTTTTGCTGAGATGTTTTAATTCTTTTGAAATACAACAATGAAATAAGTTGATTAAAAATAATAAACAACAAAATGCACAAGCCCAACCTAATTTGACTAAGAGGGCAAAACCAAATTAAAAGTTAAGAGTGCAAAATTTTCTTTGTGTTCTTTGTTACAGAGTTATTAATAAAAAACAAAAACTTTACATTTTAACATTAAACTTATAAAAAAAACTCAACTTATACAAAAACTAACAATATTAAAAAAACAAAACAAGATATTGTCCACATATGTTTACACTAAATAATGTGTTCAAATAGGCTGCCTCCTACTTCAAGACAAAGATTTAAACAATTTATCATAAAAGTACAAACTTTCTGTAGATTATTGTCTATTAATATATAATACGAGTTACTACTTTTTCAGGACTCAAAACAGGTTTGCGATAAACTTGTTCTTTCAAATTGCCTCAGAAAATGTAATTCAACGGATTCAGATTTGAGAATCAAAGAAACCATGGTATTGGCCCACCTTTTCTAATCTACCTTTCTAGAAATTTTTTATTCAGAGTATTTCTTGTATTTCATAATACGCCAGTGCACAATCATGTTAAAACCAACAATTTAATTTACCTGCTAATAGAACTTCATCAAGTAGTTAGTCATTCATAAAATTGGTAAATTTTCATTTAAGAATTGTAGATACAAGACTGAATTAAGTCGGTTTGGTAGAATGCGTGGACCAATTACATTAATATTCAATAACCCAGCCTAAATATTAATTGACCTTGTCTTTGATAATATCTTTTCGGTTATTTATCCATTGATGCAGATTATGAGTATTTATATTACCTGTTTCAGTAAATGTAGACTCATCGCTCTACAGAATCTTTTTAATAATATTTGGATCATTGTTAATGTTATGCAACAACTATTAACAAAAATTTACTCAAAGTTTCCTAAGTTGACGTCTTTCCTGAATTACTTGTTTTCAGTAATCTTTGTTTTACTTGTCTTATAGTTTTTGAATATTTTTTTTTTGGGCTGGGCGGAAAATTTTTCTATAAGACTGGTAAGAGTCAAATTTATTTCCTCAGGTTAAAATGCTTACCGGCTAAAAAACTGCTTAATAATGAGTGCCAATAGAAGTTCGAAACCTTACGGCTCATGGACCTTTCTTTGTTACATTAGAGTAAGTATATTGTTAGTATTACGCCCTGTAGGCTGCGGAAAGATGATGGGTTGACCTAATCCCTGTTAGTATTTTTAGAGTGCGGCTACTTGGTTCACCGGGCGTTTATAGAAGAAAATATCCCTGCCTGGCTCGGCAAGTTGGGCCAAATCAGAGTTGGGATAAAAAAAATTAAAGTACTAGTTTTTGCATCGGAGTGCAAACAATTTGGAATCTTCTCCGCATAAGTCCTAGCCGTAGCAATGGCATTGTCATTACGTGCCCCTAATACTTTCAACATATTGACATGATCTTGATTACAGTAGTATTGTTCTATTTTAAACCCACAAACCCAAAATACTTACCAATATGACAGAACGATTTATAAATTCTAAAATAGTTAAATTATGTTACACAACTTAAACTCAAATCTAACAGTAATGTCACTAGATTTAACAAAATAAATCAATTAAAATTGTGTTTTGAGTAGTGGTCGTAGATAAAGTTATTATTTACATTTTTATCAATAACTCTATAAGAAAAGACAAATGAAAAAATTTCTACTTTTAATTTTCAATTGTTTAGCCTTCTGAGTCAAATTCCAAATGCACGGGCGTAAATTTTGAGACACCTGTATATGTTAAGCAAAACAATATTTATTTTGTAATTAAAAATTAAATAAATATTTAGTTACATACTTGTGATACCAAAGTTTATAATTATTATATAATATAGTTGCTAAAAACCATAAGTTATATAAGGCAAATCAATAAAAACTATAAAATATTAACTTATCATAATTCAAGGTTACGTTTTAATGTACTCATAGATTTTAATCAACATTTTTAATTTATGAATGCACCAAAACTAACGGTACAATATTTTTTCTATTTTGATTTACTATTTAAACAGTACCTACTTGGGATATCCCTTATTGTATATTCTAGTGGCAAAACAACATTAATCATTAATTCCACAAAAGAAACGGAAATCTCTCACCATAACAATTAATATAAATCATTAAAATAATTGTCAGGTTGACCCTTTTAACCAGAAATCACTAATTACGATCGCGATAAACATCAACTAAAATCACACCCTACCTGGACCCTAAAAAATATTTCTTCCACTGCAGACAGCGAGGTACCTAACTAAACCTTTGCTTGCTCTATAAAAATATAAATAACCACTTGATAATTTGCCAAAAAAAAAAACAAAAACGATTTTATTAAAACACATAAACGCTCAAATTACTTTTCATTAGGGGGCGTACCTGACCCTTAAACGGACCACAAATTTATGGCCCGAAACAGGCAATCTGTTGCATCATTAAAAAAACCGAAGCCTCTAATATGCAATTTTCTAATCCCAAACCTATTACATTTATATTTTTTATTAGATACGTTTTAAACGTTATTATGTAAATTATATACCACACCCTGAATATTTTTATAAAGAAGGAAAATTTATCAGAATCAAATTACTGTAATTAATTATAAATTAAATTATTATGTTTTGATGTGTTTTTATTAAATGTTATATCATCATATTATTAAAATATTTCACATTTTGATGTCTGTACAGGATAAATGATAATTAAAAAATAATAAAAACACCGTAATTTGTTTTTAATTTAGATTAATTTAATGTAATTTAGAATTGATATTTACATTCCTTAAATGCGTTTTTAATAATTTTATAATGTCTTATTTACATGAAGGATAGATAATATTATAAATTCTAGTATTTGTCATGGTATTTTAATTTAACGTTTACTAATATAACAGTATTACTTTAACGTGTTCCACAATATTGCCAGGTTGCAATGCAGCCCTAATTATGATATCCACGTATCATTATTCGGGTTAACGCGCGTGTAATTAAGACACTAGTGCCGCTCACAGTTTTCCAAGAGGTAATTTATGGTTCTATTTATTATCAGAAATGGGATTATAATTTCCGAGCGCTCTAATTTGACGCAAACGTTTCATCGCTGGCAATAAATCAACATAAAATAAAAAGAAATTAATAAATGAAAAACAATCAAACAATTAGCAAAGTAACTATTAATTTATATATATGTAGGTAGAAAATGAATAAATTGGTGATTATTAAACACTTTATTGACCTGCCGGTCTTTAATATCAGCATTTCAGTGAGTGGATAGAAACACCCGATAACAAATAGTAAACATCAATAAACTAAAAATATACTAAAGTTGACAGTTTTAATAAATAAAGCTATGAATATAATTAAATGTAAATTACTAACTATACATCTTTTATAAAAGCAAAATATGGTTTAAGGTAGAAAACTTTGTTCTCATAAACAAAAATATTCTGTTCAAATCTACGTAAATACTTCATTATTGTATTCCCAGTAGGAAACCTTCGACGCACTTCATCTCCATCAAGAAATATTAGGCGCTAACTGGAATTGAAGGGCAATCTCGTGGGAGTGATTCTCATATGCGTCTTTTATCTAAATAAAATTCTTTTCTTTGGTGTGTACCTGGTCCTTTGTTCGGACAATGAAGGAGACATCGGACAGGAGAGTTATGTGAGTGATATGTGTACACTGCTCATATTTCACATTGGCCACTCAATTAGCCGGAGTCTGTGGTGCCCCGTGGATTGGCTGACAATCAACAATATCTCATGCTTCTGTTAGTCAGCAGGCTGACAATTGCATTCTTATGGCACGTCCGCCATGCCATCGCACTTCATTATTCTTCGTTTAGGTTTAATTGTGCTGTGTAATTGTTTCCAGATACGGATCATCTTTACTGTATCAACAATAGTAGATTAGCAAATTTCTACTAATTGCAATTGAATAATTCATCATCAAAATTAATCACATAGTATAATTAACCACAGTTAATTTATCAATTATTATTTAAAATATTGCAACTTACATCATTGCAACAAAATAACCAACTTACGGAGCCTGTTTTATTTTCCTAACATCCGTTAATAGATTAACTTGGCCCCATAATTTATCCATTTAATGCCCATCGAAAGGTATTTTAACATCCATGATATATACAGAGTAGTATACTATTATAATAGCAGCCGTTTAAATTTAAATAACGTATCATTTCAGCATTAAATCGGACCACATTACCATACATTATGTGCTCTAATATGCGCAGACAACTCCGGACCGTCGATCTCCGTCTGCATATATCGAACCACAACTATTATTATTATTAATAATAATAAAGCTGGTCTATAATTCCGCTGCGTGGACATAAATAACATCTAATGGTGATGTATTTATCCCGCGTCGGATAAATAATTTATGACCGTGGATTGTCGGATCAATTAAAAGCGTTTAACAAATTGCGCACGATTATATTGGTACTGAGGATATTTATTATGCCGTTTAACGTTTCATTCTTGCGGTGTTTTCTTACATAAGTAATTAGATTTGTAATGAGCACCTTTACCAAGATCCCACTTCACATTTCAAACATATGTTGTTGCACTTGTGAATGTTCTCTTTCTACACACTTTAAAAATATTATCATATCTTTTAAATTTTGAAATCCGATTTAGAAATTACTTAATATATCATAAAAACATAAAAAATTATTTGAGTTTTAACAAATAAAACCAACTCACTAAAACTATCACATTGAAAAAAAAAAAATTGGGAGTGTGTGGACACTCTCTACTTGCAGACAATTCTCATAAAATAATGAGTTTGAAAATTTATTTTATATGTATTACTTCGGTAAAAAAATTTCACTTAAAGGTTTTGTTCCTGCATTTCTAAACTGTCAATAAATAATTGTTAACATTCCTAGCAAGCCTTGTACTACGAGTAAATATGTGTAGATATGTCTTATATTTTTTAACAATATTAATAAAAATATCTATAATATTCCTTCAAATTATTAAGGTTATTAGTCCCTTT
This sequence comes from Tachinus rufipes, assembly GCA_963932245.1. Taxonomy (NCBI): domain Eukaryota; kingdom Metazoa; phylum Arthropoda; class Insecta; order Coleoptera; family Staphylinidae; genus Tachinus; species Tachinus rufipes. Next base: position 60,631,637 of record OZ010744.1, read on the forward strand.
TGAATCGTTAATCATTTGAATTGTTTGCAAACGTTTCAAAGAATATAAAAAAAAGTTTGCATCAATTGCAAAACCTTAATTTTCTATATACTTTCAAAACTATATCAACAGTTTATTTCAGAAAAGACTACGCAAGATAAATTAAAGAAAATTTAAACATAAAATTGTTGTAGTATAATATTAAATACGGTTTTTTTTAGAACTAAAATTGGGCATGTTGGTCAGGCCAGATAAATTGTTTCAAGATTTTTGTTTATAAATGCTACTGACTCTAACTGTAAAAAGCCATATTTGATGATATGGTCTGAAAGTATAAAGTATAAAGAAGTTCTTTTCTGCAAAGCTATTAATAGAACATCTATCTAAAAAAACTTTATTTATGTAAACCAAAAACGTTGGAAAAAGATTTGTTGGTTATTGTAAATATGTATAAATAAACATAAAAAGTATAACTGTATTATTTTATAAATAAATATTGGGTTTATGTCTGTATCGTAGGAGCAAAAAAATGTTGTAAGTTTCTGTCTACCGTATTTGTGTATAAATATTTTGCGGAGAGAATAAATTTTATGTTATTTTTATAATTAATTACTAGTAACAAAATATAGTTGAAGAAAATGTTGGATAGTAAAATTAATAAATTCAAATTAAGTGTAAGAACTGGTCCACATGTATATTAAGAATAGAACAATACAAAATAAAAGATAAGAAACGTGTGCCAATTTTGTTGACGGTAGTTAGAGACAACACATGTGAAACAATAGTAAACCTCAGTCATCCAAAACAACCAAATAAAAGCAGATTAGGATTTAGTAAAGCTTGTAAGAAACCATTTAAAACCGGTTCCGTCAAAAATTGTCAAAAGATACAAATGTTGGTTAAGGAAGCCGTCAGTCAAAATTAGTAATTTAGTAAGTGAGCCGCCCAGGTATTGACAAATGTCAAAAATAAAATGTTCAGTTATTGACAGATTATGAATTGCTTTTTTAATAGTTAGGAAAACAAGCATAAAAACTATTGCAACTAGTAGATTACAGCGTTGTGCGGTAATTTTAACAGTTTTCTATAATAAAATTAAGTATGTTACTTTTACTTATGTACTAATAGATCTAACTACCATAGTGTATAGCTATTTGGTCATACTAGGTGGTAGTCCAAGTATTTTTTTTGTCATTGGGAGTGTGACACCGTACATTTTCAGTTTTTTTAAATCTTTGGTGTTTTATTGTTTTGTAAAAAAACGATTGTCGTTTTGCTTGGATCATTAACGTAAGTTAAACAAAAACGCCCATGTTGTTAAGTAACTGCAGTAGACCGTACAAAACAAGATAATAGCACACTGTCTTGTAAGCATCCGCCAACAATTTTAACTTTTGCATTCTTACCGTATATTGTAATTGTCAAAAAGTGGTATGCTCTTGTTTTTTATTGCCGTGGCAATAGATCAAAGGCAGTGTTATCAAATGACTTTTCAATACCTAAAACTAAGTAAACTTCGAGGATTTTGCATGAAAGTCTTTTGAAAGCAGCAAACTTCCAATGCTTTATTTTAAATTACGTCTATTTACTATGGCATTTTCTTCTGCCTAGTATCTTTTGTTAAACATTTGAAGTTTTGTTAGGTTAAAAACTTTTGCTAGCGTAGAACCTGGTAAGTGTGTCTGCTGAGTTTTTTTAACCAATTTTGTGTAATTTCTTTTGTCGTCAACAGGAGTCCAATGTTTGCAAGAAGTGCAATCTTTGCTCAGTGCCTTATAAAGACAAGAACTTGTGGGTTTATTTTGAACGTTTTCACAGTATCTCTTCCAGAAGTTTTTTTTGCTTTTTATAGCATTGTTATATGCTGTGCGACTAGTTTTGTATGAGGCCTAGCCAGCAATTCTTTTGACTCCGTTAGGCAGCATTTTTGTGCTTGCCATTGTTCTAACAAGCTCCTTATTCCACCAAGTGATTATATTAGTGGTATTTTTGTGCCCGAGCAACTTCCATCAAAAGCTGTTTTTATGAAGTTAACAAACGTGTCATTACTTTCAGTTTGTGACTTGTTCTTGCTGCCTTTAAACAGTTTTTAATTTGACTAAATAATTAAGTTTTATTTACATTTTATTTTCAAAGTTTAATCTAAAGTTGGATGTATGTGTAAGTAAAATTTTATTAATTCATAACAGTATTTTTTCTTCCAAAGTTACTAAGCTACTAAAATAAACACTGTTACTGTTATGGCAGTAGTTAGCACACAATACACCACCTCTAAAAACTATAAAAGATTTAGTACAGTATCGTACAAGTGGCAGCATAAACATCATGAAATAAGATGCTAACGGATTTATATTGTTTAAGAAAATAAAGAAACAAATAGTTAATTTTACTTAGTACTTAATTAATAACCAATCAACTATATAAGATAAACATTTATTGTTTGAAACATTAAATTTATTAGAATTAAATTAACAATATTTTTAAATTATCTTTAATTTACTTAGAAATAAATCATTTTTTTTTAGCTATCAACATGTTTTTTTGGCATTCAGTCAATTCTTGAATGTTGCATGGAATTGTTGCATACAACAAATGCCGAATGATTTTTGTCATTAAGGCGTATACTAGGATCTATTTTTGATCCTCAAATGGCATGCAATATCGCATGCAAAGATACATTTCTTGAATCTTGCATTCGATATTTCTATGCAAGGTTTTAAAGAGTGGGTGCAATGAATGCAACATTAATAATTGTTGTTAACATTTTTAATGTTTAAGGGTAAATACACAATAAATTGATAAAAAAAGCATACCATAAGTAAATTATGAATAGCGTGCAAATATACAATTACAAATAAGACGTCATATTAATTCGGTGTAGTGTAAATCAAAAATTAAATTTTGAATCATTTTAAAAAATACTAATAAGTAAGTAAGTTAAGCAACCCAAATAACAATACGAAATTTAAAAATTGACTTCTTGTAATGATTTGTGTGCATTCTGCTTTATATTAATTACATATTTGTCTGAAATGAGTAGAATATGAAGATATATCTTTAATGTGTTTGTTCTCGCTGTTATTTGTGCAGTAGACATATCCTAAATATTAAAACAAATATATTTTTGCAATACTTTGTCGTTTCATTTTTAGCCTTTTACTTTTTTTTATACTTTTCTTTCTGAACACTTTTATTTTGATTTTTCTTTAGTAACTTCTAAACTTTTTTTTAAGATGATTTTTTTTTAACTTTTTCTTTTATTTCCTTTGTTTTTTTTTTGCAACAATTATCATGTCGTTGGCATACACTTCTTTTATTTTTCTTACCAGATGCTCACTAATTTATTTTTCTCTTATACACTTTCACCGTTTCTTTCTATTTTCTCTGTTCTTGCTATAAAATGCCGTTTTTAGGTCCAGGAATAACGCATATACTTTTACTCTCTTTTTTTTTTTAATTTCATTTACTTTGGTGTACAATATACATATACGTTCTTTATTTAATTTTTTTCCGTTTGCTGGATTGGCTCTTGAATGTCTAGTTTTTCTTTTAATTTTTTTTGCAAACAAACTCAAAAAGTGTTCTCTCCATGCTGCTTTTGTCAATGTTGCCTCAAAATCTCCCTGTATTCTTTTTATTTCTTTGTTTATGTATTTTTATGTTTTTGCTTCTGTCTCTTTTTTTTTGTTTTTTACAAATTTACTTTTGATCTTTTTGCACTGCTTTTTGTATGTTTTTTGTTCTTTTGTGCCTTTGTTGTTACTCTAGCGCTTTAACATTTTTCGAGCTTTTAGCTTTTTCTAAGTACATTTGCAGTTTTGCCATTTGCTTTTTTTCTTATTTCTTTTTTTCTTTAATATGTCTTTTTACTGCCGCTTCCTTGATTGTATTATCTAATTTTCTCATCATTTTTTCTACTTTTTTTCTAGTTAAGCTCAGTTTTAATAGCTAGTGGTTTAATTCTACTCTTGTTTTTACTTGAAATTTGTTTACTCCTCTGTACGCTGCTTCATTTACAACTATGTAATCTATTACAAACTGCCTTTTTGTTTTTATATAAGTAAATTCCCTCTTTTTATGACTCATGTAAAGGTTTTATTTAAAAAGTACCAACTTACTTCTATAATTTTTTTTTTGTAGTATCTTCTTTTTATTTTTTATGTAGTCATTTTGTTTGTTTTTTTTTCTTTTTTCTAATCTTTAAGTCAAAATCTCTTCCTATATCAGTTTTCTTTCTTCAGTTTTTTGTATTAAAGTTTCTTACTTTTGCATAGTGTTTTTCATACTTCTGCTGTGTTGTTGTTTTATATTTTTCTTGTTCTTGTTTTTTGTGTATACCAATAGTTATGATTTTTTGGCACTTCTTCTTTTTTTTTCTTTGATAACCGGTTAGCGTTTTTAAATGTATTCGACCAGCATGTTGTAATTCAACTTTTTCCATCTCTTGTCATCTATCTACGTTTTTATCATTTTAGTTATATCAAACCTTATTATATGCTTCCAGAACTTATAATTTATGTTGTCAATCGCTGCTACATTCTAAAACAAAATCCCGCTTATTTATTTTTTCACAGTCTTTATTTGTTGCTATTTTTTGTTTTTTTCTTGGTTCTTGTACTCACTAGTCGCATCTCAATTAATCTGGTTTGCATGAAATGTAATTTCCCTACATCAACATGGTTTTATGGAAGGACGGTCCACTTCAACAAATTTGCTATTATATCAAAAGTATATATTAGAAGCTTTTGAAGAAAAAATACAAGTAGACGCAATATATACAGATTTTTCCAAAGCGTTCGATAGGGTCAACCACTACGTTCTAGTTGAAAAACTTTGTTAGGATTACATTATCAGACGGTTAAATGGATTTCTAGCTATATAACAGGCCGCACACAAAGTGTAAAAATAAAAAAAAATATGTCTAATCAAATTAATGTCACGTCCGGGGTTCCTCAAGGTTCTCATTGTAGACCAGTTTTATTTCTTTTATGTGTTAATGATTTGTGTAATGTTATCCAAAACTGTCAATATTTGTTATATGCAGACGATTTAAAATTGTTTTCTAAAGTTGGTTCAATATATGACTGCAGTAATATTCAACAAGATTTAAATAACTTAAATGAATGGTGTAATAATAATAAACTTTTGTTGAATATGTCCAAATGTAATGTAACTTCGTTTGTTAGATCAAATACATGTATAGTTAACAATTATAATCTTGACAGATGTCAAATAACTCGTTTAGATGAAATTAAAGATTTGGGTGTTTTATTTGATAAAAATTTAACTTATTCTAAACACATCTCCAATATTTGCACAAGAGCACGACAAATGTTGGGTTTTATTAATAGATCGGCATATGAATTAAATGCCAATGCAATTATTTTCTTATACATATCACTGGTAAGATCAATATTAGAGTACGGATCAGTTGTTTGGTCACCATACCAAATAGGCCACCAACGTCCAATAGAAACCGTCCAACACAATTTTTTAAAATTATTATCTTTTAAAACTACATTGTCTATTGATGTGTTTGGTTATGATTTTTTTTTCCCAAAATTTTAATTTTTAACATCTTGGTGAACGAAGAATTATTATAGATCTTTGTTTTATTAATAAATTAATTAATAGTCAAATAAATTGTATTGATCTTTTATCATCCCTAAACTTTAATTTTTGTCAAGATTGATACACAAGAAATTCATCTCTATTCCGGTGCAAACTCTATAGAACCAATTATTTGCATAATTCTCCAATATCTCGGTTAATAAAGGAAGTTAACTATTTCTCAACTATTCAAAGATTAAATGTATTTGATCACAATCATAAAAAATTCAAAAAAGTTTGTTATAGATTAATTAGTGTAATGTTATTTTATAGTACAATGTAAATTTATAGCGTTATACACATATGTATTTTTAATTGTTTGTATTTTTTTTTAATTGTAATGGCGAGTGCCGTAAACAAAGATATTATTAATACTAATTACTTTTTTGCTTTGCGATTACTTTCTTTTGATTCTTCGTGATCTTGATCACTCCAGTTGTATACCTAACTTTTAATTTTTTGTACCGTATCCGTACGTTTTTAGTTGTTTTCTATAATTAAATTTTTGAAAAAAATTATGGTGCAAATAACGTTGGATTGGATAAATTTCATATTTTCTTTAGAACGAAGAACACTTCCAAAGTTTGCGGTAAATGTAAAGCAAAACATAAATTACGTTATGTAAATGGCTTTATTACTTTTCAAAATATTCTTTTTTAAAATCTATACATTTTTACGTCCAATGAAATCAATTTTCATAACAATTTTGTCACTCTGAGCAAAGTACCTCTAAAACAAGTAGTTTAAATGCTTCAACGGCCTCTTCAGGCGATGATAAACGCTTGCCACGCATTTTATTTTTAATAGATCAAAATAGGAAGAAGTAATTGAGCGATAAATCAGGCAAATTAGGGCAATGAGTCATTAATTTGATGTTGTTACTGGTCAAAGACTCTACAGTTCGTCGTCCTGTGTGAGCGCTTGCATTGTCATGATGAACAATGATTTGCCGGTTTATGTTGTTTCTTCTGATTTCAGCGATAACTTCCGGCAAACAAATTGAAGTATACCAGTCAGTATTAACTGTTCTTCAATCCTCTAATGCAACAGTTGCAACATGACTCTTTTTTCCAAAGAAACAAGAAACCATTCTTTTTGAATCGCTTTGTGAATGCACCACTTTTGTGGGTTTAGGTTCATTTTGAAACACCCATACAGTTGATTGCTGTTTAGTTTCAGGCTCATATGAATATATCCAAGGTTTGTCACCTGTTACGATGTTATATTTGAACAACCCCCTTCACATTTCTTTAGCATTTCCTTGCATTTGACACGTGCTTGTTTTTGGTCTTCTTTCAAATTGTGTGAGATTCAACGACTGCAAAGCTTCCCGACATGCAAAGAATCGTGCAAAATTGTATGTATTTGTTTTGCTGCAATGCTTAAGAATGCTTCTATGCGCATAAATAAAAATTTGTCAAATAGATTGGATCTACAGTAACAGAGAGTTATTAACTCCAATGCAGCGTAGTTTTATAATTAGTATCTTGTGGTCAACGGTACCAAAAGTTTTGGAAAAGTTAGTGTAAACTGAACCCACCTGAAATGTGACATAGATAGAGCACATCTGTTATATAAGGTTTATAAAACAAATGTTAATTTGCCAGTTTGAAACCGTTTTAATTTAAAGCAATTTCTGATTGCAGAATGGCAGTCAATTAACAAGTAACTAATTTGACTGATAAAATAATATAAATGAGTCTATAGCTTCTTGCATAATTTTTACCACGAGACTTATAGGTTGGAGTATAAAAGCTTGTTCTCAGCAAGTAGGAGAAGTACCCACAACTAAAGATAAGTTGAATAAAAGCCGACAGAGAGCAAACGCACACTTGTTGATAAGGCTTAGATAGTTATTAAGCTTTAATACTGAGTTTGTTGAGTACATTACATATCTTTAAAACAAGGTACAATTCATTTATGTAAGTATGAACAAGTGGTGGAGAATATGTGCTGTGTAAACTTGTAGGTGCCGTCAGACTGTAAACAGGCCAAAAATGTTTGCAAAAAAATCTACAATGCCATCAGTGGTGTCAATTTGAAAATTATCATTTGTACAAGTAGATGATATCTTATTACTACTGCCTCTAGTTTTGACGTATTCCCAAGAAGCTTTAGGATTAGATTTTAATTAAATCTTCTACCTTTTTAATTACTATATTAAATAAACACAAGGTCTAATAGCTTTTTTGTAAACTACATAAAGGTCAATTGTGTACAAAATTAAGAACTAAAAATGTTGACATCATCAATATTACAATTGATAAACATATTATTCTACCTTGTATTCAAAAAAGTATTATTTAAAAAAACGTAATAAGCATTTTTGAAATTATACTGTATCACGGTATATTTTCTGGTAAATCATGTAAAGAATCAAGTTTTAAAACAGAATGTTAAAGATTGCATGATACAATAAAAAAGAGCATTTTTGTAAGACTCAAATGTGTTAGCAACTAAAGTACTTTTAGTACAAATAAATTCCTTCATTATTAAAGTTTGTGGCTGTTGTAATTGCCAATAATAAAAACAGTGTTGCATTTACTAATTAATTTTACACTTTTAAGGTGATATTCAAAAATTTTTTTTGTACTTTTTTGTTATTATCACTAGAAGTTTTATATGCCGGGTGCCATATGATTGATGCATCTTCTAACTTGTTACGTATAAATGCATAGAACCTTAATAATAGCACTATACCTTTAAACAGTTTTGTATTTTGCAGGGTAAATATTAAAATTTTATAACACTTTTTGGTGATAAAATTAATATGATCATAAGAAATAAATTTTTGGTTAAATAATACACCTAAATCTTTATATATATATATATATATATATAGTATATTAAAATAATGGGGAAAAGTCCAATTCAATATTTGCTGTATAATTAACCAGCAATAAAACAAGTTATGTTTATGTTGACAATATTTATTCGCTGACGTTTCGTATATTAAATTTATACATCTTCTGAGCCTAGAAGCAGTTATGACATAAAAACACAGGAAACAGTTACAATATTAAGAAACTAGCAATAAACACAAACAAAGAATCAAACTCACTTACTTTAGTCAATTACATATTACACTATTATGTTGTTAGGGACATATGCACCTCCGCATTCCTGTTCTTTATTCCACATGGTTTTTGTTATTTTTAAAATATATATGGACATTACAAACAAATTAAAAATAGTTAGTCAAAAGACTAAAACTAACAAATATGTATATGGGGACAGCACAATGTATATGTAAAATCACAAATAGAACCCCTTTATATGAGGATTACTTTTTGTTCTATGTAATTCGTTTGGCTAGTATGTCTTATTGCCATGTGTTTTGTGAGTCTGATTTTTGTAGGGTTAACCGGCTCCGAGCTACGTCCGGTCGGTATTACAGGAACCTTTATATGGGAATTGTAAATACAGGGTAGTGCAATTGTACATTATTGAATTATAAAACGAAAACAGACAACATCAACTGTATAACCTATGAAAAAAAGGTAAGTAATAACCATATCATGCCATTCATGAGCTCACAAACATCCATTGTTATATTATAAAATTTGCATTGTACATTATTAGCTCGGAGCCGGTTAACCCTACAAAAATCAGACTCACAAAACACATGGCAATAAGACATACTAGCCAAACGAATTACATAGAACAAAAAGTAATCCTCATATAAAGGGGTTCCATTTGTGATTTTACATATACATTGTGCTGTCCCCATATACATATTTGTTAGTTTTAGTCTTTTGACTAACTATTTTTAATTTGTTTGTAATGTCCATATATATTTTAAAAATAACAAAATAAATATTGTCAACATAAACATAACTTGTTTTATTGCTGGTTAATTATACAGCAAATATTGAATTGGACTTTTCCCCATTATTTTAATATACAATATAACACAGTCCGTGAAAGGTGCCAACTATATATATATATATATATATATATATATATATATATATAAATTTTTTTTGTACTTTTTTGTTATTATCACTAGAAGTTTTATATGCCGGGTGCCATATGATTGATGCATCTTCTAACTTGTTACGTATAAATGCATAGAACCTTAATAATAGCACTATACCTTTAAACAGTTTTGTATTTTGCAGGGTAAATATTAAAATTTTATAACACTTTTTGGTGATAAAATTAATATGATCATAAGAAATAAATTTTTGGTTAAATTATACACCTAAATCTTTATATATATATATATATATATATATATATATATATATATATATATATATATATAAGATATAAGATATTCATAGTTAATATTAATAAGTTTTCTAAAAACATTTATATTAAGACATATTTTATTGCACTAGTTGCACATATGTTGTCAGCATATATTAAGCAGTCTGACTTTATATGGTTTACAACATCATTAATGTTACATTAGAAAATGCAAGCCTAGATTTGATCCTTGAAGACACCACTCGTTGTATGACGCTAATAGTGATATGTCAGACCCTATACCAAATGTATGACATTTTTTTATCAAAACGTTTTGTTGCAATTAGTCAAATGTCTTTGATAAATCAGTATAGATGACGTCAACCTAACGTTGCCCAAGTAAAAAGTAATTTTTTAAAAGTTTGGTTTTTAAAAATTAAAAAAAAAAAACAAAAAATGTTCAATAATGAATAAAATATTTATTTGTAGCAATGCATCAATGTCTGCCATTTACTTTTTAAATATTATTTCATGTAAAGTGGTCCATCCGTAAGCTTCAATTTTGGCATACTTTTTCCAGCATTTAAGCTGGTATCTCACCAACGGCAGCTGTAATGCTGTCTTTCAAAACTGCAATTGTGGCTGGATTGTCTCTGTACACGAGAGACTTTACGTAGCCCCACAAAAAATAGTCTAGTGGGGTCAGATCGCATGATTTTGGCAACCAATGGACTGCTCCGAAACGTGAGATTAATTGCTCACCAAACTCGCCTTTCAATTGGTCTATCATATCGCGTGCCGTGTGACATGTGGCACCGTCTTGTTGAAACGACATGTCAACTAAGTCCAATTCTTCCATTTTGAACAAAATAAAGTCGGTATGCATCGCGCGGTACCTTACTCCATTGACTGTAACGTTGCAATTTTTATTATTTTTGAAAAAGTTTGAGCCAATGATTGCATTTTTCAGGGTGCATTGACAGCTCGATAAACTGCTTCTGGTTGCTCGTACCCTTTGAGCAAAAAATGAGCTTCGTCGCTGAAGATAATTTTTCGATAAAAAAATCCAACTTTTTTAAGGCCCATTTAGCAAAGATACAACGTTGTGGTAGGTCACCCTGCTTTAGTTCTTGCAGCAACTGTATTTTGTATGGTTTCAAACCAAGGTCCTTACGTAAAATCCTCCAGGTAGTCGAATAACACAAGCCTAATTGTTGAGAACGGCAACGAATTGGCATATTATCTTCATTAACACTGGCCAATACAGCAGCAATTTTCTTCTCGATACGCACTCTCCGCATACGGGTTAGTGGATTAATGTTCAATAAAGTGAAACTAGTGCAAAATTTGGTCACAATAGTTTGAATAGCCTATTTGGTGGGTTGGTTATGACGACCTTAAAATGGACGTAATTTGCAAAACACATTTTTTACAGAGCACAAATTTTTATAATAAAATTCAATAATTTGCAAGCGCTGTTCTACATTGGAAATCATAATTAATTAATATTGCGTAATTTTTTTTGCTCCCGGTTTTTTTAATAATGTATCTGGAATCCAGTTAGTTGTTGAGATTAAATTATATAACTAAACAAAATTTGCTTTTTTGAAATTATATCAAGGCAATTTAATTACATTTATTTTCCAATTTTGTTTTAAATTGAACAGTTGACACTAAAGCTGAATGATAATTATCTTGCTTTACAAAGGAAAATCTTATTTTGATTAATGTTGCATATATACTGAATTCCATTATTAAAGTTAATCAAATTGCATTGGATTTGTGACAATTTACAGACGAAAAAGCAGTTAAGTTGATATCTCTTATAAACATGTAATTGTCATTTACAAATACACTTATTTCAAGTTGATAAAAAAAAAATGAGTACAAATAAAGAGCAGTTGAAGATGAAATGTATAATACAACAACATTACAAAATACATTAAAGTTGTTATACATTTTAACAATTAAAATCAATATTTAAATAATTTAAATCGGGATCATTTACGCACATTCAGACGTTGGGTATTTAGAGTTGAACGTTGTTAGTACCTTGATTATTGACGCGTGTTAACAGCCCTATCTAGCTGACTCAACAACAAGGCTCAATAACAACAACACTATATTTTTCCCAGCGAAGATGAGCCAGTCTTAAAATCAGCTCACCGCATTTTAAATGCTTAACCTCAAAAAGTAGTTTATAGTTGTATTTACCAAATAAATATTTATAAAAAACAAATCACATAATGCATTTATTAACTGGCGCAAGATTTCGCAACGTCTAAAAATCGACGATTTGTTTTAACAATTTGTGTAAAATCAAACTAAAAGTTAACAATATTGGATTAAAATTTCCTAAGTGACAATTTTGAATACATCGTAATGATTTATTATATGAATTTCATATTGTAAGTCGTAAATTTATTTTTATTATTATTGCCAATTCTTTGTATGCCTATAAATCTAACCTAAACGATCTAAGCAATTTATTAGAAAAACTTGATATTTCAAATACAAAAAAATGTCTGTAACTGTAAAAGACATAACTGTAGTGTACCAGAACACTATTCCTGACTTTAACGGAGATGTACACATTCTAAACGCATACATTTCTGCGTGTAATTTTTTGGTAGAAACATTTCTTTATAAACCAAACCTAGCGGCTCAAGCTTTACTATTAAGAATTTTTCAAGTAAAACTACGAGAACGAGCACTTCAAGTTATAAGTAGTAATGAAGATGTGGCGACATAGAACGACTTAAAAATGTTATTATTAAGTCAATTCGGCGATCAACGTAGCAAACGATGCTTGTTTAATGATCTCGCAATGCCTTGTCCAAATAAAAATAAAGGAGCTTTTAACTATGTCGGAAGAATAATAGAACATTTACAATTATTATTGGCAAATGTAAAACTTTTTGACCCAAATCAAGAAAGCAGACAATTAAAAACATTTAATTATAAAAACACTGCTTTGCAAATTTATCTTCAAGGTCTGTTAGAAATAGACAACAACACCGGTATTATGGTACAAGTCCGTCGACCGGGAGATTTAGAAACTGCTATGGGATGTGTAATTGAAGTTGAAAATTTTAATTACAGAGCCGGAAGATCAAGTAATTTATTGCGAACAAATGTAAGTAATAATAAATTAAAACCATTTATACGAAACCCCTTTGTAACTACGCCAATAATGAGACCGACAATACAACACGTACAGCACGCGTCGTATCCTATGTCAACACCTGTGTTTACACCACAAATAACTACTCCGATTTATAATAATTTTCCAAGGCCAACTTATGGAATGCTAAATGGATAATTCTACCAAGCACGTCAACAACCATATCAATTTACACAGAAACCGTTTGCTCAAACAATTAATAAACCCAAAGCAATGGAAACAAATACTATATCTATAAACGTAAATAAAAGACCAGGATCGAATTATCAAAATGAAAGCTTGCAACCACTTAACGATCAACAAGAACAATGTTCAGACAAATTTTTGTTAAATCAAACATATTATCTTGATAATTACCAAGAAATGAATGACAATGAAGAAACTATTGACAAAAATATTGACGAAAATAAAGAAGAAAAAATGAAAAAACATGAAAATTTTCACTTTCTTCAGATAACAACCAAAAAAATTATGATTGAACAAGAAATTATAGACGTAAACAACATTAATTGCAACCTACCATAAACTGAATTCTTTAGATACAAATTTCTCGTAGATACAAGATCTACAAAAACTTTAATAAATTCAAAATTATTTGAGCATTTTAAAGAGTACGCAGTTAAAATACCGTTTAAAATAAAATTAACTTTTTAAATAAACTAGATATTGTTGATATTGGAAACAAACCTTTAATAACTAAAGAAGCTAAAACACCTTTACAATTAAACAAATATTGAATAAAATGTCAACCTTTAGAAACAAAACTAATAGAAATTCCTGTCAATGTTCAAGAAAGAATAGTTTATATTCCTCCAATAGAATTTATGGAATAATAGTAAAAAAATCAATTGCTACTGAAAGATTAAATTTTAAGAAGAAGCTGCAGTAAAAGCTTTTATTTATAAAGTTAAACACGTTTTTCATGTTGAAGGGCAACCATTAACGTTTACGCACTGTATAAAACACAAATTTAATTTAATACAACCAATCGAGACCAGAAAGGAAATAAAAAGACAAGTACTAGCTAGAACTATTAAACCAAGATATTGTTCAAGAAAGCATCTCTTCTTAGAGTTGCCCTGTGAATATTATCACAAGAGAAGTTAATAGAAAAGTAAAAACAAAGAATAGTAATTGATTATAGACGCTTAAATGAACAAATGACTAAAGATAAGTACCCTATTCACAATATAGCAGACATACTCGACAAATTAGGTTAATGCGAGGGGTTAACAACTTAGTAAAATAATGTACACCTGATTATGAATACGCGTAATTATTACGTGATTATGTAATGATTACGTGATTATTTAATAATTACATGATTATGTAATGATTACATTATTATGATTATGATTATGCATTGATTACGTAATTATTTAATTAATACGAAATGATTACGTGATTATTTAATGAAAGCGTAATGATTATATGATTATGTAATGAATAAATGATTATTCAATGAATACGTGATTATGAAAATGATTATGTGATTATGTAATGATTACATGATTATTCAATAAGTACACATTTTTTTTAAGATTTTATAATTCTGTATTAAATCTGCATGCATTAATTATTTTATACCGATCATAAAATTATTTTGATAATGTTTAATATTAATATATTATTATTAGAGAGCGGATTCCTAGCTATTATGCTTACGCTAAATACTTAAAGCATCAAAAATATGTCTAAATATATGCACGAATTGTGAAGAATGTAATCATTTGGCACTAAGTTTTTTACGCTTTTTTGCTTTTTTTAGTATTCTTTTAAATTTGATGCTTATTTTAAGATTTTGTGCTTATTTTTAAGCTTTTTCTTCAGTTTTGGTGCATTTTTTTTGATAAATCAGTTTTTTTGTGAAATTTAGTGGACTAAAATGCACATAAAAAAAACGCAAATTATTTTATTCTTTAAAGAACGTAAAGCAAAATTTACGTATCAAGATCTTGCATATTTTTTATAATATTATTTAGACAAGTTTAATATAGTTCTGTAAATCCCGACTGAGCTTATAGCGTATTTTAGTGCCACTTCTTCAAGCAAATCAAATATCTGTATTTTATAATTCCCAAAATAACCGGTAGGTCGGGGATTCTCTCAATTTCAAAAATTGTAAAAACGTTATAATACAGTTTTTGGATCCTGCAAGTAAGTCAGTAAAAACCTGCCAAGCAGTTCTAAAAAATAAAGAACTTCAAAATAATTTAGCTTTCTTAAAATATAATTGCTAGAAAAACAGGAAAATACGTAAAATGAAAGTCTAAGTATAATTTGAGATTTCAAAGATGCAATTTTAAAAGTACTAGGCTAGGCACACAGTGAAATCAAAATCCAAAAACCTATTTTTAAAAAATTGAGGTTTATCTACATTAAATAAAATAAACTGTATTTTGAGCGGAGAGAATGTTACAGATTTCGATATGAATCCAGCATGTCGAAAGAAGTTTTTTCCCCTTTCAAAAACATTTTAAGTGATCAAAGACAGAATTTTTCAGTTAAACACTTAAAGCAACATTTAATTATTAACTGTTTCTGTGGATAGTTTTTTTAAGTTATTTAATTTTTTTTATATTATTTAAAATGTGTGTAAAAAATATCATAACTCAAACTGTTGTAATTATAAATGTTATAAAACATTTATTAAAATATTTTTTAGTTTTGGATTTTTTTAGTTTTATTTATTTTTTTTTCAATTGTGTCATGCCTTTTAGTGCTTTTTTAGTAACCTTTTTATGCCTTTTTAAGCGCTATTTTTTTCGTATTTTTAATGCTTTTTAATCCGCTCTCTAATTATTATAATACTTATATTTTATAATAATCTTCAAAAAAGTACTTACTACAATTTCTTATAGATAATAAGAAACATAAACTAAAAATATACCTATCTGGATGTTTATTAATGTTTTATGTAGATTAGAAAAAATCCATCACCAAGAATAAAAATGTGATTTATTACATTAAAAAATAAACATATAAAAATCTTAAAACAATAATTGCAATAACAGAAACCTGGCTAAAACCATATAACCAAGACTTTTATCGACTAGATAATTACAATGCAGAATATAATTCAAGAAGCACCAAAGGAGCTGGAATTGCGCTCTATATTAAAAAAGATACGGAATATAAATTAATAACAAATAAAACAATAAAAGATATACAAATATTAACAATACAACTAAAAGAAGAAAATACAGCAATTACCCTAATCTACAAACCTCCACGAATAAACTTCAGAGATCTTAAAACGACACTAAAAAACAATATCATCAACAGGAAAAAACCACAAATAATAATAGGCGATTTAAACGTCAATATTGCAGAAAACAATAACGAGACACGAGAATATAAAAACATATTATTAGAACATGGTTACAAAATAGTAAACAAAACATCAATACAATATTACACAAGAAAAAACCCTAACCCAAATAGAAAAAACTCTATACTAGACCATGTTATAACAAATAATAAACAAGAAATAGAAGATCTAACAATAATTCCATCAAATATATCTGATCACTGCGAATTAATAACCAAAATAAAAACAAAGCAAAAAACTAATAAACAAAAATATGAATATTTTGAACATATTTTTACAGATCACAACAAAATAACTAAAGAAATTAACAACATGAACACAAAAGAAATAGATAGCTTTGAAAACCTGTCAAAAAAACTACAACAAATTATAGAAAGTAACCAAACTACAAAGAGGTTTAAAAGAACAGAACAAAGCCCATGGATCAATACAGAAGTCTTAGACAACATAAAAAAAAGAAACAAACTTCACAAAAAACACCTTAGAAACCCAAACAATGAAACAATAAAAAACGAATACTGCAAACAAAAAAAGAAAACGTTATACAACATAAAGAATACCAAAATACTGTATTATAAAAACAAGTTTCAATCAAACAAAGATAACCCCACAAAACTATGGGATTTAATAAACAAACAGCTTAACAAAAAGATTTCTAAACAAATAAACATTGAACAAATATTAAAAGAAAATGGAACAACAACTAAAATACCAATGGAAATAGCAAATGAAATAAATGAATATTTTACAAATATTAGAAAAAAACTAGCAGAAAAACAACTCTCAAGAACAAATGAAGAATCAAAAACTACAACAATAAAAAGAAAAATAAACAACATACACTTTGATTGCACATCGCAAGAAGAAATAAATAAAATAATCATAAAATTGAAAGACAACAAAACACCAGGTTTTGATAAAATTACAAACAACATAATAAAACAAAACAAAACCATTCTAACACCAATATTGGTGAACATAATAAATAAAGTTATCGAAACAGGTATCTACCCATGCTACATGAAACAAACAATAATAGTGCCTATACATAAAAAAGAAGATAAAACAAAACCAGAAAATTATCGACCTATATCACTACTATCAACACTAAATAAAATACTAGAAAAAGTGATTCATACCAGACTAACTGAACACATAAACAATAACAACATAATATTCAAACAACAGTATGCGTTTCAACAAAATTCTGGAACACAAACAGCTGCATATGATCTCATAGACCATATAAAGCGTAAAGTGGACCAAAAAGAAACTGTAGTAGCAATGTACATCGACATGAAAAAGGCATTTGATACCATATCCAAAACAAAACTTATTAAAAAACTGGAAGCAATTGGAATAAAGGGTAAAGAACTAAACCTAATAGACACATACCTTAAAAACAGACCACAAAAAACAAAAGTAAACTCTACAGAAAGCAAACCACTACAGGCTGATTACGGCATACCACAAGGAGGAATATTGCCACCGACACTATATATACTATACACGAATGATATTTTAGAACTTACACTACATGGAACACTCTATATGTATGCTGATGACACATGCATTATATATTCGGGAAAAGAAAATATAGAATTAGAAAAGATCATTAAAGAAGACGTTAAAACCTTAGAAACATGGTATTACAACAACTTACTTACTATCAACGAGACAAAAACAGAATACATGATTTTTAACAACAAACAGGAAACCCCTATAACAATAACAATAAATGGCAAAACTATAAGACAAATAAAAGAAGTGAATTACCTGGGTCTGACTATTCAAGAAAACCTGAAATGGGATGCTCACATAAACAAACTTGTGAAAAAAAATTCTTCAACAATAGCGGCTGTAACAAAAATACGAAATTACCTACCAAAAAACTCAAAAAAATCAGTTTATCATGCAATATTTGCATCACATAACAAGTACCTAAACCATATCTGGGGAAACACAACCAAAAAAAACATAAACAAACTACAAAGACAACAAAATAAATTCATCAAAATTCTATACACACTGGACAGAAAAACACCTTCAACTGAACTATACAAGGAAGAATTAAATATAAATAAGATGATAGACTTGAACAATATACTATTGCTATATAAAATAAATCACAAAATGATAAAAACCAATATAAAAATACAGTCAAACAAAGAAATACACAACCACCAAACAAGAAGAAAATCGCACATAAGGACTACAAAATATACAACTGTTAAATGCAGACAGACACTAACAACAGAAACTACAAAGCAATACAATAATCTGCCAACATTTATAAAAAGTCTTAATTACATACCATTTAAATTAAAAATAAAACACATGCTACTACACGACAAAATATAAATTAAATAAATAAAGAGAACAACTCAAACAAGCCTTCAATACCAATAGCCTGAGACGGGAATAAATACCCACAAACCTCAGGACGATGAGAGAGGGACGAAACCATTTTTTATTTTATTTTATACATTAAATATATATATTCATTTTATCTTAATTTTAATTTGTGGCTAGACATAGTTATATAATTAATTTTTAGTTTAATGTACATATGTAACAATATTAATAATAAAATTCTTACTTACTTTTCAACAAAAATAATAACAATACATAATAAAATTTGTACCACTGAATATTCGACTGAAGTAGGTTTTTATTTTAATATAATAAATAAATAACAACGCACACACACATGCCAAGGGTTTTATAAAAACACCTGTAAAATTGTCTGAGAATAAATCTCTACACAATTAGATACAGATTGGACACGACTGAATTTACCATGCGAATATAAATGATTCCATAAAACCAATATTTGATTATGTGAGTATGCGTACTCAACATTTGATTATTTGAATACGCGCGTTTTAATATTTTATTACAAGATTATGTAATGATTACGTGATTAATAATTATTACGTGATTATTTAATGATTACTTGATTATGTAATGATTACGAATATTACGTAATTATTATTTGATTCTGTAATGATTATTTTTACTTTGTACACTGATTTCGCAAGTTGTTAACCCCTCGGGTTGATGTCATTATTTCAGTAGCATCGATTTAGCTTCAGGATATCATCAAGTCAAAATGGATCCCCAAGATATGTATAAAACAGCTTTTTCTACAGAGCAGGGTCGTTTCGAATTTTGGCGAATGTCTTTTTGGCTTAAGAACGCCCCACAACTTTTTAAAGATTAATGGACAATATTCTGAAAGGTTTATTAGAAGATACGTGTCTAGTATATTTAGACGACAACATAATATATTCTGTGTTTCTACAAGATCATATCACCAAACTGCAAAAGGTATTTAAAAAGCAACTTACATATTTAAGACACTTAATAACTGAACATGGTGTAAAACCAAATCCTAAAAAGATAGAAGCTATAAAAAATATCTATTACCAAAAACTTAGAAGGAAACCAAATCATTTTTAGGCTTGAAAATTTGCAAAACTTACTAAACTTTTGACTAAAAATCTTAAAAAAGGATCTAAGTTAAACATAGATCAGATGTACTTTGATGCATTTGAAAAATGTAAAACTATCTTAATAAACAAACTGATTCTTCAATATCCTGATTTTAGTATGGAGTTTCTCATAACGACAGATGCGCCTAATGTCGCTATTGGAGCTGTACTATTTCAAAGTACTATAGGACAGGATAGACCTATTAGTTTTGCATCTAGAACCTTAAGCGCAACTGAAGATAAATATTCCTTACGAAAAACACGTTAAGATCTATACGGATTATTGACCCTTAGTGTGATTGTAGAAGCTGAAAAAACCAAACTCAAAGTTAATGCGTTGGAAGTTAAAGCTAGAAGAGTATGACTTTAAAGTTATATACAAAAAAAGAAAATATAATTGTAACGCCGATGCACTATCTCAAATTAATGTTGATCAACTTAACACCTTAAAAGATGACAATTTATCAATGATGCCTAACGTGGATAAAGAAGCTCAACGTTTGTTACAAGAAATTTTAAATGAAATTGGGGATAATTTGGGATTAATGCTTAATACCTTCAACAAAAAAAACAGCCAGAGGGTAAACTTTTTGGCTTTAAGATCTGAAATGATAAATAAAAATAGAGAAAAAAATTAAATGTAGAGCAAAAACCAGCGGAAGGTATTCTAATATTAGATAAACCAATAATTTCTAAAAGAAACCAGTGTCATAAAAAAATTTGAAATCATAAAAAAATTTGAAATAAAAGTTTATTTTGCAACACCAGAAAATCCAATGTCTCAAGGCAGTATTAAAAGGTTTTATTCAACCATTATAGAACATAAACAATGCTACAAAAAACAAAAAAATAAACCCATTAAACTTCAAATGAAATTAGCTATTATCGCTTATAATAAAATAACATTTGGTCATACAGCAATAAGAGACCCAATAGACTTTCTTTAAACTAAAGATTACTATCACCAATATCTTTATAATCGTAAAGAAAAACGATTACATTTGTATAAACAGATTTCAGACAAAAACATCAACAAAAAAGAAAATATGTACATAAGTCTCAAGAAAATGCAAAAGGAAAGCTTTTTGAAGTAAGAGAATTAGTTTACGTAAAGATCAATAGTGGCAATAAACTTACAAACCCATATTCTGGACCATATTTTATATTCAAAATTAACGACAATGAAACAGTTATTGTCAAAACACAAACAAATACAAAACGTATTCACATGAAAAACTTAAGCATTCCATTGTTGCAGAACCGTCGGATCTTGCATCACTTCATTCCGAAGCAATATTAAAATAGTAAAAATTAAAGACAACACCGGATTGCTAGCAACTAAACTAGGAACAACAACAAAAACAATTAAACATTAGAAATTATCCATTGTGTACGAGATGAAAAAAGTAATTAAAGAAATTAATACTCTTTTTTCAAATTACAATTACTGGATAAAATATGTCATAATAACAATTCCAAAAACACTAATAAGAAAGAAACTAAAAACTATATAAACATATTACAACAAAGTGAAGCAAAAATAAAAAACACTAAAAAGAAAACTGTTGATACCTTATTATCAAGAAAAAACAAAAAACAATAAACGCAACGGAACATATAATTAAAGCCATAACTGGTAACCTTGATACTAAAGATGCCAACTTGCAGAATCTCAAAACAAAATTTAAACCATTGTTGAAAAACAGTTAACTTTATAAAAACCATTTTGGAATTAAATAAAACAATCTCAGTTCTTAAAAATAATCAATTACTTTTAAAATTACAAATGATGCAGATAGATTCCGCTTTCAAGAACATTACCATTAATCTGTTGAATCTAGCTCATTAAATAAACACTTACGCAATCTTCGATCAACTTGTTCTTCCAATTAACAATGTAAACAATATAATAAGAACATTAGTGAGTGCTTTTACATTTGCTAAATTAAATGTGTACCATCCTTCGATAATAGAACAAAAACAACTAACAGAAGAGTTACGTCATATAAATATGCTAATTAAAGTAGGCAAGTTACCCAAATCACCAGAAGTAGAAAATATAAAATTAATCAAAAGAACTATATTAGTAAAAGCTTATTTAAATGAAGATCGCTTAGTTTTCTTCCTCACAATACGTTGAGTTTGATTCTTATAATTATTATCATTTGTTTCCTCTTTTTATCCGTAATAATCAGAGCACTTATAATTATATCATACCAGTAAATTCTTATTTGGCAATTAATAACGACAAGTACGTATTATCATGTTCGCCTTGCATGAAGATTCAAAACAATGAATTTATATGTCATTCTTCTACATCATCTGAAATATCAATTACAGCACCATGTGAAGTGCAATTATTAACTTTTCTAAACATTACAATAAGTGTATTTATCATTATGAAAATTTGAAGTCCACATGGATTAATAGAATATTAGAAAACTAGTGGATTGTTGTAATACCTACTCTTTGAAAGATTTCAAAAACCTGCCAAGAAGACAGCGACACAAATAAAATTATGGGTACTTTTACAATCAAGATTTTACTAGAATGTATAATTCGTATTGAAAATACCATCTTAGTAAGCTTTGGAAGTCAGAATACAAACAGACTATCTACTTTACACAAATTAAAATTTTTATTAAATAATTGTAAGCTATTCTCTACCTGTACTCAAGTCACACAATTCAACAAGATACAACAACATCAGTTCTCAAATTTATTTAACCACTTTACCTAACTCTAAAAGAAACTTAATCAAGTCCATACTTTACCTATACATAAACGACTATTTGGACAATCCTAATGTATATAATAGTAACTATTGAAATAATAATTATTTTGTTTAAGTTCTTTAGAAACAGAAGATTATTAAACCAATCAAAAATCAATAATGATGAGACAGCAGTCAGAAGTCAGAAAACATCTTAGCTCCCGTGAATAAAACAATACCCAGAATGTTATTCTTCTTAGACCAGAGGTGTTAGCAGCCCTATCTAGCTGACTCAATAACAACACTATGTAAGGAATTTCCTTGCAAAGATAAGCCAGTCTTAAAATCAGCTAACCGCAGCGCGCTCGATCGAATATTTTACCTAACAACTTATTTTAATTATTTTATAATAATATATTTTAAATGCTTAACTACAAAAAAAAATTTATAGTTGTATTTACCAAATAAATATTAAAAAAATAAAATTAATTCACATAGTGCATTTATTAACTCGCGTAAAATTAAATAGAAAAAGTTCAACAACATTATGTCAAATTTGTCATCTGATCTATTTTTAACTAATTACACTGTAACTAAACAAGGTGACAAAGTATAAATTCCTATTACCATATAATGAATAAATTTAAAACATAAATAAAATAGTTAAAGTTTGTCAATTTAGTTGTAAACAGTCTAGATCTTTAATTCTCGCTTATGTTTTAAACTGCTGGTTTAATATTAATCGGTGTTTTTACAAAATTAAACGTAAGAGTGCCAAAAGTCTGTTGGTCCAAGCAAACATTCCTTCTAGCTGTAATCACTGTGTTGTTGCATTGTTACAACCATAAAACAATTTTGAAATAATACAAAGCCATTAACAAGATCGGTAAAGTCCAAAAATTAACTAAGATTATAAAAATACATTAGTTGTGTCAGAAATATTGATAATAAATAAAAATTGAGGTTCAACAATATCTGTCTAATTAAAAGTTGTTTCATAAGACAAAGGTAAGAAGATTGGAAAGCCAAGTAACATAACCTAATACTAATAATAGATTGCATCAATAACATTTTTAAAGTGAAATATTTGACTTCTAGATTGTATATATATTTTCTAAATGTGATTTATACGATGTTTTGTCAAGTCTAGTCATTTAAATTTTTTTTTTGTTTTCTTTGCAGTATATCATCATCAAAACTGTATATAGTATTTACTTACTCATACAAATTTATGTAATAAATTGTTTTTATTTTTTACGCTTTGTTTTTCTGACTTATTTTAATCACAAACGAAATTCTACTTTCGACAAACATAAAATAAATCTTTCAGTAACTCTAGACATTTGATATGTATAGGTATGGCATCCTAATCTTATTAATAAGCTCTATTGTATAAGTCTTGATTATAAATCTGTAAATTTTATCAATAGTTTTTATGACAATAGAAAAATTATAGATTTTGACTCTAAAATTGTAAATGTTGGTGTTCCTCAAAGTTCTGTTCTTTTGCCAACTTAATTTTTAATTTACATTCATAAACTTTTTTAACTAAACATTTTATTCCGAGTTTTGGAGATAATACCACTTTTCATACTTTGTCTTTGTATTAAATATTGTTTCCAAGTTTAAAAAACTACACTATCTCTTCTAAACTCTATTCAAAAACGAGGTATCATTGCCGATCCAAAATTGATCCAAAATTGACTAATAACTTTACAAAACTTTTGTAATGTTGCAGATCTTTGCATTTTCTATAGACATTGTTCAAACAATATACAAAACATAATGCCATCTTAACAAATATTTACTTGTAAGAAATTGCCAGAAATTTTAACAAATATTCAAAAGTGTAGGACTAAAACTTTTATGAAAGATTTTGTTAACCGTACTACCAATATTCAATGTAATAGTTTCAGCAAGTTTAGTTTTATTTGTTGAAATTCAATTTTATGTTGTTCTGACATATTAAGTTATTCTTAAACATCACATTTTTAAATTTAAAAAACCTATTGGTTGTTTCATTAAAGTTCATTTTTAAAAATCGTTTTTATATTCTGTTATAGTTTAGTAAAAAAAAGTTTTTTAATCTGATTATATATTTTGTATTATTGTAAAATTCTGATAAAAATTTTGTTTTGTAAATAGTTTTGTTGCTTATATTTGCAGTTTGATTGTTATATTATTTTTTAAGACTATGACTGTACTTGAATGCAGCATCACTAGCATTTTGTTTCAAGTTTTAGATAAACTGTAAAACAACAAAAAAAGTTCTGTTTATGGCTATTTTCAGCAACGCTAAGATTCCATAAAAACTAACATTTATTTTGATAACCGATCTACACTTGTAATTGAGCATGACGGCAGACACCCTAATGCTGATCAAACCTCAAACATTCTACAGTCCCAGAAGCATAGTTTAGCTTATTAAATATGTTGATAATCAAGAATACGTACTAAAATACAAAATGCAGTTGCTTGGCTTATCACATTTATTTTATAACACATAAATAAATCTATATGTAAGATAAGATAAGAACAACTGCTACAGCTAATCACAAGTTTCTTTTATTTATTACATGGGTGTTCTTTTTTAACTTTCTTCTTGAACATTTGCACACTTTTGTGTGATGAACCAATAATTACTAATCTTGGATACAAAAAAAAACCTTTTCAGTTCAATCACAAAAACATACTAGATATTGCAAACATTTTATCAACAAAAAAGCAATACTAAAAAACAAATATTGTAATAACAGGCATCTATAAAAATTTTATGATTATATTTAAATTTTATTGCTTGTATCAAATACTTGCTAGCATATTATGATAAAATATATGCATACAATCCAACACATTGCAAAGTAGTTAAAAACATACTTAGTATGTAGTTTAATTTTAATTATGCTTATTATCAATTTTCTACAACAATTTGATTATATACAAATATTTTTATTATACGCTTATTTCTTTTACAATTCTATGGTATGCCTATTATTCACATCTACCGTACCTACTAACACCGTCCACGGTATTCCATTACAATATGAAAACGTGTAATTATATTTTCAAAATATCAGAAACCAGTCTCAGTTTATTATATCCCCATTAGACACTTGCACAACTGGCATCTATATACTAAAGCTCATCACATTCTAATTGTCCATCGACATTAAGGTATATTAGTTAGGTAGTTTTCTCGACTTTACTTAATCTATGTAATTATGATCCGGCTCACCATCCGACAACTATGTGCCAGCGCCATCTATCGCTCATTAATAAACTGCAGATACTATTTAGATAAGATTTTTTTTCGCGCTGGTGTACGGCGAATTATGTGCAGTAATATTCGCCTTGTGTCTCGCTTCCGCTCAAAGCATCAGAGCGTTGGATGGGTGAGACCCCCAATTATCGATATCGTGTTTGAATTACGGGCGCGAACAAGGTGATTGAGAATGGGAGATAACATGGATTTCTGGTATGGATCGGCCAGTTAATTGAATTTCACTGGAAATGTTCAAGTAGATAAATGTAATAGGTGCCTTGATGGGTGAATATTATTATAAAATGTTATTACTTTTCCTGTCTAATCAAACTGCATCGTATTATTTTAAAGATTTAATCTACCAAGATTAGAAACAAAACTATAAAAATGAAGAAAATTACAGGTCACAAATTATCTTGTGCGTATTATGAGAGTTTTTGCCTAACTCTAATTTTATAATATAAAATAAATCGCACATGATAACATATAACAACATATTCTATTGTTTTTATGTACTAACATGAACAATTAACCAGTGAGACTAAGTATAAGACTGAAAACTGTTCGTTTAAAGCCATAGTAGTAAATTGACCATTGAATTACACATGAATTATTTGGTTATTATTAATTATAATTATGATATATTATGTATTTTTAAATATTATATAAAATTGAATGGTCAGCATCAATCAAGTTGATCTAGTTTTTAATTATTACATTAAAAACTAGATCAACTTGATTGATACATTCCTTTAAACAATACTATTAAAAAATAATTAGAACTTCAGTGCTCTTAATTATTTATATACAGGTTGTTTACGAGTACTTAAATATTTTTGATTATTAGAATATAAGCTTTCTATAAAAACATTTTGATTGGCAATATAAAAATATCATATTTTGATGCACAAAAAGATCCAAAAATAAAAACTTAAATTTTTAAAATTTTATAGTTTACAACATTTCAAAAAATAATAATATACAGTGTGTCAATAAATAAAAATGGAAATAATTTTGTCAATTATGACATGACATTAACAAGTTACAAGATAGGATTAGAAATTTAGACAAGAACTGCTTGTAAAAAATGTTTTATTTTTGATATGCTATTCACATGCTACAAACAATACTGTATAAATCTAGTTTTACGTTTATCTATAAAACCAAGAAACGTTTACTTATACAGTCAAAATTTGTTTTTTTTATTTCTAATACTCAATTATTTCAATTATTATTTAATTAATAATAAATAGCAAAATTACATATATTTTAAGTACTCCATTACTGTACATAAATCTGAAATTACATTCCTTTTGGTGTAATCTGATTTTCGTTTCGTTCTACGTACTTTGAATATCTCCAGGGCGAAATAAAATCATGATTTTCGCGACGACGCCACTGCCTTAATATCATGAAGAAATCTGACATTTAAATTAATTAGACCTGTGCGTTCCTGCAATATAAAAATCCTTTCAAAGATGATATTAATTGAGCCAATAAATCCGCTCATTTCCTGCTATCGTAAGCAGATAATTCGCGGACAACCATAGAACTCGCAAAACTACAAGAATGATAGTTCAATCAAGTAATATAACTAAGATTAACTCAATAAATACATTATGTAAATATTATTTAATAGTATAAATTGAACATTATAAATTATGGTTGATTATTAAATTTTGACAATAAAATTTAAATTTATAGCTTAAGAAACCTTATTAGGCAATTTAACAAACAATGAATCAAGTACTTTGATCTGTTGTTAAACAAACAATAAAACAATGTTTCTAGTGCGCAAACAAACATGCAGTTATACGCTTGTTTTACAGGTTTGCGATTCTTGTCTTTTCATACAACCGTACATTATTAGTTAATTTCTTAACAGTTGTTACTATGTAATGAATGACATTAATGATATCAACTAGTTTGTCAATGCATTCAACAAGTTTGTATCACAAAGTTTATAAAGTTTTTGACTAGAGAATATATTCTTCTTTTTCAAACAGTTTTATATTTTCCAAAGTGCTATCAAATGTTTGCAAGTAATTCAAGTTCTTTATAATAGCTTCTACATCTCTCATAATCCTTAATACCTTAACACCTGTAGTACCTAAATCCTAAAGTACTCTTAAGATAGCCTAAACCCTTTTTACATTTACCAACGCTTTTTAGTGGTACATAAACTATTGTAAATGTTTAATTTTTTTAAGTTTTTATACGTTCATTTTAGCTTATTAGGTTTTTCTTAGACCCTAAACTTGCGTATGTTTTTTAATCGTAATTCCTAATATGGTTTTGGTTTGCTTTCTATGCTCACTAAATCTTTTAAAAGCAAACTTATTTATTTTCACAGCAATCAGCAAAGCTTTTGTTTAGTATTTTTTAGTTTTTTCAATCTGAACTTTTCAAAACTGATTTAAGGCTATTCACATAGTGACTTGCGGTATAGCGTACATTTGTTGAAAAGCCAAAGTTTCTCTAAACACCTTAAAAGTCTTTTACATACGTCAAATACATGTAATCGGTTGTAGGGTAAATAGAACAATAACAAGCGGCAATAAAGTAATAAAGTTTTTAATATTGACCGATCATTTTTAATAATAATATTTTAGACA
Organism: Tachinus rufipes; assembly: GCA_963932245.1. NCBI lineage: Eukaryota > Metazoa > Arthropoda > Insecta > Coleoptera > Staphylinidae > Tachinus > Tachinus rufipes. The sequence continues at coordinate 60,660,016 of OZ010744.1, forward strand.
GTTATATTATTTTATAACACATAGACGGCTTGTCAATATAACAATGATAACACGGCCATTCTACATTTGGTGTGGCCTGGCGCCATCTCCAACCATATTTCTACTGTGCCTGGAACAAATAAATTAGTTGACCATCAAAGGTCCAAAATCAAGGTTCAAAAATGAAATTATCGACCATTGAAAGTCTAAAATGAAATTATCGATCATTCAAGATTCAAAAATTAATTTATTGACCTTTCAAAATTCAAAATAAAATTATCGATCATTAAATTTTCAAAATAAAATTATTAACTATTTAAGGTTCAAAAATGAAATTATTGGCCATTCAAGGTTCAAAAATGAAATTATTAACCATTGAAGGTACAAAATAAAATTATCGACCACTCAAAGTTCAAAATGAATTTACTGACCATTCAAGATTCAAAACAAAATTATTAACCATTTAAGGTCCAAAATGAAATTATCGACCATTTAAAGTTCGGAATAAAATTATCGACCATTCAAGGTTTAAAATAAAATTATCGACCATTCAAGGTTCAAAATGAAATTATTAACTATTCAAAGTCCAAAATAAAATTATTAAAAACTAATCGTTTTTTATTGCATTTTTACTTTCGGGCCAACGTCTCAGCTGTTTGTGTGCAGCCCACCCTAGTTACTTTTGTTTTCTTATTAGCTCTTCTTATTATATAGCGTTTATTTTCTAACAGATTCAAATCCTCAAATGGCCTAAAAACTTGTTTTCTGAGTGAATTCAGCAAAAACTTTGTCTTGCGTCTTTTCTTGTTGTAGAAATCTTGTTGCTTTATTTTACTCTGGTCTAAACTCTTGTTTGTCTTGCCTTTTATTATTTGTGTTGGATCAAGCTTTGCAGGTTCTATTCTCTTCTAATAACTTCTCATCTGCAGCCTGTAGCAGTAGATGCTGTTTTGTTAAACATGGCATCAATTTGTGGTAAAACTGTTGTCCATCTTGCCTCTTTTTTTGTTATTTAAAATGCTGTTCATTTGGTTTTGTAGTTTTGTTGTAAATAGCTGTAAACATACAGTATTTAGAAAATGCATCAATGGTTACCAGGATCTCAGTGCAATTATTGGATTTAACTAATGGTCTAGCATGATCAATATGCCTTATTTCCAATGGTTTAGTTGCTTTGTCTCCTTTCTAATACAGACCGACCTTAGGTTCTGCGTGCGATTTTCTAATAGTATATAATCTACAGTTTTTTTTTTAAATTTTTTTGAAGGTTTGTCCTATTTCAAGCCAATATAACTCTTCTCTCATTCTGGTTATGGCTTTATCCCAAACAAGGTGTGCTGGCTATGTTATGGTAAGTTTTTATAGTCTAGTTATTAGTCTTGCTGCTATTGGCACAAAACATCTCATCTGGGTTTTATTATTTTTGTTCAACGTAATATGGTAAACTAGCCCATATTGAATAATCTTTTTCAGGCAAAGTAGTCATTGACTGACAAAACACGTTTTGTGTTTGGTATTCCGCAATCAAAGTAGCGTTTGTCGTCTGCTTTAGATACAAATTGTGGGATTCCGGCAGAGGTAATCTACGTGAACCATTTTACATATTTGCTTATATTCTAAGTTAAAATTAAAATTTTGAAGTTTCATTTACCACCTAACCACTCTCGGATGTAGATCTCTCTTTAACATTGTTATTTGTAGCGAGTTGCATTTGGTATATACCGTTAAATGTATTTCATACAAATAAACACAAAAATGCTGCATTTCTTCCACAATCGCCAAAATTTCCTAATTGTAAGAATCATTTTTTGACTTGCAATCTGTGGTACGTCGGTATGCAATTAGTATATTTAAAGTATTGTATCTGCTTATGGCCAGTAGTTCATTTAAACTGAGCATTCTTTTGTAGGTGTGTTTTTATTGAAAATCTTTAGATAAAGCGTCTGAAGTATCATGCTAAGCTCATAAATAGCCAGACTGTTTTTACATTTTTTGATAGCTGTGAATGCACAATGGCATTTATCTTGTGTAGACTTGGTTTTATTGTTCCGTTTCTAACTATTACCAATATATTTTTCTTTTTTTACAAAAAAATTACATTTTTCTAGGTTAAAAAAAAATCCAGCGGTAGATAGAGCATTAAAAGTTTGTTGAAGGTAATTAAATCCTTGGTCAATGGTTTCAGAAACGATTACAAAATTATCAACAAAGTTGAAGGTCTTGATGTTAACTGACTGCCAAGTAAAAGTTTCAACTATTGCTAAAAAATATCAAAAACAACTGTTTGTTTTAAGATTTTACATAAATATTATGGAATGAGCAAAGTATCAGCACGGTAGATTCTTAAGCTGCCCAGTCTTAAACCAAATTATCTCAAAATGAAAACTTTTTTTATAGCAATTGTAACAGAGGATGAGACCTGGGTATACTACTAGTATCCTCTCATAAAACAAAATTTTATACAACGATTTGCAAGGGCTCCTTACTACTCAAGAAAACAAAAATCCATTTTTTGCGCAAAAAGTGATGGCCACAATTTTCTAAGACGCTAAAAAAATTTTCTTAATTGAGTCACAATTCAAAACTTAAAAGCAGATTTACACAAAAAACTGCAGGGTGCATAAAACACAAACAAACAGTTTAAAAAGTAGTAAATAAATGTTTTCACAGCTAAGTATGTAACATAAAAAAAATCTTTTTGTAACAAAAAATGTAGTTTTGTGTATACTTTGCTTAATACTGTGCTAGCTGCACTCTTTTTATTTTTTAATTGCACTCTTAAAAATATAATTTCATTTTTTGTGAATAGACTGTTAGTAGAATTGTAAAATTTAAAAAACTTAAACCATGAGATTTTTCTTTTTGCGTATTGTGTGAATTTATTATAAGGAAAATAAAAATAAATAATAAATAATTTAATAATTAAAAGTATTCTCGATCTTAAAAATATATAATAAAGATTTACTATCACTGCTTCTGTTTATTTTGTAAAGTTGGCTTCACTAATACTTCTAGAACTAATCTCTAAAAACTTCTGCTATAATGTCAATGATCAAATGTTTTCAATCTGAAATTTTTTTTTGCTAAGATAGCTTAACACTGAGTTTTGCATGTATTGTAAAATTGTTCTACTACACAATAGTAGACATTTTTGATATCTAGTGTAACTAAGCGTTTCATTTTTTTTTACTACTTTCTACAGTGTAACTACATTTTCCACAGCATTTAGAGTAAAGAATAAAGAGATATTTTTGATTTATTTCTTTTCTCAGTTTACTTTTAATTATCAATTTGTAGAAATTTTTGATTGTATTTGGATAGCAATGTGATTTAAATGTTGTATTTTCCGTCAAAAAATTTCCTTTAACTTTCAATATTAGTTTAAGATTTTTGAAAAGTATGTTTCTTTTAAAGCATCTAGTAGAATATTGTCGGACCAAGCAAAATTTCTTTTAATGCTCTTCTATCTTTTTTAGTTTTTTTTTTCAGTAAAGATAGAAGTACTTTCAGTTTATTTTCCGCGGTTAATTTAAATAGTACAAAACGTCCTAAACTTTTTGCATTTGTCTACTGTTTTCTTATTCTGTCTCTATTTTTTTACAAAGTTGTTCTGTGCGGATATTGTATTCACTTTTAATTTTATTGTTTTTATGTTTGCTGCATATGTGCCCCTTTTACATTCTAGTAAATATTCTTCTCAGTTTATGACACTCTTCACTTTTGTTTGCTATTGTATTGTTCCGCTTTTATGTCCGTTTCTATTTAGACGTAAGCTTCTTTCAAAAATTGTAGATGTCTATGTCTAGAACATTATCTTATTGTTTATTTCTATGCTTCTCCAAGTAATTAGTTTTTTGAAGATTAGAAATATGTACTGTTTGTGCAATTATTTCATTTTTATTTTTGGTTACAAGTGTTGTTGCCTAGGAAATACTTTGAGTTTCTTATTACAAATGTTAATGTTAATCACTTTTGATTTACACTACAGTTTTCAGGGTGGCTAGCCACTCAACAAAGTTTGTGCTTTTCTTGTTCACTACTGTCTATATTTGTGCGTTTTTGCATTTATGTTACCTACTACATTTTTGCATTATTGAATCTATCTCTGTCATATGCCTCTGTCTGCCTTTATATTTTTTTTCTGCAATGCTGTTTCGGCTTTTTTTGTTTGGTTTGCGCACTATTATAATATTAATATTCATTTCTGACGACAGTAGCGTAACGACGTGGTCAAGCAAAGTTCTTTCTACATAGATTGATTTGTAAGATTTTCTTTCACTAATTACGCATTTTTGTGAGTGATATTATTAATTATTTTTTTTGTAAACAGGTTTTTTTATCAAAAGAGCTATTTTTTTTAATAGTTTTTTGTGATGTTGTCCGCCTTATACCCCTCTAAGTTGCATGTTATGCAATCTGCAGCTTAGTGTGCTATTTTTCTACAGTTTAGATAAAAGTAGGATCAACTCCTGTCTTGTGTTTATATTATTATTTTTTTCTGTTTTGCAGATAGTTACTTTTACGTCTATGAACAAATATGATTTTTTTGTGTCCTATTACCAATAAATTGAAGCATCTTTTTTTTATCCTCCTTGAGATTTTGAGACGGCGCATAGTCAATAAGACTCGTGTGAGGAGAACAAATATATTTATAGTATGCACAAGTACGCACAAACGCATTAACCTTGCGCCTCTTTCTAATATTTATTTACTCAACGCTAAGAGGTAACAAAAATACAAAAATAATTCTAAGCTACAATAAAATCTAATTAGACAATGATTCACTAAAATTATAGTATTGCATTTTGCCCACGAAAAAGTAATTTATAAGCAAATGCATTGAGTTTAATAAAACCATTATATATTCGTTATAAGATTATGTTAGTTACAAATGGAACATATGTAATAATACGTTTTAACCCTAATTCATTAGTTAGTTAGTTAATTCATTTATTTAACTTCAGTATATTTCTGCTGCCAGGGCTAATTATCGATGCCATGGTTAAGACTACTTTATCTAAAAATTTTGTTGCAAATTCAAAAATTTCAACCTAAATGGTTGGGTTCTTTAACGTGCACGCAACACCGAGGCAGTACACGGAAACTACTAAATTTTTTCTCCTCATAAGAAAAAGCGTACTCATCACAACATATTTTCCTTTAACTAGTAAAACTGACCCTCCAGATAGAAAACTCAAACTCGAGACCCCTAGTAAAGCAGTCAAATACGCTAACTACTACACCTTCTGGGCGGTAACCCCAAATCAGATATAGTCCTCAAATGCAATATAATGTTGTATAAATTTTAAAATGTTTTACAATACCAAATAAATAATGGAGCCATAGCATGATATAGAATAGATAAAAAGAAAAAAAATAGACAGCTAATGCTTTGCGATTTTCTTAGTAACCAAACATGATGATAGCAATATTATTGTATATAAATTTGTACATAGCTTAACTTTGTCAACTTAATTAATTACTCATACTAGGACCAACCAAATATTGCATAGGGTTATGTATTTTACCAAAGTTACTATCTAATGGTTGTAAAAAATATTTTTAAATTAATCAAATTGAAATAAAGTTCTGAAGTAACAATTGAACATGGAACTATTATTTGGAGACACTAAGTTAAAATTTCTGATAAATTAAGCAAAATTAAAAACAGTTGTACGGAAAATATTTTGGCATTGCAATATTTAAGATTTAAAAACAATAATTGAAACGTGCTAAGCTTGATTGAACTCAGAAATGTGCAACTAGAATTAAACCGCTTTGACATAAAAGTATTTGGAGAAAGCAAAACCAACTGAACCAAGTCTTGAACACAAGAAGCAAAGAATATGTTACTTAGTATTCCGGAAAACCAGGAAATGTCCATGAGAATAGAGTAGCTATTATCTTAAAACAACAGTTTAAAAAATACATAAACAAATTCAACTCATTTTCAAACTAAATTATGATGATAACTCTTAAAAAAACAATCAATACAAATATTATACAAGTATACGCATCAACAACCATCTGTTTCAAGAACAAAATTAATAAATTATTTAGAACCAATTAAAAAAAATCCTAAAAATTTTAAAACGCATGAGAATAACTTTCTGATGACAACGGAAAGATTTAGACTTAAAGAAAGGAATGAAAAGGGCAGTAGGATAGTAGAGTTTTGCCACAAACAATTAAAGAGGCACCTATTTACGTAAACATTGCCCAACAATTGACTAGGATACACAATAAAATGTCAAATAGATTATATTCTCTTAAAGAATAGATTCCAAGACTTACCCGAGTGCAGACGTAAAGACGCAAATATTGACCATAATCTATTGATGTTCAGAAAACCTATAACCTAATATTGCACAAAAATCTAATATGCTAACAGTTGAAAAAATATAAAAAAACATAAAACAAACTAAAATTCTAAACAACAGTAAAAAAACAACAATGAATAAAAAATTAAATAAAATAACTTAATAATAAGGTTAAAAAACTATGGATGCCAAGAAAATGTAAAAAAATAGAAAAACTACAACAAAAACACAACTAAACAGTAATAGAAGTCATCAATCTATAGAGTGCAAAACAAAACCAACTTTACAAACAATAAAAAAGAATGCAAAAGTAAAAGAATTATATTAAAAATTTATTCAAAAACGACCAAAAAATAATGGCCAACTAAATACAAAAAACAAATTAAATATCCTGACATCTGAAATAAAAAAAGCTAGCTAAAAATACCAGTTTATCTACCAGATGAAATATACAACAAATAACTTTGCTAACAGAAGAAAACATAACAAAACATAATCAGATATACATACTATCAGATTAGCTAAAATTTGTCTTCATTTTTCTTTTTTAAAAACAAAACTTAAAAAAATTCTGAAATTGTATACTAATTAGACCAACAAGCTATTAGAATTAAACAACTACCATTAGCATAAATAATGCAAGTGAATATTAAGCAAGGTGTCAGAACAGAAGCGCTAAAACATTATATTATAGGAATTAGAGAAAATCAGTTAATAACATCAAATACAATGAAAACAGAGTGATACTAGCCAAAAACATTAAAAACTTGTAGAAATTTATCAATATAGTTAATAAAGCGTATCAAAAGTAAAGACTATTTATAAATTTGACAAAATCATAAGACAAACTAGATAAACACAACTTCTGCTAAATTTTAAATTAATAAAAAATAAACAGTTTTAAATAGTTAGAATGTTGGATTAACTATAATTTGTCTTAAAAATGAATGCAGCATAAAACAAGTCAGAAATGCATTTCAAAAACTCAAATCGAGAAAGACATTTGAAAAGTGTTATACATGATCAATTCTTCTGTACGGTTGTAAAGTCTGGACACTTTAAAAAGATACACTAGCGTTTAAAATATTAAACTAACTTTTTTAAACTAAGCAATATTTACAAACACTATCTAATATACAGAAAGTTTTCACTAGATTTAAAATACCCAATGCAGTCCTAAATTACAATTTACATTTGAAAAGTTTCAAAAACATCTAAAAAAAATAAGATAAAGCATAATACATCCACAAAGCAAAATAAAAATGTAATGATATTTTTTTAAATAAATAATTACAAATAACAATTATAAAAAAATATTTTTAAAACTTTATTCACAAATAAATTCTCTACATAGACCCACAGGAAAAATTACAGCACTGCAGATAGTGAACAGATGCCAAACCCATAAACAAATTTCAAGACATACACCAAAAAACAAATCTAACAAAGCAAACACAAATCTGAAGAACAAGTAATCATAATGCATTATCACAAAGATCTAAATCAATGTTCAACTTAGTTGAAAACAAAGAAAAATTACAAAAAAATAATTGCAGATATATATTGGAAGTGTCAGAAGATAACCAAGTTACATAAACCTAGTATCAGATGCTACACAATATTAAAATTTTTATAAAATATGCTGTACGAGAACCAGACGAACAAACAGCTAATTCCAGTTTGTTTAGATAATAATTTACTACTATAAACATCCAAGCCTGTAAATCTACAAGTGATAATTTTAATTCCAGTCGGAACTTTCCAATAACTCCTTACTTCAAACAACAAACCAGACGTCTAGACCTAGAAAAAAAACTAAAGCACAACAAAATGTAACTATTAACCCGACTTTCTAAGCTAAGATAAGAAACATAACTTATTAGCTCTTGTCATTTTATTAACGCATTACACAAGACAAAAGAAATGGTAGTCAGATAAGACAACTGCTGTGCAGTCAATTCACAACTTGGCAATCATTAAACACAAAGAAAGACACAAAAATGCGGTAGGCTAAAGCAATTTTTGAGTTTAATTGCTGTTTGTTATCTGCGCGCGTTACCAGTCTCAAACAGAAAGTTTGTTTTAATCTTTGGGCCATAAAATAATGCCCCGAGGTTCCACGCAGATGACCAGACTTAGTTTTGTTTGAAAATGATAAAGTGCTCGTGCAAAACGTAGCAGCGGATTTTTGCCGTCAACTCTTTCTACCAATTGTCAATGTTCAAGATTGATTTATTTTCTATATTTTTTTGTCGCAAAGCGAGTTTAAAATTCTAATTTGCTTGTTCCCAAGTTTTGTTCTCATCGGGCTTTTCATTCCCCGTTTCTTGCGTTTTGGTGAAATTCCGGGCGGACGCAATAAGCACGATCGTCTAAAAGAAAAGTAATATATTATATTTGTTTTTGCAGGTACATATTCAATAACAACGCATAAACGTAAAAACTAAAATATAGATCCTTAAAACAAAAAAAAAAAAATTATTATTATTTTATATACTAAATAAACTAATTAAACTTTTATTGAAAACTGTGTTTAACATTCGTTATTGTACTACCGACATAATAAAATACAAATAAAAAATCAATTTCATATTAACTTGTTTTCAGTAATTATTTCAAAACTTTTACCAATTAGTTCCTATAGGTGTATCAATAACATCTTATAGTCTCGTTAAATGATATAGACACGATACTGAATAGTGGGGCTATAAAAATAACAAGATGTGACAATCAATTAGTAGAGCGCTGGGAAAATACGTGTGAATATAAAGCAAAGCGATCGCTCGTACGGACCGTTGTGATATGTTTTAGTTTAGGACATGAATATTGATATGCCCATTGTGCATGTGCAATGAGTCCATTGCCCATCGGGATGCAATACCTTCACATTAAAATAAAAATAATATAATCAATAAGCGCACGCTGGCCGTACGTACAGGCAATAAAAAACGGCAAACAATCAATCAATTTCCCCCGAGTTAATCCAAAACAAATACACCATTCTTAATGATTCAGTTCGTTAAACTTGAAGAAGCTTGTTAAAAAGTCGTAAATCTCTATCCTTCGCGCACATAAAGTAGGCTCTTCTCTGTACAAGATGAGCCCGTCCACGTCAGCATATTCAAACATCACGAATCGAACCTTAACGCTAATGATAGGAATTAGCCGGCCGTTCGATCCGCCGCTAATACGTAGTTTAGTTACAAATTCAGCCCCCGGGGTGGTAATTTACGAAATTACCCGCCATAACACTTCAAAATAAACAAGAAAACGAGCCACAATCTCCGCCGTGATCGTGTTCTGTTTATTTAAATAACCATGCAACCACAGGACGCAGAGGAGTGCTGCAGCATCCATCCACGATGCATCCGACAACCATCTCTTTGCGCTATTAATATCGAGTTGGGGCGGAGGACGGGAGAGGAGTACATTGTATAGGTAGCTTTTAATGTGCTGCCGAGTCTAAATAACAGTCCTTATCGATCGGTTATTACCTACCCATCGTTGGACACAATAGAAGATTGCCCAAAACAAAGTCGATACACAAACTACTTACTGATCGACAATATTAACATTAATGAAAAATAAAAACAGATAACCTTATACTACTTTATTATAACGTATAATAATACCATAATTTTAAATTAAGTTGCTAATGGGCTAAAACATGTTTATCATTATCAACTACATTATTTTTTGTCGCAAATATTAAATTAAAATTATTACAAAATGGTTTTATTTTTATCTAATTTGACTATCAATAAATTACTTTAATATAAAATGTGAACATTTACTCTAATGACTGAACCTAAACGGTAATTATTTCAATAATGCGCGACAGACGAACGAAGCATAAAAAATGCGGCTCATAATATCTCCTAATTAAATTAAAATACCTGAGTCGAGCTTAAAGATAATTGATTGTCGAAACAAAAGGCTCCCGATACGATCTCTGGAGACAGCCGGTTCGGCCTCATCAATAACACAGAAATGACATCGTGGCAGGTCGGTAACGGCTTAAATATTTCATCTTCATCGAATAAAACCAAAATAATCATACTTTTCTTGCACAATATAATATGTAGGTATTGTATAATCAGTAGTTATTCTCATAATTAAGCTGTTTTTTTAAGTTAATTTGTCATCAGTCAATATTGTATTAGGAATCAAAATTACTCAATATAACTTAAAACATGAAGTTTGTGTAGAAATTAATAACTCTGTTAAAGCTAATAAAACAGCGTTATGTACCTATTTAGCAACATTTAAATAATCTTATAATAATAGTTTTGTTGGGTTTCACTCATTTTTTAACAAAAAACAAAAGTTTAAAACTAATTACTCAAGCCGAATCCAACTGCAAAGCGGCCAACCAAATACAAACAATTGTTTTGGTTTTCACAAATCCTTATCAGTGCATCTTGATGGTACGTCAAGATAAAAATCTTTATATTTTCTTGAGAAAATAACAAAAAAAAATTGCATCACTTAAAACTTATTTTTTCTTCTTGAGTTTTAAATTTGCAAAATCTTTTATCACTTTTTTTATTTCCATTTTTGTTGCTCCAATTTCATTAAAAAAATGAGGCAAATGTTTATTAATCGATGATTTAAGTAAATAATTTTGTATTATCTTAAAGAATCAAGAACGTGATATCCAACTTGCTTAATATAGACATTTATAACAAATAAAAACATTGAGCATATCATTTATTAGCTGCTCATAGATGTTAATAAAATACATTAAATTAAAAATTAGGTTATTTTGCCAATGGCATCTTATTAGAAGTTAGATATCACGGCCCTAAGTTAAAAAAAAAATTGTTTTTGTTTTGAAAGTTAAGCACACTTAATCTCTCCCACAAAATTCAGTAATAACTTAGTTTATACTTAAAACTTTATTAACTTTATTATACAGGTTTTTAAAAACTATAAATGCACATACAAAAGGTTTAATTTTTAACCTTGTGCTACTTTTAGGAGTATAAAACTTAGAAAACTATTTAGACAAACCTTTGAAAAACAAATATAGTGCATATTTTTTATCAATGGTTTCCCAAGTATTGAGCCATTTTTAGTAATAATAGCCGACAAGGTGTAAACGTTATTACTGTATGTACTGTATAAACAGTAAAATGTTAGGTTAACCAAATACACTTAGTATTTTTAGACAATATCAAAACTTCTTTTTTTGGTAGCTCTAAAAACATATTGTAATATGTTTCAAAATTATTAAAAAAAAAATACAATTTAATATTTGAGTATATATTTTATAGTTTGTACAATTTGCATGAGCTTATGTAGCATTTTTTAGATATAGCCGGCTCACTATGCACACCTTAAACACAGAATCACATCCTTATTTTAAAGACAAATAGACTTCTGAATGTTTAGAAAAAGTGAACTAACTAATCAAAACTTATCAAAAACTTTCAACATAAATTTATGAAGAGATGTAGTACATACTACATATTTCTTTGTGATAAACTTTTTAGTAAACCAAAATTATTAGATTTGTATTTTTGAATTAGTCCAAAGATTACAACAACTACTGTTGGAGCTGCATTAGGAAACTCTAACCATTCACTTATAACTTCTGTTGTTTAAAACTTCTCTTTCTATTACTAGAAAAAATTTCTTAATAAATTTGATTTCAATATATTCTAAGGATCCACATACTGAATCAGAAAACTAACAAAAACTATTTAAAATGTAATAAAAAAAACTTGTTCTATTCACTGTTATAAACCAAAACAAAAGTACTTATTTTTAGTTCAGACAAAACAAGCAGTTAATAAGAAAAGAAACAAATTACGTTACAAAAAAGCATGTAAACATTGTGACAATCTTATATAAGCTGTACTTATAAAATGTCGACCAATGTTAAAATAATGAGTTCAATTTATTTTAGGCAAATAATTGTAAAAAAATATTTTTAAATTAAATACCAGAAAGGTGTAGATAAAATTCCACCTATTATTCTTAAAACATTTGCAAATAAATAAGCTCCCATTTTGACTAAAATATTTGTCTTATCTTACAAAAAAAAAACAATCCCAAACTGTTAAAAAATTGCAAATGTTTAATCTATACCTAAAAGAAAAGACAAGTCTTATTTTTAAAATTATACATTGCATTGCATTATTGTCCAATCAATCTAAAGTTTTTGAAAAATATATTAGTTTCTACATTGTCAAGTTCTTAGAACAAAATAACTTTATCTCAGATACTTAATATTGATTTCGATCGAATTGTTTGACACCAGATCTACTGACTTATGTAAGTCACAAATGGAATTCTACTTTAAACAAGCATAGAATAGCTTAAAACATTTCCAAAGCTTTTAATAGGATATGGCACCCTAATCTTATCAACAAGCACCATTCTATATGGCTTGATCATTAATCTGTAAATTATATCAATAGCTTTCTTAACAATAAAAAAATTATAATTAAAATTGATTGTTTAACTCTGACCCCAAAATAATCAATTTATTTGTTATTTAAAGTGTGATATTTATTAATTATTTAATATGTCACAACATGATAAAACTAAATTTGAATTTCATTGAGTGAAAAATCCACACTTGCTGAAACTATCACAAGTTTTGGTTTTGCATTTCTGAACTGTCAGTAAATATTTGTTAGAAATCCTAGCAGAAGTGGTAGGCAAATGTGAACTTGGATAAATAGAAAATGCATAAAACTGACTAAATTCTGCAAAGAAAAGAGTCTGTTAGTAACTAACTCGTGGTTTCCAAGATGAAACTATATACTTGGATTTTCCATATAGATGAATAAATATTGGTTACCAAGGGCAAATATACACAGTAACCATATACTTGAAAAAGCAAAGTTGGATATAAAGTTGAAAATAATTAAAAAAAAAACACCAATAATAAAAAAGTGAGACTTGAAAAAGCTAAAAAAATAAACAAAAACAGATAAGTAAACTTAAGGTAACACAAAATGGAGCAAGAATACAAGAAAGTAAAACACAATTAAAATTAGAATTATAAAATCAGCAAAAAAATTATCAAGTCCAAGAAAGCAAGGAGAGAAAAGATGCCATGGGTAACACAAAAGATTATAACTGAAATAGAATAAAATTTAAAAAAATTAAAACACAATACACAGAAAAGAGTAAAAATTAATAGAGAAGTCTTAAAACAAAACTAAAAAATAAAACGGATAAAGCCAGAAAACAATGATTTAATAATAAATCTATAGAGATAGAAAAATTAAATAAGATGGGTAGACACGATCTAGTGTATAACAGATTTAATAAAATGAACTGGGACAAAAAATTGAAAAGTAACAGCATACAAATAAAAAACAAGCTAAAGAAAATATTGAAAAATTAAAAAAAAATGTTTAAAAAAAAATTAGGACATCTCTATAAAGGAAATAAAAATTCAGAAAAGTTGGAAGTGTCAACATAGGTAAAAACATTATAATAAAAGAAGTGACGTCTTATATGAAAGATAGAAAGCTGTTGAAGCGTTTGTAAAAAAAAATAGCTAACATTATTGTGTAATGATATTGAAATAATACCAATAGCAAAAAATAAAGAAACAAAAAGTGCAGAGAATATAAAACAATCATCTTGGTAAAATGGTGAAAGCCTTGTTCAGGATAATGCATAAAAAACTTGTAAAAACCATGAAGAAGAAAATATAATTGAAGAATTTAATAAAAAGATAAAAACAAAAGATGGAATTTATTATTAAGTGAATAAGGACAATTGGAAAAAGGTGATTAGAAAAAGACAAAATTTAAGTGTTTGTTTTATAGACTTAGTACAAACATTTAACTGTGTTTAGTGAAAAACAACTATTAAACATTTTAATTTATATGAGACAACGAGTAGCAATAAAGTTAAATGACAAAAGAACCAAGTGGTTTAAAACAGAAAAAAAGCGAGTCAGAGCTGTTGTTTATTATCAACGTTGTTTAATATGTATAGAGAAAAAAAAACTTATTGGATTTGCTATCGGCAATATGATTGTGTTTGCAGAAAGCACAAATGAACTGAAGATGATAGTTAAAACTGGAATCAGTGTATGAACTAAGTATAAACAAAACAAAACACTAAGGTTATGAAAATTAAAGCGCTAGTAGTCAATCATAAAAAGAAAATAAGATGATTAAGACATGCTTTGAAAAAAAATTGTTTATTGAAGGACCTGATCAAAGAAATAGTAAATGCAAATTCAAAAAGAGGAAGAAAAAAGTACAAGATGAGTGATCTTCTAAGAAAAAAAAAGTACAATAAAACAAAAAAAAAAGCGGAAAAACAAAAAAAACTAGCTTTATCTCAAATTTTACCGTAGAATCTGCAAAAAGCAAACCTGATAATGAATTATTATTATAATTTTCTTTTGTTATTTGGTTTTTTATAATTACAAACTTTGTTTTGTAAAACATCACACAACTATAAACAAATTTTCTAAATATATAAACATCAAAATCAAAATATTTTAAAACCTCATTTAATGTTTTAATTGAATTTTTTGCTCTTACTAAATTTTAATTATATCTATATTTATTGGTATTTTTTGCAAAATTTTTAAATGATGTAATAAAAACTAATAAAAAGGCTGCAAAAAATATCTAGCATCATCTATAAGTAAATTGGCTTCTCTAATATATTAGACTTTTATTTTATTTTATTTCTGATCTTTGCTAAAATGCAGAATCATGGATAGAGTTTGGGAAACAATTATTTATATAAAAAATTACTTAGTAATTATTATTGCTGTTAACACAAATACAATTATTTGACAATTGATACTATTTCTTTTTTTTTTATAAAAATATGGTAATGCTGGATAATTTTCTAGTATCAATATAATTGCAATTTGTTTACAATCAATAATCTCTAAACATATAAGTTATATTTATTTAAAAACCTAATTATTACTTTTGTTTTTAGAATTTGGAAACTTTATTATTCAGTTTGCTAACAAGTTATTATAATAATTGTTTATTTATTGTTTTTTGGACTTGAAAATTCTATAACTTAACATAACATAACATTTACCATATAACTTAATTCACTCCTAATATAATATATAATCTTAATAACCCTAAACCTTGTTTTTAATTTTTTTTTGTTACTCCTTGCATTTTAGCATGTGTTCTATGCTTTCCCTAATTTCTCCACACATCCTGCACATTTTCTTTTCTTCTTTTATCCAAAATTTGCACACATTCTCTTCATTTCCACATCTAAATCTTGCAATTATTTGTTTTTTTATTTTTCCATAATTTACATTTTCTAGGTACTTTAGTAGTGCATCCGTTATAATTTGTTCATAATTTGAATTGTACCTAGATTTATTTATCTCTGTTCTTTGTTCTTGCACTTGTATATCTCTATCTCTCATCATAATTTTTTTTCACATACTTCTATCTGTTCTCAATTTTTCTACTTCATTCCTAGCATATACATTCCTGTTAAAATATTTTTCTCTGCATGTTCCCATTTTTCCGCATTTTCTCTTCATTTTATCCTTCAGGCATTCTTGTAATATTTTACATTCACTTCTTTCTCTCACCCTTTCTTCATACTTTATGGCAAGTTTTTTTGCTTTTATTCTTAATTTATTTGTTTCAACTTCCTCCATTACAATGTATGCTGGAGTCTCTTTGTTTACTCCTAATACCCATCTCCAGTATTTTGTTTGAATAGCCTCTAACTTTTTTTGCTTTTTTCATTCCCAAATTTCCGCTCTGTACAATAACATACTTTTTACTAAACTATCAAACATCATTCCTTTTATTTTTATACATTCAAATTTTCTTTTACCAATTCCCAATACTTGTCCTACCGCTTTATTTGCTTTTCAATAAGTTATTATATAATATGTTAATAACATATTTAATCATATTCTTGATTAACTTAGTGCAAAATTATAACCATGGTCAGTAAAAAGTTAGTAACCTCTTGTACCATAAAAATGTAAACTGGAAAGTATTTTTAACTATGACGTTATTGCTGTAATTTTTTGCACACCATCTAAAGACTAATCATATCAATTATATTTTTGCAACATCTTCATTAAAACAAAACAATTTTTAAATATAAAATTTGATAGAACATCTTTAACTGTCCGTTTTTACAATTTAACTTCAACTCTAAAAAAATGTATTCTTTATAAAAATTAATTTGTTTCATTATTTGAAGTTATGTTTACTTATTAATATAAAAATTGTAATAGCTTACCACCGCAATTTTTGATGAAAAAAAAAAAAAGCTTTTCCGCATCAAATAACAAATTTTGTATTAACTTAGATAATTATCTTTATCATATCAGATACTTTAGTTGAAAATTATATAAAAAATCTCAATCTCAAAAGCAGATTCATTCTGATAACCAATTGTAGTATTTGAGTTTTAACAAACGCAATCTTTATGTTTGGTTAAGCATTTTTCCAATTTTGCGTGATATTAAAGTGGCAAACCATAATTTAATTCTATTTTGTTTAATTCTTTACTTCAAATACTAGTTATTCATCATAAATTAAAATAACCACTCTACTGTTAATTATTAATAGATTGGATTTATCATCCCTTCTTCTGACTTATACTTACTTATAACGCTTGCAAAGAAAAAAAACTTTAAATCGTTTTATAACAAACACTGAGGTGGGTAGTTGGGCATTTCAGTTTAAATTACTCAATGGTAATCATGATCTAGAGTGACAAATCTATCTGCCCAAGTGTTAATCATTAACAGATTATATATCACTTCCTTTTTCTTAAAGAAATAGACTTTTAGCGCTGGCAAAAAAAAAGTTTAATTTTTTTAATAATAAACTTTTGAGCAAGTAAACTACTTGTTGATAGTCATGATCTGGAGTGACTAACCTACCCGTTCAAACGTTTGTCATTAAAAGATTGGATATCACTTCTGGCTTCTTAAACAAAGAGACTTATAACGTGTGCAAAAAAAAATCCAATTTCTTAATAACAAACTTATGAGTTGGTGGGTGGACATAGCAGTTTAAACTACTTAATGATAATCATAATCTGAAATAACCCCATCAAGACATTGGATATCACCTCCTCCTTCTTTTTTGAATAAAGAACTTCTAACAGTTGCATAACTTCTATTTCTTTGATAAAAAACATTAGGGTGGATGGTTGAACACTACAGTTTAAATTACTTGTTGGTAGTCAAAGATATAACTTCTTCTTTTGTGGACAAAAAAAACTTACGCGGATGATTAGGCATTTTAATTTCAATTACTCAATGGTAATCATAACCTGGAGTAACCCATCAACACGCCTGTTGATGAAGTGTTGATTATATAGAAATTAAATATCATTTTTTTCATTTTATGACTAAAAGACTTTTAACGTTTACAAAAAGGTAAAACTTTCAGTTTTTTAATAACAAACACTCAGGTAAGTAAGCATAAACCCTAAAACATGATTACAAGGAAGTACTTTAAACTGGAGTTCCTGCTCACTATCCACCCAAGTGGCATCAAAAGATTTGGTATCACTTTTTCTTCAATTTTGTAGTCTAAAAGTTAAATTAATTATTTAGACAATAACAATAAGTAGATTCATATGTAAAATTGGCTTTTAAAAACGTTTTATGTAAAAGAAAAAAATGTTTATTTGGTAAAGTATTATAAAAACTGGATTTAAAATAACTTCAATATATCGGCAATTTAAAAGTTAAATTGAACATTTAAGCATTACCAATAGTATATTAATATCAAAATAGTCCTTTAAAAACGTTTAATTTAGTATTTTTATTAAACAACAAAAAATAATAAAAATAAATAAAATTTATTATTCAATGGTAGAATTGTCTTTTAAAGATTTTTATATGAAAAAAACTGGTTTGTTTAAAGAAAATTAAATTTGAAACATCTATACTACATATATTTGTTAAATCCCAGAACATGTTATTCTAGAAGTTAAGTTAATTATTTAAGATCTCAATTATTTAACATCTTATTGTACAAATTAAATGATTATAACATAGAGCATATGGGGTGTCAGTATTAGCTTTATATTTAAATAATTGTGTGCAAACTGTAAAATATAAAGGTTCATCTGTATATGTTTATAATTCGAGATGTCCAGAAAAACTTAACTAATCAAGAAATCTCTATTTGATCAGTTTACTAAAAAATTCAATCATTTAGTCATACATTGTATATATAATCGTTTATTTCTTGCCTGTCAGCCTTGAAAATTCTACAACTTAACATAACATTTACCATATAACTTAATTTACTACTAATATAATATATATAATCTTAACAACCCTAAACCCTGTTTTTTAATTAATTATTTATTAATTCTGTTTCAATTTCCTTTCTTCTTTTTGTTACCGCCATCATCTATTTCATTCCTTTTCCATCTTCTTTCAGTACCTCATTTCTTCCTATTTGCTCTTCTCTCATCTCATTGCATATTAACATGTGTTCTATGCTTACCCTAACTTCTCCACACATTCTACACATTTTCTTTTCCTCTTCCAACCAAAATTTGCACACTTTCTCCTCATTTCCACATCTAAATCTTGCAATAATACGTTTTTCCATTTTTCTATAATTTACATTTTTTAGGTACTTTGGTAGTTCATCCGTTATAATGTGTTCATAATTTGAATTGTACCTAGATTCATTCATCCGTGTTTTTCGCTCTTGCACTTGTATATCTCTATCTCTCATCATAATTTCTTTCCACATACTTCTATCTATTCTAAATCATTCTACTTCCTCACTAGCATACCCATTCCTGTTAAAATATTTTTCTCTAAATGTTCCCATTTTTCCGCATTTTCCCTTCATTTTCTCCTTCAGACATTCTTGTAATATTTTACATTCATTCCTTTCTCTCACTCTTTCTTCATACCTCATTGCACGCTTTCCTGCTTCTACTCTTAATTTGTCTATTTTAACTTCTTCCATAACAATGTATGCTGGGGTCTCTTTGTTAACTCCTAATACCCATCTCCAGTATTTTGTTTGAATAACCTCTAACTTTTCTTGCTCTTTCCATCCCCAAATTTCTGCTCCGTACAATAACATACTTTTTACTAAACTATCAAACATCATTCCTTTTATTCTCATAAATTCAAATTTTCTTTCACTAATTCCCCATACTTGTCATACCGCTTTATTTGCTTTTCTTGTCATATTTTTTATGTGTTCATTTTCACTATTGGTTGTACAAAAAACATATCCTAGGTATTTAAATGTTTTTACTTCTTCAATTTCTTTCCCATCCCATTTCCAATTTTCTACTCTACGTCTTCCTCCCCCCTTTCTAAAAGTCATCATTTTTGTTTTATTTACATTCACTTCCAATTCTTTTTTTCTAAAATACTTATCCAGTTATCTAATCATTTCGTTCATTTCATTTGGTTGTTTTGCTACAACCACCATGTCGTCTGCATAAGCCAGCGACCACACTTTCTCTCTGCCCACTACCACCCCACCCGTCTGCGCCTTACATAGCATTTCTTCTACATCTGCAATGTATGCCGCAAACAAACTAGGACTGAGTGGACATCCCTGTCTCACACCTTTTGTAGTCCAAAACTTTTCACTCATTTTGCCATTCATACAGACTCTGCTAACTGTTTCCACGTATACTTCTTCCATTCTTTTTACTAGGTGTTCATTTATTCCTCTTTTTCTCAAATACATCCACAATTTCTCTCTACTCACACTGTCAAATGCCGCTTTTAGGTCCAAGAATAACGCATACAACTTTCCTCCCTTTTCTGTTATTTCCTTCTCTACTAAATAGTGTAGTATGTATACATTATCCATGGTCCCTCTTTCTTTTCTAAACCCGGCCTGTCCGTCTGGCAATATTCCATTCATTTCTAGTTCTCCATTCAATTTTTCTTCTAGTATCATGGCGTAGATCTTGTATGCTGTACTTAGTAACGTTATACCTCTGTAATTTTCAGCAAGCTCTTTATTTCATTTTTTGTGTATCGAACATACAAGACCTACTCTCCACTGACTAGGAAACCCTTTTCCCTTCCATATTTCATTTTTTATCTCACTCAGTCTCTCAATCAAATCTTCCGAACCATACATCCATGCTTCATTTTGTATTCCATCCACACCTGGCGCTTTTTGTTTTTTTAGTTTTTTTATTTGCTTCCATATCATTTTCTTTGTTATTTCATCTACATCTTGTTTCAGTTGTTCTGTTGTCATTGGCTGTCTATCGGTTTTTCTGTCCGATCCTTCATACAGTTTTAAGAAGTGTTTCCTCCAGTCTCCCATCAAAATTTGTTCGTTTTTTTGTCTTCTGCTTTTTCTCTCTTTGTTTATGTATTTCCATGCTTCTTCTTCTTCCGACCGTATTTCTTTTATCTCTATTTCTTCTTTTTTTATATATATTGCCTTAACTTCTTTGCATTTAGTCTTGTGTACTTTTTGAGCACTCTGATATTTGCCATTTTTCCAATTTCGGAGTACTTTTCTAGCTTCTCTTTTTTTCTGTGTGCATTCTGTGCTCCACCATTTGCTTTTTGCAAATGATTCTTCTGTTTGTAAAAAAGTTTTCCTTATTGTTGCATCTGCAATTATGTTCTCTAATTCTGCCATTTTTTGTTCTACGCCTTTTTCTTTAAAATGTCGTCCATATAAATTTTGTCTGTACATTTCTACGCTCTCTTGTGTCCATACTATTTTTGTCACTTTTTCTTTTTCTTTCTTTTGTTCTCTTTTTATGCTTCCGTTTAAATACACTTCTAGTGGCTGATGGTCCGACTCTACTCTTTCTCCAACCTTAAATGTGTCTATCTCTTGCCATGCTTCTTCATTTACTATTACGTAATCAAGTACCGATTGTCCTTTTGCTCCTATGTAGGTATATTCTCCCTTTTCATCTTCTTACATATTTCCGTTTAGTATGTCCCACCCATTCTCTTCAATCATTTCTATCATTTCTTTTCCTTCTTTATTTTCTAGTTTGTCTTTTGATACTCTTTTGCTTTTTTGTCCGTTATTTATTCTTTCTCCGTTTAGTCCAATCCTGGCGTTGAAATCTCCACCTACTATTAGTTTTGTCTCTTCGGTTTTTTGTATTGAGTTTTCTAACTTTGTTCTAATTTTTTTCATCCCTCTGCTATACAACGTAATCATTTTGTATTTTGTTCTTCCCAGTATAAAGTTTTGCTGCACCATTCCTTTCATTTCCAATTCTTTGTTATCTTCTTGTGGTATTTTCCTTCTTATTCCTGTTAAGATGCCTCCTTTTGCTCTTCCCATTTTTTTTTCTTTAACTGCTGGTTGGCATTTCCATCTAAACTCTTTAGGCATTTGATTTTCCATGTTTGTCCACTTCTTTATATCTATCCATGTTTCCACCATTCCAATTACATCAAATTTTCTTATGTATTTCCAAAAATCGTCATCCTTGTTATTTAAACCTGCTACGTTCCAAAATAATATATTTATTTTATTGCTAGTATCTGTTATTTTTAGACCCTCTTTGTTTGCTTGTAATTTGTTTGTCTCTCTTCTTTCATAACTTTCTTCATTAACATAGTTTAGATTAGTTTTTTGTTGTTTGTTTTTATTTCCCTCCCCCCCCATTTATTACTGCTACTAGTTTTTTGACACTTCTATTTTGCCGTTTCTTTCGTTGTAACAACGTTTTTCTCCATTTACCACTATCTTCATATATCCAGCAATCGCCGTCTTTCCTTTTGTCTTCTCCTCTTTTGCTAAATTTCTTAGTTCTTTCTGTATTTCTCTTTCTTTTCTTGTGAGATCATTATCAATAAATATGTTGCTTCTCTTTAATACGCTTTTCTTCATCATATTTTTTTGTTTATCTTCCCAACTCTCTAATTGTACAAAAATGCTTTCCAGTTTATTATTATTTTTCATTTTATATGCTTTTTTCACAACTACATTTTCTTTTAATTTAGTTCTGGTCCAGTTTTCAACTTTTTCTTTTACAGTAGCTCCATCAATTATGCCTTCATTTAATCCCTGTATAATTACATTATTTTTTCGTTCATATCTTTCTTGTTTTTCTAATTTTTGTTTTAATTCGGCGACATTATTTTGTAAGATATTTATTTTTGTTGTTTCCATTATATTAATTCTATTGTTTAATTTTTCGTTTTCTTCTCTTAATTTTGCCAGTTCTTGCAGGATTACAGTTTGTGTTTCGTTTATTATTTGTAACTGTTTTAAAATTGTTTCAGCTACTTGCTGGTTTATTCCACTTCCGCTTGCTTCTGTTGTAGCCATATCCGTTTTTTCTCTTCTTCTTTTTTACTCATCTTGTTCGGGTGTTCTTTCAGATTTACTGCCTCTTTCTTTTGAATACGTTTTCGTCGTCTGAAGGCATTATTAATTTTATTTGAAAATATATTTATTATTTATTTAATAAAAATATTGTTCTTCGCTTGAGCCTCGATCCGCCAACCTTTGCATTTACAGTCCACGGCTCTACGCACTCGGCTACCAAGCGCTCTTTGGAATGAATGTATTAATTTTTGTATTTAATGCTTTAATAACTCCTTCCTCTATTCTAGTGTAATTCTTTCGTACGGTACGCTTATAGGTTAGGTTGCTTTATTACTTTCTAATTAGGATTTTAATCCTACCTTGCCTTTTCGCGTCACACCGCTTTGTTCCTCTTAATCTCTGTCGTTGATTTTATTGTCTCTGCACTTATGTATATTATATTGATTCTCTATTTGCTTTTAAAACTTTTAATGTAATTTCTTAAATGTCACTCTCACTACTATCTCTCTCTCTCTCTAGTCATACATTGTACCTCCTCATCATAAAAAGTGCGGTCTAGAATGGTACAACAAGGAACTACAATAATCGATCAATGAAAGCAAGTTTCTTTAGCAACAAATTAAAATTTTCTTTGTATGCTCATGAAAGTCGTTAGATGGTTAGACGTCGCAAAAAAATTAAAGAAATTTATAATGTAATGTTAATGTTATGTCTACTTTTTTATGTATTAAATATTATTATGTATCTATTTTATGCAATTTTAAGTGTTTTTATGTACAATATTTTATATTTTAATGAAAAACAAACGTTTAAAATCGATTACCCAAACCCAATCTAACTCCAAAGCGGCCAAACAAATACAGACAATTGTTTTGGTTTTTTCAAATCCTCATCAGAGCATCTTGGTGGTACGGCATCGCTTGATGGTGAAGGATGAATTCGAATAATTGATTTATGTGCTCTTAAACACATTAGATTTGTACCACCGATTAATATTTTATATTTTTATATTTGTCTTGACGTTTGTAAAACCATGTTGTTAACAAAAAATAAAGAAAGTTTTTTATTATTATTATCTTGATGATTAATTTTAAAGAAAGAATTACTACGGTGAAAGGCGTTTATTATGCTATTTTATTACATAGGTTAAAGTAAAATATTTGGGCAAAGCGTCGAAAAAAAATAACAAAAAAAGCCAAGTTGTTGCACGACAACGCACCACACCGCTGAGTTTGTTTTTGCATTTACGGGTGCTACTTGTCTCATAAAAAGTCAATCATCCGTCTTACAGTCCAGTCTTGGCCCTTAGCAACTACTTTCTATTTTTAAAACTAAAAAAACCTTTGGGGTAGACTATTTCTTGCTTAATTTTTGCTTATAATTTTTTTTAATTGTGTTTTTTGTTATAGAAATTTATTGACTATGTTCTTTTTTATGCTGTTTTTCCACTGTTAATGTACTTTCACGCTTTTTTTCTAATAACTTTTTATTTATTTTTTTTTTTTTTGAATTTTTGTTAATTCAATAGATTTTGATACTCTTAATTAGTTACTTTTGCTAGTTTTTTTTTTACAATGCTAATTTCTCTAAATTTTGTTTGTAACTTTTTACTTTAGTTTCTATCCATAGCATTTTTTTAATTGTATACTGTATTCTGTTTTTTGTTTATCTTCACTTTTACGTACACTTCACTTGGTTGATGATCTAAATCTAATTTTTTTGGCTATAATTTTTTTAGTTTATGACTATACTTGTTTTTTATTAGTACGTAGTCAATAATTACTAAATATCTTTTTGTTTCTCATATTTTATGTTCTACCATAGATTGCTGTAGACTATAATCTATAATATTTTTTTGTTATTTTTCCATTCCATTATTATCTACTTCCTTGTAATCCTTTATTGACATTTTTCTGTGTATTTTTGTTTTATTATTCTACTATTTGTTATACTCTTTTTATCTTGGTTACTGCCGTCTGATAATACCATCTATTTTGTTTTTTTTTATAACTTTTTCATACACGTTTTAACCATTTGAATTACATAAAAAATTCTGATATATTCCCAGAAATCTTCACTAACATTTTATGTTATTTTATGATATAAAACTTCTTATTATGACCACAAATATCAACAACATTAATTTTTAAACTATAAGTAGGCGAATGTTGGGTTGAATAAATTGGTTCTTAGAACCAGTGGTGTGGAGTCGGATTCTAGAGTCTGCCAATATTTGAGGAGTCGGAGTCGGAGTCGGAGTCGACTGTAACTAATCCGACTCCGACTCCTTAATTATACAAAAACTAAGAAATAGTATACAACAAAATTATACATATTAATAATGCTTTTAATAAGGTAATTTTTACAAAAAATAAATAAAACATTTAAAAACTGTTTGTTTGCAAAAATTAAATTGCTTTTAAAATATCTTCTTTTAAGGTTGCCCTTAAATCCAATTTTATTAGTTTTAAAACTGAAAATAATCGCTCCACACTTAATTGTGTCGGAGTCGAGGTCGAAACAAAAAAATTAAGGAGTCGGAGTCGCTACAATTTTTTAACGACTCCAGACCCCTGCTTAGAATACACTAGGTCATGTTCCGCCAATTTAACCGTATTATAATCTATGTTTGCCGACCTGTGGATTATTGCTTTCTTCAAAATTAATATTATATGTTAGCGTATTTGCTGCCGGGCAGGGATTAGTAGTTTTATTATTAGTAATAGTAAGTAGTGGTTAGGTTAGGTAAGAATCCCGATTTCAAGTACCAGACCCAGCAAGTTTGCTTACTTTGATTACTGATTTTTTACAAGTCTATTATTTATATTTTTATTAAAGAAAGTATCTTGCAATTAGAAAATTAAATTATTTTTAATTATAACTTTGGTAATCACGTAATCTACATTTAAAATACCTTGTTCGTTTAAAATTTATTCTTATACTTATAAAATTCTAGAACAATAACATTAACAACAATATTGCCCAAATAAATATAAAACATTAAAGTATCTATTTCAGAGTTTGTTTTTGCATTTACGGGTGCTACTTGTCCCATAATGACTTTCATCAAACAACAACTATTAATTAACGTCAACATTTGTTTTAAATTGTATTTGTACATTGCTGGTGGTTTTATAATTGATTGTCCTTCTCTGCACATGTTCCCCGTGCGTTTTTACATTTAATCTCGTCCGGGTTATCTCTGTGGAAGTGAGGCTCGTCGAGGCACGTCAGTCCCCGTAGCCGGACCCTCTTCATGAAATGTTGTCATACAACCCTCTTATCAGATGTTAAACCATTCATTTGTGGCCAGATCTAAACGGATCTACCAATCTCACCAGACATTATTTTATTGGATGCGTTGCCTTGTTATGTGTTTGTTAATATTTGGATCCTTCTTATCACTGCGCAGCGGTCGCTCATTTGAATATTGGATAATTAATGGGAACGTCTCTATAATGTCCGTATTGTGGAGATGCCAATCTTAATTGTGATTTCATTATAGAATTAAATTAGTTTTTGATTGTATTACGGAGCTTTTATTGTGGACGGCGCTTAATTGCATCTTAAATCGAAACTGGTTTTGTTTATATTATCTGTATATCAATACGTCAATTTATATTCATTTAATTATCATATAAAGCAAATTACTAAAATTAAATTTACATGATATAATATTGTAGCAAATGCATAATAATATAAATAATTCATGTATGTTTTGCAATGATATTTATTCGCACAAAACGTAGAAAAAGTCTAAGCAATGTAGAAAAATTAGCATCATAAACCTTATCACCTAGTTCTAATAAGATGATTAATGTGTTTATATTTGTTTGTAGAGTTGGATTGAAACCCGCAGCATGAGAGCCAAATACATAATGCCTCTCAAACACTGCGTACTTGTCAAGTATATTTAAGTCTAAAGATTGATCAAGTAAACTTGACTCAGGTTGTTACCCATGTAATAAAATTGTGTTTCATTGATATAATATCGCAATGTACAGTCCGGGGTTTGATCCTCGAGTATGACTAAAATATTAAGGTTGCTCTTTATCCACCGGGGTGATTAGGAAGTCACCTAATAAGCCGTTGGTCCCATCAACTCCCTTCATACAAGTCGTAAGACTTCTGGGGCAATGTAAAATAGCTGTAAAACGCGAAATAAAGAAGAATATTAGAAAGAAGTGCAAGGCTAATACATTTGTGCTTACTTCTTATGCTGCTGCTAGAAATGTGTCTGTCTTCATCACACACTAGTTAACAGCTATCTGCCATCTCAAAACCTCGGGAAGAGTTTTCGAGCGAAAATGTGTGTAAGATAGATAGATACATTTTATGAGAGTGGCATATATTGAGTGATTTATTTAGAGGTACTTTTTTCAGTAAGGATTTTATGACAAATCAAACTGTTATGGTATTTTTCTTTATTATTGTTTGACATTTCATCATGGAAAGACTTAACTCGGCACAGCGTCTACAAATTATTCAGCTGTATTGCCAAAATTAACACTCTGCAAAGAATGTGTTTTGTGCGCTTAAAGCAACTTATGATCCACATATTTAGCCTACCGAACGCACAATTCACTGTACTAACAAAAAATTTAAAACCCAATTTTTATTATTGTCCACAATAGACCACCTCCAGCATGTAGTAAAGATAATATAGCGGCGTTAGCTGAGAGTGTACGCTATGACCGTGATGAATCCATAACATTCCATAGAACTAGTAAACAACTTCATAATATAAAACAAAACGAAGAATCTAATAAAGGATTAACATTTTTTTTATCAAAATGTTCAATGTATAAGTAATAAAATATGTGACCTGGAAGTATTCCTAAATGATAGAAAATGTGACGTTTTTTGTGTATCGGAACATGCATTGAAGAAACATCAAATGGGCACAATTGCTTTAAGTGGATATTATATAGCTAACTTTTATGATAGACAAAATTTGAAAAATGATGGTTTTTTAATATTTGTAGCTAATCATTTTAATACAAAATAGACTTTGGTATAAATTGTATAGAACAAGATTTTGAATGTGATGTGGTTCAATTACAATGTAAGAGTTTTAACGTATGTATAATAACGGTATATAGAAGTCCAGATGGTGATGTGAACGTATTCTTTGAAAAACTGCATGATACCTTGTTTAACTTAAGTAATAAAACAAACATACCTATAATAGACTATCAAAAGCGTTTGACCGTGTAAAACATAGCAAGCTTATAGTGATCCTGCAAGAA
The DNA here is from genome assembly GCA_963932245.1 of Tachinus rufipes. Lineage (NCBI taxonomy): Eukaryota > Metazoa > Arthropoda > Insecta > Coleoptera > Staphylinidae > Tachinus > Tachinus rufipes. The sequence goes on from OZ010744.1 coordinate 60,687,820, forward strand.
CTATATAGGTTTAGATGGCAGAGACATTCGTATCATTGAAAAACTGTACTGGCACCAATCCGCATCCGCAAGAGTAGATAACAACAATACAGATGAAGTAGAAATCCAAAGAGAGGTTAGACAAGAGTGCGTGTTATCACCACTTTTATTCAACGTATACTCCGAACAAATATTTGCCGAAGCCTTGGATGAAAAATCTGAAGGTATCTTACTAACCGGGGAGGTGGTGAATAACTTGCGGTACGCAGATGATACGGTCCTGCTGGCAAATACGGAAAAAGATCTTCAAGAATTGCTGAATTGTGTCGTGGCTAATAGTGAACAAGCAGGCCTAGAACTAAACATAAACAAGACCAAGGTCATCGTAATCAGTAAGAAGCGCAATGTGGTGACAAACATAAAAATAGGAAATCAGCAAATTGAACAAGTTGCCCAATTCAAATATCTACGGTGCTCCCTGAATCAGGAATTGGACCAATCAAAAGAAATTAGATCCAGAATAGAACAAGCTCGCACGGCCTTCAATAAAATGAAGCAAGTTATGTGCCACAGAGATCTTAATCTCAATCTGCGAGAACGGTTGCTACGTTGTTATGTTTTCTCCATATTAATGTATGGCGCAGAGACCTAGACGCTCACAGATGCTATGTGCAAAAAGTTAGAAGCATTTGAGATGTGGTCATACAGAAGGATGCTACGTATAGTGTGGACAGATAGAATATCTAATGCCCAAGTTCTTGCACGCCTCAATAAGGATACAGAAATTTTATATCTTCTGAAAAAACTCAAGCTTGGCCATATCATGCGAGGCTCGAAGTATAGATTACTGCAAAATATAATGCAGGGAAAGATAGCTGGTAGGCGAGGGCCAGGTCGCAGAAAAACGTCCTGGTTTAAAAACCTACGACAGTGGTTTGGGGTCAACACTACAACTCTTTTTTGTAGAACTGTCAACAAGACCCAAATAATGTTGATCGCCAACGTTCGAGGAGGACAAGGCACGTAAAGAAGAAGAAGACGAAGATTTTAATATTAACTTTTTACAGCCCACAAATAAAACAAAAAATTGATTAATTTATTAAATACATTTAATTTTACTCCAATAATACATTTTTCTACGAGATATAAAAACTGCATAGATAATATTTGTGTAAGCCAAGGAATAAATTGTGTTGGTGATGTAGTTTTAAATGGATTGTCTGATCATAATTTACAGCAACTTGTAATAACTAAAAATATAATATCAACCTCATCAAGTAAAATAGAAATAAGAAAGCTTAAAAATGCCGAATATATTGTAAATTTTTGTGATAAAATAAAAAATGAGAATTGGCAAGATGTAATAGAAAAGGATAATATCAATCAAAATTTTGTACAGTTTTATAATATATTATATTATCACTTTGATACCTGATTTCCTAAAATCAAAATATATGATAGTAATAATAAAAACACAAGACAACCATGGATAATTACAGGAATTCTAAAATCATCTCAAAATTTAAAAGATTTGTATAAATTATCGTTAAACGGGAATCATTTATTGAAAGAATATTATAAAAAATATAAAAATGTGTACAGAACAGTTCTAAAAAATGCAATACGATTGCATAATAATTTAACAATAAATCGTTCAGCAAATATTACAAAAGCGGCTTGGACAATAATTAATAAAAAATACCAATCAAAATAGTTTCTAAAGAAAAAATAAAAAGATGCAATTAAATATAGGAGATACAATTACAACTAATTTATCAAATATAGTAGTGCATTTCAATAAATATTTTAATGAAATAGCAAATAAAATAATAAAATCTGATTTAACTTTAGGTAAAATTGATATAAAAGAAAACAAATCAACATTTTTTTTTGAACCAGTTACGGATACTGAAGTATACAATACAATAAACCTCTTAAAAATTACCAATTCCACAGGATATGATAAAATTACTGCAAATATTTTAAAACCATGCGCAGTGTATATAGCAGGTCCTTTAGCTTCACTAATTAACAAATCTTTGAATCAAGGAATATTCCCAAATATTTTAAAACTTTCAAAGATTATACCGATATTTAAGAAGACAGGGTCAGAAAATGATTGCAGCGAGTATAGACCTTTTTACGTATGTAGCTCATATTCAAAGGTAATAGAAAAAATAATTTGCTGAAACAGTTATAGCATTTTTTAATAAGTTTGATTTATTTAACAAAAAACAATTTGGTTTTCGTGAAGGAAAATCAACAGCATCGGCAATAAATGAATTTTTAAATTGCTTATATACAAGTACAGACAAAATAAATCAAAGCCTAGGAATATTTCTTGACCTTACAAAGGCTTTTGATTTGGTCAATCATGATAGACTTATTTTAAAATTTAACAAATATGGAACTCAAGGAGTTATATCTGACTGGATCAAAAGTTACTTAACAGGGAGACGACACTATGTTGAGCTGAACAGTATTAAATCAGATGTCCTTGTAATGACTAAAGGTATCCCGCAAGGATCAGTTTTAGGTCCTCTTCTTTTTATTATATATACTATGATGATGATATTCCCAGTGATAATACATTTCTTTTTGCTGATGATACTTCATTATTAATTAGTGACAGACACAAACCTAAACTAGTACACAAAACAAATGAGCATTTTAATAGTATATGTCACTGGTTTAAAAATAGCGGGCTAGATTTAAATACTTCTAAATCAGCAGCAATACGATTTAATATAAACAATAAAAAGTTGCACGATTCTTTATTAATAAAATGTAATAAAGTTTGTATAAAGGAATGTGACTATACAAAGTTTTTAGAATTATCTGTTGACATGTATTGCAAATGGGATGTACATATAGACGGTATGTGCAAAAAAGTAACTTCATTTTGTTATATAATTAAAAAAATAAAACTATTGTAAATTTATATGTATTAAGCTACAATATCATATGTCATATTAGCGTGGGGTTATCTGGAAACTCTATTAGGTTATTTAGGCTACAAAAACGTGCTGTCCGTTATATTTTAAACAAACCTAGCCAAACACATTGTGCGGAACTGTTTAGGCAACTAAAAATTCTTACCTTGACTTCGCTTTATATCTACACGGCTCTAATGTACGCAAAGCAAAACTATTCTGATATTAAAACATTAAATAGCACACATTTATATAATACACGACATGGATTTAAGTTAGAGACTCCAATACACAAATTAACGTTATTTGAAAAAAGTCCTTTATATGTAGCTATTCAATGCTTTAACAAATTGCCAGAAAAAATTAGTAACCTAAACATGAAATATTTAAAAAAAACTGTAAAATTAATTTTAATTTGTAAATGTTATTATACATACAGTGAGTTTCTAGAAGATACATGGTAAAACCGCTATTTTTTAATACTTGTTTATTTTTAATTGTAAATATTTTTTAATGTGTTTTTAAATAACTTTTTAGTAATTAGATTTAAACTATTTTTATATTATTTTATATATATTAAGTTTTCTATGTGACGATACCAATAAAATCAATAAATTACAAAATCTATTCGGCGTCGTCCTCAACAGCTTTGCTTGTCGTATGGAAAATTAGTTTAAAAGAAACAAAATTCAACTTGGGCAAGAATTGAATCTACTGTTTTTGACCAATGTTTTGTTCAGCAATAAAACCAATTTCAAATTACCGTATTTGAGCTGAAAAGCAACAAAAAAACGGTTTGTTGTGGTTTATTGGCTGATGCAATTATTACTCCATATTTCTTCAAAAATGAGACCGGCCGTAACGTAGTTGTAAATGGCGTTTATTATCATGACATGATAAAAGACTATTTGCTGCCTAAAATTAAAGTTTGTAATCTGCACAATATTTGGTTCTTATTGCAAGAACAATTAATTGATTAATTTTACGCTTTCGACCGGTGAATTGGCAGCCCAGATTATGTGCTAATTAAGTTTAAAGTTTACATGGATAAGCCAACTACAATTGAAAAAATTGAAACTTCTGAATGAACCATGTTAGCAAAAGTTACGACCAACATTTAAAAAAAAAATGATTTTAAAAAAATGCACAAAAAGATTACTCGATAATATTGATTTTTAATTTTTTTTTTAATTTTTACTCGTTACAAGCGCGCACAAATGTTTGCGGTTCTTTTTGATATTAGTTCATTCAACGGTACTTACTGAGATATTAAAAATCTTTTATTTATGAGTCATGGCACCCACTTGAATTCTATCATAGTGCAGTGTTTTAAATAAAACATCTTTAATTGGGCTTACAAAAATATCGATCAAATATATTATTGAAAACTGATTTATCAATAATAATGATCCATTTACCGTTTATTAAATTTGAACTGGCAATGTTGGAAACATTGTTCTTGATTTTATGGGTTTATGGAAAATATTAACTATATAAAAAATATTTTACTCAATATTTCTAAATATGTATTTGTTTTTTATTTTTAATGTAACTATTATTACTTTTTTGGGTATAAAACCCCATAAAAATGTGTGTTAATTAAATTTGATAAATAATTTTGAAAAATCTAACTTTTTCAACTAAAAAGTTCTATATAACTTATTACATTTGAAAAAGACTAGTAGATCCAAAACTAGTAATGTATTCGTAAAAAAAAGTTTGTGATAAAAAACATAGTAAATTGTTTTATTATTTCATAAACATAAATTATTACGTAGTAGTGGACACAACCATCAATTATATAAAAAGTTCTAGTTAATCATTATTTATTCATCATTGTAACTAATAACACATAAGTTGTCTTAATTTGAATGCAATGTAATAAATATTATAATAATCCAAATATAAAATAAATATAATAGCAATAACAAGCTTTAAGTTAATTGTATTTTTAAACATAAATATTTAGGGTGTCCCATGACTATTGACTTCATATGCTGCCAAGTCATTGTCAAGAAGAGTAAAGTCATGTGATCTTGGAGGCCAAGACACCGGACTACTTTTCCAGTCTAATAAACGAGATATAAATGGTTTAAAAAATTACCTGCCTAACAACAATAAAGACAAAACTACAACCATTAAAAGTGCTAAAACAAATAATTTAGAATTATCATCATATGTCAGAAATAATGTCAAGTTGACAATTTTTTTGCTGTTTAAATTATATAGTAATTGGCGTGCCTGCAACACCTACAGTAGTAAATATAAGATTAAACCATGTATTAAATGAAGCAAAGAAACAGAAATAAAAGAAAAAGAAGTTTGTAAACAATTTAGATCAAAATTATTAATGTGAAAGTTACAAAGGTTAAGTGGGAGAACAGACATAGTCTGAACTTCGCCTTTTTCTATTTGTATAATTTGTATTAAATAGAAATAACGTTTATTATTATTATTATTATTATTATTATTATTATTATTAATATGGATTGACAACTCTATTCGACTATTCGGCAAAGTATACTAATTTTTTAGAAAAAATCTACCGCTGAACATAAAGCAAATAACGTTTATCAAAAAAATTGAAATTTGTTGAAAGCAATTCATCCACTAATGTACAAAAAATATCTAATCATACAAGTGTAAATGAAAGTATAAAAGACCTTACATAAATTTAGATTATACTCATATTATCTCTAATGACTACAAGCTTTCTTATCAACAAATTTCAATTAATTCAGAAAAAATCACACTAACACCAGAAAACATATAACAATACTACTACATAATAAAATATAATTAAACCAACAAAAAAATCAACTTAAACAAACTCTTAATACTAATAGTCAGAGATGAGAATGAACACATGCAAACCTTAAAGTAATGAGAAAAGGATGAAACCACCTTTATATATTATAAAAATACACATCATTTTATTTTATTTTATTTTTTATTATTGCTAGATAGTCTTAATATATATATATATATATATATATATATATATATATATATATATATATATATATATAATAACATATACAAAAAATCGCACATATAAAAACATTAGTCAGCATTACTCTGACTTCTAAACTTAGAATTAGATAATAAACTAAAGAATTTCCAAATCAACACATTCTACCTAGCGGATTATTGAAACCATAATTAGTAGAATGGATACTCACGGAATAAGGAAGAATGCCTACGTCTATTATTAGGTACCATATGGAATGGAAGAGTACCAAGTAGTTCCGGACAATCAATCTCTGACATAAATAAATTATGCAAAAATAACAAATCGGCCTTTTTGTGGCGATGACGGTAGTTTATAGAGTAAGGCAATGTAACTGTAATTATAGTTTACAGACAATATGCTCAATTTATACGACAATAAACAACAAAATTTCTTTTGAATTCGTTCAATATGGTGGTTATTAATTTCATAAGCAGGGCTTCAAACTGACGGAGCGTACTTTAAATGCAAACGCACCAACGCACAATATAAAAGTTTTAGTGTACTGGGTGATAAATCCGCGGACATTCTATACACAAATCCCAACATTTTTATGGCACGATTGCAATTAATATTTATGATCAAAAATTATGCCTAAATCTTTTAATACAAATAAAAGATTTAGGCATAATTTTTCTTTGTCCAATACTTTAGTGTCAATTACATAGTTATAAAAAATTTCACTTTCAAAACTCTATGAAAACTTATTGAAAAACATTTATTATCATTGAAGAACAATTTATTAATAAAACACCAAGTGTATACAGAATCTAAGTTCAATTGTAAAATATAGCAGTCAAGAGATGATATTGTTCTATAAATGTTTAAATCATCTGCAAATAAAAAAAATGACGATGAATTAATATACTATGTGAGATCATTAATAAAAAGGAAAAATAAAATTAGTCCACAATGAGATCCTTAAAGAACACCTAGTGAAACACGAATGGGTTGTGACAAAAAATTATTCATTTTTACACACTGCGTGCGATTTTTCACAAAGCTAAATAACCAAGAAACCGCATCATGCTGAAAACCCAGAGCGCTGAGCTTAGCAATCAAAACATTGTGTCTCAGACGATCAAACAACTTTGAAAAATCGGTATAGATAGAATCAACTAGATTCGAAAGCATTTAAAATATCATTTTCATCACAAAGTAAATTAGTAAGTGTGGAACGCCCTTCACAAAATCCATGCTGCTCTTACACCAGATGCTTTTGAAATTCATTATAATCCGACAATAACTGTGAAGATTTATAACGTTTATGTGCAGCTTTCTTAAGTTTAGTAAGTGAAATCAATTCTTTGCTAAACCAAATCGGAAAATTGTTTTCACGTCATAGTTTTTTAGAGACAAAACAATCAATAACATAATACATTACAGAGTAAAATACATCAAAACACATATCAATATCACAGTTATAAAACAGTGCAGTTCAATCAACATTCAACAAAACTTATTGATTGCGCTGTAGTCGGCAAGTTTAAAACCATTAAAAACATAATTACAATTTAAAATATTACAGGTAGTATCACATTCTACAGTTAACAAGTAAGCAGTATAGTATTGTCTTAAATTTAACAAAATATCTACAGCTTCTATCACAGAAATATCACAATCGTTGGTAAAGCATAAGTCTAAAAACACACCCTCACTATTAGAAATAGATATACATTGTAAGCAGTTTAAAAACCCAAACAAATTAGCAACTAAATAAGCAGAATAACTATCGTTACAAGTTACTCATATACCTAAATCATCGTTAACCCAAGATGCTGTAGGTAGATTGTAATCGCCCAATCAAATTATTGCTTTTAAAACACATCGGCAATAGATTCGACAAAATAGCAATGGTCAAGATATGTATCACTAGTCAAATTAGGTAGTAAATAAACTGCACTAATTATATATGACACAAGATTAAACTTAACAATGACAAACAAATGTTCAACACTAATAAACGTGAGATAAAGTACCACAGATTTAAATTAGTCGTAATAGCAATTAAAACACCACCTCCGCCTTGTTTAGGCAAAGCCATCACACCTAAATAAATAATAGCCTGTTAGATTTAATTCCAAGTCACTGATGTCAAGAAAAAGCCTGGTATCAGTAAGAACAATCACACCGTAATCTGACACGGTTACAGGTAACAAATGTTTCTTGAGTTTAGTTTTCAAACCCCGACGTTCTGGTAGTAGATGGAGAAGCCGTTATCATTACTAAAGATAGGATTCAGACTCCAAAAATCCATTGGAGATAAAGCAGGAGCATTTTGTGAACGGCCATAACAAATCGTTTGACAAGAATGTTTGCTGGCCAAAAGTCTTTACATGTTAGGTAAAGTTGCCCCAAACTGACCGCTTATTACGATTGTGAGAACATCGGCATAGGCTAAGGCATGACACCAAGCTAGAATTAATAAGACAGCGTCCTGTGAGCACCCGCCAGCAAATTTAGGTCTTACAGTCTTACTGAATAATGTAAATTTAACTTTTTGATCACTTCACTAGTTTTATAATTCGCGTTTCTAAACATGGACAAGTAACTTTTATTCATAATAACTATTTTAGTTTCTAACATATGTTAGTGTGCATCAGCATCACACCCAAGAATTAGCGCTTCTGGATTCCCTCTAGTGGTGGATGTCCCTAACATAGGAAAAGTCCAGATGCATAAATAATTTACCTCCTGATCAGATTCCTTACTATAGCCACCTTAGCTGTGGCTATGACTCTAAAACTATAATCCCATAATAGTATTGGGTTTAATGCACGTTTCGCTATAATAAATGTACGATGATTTCACAAGAGTTCGGTTTATAAAAGCCATCTGCCTAGAATGCTTAGCTCCTTGTCGGTCCTTGGACATAGCCCTTATACCGATGTCTACATTGATGTTCATGGATCTGCACGACTTTCAAAATTTTTACTTAGAATTAGTTTTCTCGCCGTAGTTCGGTAATCCTTCCTCCTACTTTGCGTCGTCGAAAGGAGGCGCCTCCTCAAGTTTGTCGTCATTCTTTTAAATATTTATTTTGGCCAAATTTATGAATATGAATAGTAAATATACATACTTATTAACAATACACATTAAGACAATAAGAAATAATATCACATTACAATATAAAGCACAACATATTTAAAGTATTTTACAGTTTAGTGAGTAGAAATACATGTGATTGAGTCTTCAACTGCTTGTAATTAGTAGTTTCTTGCAAGTATGGAGGTAATTTGTTGTAGAGTCGCACGCATGCATATATTGAAGATTTATCGTTTTTGGTTAATATGCGGTAATTAACTCACAAGTGGTTATATTACGTGTATTGTGACCATGTGTGGACGTTGTTGATTGAAATTTAAATATGTTTTTCTTTACATAAGTTACAGACTTGTAAATATAAATAGATAGGTGTTAACAAGTTATTATTAATAAAATAGTATTTACAAGTAGCAAGTCCATCTTTTCATGTTAGTTGCTTGATGTTACACTAAGACATTATAGATCAAGTGTAAATAATAACAAAATAAATCTTCATAGAATCCAATTTCAAAGTTAAAGATATCAGTAAGATTGCTAAAAAAAAGTTTTCACTACTTGACATGATCAATTCAATTTTTGATCCTAAACATTTTAAATTTTTACTAAGCTAATAATTGAATATTTTAAGATGGAAGTGTCCGGAAAATTATTCTGGAGAAACCCAGGTGCAGTTTGCTTGTTGGGTTCCAACTTTGATGTTTTTTTTTTGTAAAAGGGAAATCCATTACGCACATTGTGTGAGGCTATGGTTGTCCGTATATCCACCAAAACCCAGAACCTCTAAAATCCAGTGTTTCCCAACCTTTTTTTGTGTGCCATGCCCCACCTAAGCCTTTCTAAAATTCTTATGCCCCCATGTAACATATACATAATTTTTAGTATTAAAAAAATTGAATTGTTTACTTAAGATACTTAAATGATAGGTTTTAGGAAGAAATCACTGAAATTGTTAAGGAAACACAGTAAGTAAATTTTCAAATCATATAATGAAAAACTGAAATTCATGTTCGAAATAATTTTAATAAAGATTTTTCTATATTAATTTAATATTTTAATTTAGTGAGATCCTTGCTCTTGATGCTTGCTGCACAGAGATTTTTTGTTAGGTTCCAATTTGGTTTCAGTCTCAAGTCTCTTCGTTGTGTTATATCCAAACGATTTCTATTTTGTACCAGTAAATCATTTACAGCACTAAATCCACATTCAGCTAAATATGAAGATGGAAATGGTAACAATAGTTTTCTTGCACTTTTGGGTATTTGATTTCTGTTTTCTTACAATGCCATGCCACTTCATATTTTTGGTGTTCAAAGTATTTGTTGTTAATATATTTCTGACATAACTCAATAAAAGTAATGAAACCATATATATCTTTGCTTTTGCGTTGACAAGAGTTTTATTTGTTCCTTAAAGTTGCTTATTTAATATATTTAGTTTTTCAAAGATATCGGCTAAATAACTCACAAATGCTTTACCATCAACTGTTAACTTGACGCCAAAAACCCAGTTGATATTTTGGTCTCGTCAAACAAATTTATAATATTTATTGGCCGCAATTATTTAAGAATTTGTTTTTTTCTTTCAATTTTGGCACCGAAATCTAGTATTGCATTTAAATGGCCCGGAGCAAAAGGGTCAAACTCGTGTCGAGTCCATTTTCGAATTGCCCCCCTTAACAATCAAATGGGCCCCACGTTGGGAAACACCACTCTAAACCTTCCTAGATTTGCGAAATCCCCCTTATAGCGACTTTACAAGTTTAAGATTTTTTCTATTTTCGGCTACCTATCCTTCATTTTTCTTTTTTTGTCAATATTATTTTCCGTATGCCTTCATCAATGGCTCCAGTTGTTTGCACTTTCCAGCATAAGTGAAGCCAGGTTGTTGACGGTTATCACCTTTCCAACTTTATGCTAAATCTCTATTACGGTATCCTTCCAGCAAGAGCAATTCACAAGTGCATGTTCAAAGGCATCCATCATGTACTGTCAGACACATTCTCATTAGATATGAACCAAATCCATGGCCTGTAAGGATTTGTGCAAGATGGTAGTTTACCCATAGTGTCACAAAAGGTATAAGAGCCTGCGTCCATTTGGAGACATCTCCCTTGATCTGCCATTCTTCATCCCATTTTTTTATTTTCTCTTTTTTTTTGGTTTTCTGATGTTCTTTCAGTTGTTTCCCTATGTTGTCAGTAGTTGCCTGTATAGCCTTAGTCGAGACTGTTCTGTAAGCACTGGCAATTCTAATTGCCATTTTTCTCCTGGCTCTTTCTAGAATAGAATTTTTTTTATAGTACAGGTTTCTTTCAGTATTGAGTCCACAGTCGCCCTCCTTACTCTATGCTTCTACACTCTCAAGCCTCTCACGTTTGGTAGATTCATGCCAAAGCCATTACTAAATTGTCTTCTTTTTCTTTGACCTCCGTTGTGGAGATAAATGTTCCAGTTTTATCTTTCCTCATCCCCAATTATTTAATGGATTGGGATTTCATTGTAGAATCCCCTAGATTGATGTCAACTATGATGCCCTGACTTTTGCTCACCAGAACTACGGCTTCCAACTTTTGTGTTGGCAGCTGTAGACCTATATTTTTTATCCACCTTACCTTATAATCTGATAGGACTCCCATTTTTAGCTCCCATCTTCTATTTCTATTATACTATTACCCAACAACCATGGCAAGAACGTCTGCATAGGGTAATTGTGTTAATTCCGTGTGGCATCTGTACCCTTACCAGACCATCGTAGCAAATACTCCACAAGATGGGGTCCTGTGGCACACTGCAAGTCATATCCAGAGTTTCTCCAGAGCTGCACATTAGTAAGCAAAAACTTTTCAGATAATTGTTTTTTTATTGATAAATAAAACAATGTGAAAACATTTTGATTACTGAAAGAAAATTGAAATGAAAAGCCCTAAATCAAATTATTGAGAATTTAGACTAAAATTAATTGTTTTATTAATCTTCAAAATTCAGAGGTACTGAACATCGACACGCTAAATTTAAATTTATGGCAATGAAAGATGAATTTAAAATTTAAATATTTTTATTTTGTGGCTCTAAATAATTCACAACACAAACAAGATGTAATTAATTAATTGTTTAATAAAACAAGAGCTAGAATTTAAATATGTACTCTATTTACAACCCGATAAAACAAAAAAATAAATAATTAACCTCTCTTATTATTTATTATCATAATTTTATAAATAACAAATCGACATATTTCCCAAATTACATTCAACAGAAACTGAAACATGTGACTAGCGTTTCAAATACCAATTAATTAAAAATTAAGATTACTAGTTGCAGCAGCAGTTTTGTAATTTATTATTGCATACGAATGGACACACTTATCATTTTACAGATAATTAAGACCACTAGCAGCAGCGTACGCCATCAATGTGTTTGCTGCTTGTTGGGTTTCTAATAATATTCTAGTTTCGTTCATCCATTGCTTTGCTACAGACCTGGGCGCACCTTTTAGTAAATTCATGTATTTTAGTGTTTGGGCAAAATCTCCTCTATCAAGCCAGTATCTAAAAAATATAAAATACAACGTAATTAATTTTTTTTTTAAATAATAAATACAAAATATTAGTAGTTTAGGTGCTTCAGTGCCGCAGCAACTCTAAAGCTTTCAGTTAAATTTTTAAAAACAAATCTAAAAACAGTTCATTGCAAAAGTTAATGTATCTTGTGAAATAACTGTACAAAAATTACTTTAATGGCATTTTTTAGTTCCACATTTTATTTGTTCTGAACTTATTGTTTTTAAATTTCTTTCTTAAAGTTGTAGTAATTTATAATTTATTTATAGGGAATTTGGTTTCACCAATGTGTTATATATAATTTACTAAAATTTGTTCAATAACTCGATTATAGTGCAGCAAGTAGCTTGGTCGCTATAATAAGCAACTTAATATACATATAAATATCGCACCGATGCATTTATTATTGAATATTTTATTTCACAATCAAATAAATAAAAACCAATTTTAAATTTTAAATTATTGATAATCTTTGATAAAAAATTAATTTATAATATGACTATGTTTATGTATATTGTTAAAAAGTGTAGCAGTGTCAAAGCCAAACTATAACAATTAGGAGTATTATTTTAGAATAACTTAAAAGTCTGCTATTGTAAAAGTTTATACAAAAATATCAAAAAATTTACAAAATTTAACAATTGAAAATTTTGTTTCTCATATATTCCATGTCATTGAAAATTTCATTCTCTACATGTTTCAAAAAACCGATTTAAAAAAAGTTAAATTGTTCAAATTCAAACTTTTTAATTTTCTCTTACCTCGCTCTTTGTAGAATTTCATTAGTGCTTAACTTAGTGAAGTCGACTTGTTCATTATTAAGTTCCGCCTGAGGTATTGGGTTTGTAGCAGTTAAAAGTAACAATGATTGTAAATAGGATAAAAAGTACACATGTAACCGTCCTCCATTCTCAGGCAAGAGTGCCAGATTCCTGGCGACCTTCTCTACCTTCAGGAAACGCTCCCTGAGTGCGTCTTCAGGGAATACACCACGATTTTTCGCTTCGCTGGGAATGGCAGATATCACAACACTTACAAGTTCATCACTACCAGCTGAAAAAAAAAAACTAGTAAATTTATTTATTTCAAACTTAACAGACTATTTTATAGAGATTAGAGAATTAATAGATTATAATCCAGTTAATTCAGTTATACATAGTATGATGTAGTATGACGTAATTTCATACCAACCATAAACAGTTTTATTACGTGAATCCAAACAAAATTACATCATAAAAAAAAACTTTGAATACAAATCCAAAATTGTGTGGCAACTTGTCAACAGAATATAATATACATATAAAAAAATCTGAAAATTGATATTGACAAAAATTCTCATCCTAACTGAGAATATAAATATCATATTTGCAAAAATAATCAATCAAAATCTGTATCCAATAACAACTGAACAAATAAATATTGGTATCGATCAATAATTATCCAATAATCATAGCAGTGGATATGAACGTTATATACTACCTGCCAAAAGTAGTAGTAGCCCAATTTGAATCAAAATTTTAGCTAATGTGTAAATTATTCACACTAAAAAAAATGATTAAAATTTCAACAAAAATCATTGGCAGAAGTGTCAGTATAATAGCTCGAAGTTGGCGGAAAATCGATCGAATTAGAGGAACAACGGCGAAAATTACAACCTGGACGCCGTAGAAACACAACAGAACGTGAAGATCGGCCTCTTCTGCTGGTCGCTTTCCGGGACAGATTTTTAACAACAATAGCAATTGGAGAGGCTTAACTAACCGAGGAACCTCCTTTCAATCAGTTTATCAAAGAATTCAATCATTTGATCTCTAGTCGTAACTTCCTTTGTTTGCTCCCTAAGAGGTGCAGTCTGGAATGGTGCAATAAGAGTCTACAATCAGTCAATCAATAGAAGAAATGGTCGTAAGATGGTTCACCTATTAAACACGTGTGAGATACAATCAGTAGAAGACTGGGCCATCTTCAGCAGGAATCAATCAGTTTTATAAATAAATATAAATCTAGATAGATCTTCTGAAATACATAATTGCAAAATTAAATTACGAAGAAAGACAATATGAGTTCTTAAACATGTAATATAATATGTACATGTGTTGAAACCTTTTAGCTATCATCTGAAAGTTGTAATTTTCTAAGAAATTTTACCAGTCTTTAAATTCATTGGTACTTAAAGTACCCTCCATATTGGAAATTATAAAAAATATCACATTATCCAATAAAATATGAAAAAACCAAGTTATAGATTATTTGAAAAACGTTTTGTAGGTTTGAATGGCAATCATAAAATAAATGCAAAAAAATTTATAAATTATTATGTAAAGACAGCACAAAAATGTATATTTGGATGAGTGGTACTGCATTTACCACTTAGTCTTTCTTCATTGAATAGTAGTTATTGAAAATGCAATATTGCCAATTAGAGAATTATCTAAAAAGACACAAGAAGCAAAAAAATAAGATTTGCAGCAATAAAGAAAATCACATCAGAACAATTAGTCTTTTCCACTGATTAATTTTTACGTTTAGATCCCCATATAAGTTTTTTTGTACAGGACAAACAAAGCCAGAAAATCACTGTTGTTGATGTTCTCCAATTAATCAATATTTCGAAAGAAGACAAAAATAGTTTTGATGAAGATATAATATATTTAAAAAACATGCAATTTATAATATTTAATTATACATAATATTAAAACACTTAAACCTCTTCTTATAATTTTTAAGTTGCAAAATTGCAAAAAATTATTATTTTATTATTATTGTTATCTACATAATGTTCAAACATAACCTACTTAAAATTATTTCGTTTGTAAAATCACAAAAAAATATTTCGTCATCAATGCATTGGCCTGTAACAAATACAGAGAAATAAAGACGAGATTATTATTATTATTCACAAGATATGAATTTCAATCAGATATTTTGATATCTGAACCACTGTGCACGGGTTAGATTTAGATATGTTATAATAAATAAATATGCATAGATATATCTTTTCTTTTTTTTTAATTTCAAAATGAGATATTTACGAATTACATACTTGATATGTCACAACAATATTAAGTTGGTGCATAATTATCCGCCATTTTTATGATTTGCTCTTTTCTCTAAAACAAATCAGTAAAAATTTGAACTTGGCCTTGTAATTATCTGAAAATGTTGGATTTATTGTGCTTAAAATCCTTTGTAACAAAAATGTAAAAGGGAAATACCTGGATGACAAAGTTCCTTGAACTGCCCATTGTAATAAAACCAAATGCAGCCTGTACCCCTTATCACTTGTGTAGCTAGTTAGTCGAATTCTGTCTTTTATTACAAACCTAATAATATAATCTAATAAAAAACTTATATGAAGAACACATTCAGACAATTTCCTAACTTGTCATCTAAGCATCATCTTTGAAGCAAAGATCGTTGAGATCGCAAAAGTACTCAGCATCTTTCCATAATGTGGGGCGTATGTGTGTAGGTATTCGTATTAAAGAATAATATTATGAGTAATGTCAATTAAACGCCAAATTCAAGAGGTCAGTAATTCATATATGTATACATGTAATTATATCAATGAATAAATCCAGTTCTAATTGCTATCCCAATTTGTGTTTGTTTTTATGAATCCATTCTATAAACCCAATAATTAAATATAAATTGAAAGACGTTCATATACTATAACACTTTTTATCTTATAAAATATATTTCATTTTGAAGACTAATAACTTAATTTAAAATTTTAGGTATAAATAGACATATCAAACAAATACATAATTTGCTAACCTAACATTCTGATCATCAATACTTGCTAAAAAGTATTTAGACATTATTGTATTTATCTCCTTAGTCTGCAATATTGTGCAATCCTTCCCGTTGATCTACCACAACTTACACAACCAATAATATTGTTATTAAATTGATCAGAATTGACAATATAAAAACTAATTTAATTGTATCGGTTAATTATTCAATTTTGACATCAAAGACTATAGTGCTTGATAACCTAATAACCTATTCAAATTATAGCAATACAGTGAAACTTCTCTAACTCGAACTTCTTTAAATCGAATTATTCGATAACTCGAATATTTTTTGGAAGCAATAAGGTTTAAACAATTTTTATACAGATTTTTATCTCCTTAAGTCGAATTTCTATTTCTCGATTTTTTCTCTAACTTGAAATAATATTAATGCGTAGCTAAACTTAGCTTGAATATTTCGGAAAATTCTTACGAGGTTTAACCAATTTGCGGCAACGATAGCAAAACAAACTTGTCGGGTGCTGCTAGAATTGCATTTCTAGGCACGTGTAAAGTAATCAAACGGCGTTAAGTACGTTTAGCATGTTGATAATCTTGCCGAAAAACAACATTTTGAACAATTCTTTATTTGATTTAAAAATATTATAAATTGATGAGGTTTTTCAAAAATTTGTAAAGAATGGAAATTTTTTGACTTTGGGTGTTTCTAGACTTTATATCGGCACTGTATATGTATTCATTCCATAAAAATACTATAAAATTAAATGGTTTGTTTAATTTGCAGTATGTATTATGTAATAAATTTTAAGACTTAAATTAGGCATATTTTTCTATAATTCGAATTTTCCCTAACTCAAATTTTATTTGGTGCCCCTTGGAGATTCAAGTTAGGGAAGTTTCACTGTATATTTCTTTCAAATCCACTTTGCAATAACTACTTATACTAATAGACAATAGTACAAAATAAGATCTTTCAAGTGCCATAAAAACACAAGAAAAAACCACTTTGCAGAACTATTTAGTTATCATTATTTTCATTTCCTAAATATAAAAGAAAATGTAGCTTTAAAAGAACTGAATAACTACTCATACTAGCAGACAATTGTACAAAATAAGCTCTGTCAAGTGCCATAAAAATACAAAAAAAAATCTCCACATGTTGATAAAAAATATTGTTTTGAAGGTTTATGACACTCAAAATACCACGCTCTTAAATAAACACATACAGCCTTATGCATAGTTGTTAGTTTGCTACTAAAACATTACTAACTAGTAGCTACTTACAACATACTAAATTTGTCATATGCATATTTGATTTTTAGTATAATTTAATTATTAGCTAACAATAACATTATGGTTTAGCAACACAGCATAATCAAACTTCATGTCGCATTTTTGTGCGGTAAAAACAAAAAATGCAAATGTTTTGCACAAAAATAAAGATTCCATAATGATTATAAAACTTGAATATAAAAACTATTATTATTATGATTGAAAAAAGGTAAATGTATAAATATATTTTTGTTTTGTTTTATAATGTAATTTATTATCTAAAACAAGATTATGCATTTCAAGAACTTGAAAAAAATAATGTCACACACAATTAACTATTTTAAAGCTATAATAATTTTAAAGTGTTATTAAAATTAATAAATATAACCATTATGTTTAGCCAGAATAAATTTTAAAAAAGTGAAATGCATAGCATCGAATATGTTTGCTGCTGCCATATTAATTTTAAAAGAAAAACACTAAACTAATTTAATTATTAAATTAAATAACATTAATTTATTTTATTTATTATACTCGTCGCAACATTTAGGTGCTAATATTTAAATATTACCATCTCATAAGACTCGTTTCACACATATATGGTTCCATTCGGTTTCTATTCGGTACCTAATAGAAACAGTATAGAACTGAATACTCCCTTGTAAAGTGAGAAGAGGGTGCTCCAAATGAATTCCTTTTTGATTTTTTTAATTTTTTTATACAGAAACATATCAAGAACACCAAAATAAATCATTTTTCAAATCAAATAAACAATGAAACTAAACAAAAACGATCAAAGAAAATCTGGAGTATTGTAAACAATGAACTAGGCAAAACTAAAAAAACGGAGCAAATAGTAATACTAGAAGATGGGCAAATTTTAAATGAAAATTCTGATATTGTAAATGTGTTTGCAAATCATTTTACTAGCGTTCCTATGAAAACACTATCTGATGCCATAGGAGCAAATACATCACTAGAATGTTCAACAGGAGTATTAATAGCTTCTACTATGGTTCTACGGGCAGTCGATATCAATGAAGTGAAAACAGTGATAGCGCAATTAAAAAATACAAACAGTGTTGGATCTGATGGTGTAAAAACTGTGATTTTGAAATATATATGTGAACCAATATTACCACCATTGACACATCTGTTAAATCAATGTATTCAAGAAGCAGTATTTCCTGAGAAGCTAAAAGAAGGACATCTAACTCCAATATATAAGAAAGGCGACAAATATGATATATTAAACTATAGGCCTATAACTATTCTAAGTGTCTTATCAAAGGTTCTAGAGAGACTCATAGCTGATCAAATAATTAAGTTTCTAAATAAATATAATATAATATCGGATTCGCAACATGGTTTCAGAAAGTCAAGATCAACAGAAACTGCATCAGTGCAGTTTTTAAATCACATAACAAATGAAATTGATAGCGGTAACTATGTTGTTGGTCTATATTTTGACCTCTCTAAAGCCTTTGATTTAGTCAATATAGAATTTTTACTTGAAAAACTAAGGTGTTGCGGAATTAGGGGTCATGCAAATGATCTTTTAAAATCGTATTTAGAAAATCGCTTAGTAGCTGTTAAACTAGGAAATGCTATGTCAAATTGGCATTCTTTAAATTTAGGTGTACCGCAAGGATCTGTCTTGGGACCGTTATTGTTTAGTGTTTTTATAAATGAATTACCTCGTTATTTGTCAAGTGGTTACGTATCAATGTTTGCAGATGATACTGCTATAATTGTCTCAAATAAATCTGTAGACAATTTAATTGTGTGTAAAACATACTGTCCGAGAAATGGAAAAATGGTGTAGTTTAAATAATTTAGTATTAAATAAATCTAAGACTGTTTATGTTCAATACTACAACAAAAAATACATTTCTGAAAACGTTTTTTCAATGCAAAATATTATTATTTCAAATGCAACACAATTTCTGGGTAGCATATTTGATTGTAGACTTAACTGGGAAGCTAACATCGACTCAATATCTAAAAAAATGAATAGCGCTTATTTTGCTATTTTAAGACTAAAGCAGACGCTACCAAAAAGCGAATTATTGTCTATATATTATGCATTAGCACAATGTCATATAAATTATAATCTACTAATATGGGGTAGCACAAAAAACTCAAATAGAGTATTTATAGCACAAAAAAGAATCTTAAGGTTAATATTTGATCTGAAACCAAGAGAAACATGCAATCAATTGTTTATCAAACAGAAAGTGCTTACAGTGCCATGTATGCTAATATTTAAAAGCATAATGTATGTAAAAAATAATGGAAATTCTTTCCAACTCTTAAGCCACGCACACTATAACACTCGACATGGTACTTCACTTCTTGAAGTTCCAAGTCACAGGTTTAAAATATTTGAAAAAAGTCCAAAATACCAGTCAATCAAAATATTTAACAAATTACCAACTCGTTATAAGAAACTTTCTTTAAATGCTGTAAAAAAAGAAGTAAAAAAAATATTAATTTCAAAAGCGTACTACTCAATAGACGAATATTTAGCTGATCTTTATAGTAATAATTTATTGTTATTGAAAAACTGTATTTTGACATTTTTTGTGTGTAAATGTATGTATTATTTTTAATTCAATTTTCTATTTATCGTGTTTTATCATTGAATAATGTATTTTAATCTGTTTGTGTAATTGTTTATTTTATTTGTAAATGTTACATTTCATGTGACGATTCCTATGTCTTGTGTAAGATTTTACTGGAATAAAGTGATCTATCTATCTATCTATCATGGCAACAACTTGATTTCTCTCCATGATGATTACTGATCCAAACCATGTATGTGTGAAAAAGGTTCATTCCTTTTCGATTTCAAACAAAAACTAACCAAACAGAATAGAAACCGTATACGTGTGAAACAAGCCCTAACTCATTAAATGATAAATATCTCAATATTTGCAACTGACACATTGTAGCACAGTCTCCTCTACTTACAAGCCGTGCTCATACAACTTGGCAACGTAGCCCACTAGTCCCAATAGTCCTATTTAAATACATGTAAGTCAATGTAAGTTACAGGTGCATAGTGAAATAAAAGTTTAAGTTCTAGACATTTTTATTATCTGTGCTTAACAAAGAAGTCATACTTCACATTTTCTTGTTTCAATTAATTATATTATTAATTAATAAATGCTTATTTTAGTAATTTAAATAAAGTAATTGAATCCTATAGTCTGTTGTGTAAATAATAACAAATCAATGCATGATTCTACATTGAAGACAAGTGGATCCCGCAGTATTTAATTTCTACATAAAGAAGAACAGGCAATATGCATAAAAAAAACAGTGGGCTCCTTTATAATAGTGGTCCTGTGAAATATAAAAAGTAATATCTAATTACGTTGTGAGTAAACTTTGTAAACCCGAAAGTACAGAACTTGGTAAATTTGATATAAGATTAATGCATACAAGCATAAAAGCAAACAACATTCAAATATTAGCCAATAACAATAAATATCATACACGTAGAGCAATCTTCACTTTCATTTCCAGTCATAATCAAAAATACAAAAATAAATTTGTTAACATCAGCTGTCGGATAATTAGTTTTATGCACAAATCTTATGAATATCATTCAAACTATTTGTTTTATCAATTAAATTTGCAAGATTGGCCTTCAATCATGTTCCTTCAGAAAATATTGTTAACACAAACACCTCCACCGCAGATTTTGAATAGACTTAAAACTTTAAACTATTCTGTAAATAACAATTTGTATATTCAATATGTAATAGTAACTGCTATATTTTTAGTACATAAGAAAATCAGAAGAAGAAAAGTCTTATAAAATAGTACTTTCTATTCACATATGTATTCTTTCTTTTTATTAAATATTTTTATTTAAGTATTGTATTATGTAAAAAATATTTTTAGATTTTTTATATTTATGTATATGAAATTATTATCTATATGTATATAATGTATCTTCATATTTTGCTAATTATTAAATTTATTTATTAGTAAAGTTTAAATTAATTTATTTCAATGTATTGTTTCTACAACTAGATGACAACATCAGTCACAATTCGGCTTTAGAAAAGGCATAAGAACTAGAGAAAACGCTTCTCTAGTTCTTATTTTGCCATACAAGTCCTTATCCAAAGAACACGCGACATCAACGCAGATGTATTTGCATGCTTTATTGATTTCGAGAAAGCATTCTATAAAGTTTAACATAGCAAACTTTCACAATTCTACGTGAAACCGAAATCGACAACAGAGACATAATATCCAATCTGTACCTACAGCAAAAGGCCGGGTAGAAGAGTATATCAGAGGAGTTTAGGGTGAAGAGAGGGGTCCGCCAGGGTTGTGTACTATCACCACTGCTGTTCAACGCATATTCAGATAGCTATACAAACTAAAGACGCACTAGACAACGTAGAGGAAGGTCTAGTAATAAACGACGAAACAATAAACAACCTCCGATATGCAGACGACACTGTTCTGATCGCTGTAACTGCCGATGGACTTCAGAGACTGATAGACTGCATAACAAACGTGAGCGAACAATACGGAATGAAGTTGAACTGCAAGAAAACGCAAATCCTAATCATAAAAAAAAAACTGCATAGATAACCTTCGATTCACTGCCAACAATACAACTTTACCAATGGCTGAAACAATTACATACTTAGAATGTACCCTTAATAAAGAATGGGATCTCTCTCGAGAAATAAGATGCCGAATCGAGAAGGCAAGAGGCGCATTTAACAAGATGAGGAACATACTATGTAACATGTAGCTCAGCATACATACCCAACTTAGGGTTCTTAGAGGCTATGTATAATCAGTCCTACTGTACGAGACAGAAGCATGGACCCTCACCGAAGCCTACTGTAAACGCATCAACGCCTTCAAGATGTGGTGTTATCTGTCGCATGCTCAGGATTTCATTGGTTCATCACGTGACAAATGAAACGGTACTACAGCACATTGCAAAAGAACTTGATTTCCTAACAAATGTCAAACATAGAAAAATAGGATTCTTTGGACATTGCATGAGAAATGAAAAATACCATCTACTAATCCTACAAGGCAAAATAGAAGGAAGATGATCAGCAGGTCGCCGCAGAATATCATGGCTAAAGAATATAAGAGAATGAACTGGAATGACATAAACGGCTTTATTTAGAACATCAGTAAACAGATTAAAGTGGACCAATGTGATTGCCAACATCCATAGAGGATAGGCACTTAAAGAAGAAAATTGTTTCTAAAATTTTAATTTTTATATAGCGATATGTAATACCCGTCTGTGTAATAGGACCAATACCAGCGACGAATGCGACGTTGCCAAGCGTCTCAGCACGGCTTGAGGTAGATTGTAGCACAATTGTAGGTTATATGTATGATGTATTTTATCACATGCAAAACAAAGCAATTTGGCTACTAATGTTTTAGTTGACAACTAACCTTAGTTGCGTATTTAAAGATCACTATGCATACAGTCAACAGTAATATCTAGCTAGTAGCACCTTAGTAGCTACTAAGTATGACTATGCGTAAGAGTGATAATTATTAACAATTAAAAAACATAAGTTTAAAATTTACTAAAACTTATTTTTGGTTATTTGTCATTTAAATTATTAATTTATTTTCATGTAAAAACTATTTCCAAAAGTTATAGCATGTGTTTTGGTGGTATGCTAATTCATTCAGTATAATATAGTAGCAGTTTCGGCTAAACCTCAGCCTTCTTCAGACAATACATGAATTCATGTGTGACAAAATAAATGATGATATAAAAACATAGTAATTGTTTTATTTAATCTTGTATTCAGTCGCAAATACTATCGCAACAAGAAAAAACAAAAGCAATAATATTTAGTTTTTTTGTTTTAAATTTTTAAACAATGAGACTAATAAATGACCGCAGCATATACATTTTTTCATTTTTTATTAATGCATTATTCAATTTAATAAATCAATCTCAAAAAAGTGAATCAATCATGTTTACATTGCAGTTAACATTATTTATTTATAACTGTCAGAGGAGAGATAACATATTAAGTATTTGAAATGTCCAATAGACAAAGTTTACATAACTAAAAATAAATAAAACCTCATAGACTTATTTGTTTTTTCATGCAACAATTATCAATTTTTATATTTTAATATACAATACCTGCAGCTTTTTCCACAGCAGTTATTTCGGCTGTAAGTGGTCGGATTTGTTCGGCCCATGGTACACCAGGACATCCAACTTTCACGGATTTGAAAAGAGCCTGACATGCACTCCACAGAACCTGAGCCTGCTTTGCAATTTTATCAGCATTGGCACTTACTATAAAGAAATAAACATTTCATTATCATAAGCTCAGAATGAAAGTGTCTAAAAAATAAATGAGTTTAATAAATTTATAGTAAAATTTCATATTCCATAAAAATGAATATAAAAATACTAAAAGTTTTATCTACTTTTTTTGTGCTTCAGATTTATAAAAAATTTGATAACTAAATATCTAACTACTACAAGGTTGATTATAAATTCAACATATCTGTTTTATGCTTCATGCAATAAATATAAATAAAATATATAAAATTGCAATAGCAATAGTACCTGTAAAGTCCCAGACTGCAGCATAAAACAAATAAGTTAAGAAAAATTTATAAAAAGGATTTAGTTGCATATACGTAAATTAATTAAATCAAGTAACCTTTCAAAGCCTCCTCCAGACCACGCAATCTTCCAACCATTGCAGACACCTGCATTTTGTACTTGCACCTTTCTTCCGTTAATTGCTCATCGAATTTCCTGTTCAGCAACCTCTCCATTTCAAGTTCACGTGTCTTGACTGCATCCTCCAAATGATCAGTGAATGCCTCCGACTGCAGTTTCAATTTGTTCCTCAATTCACTTTCAGATTCTTGCCTAAGTTTTAAACACTATAAAATATTTAAACAAATTAAACTTGTACTTACATATAATTACAAGATATATTAGAGGCCCTTAAATGTAATACTGACCTTTTTCTGATATTGTAGCTCTAAACCACGCTTTTCTTTCTCAAGTTGTTTACAAATTTGTGCTGAAGTTAGGGCGTCGAAGTTGCCAGTCCTCTTAGCTTGTTCAATAGCATCAGTAAGCCTTTGATCAGACACAGTTTCAAGTTTATGCAGCTCCTTTTGATAGTAAAGCACCTGGGCCATGGCATGTAGTACAAATAGATCCATATCGGCATCACAAATTGTAACATCCTTTTCTTTAAAATTTATAGTAGGAAACAGAGATTCCAATTCAGTACTGAATTGCTTCCTAGCCTGTTCTACCTGTTAATTATTACAAATATTATTACCTGACAAACCAAGTGTTGTTTATATTTCCACATACCTTAGACCAATATTTATCTGATATTTTGCTATTCTTAAGTTCTGCTTCCAACTCCTTCTTGGCTGCATTGATGTCATCCTGTACCCTTTGAATGTTAAGTTTTGTCCGTTCAATTAACACCTCAGGCACTTCTAAATTTCTTCTAAGTTCGGTTTTCAGTTTGTTGACAGCGTTTAAAGTTTCAGCTGCATGTTTTTGAGCATTCTTAATAGCCTCATCTTTCTCAACGGTCTTTTGTCTTAGATTGTTCCAGATAGTAGGATCAATTTTGTCAACTGATTCCTCAACAATAATCTCCACATTATAATTATAATCCTTGAGAGCATACAGGGATTTATTGAAAGCTTCAATTGCAAGAGTTGCTTCTGCCGAGATTTGTCTTTCTAATTCAGCAATGATATCAACTGGTAATTTAGGGACTTCCATTTTTTTAGCATCACCCCCTAAAAATATATTAATAATGAATATTGCTGATTGAATTTGAATTTAATAATGTACCTATTTCAACAATAGGAGCAGGCACATCTGGAACAATAGATTCCATACGAATCTCAGTGAATTTTTCAGTTAGCTTTGAATCTTCTGCTACTTTAGGAAATACCGGACTTGGTGCTATAAAAACAAAATTATTTAATAAAAATAATTACAAATTTAGTACACATTACCATGATACTCTTTAGGTTTCTCGTCAACATGTTTAGGTTTTCTAAATTTATCAGGTGCCGGACCAGAGACAAGTGATTTTATAGACTCCACTGCACCAAATATAGTGTCTAGATACGATTTTTCCTCCTGACAAACAACTTTTATGACATCGTCTGTAAAAGGGGCAGTGTCTTTTAGCCATGTACGAAAGTCAGGATCATATTTGGCATAAGCAATCGTGGCACCCGACGCCAGCGCGATCGCCCCCAATGTGACAATAGTTCCACTGCCTCCCTTTGGTGGTGGTGGTGGACATATTTCATTTTTGCTGTAGAACCTTATTGTTTTATATAATCTCGAACATTCCTTAAACAATAAATCTCAATTATTCTAATATAACCTTTTCATTTATTAAATAGTAAAATGTTAACTGACAAGTATAACTAGGAATTATTTATTTTAAAAAACGCCACAAACACAAAGAGAACTCTATAACACCGCAGATTCAATTTCTCTTTAATACATTAGATTAACCTAATCTCACCTAACTTCAATACGTTCATTTATTTGCTACAATAACTTGCAAATTTACCATTTTATTATTGTCTTGTACTCTTATGTGTACTCTTATAGATGTATCTGTCCTGACACACTAGTTATGGACTATCGGCTAGCTAGTGTGTGAGAATGACAGATAATTCTATAGCAGTGGCATACACAAGTCTTTCTAATATTTATATCTATTACAATATAATTTTTTTTTTTAAAGAATCAGAAACTTGTCAAAGTTTCGTTTCTTTTTTATTTAACAAGCATTTTTACAAAAACTCATGTGTATTTTTACCTCAATGTTACAAGGTTCTATAGAAAGGGTTTATAGTTTTGAGAAAAATACATTTGAAAATTTGAATATGAAATTCATATCACAAATAACTTTCAATTTAAAAAAATTCTGTATTAAAATAAGTCAAAAAAATATATTTTGTTAGTAATTATTTGCAAGAATTATTAAAATGACATACGTTATACAAATAAAATTCATATATATGCTGAAAAATGGCTTATTAACACAATGGTGCTAAAAGAATAGATAAACTTGTCAATCTTGGATATGTTTGATATATTAAAATGCTATATTTTAAAATTTCAATATTTATATTTTGCTTAAAAATAAAACTGAGAAAGTCACATTGCTATTTTAAAATTAGTGTGACTTCGTCACAAAGCTATTCATTATTCAAACATGATTTTATACATAGATTTTCTTACATGGATATTATAGGCAAGACAGCCAACTGTGACTCTAAACAAACTTTTGTCAGGCAACTGTAGCAATGAACCACTACACAAATCTAGGCATTCTAATTTAAACTAGAAAAAAAAAACATTCCCACATTTATTATTAAAAAAAATCATATCTTAAAAATATATATAACTATTTTCCACACCATCATATCATATCATATTTATATCAACTACAGTAAAGTCCGGTTATAACAAACCCGCTTATAACAAACTCTCGAGTATAACGTACTTAATTTGAAACAACAAAAATTTTCTCATAGGCTCAACGCTATATTTTTTATTGCCGTTTATAACAAACTTCGGATATAACAAACTGGTTTTGGTACATTTTTCGAGTTCGTTATAACCGGACTCTACTGTATAATGTTAAAATTTTAACAGCAAACTTTGCTGAATACAATAGTGTTCTTTGTAATTATTGATATTCTTGCAAGTAGTAGAGTTTTCAATTTTTTGAATAACTGAGATCAAAATTATTTCACAACACAATATCTTTTTATTTAAACATTGTACAGGGAGTTTATAAATGAATGGGATTATGTAATCACTTTAAATCTGCCGCTTTTTTAAAATTGTCCACTATACTATTTGTTTTGACAGTTCAACTTTACAGCTGTCAAGCAGGAAAGGTTATAAGAACGTATACAAATGAAGAGAATATTTTTATTATTGAATCCTACTTTAGGTATGGGCAGTTTGATAATAGGGAATGGCTCTATTCTATTCCGAACTGTGTTCGTGAGTTTTACAAGTGATAATTATAAACATGTAAACAATGTAAACATATGAAAATATTTTTACTATTGAATTCTAAGATAGGCAACTTTATTTACGCATTTTTATTAGAGCGGCACAATCGTACATTAGATGGTTACATAATCCCAAACATTTATAATCACCCTGTAGTTGACACAGTTGCATCAACACTGGTATAAATGAATGTATAAGAAACAAAATAAAATAAAACATGCGCCATGTATTAGACTTATTGAAGCCATGTTACATATTTAATAGTAATAACTGTATGAAAAACAAACTTATGCCAATTTGTATTGCTAGATGCTTCATAGTCTTAAGTAGTGATGCAAGTAATAATATTATCATGATAATATTACCAGTAATTTAAGTAATATTACCAAACAATTTCATTTTACCAGTAATATAAAAGATATTACACTAAAACATACACGTGCATGCTGAATTGATGAAATTTACAATATTACTCATGTGCGTGTAATATTTTCAAAACTGCTGCAACTTATGATTGCTATAAAGTATACAATTTTTTAGTATATTTAAAAGTAACATGTAGCTATTTAAAGCTTATTCTATTTGCTTCATCATATACATGATATTTTGATACACATATATTAACATATTCTAGAATAAAAAAATAAGGATTTATTGATGTTTTCTTCCATCTGTAAATTATTAATTTTACATATCCAAAATGTAGAAGTGTTATAATTATAATATAATATATTGTTGATTTATAAACAGAAAGGCTGAACCACAAAACCTCTTTGAAACCACCGTGAAGATTAAATACATACAAACATAAGTTATACTGCCTAAATAAATAAAATGATTCATAATAATAAGTGTTAAATTATTTTAGAATTATTTAAAATAAATTCAGATATTAAAAATAATTCAATATTAATTTTAATATATGTACATGTAAACTACAATGTAGTCATCGATTATAAATATAGAAAATAGGCTGCCAAATAATTATTTGAAAGTAAATGGGGTGATTAGTTGCATAATTCCTTTCCAATATCTTAACAAATTTAAAGCTGAGCTATATTTGAATCAAGAAACATGTAGGTTGTATTTTAAACACAAAACTGATTGTATTTGTAGGTTATGGTAAAGGTCAATTGCTATTGTTTCTAATGCATAGTGTATAGATTATAAGTGTTAATTCCTTTGTGTTTAATATGTACTTTTCGTTTTTGGCTCCTCAGGTGTTTCAGGAGCCCTAATCTACAAACGCTGTTAAATGAGTGACATAACAGGTCAGATGGTTGGATTGATTCGCACTAATTTTATTGGAATTTCAAAATAAAACTTACTTTGTGTCTGTTTAAGCGTGATGTGGGCACTTTGGTCACCACTCTGAACATCTTATTTCGGGGCGCCGGTGGACGAGCAGGTGCGAGAACGGATCTTCCTAGTTTTGTTACTGCAACTGAACAGTCAAGAGTGTTGTAGACAGCCAGACAGTGTGAGTGTACGAGATGATCCGTGCGTTGTTAGCTGGCGGTGAGTTTATATTTTTTAATTGGTTTTGTGCACGTTACCGGGGATTTTGGGCTCATTCATTTCGCTCTCATTAGAATCTCAGAAACGCCCTTGACGTTTGAATGAAATGTGTAAGAATTTTTCTGACGGAATTATTTAAAATATCGTCTCAATTGTTTTTCACAGTTTGTCAGGTTAGGGTTCTGGTGGCATAGTTAAGTTGGCAACTAGTATATGCCTCTCTCTTCCACTCTTTTGGAATTATACATGAGTACCTTTGTTACATAAGCACTGGGGCACTTAAATCAACTGTGTGAAATTAAAATACCCTAGAGGGGCTATATAACCTTTTAAATTTATAATTTTTAAATATAAATTAAATTTATCTATTTTTTCATATTTTAATATCAGAAAAAAACTATAAATTAAATACAAACGAATATAAAAATTAATAAATCATTGATGCCATGTAATCCCAGAAAGCTATAAATCAATATTCTTAATACTCGAAGAGTTGGTTATTATTATGCGTTTTACAGGTTTGGGGTCAGACCTCGGACTGTCAACATGCCACAGTAACACTATAACTGAGCTATCTTACTTGATGATAAGTTAGATTATTTATATTCAAGAGTTAATCTACGGTCTCATAGACTCTCGTTCTTTTATTTGGTTATCAATGCAGGTCCACTTCTTAATTGGTTTCAGTTGCAACTTGCAACCCATCCTAGCAGTGTTGTGTCAGCTTTTTTGGAATTTCAGATTTAGATGTTATTACTTCTATTGTCTGTGAGACTGATGCTAATCTTAGTGTTACTTTTTAAAATTAAATGTTTTATAATAAGATCATAAATATGCGTCATCTCTTGTTATTAACCTTTTGTTAGGTTAAATACTGTATCTATGGCTGCTTTCAGAACAATTTATCAATGCTGGTGACTATCGCCGGGTTGTCGTTTGCTGGCAAGCACTTGTCATTTTACTCATCATACTTTTAGGTTTGCTTGCGTTCTGACAAAGAAACCCAGCAATCACCAGCGGTTAAGCTCACAAGTTATACAGGGAGTTTATAAATGAATGGGATTATGTAATCACTTTAAATATGCTGCTTTTTTTAAATTGTCCACTATACTACATATGTTTTCATATGTTTGCTTGACAGCTGTCAAAGTTGATCTGTCAAAACAAATAGTATAGTGAACAATTTAAAAAAAGCGGCATACTTAAAGTGATTACATAATCCCAGTCATTTAAAAACTCCCTGTATTTGAATAAAGAAATAGGCATCAAAACATACACATGTCTTCTCTGTGGTTCACTGTGTTTGACACCTAATGGTAGATATTCAGGGCGTTTCTTAACTGGAGGTGAAAAATTAAACTTTAGGTAAATTTTTTAATTTCAAACAGAAAATTAAATAATTTTTTTGTCTATCTAGCTTCTTTTCCGAGATAATAAAAAATACACATAATTTAGAAAACTTTTTGTTTAGCAAAAAATAAAAAAAACAAAACATCACTTTAACAAGTGTTGCGTTGATGCAAGCTTTTGATACTTTCAAAATTGTTTTCTTTGGTTTGGTAAAATTTTATAAAAATGCTGTTCAACAACGGAGAATACACAGATATCATTTTTGTTTACGGATTCTGTAATGATAATGCCCTAGCTGCATATTATTATCAAAAAGTACAACTCCTACAACCAGGCGATGCAGCACAACATCTTGCAATTTTTCAATGGCTTCTTGAATGACATAAACAAGATCCTAACTTCTTTGTTAGTTAATCAATATTGTGGAGTGATGAATCTATGTTTACGAGGGATGGCATTAACAATATACATAATGAGCATATCTGCTCATTAGGAAATCTGTACACAGTTAGGGTACGAGCTTACCACACATGGTGTGGGGTGTTTAATAGGCAACTACTGCCAATTCAAATCTTACCACCTCGTTTAATTGCTGGTTTATACGCAGAATTTGCCGAAAATTAAATGGAAAATTTGCTGGATAACAATTTCCTTCTTGCTTTACGTAAAAGGATGTAGTACCAACAAGATGGATATGTAGTTCGGATCAACGATAATTTTAATGATAGGTGCATTGGTAGAAGAGGTCCAGTGAATGTCTAAATCTATTGGATTTTTATGTGTGGGGACACATGAAACAATTGGTTTATGCGGAGCCAATAAACAACATGGAGCAGTTACAAGAGAGAATTGCGAATGCTGCATTGCACATTCAAAACACAACAGGTTTTGAAGCAGTTTATCATTCTATTTTAGTGAGTTGTCAAGCTTGCTTAAACTTATTAAAGTAAAATTGTTTTGTTTGTTGTAACCATTGTTACAAATAGATTTTCTGTTTGAAATTAACCTAAAGTTTCATTTTTTGTCTCCAGTTAGGAAACACCCTGTATATTATAAAAATTAAAAAAAACATTGTAGAATGGAGCAATAATAACTTACAACATAATATTAACGCTGCATCAGCTTTGGTGAAGGGATTAAAAATATGAAAAAAGGATAATGGTAATCAGTGGTGTGGCAGGGTTTTTCGGCCTGGGACTCTTCATTTTGTCATTTTTTTTTTAATTTGGTCATAAAGTCTGAAAGACTTTGAAATTATTTATAAAAAGTCGAAAATAACAAGTTAAGTTTGATTGAAATATTTTTAGAAAGAACCAAAAATGGTTAAAAAGTTTAAAATTCTATTTATAATAACAAAATTCGGCCTTGAAACAACAAAATATTGTCAAAAAGCAAATCCAGTCATAAACTGTTGAAAAGTGAACAAATTTTTATGAAATTTTAAGAATCGCAAAATTTGGCTGTGAAATAAAAATATTGTTAAGAAATACAATACTTAATATTTAATAAAAAAATATAACCTAACCTCTTAAATTTATATACATGCAAAAGATCAACAGAATTATTATATCTAAATTATAATAATATGTTCTATAATATATTTATGTAATATTCATTATTTTATATTAAATGGCAGTTTCCATAAATATTTTTCTAATTATTCTTGACAATTCATCTTGTAAATCTTATCATATTAGATATACCGGAAAAACATACCGTGAGCTTTTTTGCGTGAAGGGGGAAATGCTTTACGCACATTGTGAGGCTTCCGGTTGCCCGTATCTCACTAAAACTCTGAATATGAATATCTATATCCTCTTATACTTGCGGAATCACTGTTGTGAAGTCTTATCCTCTTCTATTCTTCTTGTGTTGCCATTATTTTCCTTATGCCTTCATTAATAGCCCTCCAGTTGCTTGCACTTTCCACCATAAGTGGGGTCAGATTACTGACTGTTATCTCCTTTCCGACTTTATTCTGTACTTCCATTCTGATGTCTTTCCAGCGAGAGTATATGCTCTGGGTTATCTGTTTTCCCACAGTAGGTGCAGCCGTCATTTATCGCAAGACACATGTTCCCAAAGCATCCATGTCCTGTAAGGGTCTGCCATTCTTCCTCCCAGTTTTTCATTGTTTTTATTCTATTGGCTTCTTCACTTGTCGGCTCGCTCTTGTACAAGGAGGTGTATAGGTATTGTTGCTATTATTGCTTGTATAGCCTTGGTCGAGATTATTCTGTGGGCACTTGCTATTGTGGTAATTCCATGTGGCAACTGTACTCTCTGTAGATCGTCATAGTAAATGTTTTACAGGGTTGGGCCCCGTTAAAAGCGTTCTTTATATCATAGGTGATCAGTACGGCGTATTTTTGTGTAGGGTACGCAGTTACTTGACCGGCGGCTTCCTTGACATGCCTAAAGGCATCTGATGTAGAATGGCCTCTTGACCCGTGTTGATTTACGCCGAGGCCTTCATTCCTATCTGATTCCAATATAAGTATCTTTTTAAGGATGTGCTCATAAAGCTTTCCTAGTGAGTTCAGTGGGAAAATGCATCGATATGCCTTGCCTTCGTATTTTATTAGTGACAATTTTGTACCCACATGTCCGCGTTTAGTTCTTTGCATAGTTTCTTTCATGCCATCCCTTTGGACTCGATTATTGCCTTTTTTAGAGTTTTTCTCTCACTTGCATATGCCTCTTGTGCCTGTTGCAGTAGGTTGACGTCTCTTGTTTTTTTGCCATTTATTCTTGCTACAGTCCTTTTGGCTTTATTTTCGTCATAGTCCTTTTGGATTTTATACAGCACTCGTGCCTGTGATATCTTTACTTCACCAATACATTGGTTTATAGTTTACTCTTTTTTTTTATTGTTTAGTGTCCTTTTGCAGGTTTTAATTATAGTTAGAATTTAGTATTGTTTTTTCCTTCCTTGACTCGATTTCAATGTGTATGCTTATATGGTCACTCAGATTATAATCCTCGTCACTTGACAGTTTCTAATTTTTGTTACCATTTTAGTTGAGCACAAAGTG
The DNA here is from genome assembly GCA_963932245.1 of Tachinus rufipes. NCBI lineage: Eukaryota > Metazoa > Arthropoda > Insecta > Coleoptera > Staphylinidae > Tachinus > Tachinus rufipes. The sequence continues at coordinate 60,721,348 of OZ010744.1, forward strand.
ACGTCTATGTATGATTCTATTTGGTTCTGAGACTAAAGCAAAATCTGCTTCTGTTGTTCGGCAATTCTATTCTAGTAGGTCCACTGCCGATTTACATCTCGTTTAGGTTAAACTGGATTCTTTTCATTGTCTGGCACTGTCAGCTCTTTGTTTCTCTTTCTGAGCTTGCACTAGTTTCCTAAAAGCAGGGCATTTTATCATTTCCGATTTGTGACACTCTATCTTGCACAAGTTGTTTGCTGGTGCACTCTTTCAGTTTATGCCCAGTACCCACACTATTTCTGCAGGGTTTTCCATCTGTTTCATTGCACTCCGTTGACTTGTGACCTCGAATATGGCACACAGGGTCCATTATGAAAGAAATGCGCATGATTTTATTGTGATGTGACTATCCATTCCAGCCCGGTAAAACCGGTCGGGAAATGTGGTGAAGGATCTGCCGGACTTTCTTAACTATATACTTTGTCTTTGCTGAGGTCTTTCTCTACGTCTAGACACCGTATTGTCTTCTTTATTTTGTTGATTTTTGAGACGGTTACCTTAATGATTTTTTCATCCAGTGTTTTCTTAAACTCCTTTGTCATTTGTTCCTTCTTGCTTTTGAACACTCGTTCCTGCTTCTACATCTGTGACACAGGCTAGTCTCGATTTTCTTTTCCTAGTTGCCATTTTTTTTATTTCTTGCATTGCTCTACTTATTCCCTTTAGCCCTTTCAGTGTTTCATGTGTGTTTTTCATTCTTCTCTGGTTTGCCGTTCTGAGAAATGATAGAGTTTTTTGTGACCACATAGCACCATTTAGTGGTTTCTTGTTGTTCCTCCGTCCTAGCGGCTACACATTCCGGGTGTCTCTCCATTATTATTCTTGCTAGGTAACCCTTTGAGTCTTTCCTACTGCTTACTATTACGACTACGTCTTCCTTGTTGTCTGTCCTGAAGGTGGCTTGCCACCTTTTGTGTGTGCTAGGCTATCATTGATCCTATCCCTGAGTTGTCTTTCCTCCTTTGCCTCAGTTAGCAGGGAGTACCTTGCTTCTCCGGGACTTTGGATTCAGGTGTTTCTTCTTCGTCGGCTTAGGCAAGGCAACCGTGCAATAATGTTGGTCCACGTTTCAATCTTCTATCGTGCCCCATTCAGATATTGTTTTGTGGTCTTTGTTTATAGATGCTACAGATTCTTACCTAGAAATTTCAACACTATCTGCTATATTTGTCTATATGGTCTTTCGAAAGTAAGTAAGTAACACAATCTACAATAGAATTTATGCAGAATGATTTGTTAGCATGTAAATTAGTTACTTAAAAGAGTTTGTATTGGATGTTATAAACAAACGATTATGTAAAAGTATGCGATTTACATCGAATCGCACTGTACAGATAAAAGTTTCTTCATAAGAATTATTTATGCAGAAACTTTTATCTGATTAACTGTAACACCCTGTATGTTTTTTATTGTAGTGTATTATAAAATTTCTCCACCTTCTTAAATATTATAAATCAATTATTTATTTTTTGCAGCTCTTCAGCGGACAGTTCCAATCTTCCGTGGGAGCCAAGTGTGTCAAAATGCTGTAAAAGTATCTCAAATAAACCCAGTACATAAGTCATCCTTCTCAACCTTAATCACAAATCAAGTGGCTACACCTTTATTATCGAATGCGAAAGTACAAGACATCAGTGAATCTATAACACGTTCAGTAACAAAATTTTCTTGGAGAAAAGGTAAAAGGAAAACAGTTAAGGTTGTTCTTCAAAGATTTTATCGTTTGGATTGGGGTGGCTGGATTCACACGAAATGCGGCCGTGACAAGAAACTATGGAAAAAACATCCTGCACGTAAACGTCGCTTAAGGCAACATGTCTTCTGCAACTCAACTCAAAACACATTACTTGATACAATGGTTAATAAATATTGGAGGAAGCCCAAGTATTATGTGGAAGATCCGTATGAACCATACCACGCTAGGGAGGAACATATGTACACTTATAAAAAACCAAAACCATTTGTTAGAGAATAATATTTATTGTTTTTTGTTTGTAAAATATTGTACAAAATAGATCCTCCTTTTGTTTATATATTTATTTAACATTGGAAGGTTTAAGTAGTAGTTTATATAAAAATTAGTTTTCAGACTATTGTGTTGCGCATTTTACCAATGCCTTCAATTTCACTTTCGAGGATATCACCAGGTGCTAAGTATTCTGCAGGATCCCTATGCATACCAACACCAGATGGTGTTCCAGTTAGTATCACATCTCCTGGGTAAAGAGTCACGATTCTGTTGAAAAAGAAGTATAAATTAGTATTCAAATATTAATAGTAAAAATTTTTGTTGAAAATATTCATTTGATTTTCTACACTAGTTAATGTCGGAAAATTGTAAAGTAAAATGTTGTTTTCTAAATTAAATGTAAGTCACTATATATTATTTGATAACCAAATTTGTGTTTTAAGAATTGAAATGAGAGAAAAGCAATCATGAATCACCTAAAATTAATATTCTATTTTTGACCATGTTTGCTTTTCTTATGGAAAAACTAACCAATATTCTAAAATAAATCTAAAATATTTTTTATAAATGTGAAAAAAAAAGAAGTATTGGAACATATTTTTTTGTTAAAATATTTTATTCACTGCATATAGTTAGTGTTTTACTTTGAAGTACTCTGTTTTAGCTACAAAAACATACGATCAATTTCAATGTCCACTCGGCTTAAAATCAGAAGTGTATTTAGTTCCGAGTCCCCCATTTGGACGGTGCTTTTAGTAGCTCCTTGTACTAGAAGTAGTATAGTCTAACCCATGGCTTCAGTAGCCAAACATTAATTAAAAACTAAACAATATGCGGTAGTTTTTAACAAATAATCCATCCCGGGTACTGCACTGATACCCTGGACAAAAGCAGTGTCTCGAGCATTGGTTTTAATTTATTTCCGTCAAGGTCAAACGACGCACCATTTCATGTGATAATGCTTCATCCATTTTTAACTATGCCGTTGTCGGTCCTAAGCCCAAAAATAAAGAGCAAGAAAAATAGCAGGTTTTTAAAAGAGCAAATCTAACTCGGCGCCGCTTACAGGCCGCTTTGCAAACTTAATGTTTGCACCCTGGAGCCAAGAGATGGTGGAAAAACTTGTGGCAAAATATTTACAGGAAATTAACTCGTTTTCTTGTATGATCTATAATCCAGCCTGCATTCTAAGCATCTTGTTCTATAATCTTTGAAATACGAAGTTTTTTATGTTATCTAAATTAATCTTAATTTTATTTTTAAACGAACGAATCATTCCAAGGTTTTTTTAACGCCAAGACTTCGAAAAAAAAATCTTGGTAATTCTGCAAAATACGACTCCATAGCGTTTTCCAAGTTGTCATTCGATAAAAAGCGACGCATGTTCAAGTATTTTGAGTTTTCAAAAAAGATAATAGTCACAGGGGGTGAGGTCGGACTGTAATGTGGATATTTTTGGCGTATACTTAATTAAAAGAATCCTCTCAGCGTCATAGAAAAATTCATCACTTTTTGCACAGAAAATTACTTGCCTTTTTGGGTGGTATAAACCTATTGCATGAACTCTTGTTCCCAAGTTACAATTCTATAGAAGAAGACTTCATCTTGGGATAAAATAGTAAAATTCTATTATCAAATTTGTTGTCTACACAGTTTTTGTTCGGGGCTTGGAAATCGATGCCGATACTATGCTCATTCCAAAATCATCTTGTACAATTTTAAAAACAGTCGTTTCTGATATTCCTGATTCTCTAGCAATAACTGAAACTATTGCTCATCGGCTAACACTAAATCTTCAACTTTGTTGATGATTTCGTCAGATCGTGCTTCCAGAGGTCTTCCACACTCTGGGTCATTATGAATGGATTCTCTGCCCCATTTGAACTGCTTGCACCAATATTTGACTTGAAAATATTACGAGTATTTTCTTCATACACCATTCTCTCTTGAATATTCTTTGGACTACTGCCTCAACGATTATTATTTAAATTTTTGAAAGTCTTTTTAGGCTTTTAATAATCTTCTAAAGTAAGTAAGTTCTTTTCAGAAGAATTTTGGCTGGCCTGCAATAATTTTATTAATGATAACGTTTCCCGGATTTTGAAATTGTTGGCCACGTCTGAACTAAACTAAAAATCTAAGATGAAGAAAGACTTCAAAAGGACCCTACTCAATAAGAACCAAAACTTAACTGTATACGTCTTACCGAATATGGCATCACCCAACTATTTTTTGAAATCGATAGGACGTACTACTTCGTTTACCACACGATAATCAAAGAAACAATGTTACAACTAAGTCGACGTATTATCTAATTGTAAAACACAAAATAGTATTCATTGAATAAAATGTAATAGTAAATGATGCCTTATTTCCACCACAAGTTCATTATGAAAAAGTAGCTGCCTAAACACTTTAATTAATTTATCTAAGTATTGCATCATCTACAAAGATGTAAATAATTCCCATAAAGATTTCTATAAATTTGGTGTATTTTTTGTATACAGGGTGTTAAAAAAAGATTGTAAAATATTTAGAGGTAGTAGTATGAACCAAAATAAGCATGGGTCCGCAAAGTAACAGTTTTTGAGATAAGGAAGTTTTTTCTTTTTTTCTAGCAAAAACTAAAAATAGATACATAAGACGAAGTGCCGTCCTATTTCCAAACAGATACGACATTTTAGTCTGAAAGATATTCTAACTCTTTTTAAAACCCCCTCATTGGCTCGGATTTGTTAGCATTTTTGATTGATTCGTAGCTGCAGCTCCTTGAGGCTATTTACCGGTGTACCATAGACCAATGTTTCCAATTATCCCCAAAGAAAGAAATCTAGACGGTTTAAATCAGGCGATCTGGCAGTGTATAAAACAGGTCCGCTCCTTCCTACCGATCTACTTGGAAAAGCTTGATGTAAATAAAAAAACGAGCCAGAACCATATTTGTTGCTTTTGGTCAATAGTAATGTCGTCAAAAAGATCATTCATTGTATTCTGCAGAAAGTATAGTATACAAAGTATTAGAAAAATGTCGCCTACAATACCCATCCAAATGTTTAATAAGTGAGAAGACTTGCTAATTTTGGTTCATACTACTACCTCTTTAAATATTTTACTATATTTTTTAGCAACCTGTATAACATCAAACCATAAAATAAATAACGTATAGTCTTGACTTACCCGATCGTGAAATGTGTAGGAAAATTTCGAAAGAAGTGAGTTCTTGACATATTATTTTTGCCAGACTTCTAGAGCTACCAGCAGTATTAACCGGAATGAAATAATTTTAACTAAAGAAGATCAAGCCGGGTTGTGATAAAAGCTAGAGGAGGGCCTTGTGTTATTTTGTAAATTAATATTGGTGTAATTTTGTTCTTAGCAGCATTTTGGAGTTTAATGAATGTAGTGTATGTAACTATTCTTATTCGGTAGATATCTTGTAAACTCTCGGTAATAGCATTTATTATAGCCTCGTTGTTTAATATGCTATTAATTAATCAATGAAAATAACATTCTTATTCAGTATATAAATCAAATACTAGCGCTTTAAGGAATGCTTCTTTTGTCAGTGAGACTTACAACAAGCCGAAAAAATAATTCACCAATGCGCATAAAATAATTGAATGAATAAGGAAAATAGAAAGATACTAGTTTAGTATTCAATAATAAAACAGCAATGAGTTGCGTCAACGATTAATGACTTCATTGAGGAAAGTAGAATTATCTAGATGATATTTTCATAAAATATTAATATTTATTATACTTACTGTGATAGGTACGCAACTAGGAAATCAATTTTAAATATTAATTCTGAAGTGCTTCCAGTTTGTTTAAGATTTCCGTTGACGCTTGATGTGATCCTTAATTCATTTGGATTTATTGACTCTTTTGTAATGACTGCTGGTCCTAATGGACAGAAGGTATCCATAGATTTTCCTAGAAGGAATTGTCCGTTGTTTCGTTTTTTCTGCCAATCACGGGCACTGATATCTTGAGCAATGGTGTAACCAAAAATGTAATCATAGGCTTGATCCACTCTAATTGCCTTGCCTTGTTTACCGATAATAACGGCTAATTCTACTTCCCAATCCACACACTGTAAAATAAATTATAAATTATTATTAATTAATATGTCCATTTTGTTTGTTATTTGAGTACGCATACATAAATGCATGTTTTTGGGTAGAAAGAACTTAAGATAGTTATCAGTATATGTTTTATTAACACAAAAAATACGGTTTTGATTCGAATAAAAACATCGAGAAATTCCATTCATAATATTTTTGTTTTTGTCACAGTGAATTTTCTATCAAGCTTAAGCTTCTGAAGTATTCGATAAGCAAGATTAGAAAATCAAACAATGGGCTTGCAATATAGTTTATATCTAGTTCACATAGTAATTAAATACTCTTCAAATAATTTTGTATTCAGTTCTAAAATTTAAAATAATTAAGTGTTAACTCTTAAGCAAATAATTTCGTGAAGACCACAATATGCGCCAATGAAAGATGCAAACTGTAACAGGGGACAAACATGTACGACTGCATGTACCGAAAATTTGAGGGACACATGTTCAAAACAAAATTGTCAGTTTTAGAACTTAAAAGTTATAATTGTTGCCATGGCCAAATGCAATTTTTTTTTCGGCGGGACAGCACTAACTTGCCATAGCTCGAATATAAACAATGTAATTCAACCAAATTTTCCTGGTCAATCAATTCACATAATTAGTACGTCGTGACCAATAACAAAACCCAAGGTGGCCATTAAGGGGGGAGAAAAGTTGCGCTATTATAAGGGTTTACAGCATCCAACTCAGCAAGAAAACGCCTGATTATAATTGAATAAAATTTTTACACATTGTAGAAGAAACTCCAATCTGTGTCCTCAAACTTGTAGAAATTTGATGCAATAAGTCGTTTCTTCGCAATTAATTTTTAAAAAGTGACGTTTTTAATCAGTTCTTTATTAATTTTTTACTCGTTAAATGTAACTTTAAATCTTTAACCAAAAACATGAAGACATAGAATATTGTATGTAGTTCAACATATAAAAAGAGTGATGACTAAAATCTTATCGTTTGGATATTGAGTTGGTTGGCGTTTTGTCGTATAAGAAATAATTTTAATTTAAAAACGGCGCTGTACGTGTCAATATTTTTCTAGAGAGAAAGGCTCACCAATATTCTCGTAGATGTGATAGGATTTAATATTTTTCCATAACAATAATACTAGTGGCACCACAACAGTACGGAGCGACTAAAGCCGGCAATTCTCTAGCGTTAAGTCATAATTAGACATAATTTGTCTGCTAACAAATTGGCAAACTTACTTCATAACATTAAGTTGGCAACAAGATTCTACTTTATTACACATTCTTTTAGATATTGATTTTCTATGTTATTCGTATAGCATCCAGCTGTAGAGTGGGTTCAGTTTAAATAAATACAGAATAGTACATGTAAGCTACTAGACATCTCATGCAATAGTTGCTCTAACTCAGGAAATTATACCCGTGCTAAAAATAAAGGTTTTAGACTTAAGTCGACAAGTAAAAAAGCTAATAGCAGCTCTATCAATTATCAATCCCAAATAACATCATGAACGAGAAAATACGGGCTACAATACAAATATTATCATCTATAATGCTCCAGAAAATGATACATCAGATGGCAATGTAGTAACTACAGTTTTGACGATATTAAAATCTATTGTACCGGTGCTAAATAGCAAACCACGCCGGATACATAGTTATCTTTTCTACAAAGACATAAAAATATTAAAAGAAGCAAACAAAGAAGTTGCGCAGTTCTGCTGCCTATAATATTTTTTTAATTAATTCCGACAAAACTCCGCATCAACAAAAAGTACGAAAAAATAATTTGTTCTTCTTTAAAGTCTCATATTGATATTGAAGAAAAAACCGTTATATTAAGTACATAAATAGTACTACTACAATGCTTGTAAAAAAAACTAACATTGTCTCAACAAAATGAATTAGTAGCTCACTTTTACTAACAAAACCGCACAAGGATTAAATACAAAAACACAAACTTTTTTCGATAACGTATGCTCTTTTTTTATTGTACTTTTTACGGCTATTTTACATCGCCACAGTATCAATTTTGGTCATACATTAATTGCTTGAAAAACATTTGAAGAATTCTATCATTTATGACTATAATAGAACTATGACGTCAGAACAATAAGAAATTGCAGACTCTTTTAATTTTTTTTTAGTAGTTTGCAAAATTTCAAATTTACCAAAATATTCTAATTTGGTTAGTAATACTACTCCATTTGGAATGAAATCTACATATCAAACTATCCAATTGCTTTAATTAACAATTTTGCAAACGATTTTGAATAACAAAACTTTCTTTTGGTGTAAAAAGTCTAATATTAGACAACCAACACGACTTTGTCAAGATGAGGTTCACTGAGTCAAATTTGCTATATGGAATATAGTTTGTTTCTACAGCGCTTGATGTACGACAGCAAATGGATATAATATAAACTAATTTCAGTAAGGACTTTGATAATTTAGAATCTCTAGACCACAAAACTATAATAGATAAACTACGTGTTATTGAATGCGATAACAATCTTTGCAATTTATTACAGTCATATCTTAATGACCAATTGCAATATGTTGAGTTTTTAAACTTCAAATCCACTAATTATCCAGCACGTAGTTGTATTCCTCAAAGAACCAACTTAGGGCTATTCATTTTTATCATTTTCAAATAATATTTGCAATATCTTAAAAAATCAACGTATTATGTGCTGACGTTTAAAAATATTTTCCACAATTTCAAATATGGCTGATATGCATATCACTTCAACTTGGCATTAAAATGTTATCTATGTGGTGTAAAACAAACTACTTGCAACTAAATATATCAAAATGCTAAATAAAGATCTCGGTGTGCTGTTTGATATTCAATTAACATTTAGTAGTCACATAGACAACATGATCAACACTACATTAAAATCGCTGAGATTTATTATTAGGTCGGCCATTCTAAAAAAGATTTGCACGTTCTCTATGCTTTTATCAGAAGAATAACGTAGTACGGTGTGGTCTCAATACTACGCAACTTATTCCTACGCTCTGGAAAAAAGTTCAAAGACGCTATTTGAAGTATATCTGTTTCCAAGAAGAGCCTCTACCCGCCTCGTGGTACTGCAGATTATGAGAACGTAGAAGCGCTGATATAACTCTGGCCACTAGCAGCCAGAAACCCACCAACATTTACTTGTTTTAGGTCGCACAGAACTTAGAACTAATCGCAACGATGAAGAGTAATGAGTGCTGTAAACTACAACAGAACTAATCATGTTCTAGAATATTTTTTGTTTAATTGTATAATATATTGCGGAACAACCTGAATCAACAAGTCAACTTATTGTGTGCAATGAGGCCGACTACGACACAGTTTGCCGCTGAAGAAACCAAATAAAAAACCTTTTTTTTCACAAAAGCCTCTCGAAGCTGGAAACTAATGAACCTTATAATGTCTTACGTCATTGCAAGGGTGATTGGTGAAAAAAGAAGAAATATATTATTACAATTGTACCACTCATAACAGTCTAAAAAAATGGCATCTGCTACTTACATTAAATTAGGTTTATGCAAAATTATCCGTAAGTTTTTCGTACGTCCTTCTGTTGTTAGAATTTGGCGTTTAATTGACGTTTGTCATAATATAATTCTTTAAACTTTAATTAAAATGCGCATCAAAAACCATCCACAGCCGCAGCAATTTAGCAACCTCAACAATTTTTCGTCAAATAAACAATTAGCAAAAAGCATGCCGAGAGTAGTTTGTTCGCTTCAAAGATGTTGACACCAGCTTAGAGCCAAGGAAAGATGAAGTTGCACCACCAGAACACTAGCTTCAAATTTCAACACCAATCAATCTACGCTTGTTCGTCATCTCAGAAAACTCAGCAAAGTGTGAACATTGTCCGAATGTGTCCCTCATAAGTTTTCAGACAAGGTCAAACGTTTACCGATTTGTTTCAGAGAAATGAGCAAAACCCAAAAACGATGTATAATTATGCATCAACCTAATATTATATTCTTTTTAATTAGTAATTTTACATTCTTTTAACCTACTGCACATACTAGTAAATTAAAATTGTATTGAAATTTACAAATTTATCTGTGCTTAGGCCGATTAATAAATATCCTTTTTTGAAAATATTGTTATAATATACCACTAGTTCTTTATTCAAATTCTGAAATCTAATAAGCCGTTGGTACCGTCCATTTCTTCAAACAAGTATGACTTCTAAGGTGATCTAAAATAGCTGAAATTGCACAATTAAGAATATGATCTAGCGTACCATTATCTAAAAGGTTTTTAAAAATGAGTACACACATTATATGCAATTAATCCAAAAAACCCGACTTAATTTAAAGTCACTTGAGCAAATTTGTGAAACATAATGAAAACTGCGAGGTTTATCAGTACAACTTGTGAAACTAGTGGCTGGTTAGATTGTATCTTTGTTCTGACTTTCGAGTATTGGTTGGTATTTATTTCAATTTGGCAAAGAATTCAAAATGGGTATCGTTGAAAAAGATGTTTTCTGTGTTTCCTTTTTTGGCTATGAAAAGTAAAACGTTTAACCATTCATAATTTCTTGTGAAAACATTTCTTTAACTTATTGTCAAGTATTTAAAAGTATGGTACGTTTTAGTACTTACAGTTGTTATTGGTGGTATTTTGACTTTATCATATGGTCCTACAATACAACTAGAAAATTTACTAAAAATCATAGGCTCTTTAGGATAAGGAATGTTCTGTTCATCACAATGACCCTTATAGTTCAGTCCAACGCAAGCAACTTTGTCTGGTTTTGTGATTGGTGCCAAGAATACCACATCATCTGGTGAGACTACAGATTTTCCAGCTGCTACAATTCTGAAATAAAAATGAAGTATTTATATAATATAATACAAAAAGTATATATTTTTATTATAAATATAAACTAATATAGTAAAATTAATAATGCCACAATAAGCAAGGACAGCAATATCAAACGAAAATATAATATAAAACATTTTTGTAATTTGATATAAACAAAAATTTCAAAAATAAAAACGTGTATGGATATATATTTAAAAGATCACTTAAAATTTATTGTTAAGTTTCATTAAATTATTATATCTATAATTAGTGACATTGAATAATCATAATAACAGCATTTCATAATACATTTTAAATATCGTTTTAATTTCTGGTTTTATGTTTATTCCTATTTTAATTAAAAATCTATCGCAACATATTTCAAAATACTTCAAACACGCATTATTTTTTATATATTTATTTGGTTTCTTACATAAGTTAACATGCTAACCCGAATAATGAAAGTTTGTTGTTATTTACTTAAAGAAGGTCAAATTTATTTTAGTTAATGGAAATAGGTATAATTTAATGTGGTCATTATGTAAATTAGAAAAAGGTTGTACCTGTAAGTGATTTTAATTATTTCAATTAGTATGTTTTTATAACAAACTTGTATATTACTCCTTCAATACACATTTCACGAATGGTATAAATAACTATCATAATATTTACATGTTATTCTTATATGAATCAAAATATGATCATAAGCTATTATTATATTCAAGATTGTCGCCATATAGCAAATTTGAATGATATGATCAGTTCATAAAGACGATTTAAACAATTAATACATGAAAATAATGTATCGTAAACAGTTAATATTGGCTTGCTATAATACAGGGTCGGGCAGCTGGTATCACCTATTTTCCAAAACCTGATCCAAAGATAAAAATTAATGGATTGAAACAAATTTGTCATAAATGTCAAAAATATAATGTGCAATTTTAGTTCCTATAAATTACTTTATTTAAATGAACTCCCTGAGCCCCGATGCAGTACTGCAATCTTTGTCTAAAGTTTTACATCACTCTTCTCATCAATTTTGACCCAATACACTCTATGTCAGAGACCTTCAGATTTAACCACAGTAAGAAATCATCAGCCGTCAAATCAGGGAAATTGAACGGCTATGTTATGTGACCAAACCTCAAAGTGACCAGGAATCATATTTTGCAACACAATTCGTGCTGCATGCTGCATGTGAGTGGCAATAAACTACACAGGACTGTCGTATTCCTATGATTTACCTTTTGATATATTGTGACGTAGCTCGGAGTACACAAAATATGAAACAATTATAGTTCCGCGTTTTGAGTCAGCTCGTTTAATATTGTGACTAACCGATGAGATGCTATAACTTTCCGCGTCATAGGCATGACAATTGTCATTATCCAGCAGTCCTTTAAATATATTGTTCTTGAGTGTCACCGCCTTGCTGAAACTATATTTAAAAATATTTCCAGCTTGTGTAACTCTCAGAATAAATTGAAACCG